>CM077030.1:71011021-72296854 GCA_039090855.1 Macrothele yani | reverse complement strand
GTTTGGCCGACGCTACCATAAACAATAGTATGTGTGAGTGGAATCAAACCACTTCACGTACAATTGAATTATTAACTAAACATTATTGAAAATTTAATAAAATTTATTGACGAGCAGTGAGATTAACACCCCCATCAAGTCATAGCATAACAAACAGAATAATAAATGTAATGTAAAAATTGCTCAGGTAAGATGAATAAACGTAGTAAAACACTGATATTATTTGCACTCACCACGATCATAACTTTACAGCGCAGTTTGTTGAAGAACCCTTCTTCTATGACAGCTTTTAAGCATGCAACACTTTGTGCTTTTCCGTCCCTGATATCTTTTTCACATTGCTTCTGGGTTTCCGGGTAAAACATCTCACGTGATGGTTCAGGCTCAAATTCATTCGAATCAAAAAGTTGTCGAGGCGGTATCTTGGTGAACTGTCCCTGTGAAAGATAAAAGAAGTACAAACTTAAGGATTTCGGTCTACTCAGATGAAAACAAAACTTGTACCAATATGAATCCAGTAAAGTAAGTTAAAAATGTGCATTACTATCACGCACTGAACTTTGATATTGATGACTAAATTACTTGTGTGATGATTTTCAAACTTTCAATAAAAGAAGGAAACGCCGTTCTTCTTCAGTTGTGAAATGCATCGGAGGAAAAATTATCAAAATTTACGCTGTAATATGAGTTGTAAGACGTTTTTGTTTGAAGAAATTTTGAAGCCTCCTTAAATGTGTCTCGAATTTAGATACACCAGATAAAGCCCTGAAATATTGTTTTCATTTAATTTGCTTAAAAATGTTCCATGTCACTCGAGAAACAGATCACAAATGTCAAACAGAAGTCCTGTTACCGATGGAATAATGTAATCTTTCTCTCTCTCTCTCTCTCATCTGTGAGTAGATGGGTTGAGTCTTTGACATGGAGTTTCCATAGTTATCTATATGCGAATGTGTAAAAAACACTTGTGATTCCCTCCCACCTATTTTTCCTCCTTTATGGAACCGGGATGTACATGGATGTCCTCGGGGTCGTTTGACTTCCGTTTTTCGTGTAAGAGCTGCTTGAGATTTTCTACGATTCTTAATACGAGCCACGTTGCTGAACAATTGCAGCTATTGATTACTGATTCTGTGGACAGTTGTAGAAGATATACCCAGCTCAGCCTTCTGCTGTTTATTCTCCCGTCCATTTTTGTCATTCATTTTCTTAAAGTATTTCACCTCAAAAAATGAGACTACTTCGTCCTGCGAATTTCTGGGGAATTCAAGTCTCTTCCTTGTGCTAATGGAATGAATTCCTGTTGGATAATTTAATTTTTAATGTTTGTGATATCCACTAGCTATTCCATATTTTATTTAGTTTTGCTATATTTGTTCTTTCGATTGAGCTTTGATTTCTTCTGTATCCTTTAGTGATGCTGTAGTGGCAAACCCAATGTAGTTGAATTCATTAACCTGTTTAATTCTTTCAAAGGCAGTAAAGATGTTTAAAGTTTCCTGTTGTCTTTTAGTCTTCCATACCTTTGCTTTAGCAGTGTTGATTGGCATCAAAAAGATGCTCATATGTGACGTGACATTTGGTTACGAACCTTTGAAATTGTAATTCCATTTCTGCCAGAAACAACGACATGTAATATGCAGATAATTGCTTTACTGTTTTATATCTATGCAAAGTTTTTGAGGCTTTTGTTAGTTGAAGAGCTTTGGAAATGTGAAGGATATAAGAATGACTTTACTAAAAAGCACGCCTATTGTGTGATAAGGGTTGGTTCTTATTATTATTAATATTTTTTTTTACTTCATGGTTTAACGACTGCTACGATTAGTTTCAGTTCCCGAAAGCGATAAGGCCACTGGTCCCATTAGGGAGCCAGTGGCATCACTCGAACACATTACCCGTACCTAATCCTGGATTCGAAGTGGAGCTCAGCTCGGACAAATGATCAGAAGCCAATGCCCTAAACCACTCGTTTGGTTGTTTTTAATTTCTTAATTGATCTGTACTCTCCAAGAGCAGCATGTAGCAATTTCATTACAAAATCTCAAATTCAGTCTACAAAAATCAAATATACAAACTGTATTTCTAAAAAAAATGTTTTTAGTTCAGTTGCTGAAAGTGATAAATTCAGGGTATAAATTCCTGTGAGAAAAAATACTTATTTTTTTTTCAAGTTTGAAAGTTTCCTATATTAGAATCCAGTAGGGCTTTCTTATTTTGGAATAATCCGAATGTCTTTTGCTGTTTGTGTCTGTCCCATACACCAGATTTGTTAATTTCTAAATACTATGTACTCTGTTTTATTCTCTAAAGATGTAAAAGAAATTATCCTAGCAATAATCTCATGTATAAGTATCTTTCTATTTGTTTTTTACACTCTCTACTGAAAATTAATAACGTATTTTGTAGTACAAAATTGTGATTCTGTATCATCGTGCATAGGTATTAGAATATTGTCATCCCTTGAACAATAAAAATTCTTAAAATAAAGCAGAAGTTTTGTTCCCTTGCAAGGTTTAACGACCACCGTGAGCTACAGGGCTGTAAACTGTCGCACATCTCTAATTTAAGGTCACTGGTTTCGGATAGGATGTGGTACAGGTGTGTCACCCGCGTACCATCTGGCACTTGACCCAGCGCATGGCTCAGACTATTTGCTAGAAAGCCGAGCCTTGACCCAGCGCATGGCTCAGACTATTTGCTAGAAAGCCGAGACTTGACCCAGCGTATGGCTCAGACTATTTGCTAGAAAGCCGAGCCTTGATCAGTCGGCCACTGTGGAGACGCCCTATTTAGAGTTCAGTTGTTTTGCTTATATACTTTTCCATGGGAATTTAATTTTACTAATTATTTGAAACATGTATGTCGCTTTGGTTCTGTGGTGTACGTTTCAGAAGTGCACAAAATTAAGGTCTAAATTTCACAAGTTTCATTCTCTATGGAATAATACAAGTAAGCACTAATTGTAAAATATATAAATGATATTTTGAATCCTGAAAGTTTGTGAAAAACTGTGTGAAGAGAGCAGATAAACACACTTGACAAGAAAAGAACTGAATATTCAATGTTCAAGTTATGCAATTTCTTAGAGATTGATACTAAAATGACACTACAGACAGGAAAAACTAACAATTTGTTTTTGTTCCTGTTCTAGATGGCCTGTTCAATCACTTTCAGATTTTTCTTCTAGGGTATTAGTAGCCACCAGGGGCAAGTCTTGTCTTGGAGTTCTAAGTCTTGTCTATAAGACTTAATCTATAAGTTCGTAAGTCTTGGAGCCTATAAGAGTCATATACGTCTATTTGGATTTTATGTCATGATGATATACAGTATAGCCGTATATATATATATACAAAGGCCGTTCCGTAAAAACTGAGAGTAATTCTTTTTGAGTAGGCAGCAATGCGAAGGGGAAAATAACTGTGCAGACGATTACTGAATTAAGGAGGCATCTATGGCAACAGTTATTAGCCGCTGTCAGACGATTCTGGTTTTGTTACTGCGCAGTTGTTTAAGGTACGTCTACATTTCGCCATACAGCTATGGAGAGGAGTGATTCAGAGTTAAGAAGTGAAATGCGTTATGCGATTTTGCTACTGTTTGGGTAAAACGACTCTAGAAGCAGTTGATGTAATGGAAAAAATTTACAAAGATAAATGTTTGGGTGAGTCAACGATTTTTAGATGGCACCACGCTTTAAAAAAGGGCGTTTGTTGGCAGAACTCGTTGCTAGACCTGGTCTACCTGAAAGTGTTTTTTCAGTGCGTATTGTTGACACGGTTTGGGCAATCCTGCAAGAAGATCGACGAACGACGTGTGAAAAAATAGCAGCGTCAACTAGTATTTCAAAAACGATGGCATTCCGCATTCTACGCGACACATTACTGCTGCATCGTGAATATTCCACATGGCTACCTCATCACTTGACGAGAGAGCAATTGTTAGCCAGAGTTCAGGTGTGTCATGAGTGAAAGCAAATGATTTCAAAAGATTCAAATTTTCTAAACACAGTAATAATTACCGATGAAACATGGGTCCACTATTTCGACCCCCTCACGAAATAGTGTCTGGATACACGCAGGCTCGCATCCTCCGAAAAATGTCCGCCGAACCAAATCAGCTGGGAATATGATGATGATAATTTTCTTTGATCATAAAGGTGTAGTCTACCAGAATTCCGTTCCTACACAAATTACCGTCTGAGTATTACATTTCAGTCTTGAAGCGTCTGCGACGATACATATCGATTACGTGTAGTGGCTAGCATGCTCGGGCGCTATCCGGGAGACGCGGGTTTGTTTTCCACTCCAGGACGATGAAATTTTCAAGTTTGCGGATATTATCTGATTTATCATCCATGTCATATTGACACCAGAAAACGGATTCACATCTTTAAAATTTGTAATGAAGGAGAAGTCCCGTGGCGCAACATTCAACACAGATGCTGACGTTATTTAAGCTGTACAGGGGTCGCTAAAGCAGCTTTCACAAAATACCTTCGTCACATGCTATGAAAAGTGGACTGAACGATCGGGCCATTGCATGTCATCCGAGGGAAGATACTTTGAGAAAGAATAACATATAGTTTACGGTATCTATATTTCTTCATTTTGTGTGATTTTAATCTCAGATTTTATGGAACTGCCTTTGTATATATAAGTCTATATGTCTACTATAAAAGTCTATAACTCTTAATCTATAAGTCAATACTGCTACTTTACCCTCCTCATCAATAAACTACTGAAACCAATAACAAGTAAATTACATCAACAAAATACTAATACCAAGCCGCCGCCTCAAACCCAAAATGATACTTTCTAGACATCATCATTGTCAACCATTATCAATCCACTGCTGGACAAAGGTCTCCCCAAGTTTCTTCCACAACGGTCTGTCTTGTGCCACTATCCTCCATGTTACTCCCGCATACTATCGAATTTCATCCACCCATCTCACATGTGGTCTTCTTCTGGATCATTTCCTGTCCCTTGGAATCCAGTCCAAAATTTCATCTGTCCATTAATGGTCTGTCCTTCTGGCAATATGTCCAACCCATTGCCATTTCAGGGATTTTACTCTGATCATGATGTCTTCCACTCTTGTCATCTTTCTAATCCCTGAGTTTCTCTTCTTATCTCTCCTGGTTACACCAAGCATGCACCTCTCCATGCTGCTTTGAGTTGTCTGCAGTCTTTGTATGTCTCTTTTAGTTAAGGTCCACGTCTCTGCACTATACGCAAGCACTGGAAGGATGCATTGATCAAACACTTTTCTTTTAAGACATAACGGCATATTGCTCTTGAAAATTACACTGTTTCTTCCAAAAGCTCTCCAGGCAAGTTTTATACGCTGATTAATTTCTTCATTAATGTGACCCTCACTTGATATCTGTTGTCCAAGATAAATGTAGGTATCGGTTATCTTCAGCTTTTCTCCGTCAATCGATAAATCTTCATTTCTTGTAAAAGCATTGTACATCACTTTTGTCTTCTGAAAGTTCATTTTTAATCCCACTGCGTTAGTCTTGTCAGCAAGTTCCTGGATCATACTCTGCAGCTGTGATGGGGTTGTTGCAAAAATGACTACATCATCAGCAAAACGAAGGTGGGTTAGATAATCTCCATTAATCTTTATCCCTTTGTTTTCCCAGTTCAGTGATTGAAAGACATTTTCCAATGTGACATTAAAGAGTTTGGGAGATATAGTGTCACATTGTCTCACTCCCTTTCCAATTTTTATGGGTGCTGTATTCTCAAATATCCGAATCATTGCACTTGCGTTTTCATAGATGTTATTAATGAAATTAATGTATGCTCACATCACCACCAAAGATAATGAAACAGTAATAACATGGTATCGTGAAGACATATCTTTTTGAGCAGCAACTGTTATTACTAATCTTCTATCTGCAATCCCATATGTGGGGAAATTAATGGTGGAATGGGTCTGATAAGTCTTCTAGTCCATAAGTCTTGCAAGTCTAGGATCTATAAGCAGTCTTCCATCCTTAATTTGCGGGTGCTTTTTTCCAGGGAAGGAGACAAGGCAGTGTCGAAGGACAATCGTAACCCCATGTCTTACCCGCGACTCGGGCAAACTCTGCTGACTAGCCAGAAGCCACAGCATCTGACCACTCGGGTTCCTGGTAGGCTCTCATTTCAAAGTGAATAACTTCTACTTCGTGCTCGCTTTTTTTCATACATAACACAACCTCATACTAAAGTTGTTACTGATCTCCCTGTACATACAAAAAAAATTGCTTTTTCTTTCGTCTCTCTTATACGAAAAAGAGATCAGATGTGTCCCTATCAGTGCGTACTAGAAATGAAAATTTTCACGGTTGCACAAGCGAATAAGAACTGAGGGGAACTGCTGTGTTTTGGCATTTTAAATATGAAGCGATATAAAACAAATTTAAAACAACCACAACAAAAAAGTTTCGCCTACATATCAAGGGAGTTACTCCATACAAGAAGCAATGTTGTAGATTCTTAATCTGCCGGCACTCTTCAGCCTGAGTAGAAAAACTACTATTTAAATTTTTAATTAACTTCTCAAAATGACTGGAAAAACTACTCTACTTAATTCGGGTAGAGGGTTTAAAAGGACTTTGAAAACATTTGCATAAGTGAATGAGTGAAAACATGATGATGTTCCTGATCCACGTTGAGTGTATGAATTAATTACTTATTCGCCTCCTTGTTATTTGTTCAGTTGCTGCTTTCCATCTTTGGTGAATCCCCAGCATTGTGCAGGGCTCCATGAAACAACTTGCCATGTAGTCTGGCAGTTAAGCACTTGCGAGTCTGGAGAATTCGAGTTCTCTGTGGTAGCATGCCCGGCGCATAACTGGAAGATCCTGCTTTCGATTCCCGGTGGCGACCGATGAGATTTTTTGCGAGACTCACTTATTAACGTGGAAAGAGAAATGATTTCTGTTTAATGAACATGAAAGGAGTAGAAAAGCAATTACTTTTACAATCAAGATGATCTTACCGTTGCGAAGATGTTACATTTTCGATCACAATCGGCATCAAAGGAGGCACACAGAAGGAACGGCGCAACAGGCTTAGAAAACTTTCTGAAGTCGTAACCAAATTCACTTGGGATATTAAGAATTTCCCTTATGTAATGTACCTGAACCTGGAAAAGGAAGAAATCATGTTATGCTAATCTGAAAATTATAAAACAGTTCACATTTTTGAAAGGAAGGATAAGCATGGATCATTCCGAAAGAAACATACCGTATTTTCATTTGTATAATTCGCAGGCTGTGGGATTCAGAAAAAAATACGCACAATGCCAATCGTAAAGAAAAGTAATCCGTACCCACAATGTCAATCGTAACGAAAAGTAATCCGTACCCACAATGTCGATCCCGAATCGTAAAGAAAAGTCGCGGTTCACGTGATGATCCAGCAGTCCAAAGAATTAGAGGAGGGGGAACGATTTTCTTATTTACAACATAAATGGTATTTTTAACTGCCTTCGTGTTACTTTCAAGTGAATAAAGAGCAAAAATCAGGAGTTGTTTTCCAGCATTACCGGAATTCCGTAGCTAGATTCTGTAGTATGTAGTTCGTTAGTTAGACCTGCGGTACCCATGAACGTGTATGACGCTGAGATTCTCATAACTCGTGATCATCTGCGAAAGTAAATAATTCGCCTTTCTTGCATTGTATTTTCTGTCTAAATGTACGTATACCAAAAAGAACAAAAATCTTTCCAACCGTTTGAGGATATCCATCTTTCTATTGCATCATACAAAATCGATTTTTTTCTTTTTTTAAAGCGCCGCATTATCAGCAGCGGCGTGAAACCCGCAGAACCTGAACTTATAACTTTTTAAATAGATAACCCGCGGATTATAGGACGAAAATATACGGTTTCTGAATTGCTGCATTTCATATGGGGTTTAAGTCAAGTTTCAATAATATTTCATGAAGCAGAATTTTATAAACAGTTTTGATCCGTTATCGTTTCATACCCTGCATGTTGTGAATAACAGTTTGTTTAAATCCGTGTACAAATACACTTTGTCCTAAACTTTCCTAGGTTTACGCGAATGAATTGTCATTCTAATTTCTTCAACCGTAGTTCTTGTAGTGTACAAAAAATAACATCAAGTCCTTTAATATGAAGGCGACAAAGTTCAATATTTCATAGAAGTGATTTTAATAATAAGTTTTAAGCTCTGTATTATCTGTAATAACCTATGTCGATGTTCCGTTTGTCTATCGCCTGCAGAAGAAACTACTTCAAGTTTAGAATAAGCTCAGAGCAGCTAAGACGATCTCCACCTCGGAGCCATTTTTTTCTTTTTGTGTGTGTGTGAATTTTAAGTTTTAAAATTTTAAGTAATTTTCAGGCAATTCCTTTGGAGCATCGAAACAGGCATTATCAATTGATGACAACACATTCGTCCTCAGCTTGGTTTATATACTGGCGGAAAGTGAAAAAAGAACACCAAGAAGGAATTGGGGGACGATCATGAAATTTACATATGTTAATGGGGTCGAGTTTACGTAGGTGTGATGTTAATTTCGAGACCAACCGGTGAGTGCTTACGCCACAGCACGGCATAATATGCAAATTATCGTCGGTGGTATTTAAGGAGTACGGCGAAGTGAATGTAATCAGTCGTCGGCGTACGGACACGTGCAAAGACCCTGAAGAAGCTGCAATACCTGGACATGGAAGACGTGTACGATTTCAGCAGTTATCGGACTTTGAGCGAGGTCGTCTAGTCGGACTCCGCGAGGCCAAGTGGTCGTATCGTCCTATTGCGGAGAGAATTGGACGGGAAGTATCAGTGGTGGTACGATGGTGGCGTAGATGGTCCGAGGAACATTCCCACACCAGAAGACGTGGAACCGGTAGTCACAGACGGACTGATGAGCGGACCAATCGACGCATAAGAAGAGCGGTGTTGTCAAGCAGAACATCCGCTGCGACGCAAATCCGAGCTGCTGTTGCACCTGAGGTAACTGTGCGAACAATCCGCAACCGTCTACTGGATGCAGGACTACGTGCACGTGTGCCTCTGGCATGTGTACCTCTGACTCCAGCCCACCGTCAGGAACGGCTGCAGTGGTGTCGCCAACGTCTGCACTGGAGAACGCAATGGCGATCTGTCGTGTTCAGCGATGAAAGCAGATTCTGCTTGGGAGCCTCCGATGGCCGTATGCGTGTTTGCAGACTCACAGGGGAGCGTCTCCACCCTTCTTGCATCCGCCAGCAACACACAGGGCCTACACCTGATCTCCTGGTGTGGGGAGCGATCAGTTATCACTCCCGTACACAACTAGTGTTTGTACCGGGTACGTTAAACATCACCTCCTACATCAACAACATCATTCAGCCCGTTGTTGTGCCATTTGTAAGGTCGGTTCATCGTGGTGTTTACCAGCAAGATAACGCACGCCCACACACGGCACGTGCAACGCTACATGCACTTCAGGGTGTGAGACAACTTACATGGCCTGCACGTTCACAGGATTTTTCCCCCATTGAGCACGTGTGGGATTTTATGGGACAACGACTTATCCGGTCTCCACAGATAGCCACGACCATCCCAGATTTACGCGTTCAGGTTGAGGATGCTTGGAACTCAATACCTCAAACTTACATCCAACATCTGTACGACAGACTCCATGCCAGAATTGCACAGATGACGCAGTCCATGGCGGTTCAACCTCGTACTAACCATGTTGCATGGAAAGGTTATTTTTCAGTTTACCAGCAAATACAGCTGTATTTTGCCATAATGTTTTCATCACGTTATCCTCTGTATTCCGTTATTATGCTGTATAAGTTTCGTTGGTATCAGACGTCTCTTTCTTGGTGTTCTTTTTTTACTTTCCGCCAGTGTATATTCGTTTTCAACGCGGATATATCATTGGAATATCTGGAATTCGATTCGCGGCCCATCTCAGAGAACCCCAGACCATTCGACCACTAGAGTGGCCATCGTAAACGTTACAGAAGGACAGCATATATAAAGGGTAAGTCGAAAGTTTTGCAATATTTGGATCACTTTATGTCTTCATGCGTACCTTTACGACGAAAGCAAACTAGAATTCAAAGTATAGGCCATCGTATTGCACCGTCTTTAGCCATCTGTTTGCCAGTTCTTTGATTCCGCGGCGGTACCAGTTTTTGTCCTCCGAGGCGAAGAACTCCTTCACCCCAGTTGCCACCTCCTCCTGGTTGTTGAAGTGCCGCCCGCAACGGAAGTGGGACATGGACCTGAACAGACGGGGCACAGTCCGTACTACACTGAGTGGCCACTTTTTTTATTATGACCACCAGCTATGAAGAAAAAGGGTTCATATAGAGGAAGAGTTACTCTACCAACATGTGCAATTTGAACAACCTCTGTCAGTTAATAAAAAAGTTATGCCAACTTTTGCATTACTTTCCGTACAACCCTCGTATATACAAGCGTATACTGTATGCTAGGTACAATTCAGATAGTAATCTATAAGGGATATCCACTTCTGCTGGGGTTTTTTGTATAACATTCCTTATCAATCTTTCTCTGTCATGAATAATCACGCCCAAAATCATTTAAAGCTGTTGGTTGGTCTAGTTTCCTCTTCTTTACTGAGTAATTAATAATTTCAGAACTTAATATTTGACGATATCACCTATTTTACTTTCTATGTTGCCGATCACTAAAAGAGAAAAAACAAAGTAAAAGTTATGGGACGTTAATTAACGGTAATTGCTCAGGCAATCATATGACGAGCATTTAATTGCTTTAATGACAACTTCTGGGCCTCCAGGCATGGTAAAATTGGGTTAATGGCAACTTTCTAGATTTCAGCACATGCAAAATGGGGTTATTTAGTCATTCTGCTATTAATTCACCCTTTTTTCTTTATTTGTTAAAAAAAGACTTCCGACATAAAGCGGTGATTATGGGAAAATTACCTGTCTTGGAATAATCCTGCTTTCCCGGGTGTTCGATATAAACTTGAGTTGGCAATGAAGAAGAGATCTGTCCAAGGTCTGATGATACTGCATTTCCAGCTCAGCCGAAGGATTCTGTCTGGTCTCGGGAATGGTATTAACTTTGACAGCAATTTCCTTACTCATGTAGCCCTTTCTTGCTAAGAAAGTTTCAACATCAGGAAGTGATTGTGGATTGACGGCGCTTCTGCCACTCTGTGGTTGGAATTTCGACAGAACAGAAGATTCACCTTCATCTTGGACAGGACCTCCTTGACTGGAAGCAATAACTTTCTTGTACCTGATCGAAGTGATTATCTATAAACAAGAAGATGTATGTATACCATTTTCAAATAATTATCCAGTAAGATTACTTATCCTGTAATTTAGAGATAAAACATCACAGAAAGGAAATAATGCTCACGAGATTTTTATTTAGAATATGAATACATGTTTGAGGAAATTTGAATTGTTAAAAAGAATAAGGTAGATTCATGACAGTATAATTTTTATTTATTTATTTATTTCATCTATTTATTCCATGCACACGCAGTTAACTACAAACCCTTAATAATAAAACAAAAGTAAAAGAACCCAAATGAAAATCATATTATATACCACTATGGTGGATCCACCTAAAATCTTTGCCTTGTATTTCCAATGCAAACTTCTGTAGCCATTTTCTTTAAAATTGATGCGTTTCCAGGGATGAAAATTTGAACTTTGATACAACGTATTTTATATTATAGCCTAGTATACTTAATATGTTCTAAAACTTGACCATAATTATATTAAAAATCAATAACTTTTCCTTTGGTGCTGTTGAGACCAGAAAATAGATGGCGCGACATGTACATTGATGACATCAGTATACATTGCTTAATTATAGATAAATTTTAGATAATATTAAGTATACTAGGCTATAATATGAAGTTATTTTTATCGATTTTCAAATTTTCATCCTTGGAAATATATTAGTAGTGAAGAAAATGGCTACAGAAATTGGCCGATTGGAAATACAAGTCAAAGATTTTAAGTGGGTCTACCTTAAAGAACTTATTAAAACATTCATAGAAACATAGCAGGGAACAAATGGAAAAGGCTAATTTTAGCCCCTTCTGGCCCCTAAAGTACGAAAAATGTCAAGTCAAGTAATTACCTATTTTTCAACTTATATACACATAATCGTAACACAGTGTGATTGAATTTAATCAAATTTAATTATTAGCATATTATTCCTTTAGTGGCTTTTTAAAATGATACAAAACTGGCAAGTGGCTTCATATGAATCGGCAATCCGTTCCAAAGCCGGGGGCAATGAGCTTTATTATTGAAATACAGCGCATTAGTGCGAGCCCTAGGAATTAAAAAGTTATGATATCCACGAGTTTGATAACTGTGTGCAGGAAAATATCAATTTAATAAATTGGGATATTTGTTGGCATAAACACGCTCATACATTAACAACATCAGTCGGTAACTGTATAATCTCTCAAAGATCATAAATTTTTAACGATAACAGGATTTCCACATTTTCCAGTGGATTCAAAAAAGGAACAAATTATTTTTTTTTTTTTTTTTTTGTAAAGAAGAAATTCTATTAATGTTACATTTAATTTTCCTACCCCAAACAAGCAGAGAGTAAGACAAATGGGGATAAATAAAAGAATAATAGAGAGTTAATTTAATATTTAGTGGCAATAGACTCGAGACTTTATAAAACTCCTATTCGAGACCTTAGGTTCCGCGAATTACTTCAACATGGGTGTCCCACTTTAAATTCTCCTGTAACAAAACACCTAAAAACTTAACAGTCTTGAAAAATCAAAGGAATATCACTCATAATCATTTCCGGTACAGCCTCAGCTCGAGTCTTTCTTACAAAAAAAACAACAACATATATCTTATTTTTGTAATATTAAGAGTAAACAAATTGCAACAAAACCAAGTCTGATATTGCTGTAAAGCTTGGTTGACACGGGGTATTAAGTCAGATACCGCATAACCGGCGGAAAAATACTAGTGTCATGAACAAAATGCAGCGTGTACGCACAGGAACGAATATGAAAAATATTATTAACATAAATTAAAAATAATAATGGCCCTAGGGCCGACTCCTGTGGAACTCCAAAAATAATTAGTTTTAATACTAGAGCGAATATTCCAATATTGAACACACTGCCTTCTCTCAATCAGATATTTTCAAAAAGAGGCCTCGCGACTCCCCTAATGCCAATATTTTCAAGTTCAGAAATGAGGATGTTATGACAAACAGCATCGAAGGCGCAAGATAAATCACAAAACAAATCTCACCACACCTAAGCATTTAATATCATCTAGAATGGCTGTCTCCGTAGAACTACCACGACGGAATCCATATTGCTTTTTATTTGGTAAAGTACACTATCTACCAACAAGTAATTGGGGATCCCTGCAATCGACGATATCTGCAGTCCTGATACACGTTACGGCCGCCACCGTTAAATATCGTGTGGGAAACAGCAACGCAACCAGTCGCATGCAAGATGCCTCGCAGTTCGGAGTTGTCTGCTTTCGAGAAAGGTGTAATCATCGGGTATCACAGAAATGGCCGATCCATACGTGACATATCCAGCGAGTTGAAGTACCGAAAATCGACATTGGCCTACGTGATTGGCAAGTGGAAGATGAGAGGTGACTGTCGGAATGTGCCCCTACCCGGCAGACCCACAAAACTGGGAGTAAGAGACCAACGGGTGCTGGCCAGAGAAATTCGGAAGAACCGCACCAAATCAATGGACCATATCCGCGAGGAGTTTCAACAGGTATCCGGGAGTGTTTTTACGATGAATACCATCCGTAAGGAAGCCCATCTGCTCGGTTATCATGGACGTGCTGCCGTCCACAAGCCTTTGATCACCAAGTCCAATAGCGTTGCTAGGCTAACGTGGTGCAAAGAACGTCGGCAGTGGACTGTTGAACAGTGGAAACAGGTTGTCTGGTGCGACGAATCAAGGTTCACCCTCTACCGTTCGGATGGCAGGGTCTGGGTTTGGCGTCTGCCTGGAGAACGCCTCCTGCCGGAATGTATTGTGCGAACTGTGAAGTTCGGCGGCGGTGGTATTATGCTATGGGTGTGTTTCTCCTGGTATGGCACGGAACCCTAATCTCACATTGATCATCTTGATCTACTCTCACATTGATCATCTTATTTCCCTAATTTCTCGAAGTATTGGAATCATTGGGATAGTAATGGCTTATTTGTCTCCGAAAGTTATGATTTTACTTTATTACACTTTAATTTATCTTTACTTCTCATATTGTATTTCGGTCTGGGGCTCGACTGCCAATTAAAACTTAACTAAACTTCAGGGACTGCAAAATAGATTTTTCAGACTGTTGCAATTCAGAATTTTTTAGGTTCCTCCTTTTCAAATCCTAATTTGATCTCCATATTGCATCCTAATGATGTTCAGTTATCAAATCACAATTATACCGTTTTAACTTAGCAAAACTCATGTTTAAAAGGGTAAAGAATGACTTATTCTCTTCTTTAATTTCGTTAGTTGTCCCCAGCCGTTCGTATTCAACTAGACATTAAACCTCACTGATCCCCCCCCCCATCCCCTTCACATTAGCGTTCTAGAGCTTTAATTAATTGTGCTGGTCCGCAGATTTGGAATTCGCTTCCACCAGAATTGTTGGCAATTAATAATTATAATTTGCTTAAAAGAAAACTTAATCAATACTTATTACCCTGAAATCATTTTCGTGATGTCTTTATTATTATCATTTTCACCTCCTAAACGGGCTGTACGGTGTGTCTGGCTTACTTTGTTTTTGGAAATTTTTTGTGTGTTCATACGTCAGGAAGAGAGGGCTCGTCGGCTCGTTGGAAGCCTTTTGCCTCTTATTTCCCCGGTTGTTGCTGTATTGATTTGTTTTACATTTGAATGTCTACTGCATATTTGTAACAACCGAAATACGAAATAAATGAAATGAAATATCTCTCCCAGGTGAGGTTGAGATAAAACGATGAATTAAATGATTTCATGCACAAGATAAACAAATTACACAATACTAAATTTCACCATGGAGCTTGAAGTAGATGGGGCGTTGAATTATTTTGACGTCACGCTCAGAAGAAACAGAACATCCAGCTTCGATTTTGATGTTTATTATAAACCGGCCACAGTACCGAACCTTGTTCCTCCTGATTCGCACTGCCCAAAAGAGTACAAACTTTCTGCGTTTAGAGCATGGTTTTACAGTATAGAGCATATAACGCATACAAACCGGACTACATAAACAATAAGGAAACTGTTAATATTTATAGCAAAGTTCTAAAGGTTGGATATAAAAGAGATGACATAGCAGAATACATAGAACTGTAATAAATCGTTTAATGTCAGCAATAACGAAACCACCTAGTAAAACGGTGAGATTCGCAGGATCCATCACGTATGTTCCAGGCTTTACATATTGGTTAAAGAATGTATTACGTAAATACCACATATTGATAGCACTGAAGTCCCCGACTACATTGTCACATATGCTATCAAGTTGAAGGAGAGACAGTGTGAGAAAGAAAAGGCAGGCGTGTACGCTATACCGTTGGTATATCCTAACAACACGGAAAAGATATGTATTGGAATGACAAAGCGATCCTTGGACACTAGATGTCAAGAGCACGTGTGAAGTGTCAAACAGGACATGCAAAATACAGCCCTCCACAGAGAAGTCATGCATTCATCGGCCGCTCCTCTGTGGAATAGTATTAGAAGAATTGCCCCATACACAAACTTTAAAGAGACTGCCATCAGGGAAACAGTCGAAATCCTATCCAGCAAACTAGCGTGCAATGATATAGTTTCTACTGAACTACTAAGAGCTTGGCATGCGTTATTAAAAGATGGAAATACATCGCGACACACCATATAATTGCGTGATGAAAATTCTTGTAATGCGATCGTGATGTCACCCGCGTTATTTTCAAAAATAATCTTTGTTCCTTACGTGTTCCAATTCCCTGCATTTTTATGTCTACCATTGCCTTGAGAAAGCCTCCCAGTGGAGTGCGAAAGCTTGGCGAATCTTTGTGCTCACTACGCCGCAAAAATAAACGGATTTAATACGCTATTTGAGTCTCTTGAGTATTGAGATAAAACGTTTTTCCACATTCTCTCCATATGGATATCTTCCGAGAATCAGTTTGCAAGCACAATCTTGACTTCTTGGTGAAAAACACGCTATGTCTCTTTCTATATGGGGAGCAATGTCTTCGTTCATTGGTCTATGCATTTGCTTTTTGCTAATATGACAGTATTTTGGGTGATATTTTTACACCACCCTAGTGGAGACTAAATTTTTGCGCTTGTTGCTCTGTTATTAAGCAACAGTGTACTATACTGTGCAAATTAATTGGGACAAAGTAAAAAATCACTCTTTTTTCCAAAACTATGTCTTTATATCATTCTATGCCTTGATATACACTGATAAATACCTGTATTAGAATGAAGTATGTCCTCCTTTAGCAGAAATGACCTCTTGAATTCGTTTTGGCATTGACTCCACTAATTGAGTGCACATATTTTTGACTTCATAATCGTGGAACCACACTTTTATAGCATTCGTTATCATGCGTTCTTTGGTGTACAGTCCATTTTACCTAAACGTCTCTTCAAAATATTCCACAAGTTTTCTGTGGAATTTAAGTCTGATGAATTTCCAGGCCAATCAAGCAAATAAATTTGAATTTCCAGCATGAAATTCTTGACCAATTTCGGATTGTGACATGGGGCCAAGTCATGTTGAAATGTCCCGTGAAAAGTTTACAAGAATGGAACAATCCTACGTTGTAATATTTCTACGTACGTGGCTGAATTCATCATACCTTGAACAGGAACTAAGCTTCTAGTGCCATTTGATGTGAAAAAACCCCAAAACATCTGTTTCAGAGGGTGTTTTACAGTTTGTTTGACATGCTCAGGTCTTAAGGGTTCACAGTTGCTTCGTTCTATTTGCTTGGTAACCCTGCACAAATAAATGAGTTTCATCACTGAAAATTACCTTTTTCCAGTTGTCAGCAGTCCACGATTTATATTTTTTGGCCCTTGCTAAACCTTTTATCTTCATTTTCGCATTCAAATATTGTTTTTTCGTTGTTGTTTTTTTGCCTTCCGGCCAACTTCCAGAAGCCTACGGCGTACAGTTGAATCGCTAGCATCACAACCACTAGCCAATAAATCTCTTTGAAGGTCGTTGCTTGTTTGTTTTGGATTCATTTTACTATTTCTGATTAGATATTTATCGGTTCGTGGAGTTGTTTTTCGTTTTCTTCCCCATTTACCTACCACTGTCATAGAAGTGTGATATTTCAGAGCAATTATTTTTGCACGCTTCCTTGGGGAAATATCCATTTTTCAATACACGAAAGCAACACGTACTCACAGAGAGCAAAAACTAACATCCACCTGTCACACACGAAAGCTCACAACTGAAGCTAAAGTGCCTATTTCCTGTTGAAAACCGGTCAAACCACATTTTTACTATCAAGTTCTAACAGTCACACCACCTCACAGCTGATAAACCCGGTTTACGTGGGTTTCCGACATCAACTGGCGATCACATTACAATTCTTAGAATAAAATAGCTTGTCCCAATTAATTTGCACATTATAGTATATAGTGTGATTGAAACAGAAAACAAGTTGTATTGAAACTTCTACCTCAGTTTTTAGAAT
Source organism: Macrothele yani (assembly GCA_039090855.1). Taxonomy (NCBI): domain Eukaryota; kingdom Metazoa; phylum Arthropoda; class Arachnida; order Araneae; family Macrothelidae; genus Macrothele; species Macrothele yani. The sequence goes on along the minus strand of CM077030.1, from coordinate 72,279,180 downwards.
ATCTGAGTATGTTGCTCACGTATACTCGTATCAAAACAAGCGAGATGGCGCAAGTCAACTGCTCTGTTTCCTATTTAACTATCTCGCGTTTGATGAAAAACGACTTTTGGCATACAAATCGGTAAGAATGATAAACAATATATTATGAGAAAGCCACAAGGCTCGATAGATACCTCTTTGACTCCTGGTGAGGAAACGATTGTGGCGTTGATTTCTCTTCTTCTACATCCGGGATTATGCAAGTGATTTAAGACCTCTTCCGCTAATTCTTCGTAGCTATCAGGTATTTCGGCGAGTTTATGGTGGATGTTTTCTGAATGCTGGACTATTTCAATATTCGATACGCCAAGATCCCATACATGAGGAATAGTGAGTTCAGTCTGAAAGATAGATAACATGCCAAATCACTAACTCATTGATACTTAAAAGAACAAATTATGATGCACTTTCATAAAAAAAAAGGGGGAAGGGATTAGCTCTATGGGACTATGTAGCATGGTGGACACTAAAAGAGATGTATGCAACTTTTAGTAAGGAGAATGTGTACATGTAAAGTCTGAAGTGTAAAGTTTTGGTGCAAAAGCTAATGCAGTGTTAAAGAAATAAATAAGCCACGTCGCCGGAGCAAATCGTATACTAATTCCTATATTATTTGGTTTTTCCTTCCTCAATCGTTTTAAATTGTGAGCTTTAAGGCAATATTGGTACTTTTGCTCTAAAACTTTATATTTCAATTGCCCTGTATATCGATCAGTCATTGACAGACAATTCAGACATGCGCGATTTGTACATGTCAGAATAATGTTTGTTATTATTATGGTATTGTAAACTCAAGTCAGTCAAGTCAAGTATGAGTCATTTTCTTGTAGGACTTCCGTCCACAGTGAGTAGAATTTAGGTCCCAGCCAGCTACAGCGAGTTCGCCGTTTGGGCAGGACACAGAAACGGTAGGAATGAGAGCAAGTCTAGCGACTTTGACAGAACAGTTTGTAGTGAGATTAGAGTACAGTAGATGGCGCCACCGTACAAGTACGATGTTGCACATAGAGGGGTGAGAGAATCTCAGGGGGAGCATAGGAAAGGATACCCATTTAACCAGTGGGTCCAGCCTGGGGGCCGTCACTTAACGTGCTCGTCCGATGGACGGCGAATATTCAGTGATTGTTAGCAAATCACACCACCTCCGCAAGATCAGCCCAGCATCGAACCTGAGAACCTTGCATCGATAGTCTGAACTGCTAACCACTTAGCAATTCGAGGTCAGCCCAGGAGCGAACCTGAGGACCTTGCATTGGTAGTCTGAACTGCTAACCATTCAGCCATTCGCGGCTTAGGTATTGTAAACTTAGACGTTACTTATCTTTTATAGGAGAACTAAAGGACCTTCACATTGCTACAAAGTTGATATCTAAAACTTTGAGAGAAACATGCTTATAGGATTTCAAACACGCGACGTTCTGACAAACAGAAAACTAGAATCTCCCGAATAATCATTATTCGTAGAAGACGCAGACAAAAAGATGGGCCTACGTGGATCATAAAATCCGCCATGAGCTTTGTACGGAACTACACATTGCACGATTACAACATGCAAAGCAGCTTTACATCAAGAATTAAGTTGTACAACAAAAGTGCAGGGCACTCAAAAGCAAATCAAATCAGTGAATCAGTTATTGACATTCCATAGCCTGTTCAGCCTGGGTAAACCGGAAGCATGTGCGTGAGTTTATGATAGTCCGACAAATTCTCTATCCTTATCCATACCCTAATTCATTCAGAATTGTATTCCATAATTCAAGTAATATATCCAGTTTTTCACCTACTTGAATCTGTCTTAATATGAAATGAACACGACCCATACGTACGAAGAATTTGTCTTGATATGTTATAAACGCAAACCATATATACGAAGAGTCTGCCTTGATATGTTTTCAGCATGTTCATTAATTCTTGAACTAACGTACATGCCTGGCATTTTGAAAATATTGTACCATTTCAGTAATTGTACACTAAATCCATTGTGATTACAAAAAGATTAAGAAGAACAATGTTTATGCGCCATTATTACTACTTTTATGAACCAAAGTTTCAATGTGCTTTGTCCCCTGCTTCTTCAGCATGAATGGCACAAAAATATTCAAGTCGCATATGACGTCATCAACCGTGTTGTCGGTCACGAGTTTTCTACGCGCTCGATAGAAATGGAAAGAAACACAAGGCGATGAAACAGGCCGGGGGATGCGGTGCAAATTTAGGGGAAGTGTATGCGTGGGCCACCTTGGGGCCCTTCTACCTTCTGAGACCACCATTACTGTACAAACTATGATGACGTAGTTGTCGACCACCTGCAACCATGTATTATTATTTTCCACTGCAGGATGCTTTCTTTCGCATCGTTCCCTTCCGTTTGGCATGGGACTGGTTGGAGGATCTTTCCATTGAGTTCGCAGCCCTCGAATGATACTTTCACTCTCCAAATCTGAACCTTATTGAACGTCTCTAGGACGATGTGGAGTGATGCATTACAGCCCGAAACCAGCCACCCCCAGTTCTCGGAATCAAGGGATGAAATACCTCTCGGACGTTTCCTATACCTGATAAGAGTCCATGCCACAACGTGTTGTTGCTGTTGTGTGTGTAAAAGGTAGTTTCACATGAATAAGTGGAAAGGAAAGGTGTATAAGGAATTGTTCTTTTAGTGCGCATATGTCTGTACACATTTCTGTAAGAGAATTTTCGTACCACCGGAGCTAGTGAATAAATTTGAAAGACGTGGAGATAATGCAAGTAGACAATGACATCGCTCAGTCCACGTTATTGTACAGGGTGATTATAAACTCCTTCAACAAAACAAGAGCGGTGATAGTACAGATCAAGACGAACAATATTTGCAATGGAACCTAGGGCCGCATTCTACTCCTAGTGCCAGAAAAGAGTAAAGTTACATATCCACGTTGAGCCTCCAACAATGAAAACAAAGAGACAAATCTAATTTATGAGTTGTACAATTCCAATCGCATCAGAGAAAGGCTCAAAGGAGCTGCCCAAAGTGGCGTCCAAGGGCGTCGTTGCACAGCCCACACCGGCGAATGAAGGACTGTCGCACCCTCTCGTAGACTCCCGGTGTGGTGCTGATCTTGTCCGCAGCAACAGCGATTCGCGCGACGAGATCTACCAGGGAGTCCACAGGTTTCTCGTACAGCAATGTTTTCATGTGCCGCCAGTAGAAGAAGTCCAGTGGATTAAGGTCCGGGTAGCGTGGAGGCCAAGCCATAGGTCCACCGTGTCCAATCCACCACCAGGGATATATCGCATTTAGAAAGTATCGGACCTCTGTGGCAAAGTGTGCTGGGGCCCCATCATGCATAGACCACATATCCCTCCGTATGATGAGTGGAACATCTAGCAACAGACCGGGAAGCATTTGCTCCAGCAACACACGGTACGCTGCGGCGGTCAGACGTATACGTCTATTCTCATGTGATGTTCGCACGGTAATATCGCCGAACGGGTTCGGCTACGTTTTAAAATGTTTGCTCCTCATCGTCTACGCACTTGTTCAGCGTATCTGATTTGCATCTTGTGCTTCTCATGCACTGGTTGGAACTCCGTGTGCCTGCTGGACGTTTTTCGAACGTGCTCTTTTCTGGCACTAGGAGTTGAATGCGACCCTAGGTTTCATTGCCAATATTGTTCGTGTTGATGTGTACTATCATCCCTCTTGTTTTGTTGAAGGAGTTTACAATCACCCTGTATAAACAACGCATAGAAACTAAAATATTTTGTTCATCGGACACCACTGGGATCGAACCCCAGAATTGCTATGCGTTGTTTATGTAATAACGCTATTGTCTATTTGCATTTCCACTGGAGCTAAATAAAATTAGGTTGTAAAGTCAACAGTCTACCTAAATATACTCAGAGGGGGGGATCAGTCGTATATGCATTCAGCTAAACGTTTTACTTCTTATCACATATCAGTGGTTGTGTGTAGTGAGAAATCATTGGATATTCGTCAGCCGCTTCCGTAGCTGAGTCATATGTTGAGAGGTTATCCTTTGAATGTGGGTCGTCCACTGGGAGGTCTGGTTCGATGGGAATTTGGAGGTTTACATCTGTGAAGGGTGTATAAATATGAGCAATGGTGATCCTTTCAGAAAAATTAACGGAACTTGGAATTGGCTTCTAGGTTCGAACGGGGGACCTTCGATTCTTCGTGAGCCGGTAGTAGTTGCTGAACGGATTGCATTGTGACAGTGAGTTGAGGTGAAAGAGTTATTCGGGTAGTTGGTGCCGTCTGCCTTGGATGTGAGCAGTTACTTCTGGCAGAAGACAATGTTTGAATTTCAAATAAAGTATTGATAGAATATGTATAGCTGAGAGTGATTTTTTATCTGTTTCTAGAAGCGTTATTACGTAGAACTTACATGGAAAACCTGTAAGATCTGCGAAGTAATGTCGCAAGAAGGCGCATAACCTTATCGTAAAAAAAGGGTAGTAGTTAAAAAATAGACAAGTTATTCGATGGCGTCTGAGTTCACTGCACTACTAAGATATTCAAATGTAAAAATCTTAGATTTCCATTCCGAATCAGCTTGAATGCTTCATCTGATAGCATTTCAAATTTCCACACAACGAAAACACAATTCTTATAGCCTAATTGTTTATTTTTTTTTATTGGAGGTTTAACGACCACCGTGAGTAACTCAATGGGCTATAAGCAGTCGCCGTCCCTAATTTAGGGCCACTGAGGGAGCCAGTGCCGAAAAACAAACACAACAACCATGCCTCACCGGGATTCAAACCCGGACCCATCTCGCACGAATAGTCAGAAACTATCGCTTAGACCACTGCGCCACCGGGGCGGCCTGATTGTTTTTTGTTTTGTTTTTTTGATTGGAGGTTGAACGACCACCGTGAGCAATTCATTGGGCTATAAGCAGTGTCGCCCATCCCTAATTTAGGGTCACTGGTTCCAGGGAAAGGAGAGAGCCAGCGCCGTAAGACAAACACAACATCCATGCCTCACCGGGATTCGAATTCGGACCCCGTTCGGACAAATGATCAGAGGCCATCGCTTAGACCACCGCACCACCAGGGTGGCCTGATTGTTTAGGAAAAGGTTCTGTTTTTTCAGTCGCTTGTGGGAGAGAAAATTTTCCTTGCAGTCAATTGGGATTCTCATCCTACATTTAGCTATTCCTAAACCAAATACTTGGAAGTCATCAAATTCTACCTACTGCCTGCATAGGTACCGCGGCGTTCTGGTGTAACAGGAGAGGGGGGAGGAAGTAATAGCAAGAGACACAGCACACGTACATTAAAAATACGATAATTTGAAAAAAATGAGCATTTACCATAATAATGTATATTAAACTCAAAGTTTAGGACATCATCACAGTGAAAGCCCTGAAGTAGCAGAGGGATGGATATACTGGGTAGAAGAAATGACTACCGCTGTAAAAATGGAAGCTGTAAAAGAGATTTAGGAGACCTTCTTCTAGCCATGGATTTAGAATGTTTGGTGTTTATGTGACGTACTACAGAGACGAAGCACGTGCCCAGACGACAAATGCGCAGTGATACACTCCGTCGTGTAGCTTTGTTGCTTAGAGCAATTCACTCCGAAGCGAGGCGACGCGGCTTTGATCTCTGCCAAATTGCTGTTTCAACAATCACTAAAATGATTGATAAGATTACAGCTAAGCTCATAAATCTTACAAACTCGATACAAACAGGATACGAATGCTACAAATGCGCTGCAATTCACTACATAAAATGCAATCAGAAATTACAGGTGGAAAAATCTTCACCCGCAGGTGCTCCGCTTAAGTACGCCTCAGCAGTACCGACCGTAAACCTGTTACAGGCAATATGAACGCTCGTGTTCAGTCCTTCATTCCCTGCCCCAAGGCATGATGAGGAAGGGTCAGTCCCCCTACAAGGACATCATGACACTGGAAAAAGAAAGTTACTTAGGCATCTCACTCCTTTTTTAGGTTCGTTGCCATTGTTGTAAATCTACCGTAAACCTTTCACGGACAATATAAGCGCTAGCGTTTAGAACTTTATTCTCTGCTGCATAACCCAACGCATCATGGGGAAGGGTTAGTCCCCCTGACACGAACATCATGACAATGGGAAAAAAGTGACTCAGGCATCTCGCTCCTTTTTCAAGTTCATCGCCATTATTGTAGATCGACCGTAAACCTGTCACGGGCAACATAAACCATAGCGTTTAGTACTTTATTCTCCGCTCCATCACTCAAGTCATGACGGGAAGGATCAGTTTCCTTGACATGGACATCATGGCACTGGAAAGAAAAAGTTACTCAGGCATCTGACTCCTTTTTTGGGTTCGTCGCCACCCCTTTAGCAGATAATCCGTCAGAAAAGATTAGTGTCAATCACCCCTCGAACTGAGCATTTTGGAAAACAAACTTAAGGGGAAAGCAACGCTTTCTGATGCGCAGGTTCATTCGCTCCTACCACGTTCAGCGCACTTCTTAGACAGCAAATACTTCCATTCGAGCTGATTTCAGCATATTTTGTTAATTCCGAGTTGATTCGTCCTAGCCTGTAAAAGGGTTGAACAAAAAAGAAATGAATTTGCATTGTGTTATGAACAATGTAAGCAATTCGCATTTTGAAGTATACCTTGAAAAGTACAGGGACGTGAATAAACGGCCTTATGTTGTAGTCACAGTTAAGATACTTCTCCACTTTCAGCTCTGTTTCGTAGGTTCCAGCTTCCGAATGTTGCCTGTAGATGCGTTGTGGGACATCAATCTTGTATGTGATGATGACATTTTTGCTTTCCTTGTCAAACTCAGCGGAAAGTGTCATTGGGTATGTGAAAATATGTGTGGCCCTTTGATAAACGCCATATTCGTGTCTGTCAGCAATGTTAAAAATAGTCTTCCTATTATAGTGCTCGTAATAGATACTGAAATGAAAAAAAAATCGACATTAAGTTTCTGATGATACATTTAAAAATGACACTTAAATCTCATTCAAATAAAAAACAATATTTTTTTTTCAACTGAAAAAAAAAGACACTAGATCCATACACGACTCTTATTTTCCAGTAAACAGCGCTTTACATCTATTTCAGACAAGGTGTCGTATGAAGCAACGCAAAACATTTCGGGAAAATGTTCCAATCAAATACAGTAGCCACTTTCCATTCGGGAATTTAACGCGAAAAAGTTGAATATTCTTAATGTAACGTGACCATGAAGGTTTGAGTATACTGCATCCAAACCTCTAAACAATTTAGGGATGTATAATGTTTTAGTTTAAATTTTGCTGTAAGTTTGAATGCTTACGTCGTTTAACTATACATTATTTTGCCATTGTTCGTAAAGAACTTCGTGAAGAAGTACATACGTCGCTTATGTATGTGTCACTTTGCTATTGTTCGTAAAGAACTTCGTGAAGAAGTGCATACGTCGCTTATCTATGTGTCACTTTGCTTTGTTGGTTAAAAAACTTCGTGAAGAAATGTATACGTTGCTTTTCTAAGTGTTGCTATTGTTCGTAAAGAACGTCGTGAAGAAGTGCATACGTCGCTTATCTATGTGTCACTTTTCTATTGTTCGTGAAGAACTTCGTGAAGAAATGTATACGTCGTTTATGGTAATGTGTTGGTAGTAATGTGATTCTGCTGGTAATGTGCTACAGACACCACAACACACCTTTAGAAACCTTATAGCGTTTGTTCCTCGCCTGGTAAGAACTGTTTTGGCGGCACGTAGAGAACCAACATCATATTAAGCAGGTGGTCATAATGTTTTGACTCTTTAGTATCTTTGGATTTGATTGGAGGTTTAACGACCTTCGTGAGCAACTCAATGGGTTTTATAAGCAGTCGCCCGTCCCTAATTTAGGGTCACTGACCCCAGGGAAGGGAGAGAGCCAGTGCCGTAGGACAAACACAACATCCATGCCTCACCGGGATTCGAACCCGGACCCTTTTCGGACGAATGGTTATAAGTTAGCGCTTAGTCCACTACGCCACCTTGGTGTTTTTCCTTTTTACCTATCGCGCACGTTTCGTATTGCGAACTGACACGCCGTTTATGTATACTCAACAGCGGTCGGTGATGTCACTTGGCGTGAAACGCATCCAGTGAGGGATACAGGTAATGAGTGTATAACATGCCACAGTAAGCAATATTATTCTCTTAGCTTGTAACCTTTTTAAACAAACATTTCAGTGCCATTAACATTTCCAAGCTATAAACCTGAAAAAAAGTCTATGCAATAAAAAAACAATAAAGAATGGTTAGTCTCGTATTATAACACTTACACAGGTGTGATTTTCACTCGAGGCATGTTTCCTTTAGCCGACTGTTCCTTCAGGATGTCTACCTTCAGATGATACACGGAGGGATTCTTTGAAACGAACTCAGCTGGAAATCCTGAATCAAAGTATGATATGGATCTGATGGAGGAAGGAACGAATGTCTTCACAAGGCTCAGCCTGTTTGATCCATTCTCTGACACAACTGTGCGTTTCATCAAGTATTCACGCACTGCAAAAAACAATATAATTAACAGTCAGAAAGAAAACTAAAACATTGATGCATGATGAATTAATAATGCGCTTCCCATTGTTCAAATATCATTATTAAATATTGTTGGATAAAATTAAATAGAAAAGATGCGTAGCTAAGTAACCAATCAGTATTTAAGTGGAAAGCATTTAAAAATATTGGGTATTATATTTTTAGTATAATTTTGTACTTTAAGTAAGTACGTAAGTGATAACCGAATGTGCCAGGCACACGTCAACAAGGCTTTCAGCTTTCATATGTAGAAGTGGGTAAAACAAGAGCAGCCTCCCAGGTAGCTGAGTATTCAGAGTCGTAGTTTTAGGGTGTAAAACAAGAGCAGCCTCCCAGGTAGCTGAGTATTCAGAGTCGTAGTTTTAGTGTGTAAAACAAGAGCAGCCTCCCAGGTAGCTGAGTATTCAGAGTCGTAGTTTTAGTGTGTAAAACAAGAGCAGCCTCCCAGGTAGCTGAGTATTCAGAGTCGTAGCTTTGGTGGGTAAAACAACAGAAGCCTCCCAGGTAGTTGAGTATTCAGAGTCGTAGTTTAAGTGTGTAAAACAAGAGCAGCCTCTCAGGTAGTTGAGTATTCAGAGTCGTAGTTTTAGTGTGTACAACAAGAGCAGCCTCCCAGGTAGCCGAGTATTCAGAGTCGTAGCTTTCTGACTAGTGGACTAAGCGTAATTCGGCCCTAGCACCGGCTGAGGTATGGGTGTTATGCTACTTCCATTCTCAGTGAAACTCCGATTATCCGAGGCTTAATTATCCGTGGGGACAGATTAACTGTGGTTCAGGGTGATAAAATACAAGTTTCATTTATTTTAAATTCTCTATGCAAGTGGATTCGGAAAATAACAGAAATAATACTATTTTAAATAACATTGCATCATAATTAAACAGTATTGGACGTCCTTCTATCAGAACTTATTTGACATCATTGTTGAGGTTTTCCGTTCTGCCACCAGAGTGCGCAGACAGGTGTATTACTTATTTAACCTTTTTCTTTTTAGATGTATATTTTCTTTTCTTATTTATTAACAACTTCCATTGTAACTGTAACTCCAAACCCTGCTAAAAAGGCTATAACGATGGCGACTAGCCTAAGAAAGGCGACAAAAGATTTTTGATTTTGATTTTACAAGATTTTTTTATCCTTCTGTCCCCGTGTCGGAACCTATCAGAACGCTAAAAGAGGCAATATCTAATTCATCACTTTTTTCGCAAGAGTTTTGCCTCAGCATCTTCAAATTAATGGACTTCGTCTCAAATTCTAGCTGCTATAGTTCCGGAGGAAAAATCTATAAACAGGCAAATGGTGCTCCGATGGGATCTTCACTTTCAGTAATTCTCGCGGAAGCAATCCTTCGCCCAATCGAACAGCACATATTCACCATTATTACCCCAAGACTAACAACTTGGCTGCGATATGCTAACGATGTATTTTTAATATGGCCTCAGGGAAAGGAGTCTCTCCCGCTTTTCCTGGATAAAATCAATGATATGCACCCTACGATCAATTTAACTATGGAGCTAGAACACAATAATGCATGGCCTTATTTAGATGTTTTACTGAGTAAATCGTCTTAAAATCGCCTCCGTACACAAGTCTATTATAAACCCACTTCCGTTCCCAAACTGATGCTCCGCAGCTCATTCTGCTCCGGTGACTACATGACAGCTATCTTCCGTTCTCGAATCCGAAGAGCGTTCGCCATCTCCTCCGATGTTTCTTCTAGACTTAGAAGCGAATTAAAAAGCATTATCGAACTGGCAACTGAGGCAGGATACGATCCGAACACGATACTACATAGATATATAGGAAGAAACGGAAGGAGTCGTGCCAATCTTTCTATGCGCGGGCTACGCTATCTGGGTTCCATTCCTTATGTACCAAATGTTTCCTATAAACTCAAGAACACAATGAACCTCGGTGTCGGCATAAGATCTCTGTCTTTATATGCAATACATTTTGCAACTCCCTCAGGGTGATTGTGGAAATGAGTGAATGATGGAAACTTTGGTTATGTGTGAAGGGAAAAATGGCAATATTTCATAAATTTTTAGTTAATGCAATTCATAGAGCAAAAGTTATTTGGACGGTTGGTCCATTACTTGACTAGGATGCAGTTGATCTCTAAAGCAACTTCCAGGATGACTTTGCTTAAAATATTTGCTAGTATTATTCTGAAATTAATTAAGCGACTTCCTAAGCTTAACACGAAAAAATGAAACTATAAATTACCAGTTGAGTACACTTTTTATTAAACTTCAGTTAGTCACATGGTTCAGATGAAGCGTTTACGAGACTTCGCAACCGAAAACTCATCAATTATTCTCGACGTGTTCATTTCTTTCAGTAATTCATGCTCAAATACTCATCAAAGAGTTGAGTCTTGTTTGGGCCATACTGGCTTTTACTTCGTTCTTGATGGGTTTCAATCTTGAAAAGAGCACCACTGCAGTTGGTAACCAGAATGAGGTAAATCTTCACCACAATCTCGATAATATACCTATAGAAGAACAATTTCTAACTACTAGAATAGCTCGGGGCCCGTAGCACATGCTACTTGCGTTAACCGGACTTGTACCTGCCTGGTTATTTCAATGCTATCAAAGGCTAACGCAGCACAGACTAACACTGTCGACATCCATACGTTATTGCAAAACACGAGGGTTGTACTGAAATTAATGCAAGAGTGGGCATAATTTTTTTATTAACTGTCAGAGATCGCTTAAATCGCACACGTGGATAGAGCAACTCTTCCTCTATAATAACTCTTCTTTATTGCAGGTAAATAATGGATTCCAAGCAGAAGCAACGTGCCGTCATTGAGTTCTTCACGAAGGAAGAGTACTGGCTGACCGACCGCACAGAAGGCTACAGAATGTTTACCGAGATGACGTTATTGACAAGAGCAATGTGCTTAGATGGATGAAAAAGTTTTAAGAAGGGGAAACGAGCACTTAAGACAAACCACGCAGTGGATGGTGACTGTTTTGGGGATAACAAGGGTGTCATTCTTCTTGATTTTCTGGAACGCGCCCCCGTAACCTGACCAGCCACCGGTACGTTGAGACACTCAAGAAGCTTAGAGAAGCCATGAGGAGGAAAAGACCGAACAAGAATCTGAAAAGGATCCACATTCATCATGACAATGCGAGATTACACACATCTTTGGCAACAAATCAGGCGATCAGAAAATTAGTCTAGTCGGTGGTCCTTCATCCACGGTACAGCCCAGATCTGACGCCCTCCGACTTCCACCTGTTCGGCGCAATGAACGACAGTCTCCGGGGACAATAATTTGATGACACAGACAAGGCGGAAGTGGCTTTGAAGAACTGGGTACAACAGTCCACACCTGATTTTTTTTCCAAAGAGGATTCTAGAGTTGGATTAAACGATGACGCAAATGCATCGCTTGTGATGGAGACTATGTTGAGTAGTACCTTTGTATAGAGAAAACGTTGCTCTACCAATATGTGACCTCTGTCAGTTAATAAAAAAGTTATGCCCAATTTTGCGCTACTTTCAATACAACCCTCGCACTTGGAATTGCACTTTGTTGATCTCCACTTGCACATTACAAAGTATTCTTTCCGTTAGTTGTACATTTTCGAAATAAGAGAGCTCAAAAATAAAACTGTATCAATGTACGCAAAATACTATTTCTACTTACATGCGCTGATGTAAACTGGTATGGTTTGGCTGTCAAGGTAGATAAGTGTTGAAGTGTAGAAGATTTTCTTGTAAAGGGTGATGCGCATTTCTCTTGGTATACGAAGAACAATATTTCTCAACTAAGGAAGAACAGAAATGAAAACCAACGAATTAGATATTTTTGAACACACAATTATTTGCATATCAATTTTCATTTACTTCAAGCGTTATGTGCTATACACGTTGCTTATGTCCAACCCGGCGCAAGAAATGAAAATTTCAACTAGCCATCCGACGTGAGGAAAATGTCAAGACGGAATATATACAAAGCTTGTCCTAAAACAACTGAGAATATTTTTATAAAAAAAATGTGCAATACTGCGTTCGAGCGTGACGCGAGTCTCCAAAAAACATTAGTCGTTGTAGTAACCATAGCAACCGGCAATACCTATTTATCACGCGTGCGTTGTCGGTAGTGCGCAGATTAATAAGCGTTGTTTCGTGAACCCCTGCAAGTATTTTGGCGCTGTGATTTTTCGAAAAAAAGGATGTGAAAGAGAAACAAAGAGGGGGCATTAAATTTTGCTTACGACTTAAAAAGACTGTCGGAGAGATCCGTCTTATGCAAGAGGCTTATAAAGGTGAATATCTACGAATACCAACAATTTACAGACGGCATAAAGAACTTATGAATGATCCTAAGTCGGCGGCTTTAATCGCGCATGGAGGAAGACCTTCAATGGGTATACAGAAGTAAACATCAATAAAATAGGTGTTATTATGCTGGAAGATCGACACCAATCAATTAGAGATGTCGAAGGCATGATTCACATTTCAAAATCGTCAATACACAGAGACCCCCCGGTGGCGCAGTGGTCTAAACGATGGGTTTGTAAAGGTTGTATTGACCTGTACTCCGTGTTTGACCAGCGTTTATTGGTGTTCTTTTGTGTGTGTGCCGTCATTTTGTGTATCTCCTGTGTTGTGAACGTCTCCTGTGTCGATTGAGTCCGACCTTGACGTCCTGTAAGTAAAACTTTACTTGGACTAACTCTTTTTACGTCCTGGCTTTGCCCAGGGTCGGGTTTAGCAAGCCAGCCATTGCAATTGGCGGCGACCGCATCTGATAGGCCAGGTCTGAAGCTTGATAGAAAAGCTCCGCCCCTGCCTGGCCACGTTCGGTCATCGTCACTACCACACGCAGCTGGTTTCCAAGCCGCGTTATCTGATGTTACCACCTCTTCTTCCAACTTTATGGATGTTGATTTAACGACATTTTCCACCACAGTGACGTCATTAACTTCTTCAGTATCCGTTGCCTCTGGTACTTTATCTGCTCCTGCGAGCACTGCGTCTCGACCTTCCCCATCTCCGCCCATTCCTACAGCAACTCTACCTTATGCTTCCGTTGTGAAGGGTACCAGTTCATCTTCCTCTACAGCGAAGAATCCATGTACAACGCCTCTTGATATGATTGTCACTAGAGACAACAATAAATTACGCATCGAAATTCCGGAAACTTCAGCTGCTGGGCAGGAGGTTTTACGCACACAGAAACTTGGCATATGTTTTGATGCCCTCCCTGACACCAGCCTTAAGAAATACTCCTTAGCCGTCCGCCAAATCCTCCATAAGGGAGCGATCACCCATATGGCGGGGAAGCCTAGGACTGTTCTCATCTATTTTGCGAAGCCAGAGTTTGTGGAGCGCGTCTTATCTGACGGACTGCATGTTGGGGATCATACCTTACTGGGAGTCCCGCTCACGCAGCGCCCCGTACTTGTTACGTGCTATCCCGTACCACCAGTAATCAAGGACCATTACTTAATGGCGGCCCTTTCCCGTTGTGGAAAAGTAGTTGGTTCCATTTCCACTCTGTCTTCCCCACCAACAGACCCAGATGACAGGAACATCTTTGGTCTGCGTCGCCAAGCAAGGATCCTGTTCCCTACTGAAGATGCCATTGCTGATTACCCTACTGACCTCACTGTGGTTGTAAGGAAGCAGATTTTTTGGATAGATAACGTTACTACCTTGCATTGTTTTAAATGCAAGGCATATGGCCACATCCAATCACCTTGTCAACATGTATCTGCCGAGCCACCTATTTCCATACCGCCCGAAGTCAACACCCCACCCTCAACACCAGTTTCTCTGGCCACACCAAGTTTGGCTCCACAGATGTCCTTGATCCATGCTACTGTTGTTCCAGAGGCTTCTCCCCCAGCAAATGATGATTCATCATCAGTCTCCAAGTCTTCGATCTCTACTACGGGAACTTTGGCCACCTCTCCATCGTTGGGCCCACTTGCTGCTGTGGTACCTCTACGTTCTTCGGAGAGTATTATCTCAGAAATGGAATGGCAACCCCTCCGTTGTGTTGCTTCATCTTCTTCCCTTGGATCCCCTAATGTGGAGTCCGATCTAACTGCCCTACACCCACCAGCTTCTCCCGGCGTTCCCACGTTGAAGACACAGTTCAATCTCGCCGGTGACGTCTTCTCCACGCTGCTCTCGTTCCCGTTCGCCAATTCGACAGTCTTTCTCTCCAACAGCAGTTCCTACATCTCTTAAGTCCCCATCTGTTCAAAAATTGTTGGATCAAAAAGCTTTCGCAGACTATCTGGAAACCTTCCCTGCATTAGACGGGCCACTGGCACCGTCTGATCTTGCTCTCATCATACTCAATCAACCGTCACGTCCTCTCAAGCAGCTACACTGCGTTCAATCACGTAATGCTCAGCTTCCTACTATTATCACCCAACTTCAGAATCTACTTGCTCTTTTGCCGAAAATTGACACATTCACTAATGCGCAGACATCTAACTTAAAGAAACGTGTAACCAGTCTTCACAGAAGTGCTGATAGTAATATTCAACCACTACAACCTCTTTCAAGTTAAAATTACTTTCTTTCAACTGTAAGGGACGCTCCGTTCCTCCTACCAATGCGTTAGTGTTTGAAGACATTACACCGCGTGATGCGGATATATTATTGCTACAGGAGACTAACTGTCATCCCAACACCCCATACCACCGGTGGCGAACCTGGCCATTTCAATTCTACCATGTCCATCGCCTTAGTCTTCACGCAGGACTCGCGGTGGCCATCCATTTTCGTCTTCGATCCTTCATTACTGATATCACGGTCAAACCGATTTATCGTGACCTCCTGCAGCTTCTGTCCTTCCGACTTCACAACTTCCGTTACCATATCTTCAACATCTATGTTTCCGGCAATCAACAGTATGCAGACTGTCTTTTTGAGCATTTTGTTTCCTGTGTTCAAGATCTTCCGGCCACTGATATTGTTATCTTAGGTGGTGTTTTTAACTGCACCCTTGACCCATCCCTCGACGGATCGGACGGTTCCACGGATACCAGGTATTTTCTTATCAGAGCACTTTCTACAGCCATCAACCAGCTACAACTCCAAGATTCATTTCGACACCTGCACCCATTTCTTCGTTCGTACACCTGGCGCTCCTACTCCACTTCCTCCCCTACAACTGCCCGACTTGACCGGTTTTATGTTTCTTCAATTCTTCTTCCTTCAGTTATCTCCCTTTCTCACACACCGACAGTTTCTTCCGACCACAGCTGTGTCATAATGTGTCTTCACACCGGTCCATCTCCTCGGCAATACTACCGTACTTGGACCCTTGATGATGATCTTTTACTTGACTCAACTTACGTAAATTCCATCCAATCGCAGCTCCAACAAGCCTTATATACGCTCCCTTTTGCTTCTTGTCCCTTGCAACACTGGTTAAATGTCAAATCCCAAATTCTTCTTTATACCAAACAATATTTCCACGAAAAACGCACTACAGCCTCTATGAAGATTGATACTGCACGCTCGATTTTTTTCCAACCTAGATCTTGATTCTCCGCTGTTTTCTCATTACCAAGCTGAACTTCGTGCCTTGCTACTTCCTGTCTCCCAACAAGCTCTTCACCGCCTCAAGCTCCTTTATCTGCAGCCAAATGACTATCTATGTAAACAGGTTCAACAACTGGAATTCCACAAACGTTCTGCTCATCACCTCCGTAATCTGAAGTTACCCGATGGAACTGTTACTAATGACCCCACTCTCATTTGCTCCGGTGTTAGAACATATTTTCAGTCACGTTTTGCTCAGTTCCAGTCAAGTTTTCCGCATGCTGATTCGATTCTTCGTGCCTTACCACATAATCCATCGCATCTTGTTACATCTCTTTCTATGCCTATCACCCCAGCATAAGTAGTACAGTCACTTGCCTTAACTGTCACTCGTCACCTGACAGCTAATTTCTTTCGTACGTTTTCCTCTTTCCTACACCCTCTCCTATTGCCTTGCTTTACAGCTGCTTTTTCCTTATCTGTTCTATCCCCCGCTTTTACTCTAGCTCACATCATTATTCTTTCAAAGAAGGGGTGTCTGCTGGAGTTGGATAACTGGCGTCCTATATCCATCCTTAATGTTGACTACAAGATTTATACTAAAATACTCTCCCTTCGAATGAACCCTGTCCTTCCTATCGTCATACATCCCGATCAAACGTACACCATCCGTGGCCGAAGCATTCATATTAATATTAATCTCCTCCGTGACTCATATTGCCTTGCCCACCTTTCCTCCGAACCTTTAGCCTTCCTCAATCTTGATCAGTGGCAGGCCTTTGATAACGTGAGTCATCAGTGGCTTGCCTCTGTGCTCTCTGCCTTCGGTTTCCCATCTGTCTTCATCACAGCCCTCCTTGCCCTGTACCAGGACTCAGTTGTCCATATCCGGACGGCCTCCTTCCTTACAGCCCCCATTCCGTTTCGTAAGGGCATCCGTCAAGGATGTCCTCTTTCCGGACAACTTTTGTCTCTAGTCTTTGAGCCTTTTCTTTGCTCTATCCGTTCTCTTCTACAACCTTCCCCTCCACCATTCAGCATTGCACCAGGCACCATTCCATCGTTCTTACTGCCTACGCCGATGATCTCACAGTTCTCATCCGAGAAGAACGGCAATTCACAATTGTTCTTGCATGGTATCAAGTGTATGCTGCGGCTTCCGGTGCTTCGTTAAACCTTTCAAAGTGTACAGGCTTGTGGTGTGGCTCCTGGAGACATCGCCCCGATGCACCGTGGGGCGCTCATTGGACTTCCACCAGTCAAAGGATACTTGGGGTGCACATTGGCTGCCGGGTCTCAGCAACGGCTGCCACCTGGAGACCCCTCGTCAGGAAACTACGTCACACCGCTGCTTACTGGTCCAAGCTCAAGTGCTGTTTGACCTACCACAGTCGTGCACGGCTTTCTGGCACCCACATCCTCTCGTTAGTTTATCATTCCTGGATTGCACAACCGCCACCAGCCTACGTTCAAACTGCAACAACATCAGCAATGCTCAGCATTGTTTGGTCATCTACTCATTGGTTATCTTCCTCAGTATTGTCTCTACCTTCGACTTGTGGTGGCCTTTATATGCCAGAGATTACCATACGTTATAAAGCTGTAAGAATTTTCAATTTCCTCCGTTTGAAAGTTCGACCAGACTCTTCCGCTTCCATTCTTCTGCTTAATGTTCTGACTTCCCCCTCAATCCCTGCATCACCGTCCATCTTCTTCTCAAGATGGATATTCACACTGTCACCCCCCCCCGTTTTCCTCTAGTCTACCATGAAGCTGTTCAGTTCCTTCGTTCTTTACCGCTCATTCGGTAAAGAACGAAGCGGAGCAGATGGATGCTGATTCGATCACCACAACCGCCAGATTCGTGTTTTCGCATTTGCTCCCGACTGTGAAAATGGATCTATTGTCCGATGGGTGCTTCGAAAAATGTGTGATGCTCATATCGTCTGGAATTACTTTCTCAAAGCGGGGAATATGTGACGTACTACAGAGGTGTAGCACATGTCAAGAAGGCTAAGTTGCAGCGATAAATTCAGTCGGCGTAGCTTAATTGGTAGAGCATTGGGCTCCGGAGCGGAAGGATGCTGGTTCAATCTGCGTCACCCGCAAATTTATGTTCTCACACAATATCGATTCAAACAAAGTGAATGAATTTGAGGAGCATCGAACTATGTCATTATATATCTCAGAAGCAGAAAAAATTGCTCATTCGTAATTCAAGGCTGTTGTTTCCGCAGCAATAGACCCAAAGCTGAATCACAAATACACTATCCATGTCAAACCCGGCGCAAGAAATGAACATTTCGCCGAGCCGTCCATCGGCTTGCTTGAAAGTAATAACAAGATTTTACCAACCGTGATGCCTGAAACTACACTGCTGGTCACCCAAAATGCAACACCAAGTAGGACACGAGATAGCAAAACCAGATTTACTGGACACATAACAACAGATACAAAGATGAAACGATTGAGTTTACAGGCCCGTGCGACTTGCGGAAAACGCAGACATCAATAGTTCGTCTGGCCCCCATGGCTGGCAATAACGGCCGCTACACGTCGCGGAATCGAACGAAAGAGGCTTTGGATGTGGGCTTGCGGTATGTCGGTCCAGGCTGCTTCCACACGTTGCCACAGTTTATCAGGCGAAGCCGCGGGTGGTGCTTGTCGGGCCACTCGGTTGCCGATCAGCGATCAGGCGTGTTCGATGGGCGACATATCGGGAGAACAGGCGGGCTACGGCTGCAGAGACACCTGGTGGGCCGTGAAGAATTGTTGCACGATGCGTGCCACGTGCGGGCACCCATTGTCCTCTTGAAACGTGGCCGCTGACAGGTCCTGCAGGCAAGGGAGGACTACAATCTATAAAATGTCGGAGATGTAGCGGTGGCTGTTAAGTGTACCGGCGATGCGTACCAGAGCGGTGAGATTGTCATATCCAATTGCGCCCCAAACCATAACGCCAGGCGACGGACCGGTATGGCGATGCATAATGCAGGCGTCATACAGTCTCTCGCCGCGGTGCCAACACACACGGTGCCGACCATCGTGGTGTTGCCAGCAGAAGCTGGATTCTTCGGAGAAGACAATGTCGTGCCATTCCGTAATCCAGGTGTGGCGTTCAACGGCCTCACTGCCGCCGCACTCGCCGGTGGTGTAACGCCAATAGTAATCGGAGCAATGGACGCCGTGCGACGAGTCCCCGCTCCTGCAGACGACGTCGAACGGTACGTGCTGACACAGGTTGTTGCGCAACACACCCTAATTTCTGCGCTAACGTTCGTGATGTGGCGGTGCGAACCGTCAATGCCCGCCGCACAACATGCCGGTCCTCTAGTTCGGTGTTGTGCCGCGGCTGGGCAATCGCTCACGTCTGTCCGTCCGTCCGTCCGTCCCTCCTGCACCCACTGAATCCATACTCGCCTCACTGTGGCTGGATATCGTCCCACACAGGCGCCTATGTCTCGGCACAATAAACCGCTGTCGCGATAAGCCACTATTCGTCCTCTGTCGAACTTCGAAACGTGCTGGAATGACTGCCGTATTCTGCGACGAGGCATCAAGAAGCTTCCCACGCATAGGTCCGGCAGCACAACATACTACCACTACTTACACCTCGCCTTCTGTGAACTCTTCTTATAGTGCTTCTCGGTGGCGTGCATGGGCAAACATGATTTGCAATATGCCCTGCAACGCTAATCGTTTGCATGTCCTCTCGCGGGCGACGCATGCTGCGAATTTCAGGCCAATCGGATGCTTCCTTCTTAGTGTTGCATTTTGGATGGCCAGCAGTGTATATAAAGAAAGCAAGAACTTGTACTGTTCTCTTTTTGAATGTACCTCCTAACTATTACTTCCATTTGAGAACATAACTGAATCTGACAATCTAGCACTTCCCACGTTCTCTCTCCATCTCTAGCTAGTCTTTTATTATTCATTTACATTTGCTGAAATCGCGAACTTTGCCATGCAGATGGAAACTGCTTCTATATTTGCATAAGAAGCATTAAATAAGATCTAGAATAATAGATGTATTAATTAAGAACAGCTCATTTAAGGTGGACGTCAAGTGATTTTGCTTCCTATACTTCCAATGGAAAAACTTCTATACACATTTTCTTCATAATTAATGTGTTCCCAAATTTGAAAATTTGAACGTCGATTAAAATGGCTTCATTTTATAACTTGGAATACTTAATATTTTCTGAAACATAACCAAAATTATGCAATCCAACATTTGTTTGTCTACAGACGTCATCAAAGTACAGGTCGCGCGCGATCTTTTTTCTGGTTTCAACACAAACCAAAGGAAAAGTTATTGACTTTTAATATAATTATGGTTATGTTTTAGAAAATATTAAGTATTCCAAGTTATAATATGAAGTTATTTTAATGGATGTTCAAATTTTCATCCTTGGGAACACACTAATTGTACAGGAAATGTGTACAAACGTTTTTCCATTGGAAGTATAGGAAGCAAAATTACTTGACGTCCACCTTAAATGAGAGAGATTATATTGTTAAGGTTTCAGGTAAGAATGAGCACTCTAAGCTCTAAAAGTGCAAAAATTGATTGCCAATGACTAAGCAAAGAAATGGACTGCAATCATGGAAAGACATATTAATCCCAATTATCAACTTTCGCTTTCGACGTTGCGTCACAAGTCTTCTTCTACGTTGTACCTGTTGAGTAAACAATAATACCAATGCAAAGTTACAACAAATGTAATTGTTCACATTCCATCCTTGATTCTCATCGCAAATGACATAATGTCTGATGATGCCTAAGAATGAAATAGTGATAATTCATGATAGATTCATTTCAGAGTTTTAAAATGTTTAATGAAGTCCTGTGCAAGCTGTTGTTAGTCACTTCTTTGAAAGAAAAATTCTGTTACCTCCATTAAAACCTTGTTTTCACCTCTTGAAGAACTGGAACCAGTATCGAAAAACTTCTGCTCCAGAATGTCAATGTATTTGAGAATATCTTCAAAAGTGATTCCTTGCATGAGAAGTTCCTAGAAAATGAAATGATATATGTATTTAATCTTTCGCAGTAAGCTTTAAGATTTTGTAGATTTTATTTCAAAATGTATCTTTTACATGATTTCTTTAATAGAAGTACACTGAAGAGCAATTGAATTAGAGACAGCTGGCGTTATGCAAATATGGCGCTGTGGGAGGACCTGTAAACGGAAACGACATGACGTATGCAGCAATCCGACAATATAAGGTGTGATGCGACGGGAATCAGTAAAAGTCGGACACAGTATGGGTAAGACGAAGGATCTAAGGGCATTTGATCGTGGGCAAATTGTCGGGGCCCAACGAATGAATCACTCCATCTCGGAAGTCATGCAGGCACTGTGATTTTCACGAGCCACTGTGTCACGGGTGCACAGTGAGTACATCGAACCCGGTAAAACCATCCCTGCAAGGGCCAACTGCCGTGGACAACAGCGTGTGGATCAGCGGGGTCATCGTCGGCTAGCTCACATTGTAACAGCGGATAGACGGGCCACAGTGCAAGAAATCACTCGGCAATTTAACACTGGTGCACAAAAACGTGTAAGCAGCCACACCATCTAGAACCATCTGCTCGCTATGGGGTACAGAAGCCATCGTCCCACGAGGGTACTGCTGCTGACTGCACATCACAGGGTGCAAAGATTAGCATGGGCGCGGGAACATCGCCACTAGACCCTAGACACGTGGAAAAATGTTGCCTGGACTGATGAGTCGAGATTCACGTTGGTACATGCCGATGGCAGGATACGAGTACGGCGCAAACCACATGAAGCGATGGATCCTTCTTGCCAGCAGGGTACTCTTCAAGCTGGTGGGGGAGGCATTCTCGTCTGGGGACTGTTTACGTGGCCTGAAATGGGACCTCTGCTACGCGTGACATCGTCTCTCACAGGTCAACGTTCCCGGGATATCCTGGGCGACCATTTGCTAACGTTTGTGCGTCTTCAACATCCCACTGGGGACTTCATCCTGCAACATGACAATGCACCGTGCCATCGCTCCAGAATTGTATCCGAATGGTTAGATGAACACTCAACCGACGTGACCTCGCTTCCTTGGCCAGCTAGGTATCCTGACCTCAATTCCATCGAGCACATCTTGGATGCCATCGAGAGAGATGTTCGACCCTAAATGAAATCTTCGTGAACTGGGGTCGTGGATCCGTTTGGCTTCCCAACGCTTCCGGCGTCTTGTCGAGTCCATGCCGAGACGAATCGTCGCCGTCATCAGGGCGAAAGGTGGTGCTGCACGTTACTAGACAGGTATCTCTAATTCAATTGCTCTTCAGTGTATGTATACTCTTTTCAAGACAAGAATATTTTCAAAATGCTTTCTCATTCAAACGAAATAAAGAAAAATAGGATATTTGAAAAAGCACTTTGCCACTGATTTAAACCGATGAGCTATTACATTATGACCATACCCAGCCTAAAAAAATGAGCGCACCTGGAGACCGAACCGTGGCGCATGGGAGAGTTTACAGAGTAGTTAGTATATGTACACTCTCTACCAACAAGTAATTGGGCACCTGTGATAGCAAAGGAAAACGAAGTTTATTCACTTTCAATAGTTGGTGGAGCCTCCACGAGCGGCGATTACAGCTGTTACCCCTCCGGGGCATACTCTCAACCAGGCGTTGTACGACGGCTAGCGGTATTTTCTTCCACTCGGCTTGGAGAAGACAGGTCAGTTCCTTCACCGATTTCGGACGGTGGGGGCACCCCTTAAGTCGACGCTGCAACTCGTCCCAGAGGTGCTCGATAGGGTTAAGGTCCGGGGCCATTCCATTCGATTAACCCCATTGTCACCATACCAAGCCGTGGTGGACCTCGCAACATGACAGGTGGCATTGTCATCCTGAAAGTAACATGGGTCCACTCCGTAAAACTGCCACAACGTAGGAAGCGCATGGTCATCCAAAATGATGCAGTAGGTCTCGGCGTTGAGTCTACCAGGAATTGCGACCAAGGGTTCCGTGCCATACCAGGAGAAACACCCCCATAGCATATAACTACCGCCGCCGAACTTCACAGTTAGCACAATACATTCCGGCAGGAGGCGTTCTCCAGGCAGACGCCAAACCCAGACCCTGCCGTCCGAACGGTAGAGGGTGAACTTTGATTCGTCGCTCCAGAGAACCTGTTTCCACTGTTCAACGGTCCACTGTCGACGTTCTTTGCACCACGTTAGCCGAGCAGCGCTACTGGACTTGGTGATCAAAGGCTTGTGGGCGGCAGCACGTCCATGATAACCGAACAGATGGGCTTTCTATACGGATGGTATTCATCGTAAGAACACTCCCGGATGCCTGTTGAAACTCCTCGCGGATGTGGCCCATCGATTTAGTGCGGTTTTTCCGAATTTCTCTGGCCAGCACCCGTTGGTCTCTAACTCCCAGTTTTGTGGGTCTGCCGGGTCGGGGCACATTCCGACAGTCACCTCTCACCTTCCACTTGCCAATCACGTAGGCCACTGTCGATTTTCGGTACTTCAACTCGCTGGATATGTCACGTATGGATCGGTCATTTCTGTGATACCCGACGATTACACCTTTCTAGAAATCAGAGAGCTCCGAACTGCGTGGCATCTTGCATGCGACTGGTTGCGTTGTTGTTTCCCACACGATATTTAACGGCGGCGACCGTGACGTGTATCAGGACCGCAGATATCGTCGATTGCAGGGCTGTCCAATTACTTGTTGATAGATAGTGTGTATACAACCCGAGGATAGGCTTTCGGTAAGTAGAGTGTTCGTAGTCAGAATGGGAAAATGTGGCGCTTTATCGGAGTTAGATAAAGGACAAATTGTGATGCCACGGAGCTTGGGCACTACGATTTCGGAAACGGCGTGGCTTGTGGGTTGTTCATGTACCGCTGTAGTGAGTACGTATCAAATATGGTGCACAGATGGCCAAACGACGAAGCGTTGTGCATCCGTTTGTCGTCCACAACTCATTGATGCCAGAGGGGAGCGGAGATTATCTCACATGTTCACAGCGACCACAGGACCGCAGTGCGACAAATCACCCGCAGCTACAACAGTGGTGATCTGTGCAATGTCTCACAGCACACAGTTAATCGCAGCCTTCTGCGCATGGGCCGGTGTCGCAGAAGACCCAGCCGGGTTCCCCTGATCACTGCTCAGCATCGCCAACAATACATGAAGTGGGCCCAAGATCGTCGAGATTGGACCGTGGATGATTGGAAGACAGTGGCCTGATCTGACGAATTGAGATTCCTGGTGCATCACGTAGACGGCATTACGCCGATTATCAATGGAGGCTGTAGTACCTGGATGCACTGTTGGGTGGAAACAGGCCGGCGGCAGCAGTATTATGCTGTGGGGGAGGTTTTCTTCGGGACACTTTAGGCCCCATCACCCCAATAGCACAATCCCTGACAGCTGTCAGGTATCTCAACATCTTTGCAGACCACGTTTACCCATTCATGGCAGCTGTGTTCCCTGCTGGTGATGGCCATTACCAACAGCATAATGCGCCATGCCAGAATCGTCAAGGAGGGGTTCGAGGAACATGCTTGTGAATTTCTGTTAATGTCCTGGCCTCCAAATTCACCTGACATGACCCCAATCGAATATTTGTGATTTGACTTGGAAAAGCAGGTTCGCGCTAAATCACTACCACCCCGAAATGTACAGGAACTGGAGGACCCGCTGTTGATTGACATTATTGTACCAGATAACCCAAGATACTTATCGCCACCTCATAAAATCGATGACTCGCCGAGTGGTCGCTGTTTTGCGGGCTAAATGGTGTCCTACAGCTTATTAGGTAGGTGGTCATAATGTAAAGGCTCATCGGTATGTAACAGAAATTCCTTTGCTTGGCAGCGACAAAATATCTATATTTATGTTTCCATGCTACTGTAATCAGATCTTTAAATATACAAAAACTTACCACTGAATTAGAAGCCCTTATGCAGATGTATGTGAACGCCACTTATTTCGCGTAGGTGAAAAATACGTGGTCACGTGCGTCATGATGTGATCTAAGGAAGTATTTAAGACTGCTGCTCATCAGTAATCGTCAGTAAGCCGCGAGTGGCTGAGTAGTTAGCAATTCAGACTGCAAATGCAAGGTCATCAGGTTCGATCCTGGGTTGATCTTGTGGAGGTGGTGTGATTTGCTAACAATCACTGAATATTCGCCGTGCATCGGACGAGCACGTTAAGTGACAGCCCGCAGGTTGGACCCACTGCTTAAATGGGTATCCTTTCCTATGCCACCCCCCCCTGAAATTCTCTCACCCCTCTATGTGCAACATTGCACTTGTACGGTGGTGCCATCTACTGTACTCTAATCTCACTACAAACTGTTCTGCCAAAAAAGTCGCTAGACTTGCTCTCATTGTTTCTGTGTCCTGCCCAAAAGGCGAACTCGCTGTAGGTGGCTGGGACCTAAAATCTATCCACTGTGGACGGAAGTCCTACAAGAAAATGACGCAATACTTGTTTAGTAATCGTCAGTAGTGTTGATCACAATAGGAAAAACAAAGGATCTTTTGGTGTTCGATGAATAACTTATTGTGAGTACCCGTCTAGCTAGAGCGACGATTTTGAAAACAGTAGAGCTGATTAGTGTCTGAAAAGGTGAATCGCTCCGGGTCTTTTATCAGCTAATACAATGCTATTTAGCTGTGTCTTTTCATCAGCTAATACAATGCTATTTAGCTGTGTCTCTTTATCAGCTAATACAATGCTATTTAGTTATGTCTTTTCATCAGCTAATACAATGCTATTTAGCTGTGTCTTTTCATCAGCTAATGGAAAATAACCCACATTGCTTATCTAAGAGGCGTAACTGTGGCACGACGACACTCTATCAAGAACGAGATCGCCATCGTCTAAGATGGCTTATAAGAAGAAACAAAACTTGTGTGTAGCAATTGACCAAATTATTCAATAAAAGCTATTTCCGACCCATATCTAAGCGAACTATGTGCAGAGAACTGAAGAATATCGGAATCGGCAGTAGCATGCATATAGGGAAACCACTGATTCCTGCGAAGAATAGGAAAGTGCGTCTACAGCGGTGTCAGGGACACCATGACTTGACACTAGAAGACTGGAAAAAGTCATGTGGTCCGACGAGTCGCGTTCTGTACCGAAGCTGGCAGAGAGTTTTGCGGAAGCGCCATGAAGCAAGAGACACAGCTTGCCTTGTAAGTAAAATTCAAGGTCGTGGTGGTGGTGCCATGGTGTGAGGCACGTTCTGTTCCTACGGAATGAGTTCTCTAATACTTCTGAAAGTTTGGGTGCCCTCCAAGGGACTATCTGAATAATTTAGCCGATCAAGTTCATCCTGAAATGTTGACTTTTTATCCAGCAAGTGACGGCTGTTTCATAGACGACAATCTTACTACCCATCGCTCGAGATGTCTTCAGCAGTGGTTCAACGAGTGCCACAGCGACTTCGATCATCTGCCCTGGACACCACGAAGTACAAATCTGAACCCCATTGAGAATGTGTGAGGCATGTTAGAGAAACAGATCCGGAAGCAAAATTATCTTCCGTTAAATCTGAGCCAGTTAAAAGATTTTCTGGTGATTGCCTGGTATTCTGTAGACATTGGTGCACTCCTTGTGAAATATATGCCAAATAACATAGATGCTAAAGCGCGGTATTGAATAAAAGTTTCTAATTCACTGGCAGGTATGTGTACTTCCGTATGAATGGGTGTTAGCGTATCACATGACCTGCGTTTATTTTAACACTTTAAGCTGCCGACGTTCCTGAACCAAATGATTTCCTAATTCTACAGCGCTTCCCAAACAGAAATGTTCACATAGAGGCCGGGTTTGACGAAAGCTACGGTAAAACAATTTCTTTGCCCTTCACGTCTCGGAAGTACTGGTTTATAAGCCTGTCAATGGTGATTGGCGCTCACTTCGAATCTCTTTATGATACATCTTAATTTCTTTGAGTATTTCGACAACTTGCTCCTTAGAGTATTTTCACAATCTCTTAATTTCTAGTACTTCATTCTCTTCATGATCCAATACATGATAGGGAAGGGCTAGTCTCTCTGACATGGCCACCATGCCACTTGTCAGAAATAACTGACTGACTCAGAAAATTTCCCTCTCCTTTTCTAGGTTCGTCGCAAGTGTTGTAACTCTTTCAGCTGGTCATCAACCTGAAAGGGATCAATGTCAGTCATTACCCTAAATGACCACGTTGAACAACGAAGCTAAAGGGCAAAGCAATGTTTTATGATTCTCAGGTTTACTCGTTCCAGCCACTGCTTAGACAGCGAATATATATTCGTGCCATTTTGCTCACCCCGAGTTAATTCGTGCCAGCCGGTTAAAGGGTTAAACTCATCAACAGCATGTGAAGACACAGGTCTAGTTTGTTTCTTTGTGACGGTTTCATTGCTTATTCTAGCTTGTTTCCTTGTAACATTTTCATTTCTTATTCTAGCTTGTTTCTTTGTGACGGTTTCATTTCTTCAGTAATTTCTTCCCCATACACATAACAAGTCGTGGTGACCCGCTGATGCCACTACAGGCTTGCATCGCTGAACAATTTTTTTTGGGGGGGGGGAGGGGGAGGGGGAAGGGGAAGCTCGTTTAAAAACTGCCATAAGCAACACTAAGGTCTTTAAAAAGTTCCCTGTCCCTACTTTGACTTCAATCATTCATTCCAGTGACGGAGACGGGGGAAAGGGGGGGAGGTCGTGTTTCATCTGGATTAGAACCCAGGCCCATCTTAGACAAACTATCAGAAGCGAGAGCCTCAGACCACTCAGAGACCGTAGCTATCTGAGGAATGCTTTGTAGGGTTGTTTTGCCAGGGATGCACTAAGTTTGGGGATCGGGGCTGCGTGGAGAGGGTAGAGTATTGGCGCCACTCTTGCCTATACTGCGGTTCGCAACCGGGCACAGCTTGGACGAGTGATCTCAAACCCATGCCTAATGCCACTCGGCCCAAGGGACGTCTTCTTCCCTTTCTAGAGCACTTCTTCGTTTTTATCCTTTGGTAATAAAATAATGCATATTATGAAGTATTCGGCCCTCTAATCACGAATGAGTTTTTTTTAATTCTTTCATCATTAGGACGCAGATGTTTGATTATTGAATACAATGTTTAAGGATTTGAATTTCAATTTGTTTAAGTAATTTGGGCATGCAACTAAAACTCATTTGCTTTGCGTGATTTTGCTCCTGCTGTTAATCACGTGGTGATGACAGCATGAAATTAAAAAAAAACTGTTTTCTTTTTCAGTATTTTCCTACTAGATGTTGCTAGGCAATAAAAATGAAAATTCACTACTTTTACGTTACCCACCAATGTCACATTATTGCTTGATGGCTATCTGCAAACAAATAGTTTAAGTGAACTACTCTGAAATGTGCGCTGCGCTGCATTAACGTGATCAATGCGAGGGGATGCTGAAAAAGTTCTCGGCCAAACCCACTTCCTGTAATTGTAGCATTATTTTGTTACCGCAGCTATAATGAGTGTTCTTTTGTATTTACAAAGTGCCAATTTTCAGACTAACAGCTCTTTTGTTTAGCAGATTTTTGTCGTCCTGACCTGAATCATGTCAGCGCAAAGTGTTGAATTTCCGAATGTGGAACTCCGGGCTGTCATGAAATTTCTGGTCCTTCAGAAAAAAACTGCAAAGGAAATTATGAGTGTGTGACGTTAACATTAAGTGACAAGTGCCCTTCATATTCCACTGTGAAGAAATGGTGTGCCAACTTTCAGCGTGGGGACTTTGAGACCGAAGGTGGAGCAAGATCCGGGAGGTCTTCAACAGTGACAACACTCGAAATTGTTGATCGTGTTCATGACTTGATTTTGTCAGATCGGTGAATCTCGGCTCAAACAATAGCTGAGACACTTGAGATATCCAGGGAACGCGTTGGGTTCATAATTCATGAGCACTTGGATATGCAGAAGACGTCAGTAAAGTGGGTGCCCAAATGTTTGAACGCCGATGAGAAACGAAAACGAATGGACACTTCCAAACCGGTTTTGCAGCATTTTGAGCGATCTGGTGATAATTTTTTGCAGCGACTTGTCACTTTTGATTGAACGTGACTCCGATCCAGAGACGAAACAACAGTCCCTGCAGTGGCGGCACTCGGGTTCTCCATTGCCAAAGAAATTCAAGACTCAAAGGTCTGCAGGAAAGGTCATGGCAACAGTTTTTTGGGGATTCGGAAGGCGTTTTAATGACCGACTATCCCTCTCCCGAAGGGCCAAACACTAAATGCTGAATACTATTCCAACTTGCTGTGCCGATTAAAGGAGGCGTTGAAAGAAAAAAGGCGAGGAAAACTGCGGAAAGGTGTTCTCTTTTTGCAGGACAGTGCGCGGGCTTACAAGCCTGGCAAGGCAATGAATGTTTTGAGGGATCTGGGGTTGAAGTGCATATACCATCCAATGTACTCCCCAGACCTTGTTCCCTCGGACAATTTCCTGTTCCCAAACCTTAAAAAAGTTTGAAAGGGAAGCATTTTTCGAATGATTCGGAGGTGATATCAGCAACAGAGCAATATTTGAGTGATCAGACTTCAGAATGTTTTTGGAAGGGTTAACGAAACTCCAGAAACTTTGTGTCAAGTGTGTTGAACTTCGGGGTGAATATGTGGAATAGTCTGTAAGTTTAATGACTCCAGCACACTTCCTTCTTAATATATATTAAATACGTGGAGATAATGTAAATGGACGATGTCATCGCTCTATCCACGTTATTTTATAAACAACGCATAGCAACTGAAAAATTGTATTCCGGCACTGCTGGGATCGAACCCCAGAACTCTCGATAACTAGTCGAGTGCGTTCGAATTTACGCTACAGCGCCAACAATTCTCAGCGCCATGCGTGTTTTATCAGTCAGCATCTGACTACACGAATACGTATTGATGGTCTCAGCAACTGAGATGTCGTCATCTGGTGAGACCATCAATACGTATTCGTGTAGTCAGATGCTGACTGATAAATCACGCATGGCGCTGAGAATTGTTGGCGCTGTAGCGTAAATTCGAACGCACTCGACTAGTTATCGAGAGTTCTGGGGTTCGATCCCAGCAGTGCCGGAATACAATTTTTCAGTTGCTATGCGTTGTTTATAAAATAACGTGGATAGAGCGATGACATCGTCCATTTACACTTCCTTCTTGGTGAGGCTGAGAACTTATCAGCATCTCCTCGTACTGGCTTCCGCCTTCGTATAAGCGTTTTTAAATTTTGGATATACATAAAATTCAAGGAACAAAAAAGAACGTGAGACATTTGTAGCGACGATTTTAGAATTTCTTTAGTTCATTTGCAGAATTCGGTTTGATATTTTTTTTTAAGGTCTAAGAGTCGGTGTTCAGTGTGGAGAAGAAAATGGAGTCAGGTAATGTGATAAATACCGTATGACACATGTACGAAATCAGTCACTCCATTGTCACTGCTCATGCGTGCTGCAAGGGTTTAACGTTCCGTAAATATTATTCCGTAATTTTCCAGTTATTTTTATAAGACTCCATCTTACGGCTATTATACACGCATATGAATGGACTTGAAATTATTCTTCGAACATTATAAGTTGAGATGATTCAAAATGATCTTTCATTTAGTAATCATAAAGTTATGTGGAAAGATCCAAGTACAGGGTTATTCAAAATGATTAATCTTATTTCAAAAGAGCATAATTCCATACCTACTAACCGTGTATGACCATAGCACACACCGAATGAAACAGGAAATCTCCGATTTTTAGGAGGTCATCGTGGGAGCGCTGCACTGGCTGGCTTCGTGACCGACAGTCTGTAAGAAACTGGTGACAGTACAGCAGAAGGATTTTTGTAAGCTGCAGTTTTTGAGGTGTGAATCGGCAATCACAGTACAGTGTGAGTTCCGTAAAGTTTATTATCCACCAGCGACGGTGGCTCTCCGTCGCTGGTGGATTAGTCGCAGTGGCCCCATGACTTGGTGCTCTACAGCTGGCCGCCTAGGTCACTGGATCGTACGCCGTGCGACGTCTTCCTTTGGGGGTACATTAAGGATATTGTGCACGTGCTACCATTTCCTACAACCCTAGATGAGCTCAAAGACGCATTGCTATTGCGGTGGAGTCAGTGACAACGGACATGCTGGAGCGAGTAAAGGAGGAAATAGACCGTCATCTCGACGTTGCTCGTGTAATTATGGTAAGTCACAAAGAGCACTTATAAATTGTGAGACAAAACTTGGACAGTTTTTCTTTTAGTTGATGTATCATTACTCACTCTGTACTTGTAAACGTCAAAAATATAGTCACTCGAAATCGGATGAATCAATCTGAATAACCCTAAATTAAATATGAAATCGATGCTACAAAGTTAGAAGGAGAGAATGCGACTTTCTAATTAAAGTGTGCATTACGTACAGTCACAATGCCGTCTTTCATCGAATGAATACTGTGTTCCAGCGACGAAAAGATAGCATCAGGAATAACAGACGTGTTTCCGAACACTGCTGCAAACTGATACTCCAGTCCATGGCTGCGTAGTCCTGAAATAGAAAAAATCATCATTTTACACTAAGAACAACTACATGCCAGTTATTTGATTTTTAAGCAAAAGTTTCACAAATAACACAGCTATTTCGGATCATTATTTGATGCCTCACATTTTATGCAAAATGAGAAAATATACATAAATACATCGCTAAAACGTCGTAACGATTTCTCGTAAAATGAAAAGAAAGAAAAAATGATTCATAGCTAAAATTCAAATTCATTTGTGCTGCGCTCATCTACCTTCTTCATCGGGTTTGAATCAAGGAGGTTAGAATAATACTTCTGGACATGCTCTGAGTCCCTTAACCGTGAAGCTTCAAGGTGTGGGAATTTGACGTTGTTTACATGATACCTATGTAATTTCAACGGTGTGTAATTCTTAATATTCTAAAACCAACGCCGTATATTTCCGAAACGTTCATAAAAGAGAAGACATAAATAAATTTCTAGTCAGGATTGATGATCTCCCCCTTAAAATTGTGGACAAAGTTCAGTATCTTGGTGTTTGGTTTGATGAATTCTTTAACTGGAATACGCATATTCAGTTTGTTTTAAAAAATGTTTCCTTACAAGTTGGCCTGCTTGGTAAAATTAAGCATCTCTTCCCTATCAATGTCCTAAAAGCATTTTACTATGCTTTTATTTATACCCATCTCTCCTATTGTCTGGAATCTTGGTATTCAAATATAAGTGCAAATAATAAGTTATGCTTGCTCAAATTACAGAAGAAATCTGTTCGCTATATGCTGAACACAGATTACATGTCTCATTCAAAACCATTATTTCTAAAACTAAATATCCTAAAAATTCATGAAGTTTTTACCTTGAAACTAGGTATCATGGTTTTTAAAATAATGCATCTTAAACTGCCTATTTTTCAATCTGACATCAAATATCTGGATTATTCTATCTTCACCAGATCTGTTGCTAACAACAAATTATGTCAGCCGTGTGTTAGACTTAATTATGGTTTAAATAGCACAGTGTATAAAGCCATTATCCTATGGAATAATCTCCCAGAGAGCATCAGATCCCTGGAAAATATCAAAAGGTTTTCCTTGACAATGCGAAATTACATTGTAAATCACCCTGATCTCCATAACGAATCTCAACCCTATCATTAAATTGTAGTTCCAAGCATGCTGCTAACAATGGTGCTTCTGTTATAACCATCTTACTTGCTTTCATATATGCCATATGTTTGATTCTTTTTCTTACATCTGATAGGGGGAATCGCCTTACAACCAATGTTTTCAGATTCCTCCTGGTGTATTGCATTTTCATATAACTGTAAGTTTTAAATGTGTGCAATGAATAATTGTATTGTAATAGCGTGGTTTTTTGTTGCAGAAACCGTGTTAATATCAAACCAGAATCAATTATACTTCTTATACGGGTGAAGTTTTTAATTTTAACGTTATGTTTTTGTTTAGAATTCGCACTAACGTTCGTGTACTTCAATTTAAGATAAAAACGGGAAAGAGCCTCAAAATAATTAGGAATTTTATAAATTCAGCACTTTCTCACACATCGGCAGCAAGTTACAATGCGAAATTGGAAACATTTGCGACGAAAGAATGCGATTCTGCCATCACAAAATGCATTGCAATAGCCTTGAAAACCATGAGCTTTTCCACACTTTGACGGCCGTCGCTCGCGGTTATAGGTCACGCAAAGTGGTACTGCTTCATTAACAAGGGCTTCTCCAGATATCTTATTCTAACTTCCTTGGTTCCAATGCTGTTCGTCAATAGTCTTGCATTGACGAACTGTGCACGTGCGCTAGCTTGATGCGCTAGCTGTGCACGTGCACTAGCTTGATTGATTTTCGAACTGCTTTTTTAACACAAGGGTGAAAATTTTGTACCTTTAATAACTGCCACGTGACCAGGGGCGTAACCACGGGGATGCTCATAGAGCTTCAGCCCCCTCCAGGAGCACTATTTTTGCGCCCCCCCTCTTTGTTCCTTAAACTAATCGAACTTAGCGCCGCCCTAAATTTACCTAAACACATATTTTAAATACCGGTCAACATGTATTCTTACCTAGGTTACGCTTTTTACTCTTTCAAACGGCCTTTCTGTCTTTTTTTTTCTTCAAGCGCTTGTGCCTATTGTTGCGGTGCCTCCAAGCAGTTGTTTTACGCAGGCAAAGCAAGAATGAAAAATTAAAAAGAAAGCTGCAAAATCTTGCTCCTATTTTACAAAGCAGAAGTGAATGCCTTCTTATTCGAGTTAATAAGCTCTGTAGGACTCAATTAGGGCTGAATGCATTGGTTTTGCTTTGTAGGGTGTTTGAGTTTACGTCAGCAGATCAACAATGGGGTTCTACATTTCATTGTTTTACTGTCAACATGTGTGCCCCGAAAAGTCAAAAGCTTATGAAAACTTCGGAAGTTTTGGTTATTTCGCTCAAATGACGAAAACTTCGGAAGTTTTGGTTATTTCGCTCAAATGACCCACTGATTAGTCCCACTGGGAGCACACACAGGAGCAACATAAAGTTTGCTGTGAATTCTTCTTCCTTTGATTCTCATGCTGCTTTCGAAAAAAAAAAATATTTTTTTGAGATCCATGTATTTTTCATTTGCAGTGCATCATCCTGAACTATTATTGAGAAACATTTTGATGATCAAAGAGGACCAGATCATTGGAAAAAGTTATACGTCACTGTGGAAAAGATAGTAGAACAATTAAAAAGTATCATCGATCATTGAGAAAGTTATCGTCTTTAATTAAAAGAGAGGTTATCGATCATTCAGGTAGGTATGATCTGCCTTTGAGAGTGATATAATCGATTACTGAGAAACAGATCGTCTTTCTATAAAGAAATCAATTTTTTTTTGTTGGAGATTTAACGACCACCGTGAGTAACTCAATGGGCTATAAGCAGTCACCCGTCCCTAATTTAGGGTCACTGATTCCAGGGAAGGGAGAGTGCCAGTGCCGTGCGGCAAACACAACATCCATGCCTCAACCGGGATTCGAACCCGGACCCCTTTCGGACGAATGTTCAGAGGTTGTCGCTTAGACCACTGCACCACTGGGGTGGCAAATCGTTCATTGAAGAAGTGATAATAGGTCACTGGTAAAAGTAATCACAGGTAATTTAAGTCGGCATGATCGGTGTTTGAGAGATAAATAATCGATCACTGAAAAACATATCGTCTTTCTTTGAGGAAGATCGATAATTGAGAAAGCGATAGTCTGTCATTAAAAAAGATATAGACGAACCATCTAGCTGGGTGTAAGAGTCCTTTGAGAGAGATTATTGATCATTGTGAAAGTAAGTGTCTTTCCTTGAAAAAGATCTTCAACCATTGAGGTAGAGATAATTGATCAATAAGGAATTCAGGCTTCAGAAAATGCTCGGAGTTATTTATAAGTAGCTGTTCACAGCTAGTCAGCATTTATCTGTGCAGCAAATAAGTTTTGATCAGCAATAGAGACAGATAACTGCTTCCATTGTTCGCATAAAACCTCACTGTCGTGTTTCTAGAGGCCCTATAACTGCTAGTATTTCATATGTCACATCACTTTAAAGGTATAGTTAAAAGGATGTGCGTTAATTATATTTCGTTTCATTGAAAGTATACTCACTGTCGTAGATGGTCTTGATTATCGAGCGGGAGTGCTGAATACCAATGTCAAATGTTTTCATTTGAGATAGCACAAGCTTGATCCTGTCAGCCCTAAAAAATGAGATAAAGAAAAATTACATTATGTAGATTTGGTATGTCTAGTAGCATTCTGTTTTACATGATATCAGTTAAAAAATAATTTATTATGTATTGAAAACTGACAAAATTTTGAGTAGCACCCTGCGTGTGTCGTATAGAGCAATTCGTTTCACTGTGATGGAACATTTTTTTCACGTTCTTTAGCATTTATTACATAGAACAGAAAGTATCTTGCTAACATATGTTACCTCTTTTGGATATTTCATTTGATGTACATATATCTACGTCAAAAATATGTCTTAGCTTATTGTTTCTGAGAATGCATTTTGGTATTTGCATAAATGTTGCAAGACAACGTGTTTGTGTTAAGTTTGATTACGTCTTTTAACATACATGTGAATGACAAATAATGTCGATTATTTCTTTTTAAAGACTTTATTTTTTGCTCTCGGGGTTTTAAGACCACCATGAGAAACTCATAGGGCTATAAGAGGTAATTCTTCTTTTGTATGGGGACACTTCTTCTGAGAGAGGAGGGATGTCCCGTACCGTGGCGCAAGCGCACTACACGTGTCTCATCCGGCGTGGGTTCAGCTAGAATGACCAGCCAGAAACCAGCGCCTCAGACCACTCGACCTCCGGGTCGGCGGGTCGGCTTTCCGGTGATTTACAGGCCCCATGATCATCTGAGATACCCGTGCGTGCCTGATATAAACTACTGATTTGAAGAAAAGGATAGAAACAACGCCGCAGGACAAACACACCAATCATGCCATATTCGGAACTCACTCCTGCCCCCCCCCCCCAGCTTGTAGTATTAAACAGAAACCTGTTCCTCTAACCAATCGGCAACCGGAATGGAAAAATTAAATATAAGTTCAGAGGTTCTTTTGTTATGCTTGCATGCCATGTCAGAACTCGATGCGCTCATGTTTTCGCACAGATATATATGCCAAAATACCAGTGTTCTGCTTTTGCGCGCACTGTAGTCTTGCGCAGTTACTTTTCAGTAAAACGATTATGCTGTCTCGTTTTTTTAGTTGGGGGTTGGTTTAACGACTACCGTGAGCAACTCAGTGGCTATAAAGCAGTTGTCCGTCCCCAATTTAGAGCTTCTGGTTCCAAGGAAGGGTCAGAATCAGTGCCATAAGACAAACACAAAATCCACACCTCACCGGGATTCGAACCCGGACCTATCTCGGAAGAATGGTCAGAAGCCATCGCTTAGACCACTGCACCACCGCGGCGGCCAATGTCCTTTGAGATTGTCTTTGATATAGGTATGTATGCACCAGACTGATGCGCTAATATTATCGGTATTGAGCTGTTTTTTGCTTTCGAATGTAATATGTCAAGAACTGGTGTGACAAAAAGATTCCGTCTAATGAAAGAACAAAACCTGCAGCTAAATATAGCCAGTGTTTGCCTTGTATTAATCGCTTTTCCTAGTGCGTAAATGTTTTAGGAAATTTTCACTTATCAGGATGTTTTTGTTTTGAGGAAACTGAAAGAAGATATTCTTTTTTCAGATCTCATAAAAACAAGCATGTCCAAGACACTTAACATTTATCAACTTCTCCGGATGCAAAGTTTTTCCATTGCGCGAGAGGTATTTTTCGGTATGAGAATTGTTATACCTTGGAGTACAACCATGTAACTGACAAAGGTTACCTACTCTTTTTAGTGTTGTTCCAGGATTTAACCACCACTCCACGAGTATGCTCAAATAAGTATGTTCGAGGAAATAATCGGCAAAACCTAAAATATTAAAGTCAATGTTTAATTGACCTTAATGACGAGAACAGATCTAGGGCACATGCATCAAGCAAAGAACGATCTAATGGGGATGAGGAAGGTTAGATCGAGAAGCGAACACCAGAAATGCAGGACGAGCACAACGCTGTCGTCTATTGACCACCGGAAGTACAAAACAAGCTCAACCTTATCTTCTACACACCACTGTAAGTGCATGTGAGCACAAACCTTTTGTCTACTGGCTATTTGAAATTCAGAAGGAGGAGAATTCTCTGATTTACCGAACACCGGAAGTTCGTTATGAGCACACAGTTTCATTTATAACTGGAAAGGGCACAAGTATCACAGCTTTGTCGTCCACTGAACCTCGCAAGTACAAGGCGGATAAGCACAACCTTGTTGTGTACTTCCACCGGAAACCTCGTCATCTACTGACAACATAAAATACAGGATGATCTAAATCTTGCTGTTATTTACTGACCAGAAACTGAAGAAATGAGCAGAAGAAACGTCTTTACTTACTGCCACCAGAAAAGAAAAAAGCGAGGTGCAGGCGTTCACCAAAAAAGGCAATGCTGTTTTTTTTTTCGTTTTTTTTTTTTTTTTTTTTGATTGGAGGTTTAACGACCACCGTGAGCAACTCAATGGGCTATAAGCAGTCGCCCGTCCCTAATTTAGGGTCACTGGTTCCAGGGAAGGGAGAGAGCCAGTGCCGTAAGACAAACACAACATCCATGCCTCACCAGGATTCGAACCCGGACCCCGTTCGGACGAATGACCAGAGGCCATCGCTTAGACCACTGCGCCACCGGGACGGCAATGCTGTTTTTGAGGAGGCATGGATTATAAAGAAACAGTCGTAACAGACTGTTTTTTTTATGCAAGAGGTGGAGGCTTCGGCCGAAATCTTCTGCAAATTACGGGAGAAAACGGAAGCTGAAAAGCGTAAAATATTGTGCAGAGGATCCCGCCTTCGTTCTGAAGTGTACGAGACCACACTGCAGCCTCAGCATCTCGGTTTGAGTGCCAATGAAAAGCTACAACACTCACCTTATTCTTCTGACTTCGCGCCGTCAGTACTTTATCTGTAACCGTAGAAGCTATTATATGGCCTAAACATTCCCGCTGACGGTGACGTGTGCAGTGTGTTTGAAGACAGTCATGCAACTCAAATTGAGGGTTGCTGCTCCAACAGTGAAACGACTGATAAGATTAAGAAAATGTTTTATTAGAGACGGTAGTTACGTAGAAGAGGATTAAATAGCCTTTTACATGGTAACAACTTGTTGAGAGTCTTTCCGTATATAAACCTATATGTAACGTCTGCCTGGTCTTCTACTCAGAAACTTTAGGACACTCTGCATATGATAGAATTGTTAGAAGTTGTAAATGTAGGATTGTTTGTTAGAATACGGAAGCTACGTATAATTCAAGCTACGATATACAGTATAATCATGCCAGCTACAATTAATAATAATATTTTGTAGCTCTGATGTATTCTGAAGAACAAGTTAAATCTGATTGCATCAAACTTCACGTATTGCCAGAATGAAGACGACAGTTGTATTAGGAGTGGAACACCCCTGTGGTATTATCGATAATGATGTTAAAAATGCCCTACATGAGAAGAAAGAAGGAAATAAGTTTCTCACTTACGTAAATTTCTTGCACGGAGTAGTTGCGTTTCCCAAAGTTTCAAGAGTTGAGTAGACGAAACTGCCAACCTCTCTGCTGGGCTCTTCCCAAGAGTCTTCGGCGATGTGTTGGAGTATTCCCAGTGGTGGATCACATTCCATCAGAGTCATAAAGGCAGCTATCCTTACTCTTGGTTCTTCAGTACGATTGAAATATATAGGGGCAACGATCTCCATAGTCTAAAGAAGCAGAACGTCATATGATAAAAGGAATACATTTTAAAACCTATTAATTTTAAATAAAGCAAAAACAATCGTTAGCTATATTGAGATTTCGTTTAATAATATCAAAAATCCTAAAATAAAAAAAAATTCAGAACTTAAAAGACATAGAAAAATCTCTTTTGCTCTTTTCCATCTTACCTCAGCGCGCAAGTTTGACGCCTTCATTTTGTCTATTTTTCAAGTTTGATGCCTTCAGTTTGTCTGATGGTAGTCATTTTTCAAGTTTGATGCCTTCATTTTGTCCGATGGTAAAGATTCGTGTCTTCGATTACAGATGTAAGCACATTTGTTACAGAAACCAAAAGCAACGATTGGAGTCTCTTCGATTATAGATGTGACCACATCCGTAACAGAAAACAGAAGAACGTTTCAAGTCTGTTAGATTACAACTGTAAGTTCATTCGTTACAGAAACTAGAAGCAACGATTCAAGTCTGTTCTATTACTACTGTGACCACATTTGTACAGAAAATAGAAGTAACGATTCAAGTCTCTTCGATCACAACTGTGACCACATTCGTTACAGAAACTAGAGGCAACGATGAAATGAAATTACAGAACTGTAATCAAAACTGGCTGCGCGAACGATCGTTAAACGGATTGTAGATAATGATTTTAAGATATGCTGTGGGGATGTGTTCCCAAAAGGATGATTTTTTTTCACACACGCTAATTCTAAATGATACAGTTCTTTATATTTTGGAAAATCTGAGATAACGTGGGTTTATTTCAATGCAAACTTACTTATTAATGGAATTGTTGCTTTGCTTAGCTTTGAAAAACTAGATATCAGGATTTCGAAGAATGGTTTTGTCCAGGATTTCTGGAGTTGTTTATCCTATTTGGAGTGAGCGTGAAACCAGTCCCTAATTATTGCTTCGATTACATAAAATTCATTAGCTTTTAACCATTAAAGTGGTCAAGTTAAGTAAAGCACAGCTTCAAAATGTCTGTTTTCGAGTAGTTGGAAAAATGTGGTTAGAAGTCCTGTATATATTTTCCAGAAATTTCTACCAAAGTCAAAGTGTTTTATTAGTGTGCTTCTCTATCTCTGA
The DNA here is from genome assembly GCA_039090855.1 of Macrothele yani. Lineage (NCBI taxonomy): Eukaryota > Metazoa > Arthropoda > Arachnida > Araneae > Macrothelidae > Macrothele > Macrothele yani. The sequence continues at coordinate 72,239,132 of CM077030.1, read as the reverse complement.
AGGATACCTTTGGGATGGTTGCTTCAGTAGTACTAATGTCGGAATACCTTTAAATGATTTCCTGTCTTTCATTTCCCACGGACACAGAGCCAGAGTGTTTCTAGGAGAGCTTTCAACTGTATAGATATGCCTTTTCCTTTTGTTTGTATTTTCTGTCCCTTTTTTTCATGAACGCTGTTTTTGGTTCTTTTCCATCAGTAATGAAGTGCTTTTCTGGAGTTTTTCATCAGCACTGAGGTTCAAATTCTTCTGCTGAACATTTTCTCTATAGACTTCCCCAATTTTCTCACAAGTGCTTCTTTTTTCGAAATCTTTCACTAGAAAAGAAGTGGGTTTTTTGTTTCTTCGTTTTGTTGGGGTTGTTTTTCACTATTTCCTATTGAAAGCGTTTGACCTCGCAGCATAGACTGCTGATCTCACTTGAAAGAAAATGAAGTCAATTGTTTTTCCTCTGTCATAAATGGTTCGTGTTGCTGTTAACCTGAACAATTTTTATTATATTTTGTACACATTGACATGATCATGAAAAACTGAAAATACAGCTCGATATCCTGAATTGTCTATCCTCTGAAGTGATGATATTTTGTTCATTTACAGCATCCATTTCTTCCATACTTGGCCAATGGTACAGATACACAGTAAACAGGGAATATTGAAAAAAAAGAATTTGAACTACAATTCTTCAAAGTTGATGTGGTTTACTGCGCAGTTAAATATATGAAGTACAGTGTAACACTGCGCTACAAAACAATTTATGTGAAAGGATAGGGAGAAGTCTTCAATGTCTACAGAAAGCTGCATTTTTCAAGAAGTAAGAAGGCGTGGTTTGTCTAGCAGAGTAACTGAACCCTCGGGATCTAACCTTTGGTGTGGTTTCAGTATTGCTATACCTTAAGAGTGGGTGTAACGCAAAAATAAGTACATTGTTTGGAATGAGATGTAGTCAGTTTTTTATAGTCGAATGGAAGGTTTTTGTCACTCTAAAGAACAGTAATCCAACAGTGTTTTTGGTTTGATTGACAATTCTAGTAGAAAAATTGACAAATAGCGCGACAGAATGTAACCATCACTACGTAATTCAATCAACATCTAACACATACTTAGGCAACAAGTCAAACTCATGAAAGAAAAACTCGAAAGCTACATATACATAGGGAATGTTTTAAATTTGACTGCAGTTGAAACTTATTCTCAGTAGTCCCATTCATTCCAGAAAGAGAGAGAGAGAGAGAGAGAGAGAGAGAGAGAGAGAGAGAGAGAGACAGAAGGATAAAGAGAGGGAGAAAGAGAAAGAGAGAGAGAAAGATTAAGAGAGAAAGAGAAAGGGAGAAGGAGATAGAAAAAGAGAGAGAAAAGAGAGAGAGAGAGAGAGAGAGAGAGAAAGGGAGGGAGCGAAAGGAGAGAAAAAAGGGAGAGTGAGTGAGAGAGAAAGGAAGAGAGAAAGGGATAAAGATAGAGATAGAGAAAGAGAGAGAGAGACAGAGAGAGTCTTTTTCCACTGAATAAAATCTAAGGAATCCTTACAAAGCGATAGATGGACAGAAACCCTAGGAATCAAACCACAATAGAAAAATTCTTTAGGTATTTCAGGAATTTCATCAACGATACCGAAAACGACAGTTTGGGAGTCATTATTTTCCAAGTCTATTGCCATGATGCTGACGTATCGCAGTGGTCACGAAAAACACATTTCACCGTCTTATGGGATGAATAATGATGATGCATTCCTGACACTTCCCTGGAGAACCTGACCTTTAAGTTTACAGACTTCGCGTTGTGATTGAATATGAGACGTGTACGAGGAGTTCGTAAAAAGAGCCCATACGTAGCACAGATATACAGTATGTACATATCACTCTAAAAAGTATCACACAAAATTGAATAGATAGGAATCGCACCACACAGGATTAAATATAGCATGATATAATTTATTCTAGATAATATATGTATTAATACCCTTTAATATTTCACATGTTATGGGCCTTATCTCAGGAAATGCCGCTTTTCCCATGGGCGTGTTTAGATTGTGTGAGCAGACCTACGCTTGAACCCTCTTTCATTCGCTGGGCTTAGGGAATATTTCAGTTACTCCCACGAGTGTCTGCTGAGAAAAATCTTATTTGCGAACTGGCTTCTTCTGGTCTGGGTGTCTCAACATGACGGTAAATGAGAAAAAAAGGGGAAGAAATAGGAAATGGAAAAATAGAGGGAAAAGAAATTGAACTTATTTGCTTTACACAGTAGTGAAAACAGTTTAGCACGAAATGCGAATTTCATCTCAGTAAGATTAAGCGTGGTTTATTTTACCTAGCTGCGATCGAAACTCAGTGAAGACAGCAAAAATATACCCTTTGTTAAAAACTAGCTCGTTGCTTTTCCGAGAGGTAACAGGCATGAAACGCTACATCAGTTTCATTCTTTACTCTTTTAACAGATATAGATTCTTCTCAGCAGGACAGTGCCGCACTATGTACGGCTGACATCTCGATGGGGCAGCTCTGTGATGATATTAAATAATGTTTTCAGAGATTGGCTTCTGAGTTACTCTTATCTCTCTCGTCTAGGCACTTTCATTTGCTTTGGGAAGAAATGAAAACTGTAAACAATTTCAACAAAACTTCAAGAGTTGGAGGATAAAATTTTAGTTTGGATCACTAATGGTTTGGCGTACGTAATTCGTTTCTTTGCTAATGTGCGAGGGAGTCTATGTGTTTGCACATGAGCAGCATTTCAAACAACTTTTACAAACGTTATCGACCCAGGTGGTGTAACTCGAACGTAAATCGGGAGATGCGGGTTCGATTTCCGCTCCATGCGATGCAACTTTCAAGTTTTCTGATGCCATCTGATGTTACGGGTTAAACAGTAAATAAGACAGTTTAGAGAAGCCTGATTGTTGTGTTAATAATTCTGACATATTGCCACGCATTATGAGAAAAATATTTGTTCCACAAAATTTTCCTGACTAGCTATTTACTTAACTACGTTACAAGGAAGCAGAATTTCTTTCGGAACGATGTAATTTTCAAGTTTTCTAATTTGATCGATGTTACATGGTGAACACTAAATAAGGTAATTCAGAGATTACTGATTGCTGTGTTAAAAATAATTCTGACGTATTATGAGAAGAATATTTCTTCCACAGATTGTTTTGTTTTTCTTCTTTATTTAATAAAATGAAAATCATATATGAATACGTACCTTTTATAAAGACCCGCAGCTATTTTTTACATATTTTATTCAGGGTGGTTATAAATTAGGTGGGGAAAGAGAAAACGTTGTTGTGCATAGGTATAAGGATGCATATGATAATAAGTACGAATAATATATAGTTAAACACACGAAGTTTACCTTTTGTGGACAGATGGCGCTGAGTCATGCAAGGTCACGTATCGCCAGCAGAGAACGTGCGATTGCTTCCATCACCATTGTTTCATTGTTCACGGTACGCTGGCGACGTTCAGTGGCGCGGAAAGAGTAAATGTAAAATGCTGCCTGTGGTTTCCCAAGAAGCATTCAGCAACACAAATGCAACGACATTTTCTCCGAGAATACGGGCAAACTGCACCGAAAAGGGAGACGATTGTAGAATGGTACAAACGATTTACAGAGACTGGATGTGTTGCTCATTGGAACAGCGGCCAAGGCAGACCTGCAATTCCCGAGGAGACTGTGGATGCAGTGCGAGCAGCATTTCTGCGAAGCCCCCGTAAATCGACGGCACGAGCGAGTCTGGAGCTTGGAGTTCCAAAATCAACAGTGATAAAATCCTACGGAAACGTCCGAAATTTAGGCCTTACAAATTGCAGCTCGTTCAAGTTCTGAAGGATGACGACAAGAAGCAGAGAGCAGATTTTTGCAGTGACATGTTAAATCGTATGGAGGCTGATGATGACTTCTTGTCGAAGTTGGTGTTTAGTGACGAGGCTACCTTTGACTTAAATGGCAAGGTGAATAGACACATTGTGAGAGTTTGGGAATCAGAAAATCCCCATACCGTCTTGGAATATGAAAGGGACAATCCCAAGGTAAACGTTTTTTGTGCCGTGGTTTGTGCTACCGTTTTTGGCCCCATTTTTCTTTGCTGAAAGAATCATTTCCGAAATCACATACCTGGACATGCTTCAGATTTACCTAAAGCCAATGCTCAAGGAAACAATGGAACGAGGTTTAATTTACGAGCAAGAGAGGGCGCCTCCTCATTACCACAATAACGTCACTTCTTATCTCGATGCTGAAGTCCCATTTTGGATTGGTTGCGGTGGCCCAATCAGAGGTGGAAACGGGTCAAAAATTTCGAGCCCGGACCCGACCCGATTCGGACCAGTAACTGAACCGGACAGATCTGCTTTGAACTATAAATTCGAAACTCAATATATATATATATATATATAAACGTAATATATGTATTCATCCCAATAACTGTTTGATATTTAATAACTGAAATCCTTTTTAAAAATAAAATTTGGTTACTTGCTAAATTTTAGCGCCATTTTTAGTGCCACCATTTTGCGTAATCCAGAAGTAATGGCTGACTATGACAGTGACTATGGAGTATATTACAAATGGGAATAATTATTTACGATTACACAAATGTATTTTTTTAAATGTATTTAGATAGTTCACTTTTTCCACGCTTTGATGGAGGTGCGCATACTTTCATATGGTCCGTTAGATTTTTGGTTCCATAATCTTTTATTACACCGTCGATATCGTTCTTTGTAATTATACACTTTCCACATTTTGAACAACAAGCAAGACCAAACAACACAAAATCATTCACCGGCTCCTTAATGAGGCGAAACAATTTCCAGCATTCACTCTTCCCCTTGTGGTTTTCAACAAGCACGTATTTATTGGCCTCGACGCCTTTCTCAACCTCCTTAATATTAAATCGATCCATTTTAACAAATAAGGAGTTAATTTCGGCATGACATGTTATGGGAATGGGATGTTAGCACATCAATCGAAAGCCTCTGAATGCTCATTGTAAAAGATGTGATGTGAAAAGTAACTCTTAGCCATACAGTGAACTTTGCACGGAGAGAGCGAATCAGCTGAGAAGCAGGCGAATGGCGTTTGCCTGTACCTTGCCCTGGACAATCGCACTGAAAAAAACGCAAAGGAAGTATATTTTTACGATATGGTGTCGGTGTGTCTGGCGTCGGTCGGTGGAAATCTTCTTTGCTTTAAGAAAGAGACGACAAAATTTTTGCATGGCAAATCGTTATTCACTCCGTGGGCACCAGTATCGACTACAGAATTCCACAACGCGCATTTTTCTTTGGAATATGTTTTTCGCTTTTCAAAAATAAAACGGAAATAAAACCGGGTCAAAATTGGGTCAGGAACACCTTGATCCGACCCGTTGGACCCGCAAGAAATTGTCGACCCGTTGTCTTGTGACCCGTTTTCATCTCTGGGCCCAATTGCATGCCCCTTCACCACGCCTCCTGATCACCGGACCTAACGCCCCTAGATTTCGGTCTATGGGGTTCTGTTAAAGATCAGGTTTACCTTCCGCCGCTTCCAATCAAGAATCGGCGCTCCACTCGCATTGGTCGATGTCGACATGCTGACCTGACTGCAATGTGGGAAGAACCAATTAACAGATGGGACACTTGCAGAGTAACCTAGGGAAGCCACATCTAGCATTTGCGAAAAAAGGTAAACTTGGTGTGTTTAACTACATGCTATCGTACTTATTTTCATAAGCATCTTTATAACTATGCACAATAAAGTTTTCCTTTTGCCCATTATAACCACCCTGTACTTTAATTGCATTATTTAGTAGTCATTAGTATCAATGTCATTCAGAGTTCTGAGATTTAGCTATGCTTTGAAGACTCAAAATTAGCTTACCTCATTTGGATGAAACTGCGCAATATCTCGTACAGTGTATATGGTGAAAGTTCTGACGTAATTCCGATCACTTTGCGAAAGGTAGAGAATGTCAGATGCGTTTCCGTAAGCATAATCTCTCAACATCGAGGAGGCTGAACTCAATCCTAGAAGCGAAATAGCTTTGATGAGGGCAAGCTTCGAGCCCAAACCATTTACTCTCTGAATTTCCGCATGACATTGCTGCAAGAAATATCAAGAACGGTGATTAAAACATATCCCTTCATTTACAACAAAACATTTCTGCATTATTTTAACGCTGGTCAAATAAAACTAACATTACGGAGCACATTAAGAAACAATAAAAGGCACGTAAATAAATATTAAGTCACATCCAGTTATTTAATTGTTTACCATATCAGTATCTTTCTGACCAGGGTTTACCTAATTTATATGGGGTTAAATATCAACAAGGAAGAGAAAAATAAACTTTTGGTTTTCCATATATAAGAAAATAAAAAATGAAATCGCATAACACATATAGGACACTACCTAAAAATCTTTTGCGGTAAATTATGCTGATTACGGGATGACTGGTGCTAACAACACCTCAATGAAACTATTTTTGGATAAAATTAAGTTAAATAAGTTTTTTTAATGGGGGTTTAACGACCACCGTAAGCACCTCAGTGGGCTATAAGCAGTCGTTATTTAAGGCTACTGGTTCCAGAGAAGGGAAAGAGAGCCAGTGCCGTAAAGCAAACGCAATATCTATGCCTTACCAGGATTCGAATTCGGACCCATCTCGGACAAATCGCCATCGCTCAGACCAGTGCGCCACCGGGGCGACTTAAATAAGTTTGAACCATCACACCTAATGTTGCAGGATGACAAAAGATCGGAACGCCACTTGTGGAGGACTGCTTTTTTTATTAGAATCGTATCGGCACAAAAGCCGTATTTAGATATACACTGAGGGGGACAGAAATAATTGCATACCTATCTAGTAACCGATAGATACACCTTTCGCCAGCATAAGGCAAATCCGTCTAAAAAAACAAGCCATGACATTAGAGAGACGAGTTACCTCTTTTAGTGACGTCAGGTAGAAATCAAGGCTTTCAATTGGTTTTCAACGCTGTCGTGTGTGTCATCAGACACGAAACCGACGTATCAGTCCTTGTAACATGAGCGTGACGTCACGAAAGGAGGGAACTCATCTCTCTAATGTCATGGCCTTGTATGTTTTAGACGACCTTGGATAAGGGCAGTTATACGGTGAGGCACTGATTCCACTGTGTCACGAAAGCGTTAAAAAGGTACCTCCACCAATGCTTGTTGCACCGCCGTCCATAATTCAGTCGCATTGCTGGGTTGAGGATCCAAAGCTCGAACGTACCTTACCACAGCACCCTAAAGATCTGTTAGGCGGGGAGGCCATTCCAGGGTGGAAACTTCTGTGGAATGCTCTTCTAACCATGTTCTAGTCCTCACAGATCTGTGAGGAGGCGCACTGTCCTTCTGGAAGAGTCCAGTGCCCTGTGGGTGCGTGGATGCAGATGATTTGCAAGGATGGACATGTAAAGTGGATCGTTCAAAAAGGCATCTAGATCTACCAGAGATTCCGACGTGTGCTAGTTGAACACGTCCCAGACAATAACCAAGCCCCCACCAGCCCGAACAGTTCGTTGCCGGTATGCCACATCCATCGTTTCGTGCGATTCTCGCCAGATCCTCAACCTCCTGTCTGCGCGAAACAACTGGAAACGGGACTCGTCGGACCAGGAGACACGTCTTCAATCATCCAAAGTGCAGATGTTCTTTCACCCAGTTGAGGCGTACAATCCTGGGATGTGACGTTAGGAACGGAACTCTGGTGGTTCCGCAGCTCCACTAACCAATGTCAGCTAACAACCGCCTGATGATGTTGGTGGAGACGTTTGTGTGACTTCCCTCTTGGAACTGGCGGTGATTTGTGCCACTGGTTACAGCTGTGCGAAGCAGACGTCGATGGCTACGTACTTCTACCACCTTTCTGCGCCCACAGCGGAGTCTACGATGAGATGTTTATTCCGGAAATGACGTGCTTCCGATATACTCCAGCATTTCCTGTATCACCTCCGCGATAGAGTAGATAGAGTAACCCGTGAGTCGGGCACCCACTACCATCCATCTTTTAAACTCTGGTAACTCACAATGTGTATCCATACTGACACGGAGTTTCAATCTACGTTAATTCCGTGATGTCCCGCTACCTACGTATCTGCCAAGCGTTGGGCTGGTCCACTAGTTAGAGGAGTAACAGCGTCGCCCCCGGTTTCTCATGATTTTTGTCCACGCAGTGTAGAGCCTCAGGTTGGTTAAAATGTTCATTATAACACACATTTCCGCGTCGCACGCAAAATAATTTTCCGTTAACTTCTGTTGCAGATTTTTCTTTCTGTGATGGCCAAATTCCAGAGGACAGATGGTGTGCTGGCGTTTGCATTCATTGTGGCATCAGCAGTGATGCTGCCAATCAAGATTTTCGTCATTTGTTTCCTTGCGCTTGTAAATTATCAAATTCCACGTAACCATGGAGCTCCGTAACGGCCTTCCATATGCAGCAGTGATAGAATTTTGAAACAAATTTCCTAACAGAAGTTGTCAGTCCGCATTTATTTTTACTGGTAACCAAAACACAAAAATTAGTGCGTTTGATATTCACACTGTATCAATTTCATTTCCGTTCTTCAAGGCGGTGTACAGGGAACCCTAAACTTTTTTTTTTTTGATTGAAGGTTTAACGACCACCGTGAGCAACTCAATGGGCTATAACCAGTCACCCGTTCCCAATTTATGGTCACTGGTTCCAGGGAAGGGAGAGAGCCAGTGCCGTAAGACAAACACAACATCCATGCCTCATCGGGATTCAAACCCGGACCACTTTCGGACGAATGATCAGAGGCCATCGCTTAGACCACTGCGCCACCGGGGCGGCCAAAACTTTCATTTTAAATTAACTAAATAATATAGAACGGATATTACGAAACAGTGCCACACAAAATTACAATTTGTACGCCAATTAATTAACATTTGAGTTATTATTTAGTCCAATTAGTATTTTAACCGGTCTAAGATTCAATAGTAACTCTTTTTTATGACTTTTCATCTGACTGGATCCATAGTGCTACTCTCAGAAGTAGATGAAATTGAGCAATATCTGGGGATATCAAGTAATACTTTCTTTAAGTCTAAAAGAGCTTCAGTTTGTTCACTCTCCCCACCACCCGTATTTCTGACCCTCCGTTTACGTTGATGTGTGAAGAATAAAATGTAAAACATCAATCACAGCCAAAATATTTCCATGCCTAGTACGATCCTGTGAATTTATCTGTACCTGTGACAATTTACAAGACTTCTGAAGAGAGTAACTGCTCCATTGGACTACCGTCATTTTTATTTTGCTGGTCCTACTCAATTTTTAATGGTCTTGGACCATTGGGCCATCGAAAAATTTGAACGCTGATATGCACTCATGAGCCCTAACATTATGACCATGTACAAAATGGCGTGTTGAGAAGTCTTTCGGAGTGTACACCTGGTGCAGTATCGATTTCACTCGACCGCAGATATCCTCAGGTATTTATTCACTACCGGCTTGATAGAATGACCTGCTGAAGTTTGGACACGAAACAAGGTACTGGCTTGACGAATTCGGTGTTTCACTCTACCCACAAATGCTCAAGTGTGTTCAAATGGAGGGCACCAAATGCTTGGAAATTATTTTTGAACCACCCCTGAAGAATGAGGTGCACCAGGCACTGTCTCACAGAAATGCTCCTGTTCCTTCTGAATGCATGGTCAGGGAACCACTTGGTCCGAAACAACGCCTATGTTGAATCTGTCTGTGTGTGTTTGCTCAGCAGAGACACGGAAACACATTGATGTCCATGTGAACAAAAAACCCATATCATTGTACTTCCGCCCTTGGTCAGTTTCCTTCTAATCTTGCAACTGAGATGCACCGGTTTGCCTTCACTGCGTCGAATACGAACGAGTCCATTGACATGTTAAAGCTTGGGTCTGGACAGATGGCTCTTTTCGAGTCGTCCAGTGATACTGAAATCCTGATCAACATAGGCACATAAGCCTAAGCTGATCGGGATTTCAGTATCCTCCGGACTGTGAATAACCGGTGTCTTATGACGCCAGACATCTGTCCTGGAAAGTTGTAACACTTGTGTTGCTCGGAACTTATTTTCCAGAAATATTTCTTGATTTCTGATATTGTCGAAACAGCCTGGAGATCCATACGAGCGACATCATGTGCTCTAGCCACATAAGCTTTTGGTTCTTTCTGCCAACATCATACCATTAGCTATCCACCAGTGAATGTGAGAGTACGTCAGCTAATTTTCATAGATAATAGCTAGTAATATCGCCTCTGATTGTTCACATGTAATCATCATTAACCATTCTGAATCCACTGCTGTATGAAGGTCTCTCCCAAACTTTCTAAATCCACTGCTGGGTGAAGGTCTCTCCCAACCATTCTGAATCCACTGGTGGGTGAAAGTCTCTCCCAACCATTCTGAATTCAGTGCTGGCTGAAGGTCTCTCCCAACCATTCTGAATGCAATGTTGGGTGAAGGTCTCTCTCTCCCAATCATTCTAAATCCACTGCTGGGTGAAGGTCTCTCCCAACCATTCTGAATCCACTGGTGGGTGAAAGTCTCTCCCAACCATTCTGAATTCAGTGCTGGCTGAAGTTCTCTCCCAACCATTCTGAATGCAATGTTGGGTGAAGGTCTCTCTCTCCCAAGCATTCTAAATCCAGTGCTGGGTGAAGGTCTCTCCCAAGTCTCTTCAGAAACTCTTTGTCTTGGGTAATTTTCTTTGGTTTCACTCTAGCATGCTTAAAAATGCAATATCATATTACAGCAAAATGCAATACATTATAGAACTCAATAATGCTACTTAGTAGTGGAAGAAAACTGTCTTTATCCTTATTAATTGTAAATTTAACAAATTTTAATAAGTTCGTGAAAGATGAATACAAACAACATTGGGTAGAGAGGGTGCTTACCTCGGCATAGGTTTCAATCTGTCTCCAGTCACAATCAGTATCAGTAGATGGGTCTTGTGTCATTGGGAGAATGCAGGATCCTCGGTAAATCTTACTAACTGTCGAGAGAATAGCTGCAGAGATCAATTCTTTATTCTGAACCACTGCAATTATCTCCTGTTGAAATTACAGATAAACAACACTTTTAGAACAGTCCGTGGATAAAAAAGGCATAGTATGACATCAAAAAATAAAAAAATATATAACATAGTGAAGAAATTTTACATGTTACTGTGCTCTTGCTTCCCTAAATACAATTCAGATTTCAGAAATGAGATAAACTTTGTAATTCTGTCTGTCGAAAACGTTTCATCAACGTTTATTACAATATATCAGGTTGTAAAGTATCCAGAAATTAGAGAATCACGCATTTCAAGCTTAACAAATCGTACAAAAACACTTGACCTGATCTTCGAGGTAGCCCCCGTTGAAACTCATGACGTTGTTCCACCTATCTATAAGTTGAAATATTCCATTACGATATAAGTCTGTTTCACATAATCGTCATTAGCAAAGTTTTTCTCAGCGAGAAAATTTGACAATTGCCGGAAGAAATGAAAGTCAGTCAGAGGAATAAGGGAGCTGCAACAATATTTCCCATCCCAGCTCGTGCCATTTTTGCTGGGTCCGTAAAGCGACATGTGGATCAGCATTGTCCTGGTGAAAAACAACTCCATGGCGATTAATCAACGTTGGGCGCTTTTCTTGCAGTACAGCATGGAGACAGTCCAACTGTTCCATGTAAGCATCCACTGTGATGATATTGCTCAGCAGTAACAGTGCATGGTGAATCACACCGCGACAATCCCACCAGGTTGCAAAACTTGTTTGCTAAGCCACCCCTTCTGTCCATGAGGGCGCGGGGACTGTCCCTGCTTAGTTCATGCTCTTTGTCACGTAACATTCGTGTACGTGACCCATTTTTCGTCACGTGTGACCACCCGATGCAAAAATATCCTCCCGTCGTTTTTCTCTTTCACGCAGAACAACAACAATGGAGCAACGTTGCATCCGATTCTGGTCAGACAAAGCATGGGGTACCCAATTGCGCAGTTTACACGAATATCCCAACTTTCTCTTTCACGCAGAGCAACAGCAATGAAGCAGCGTTGCATCCTATTCTGGTCAGACAAAGCATGGGGTACCCATTTGCTCAGTTTATACGAATATCCTAACTTTCTCTTTCACGCAGAGCAACAGCAACGCAGTGGCATTGCATCCGATTATCGTCAGACAAAGCATGGGATACCCATTTGTACAGTTTACACGGATATCTCACCTTCTGAAGTCGAGTGTTGAGTGTTGGAGGTCTTCAATTCCTCTGCCAGTTCCCGTAGTGTTTCATCAGGCTTGGTCGGTACCACGTGTTGCCGTGTATCATCTTAAACCTTACTGGGTCTGTCCCTTCTGGGCGCATGAGACAGATCCATACACCAGTGTTGAATTTCCTGTACCAGTCATGGCAAGTACTCTGTCCGATAATATCTTCACCAAACGCGCTTCGCTATTTTCCAAGTGTTTCCGTAACTTTCACGCCATTCAAATATTCATAGAGCAATATTGAACGCACACCTTCCTTCGATATCGCCATCGTGTCGTCGCCACGTGCAATTAATCTTCACCACAAAAGCATACGTTCTGTCCTGAGAATTTATTCTTTCGCGAACAGCACTCTGGGATGTTTACGTCACCGCAGTACCACCGTATCGTACATTAGACACGCTACATACGATTTCTTTTGGGGAAACTTGCTTTGCAACGAGATAATAAAGAAACTCTTGTTCAACAGCGTTATGCGAAAATTTCTCCAAATCTTTGCCACAAGATCTTTAAATTTACAACTTACACAACAAGTAAACTGTTGTAGGATCTAGAGATCTCGTGACATGATGTTAGATAGTGTTAAGATGTTAAATGATGTTATATGCACATATAGAGTTACTACATCACACACAGCAACTCTGTTTTCTCTAAAACAGAAAGCACAGTCTCATACGTAATACGTATGATTAGGGGAAACTTTGGAGTTCAAAATTTGATGTCATTTCCTTGGAATTACAACAGCTGTTTATAATTTTTAAAATTAACGATTTCAGGTCGAAGAACTGTTTGAAAATGACAATGAGTTGCAAACGTAAAACTTATTCCGAGGGCATTCAAGCTCTGTGTGTGTGTGTGTGTGTGTCCATTTGCATTTAACTGTTATGAGTTAGCTTTTTCCTTGTCAAATGCTGTAAATACGGTAACATCATTTCCCAACATACCAATGTTTAATTAATAACAAGTAACTGTACACCAACTTTACTTAAAATTGTATAATTATTTATACAATTAAGTATAGTTGATGTACAGTTACTTTTATTAATTAAACATTATTAATAATAACAAGTAACTAATTGAGTAAAATGGAAATCAAAGATTCCAAGCTTCCGCACATCAACCAGATGACTGTTGCAAAGAAAATGTACAGCAAACTGCCTAAAAATATGTATATATATATACTGCAGTTTGCTGTCTACCTTCCTTGAGAAAGCCATCTGGGTGATGTGCGGAAGCTTGGAAACTTCGATTTCTATTCTACGTCAATAAATTCAGATTAGTAGTGGAGTTATACTATTTTTAAAATACCAGTGTTTTACTCAGAGGATGCTCTCTTCGATTCTTTTATATTTTCGCTGTCTAGTACAGGAAAACTCCAAATAGTCACTTCTGCTAGAAGTGGGCTTAAAAGTGATTTTCCTGTCACGGTGACAGTTCCGCGAAAGTAATGAAGATTTTAAACGGTGACAAAATCACCGTTTACGACAACGGGGAAGTAGCTGTAAAGTAGTTGGAGCTGGGAGTCACCGTCTTTCCTGCAATAGTGAAAACATCACCGTTTGTGATTGATACGATGCGAAGCCGGGATAGTGCAAAACTCGCTCTGAGTCAGCTCGCTTTGAATTCATTACTTTTGAGTGAACGCACAGCGAAAATCAAGACAAAAACTAAACTAACGTGTAGAAAAGGGGACAGCAGAAAGAAAGCTCACATCACTAGCGACTTCTATCTTAGAATATGGTGCCATGTTGACAGAAACTGTAAAGAGTAACAGTGCTTTTAAAAGCCAAGCATTGCCCTGATGTTAGCATGTCTAATGGTGTCATCCTTAACAGTGATTTTAGAACTGTCGTTTTTAGTAACTATATATAACAGTGACAGTGATATTTCAGTAACGGTGACAAAGTAATAATGACGTAATTTTTGACACATCTCTAACTTGTACTCAAATTCTCTATCATTTACGACTGTGGCTGCAAGAATAATAGCGAACTAACTTCAGGGAATGACAGAACAGGTTTTCAGGCACAAGGTTCCTGCATACCGAAGATATGTAGAGGGGCACGAAAATCCATTGTGATACCAGCCCACAACATTAGCTCTCCACATCCAAAACTATCACTATCCATTATATTGGTTTGTAATTTGAATAAACATTCATAACTACCATTCAAAATCTCGATCGTATGTGAGCAGCTTGTGTCCTCGCTGCTCAGGTGTCCAGTTGTTATAATGCCTACTACATGATAATCGAGCTCTTTTGTAGTTGTGTGTAAAGGTGGATGCGTACCTCAAGTTTTTTGGCATACAGTCCTTTTTCGCGAAGCCTCCTTGATACTTACTTTCCTGTTGGCTTTGGCAGGTTCGGAGGAGAGTTGAGCTTCACAGGCATCAATTGCGCTTTGCAGTTTGGGCTATAACCTGTCATCATCAGCTGTTGTAGACCGTGGTCGATCTTTGCAGTTTCTGCTACATGCAAGTCATCCTCAGCTGTTGTAGACCGCTATCGATCTTTGCAGTATGGTCATCCTCAGCTGTTGTAGATCGTGGTTGATCTTTGAAGTTTCATCTATATGCCCGTCATTCTCAGCTGTTGTAGACAGTGGTCGATCTTTGCAGTTTCTGCTACATACAGGTCATCGTCAGCTGATGTAGACCTTAGTCAAATTTTGTAGTTTGAGCTATATACCTGTCATCCTCAGCTGATGTAGATCGTGTTCGATGTTTGTAGTTTCATCTATATGCCCATCATTCTCAGCTGTTGTAGACAGCGGTCGATCTCTGCAGTTCTTGCTACATACAGGTTATCGTCTGCTGTTGTAGACCGTGGTCGAGTTTGCAGTTTGGGCTGTATACCAGTCATCCTCAGCTGTTGTAGACTGTAGTGGATTATTGCAGTTTCTGCTACATACAGGTCATTCGACCGTGGTCGATCTTTGCAGTTTGGGATACGTATCGATCATCCACAGATATTGTACGACGTCGTCGACCTTGGAATGTCAATCGAGTGCATGTTTTTGTATCTCGGAATTATCGCTATACTCCTGATATGACAGTTTCAGGGATATTAATAAATCTGACAAACCTCTGGGCAACTGATAATCCTCCATCCTTTCAATGGATGTAAGACGGCCAGAGTCATGAAGATGGAGTCGTGAAGAGTTTGAACAAATTACGTACACAACAGGAATCGCGCTTTTGCTTGATCAAGTACGAAAGACGGGCTTCTTATAAAGCTTCTTTTAAAGTTGTCCCTAATTTTCATAGTTTGTGCTGCATCAGAAACATTTTCAAAGTGTTTTACTACTCATCGGATTAGTACTCTGCGTCATTTTCTAATTATGACTGAAAAATTCTGCTTCATTCTTTAACATTTGCACAGTTACTTCATTACTCATTGGATTGCCAGATATTTAGTCATATATTTGTTACTAAAATACTCTGCGTCATTTTCTTAAAAGAAAAAAAGGAACATTAAATGTTAGAACTTAGTCTTTTCTGTAAAAGAAAAAAAGTATGACAGTGCCAACTGTTTCATGCACTGCCAAATAGTGGTTACTTGAACCTGAAGTCGGTTTCTGATCCAACGTACGTGCGAAAACAGCCTGAACAGAATGTAAAAAAAGGGGATGGGGGTCTTTTTCAGCGCGTTTTTTTTTTTTTTTACCTTGGGTCTTAAAGCATGTGCAAACGTCTTAAAAGTACGAATATCAGTACTACTACGTTTTACCATTTTCTACTCAACGCATTTTGAACTTCTTTTTTTTATTTTTTAAGCCACGTGAGTAAGAAATAAAATTAACGTTTGAAAGGCGCTAGGGGATATACCTTGAACTCAATTTCTATTCAATTCTATTTCTTTTTTTTCAATGAGGATGAATTTTCGTACTTGTATAAACTTTGTCTTTACATACAAAAGAATCTTTTTAAAGCGAAAGCATCTGTCTGCAAAAGCCCGGTGGCTCAGCGGTCAGAGGCACAAGCCTTTATCTGAGCTGGGTAAGTTCTGGATGACACGCGGGATTTGCAAAGCCCTCCTTCCATGAAACCACTAAGTTAGGAATGGGCCAATCCCTAAGTACTTGGGTGCTTATGGGAATGCTAAAAGTTGTAAAAGAAAAATTGCAAACTTGCACCAAGCTTTACTCATACTCTGCTAAAAACAAAAAGTAATTTAGTACTTCTTTTTGTGAGAAAAAACGAATTTAACAAGTTTATCTCATCTCGTAAATTACGTAGGATTTGTGATGTAAAATTTAGCTACATTGTTCTGAAATAACAAAAAAAAAAAATGCAGATTTCTTTGATGCTTTAAGTGTCATAAGCCCTTAATTTTTATTTTGCTATTATTAAAGACATCTCTCACTCTAAAATTTCCACAAATACCATCGGAGCTTTATTTGTAAACACTTTCTGAAAAATCAATCACGGTAGGGAAATCAAACTACTACACAAAAAGCAGGTTCACAGTTTTCCAGGGGCATCTGCTGCCATCTGGTGGAGATCTATGCAGTTCTGAATTTCCTGCCACATTTGGAAAAAAATAATAATAATAAAGGGCAGTGGATTCCAAGAATTCTGAAATAAATTAGTTTGCTGTAAAGAATTTATTGTGGGAAAACATTTTTCTTTATAAAATACTTTCGGCTGTTGTCTGGTATGAATGATTTAATGGGTAAATATGCCACTTATGTTTTATATTTACACCAGATACAATCTTTGTGATATTGTAAAAGCGATCTAAGACTTAAGCTGCTTTTGAAGTTTAATGCTGTGCTAATAATCAATTTATTCTGCGTTTTGTATGAACTACAGAATATAACTTTTATTCAATTGAAGTTACATAAAGTTCATCTTACCTTTAGGTCTTCGATGCTCTTTAGAGGCACAATGAGATTTTCCGAAATTGCTTCAATCATCTCCTTTGCTTCCCAGTCTAAAATTTCGTTTTCCTTTATTAAAGATTTGATGCAAATTACCGAGTCATGGGTACCGATGACCGGAATAGCTTCCAAAAATATTTGCCTATGGAAAAGTGTAATGCTCATTATATTTTGTAAAATAACATACAAGTTCTTAGACAAATACTTCCAAAAGAATTATGTACGGTGACCGAAATATTATAAAGTATGTCTCATTGCAAAAATAATGAGCTAAAACATTTCTAGCAAGTTTACATACTGATTAGGCATTTCTGTGCTTGTTTACAGAACTTTCGTAAATTTGGTAACATAACATTTTTCTGCGGGTACCCGGATGAACTCATGAAGCATGAAGACTGTTAACGAATACTTGCATAGAAACGGATAATCAGGGTCGGATTAGGGAGGAGGTCTTTAGGAGTCTTTAGTCTTTTAGGCCTTGGGGCCCACCATTACCAAGGGCCCAGGAGGCATGTCTGAGCAAATAAGAGAGAGAGAGAGAGGTTTACAAAACGGTTTAACTTTTGTTTCGTATGATTTCCACTTGTTCAAAAACAGTAACTGGAAGACGTACAAATTTCAAAGCAGTGACTCACCAAGGGCAAACGTCGGTGAGATAGTTTCAGCTTTTTCACTAGAATCCACTCACACCTCCGAATTTTCACTTGGACCTGTTAATGGTCGAAGTCTCTGATGGCTTCATATCAGCGGCGTATCTTGGGTCCGAACCTGGCCTATCTCCCCCTTCTCCCTCCCACAATACTATTTTTTTTAATTGCAAAGTTTATTCTTTAATTGTTAAGTAATAGAAGTAACATTTTTTCTAAATTTTAGGTACATGCTATTGCTAACATACCAAATAATTATGAGGATTACGATTTGAAGACTTATTTGTACATGAACTCCATTCTTCTTTCCTTTTGTGTTAACTTAATTATTACGTTTTCACAAAAATGTTTCTTCCGAGTACTTTTTCATATTTAAAAATAATGTTTTTCTCTATTAACAAACCAGCCAAGTTGCTCGAATGTACATGTCCTTGTGTGGCTCTAAGATATATCTTGATTCATTTTAATACGGAAAACCTTCTTTCGGCAGTTGCAGTTGTTGATGAAAAGTTTAAAATTATATCTGCTAATTTGTACACCTTAATAAACACCATGTCGAATTATTCAACTGTATGTAACAAGTAATGTTTCTTACTGATTTGTTTTGTATTCATCAAGGGAAAAAAACACCATCAGTTCATTTTTTAATCGAGCTGTATCAAAATTTGAAGCATAGAGTTCTTTAAGCTCCGATAATAGATGTTCAGGGAAGCTTTCACAAAATTTATCAAAACAGTTCGAATCTAACAAAGCCACGAATTTAAAATACACTGCTGGACAATTGCTAAGGACGGATCATAAACGGCTATATAGCGCATAAAAAAGTAAGTGTGGTTGGATGCCAAGTGAAATAAAATAATGTCAGAATGCCAGGACATTACAAGAAAGACAATTTATTGTGCTCTGAAATCCAGAAGGCTTTGGAACGTGTTCAAGGAACAAACAGGCCATTTTGTGCAGAATACGTAAACGTGAAAAAAATGCAATTACCGTCTGCAGGCGTTCCGGCGTAAGATGTCAATACGGGATATGGCCACCATGGAGGGCGATGCAAGATTCCACACGTCGTGTCATGCTTTGCACAACATTATCAAGCAGCTGTTGGGGTAATTTATCCCATCCCTCTGTCAGTGCACGGATGAGGGTGTCCTTGTTTATTGGAGGGCATTGGCGACCAGCAAGACTCCTCCCCAAAGCATCCCACACATTTTCAATGGGATTCAGATCTGGAGAACGTGCTGGCCATACGAGGCGTTGAATATCCTCGCTCTCAAGACACTCCTGGACAGCGACTGTTCGATGACATGTTGCGTTGTCGTCCATGACAATGAATCTATCACCGACAGCACCACGGAACATGCGAACATGAGGTAGCAGAACATCATTAATGTACCGTTGGCCAGTCATAGTCCCAGTTGGAAGCACATAGAGGGACGTACGGCAATTGATCATGATGCCAGCCCATACCATGACACTACATGTCGGATATCGGTCCCTTTCCTGTATGTTTGCTGGACAATATGCAGTACCACTATCACGCCAGATCAGTTGTCGTCGACAATCAGACGATAGACTGTATCTACTCTCATCTGAGAAGAGGACAGCAGACCAGTCGTTATCAGTCCAATTTCGATGTTGATGGCACCATTGCAAACGGGCGGTACGGTGACGTCTGGACAATGGGATGCACACAACAGGACGGCGGGCGTATAGTCCTCCTTCATGCAAACGTCTGGCGACAGTTTTTCGGGAGATCCGCTTGCCAGTAGCAGTCATAAACTGATTTGCTACCTCACTAGCTGTGCTGCGCCGGTGTCTTTTTGTTGATAACACTATGTACCGATCTTCTGCAGGTGTCGTACTGCGAACACGACCTCCCCCGTGACGTTTGCTACACTCTCCATTTGTTTGAAATGATTTCCAAAGCCTTGAAGCAACACTGTGGCTGACGTCGAACTCCCTGGCAACATCTGTTATTTTTCGCCCTTCTTCAATCTTGCCAATAATACGGCCACGCGTAAAATCATCTAGGTGATGTCGGGAAGACATACTGAAAATTGCAAGTTCGTCAATTGATTCTTTCTCCTTCAACTTTGCGTTTGAACAACAACGGTCAATACGCGTCAAATCCTTTATATCTCTTATCAGCGCTATGACGTCACGAACAAGTTCGGCAATCCAAAATTTGCATACGCACAACACGTCTTACTGTATCCCGCACTTATGATAATTTCCACATTTTCCTGCCTTCCATTTTATGGTTGCTATTGTCATCCGTCCTCAGCAATTGTCCGGCAGTGTATAATATCACTGATTTTTAACTCATTGACACTTCACACAAACTCAAACAACTCTCGCGAAACATGCGCTGGAAGCATGGAGGGACTGAGGTAGGCCGAAGGCTTCGTTTTTTTGAGCGAACCCTTTGCGCCAAGCAATGGCCACTCACTTCCGTAGCTCATTCATGTTGTCATGGAAACACTAGCAGGCGATAGTACGGAAGCTCTTCGCATCAGAACAGCGAAGTCTCTCGAAGACTTACGTTCTGCCGTTGATCATCGCTCGCCAGACTGATTCTCATAATCGAAAGAAGCGAATCCGCTCGTGTTTTTTCTCACCGAAAGCATCGTCTTATCTTAATACCGTTGATTATTGACTTTTATTTGTGCATTCTCTGGGCTTCGCAGCTAGCCTAGCTAGCCTCGAATATACGTCACTGCTTCATATTGTATATATAAAAAAAGATGCACTAAGAAAAGTATACAATGCTAAATCATTATAAAATCCAAGATAAAATCTAAGAATCTTAAGCTTTTAAGTCTATTCTTATGAGAACAATGGGAAATACAGTGGCTTTTTATGAAAACTCTGCAGATAATTTATTAGTTTGAAGAATGCATTACGTATTAATTATCACAAGCTACAGTTTCGTGTTTTAACGGACTTCGTAATGATTCACCTCCATGAGGTCTTTTGGCGCCCACTCAAATGTCTTAGCCAGGAGCCCACTAAGGACTTAATCCGGCACTGTGGATAATCAGCAAAAGTTATCCACAATGAACAGATGAATGGGCAAAGTTCGGCAAAAAGGTGATGCAAAATTGGCTATAAAAAAATTGTGTATAGCCGTCACAAAAAAAAAAAAAAGAAAAAAAAATGATGTAGCTAATAAGCCATCCTGTATGGTTGAGTGTGCAGTGTAACTTTGTGAAAGTTTTAGTCACGTGAATGTGTAGTGAACTGGATTTGATCTTACGGGTGCTAAAACGAAAAATGGGCGGAGCATGTTTACGAACATAGTGAAGAAAGCTCAGTTGTAAACATGGAGAGAAAAATAGCATGCCAATTTTATGAGTAAGTGCGGTGGTTCCTACGGATGCACATCATGATCTGAAATAATGTCCAAGAACCAATGATCGGAAGCAGCGCGGATATTAATAAGGAATATGTAGACTAAAAATTATGCTGATTTTGCAGTTATACATGGTGTCCATAAAGTATTTCCCACATTACAAAAATTTATATAAACAATCTGTGTAAGTTAAGATAAAATGGTTGGCAGCGTAATATAGCATCACTCATAAAGTTGTTGTTGTTTTTTCTCTTCTTTAGGTTAACGCCACTGCTGAATAGGAAGTGCATTTCACCGATAATGGCTTCTATGCAAAATAAAAAAGCTACGTGCGTTTTGTAATTCCATGGGAACAAATTGGGGGTTACTGTCGAGCGTCATTTCAGAAAAGAGTAGAGACGATCACCACCGGACCAAAAAAGCATAAAAGCTTGGTATGAAAAGTTTAAAGCGATGGGTAGTGTTGGCGATGTTCCCCGAGAGGACCGACCACCGGTTACACAACAGACAGCTGCAGCTGTTCAGGAGTGTGCAATGTATGTGTTACGAAGTGTGCAATGAATGTGTTACGAAGTGTGCAATGAATGTGTTACGAAGTGTGCAATGTATGTGATACCGGGGAGTAAGATGCCCACGATTTATCTGTGAAATGCAGTGTTTCACAGATATCACATACATTGCACGCATCGTCTTATCCCTTTTGATTCTTTCTATCTATCACATCATTCGTCTAGAAAAGCGCAATTCTATGTTAAGAAAAATTAGGAAACCTTTGTTCTGAATCCCTATAGCGATCCGAAAGAACTGTGTGTATTTAAATAGTCATAGGTCGTACATATTCATCAACTGTAAAGTATTTTAATAGTTATAGGTCGTACATTTTAGACATCCAGAACGAAAGATGTTCACCAGAAATCGCGAAAAGCATAACTAATAGCTTTTTTCGGCATTTTATATGAACGTAAATGTCTCCAGAAATACAAACATTATTCGTATAACACAGAAAAAAAAAATATGTATCAAGAAAAGAAGAAAATCTTGACCATACTGCCGCAAAAGAAGAATTTTTAGAAGTGGATTTACTGAGCCTACAAACGGACTGACGAAATGAATACCTAAACGCATTCTTCTTTTGCATACGTACCGAATATCGCAGCTGCGAAAACACAAATTCGCCTGCGACGGGTATCGAAATCGTGTCCCCTTTCTCCGGAGTAAGTCGCTCTCCCAACTGAGCTACGCGGACAGAATGTCTCGCTGCAAATTTGTCGTTTCGACACATGTTTTCACCTCTGTAGTACGTCAGACAGGCTTTAAGTCGATTTTTAGAATATATTTTAACCACCTGTATTTTTACCATTATTCACCGTAAAAATTGACTTGTAAAACGTGAAGTAGACACATATGCTCAAATGAGTTCAAATCCGGACAGTGAAATGACCATGCGAGGTTTAGGAACTCCTTTCAATGCTCCTCCACGCTGTCCTTCACCAAATGGGATTTGAAAAACAATAGCTGACTCAAACTATAGTTTTATCCCTCTTGATTCTTTCTATCTACTGCTTACACTGAAGCATGATCCATTTGGTTTCCCTAGGACAGCTAACATCAGAATTTCGTCTTCTACATTTGTCTATGTACAAAGAATTTAAAAATCGTGTTAGAGCAAAATGGAATAACAGGATATCCATTGTGAAAAACAAAACAAAAAGAAACTTAAGGTAATATGCTTTCTTCTATACTTGATATTGTATACGATTTCACAATCAAATCTTTGAACAAAAAAAAATAAATAAAAGAAAAAACCACCAACATAGCTTTAGAAATCTCAGAAACGCCGTCACAGTATCTATCACGCTATCACGTCCTAACAAAGGTTCAGTTATATCTCCTCTTACACGAGATAAAAGAGAACTATTTAGAACTCAAAATTAATTTTTTTATTGTCCTTGCGGAAATACAAGTTTGTGCACTTGAAGTTGTAGATACAAACAGATGAATTAGGTGAAGAACTATGAGCGATTAAACTATGAACAGCTATGAGTAATTAAACCAACATGTATATAGAAACGCTTAGGCTACAACAAATTACTAGGCTTTGAAGACACCCATTGCTTGAGCCTTGATCTTTTAGCTCCGTTTCGCTGACCTGACAGCCTGCCAGGAGTTTCCGAGAAAGTAAACTCTTCGGAAATATGAAGATAAGTAAGAAACGTTGACGTAAATTAGCATAATTTAAATAAGGACACAGAACTAAAGTTTAAGGTCAAATCAAAACATTGTCTCCCATTGCATTACTCTAAAGGACTACTAATCAGTAGAACCAGGTTCATATTATTTAACACTCGCTAAATCATCATAAAATTACATATCGATCTATTAGTAAAAAGTCGTACCTCTTGATCAGCTGCCTTTCGTCTCTTGTATTCCCATTAACTGTTTTCCATATACCTAATAGGTGTTCACTTTTGAGAAGTGCCAAGGTGTCGTGAAATTTAGAAATAGACTGCGTCACCTCCAATGAAGAGTAGCTATCGATGTCATCTCTCCAAATTGCAGCAGAAACCTTTTCTAAAATGTCCTCCGCTAAATGTAGTATCACTTCCGGAATGTCGACAAAAATTGGGTACATCCAATGGAATTCATCTGCTATCATGAATTCACCCTTAAATGAGGAACGACCTGAAATATCTCCTTCAAGCGGGACCACGTATAATTCATCGAATTCTTGTTGTTTTGTCTGAGGAGGCTGAATGCTTCCTGTCTTCTCTGTCAATTCGAATCTGGATCTGAAAAAGAGAAAAACAAGCAACTCAACAAACACTTGAATGAGCAATGCATTTAAACATTACTATTTAATCAACAGTACTAAAAGTCAGGCCTTAAATGTAAACTAGACGAAACCTGTCGAAATCGACGGTTAGTTATCTTGTTTTCATTTTTTTTGGGGGGGAAAGAATAAACTCATATGAAACAACAAATGTAAACTTTATAGTCCAGGTTCGTGCTTTTTTTTGTTTTTTGACTGAAGGTTCAACGCCCACCATGAGCAACTCAAAGGGCTATAAGCAGTCTCCCGTTCCAAATTTAGAGTCACTGAGTACAGGGAAGGGAGAGACCCAGTGTCGTAAGACAAACCCAGCATCCATGCCTCACCGGGATTCGAACCCGGACCCATCTCGGACGAATGACTAGAAGCCATCGCTTAGACCACTGCGCCACCGGGGTGACCAGGTTCGTGATGAGCATCGCCACTACACCCTTTTTCAGTCGTAAAATCTGAGGCGGAAGTCCACTCATCTCGATCGTGTGCAAAAATTCAACTAGATAGCACACTCTTTCACTCTCATCTTCAGTCACAACTGTGTTTGTAAATGTTGTTGGAATGAGATTCGCGTTGCGAATACTCTTCATTCTTTCTTGTCTGAGACATACTGTATATTTGCGACCCATTGATCGCTCACGCCTTTCAGTAAGGCTCTTACGTTTTTTTTTTTGTTTTTTTCTGCAACACAGATATTCTGTTAAGGCTAAGTATGCAATAAAGTATTTGCTTACTTTAAGACTGATCATAGAACACCATGCACGCATCAAGTCTGACACCGAATTGAGTGCCTGATGTAGATAAGTGCCGCACGCTTCTCCCATAGACTTTACATAGGAACTTTGCCGCCACGCCCGAACCGTTGCACCTATCTCATGTTTCTCTTCGACTAGCACATCTACATGGTAAGACTTTTATATTGATACCTGAACCATATTTTTACGTTCAGCTGTTCTCTCAAAATAGGTCTCACTGTAAAAAACCTTATAGAATGAAGATACAGATGGCGCAACTCAATATGTACATTCTAAATATTTTCACTAACAATGGTCAACGGTATGTTTATTTACATCTTTACATAATAGGAAACGTCTTACCTACGTGAATAAACTGGATCGAATGAATATTAAATTGTATATATATATATATACATCAGCCAGGCAAAACACAATCCAGTCTTCGAGAGTGTTCGCTGTTCCGATGAGAAGAACTTTGATACGAATTCCTGGTAGCGTTGCTTTGCGCAACGGTTCGCTCAGAAAAGAAATGACTTCGGAATTTGGACTATCTCAGTCTCTCCGTTCTTCCGCCTTCAACAGCACGTGAGTCGACCGCATGCGATCGAATGTCAACCGCACGCTTCTCCCTTAGACCTTTCATGGGAACTTTGCCGCCCTACAACGCCTGAACCGTTGCCCTAATCTCCTTTATCTCTTCGACTGGCACATCTACATGGTAAGACCTTTATTTTGATACCTAAACCATATCTTTACGTTCAGCCGTTCTCTCAAAATAGGAATCACAGTAAAAACCTTATTATAATTAATATATAGATTTAATTTGTTCTCCTTCTTTCTGTGTTCTTAGCATGCAAGTGCACACATTTACAGAGGGCATTAATCAGCTCCTGTTTGTACACATTCGTTGCTATGTAAACGGTGTTCATTTCCTCCATCAAATCACCAAATTATAAGAAAAGCAACTTCTTTTATTTCTTAAGTAGTGTTATATACAGGGTGTGGAAGCTTGACCCTGAAAAAGCAGACCAAAGGAGGTTTGATGCATTTGAGCTTTGGTGCTGGAGAAGATTGTTGAGGATACCACGGACAGCAAGGTTATCAACAAAGAGGTCCTGGAGCGCATCAAACCAGAGATGTCACTTCAGGGAGATTATTAGACTACAGATAATTTCTTTTGGTGATGTTATACGATCGGACTCATTAGAAAAAGATATGACGCTTGGAAATGTGGAGGGAACAAGATGACGAAGATGACAAAGAACACGTTGGCTGGACACAATCAAAATGAATGCTGGGCTAGACATGGAACAGCTGAGGAAGAGAGCCCAAGATCAGGAGGCATGGAAGACCGCAGCATGTAGAATCGCCAAGAGTCGGACCCGACTGAATAGATAACATCATCATCATAATCATCAAGCAGTGTTATATAAGTTCACACTATAAATTTAGAATGACATTGTACGGATGTTGACGTCATGTAACATATCGGGTGTTCCAAAATCATGCGAAAAGTTTCAGAATATATTTAAACAAGAAAGATGGCACCGAATTCTAGAGTGCAATGAGCATGGTCTTTTTAATCCTTTTCGACACAACGAGAACTTTTCAAAACGGAATTTGACAAAGGGAGAAAATCGGGAAAACAGAAAATTTACTCACGACCCCTAGCGGAAAAACTAAGCATTATTTAGAAAGTGCAATGTGTGCAGTTTTCTTCACACTGAATGTAATCAGTCACGAATACACTTTTTTAACCCACTTCTTAGCATCGGTAAAACTCTTGTAAGTTGATATAGCTATCTATCTACGCTTACTAACTGCAGAAACGTGCATTATAAGAGATTAAGAACCATACGCAAAATTTCATAGATAGCTGAATATATCCTAGGCAACGGATATTTTTTCGAATCGAACAGTTTAGAGGAAAATGTAATATAAATTTACACACTCTAGCAGAAAAAAAATATATGTGTTAAGGAGAAAATGGCCTCATATGTGAAGGAGAAAATGGCCGCATATTGTTTTCGGTTGTCATAGGTGTAACCTAAAAAGAACGAAATTTTTTCAAGAGGATTTTTAGAATAGGACATATTTTTCTTAACGGAAATATAAACTGAAGGCAAAAATGCGCATTACAAAGAGTAGAAGATAGAGCACAAGGTATTTCTCTTAGCGAGAGCTATGCAACGGTCAAATAATTTTTCGAATGCGGTAGTTTGAAGCTGAGATAGGACGAAAAAATCCATGCGCGTACTGCCCCTAGCGAGAAATTTGAGGATTATTTATAGTGGGGAATGAATGTTCTTTATCTTTAACATAGCGGATGACGTACAGTAAAAAAACCATTTTTCAATCCGATTTTAAGAAACTGAAATACAGTTGCCAACAGAAATCACACCTCGTTCGCAGTTTGGAATCGGAACTGAGGATTATGAAACATTCAAAAATACACGCAAAACATTTAACGATGTGAACGGTATTCGATTTTCAAATCAGACATTTATAGCAGAGAGATCGAGATAAAAAATCGAATACACATCTACGCCTTTAGCGGGAAAATTTTGCATTATTTGGGCAAAATTATATGCACAATTTTTTTCCTCTAGCGAGCGATACCTATTAAAAAGGAATGTTTGCAACAGAGTTTTTAGATGCGTAAATACTGCTACAATAATATGTTGCAAATAGAAAAATACACTTACTCTCTCTAGTGTCATAGAGTTTATGAGAAGGATTACTTTAATTAGAAATTTTACTTAAAATCCAATGCAAATGGGAGTTTCAAATTGTACTTTTAAAAGCGGAAATATCGAGGAAGCTTAGATATAAATTTACTTCTTGTAACTAAAAAACTGTACATTATTTTGAGCTTGTGCAACATGTTTTTCGTACTGAGTGATTTTCGACCAAATGGGAATTTTTTCAGGATTTTTAGAAGAAAAGATATGGCTACAAATGCGCTAGCTAAATTTTCTTCTTCTCTAAATTTTCTCCTTCTTTTATTGGTTTTATCAACAGAAATGTGGTCTTACGCTCTCTAGAGTTAAAATCGTGAATTAAAAAAATAAGAAATTATGTGCAAAGTATGCTTTTCCATAAACGGTGGCCGACTTAAGAAGCATTTTGCAAATCGAACTTTCAAACGCAGAGATATCGTAGGAAAAATATTGGGCGATTGCAAAAGTTTCACCCGTTTTTGTAATAGATGCAAATTGCGATCGGAGTAATTTCGTCACAGATGACGCTGCAATGCCGAATTTTCGGCTAATAAAGCACGTAGAGGCACTAGGTTTCTCCGAGTAAGTCATTCGTAACGGAAATCACGGACGGTGTAACATGGCATGCGATAAGGTGCACATTAGACATTGTTTAGTGGACGAGTTCGATAAAAGCAGAAATGCAGCCGTGGCTTGCCGTAACATCTGTCAAGTCTGTGAGGAAGATGCAGTTGATGATAGCACATGTCGCCGTTGGTTTCGGAAATTCCGGGACGGAGACAGAAGCTGTAAAGGTCACCA
Organism: Macrothele yani; assembly: GCA_039090855.1. NCBI lineage: Eukaryota > Metazoa > Arthropoda > Arachnida > Araneae > Macrothelidae > Macrothele > Macrothele yani. The sequence goes on along the minus strand of CM077030.1, from coordinate 72,210,900 downwards.
GGTTCTGGACGTCCATCCGTGGTTTCTGACGAGGATGTGGACTAAGCCATAAAAAATAACCAACAACCAACCGTTCAGGAATTAGCGGAAACGTTGTCGGTTCACAGAACAAAAGACCAAAGACGGATGCATGCGCTTGGGTTCATCACCAAGTTCGATAACTGGCTTCCGCACCAGCTTTCTGCAAAGCAACGAGAGGAAAGAATCCATACCTGTGTTGCTTTGTTTCTCGTCATAGACATGAATCGTTTTTGGGACGAATTGTAACGGGTGATGAGAAATGGGTACCGTACCGTAATGTAAAGCGTGGATGGACTGTCTGCCAAAATGCGGAGCCTGCTGCATCGACCTTAAAAGGAAGACTGCATCCCAAAAATGTTTTGTTCAGTGTTTTTTGGGATGTCCAGGGAATAATCCACTGGGAGGTGTTGGCACCTAACCGAACGATGAATGCTGACCTCTTCTGCCAGTAGTTGGACAGATTGCGAGAACAACTGACATTGTAGCGGCCAGTACACGTGAATCGCAAAGGCGTGATCCTTCATCGTATTCCCCTGACCTGACACATACGGGCTGTCACCTTTTTCGATCGTTACAGAACGCCTTCGCTCTCCAAACCTTTAATGATGTGGACGATGTGAAAACGGCATTACCTGACTTTTTTTACTCTAAAACACAGGAGTTTTTCCGGCGTGGGATTTACCTACGCATAGACAGATGGCAAGAGGTCATACAGAATTATAGCAATTATGTGAAATCCTAGGTATGCTATTTGTCGTGTTCTCCTCCTTTTCTTTGTAGCCTACAAACACAAGTAAAACTTATGAACTTATGCACGCATCCAATAAAATGTACCGCCATGTTGTCTGGTGGAAAAACTGGGTATTATTTGAAAAAAAAGCTGTACTCAAATTAATTTTTTTTTATCCGATACCTTTTACAAAAAAGGTATCGGATACAAAAAAGGATTGGTTCAATCGTGTTTTGTGAGAAATGATATGGAATAAAATATGTTTGAATTCAGTAGCATCATATATAAAAACAGAGGAAGAAAAAGCAAATCAATAGAAGGAGAAAACTTTGCTTCTTATAAGGATATTAAGATATCATTGACACTATACCCCACCGATGAAAGAAAAGGACACTAAACTAGTCCGGTAAGGAACGCAAGACACAGCAGCGAGTGATTGCGTTTTTTCCCAATAATAGAACGAGAATAGGCAACTTGGAAATGTGCGCCGATGCTTGTATACGCTAGCTTCCACCAGGGTGCTTAACTGCGCATGCTCAAATACTCCTCAGTTGAGACCGCAGAAGATTTTGGTCACGGGTGGCAGAATTGAAGGTTGTACGTGAAATGCGGATGGAAAACCTTGATGTTCATCTACAAGGAAACACAAGACTTTTTCACTCTCGTAGTAGTGCTTTTCAGAACACATAATAACATAACTCAATAGATTTTCGATTTAATATTCTCACTTATTGGACTTTTTTAGTCGTAATTTTCTTTTCGTTAATCTAATAACATTTCCTGAAAAATGGTGGGTATAGCACATGCTCGTATGTTCCTAAAGACGAGTCACCACGGACCAAACCCAAACTCACCGAAAGTCAATGGAGCAACTGAACAACGAGATCAACCAATGCCTCTTGTAAGTGAAAGCCCAACAACTCATTCAATACGTCATCATAACAGGACCGCATGTTTGTTTCTAGTGCTCGTCAGGCAAAGAGAATACGAGGTTTCTGGTGCAGGCAGAACAGCAGATTTTCAAATGTAGTCGCTTTTTGTAGTATTTTGTGTAGCAAAACCGACTGGACTAGTGATATAGTACAACTATAGGGAACGCTGAGCTAAGTAACTAGTCAAGAGAATTATGTTCTTATCTCAAACCCAGTTAGTTTTGTGATGCGAAGTACCATAAACAACGACCGTATGTTGACATCTGCTGTTCCGTCTGTTTAGGTTCTGCTTATTCTCATCGATAGATGAACACAGGAATCGGAAATGCGGTCCATCTATGATGACGTCATGAACAAGTTATTAGGCTTTCAGTTACAGAGGGCGTTGGCCCAATGTTATGAAGACGCTCCGTGGCAGCCTCACGGTGAGACGTGAATGATTGTTCTCTCAGCACGTAGAACATAATGAACGATTACTTTACATTATTTTTCACGAAACTTTGGTTACTGATATCTACTTTTTCTGCATTACAATAAATACACGATGTGTACACATACACGTGGACTTTGCGCCGTTTGTAAATTCTGTTATGATTTTGCGGTACTCTATTTGAATTGCTATTGATGCTGTGTAAGACCCAGAAAATGAACTTAACTTTTGCTGCGCTATCTGTTTGATAATTCGAATATAGACTTTTAAGCATACAATAAACTTCAAAATATATCTTCAAGGGGAACAACAAATTAATGGAGCAGCGCATGCGTGAATTCACTTACTCGGAGCGGATTAACACGTCCTGACCGTACATATGGGCAACGTTGTACTCTTCAGCCGAAATCTGTGCAATCACCATCTTTCCATCCTCAAGATAACGGTTATGATGAATCACTTTTGTGGCCTTGAGTGGTGATTGGTTCTGAAATAAAGATGATAAAAATGTTACAAAAATGACTGAAAGAGTACCGTGTGTCTGTTTGTTCATCCGTAAGTTAAAAAGTAACATAATATTTTTTTGTCTGGAATCGTTTACAATGATAGATGAATTACATTTCATAGGTGAATGATATCAGTTAAGCTGTATTTAAACTAACTTTGGCTGTAGGTGGTTCCAATTGATACAAAAGCTTGTGTTAGTCACCCGCACAATGAGAAGACCTTAATTTAACTGTTCTTAAATTTCTCAAGAAAAGTTTAACATTGTTTTCCCTCTCAGTGTTATGATCCTAATTTTATTGTTCTTTAATTTCTAAAGTAAAAATTTTATTTTTTATCACCTCGGTGTTATGATCCCAGCTCTGTTGCGTTTCAATTTCTGAAAAAAAAATCGCGATAGTTTTTACTGCTCTCGGTGTTATGATTCTAATTTTAATTGTTTTTATTTCTGAAGAAAAGTTCCTCTTTGTTTATCTTTTGAGTGTTCTGATCCTAGTTTTATTGCTCTTTAACTTCTAATGCAAAATCTTCTTTTGTTTACCACTTGAGTGCTACGATCCAAATTTTACTGTTCTTTATTTACCCACTCAGCGTTATGATCCTGATTTTATTGTTTCTTAATTTCTGATGAAAATATTTTTTATCTTCATCCCCTAAGTGTTACTGTCCTAATTTTATTGTCTTTTACTATCAGACGACAAATTCCTTTTTGTTTATCTCTTCAGTGTTGTGTTCCTAATTTTGCTGTTTTATTTTGGACGAAAAAAATTCTTTTTGGTTTACCTCCTCTCAGTGTCATGATTCGAATTTTATTGTTTCTTAATTACTGACAAAAAAATTCTTATTGTTTACTCTATCAGCATGAACTTAGTTTCATTGCTTTTTTATTGCTAAAGGAGGAGTTCTTATTGTTCATCTCCTAGAGTGTCATGACCGTACTCTTATTATAGTACAATATTTAAATGAATATTTCTTATTGTTCACTTTCCTATGTCATAACCATAGTTTCATTTGCCTTTAATTTTTAAATGAATTGTTTTTATTGCTTACTCTCCAATGTCATGAACCTCGTTTCACACATTTTCTTTAATTTTAAGAACAAAATTTCTCATTTTCTTTAATTTTAAGAACAAAATTTCTTATTTTCTTTTTCCTGTAATGGTAGTACTGTGATTTCTTAATTCCTTAATTTCTAAAGGAACAATTTTTACTCTTTTTTTCCACTTGCAATGTCATATCAGTCGACAAATAATTTTAGATTTGTGAGAGGAAAATTTTTATTACTTTTTTTTTCGATAATTTAGGCAAGTCCGCTAATTTGCAAGTCTGTGACGTATATTCTAACTTAACTTTAATTTTTAGTTTCTTTCCGTGCGCAAATTTTGAGTTCGTTCTCCTTTTAGCGTTTCCATCTTAAAGTTGTATTTTCTCACTCACCGAATGTTATGTGACAACAGTCTTGAGGTCAAGGATGAATGACGTGTGCATGTCTGACAAACTAAGAACGCTGAATAAAATGTGGATCGAGCAATGTAAGACTAGGGTAAATTACTACTACAGTATTTCGTTCTATATTGGAGTACCTGCTTCATTACTATTATCGATAAAGGCTGTGAGGTTACGGTTATTGTGAATGGAATGGTATTAGTGATTATTAATATCCTGTGCCGACAACAAGCTTTGATGAAGAATAAAATTGAGTTCTTTTACTGAAAGTAGTAATTTGAAGATTCTTGAAGAGACATTTTTGTGTCGTTTAGCTACTAAAATAACCCCACTGATTAGCAAACACGGTGTATATTGCATTCCTCTGTCAGCTACAAGTGGGAAAGGATACTGTGTACATTGGCTCAATACTCCGGACATTACGTACCAGAATCTCTGAACATAAGTACAATGTCAATAATCTAGCAAGAAGCACTGCACTTTCAAGACTGACAAGAACAGGAACGCATATCCCGTTGTGAAACGAAGCTAGCATCTTATCAACACGAAACACACAAAACTCCTTACTTCTTACCGAAAGCTTATACGTTCATAACTACGGTGAGAAATATTGCAATGAAGACTCCTTATGTATGATTCCAATACCTTGGACCCATATGTTCAGGAGCAAAGAGCCTAACTCAGATGATATACCCAATTCGTAATCAAATTATTGATATTTATACATACACATTTTAACTCTTTAAAAATACCTGTCTGCGCAATAACAAATAATGACGTCACAACCCTTATCACAAGCTCCTTGTATATAATGCATTACTGTAAAGTTCGCTCGCCATTGTTCCTGAGAATGAATCGAGTGTCGATTCGAAAAATCTCGTATGCTTTTTAATATTAAATCTTTTATCTCATTGGATTATTTTATTCAGTGTTTTGGAAGCGAGACCGAAGGCCGAGCGGAGCTCTCTTTACGAGACTCGAGACAATTAATTGTTCGGGTATAGGTACGAGATGACACATCCGACCACCGTAATTTTTTGCATGCGATTGGACATCGTCTGTGGTCAGGTTTTGATGACTTCCGATTCACGAAATTCCGTGTCATTGAGGAATAATCATCCAAAAACTTGCATTTTTTGGGGGTTGTCCGGTTTTTGAAAAGGAGTCATTTGTTACTTATCTCCTCCAAAGTTCTTCAGCAGATCGCGGTGATACTTGCCACAGAGAAAGGGAAGGACATGGTGAGTGACATGGGGTTGGTATCATAATAATTTGTCGTGTCGTATAAAAATAATGACCATTAGAAACTGATCAATTTTAATAATAATTGAAAAAATTCACTCTCTATACAAAACTCCGACAATTAATTGTTCGGGCATAGCTACGACATGACACATCCCATCACCGGTATGTTTTGCATGCGATTGGACATCGTCCATGGTCAGGTTTTGACGCCTTCCGATTCTCTAAATTTCGTGTCATTGAGGAATTTCAATTAAAACTACACTGGCGGAAAGTGAAACAAGAACACCAAGAAGGAATTGGCGGACGATCGTGAAATTTACATATGTTAATGGGGTCAAGCTTACGTAGGTGTGATGTTAATTTCAGGACCAACCGGTGAGCGCTTACGCCACAGCACGGCATAATATGCAAATTATCGTCGGTGGTATTTTAGGAGTACGGCGAAGTGAATGTAATCAGTCGTCGGCGTACGACACGTGCGAAGACCCTGAAGAAGCTGCAATGCCTCGACATGGAAGACGTGTACGATTTCAGCAGTTATCGGACTTTGAGCGAGGTCGTCTAGTCAGACTCCGCGAGGCCGGGTGGTCGTATCGTCGTGTTGCGGAGCGAATTGGACGGAAAGTATCGGTGGTGGTACGATGGTGGCGTAGATGGTCCTAGGAACATTCCCACACGAGAAGACGTGGAACCGGGAGTCACAGTTGGACTGATGAGCGGACCAATCGACGCATAAGAAGAGCGGCGTTGTCAAGCAGAACATCCACTGCGACGCAAATCCGGGCTGCCGTTGCACCTGAGGTGACTGTGCGAACAATCCGCAACCGTCTACTGGATGCAGGACTACGTGCACGTGTGCCTCTGGCATGTGTACCTCTGACTCCAGCCCACCGTCAGGAACAGCTGCGGGGGCGTCGCCAACGTCTGCACTGGAGAACGCAATGGCGATCTGTCGTGTTCAGCGATGAAAGCAGATTCTGCTTGGGAGCCTCCGATGGCCGTATGCGTGTTCGCAGACGCACAGGGGAGCGTCTCCACCCTTCTTGCATCCGCCAGCGACACACAGGGCTTACACCTGGTCTCCTGGTGTGGGGAGCGATCAACTATTACTCCCGTACACAGCTAGTGTTTGTACCGGGTACGTTAAACAGCACCTCCTACATCAACAACATCATTCAGCCCGTTGTTGTGCCATTTGTAAGGTCGGTCCATCGTGGTGTTTTCCAGCAAGATAACGCACGCCCACACACGGCACGTGCAACGCAACATGCACTTCAGGGTGTGAGACAACTTTCATGGCCTGCACGTTCACCGGATTTGTCTCCCATTGAGCACGTGTAGGATTTTATGGGACAACGATTTATCCGGTCTCCACGGCCAGCCACGACCATCCCCGATTTACGCTTCCAGGTTGAGGATGCTGGGAACTCAATACCCCAAACTTACATCCAACATCTGTACGACAGACTCCATGCCAGAATTGCACAGTGTAACGCAGTTCATGGCGGTTCAACCTCGTACTAACTATGTTACATGGAAATGTTATTTTTCAGTTTACCTGCAAATACAGCTGTATTTTGCCTTTAATATTTTGATCACGTTATCCTCTTTATTTCCGTTATTATGCTGTATTAATTTCGTTGGTATCAGACGTCTCCTTCTTGGTGTTCTTTTTTCACTTTCCGCCAGTGTATATGGCCTTTTACTTGAACCGTTTCAGGAAAGTCGGATTACTAACATTAATGTAAAAAAAGTGTTTGAATTGAAAAGCGAAGAAATGGAAAGACTCCGTCTGTTAGCTCAACACTTGCTGAATCTATAATAATAAAAGATAGTTTGTGTGTGTGTGTGTCTGTCTTTCGCGATACACAATGAAAAACACGTGGTTGCAGATCTGAATGTGTCTTTCCGCTTTGTTTACATGCAACCGGTTCACAATCAACGTGAAGGCGTGAAGGAAAGTAGTTCATGATAAATTTTAGGCATTTCTTTTGTAGAATGTTTCGTACTTTTGTTCTGGAAGTCATAAATTTTACGTGCTCGTTTTTTAGAATTTGTTATAATTGACGTCTTAATGAGCTTAGATTTTGCAATAGCTTCGCTCAAATTTTGCCAACTGTACTCGAGTTACCGGTTACCGTTCGTGGCTTGTCCTAGTGTTTATCGGGTAACGACGGTGATTTCAATCATTTTAGTATTTTAGGCACGACAAATCTTATTCTGTCCTTAAGCCATCCAGGGTTTCACCTGAAATGAATTACGTAGATGAACGGACTTCACTTAGAGTACCCTTTTTAGGCTGAATTTACTTTGCGTAAATATTATGCACCTTAAAGCCTAAAAATATTACAAGTCGTTAAAATCCGTTTTGTGATGAAGTGTGTGTTCATTAACATTAGTATTGTAATTATACCCAAATCCTATTATCTTAACGTTGTTAAAGCCCATGTAACTGTAAGAAGCTAGTCGCATTCTTTTTATTGATTTATATTTTGGGATGAAATTATGCGAGGAACGAAATTTATTAACATTTTTACACTACATAAAAAATAACTGGTGAAACCAGAAAAAGCCAAAACAGAGCTTAATGGGGTTAGCTAAGCTTTACTCCAGTGCCATTCCTTATTGATGCCTATTTAGAAAGGGGCTGGGTCTTCTGCAAAGGATTAATTAATGCACACAATTGACGTGGACTAGGAGCATCAAATAGAAGTAATCGCTTTTCTTATAAACGTGGAAAGAGCGGTGACTTCTGTTTGATGTTCCTTGTCCACGTCAGTTGTGTGTATTAATTATTCATTCGCCTCCTAGTTATTTGTTCAGTTTCTGCTTTCCATCTATGGTGAATCCCCACCGTTGGGCGGGGCTCCAAGAAGCAACCAGCCATGTGGTTTGGTAGTTAGTCGCATGTGAGTCTGGAGAATTCGGCGGCCGCTGTGGTGTAGTGGTCGCATGTTCGGCGTGTAACTGGAAGACCCTGGGTTCGGTTCCCGGTGGTGGCCGATGAGAATTTTTCCGTGACTCACTTATAAACGTGGAAAGGGCGATGACTTGTTTTTGATGTTCTGCAAAGGAGCTTGGACACACAGCCGTTATGTGCAAAATCACCCTAGATAACACTCAGAGCCTAACACGTTCCAAAAAATTGCATGCTGATCATTGCAAAAGAACGTGACGGCTGTGTGCCTCAAACGCTCCTTTGTAGAAGACTGAGTCCCTTTTAAAAAGGCATCAATAAGGAATGGCACCCTCTAAAAAGTTCAGACAACTACATTGACAGAGGTTCATAAGCAGAGAATGCGTGGCGTTTTACTTGCTCTGTCATAAGGTGACACTATTTCTCTTTTCGACTGAACAATTTCGGAACTTTAAAATAAAAATAAAAATAAAATCTAACTTACTGGCTCACATCCTTGTGGGCATCCGGCACCGTATCTGTTGTCAGGATCCTCGTTGTCATTTCCACACAGGCGTGTACATCCTTGTTCGGCGAAATTAGTAATATTGAAGAATGACGGGTAACCATATGGGTCGGAGTCCATGCTTTTGCTGATATTATAAACATTATAGCTCATGGGGAAATATGGGTTCGGGCTGACCGTAATGATGTAGAATGCATCGTATTTAGCCTGGTTGTCTTCCTAAATTACAACAGTACAAAACATTAATACAACTGCAATACTTACGAATGGAAAGAATTGCAATCACAGATAAAAATCATGCTTATTGGAAATACTTGTATACTCCTCGACGTTGAAATTGCACCACTCAGAAGGAGTGATAGGTAGTACGTATTTCAATTGACATTTTTTTCCTCCGTCAAATACTACTGTTTTCCATACTGGTTCCATTGATTTTGAATAGCTTTGGTAAATTTAATTCGCATCAAAACGGATTTAAAAGACGTGCTCATTACACCCAAAAATTCGGTGTCATTTTTCTTGTTCAGCTTATGTATCCATGGAGCGTATGCGCTTATAAGTCAAGTGATTCAAGGTTTATGCATTTCGAATTATATAACTGCTGGATTTCCAAGCTTCAATCATGGTTCTTAAACAAGTAAATGTAATCAGTGAATGAAATACGGGATTACACCGTTGTACAATAAAAATTTGGAAGATGTGAATCCGTTTATTGGTGTAAATATGACATGGATGTTAAGTCAGATAATATCCGAAAACTTGAAAATTTCCTCGTCCTGGAGCGGAATTGGAATCTCCCGGATAGTGCTCGAGTATGCTAACTACTACACCACTCAGAACAACCAAGTTTCAAGAGATGGCTATATTCAAATTAACGGAAACTTGAAACTTAGTCGTTTTGGGTGGTGTAGTTGTTAGCATACTCGGGAGCTATCCGGGAGACGCGTATTCAATTCCCGCTCCAGGAAGATGAAATTTTCAAGTTTTCGGATATTATCTGACTTAACACCCATGTCATATTATCACCAATAACGAGATTCACATCTTCTAAATTCGCATTGAAATAAAGGTAATTTTGATTGTTGTTCCATCAAGACCCAATCAATGCGTTCGTAACTTGTTATTATGTTATGGCTTTGCCTGTCGGTTTGTGTTCTGGAAACGAAGCTTTCCTGCGAGCATTACAATTTCAAGACTTTTTCGTTGTTGTTGTAACATACATGGCATGATGCAGATGGCGTTCTGCTGAGATGACACATGAGTCAACTCGACAATGAAGCAGCAGTAAGCCTGTAGGCATAATTCAATCGGGAGAACATCCATTTCCGGAGTAGGGAGATGTAGGTTCGAAACTACTACCGGCAAAATGGTCATATGCTATATGGTGTTCGGCATAGAGAAACGTATATCCAAAATTTCATTTGTTGTCCCACCTTTTCTTGATTCTGATATGTATTTCTTATAGGTGGAATATGAATATTCTTCATGGGCTGCAAAAACGAATATTTGAATTTGCTCCAGAGTTAGATATTTTAAACGGCGAATTGAAAAAAAGGTTTCGTTCGATTGCACAGAGATACGCATGGCTAATATTTTTCGTTTCGAATTATCCATTCCTATCTGTCTCTCCTTACAAGGCCATTTTTCTCTGCCTGTGGATACGGTATTTCCAATGTTTGAAATACTGACAAAAACAATAGTTTTTTTACAGGATAGACAGCAGCGCGCTCAATGTGCCATATGGTTTTCCGCATATTCTTTCACATCCTTGGAAAACATTTTTACTATGATATTAAGGTGGACGTCAAGTAAGTTTGCCTTCTATACTTCCAATGGAAACACTTCTGTACACATTTTCTTTACAATTAATGCGTTCCCAAGGATGTAAATGTGAACATCGATTAAAATAGCTTCATTTTATAACTTGGAATACTTAATATTTTCTAAAATATAACCATAATTATGCAATCCAACATTGGTTTGTCTACTGACGTCATCAAAGTACAGGTCGTGCCATCTTTTTTCTGGTTTCAACACCACCAAAGGAAAAGTTATTGATTTTTAATATAATTATGGTTATATTTTAGAAAATATTAAGTATTCCAAGTTATAAAATGAATTTTTTTAATCGATGTTCAAATTTTCATCCTTGGGAACGCATTAATTGTGAAGAAAATGTGTACAGAACTTTTTCCATTGGAAATATAGGAACCAAAATTACTTGACGTCCACCTTAAGTCAGAATTTTTCGTACTTACGTTTTAAACCGAGACCCATCTCATCCACGACGATCTCGCTGCAAGGTCCGTTGTTCCTGAGCCATCTACTTAGCGACGTTCGCCCTCGAAGGTCATTTGTTCCATTCTTCGTAATGAACTCGTGACGTCACGTCGGAACTTCATATGATACTTTCTTTCCCGTTTCCGTGAGAACTTCATTGGTTACTTTGGTTCCCATTCCGTGTACTCAATTTGTTTCCTGTTTCCTGTACTTAAATCGTCCTGAGAATTTCATTGAATACTTTGTTTTCCGTTTCCGTGAGAACTTTATTGGATCATTGTTAGTTTGTTTCGTGGTCTGTGTGCTTCAATCGTTAATTGATAATGCTGTTTAAGTAAGTAAGCTTTCGCCATTTTGTGGAAATATGAAAATTTGGGATCTACCTAACACCGAGGAAGAGGCAGTGAGTTTTTTTCAGAGTATGGGAATATTGCCAAGACCCGTATATGTAAGAATAGCCATAGTAGGAAGTTATATAGGGCGTCCGAGAATTATTGGACACATTACAAAATTATATAAAACAAAACATTAAACAGATAGAAAGAAACTGACTGTACTAATTTACAATGTAACTACACAAGTTAATAAATTTCGATGGGAGATCCATTGGTTGCTCGTAGTACGTCCAAGCGATACTCGATATCATGCCATGTATTAGCAAGCATCTGAGGAGCTATGAAATTAATAGCAGCTGTGATACACTGCTTCAGTTCCTGCAAATCAGTACAAGGCGTCTGATAGACACAATCCTTCTCATAACCCCACATGAAATAATCTAATGGAGTTAGTTCTGGAGAGCGAGGAGGCCCCGTAATGGGACCATCACGCCCAATCCATCTTCTGGGGAAATTCTCATTTAGGCACTTACGTACACACGTTGACCAATGCGAAGGCGGCGCCGTCTTGTTGGAAAACGACGTAGTCATATCTTTTGATCTGGGGTATAGCAAAATTTTTCTAGCATATCCAAGTAAATGTCACCATTTATGGTTTTTTTGCAGAAGAAGAAAGGCCAATCACTTCTCTTTTTGATAGGGCGCCCACACCTTAACTTTTGGAGAATCACGTTCCAGTTCAATAGCAGCATGAGGCGGTTCACTGCCCCATAGCCTACAGTTGTGACGACTCACAATTAATACCTGATATATGAAATGTGGATTCATCACTAAAAATTACAGTACTGAGAAAGTTTTCGTCGTTTTCCACTCGATTCAGCGCGTTTCTCATACATTCCTCATCAGGCCACACCTAGCGCTATCTATCGGATTCTGGGAATAACAATTCTGCAAAACAAAAATATAGAAACCGTGTTAGTAATACGTGGCATTGAAAAACAGACAATGCTCATAGTTGTTTTCTTTTTTTTCTTTTTTTTTTTTTTTGTGCATAGTTTTGTAATGTGTCCAATAATTCTCGGACACCCTGCACTTTTCATTTAAATCTTGGCAGTGTAATGTAAAAAGCTGTAAGAGCAAAATACGTATGCGTATTAGGAACTGATTCGAAGGATCTCGTATACCTTTCATAACCGCTTCACGGTTTATTTACTGTTGGTGTGAAGAGCTCACATCTATTGTGTGGTGTAAAAGGCAACTTGATATGTCAGACAAAATTGTAATTGACTGGATATGAGAGAAGTTTGTGTTGAAATTTTGGGTAAAAGAAATAACTAAAAAATAGGAGGGCCGAATATGATAGTGTAGAAAGTTTTTTTACCAAACGAAAGAGCAACTCAGGACAAATATTCCCACAACAGTGAGTTTTTTGGCGGACTTTGTGGAGAGACAAATGGATGTTTTACAATTAAAGTTGCGGTACTTAGTATTGTACTCTTGTACGTGTACTTGCCGTGGTCAGATTTGCGCCAAAAGCGGTCTCTGCTGAGGACCTCTGCTTAATACGTAAGTACCCATTATTTTTCTATTGGATCCGGTAAAATATGAGAACTATTCTTTTTAATATATTTCCTACTTTTTCCACGTAAAAGATGTCCCAGCAAAATGGCATAAATGTTTACTTGCATTTATCGGGATTTCCATCTTTCTAAAAGATGGATTTAAAGGAAATTATTTGTTTGTCTGCGTCACCTAAAGGTAAACATGAAACCTTATGTTTTTCTTTAAGGAATAATTCCTTTAAGACAGAAGTTTACAATACGGTTGAAAGGAAAACCGCGTGCGCGCGCGCACACACGGTATGTTGTTTGGCAACAGACGTTACATTTTCATTATTTCTGAATTTTACAAAAGGTTCCCGCGATTCATTAAGTTTCAAGTTTGTTTTTGTGTGTGTATGTGTGCGTTTTTTTTTTGGGGGGGGGGGCACAAACTGCTGCGACCGCGACGAATGTTAGCTCCTACTTTCATACTCTTACAACAGTTTACAGAAATCTTACTTAAACGGAGTCGCGTTGATATTTGTTTATACATTTCTTATGTTTTAGTGAAGCACTTACATGATATAAATTTTGTGGCTTCATTATCAAAACCGAATTGTTTTGCAATTTCGTACTTTTAAATTTCTTTAATAGATGTTCCTATTAATTCTTTCCATCACGTGCATTACATTCTGTTATATTCTCTATTACCACTATTTAGTGCTATACTTAGTGCCTTTATAATTTGGAAATGTTCATGTGATTTCTTAGAAACACAATTTAAAGACCGTGACTTAGTTTCAACAATCATTATCATGTCTCGAAAGTTCCTTTTAGGCATTATTCATTTCTTGGGCCTAGCCCAATTTTAGATAGATCTTTCCCACAGTTTGAGTGATTCGTATCTTAAATTCAGTTTCCAAATTCGTAGTTTTCAGACAGAGAAATAAAATACCCAAGAGTTTCGGACTAAATCCAGCTACGTCAAGTTTTTCTTAATGTAAATTACTTCTGTAGCTGTAGTTCAGCTCAGTGTTGTAGCAACGTGTACTGAAGTAGTTAACACCTTCAGAACTACGGGAAAAGCCTTATAGCGTTGCGTATAGTGTAAATTTGCATAAGATAAAACTACTGAAAAGTCAAAGTCTTTTCTCTTTGGTAATTATACTTCATTTGTTTGTTATTTGGAAAAGCAGATCAACTATGCTTTAAATATACTTACTGTTGTGTAGTTGTAAATGTGCGGCTCATATTCAAGATGATCTTTTCCGTGTTCTTTCATTTCAAAGGAAGGGTCGATCATCATTTCCAGGCTGCGCAAGATGCCCCGTTTTATGCACATGGAGTGTATGTGGTCGGATTCATCGAGTGTGTACTTCTCAATCTGCAATTCAAATATTCGATATTTTATAGCATATTCATCTTAATCTATTTATTCTACAGTGAAGTCGCGCATCATAAAAGTATTTTAATGTAGATAAAGGCAGGAGATTTCAGAAATGTAACACAATGTTTAACTTGCACGCATTTTCAAAATATGTTTTAACTACCTGTAAAGCTTGCTGAGGTAAGAATACAACGGGTTACAGAAATCATTTATTGCTATTCTAGCGTTTATTACAATCTTTTGTGGAGACATTGTAAATAACGAGTATGCATTGAAACATACCCTTGATGTGCTTCATTGTTCATGTATAGAAATACGATATACGAAAGCGTTTGCCGGATGATAATCCTACCTTGGTAAGGGATGAGGATTCCCTTTCGCCTGCTACCATAAGTTTTTTTTCTTGTTTTTTTTTTTCACTAGTCTTTTTTGTGATTTTGTTTTTTAGTATTTATCAATTAGGTCAACGACGTTGGAAAATATCTTTGTACACGCTAATTTTTTTTAAATATATATTTTGTGCCTCTGTAATATGCACATTTCTCATGCGCTGAGATTCAACTTGCATATGTTGCGGCGTCATATTACTTCGACGACACGCAAACATAGAATATCAGGATTTTTTTTCAATTGCACTGCACTTTTGTCTCTTTTTTTCTGGCATATTCTGCATTGCGGCGGTTAACTCTTTGTATTTCGACTGCAGTGCGTTGTAGCCGACTTCCTTGATAGCAATCGGCTTTGCGGCGTTTAGCTTCAATGTCTTCGTCTAATGAAAGGAACAACTTTCTGTTTTGATGCGGAATACGAGATGTGTTTAAGTTCACGAAGGACAATGACGTTCGTCCTTGCCTTACTCAGCGCCCGTAAAGTAAAACATCTTACAACCTACAACTGTGTGTTTTCACTTCCATAGCACCCGAAAAAAAAAAAACTCTAACTTCGAACGAAAGAAAAAGGATGTTAACAAAACATTAAACAGGAACGGTTACAGATGACACGGTGTGAAGTCTTCTTCTGTTAAACAGCGTACGTACCTGTTCGTTTATGGTTAAAAAGTGATCCACATCTTCGCAAGCCTTGCTTTTTATATAGTAAGTTTGGTTTCTAATGCAACACTTAAAAATATCAATACCTATTCCACGATTATTTGTATATGAGTAAAGACTCAGTCCGATGGATTACGAGATTGCGGAAATTTCTTCAGAAGCTTTAACGAAAGCACGGTTGTGAACAGCTACTGGAGTTTTGTACTGCATGTGCAAACATTTTTACCAGGCTCTTGACAGTGCATGAATCCTGTATGTGCATCACTATTGTACAAAGATCAAAGAAATTAGAATCACTGGAAATGTCTTTGCTCACCACCATCAAGATCAACAAGGCACAGGTGTAGTGGCTAGAAAAGGTAGTGTGTCGTGAGCTTCTGTAGAAGGATTCTTAAAATCATGAAATCTGAGAGGGTGCTTAAGACAGCTTCGATGCTATTGCTGTAAACTATGCTCATTGATATGCGTGCTTCTCTTTCCGTACAGTATAGTAATTTTATTAAAATTTTACCAACGAATCTTTTTTCTATCCTGCAGTTTTACTAAAAGGGATTAATGTCATGTATAGATAGGTATGTATAAGTTAATATTCTTCCAAATTTTGTGTTTTGGGGAAGCTTTGTCAACTTTATTCGGGAAATGCATCATCTCGTATTGAATCTACATGTCACAAGGCTAGTTAACACAAATACATTACTGGACTCAATTTTTTTCTGTAAATACTGGGATTTTTGGCCAGTTATGGTATTGAATTCTATTCTAATCCTGTTGCAACTCTTTTCTCTGTCTCTACAGGAAAAAAAATGTTTAATTGGGTGTCAGCTGATACTGTACTTTGGCCTAATCTTCCCATGATAAAGTTTACAGAACTTTGGACAAAAAAAAAAAAAAAAAAGAATAAAAAAAAAACCACCCAATTTCATTAATTTTAGGCAAAGTGCGACGATATATAAAAGACTAAAAAAAAGCGGCATATTTAGCTAAATAACTACTGAGTGGCTGCTAACTTAATTTTTTTTTTTTTTTTTGATTGAAGTTTAACGACCACCGTGAGCAACTCAATGGACTATAAGCAATCAATCGACAGTCCCTAATTTAGGGCCACTGGCTCCAGGGAAGAAGAGAGAGAAAGCGAGAGAGCTAATGCCGTAAGACAGACACAACATCCATGCCTCACCGGGATTCGAACCCGGACCCATCTCGGACGAATGGTCATAAGCCATAAGCCAGCGCTTAGAGCACGGCGAGAGAGCTAATGCCGTAAGACAGACACAACATCCATGCCTCACCGGGATTCGAACCCGGACCCATCTCGGACGAATGGTCATAAGCCATAAGCCAGCGCTTAGAGCACTGCGCCACGGAAGCGGTTAAGTTGATTTCGGACAGGAAAAAAAAATTCCATTCGGTTCGCCTTGCCTCATCTTTCGGCACGGAAAATATGTAGTTATCTTTTGTTTATTTGACCTGTAACCAATGCTGCATCCAGGTACGAAACGCGTTCTCAACGTTACACTTACAGTATTACTATTACTTTTCATGACTGTTCTAACGAAAAAGAAATCGCCTTTTCAGTCGCTGTCCACCAAACACGTCGTAAAAAAGTATGCTAATATATAGAAATCATAGCATCGAAACTTGCGGGAGCGCCATCTCGCGGCCTCATGAAAAGAGGGTGCGAAAATTCAAACAGTGAAGTATTAAAGCACAGCACACTATCTCTTATAGCCACTATAGCACAGTTTTCTTCCAAGTCGATGATGTCGCCTGTTGTTTGGAATTGCAAAGGAATAATCCACATAGGAAATTCAATTTTCTTGTAGGTGCAAAATTGCTGTAATTAATTCACACACTACGTGATCAAAATCATACAAAATCTTGTCTGTCAACAAAATCCTTGTATTCGGAAAGCAATTAATATCGAGCTGGTCCACCCTGTGCTGCTATCACAGCCACCGCTCTATTGGGAATGTTTTTCACTTGATATTGGGAATGTTTTTCACTTGATATCGGGAATGTTTTTCACTTGATTTTGATATGTCGCTGCGGGAAATTTCTTTGATTCTGCCACAAGAACATTAGACAGGTCAGTCGCCGATGTAAGGGAATACAACCTGGCCACAGGGTTAAGATTCTTCTGCACTGAAACTCAGGGGAGGGGGAGGGGGCCTGCCCAAACCCAGGGGCGCCGACTTCACTAAATTATTGGGCGGAGGGACAGACGTAGGAGATGCATGTCCATTCCATTTTCAGGATGAAAATAAAAATAAAGGGTAAAAAGGTAAACTAC
Organism: Macrothele yani; assembly: GCA_039090855.1. Taxonomy (NCBI): domain Eukaryota; kingdom Metazoa; phylum Arthropoda; class Arachnida; order Araneae; family Macrothelidae; genus Macrothele; species Macrothele yani. The sequence continues at coordinate 72,193,288 of CM077030.1, read as the reverse complement.
GGGATTCGATGTCTATTTTAAAACGCAGCTGCAAACGCTCATCAGGAAATGAACGAGAAAACAGAAATATTCTTTTGCTGAATATATTAATATTTAAAAAAACAAATTCAGCCTGTGATTTTATAAAAATATCCAGACAGATTTTATTCCCAAACGTTTATAAACAAAAATGTGAGAAATAAGCCAGGTTACTCAAACAAGCATGAAATAATTACTTTCGTGCAATACCAACTTTAAGCTGAAATCACCGTCTATGCACGATGTCTTAAACGAAGTGATGTACTAAAAATTATGATCCGTTAAAAATATTTTATTGCACATACGCAAATAAAACATGATAACAACTAAAAAAATACACATAAAAGATGTTTGAGGCCACGAGGGCCCATCTACAGATGTACTGACAATGGAACAGTCACCAGGATCGCAAAACAATATATACAGGGTGCTTCATAAAGAAGTATACAGTTTCAACGCACTTTAAAACAAGAACAATATAATATATTTTATGTTCCCTATAACAGAATTGTAGGGGAATGTTTCAAGTTTTTTTAGAGACAGTCATAGATGTTCTATGTGTGCACCTTTAGTTACACGACACACATCGAGCCGGGTAATCCATTTCCACCCAAACGCGAGGTAAGATATCTGAATCAAGTGCAGTGATAGTGGCTGTGATACGCTGTTTGAGCTCCGCTAGATCAACAGGAAGGGAAGGGGCGAATACCGTGTCCTTTGCCAGGGCTTGGGAGGCCCTGAGCCCTTCCTCCGTAAATCCCTGGTCCTTTGCGTACCCCCACAGGAAAAAGTCACAAGGTGTTAAGTCAGGACTTCTGAGTGGCCATTGGGTCAGTGGCATGTTGTAGTCCGCGGCTCGTCTATTCCATCGGTGAGGAAGATGTTCATCGACTGACTAGTCACGTGACACGCGCGCTGTCGCCTACGTCACTTCCATTAGTAGCGGAACACAAACTTTATGAGCTCGCAGTTGTGGTCCGTGTACTTACGGTTCGCAGTTGTGGTCCGTGTCTTCAACTGTTACTGTTTTACATCATCTGGAAACTGTATACTTCTTTATGAATCACCCTGTATAATGGAAAATGAAGTCATGTGATGTCATATTGTACGATGCGCAGTAGACTGAAAAATATTTTTTAGTCTAGTGCGCATCGGACAATATGACGAAAAATATAAAAATATTTGTCAGTTTAGTGAACACCATTTTTTTCTTTGAAGAAAAATATGTTGTTTACGCGATCCCAATGAGACCTGTGGGCCCGACCTGCGCACAATAAGTCAATATAGGTTCCACCACCAGTTCTGTTAACACCAGACTTAAGGAACATAAGTACAGCGTTAAAATGAACTCTCAAACCTATATCACGCTTAACCAGCTCAGGAACATATTTTCCATAGTGAATTGAAACATCTATGCTGCCGACCCTGAGTTCTAAATTTCAGATTCAATTTATGAAAAGTTTATCCATTTTTAGCTCTATGAATTCCTGTTGCAATGACGACGTGCCGTTCAACATTCCTCAACCCTGGATACAACGGTTACACACTGGAAACTTCAAAGTCACAACAACACACTGGAAACTTTAAAGTTACAACAACACACTGGAAACTTCAAAGTTACAACAACACAAAGTAGCGTTAATCTGGAATTATCCGCTCCTAGACTCATCCTTCGAACTCAGAGATGATGAAGCGTGATTTATCACTTCGCAGAATGTGTTTCCAATACTCTAGAGACCACTGGAGCCCAGCGTTACATCACTCTAACGGACGCTTTGATTAAATATTCCTGAGGTTTGGCTTGTTTGTGTCTTCTCGGCCGTGAAATCCCATTTCCGTCAGCTCTTGGCGAACTGTTGTGGTACTGGAAGTGCTTCCAGAGGCATTTTAGAATTCGGTCGTGAGTGTCGCAACCGAGAACAGGCGATTGTTTCGCACCACCCACTTCAGCGCTCGGGGGTCGCACTCTGCCATTCTACGTGACCTACCGGGTCGCGACTGCACTGTTGGTCCCAGAGATGGAAACGGGCCATAGGTCAGCGGGTCAACGTCATCGGGTCACAGGTCAGCGGGTCAACGTCATCGGGTCGACAATTTCTTGCGGGTCAAACGTGTCTGGTCAAGGTATTCCTGACCCGATTTCTACCCGATTTTACTTCCGTTTTATTTTTGAATGAAAAAAAATATTTCAGAGAGCTCTTCAGAGGACTTTGAAATAATGCTTCAGAGCTGCAATGTGTGATCCATTAACTTGCTGAGAAGGGTAAAGAAATGGGATTAAAAATGAACTTTCAGAAGACAAAACTGATGTACAATGCTTTTACAAGGAATGAAGACTAATCAATTGATGGGGGGAAAGCTAAAGATAACCAATTGCTATATTTGCTTTGGGTAGCAGATATCAAGCGGGGGTCACATTCATTAAGAAATTAATTGGAGTCGAAAACTTGGTTGGAAAGCTTTTGGAAGAAACAGTACAATTTTTAAGAGAAATGTGTCATTATGTCTTAAAATAAAAGTATTTAATCAATGCTGCATCCTTCCAGTGCTTACGTAAGGAGCAGAGACATGGACCTTAACTAAAAAAGACATACAAAGACTACAGACAACGGAAAGAAGGATGGAAAGATGCATGCTTGGCGTAACTAAATGAAATAAAAAGAGTAACTCGTGGATAAGGAAAATAAGAAGAGTGTAAGACATCACGATCAGAGTAAAATCCCTAAATGGTACGGGCTGGACATATTGCCTAGAGAACGGACCACCAATTAACAACCAAAATTTTTGACTGGGTTCCAAGGGACAGAAAAAGACCTAAAAGAAGACCACGTGGGAGATGGGTAGATGGATGAGACTGGCCCAAGACAGTCCATTGTGCAAGGAACTTGGGGAGACTTTCATCCAGCAATGGATTGCTAATGACTGATAGTGATGATGATATATTCGAATTTACAGTTCAAAACAGATTTGTCAGGGTCAGGCCCGGGTCGGGCGTGGGTCGGATACAATTATGTTACGGTCGGGTCCGGGTCAGGTCCGCATCAAAATATTTGATCCGTTTCCAATCTGGTTGGTCAAAAGCGCTTCCACTTCACAATAACATCACTTACAGGTGATCGGAGCAGCTGCAGCAAGTCAGAAATTTCCCGAACTGACTTTTTGCTAAGATGGCATGTATGACAGCGCCTGACTGAAAGCCACTGAGCTCTTCCTTACGGCGCATAGTACTATTGACGTTTATCTATTATTTTTGCCAGGTCACGTATTTCTTTTTATACCTGTATGGGCCATAGCTGAGACGCATATGGGCAAATTCACTATTCAGAAGTGGTGTCCCATGATACCTTTGACCATATAGTATGTATAATTAAGTCCAGTTTCAAATTAAAGTTTTAGTAAGGTCATATTAATACTTCAGCAGTAACAAGGATCACTGAATTACAGGAAGCTGTCGATTATATATTATATTTTATCTGTGCGCGGATTATCCGGTTTAAGGATTATCCGTGCCCAGCTTTTTCTTTCTTTCTTTCTTTCCTTTTTTTTTTTTTTTTTTTTTTGCGCTGAAGTGTTTTTTGATTAATACGTATGAACCGAACATTGAGTTTGACAGCGGGCGTTGCGCTGCATCATCAAATACCCGTTACCAACTTATATTTGCTGGGTGCAGCTTTATTATACTGTAGTCTGTAGTGATGGGTTTGACGGTGACTTTTAAGTATCAGTGAAAACTCCAGAGAAGTATCAGTGACAAAATCACATTCTGTGATAGCAACGCCTCCAGACCGGGTAACGCTTGTCCGTCAGTTACTCAGTGTATCAGTGATCAGATCAGATCATATGTAGAGGATTTTAGGAAGGGAGTGTCTGAATCCAGGTCTTAAACAACCCTTAGAAATAGGAAGCTAGGAGATTTGGGCTAGAATGCCCGATAGGAAAGTGACACGGAAGCGAGGTAGAAAGGGGGAAGAAGACGCACTTATTTATTACCGGAAAGGCCAGTACCCGGGTTTCGACGGCTTAACGTGCCCATCCAACGTATGGTGGGTATTTAGTGGTTCGAACGTTCGTACCTACCCAGGATCGAACCTGAGGTTATCTCCATGGCAGTCACGAACGCTGACCACAAGGCCACCCGCGGCCCTAGTGTATCAGTGACAGGAACCACCAAGTTTATATCCACACAGCACAGGCCGCCATAAGTCACTGCCCGCGCTGCGTGTGACGCCACATCTAGGCAAGAAGCTGCTTCGAAATTACGGAAATAAATGGGACTACAGCTCTACAGGGCGTATTGACAGATAAAATGAGGGATTTAATAGTCATCAGCAAAGCTTTCTCTTTTATCAACTGTATATAATAATAAAAAGGTTGTTTTCCTTGAGGAAATCACTCTCACAGATCAGAGACGCCAAACCCGTCTCCAAAGAGCAGGAACTGCGGAGCTGGAAGTTTCGGCTGTTTACAGCGACAGGTGGGGCCGACAGTGATTCTGTCACTGATATATGTCAACAAACAAGTCAAATTGCTAACAGTGCAATATGTCAAATGTACTGTATTTTTATATACTGTATAGTACAGACGAAGGTAATTTTTTTCAGTAAAAAGCAAAAATCGTGTTATCCGTGTTTTTCAGTTATCCGTGCACATTTATCCGGTGATTAGCACGGATAATCGACGGTTTACTGTATTCCTTTTTGTACTAAAAAATCCTGAAATAATTTTCCCAACCCGCTCATTTTTAACGCAACAAGAATATAAAACGCTATTCTGGGGATATGGAAGAATAATACGCAGTTACCCATTCTTTAATTTGTTTGGGCATAGAACTTTAAAGCGAGATCTCAACAGCCATTCAACATAATTGTGTTAAGTAATCTAATATCGCTTACGCTGTCACATGGCGCTGTGCTATAAAAGAACAAATAACATGCGAATAATGCTAACTTACTGCAATCACTTAGCAATTTCAGGTCATGAAAATCGCCATTTGATGTCTGCAAAGTCTTGTAAGTCTCGATGCATTTGTTGAATACAGGAATTTCATAAGATTTACAATCGTTACAGAAATAAAAGCTCACAATAAAATGACAAATGAGAGTTATCACAATTCATCTCTTTCAAACGTACGATTGAAACTCTTACCTTTCCGTTAACGTAAGTAAATCTGATTGTCAGGAGCAGTTGCTTTTCCAGTTCTGGATTAGATATCATTCTCATTGGTGAATCAGGGCTTGGAACACTGCTTTGCGGTTCACTGACTTTTACGCCTTTCATCTAGAGAGAACGAAAGAGATTCCAAAGGAATGTTTTAATTAGCGCTAAAACAAAAGCAATAATATAAATAAGAATTAAACTACAGTACAAAAGAGAATACGTCGGCCATCCCCTCAAAAAAAAAAAAAAAAAAAAAAGGAGGTTGTTCCATAGGTTAAAATTTGTCAAAAGTAATGAAATATTACTTAAAAATTAGAATTAGTCAAAAGTAATGAAATATTACTTAAAAATTAGAATTAGTCAAAAGTAATGAAATATTACTTAAAAATTAGAATTAGTCAAAAGTAATGAAATATTACTTAATCACTTAAAATTAGTCAAAAGTAATGAAATATTTAGGGTACAAGTAAAGGTCAAATTCACCTGCAGGTAAGTAATGGATTGCAAGTAAAAATATCTAGTGAAGCAAGATTTCACTGGAGATCACTGTTAGTGTGTTTCTTCAAGCCTCGATTTCATTTACTGCGTTCATTCAATTTAAAAGCAGTTTACTTTCCTGAAATGTAATCTTCATTTTACCAAAAGAGAATCGAGTAAAAGCTTTGTTGTAATTTCTGAGAAATGAGAAGTGCTAAATTATTCAGAAAAATGTGACTTGGAAGATTTTAACACTCATTCGTTTTCACTTTTCCTTCTTATCAGAAAAGCAGTCCTTTGGTCCTGACATTTCAATGGTTAAATTATTTTAGGCGAAGTTGTGCAACTGCGCTCTTTGCCTTCTCCACATCATGCTCTAAGGGCTGAATTTTAATTTCGGGACTATAGCGTGACAGGTGAAACAGTTTAAAATAAAAATAAAATGAATGTTAAAGGTCTAAAAGAACGAAATCTTAATCGGCGATATGCTGTAGTTCAGTCTTATGATGATATTTCGTTCAACCATGCTATGCCCTAAATTAAAATATACGAGTTGAAAAGTTTAATAGCTGCATCCGCGCTCCAATCCTGCTAGCGTTGTTCAACCTTTTATCATTTCCTACCTTTTTCCTTGAACAAACAATTTGTTTATATTTTTCATTTTAAATAAAGTCTAAAATGATGCACATCCTCACTTTTAATGATGCTTCATTCGCGTTAAATCGCCATATTTTTTTCACCGTGCTAAACTGATAGTAAGCGAGGGTGGCGGTTTAAAGAGGTTAAAAAGGGTAAAATTAATTGAACGACAATATGAGGAAGAAATAAAACAAACAATGGTTCTTATGTGTCAGATCTCTAATTCTGAGAAGGTGGGGATTGAAAACACACTGATTAAGTGAAGGTCATGAAGAAAATTCTTGAACGACGTGGTTTTTACATTTTCCTATAACATCAGTACTTCTTTTATGAGTACCATGAGCATTTTCACAGTGAAGTGGTGTTATTCTATCTTTTGTCTTTACGTTACTTTTCTCCTTTTTGTTTGAAATCGATTTATCAGGTATCATCCTATAAAACCAACCATATTCACCGACACATATCTTTTAATTCATAGCCAAATATGATTTCTAACATATTTGTCTATCATACTTCTCATCCGCTGAAATCTTAAAGCTTTCTGCTTCTTCACCGTGCCGTATTCTCAATTATGACACTTGTCAGTAGCTCAAATGGTAAAGAAATGAAAGCAGTCGAATTTTACGTTTTGATGGACGTTTAACCCGAATGTGGTATTAAAAAGTTTCAGTTGACTCTACTTTTGAAGATTCAGTAGCTACTCTTTTAGTGGATATCGTTAGAAATTCAATACGATTTTCATCCCTACTTTTCAGCCAAACCATATCCTTTAGTTTCCACTGGGTCTTCCCAACAACCAAATGGGCGCCGGGATAATGAAATGTAGGGAAGGGCAAAGACTAAATCTAATTTTCCCTCCGAATGTATTGTAACTTCTTCTTATATCGCAACTATTACATCAACAAAGTTCGCTAAATACCGTACCACAGCAATTTTCTCAAAAACTAAAACAGCTATTCCGAATTAAAGGGAATAGTCTAGTACAGATTATTCGTCGTTGATATTTTTCGAGATATCTGAGGAACTGGTTATATATTCGTGATGTGAGGTTCTTATTCGATTTCACTAGTCGTTGTCGCCACGGGAGTGCATCAAATTCAGTACACTGACTCCGAGTAAACGTAGCACATTAGTTCTTTCTGCAATCATTCGCAATACGCACACTCTCAGGTGTCAAAGAAGAGGTTGGGCGACCACTACATTCCTCCTGTCGAAAGCTGCTGTCACTTTTTCTGAGAATCTTATACGTTTTCATTGCGTCTTACGTTTTCGGGTATTGCTTAATGTTACTAAGTAGGATCTGTAAGAACTACCGCAACATGTGAGGGAGAGAGATGGCAGGAGTTAACCCTTGAGTTCGTTTTTTTTCCATGTTGCATACGGAAAAGTTTCTTTCTTGTATATTTCTACAGTGGTGCATTATATGTAGATGGATATGCACTACACTGAAGAGCAATTGAATTACAGATACCAGTCTAGTAACGTATAGCACCACCTTTCATCCTGATGACGGCGGCGATTAGTCTTGGCATGGACTCGACAATAAAACCGAAAGCGTTGGGAACCCATACGGATCCACGACCCCTGAACAAGTTCCCACAGTTCGCGAAAGATTTGATGCAGGGGATCACAGCCTCGAACATTTCTCTCGATGGCATCCCAGATGTGCTCCATGGCATTGAGGTCAGGTGGCCTAGCAGGCCAAGGAAGCAAGGTCACGTCGGTTGAGTGTTCATCTAACCATTCAGATACAATTCGAGAGCGATAGCACGGTGCATTGTCTTGTTGCAGGATGAGATCCCCAGTGAGATGTTGAAGACGCACAAACGGGAGCAAATGGTCGTCCAGGATATCCCGGTAATGTTGACCTGCGAGGGACGATGTCACACGTACCAGGGGTCCCGTTTCGGTCCACGTAAACAGTCCCCAGACGAGAATGCTCCCCCCCCCAGCTTGATAAGTACCCTGCTGGCAAGAAGAATCCATCGCTTCATGTGGTTTGCGCCGTACTCGTATCCTGCCATCCGCATGCACCAACGTGAATCTCGACTCATCAGTCTAGGCAACATTTTTCCACATGTCTACGGTCCAGTGGCGATGTTCCCGCGTCCATGCTAATCTTTGCACCCTGTGATGTGCGGTCAGCAGCGGTATCCCCGTGGGACGATGGCTTCTGTACCCCATAGCGAGGAGAAGGTTCTGGATGGTATGGCTGCTTACACGTTTTTGTGCACCAGCGTTAAATTGCCGAGTGATTTCTTGCACTGTGGCCCATCTATCCGCTGTTACAATGCGAGCTAGCCGACGATGACCCCACTCATCCACACGCTGTTGTCTACGGCAGTTGGCCCTTGCAGGGATGGTTTTACCGGATTCGATGTACTCACGGTTCACCCGTTACACAGTGGCTCATGAAAATCCCATTGCCTGCACGACTTTCGAGATGGAGTGACCCATTCGTCTGGCCCCGACAATTTGCCCACGATCAAATGCGCTTAGATCCTTCGTCTTTCCCATACGGCGTCCGACTCTTACTGATTCCTGTCGCATCACTCCTTATATTGTTGGATCGCTGCATACGTCATGTCGTTTCCGTTTACAGGGCCGCCCACAGCGCCACATTTGCATAACACCAGCTGTCTCTAATTCAATTGCTCTTAAGTTTATATCGTGAAAAATAAAACACAAAGTTATCTAAAAGGTTTCAATTTAAGGAAAGAGACATGATTCCTGATTTTACAGAACACCTGCAACTTCAAGGAAAAGCAAAACCTAAATATTTTTAAGGTGAAGTGAACTTGGCAAACCATTGCTGTCTTCTAGCGAATGTGAAAGGTGGCTCTCTCAGACGAATTTGACAATTACCCCAGTTTGGTTTTCTCTTTCAACCACAAGAATAACCTCATTGTCATTAATAAATATTATTAGGCCTTAATTTACATTGATGATGTTTTTAACATTGAACCTAATGAGGATTTAATTTTATTTGAGGACGATTCCACTGTTATGATTACAGGTACAGATATAAATGAGGCAAAAATAAAATGTAAAAAAAAATTTGAAAAATTGGTCGAATGGCTAGATATAAATTTTCTGTGTTTAAATATTGAAAATACTAAAATTATGATTTTTAAAAATTGAGTTAGACAGACTATTGTGGCACCATCTATTTTTGTGGGAAATTGTACCCTTGAAATAGTAAATATTATTAAATATTTGGGAATAATAATTAAGGATAATTTAAAATGGAATATTATTATACAAAGTATTATACAATATCCCTGAAATCAAATTTCAGGGATATTGGGTTTAATTACGAGAATTTCCTATAATTTAACAATTGAAACATTAAAAATGCTGTATTGCAGTCTGATTTATCAATGTTTGACTTATTGTTTATTAGTATGGGGTTAAACTACTAAATCTAATTTATACAAATTAAAATCATTACAAAATAGAATGATCAAAATTTTAATAAATTTTAGGGGAAATAATTTGAATATTGGGATACGAATCATTATCTATGGATTTTTAGATATTGAGAAATTATGGCAATATAGATTATTAAAATTCATGCATAAAACAATAAAAGAGAATATACACTATCTACCAACAAGTAATTGGACAGCCCTGCAATCGACGATATCTACGGTCCTGATACACGTCACGGCCGCCGCCGTTAAATATTGTGTGGGAAACAACAACGCAACCATTCGCATGCAAGATGCCACGCAGTTCGGAGCTCTCTGATTTTGAGAAAGGTGTAATCGTCGGGTATCACAGAAATGGCCGATCCATACGTGACATATCCAGCGAGTTGAACTACCTAAAATCAACAGTGGCCTACGTGATTGGCAAGTGGAAGATGAGAGTTGGCTCGGAATGTGCCCCGACCCGGTAAATCCACAAAACTGGGAGTTAGAGACCGACGGGTGCTGGCCAGAGAAATTCGGAAGAACCTCACCAAATCAATGGGCCACATCCGCGAGGAGTTTCAACAGGCATCCGGGACTGTTCTTTCTATGAATACCATCCGTAAGGAATCCCATCTGCTCGGTTATCATGGACGTGCTGCCGCCCACAAGCCTTTGATCACCAAGTCCAATAGCGCTGCTCGGCTAACGTGGTGCAAAGAACGTCGACAGTGGACCATTGAACAGTGGAAACCGGTTCTCTGGAGCGACGAATCAAGGTTCACCCTCTACCGTTCGGATGGCAGGGTCTGGGTTTGGCGTTTGCCTGGAGAACGCCTCCTGTCGGAATATATTGTGCCAACTGTGAAGTTCGGCGGCGATGGAATTATGCTATGCGGTGTTTCTCCTGGTATGGCATGGGACACTTGGTCGCAATTCCTGGTAGACTCAACGCCGAGACCTACTTCCCCATTTTAGATGACCATGCGCTTCCTACGTTGTGGCAGTTTTACGGGGTGGACCCATGTTACTTTCAGGATGACAATGCCACCTGTCATGTTGCGAGGTCCACCATGGCTTGGTATGGTGACAATGGGGTTAATCGAATGGACTGGCCTGCGCAGAGTCCGGACCTTAATCCTATCGAGCACTTCTGGGACGAGTTGGAGCGTCGACTTAAGGGGTGCCCCCACCGTCCGAAATCGCTGAAGGAACGGACTTGTGCCGCCCCGGTGGCGCAGTGGTCTAAGCGATGGCCTCTGATCATTCGTCCGAACGGGGCCCTGGTTCGAATCCCGGTGAGGCATGGATGTTGTGCTTGTCTTACGGCACTGGCTCTCTCCCTTCCCTGGAAGCAGCTACCCTAAATTAGGGACGGGCGACTGCTTATAGCCCATTGAGTTGCTCACGGTGGTCGTTAAACCTCAAAAAAAAAAAAAAGAAAAAAAACTGACTTGTCTTTTCCGAGCCGAGTGGAAATAAATACCGCTAGCCGTCTTACAACGCCTGGTTGAGAGTATGTTCCGGAGGGTCGCAGCTGTAATCGCAGCTCGTGGAGGCTCCACCAACTATTTGAAGGTAAATAAACTTCGTTTTCTTTTGCTATCACAGGTGTCCAATTACTTGTTGGTAGATAGTGTATATCAAGTTTTCATTCAGCTGAACACTGTGGGTCACGACTATCGAACTAGAAACAGAAATGCATTTTTGTTACCAATGCCTAACATTTTAACCCAACAAAGATTTATAGATTACCAGGGATTGGTGTTATGAAATAATCTACATTGTCAACTAACACATATAAATAATTACAATTAAAAAAGATAGTGTTTGCTAACAAACTAAAATACACTACTGAGCACCCAAAATGCAACACCAAAAAGGAAGCATCCCATTGGCCTGAAATTCGCAGCATGCGTCACCCGCGAGATGACATGCAAATGATTAGCATTGCAGGCCATATGCAAATCATGTGCTCCCGGCATGCCACCGAGAAGCACTATAAGAAGGGTGCACAGAAAGCGGGGTGTAAGTAGTGGAAGTGTGTTGTGTTGCCGGACCTGTGCGTGGGAAGCTTCCTGATGCCTCGTCGCAGAATACGACAGTCATTCCAGCACGTTTCGTAGTTCGACAGAGGACGAATAGTGGCTTATCGCGACAGCGGTTTATCGTACCGAGACATCGGCGCCCGTGTGGGACGACATCCAGATACAGTGAGGCGAGTATGGATTCAGTGGGTGCAGAAAAGACAGACGGACCAACGTGAGCGATTGCCGCTGCCGCGGCACACCACCGAACTAGAGGACCGGCATGTTGTGCTGCGGGCATTGACGGCACGCACCGCCACATCACGAACGTTGGCGCAGGAATTAGGGTGTGTTGCGCAACAACCTCTGCAAGCATGTACCGTTCGACGTCGTCTGCAAGAGCAGGGGACTTGTTGCACGGCGCCCATTGCTCCGATTACCATTGACGTTTCACCACCGGCGAATGCGACGGCAGTGAGCCGCTGAACGTCGCACCTGGACTACGGAATGGCACGACATTGTCTTCTCCGACGAATCCTGCTTCTGCTGGCAACACCACGATGGTCGGATCGCGTGTGGCAGCACCGCGGCGAGAGACTGTATGACGCCTGCATTATGCATCGCCATACCGGTCCGTGGCCTGGTGTTATGGTTTGGGGCGCAATTGGATATGACAATCGCACCGCTCTGGTACGCATCGCCGGTACACTTAATAGCCACCGCAACATCTCCGACATTTTGGATCCTGTAGTCCTCCCTTGCCTGCAGGACCTGTCAGTGGCCACGTTTCAACAGGACAATGGGTGCCCGCACGTGGCACGCATCGTGCAACAATTCTTCACGGCACACCAGGTGTCTCTGCAGCCGTAGCCCGCCTGTTCTCCCGATATGTCACCCATCGAACACGCCTGACCGCTGATCGGCAATCGAGTGGACCGACAAGCACCACCCGCGGCTTCGCCTGATGAACTGTGGCAACGTGTGGAAGCAAACGTGGACCGACATACCGCAAGCCCACATCCAAAGCCTCTTTCGTTCGATTCCGCGGCGTGTAGCGGCCGTTATTGCCAGCCATGGGGGCCAGACGAACTATTGATGTCTGCGTTTTCCGCAAGTCGCACGGGCCTGTAAGCTCAATCGTTTCATCTTTGTATCTGTTGTTATATGTCCAGTAAATCTGGCTTGGCTATCTCGTGTCCTTCTTGGTGTTGCATTTTGGGTGGCCAGCAGTGTATAAAATTTAATAGTAGAAATATATTAATCAGACCATATATGAGCAATTACGCTTTTTATGAGAATTGGGATTCACTCAGGCTATATATATAGCATTTTACTCCATTTCCTTATCTGTGGTTATTTTGTACATAAGTATATATATTATATATGTTTTCTTCTTAATATTATGTGTTATAAAATTAATATTGAAATGTAATATGGGGAAATGCAACCCCAAAACAAAAAATAAATGAAATGAAATGAAATAACACAGTTTGATCCAACAAAATATGTATAATTTATGGCTACAAAATTTTGGATTCGATATGTACCAGTAGATGGTACTTTTGTTCTCTGGAATGGCATGAATTCGGAAATATCTAAATTAGTTGAACTTAACAGTTCAATTGATTCTCACTTACAGTTCGCATGCGAGACTGAAAATAATGGCTGCTTATCATTCCTGAATGTCCTTGTGTCAAGCTCTGAAGGATCCTTTAGTACAACAGTTTATGGAAAACCATTTGCTGTCGTCAACTTACCCATACACGCAAAATCAAATCACAGATAGAAAAAAAAACCTGTTTTCTATACAAACGCATATTGTGCAATACAAACTGAGGACTCCTTAGAGAAAGAGCTTGATTTTGTTAAATGAATTATAGAACACAGAGGATATAGCCCTTCCGTTATAGACAAAACTGTCCAAAAATTTAGGAAACCGAAGCCTTTATGCTCGCTCACGCTAATACATCTCCGAGTAAGAAAAAATTGGGAGCTTATCCCATTTGCTCCTCCGATTTGCTTCGGAATTTCAAAAGTTTTAACTTCAAAGTTATTTTTAAACCCATAAATAAGGTGAATTTTTACGGATCAAAAGACTATGTCGAAGACATAAATATCTGAGGAATTTATCAGACACCTTGCGAATGTGAACTTTCATATATAGGAGACTTAAGCTCTGTGGGGCTTTAAGAATTTATATATATTCTTAAAGCCCCAGAGGGCTTTAAGTTTCCGCTTAAAGGAACACAAGATTTAAGTACGAAACTGTGAACTGAAGAAGTCGTCTATAGCTCAACATTGGCACAAAAATTATCATACATTTTTGTCTGAAAACGCTACGTTTATTGATAAACCTGATTCGACTATCAATATTAATATATTATAAGCTTTCCACATATATCGCAATTCTTCACGGCTTGTCGACGACATGAAGTCTACTCCATTTCTTTCAAGCACGTGGAAACAACTCACCAAAATCCTCGACCGTCAGAACTCTGATGATGTCACAATGACTTGAATGTTTACGCCTCATTTCTCCTCATAATGCCGAGCCAAACGATCTGCGAAATTCTAGTCGATGCTAAATTGTGAATACACTTTTATATTTCATTATATACCAACAAAATATGTTCGATCGCCTCCATTGCGTGTACGTGCAGTGATTCGATCAACATGTTAAAACATGAGCGAACAACCTTAAGAATTTCCAGAAACATGTGTAACGTACCAGAAGATGTGACGTACCTGCCCGAAGGACACACACGACATAAAGGCAGATAGGAATCAGAATAAAACGTCTGCGTAGCTCAGTTGGTAGAGCGACTTGTTCCGGAATAAGCGGCCTGGGGTTCGAATCCCGGCGTAGACCAAAAATGACGGAGAAATTTACTTCGTTATAAATGGCGCCCGAACTATCCGGATGACCCGACCGTTCAAAATCTCGCATTGGTGTGATGTTATTTCCACACCGCGAGATAGGAAAAATAAGAGAATCCCTTCTCCAGCACTTTGAAAAAAAAATAATAAGGGGGAGATGATGTAACGTACCAGGAGATGTGACGTACCTGCCAGAAGGACGCACACGACATAAAGGCAGATAGGAATCAGAATAAAACGTCTGCGTAGCTCAGATGGTAGAGCGACTTGTTCCGGAATAAGCGGCCTCGGATTCGAATCCCGGCGTAGACCAAAAAATGACGGAGAAATTTACTTCGTTATAAATGGCGCCCGAACTATCCGGATGACCCAACCGTTCAAAATCTCGCATTGGTGTGATGTTATTTCCACACCGCGAGATAGGAAAAATAAGAGAATCCTTTCTCCAGCACTTCGAAAAAAAAAAAAAAAATGAAGTGGGAGATGATGTAACGTACCAGGAGATGTGACGTACCTGCCCGAAGGACGCACACGACATAAAGGCAGATAGGAATCAGAATAAAACGTCTGCGTAGCTCAGTTGGTAGAGCGACTTGTTCCGGAATAAGCGGCCTCGGGTTCGAATCCCGGCGTAGACCCAAAAATGACGGAGAAATTTATTTCGTTATACATGGACTGTTGAACGTCAGATTCCATTACAAAGTTCTAAAACTGGGCTCTTTTTATTACAAATGTAGAATTTCTTCAATAATTTATTTTATAGAAATGAATATTTTCACTCGTATAGTAGTAAATATGTATATGTTCGTTTTATAGCAACCAGACATTCTGAAAGTAAAAGCAGTGCAGAAGAACGAAACTAAACGAAATCAAATATTACCTGTAGAAAACATTTTGTTTCACTCTCACATTTGATGAGAACTTCGGTCTCTAAAAGGGATTTAGCAACTTGGCTGCTTGCACCAGGAACTCCTGCTGTGTTGTTCAGTGTGAGGTCATACACATATGTCTTTCCTACTTTCCATGCTAAAAAAAGATATGGCATTATGTTATTATATGCAGCACATAACATAATACATATTTTACTGAATACGCATTATACGGATGAGCCATTACATCATGACCACCCCCAGCCTAGAGAAACGAGCGCGCCTGGAGACCGAGCGGTGGCACTGGTGAAGTTCACAGAGCAGTATATATACACCCCGAGGACCGGCTTTTGGTTAGTAGAGTGTTCGGAGTCAGAATGGGAAAAGCTGCCGATTTATCGGAGTTTGATAAAGGACAAATTGTTGCACCTTGGAACTACGATCTCGGAAACGGTGCGGCTTGTGGGTTGTTCACGTGACGCTGTACTGAGTTCGTATCAAAGGTGGTGTACAGGTGGCTAAACGACGAACCGTCGTTCAGCCGTGGGTCGTCCGCAGCTCACTGATGCCAGACGAGATCGGAAATTGTCGTGCATTTGTCACAGCGACCGCACAGGTGCAGTGAGGCAAATCACCAGCAGCTACAACAGTGGTGATAAGGGCAATGTGTCGCAGCACACATTTCATCGCAGCCTTCTACGCATGGGCCTGCGTCACAGCCGAAGACCCAGTCGGGTCCCTATGCTCACTGAATTTCATCGCCAACAACGCACGAAATGGGCCTAAGATCATCGAAATCGGACCGTGGATGATTGGAAGAAAATGCCTGGTCTGACAAAATCAAGATTCCTGGTGCATCACGTAGACGGACGAGCGCGGATACGTTGATTACCAACTGTGGCTATGGCACCTGGATGCACTGTTGGCTGGAAACAGGCTCGCGGTGGCGGTGTTATGCTGTGGACAATGTTTTCGTAGGACACTTAAGGCCCCATTATTCCAATAGTACAATCCCTAACTGCTGTCAGATATCTGAACATCGTTGCGGATAAAGTTCACCATTAATGGCAACTGTGTTCCCTGCTGGTGATGGCCATTACCAACAGGATAATGCAACATGCCACACTGCCAGAATCGTCAAGGAGTGGTTCGAGGAACATGCTGGTGACTTTATGTTAATGCCCTGGCCTCCAAATTCATCTGACATGAACCAAATCGAACATTTGTGGTTTGACTTGAAAAAGCGGGTTCGCGCTAAATCGCCATCATCCCGAAATGTAAACGAACTGGAGGACTTGCTGTTGACATTATGGTACCAGATATCCCAGGATACCTATCGCCACATCCTCGAATGGTTGCTTCGCCGATTGACCGCTGTTTTGAGGGCTAAAGGGGGAACTACAACTTATTAGGTAGGGGATCATAATGTAAAGGCTGATCGGCGTATATCTCTCATCCGAAAATCCCCAAACCGAAAACCTCCGAAATCCGAAGCTTTTCTTGGAGCTTCAATATGAGGTTGCGACGTGCCTGCCCCACAGGACGCATACGACATAAAGGCAGATAGCATCATGAACGGATGTCTGCATAGCTCAGTTGGTAGGGCGACTTGTTCCGGAATAAGTGGACTAGGATTCGATTCCCGCAGTGGACCCAAAATGACGGAGAAATTTACTTCGTTATAATAGCACCCGAACTTCCCGGATGACCCGGCCGTTAAAGATCTCGCAATAGTGTGATGTTCTTTCCACACCGCGAGATACGAAAAATCAGAGAATCCCTTCTCCAGCGCTTCGAAAAATAAATGTGTGTGACGTTGCATTCCACACACCAGATGGACTGGGAGTTCTCAAGTTCACGTTCTACAGAGGATGGCTGCCTGCAACGATTCATGGTCACGGCTGACCCGTGGGCCATGCCCCGGCCCTCTTTCATGGGGGGGTGAGATGTGACGTTCCTGCCAGCAGGACGCACACGGCATAAAGGCAGATAGCAGCAAGAACTAACGCCTGCGTAGCTCATTGGTAGAGCGACTTGTTCGATCCCCGGCTTGGACCAAAAATGACGGAGAAATTTATTTCGTTATAAGGTCACAAATTGAAAGTCTGGAAGGGTTCCCAGGCACTGCGCTGGTCTCTGCGCACCTCAACAATTACGGCACGTTAATTCACATACTGTTGAGGGTAGGGCTATTTTCTGTTTTTGCGATGGACAAACCGACTCATTCTAAAGAATGAATTCTTTAGGTCATGCTCATTAAAACAGTTCGTTTGCGGACAATTTCTGTGAGCGATTTCCGCAGGGAATGGATCTCGCTAATTAGTTCACAGTCAAATCCATTTGTGTCGTTTGTTTACTCTTCCGGTTTAGTGAACAATTTTTAGTTTAAATTTATTTTTGAAATCTTGTGGAAACTATATTTGCTTAGTTTTTAGCTAATTTGTTTTCAAACCGTTTATGAAACGTATTGCATCTTCTGCACTTCTGAATAAAGTTACGATATCTGTAGGGAACACGAATCTCATTGAGACATGCAAGTGAACATTTGACGTCTAGTGAAAAGGTATTCTGACCGATTATTTGAGGGAATCGGCTCTTTAAAAGAATCGATCCTTTTCATTAAAGAATCGACTACGAACATCTCAGTTTACTGATTCGTCCTACCAGAACGAATCGTTCGCCTTCAATATATTAAAATAGTGGTTAAACTTTATATTAACTCCACGTTATCTCATTATGTGGGTGTACTATATGCAAGTACAGTCAAACCCCTATTTAACGAATTCCGCGATTTTACGTACATTTTTTATGGTCCTAACGGAACCACATTGAAATTAATGCTTGGTGTTTCTCGATTTAACGAACACGTTTCCTCAATTTAGCGAACTTTTTTTTTTTTTTTTTTGTAAATCACCAAACTGTGTTAACCAGCATTTTCATGTTAAAAGTTAACTAGAAAGAGAGCCCCGCATAACAGCGTTTCGAAGAACACCACCTGCGACACAGCTTGACGGAATCATAAATCAGTTCGCCTTTCTTCCGACTATCAACCGTAAGCTTCCTACAGGAGGAAGCAAATGATCAACAAGTTCCAAAGGAGCGCAACGTTTTCTTGCATGGGCAAAGACATAACAGGGTATATAGAGTTCTATCCGGCGAAAGTAAAAGTGTTGATTCCGTGACGGCACAAACGTTGAAAAATGAACAGCTGCCACAAATTGTTGAAGGGTACATACTGTGTGACATTTTTAATTCTAATGAAACTGGATAGTTTTATAATCTGCAGCCAGATAAAACACTGTGTTTTCGAAGTGCCACCTGCCATGGAGGAAAGAAATCAAAAGACAGAATCACTGTTTTTCTAGCTGCCAATGGAGACTGGTCAGAAAAATTGCACCAATTAGTTGTAGGCAAATCTGCTAAACCACGTTGCTTCAATGTGAAATCTTTGCCCACTAAATTTGAAGCAAAAAAAAAATGTTGTGGGTTACCCCAGCTTTATTCCAAAATTGTGAAGCCTTGAATACTCAGATGCAGACAAAAAAAAAAAGTCTTATTCATTGATCAGTGTTCTGCACATCCTCAGGTAAACAGTCTGACAAATGTTCAAGTCATTTTTTTCTCAGCAAATTGCAAATTGCATTTTTTTCTCAGCAACCGCTATATCTGAGTGTCATTAGGTCTTTTAAAGCCCATTATCGAAAGTTTCTCATGTGAAAAGTACTTTCTGTTATCGATGCAAGGGATGATGCATCTAAAGTTAACATTCTCGATGCAATGCATTTCGTGCGATAGTTGTGGAATGCAGTTACGACAGGTATCATTAAAAACTGCTTAATAAAGCATGGTTCTCAGGTTGTGAACAAGAACAAAGTAGGTCCAATACCGAAAATCCTGCTGATAATTTTGCGGATAACGATCATGCAGAATGAAATGAAATTGCCACATCAGGTATTATGTTTTCCGATTGTGTTGATTGCGACGCAAATGTGCATACCTGCCAAATGTGATGCCTTGATGATGCTTTGAATGAATAGGTAGGACTAAATGCATCAGATTCTGATGAAGAAGATGAGGCAGAACTGAAAGTTCGCTGCTTTAGTGATGCTGCTAACGCTACAGAATGTGCTGAAAACTACTTGATGCCCTTCGATATTAATGATGATGTTTTTCATGCACTTCATAAAATTGAAGCTGCAATTTATAAAGCTAAACATTCAGAAAAAAAAAATGCAATCTCCTCTAAAGCATTTCTTTTCTCTAATGCAAAAAGGTAACCAAAACATATTTTGTTTTTACAAGTTGATTAGTATCAATCGATGTTCTGTTTCATGCAGTTTATAATACTGAAGTCGTTATTTTGAGAAGCTAAATGTCCGTAAAATAATCAACTATAATATTTTTCTCGCAATTTTAAAGTACGTTTAAATTTCGATGCTGCGTATTGAAGTCTAATATATACGAATTATGTAATGTAATATACATGGTAAATGTGAACGAATTATAACATTTTTGATAATAAATTTCGTAATTAAAAATACTATACATAATTTAAATTTCACTGAAAGAGAGAGAACTTAGCTGCTTACGTATTGTGTTATGAATACTAGCTTAATTTGAATGTTTCATTCGAAAATCGCCCTCGATTTAGCGAAATCCTTGATTTTACGTACGGGACTGTTGGTCCCTTGAAGTTCGTTAAATCGAGGTTTTACTGTAGTACAAAACAGAAGAAAAAACTTCAAATTCCGCAATGCTTGCTAAGTATTTCGGATGAGGGACGTTGAACCTGTATCTTTGAAAACATTGGAACTATTGGAGTTTAAATCAACAAAAAAGCAAAATGAAACTCTAATAATCTTGAAAATGTAATACTAGGAATTTTAATGGTAGCTAAATTCATTCCTCAAACTCTTATACTTAACTTTTCTTAGCAAAAAGAAAAAAATGTACTTTTCTAACGAATATTACTTTTCCCAAAATGAAACTTAAATACACGAAAGTTCTCTCTCGAGATCATGAAATTCATGCAAATGTTTTTATGCGACTCTATAGCATTTCCTGAATTTGGCCACCTTTGAAACAAATTTAATAAAATAATTAGGAACTCATTTATTGGATTGAAAGCCTTTCCCTAGGATTTATCAATAGCAAAACGTTTCTGGATATTAGTTGAATGAATTTGTAACACAATTTCAGTGAGTACGAATTATTACAACCAATAGGCTTTAGGAAAGATTATGATATAAATCTAGGATAAAGTAAAGAAACGGACAAAACACATTTTGGATAAAATAACAGAAAAAAAATCCTTGCTCAATCAAGCCCAAAACTTCGAATTTTGATTAATTCATCTAGTAATAAAAACACGGTTGTAAAATCTTCAAATTCCGTTTGAAGATTTCACGGTTGTGTGTTAGTTTACAGCTGTAAAATCTTCAAACTCCAAAATTTATTAAAAACTCCACCCCCATTACGTTTCAAAATGAAATTTCGCTCACTACAGCTGCGAGTAGCCTCGTGAGGGCTGCGGATGTCCTTGCGTTCAGCTTTCCTGACTGCCTCGAAAAGGTCCTTGGATCGATCCCAGCTGGTAGGAATGTTCGAACCACTGAATATCTGCTGTGCGTCGGATGGGCACATTTAGCCGTCGGTCCACGGGTACCGGCCCCCTGGATATAAATAAGGGCGCGTCTGTTCCTCCCTCCCTCTCTTCCTTTGCCTCCTATTACTAGTTTGTACTATGATGTGTGACGTCAGTCGCTTCTGCGTCGCATACTAGGGGCTATAGCTATTGGCTTCTCCCCGTCTACCAACTTTCCTATCGTGAGTCTCTGGGTTCCACCTAATGTCCTTCCGTTTCCCCACTCTGCTCAACAGGGTAGTTGGTTGAACCTAAACCTTCTCTGTTGGTGTAAACCTTAAAAGTTGATTGTTGAGTCAGGGACGGTGGTGATCCCAATGCAGATTTGAAGCCAGAGTCTCGTCCCTCGTCCTTCCTGACCGGGTTGATTCATTAGATGAATGGCAATGATGTATAAAGAAGAAAAAAACAAAAGAAAAAAACGGCCCATTTAAGGGCCGACTGTGAAAAACCTTGGCGGATTTTTGCAGTGTTCTTTCTTATTTCATTTTACAGTTTCCCTCTATGCTTGCTCCTTTGCCCCCTTTTCCTTGTCCGTTCTTGGTGCTGGTATGACGGCAATTTAGTCAGGTGGTAAGTATGTTAGGGCAGCGGACAACTTCAGAATTTAACGGGAAATTATTTATTCCTAAAAACTATACTCTTTCCTTGCTTTTACTTTGGAATCTTTCCTTTCATGGCACAATGTCCCTCCATCTACTGCTTCTATTACTTTTCCCTTCCAAGAGCTTCAGGGAGTTGTAGATTGAATAGTATAAAACCTTTCTAGGCTAGTGATTAGAACAACCGTCTTCCGTTCACATGGTCGCGGGATCGATCTCCAGTAGGTTAAGTTGCTCTAAATCACTGAATACTCGCCGTGCTTCGGATGAGCATTTTAAGCTGTCGAGCTTAGGGTATTGGACCCCCCATACACACATACGGTCATCTGTTCCTCCTCCTTCCATTTTTATTTCTTCTCCTCGGAAGTGCTCGTTGTGATGCCATAGTCTGGCACTCACAGCTGTATCGAGTGACACTTTCATATTTGGCACTCTTAGTCATCTCACTAACATCCTCCCTGAGCTTCTAGGAACAATTCAATGCAACTTGGTTTCCGAAACGCAGCACAAAAGTCCCATGGGACGAAGGCAGTTGCGTCTAAACCTTCACTGTGGGTGTCAACCCTACTAGAAATGTTAAGAACTGTGAATTTCAGTAGCTGGGAACACAATTCGGCTCTTTTCCGTTCTTCGAGATGTTTTCTTTTAGTTGTCTCTTTTCAAGTTTTTAGGCCGTCCCGGTGGCGCAGTGGTCTAAGCGATGGCCACTGATCATTCGTCCAAAAGGGGTCCGGATTCGAATCCCAGTGAGGCATGGATGCTGTGTTTGTCTTACGGCACTGGCTCTCTCCCTTCCCTGGCACCAGTGACCTTAAATTAGGGACAAGCCACTGCTTTTAGTCCACTGAGTTGCTCACGGTGGTCGTTCAAACACCCAAAAAAAAAAAAAAAAAACGTACTTAGTTCCTTTTCTTCGTTTTTTGTCGACTGATGTGCAGTGTATTACGGTAGTAATTTCTTCACTTAACGGGCAACCGTATACTTACACTTCTCTAACCTTTAAGTCATTACTTCCTATCAGGGGCACTAATTTTAACTATTCTAAATTTTCAGTTACTTTTTTCTGTCAGGGTATTTTGTACCCGCTTCAAAGATAATTATTATACCCCCCCCCCCCCCCCACAAGGAACTCTTTGGGTTTTACGTATGCAGGGACGAAACTTTGTTAGAGATCCTCGAATCAACTCGCGAAATCTAGCTGAGAGCTCTCGAATTCCGTATGAGCTTTTTGCTTATTATTAAAGAACTTCTACCTTTATTCTGATTTTTACTGGCTTATAGAGAAATAAAATGCAAATGAAATCATATATGCTGATTGCGGACCCTCTGAAATGCTATAAATGGATCAAGAAGTGCTTTTGTATTGTTTAATTTTGACATTTCTTTTCTCCATGAAGACTTACTTCCAAAAAAATCTCAGCTGTTATAAGTATTTCATGAGGAACTCATGCACTTTCATTTTGTTATTATTTTTATTGTTCGACACAAGAGTACTTCGTATTTTTTAACAACATAATTTGACGAGAATAAAAATTAAAATATGAAAATAGAATGAATAATATATATATATATACACTTACGCAATCCATTTAAATTATGTTCCGCGTTATGGTGCCTAAGAACGTGTTCTAACGTCCGGAATGCATCTGAAAAATAAAAAAAATACATGAAATGATGAGTGCTTAAATAGTACCTTTAAAAAAAGAAACGAATAAAAATGAAATGTAATTTTGTGCATCTCAAAATCTCAGTTAAACTTTCTCTTTATTTTTTATCATAGAAATGTACAAAAACTTATTCTTCCTACGCACAAAATCTCAAGAAATGTTTTACGTATGCAAGGACGAAACCTTCAGTGAGATGTATACTGGACGGGATAAATTCTCATTTTTCTAATATGTTGGTGATTCGAGTCAAAAAGCCGTTAATGAAACTTCGAATTTCTACTTTTAATTTCCTGCCTTATCCTAACCTGGAAATCCCTCCGACGCTAAAATTTAGATGCCTCCGAAATGGTGTGATGTTCATGTTTCCCTCGACAATCGTAAAAAGATGCATTTTAAAGTAACTAAGTTATGCGTTTAATAAAATAATTGTAGTGTGTTCGGAAGAAAAGCCGCCACATGGAGTAAGTTTAAGTAGACTGGTACCATACTTTTTTAAGCTTTAATATTAAGCTCACTACACATTGTATGCCTTTCGTATCCTAGGTAATTTATGCTATGCATGTTTCGCATGCCAAGATCTTTGTCGGTGTGAAATAAAACGAGTGATTCGAGAGTATACATTTATTTATGTACAACACATTGCATTTATTCGCGTCGCTCACACGTCACACCGAGCCGCAGTCCGGTGCATACTAAGTGGAACTGAATCATAACAACAAACAATAAGTTTTACTAATTCCTGACATTGGGTGGTACTTAAATAGGTGGATTAATGAATGTCATTGTCGTAAAACCAATGAAAGAAGATATGTGAGTCATAAACGCAAATATTTATTGAACTACTGCGGCGACAATAGTAAATATTTCGGCTGTTCAGTTTTTCAGAAAATAATATTTAGTTTTATTATTATTATATATTCAGATTTAGACGAACGCAAGGAGCGACCCTGACAACGATGAAATGGGATGTATAGTTACGAAAGTCATTTTGCGCATGCGCAAGCTAAAATCTGACCTCAACATAGAAAAAAACAGAATCGCTAGGTCAGTGAAGTGTATTGGTAACTTTCGATCTAGGATATCTACAGGATACACTCCATCGTATTTTTTAAAGCTTTCGTCAGGTACACCCTCCTCCCTCCCCCTCATGGAGGGCGAGTGGAAGTCGAATTTCGATACGACACACCGAATTTATCCAAGGCTTTTATCACATTTAGCAACCGATTCTCGTAATTGGCGCAGACTGGGTCGCGGATGGCCTAGTGGTCAACGATCGCGACTGTCACGGAGAAGACCTCGGGTTCAATCACAGGCAGGTACGAACGCCCGAACCACTAAATATCCGCCGTGCGTCGGATGAGCACATTAAGAATTTATCCAAGGCTTTTATCACATTTGGCATCCGATTCTCATAATTTACGCATATTTATTATTATTTATTACCGGGTTCTGTAACAAGAAATAGAGGCGAAATTTTGACAAGAGTGAAAGATTTCTACTCCAAATTATATGAAAGGGATGATACATGCACTCCAGACATCTTGAAAGATACCAGTACCAGAGTTCCTCCAGTCCTTCCAGCAGAAGTTGCACATGCGATCAAGAACATGAAGCGGGGAAAAGCTCCAGGAGAAGATGGAATTACTGTAGACATCATACAAGAAGCAAGTGGAGAAATCGAAACAGTACTCGCCCAAATTTTCACTCGATGCCTTAATGAAGGAAAGATTCCTGAGGATTGGAACACCGCTACAATGATCCTGCTACATAAGAAAGGTGACATTGAGGATCTCGGAAACTACAGACCTATCAGCCTCCTATCAGTAGTTTGTAAAATCTTCACTAAAGTTCTTTCACACCGCTTGAAGGTAACACTGGACATGGCTCAACCGAGAGAACAAGCTGGATTCAGGAGTGGCTACAGCACAATAGATCATATCCACGTACTGAGAGAACTAATTGAAAGAGCGAGGGAATATGAACTTCCATTGTGCATGGCTTTTATCGATTATGAAAAAGCCTTTGATTCGGTGAAACCATCGGCAGTTACAATGGCTCTGAAAACCTGCGGTATTGAAGATGCATACATTAATATTATTAATAACATCTATGAAAATGCAAGTGCAAAGATTAGGCTGGTTGAAAATACAACACACGTAAAAATTGGAAAGGGAGTGAGACAAGGTGACACCATATCTCCGAAGCTCTTTAATGCCACATTGGCGAGTGTTTTTCAGTCGCTGAGCTGGGAAAACAAGGGGATAAAGATTAATGGAGATTATCTAACCCACCTTCGTTTTGCTGATGACATAGTCATTTTTGCAACTACCCCATCAGAGCTACAGAGTATGATCCAGGAACTTGCTGACAAGAGTAAAGAAGTGGGATTAAAAATGAACTTTCAGAAG
Organism: Macrothele yani; assembly: GCA_039090855.1. NCBI lineage: Eukaryota > Metazoa > Arthropoda > Arachnida > Araneae > Macrothelidae > Macrothele > Macrothele yani. The sequence goes on along the minus strand of CM077030.1, from coordinate 72,167,490 downwards.
ACAAAAGTGATGTTCAATGCTTTTACAAGAAATGAAGATTTATCGATTGATGGAGAAAAGCTGGAGATAACAGACACATACATTTATCTTGGACAGCAGATATCAAGTGAGGGTCACATTGGTGAAGAAATTAATCGGCGTACAAAACTTGCCTGGAGCGCTTTTGGAAGAAACAGCATAATTTTCAAGAGCAATATGCCATTATGTCTTAAAAGAAAAGTGTTTGATCAATGCATCCTTCCAGTGCTTACGTATGGTGCAGAGACGTGGACCTTAGCTAAAAGAGACATACAAAGGCTGCAGACAACTCAAAGAAGCATGGAGAGGTGCATGCTTGGTGTAACCAGGAGAGATAAGAAGAGGAACACGAGGATCCGAAAAATGACAAGAGTGGAAGACATCATGATCAGAGTTAAATCCCTGAAATGGCAATGGGCTGGACATACTGCCAGAAGAACAGACCATAGATGGACAGCCGAAATTTTAGATTGGATTCCAAGGGACAGGAAAAGACCCAGAAGAAGACCACATGGGAGATGGGTGGATGAAATTCGAAAGTATGCAGGGGGGACATGGAGGAGACTGGCACAAGACAGACCGCTGTGGAGGAAACTTGGAGAGACCTTCGTCCAGCAGTGGATTGATAATGGTTGACAATGATGATGATGATTACCGGGGGCCGGGTACTGACGCCCGGTAATAAATAAGGGCGTCTTCCTCCCACCTTCTACCTAGCTCGTGTCAGTTTCCTATAGGGCACTCTAGCCCAAATCTCCTAGATTCTTATTTCTAAGGGTTGTTTAAGACCTGGTGTCAGACACTTCCTTCCTAAAATCCTCTACATATGATATGATTTACCCAGACTGCAATGAAGTATTGTAAGGTTTATGAAAAGCGTTATGAAATAATGTTCCGCGATAGTTTAGTAAAATATATTATGGAGTAATAATGAAATTAACTATTGTTGCGTCACTTCATGAGACAACATTAAAAAATCATGACTACTTCCCTTACCCATTTTCGTTACATCGAAATTTTTACTCTAGATTTACTTTACTACAGTCGAGAAGGGTGCGTAGCATCAAAACTGTGATTAAGGATTGGTGAACCAGATAACATTGTACCGCTGTATGTAAAAACTGCGATTATGGAAAGATGAACCAGATAACATTTCGGGAATACGGAAGTTAAAGTGCGTTTGTTTCAGATTCTTTCTGTAAAACTGATTAGAACTGAGCGAAGTCATTATTTACATGAATTTAACATATGTTCAAGAACAGGTGAACAAATTTAATATCCGCATCAATGGTCAAAATACCCATTTTGACAGGGGCGGATTGGCGGTCGCAAAAGGGCCCGGGAAAATGTTTGCAAATGGGCCCTGGAAAATGTTTGCAAATGGGCCCGGGAAAATGTTTGCAAATGGGCCCGGGAAAATATTTGCGAATGGGCCCGTGAAAATGTTTGCAAATGGGCCCGTTCAGTTGTAGTTCTGCGGTACTATTGTATCACAACTGAAAATCACTTTTTTCATTTAAGAAACTTTAAGAAACGAAAAAAAAAGTACAGCTATTCTGGAAACAGTGGCGAGCATAGTACTGGTGGTGGTGGTGGTCGGAGGGGGTGGTGTTAAAAAGTACACCCGTCATCCTTAAATTGAAGTGGGTGTTGCGGAAAATTTTTCATTGGCCCATGCCAAGATTTTACTGCAGAAAAATTGTACTGCAATTTTTCAGTTGTGGACAATCACAGTTAGAAATTTCAAGATATTTAAATATCGTAGCAAACTCACCTAATCGACGTGGAAAAAGATAATAACCAGGTTTAAATCACTAATTTAGTTAGTTATGTATGTAATTGCGCTGGAGAAGCTTCTAATTTTGGACAAATTCAATATTTATATTTGTTTAAAATTTTCTCTTAAGAACGCTGAAGTAAGAACATTAATTTTTTTTAAACTGCTTATATAGCCTTTTCATGTCTGACAGATCGTAAAATAATCTTAATTTTCATACCTTTGGGCTTCCAGTTCTTAAATTTTCAACGAAGTAGGCTGAAATTCTAGCAAATATTTGAGAGAGAGAGAGAACTGCTACTACCAAAATTATATTGGAGTTGTACCAAAAGTCCTTTCGCATAAGACATGATTTTTAAATTTAAATAAATGGAAAAAAATATAGAGCTTGTACACTGTAAAATTTTCTATTTGTACTGCAATTTTTGTAAATTTTCAATTGTGGATGATCACAGTTAGAAATTTAAAGATTTTTAAATATCGTGGTGAACAGATTCTTCGTTTAGTGATCACATATTCGCATGTGTTTCAATTACAAAACGTGCTTTTATGCTGCGGTTATGCATTGTAAAGACATCTTGCTAAATAACGTAAGCAAATCATTTTGCAACTTCATGTTGAAATGATATCTCCGTAAATGCCTTTATCTGCAGCATTTGTCAGTTATCACAAGGAACGTAGGCTGCGTAGGTAGAACATTTCGGGGGAATGGGATCGTATAAGAACACCCCCGCAAATAATCTTACAGTTATTTCAAAATAAGTTATTGATATTATTAGCTTTCACTCTGAATTCTGTGTTGTCATATAGTGGATAGTACATCCCACAGTGGCCATTATTATATAGAAATCATTACTCAAGTTATGAGGATAATGGCTGCGAAACAAACCTAGCTCCTGTGCCTTGACCTTTGACCCCATTTCGAAGATATTAAACAGAATTGGTTTAGTATATACGGAACAGCATGCTTAAGTTTTGTTGCAATCGAAGCATTTTTACGTAAGTTATGACGCATAAGGGCAATGGAATGGATCCCACTCCTATGTCCTGACCTTTGACTCCATTTCCCCCATTTTCAATAGGGTTCGTCCCCACGTTGTCCCCTACCACATACTAAAATTGCATCGAAATTGAACCATTTTTGCGTGAGTTATTGTGCGGACAGGTAGACAAACAGACAGACAGACGGACAAAGTTGGAGCATATACGCTTCTTCAACCTACGGTTGGAAAGCGTAAAAAACGTAAAAATTAAAAAAATTACGATGACACCAACGACATCAAATTATCGAGTGGAATCAGTGCGTCTTTCACTAAAACTCACAAGCTTCCTAGGATAAAGAATTCTAACATATTGTCTTTTGATTTCAAGATGTGGAATTAATAAATTTCTGTCAAAATAAACGAATGTTACATTATTGGTGCAAAAACGCTGCATCAGAAGAATTCATAAATTCAGGAAAATAATCGTAGTTACAACAATCAGATGAAAAAATAATATGTGAAAAGTAGGACTTTTAGAAGCGGATGTGTCGCGTGAGATGCAAATATGTCATTAAACTCCTTAGAGGGAAAATATTGAATTTGGAAAATCAAAACGCATGCAGCTAATATTGATCCCCTTTGTGACTTGTCAGTGTCAAAACAGTGTTTCTAGTCCGATATTCTGAGGCTCAGGCATTCCCTAGCCCAACTAAAATATAAATGTTTTCCACAAAAGGCGAAAGTTTCTCCCAGAACGGTTATTTTCGCAAAATTTTTTAGGAAGATACCAGTAATGCAAAACTGAAGCTCGTTCTCTGTCATTGGTTTTATGGTCAAAATACAGAAATTTTTATCTATATATCCCATCATTTCTGCTAATTTCAGTTTTAAACGATACAAGATAGATCCCGGATAACACACTTCAGCCTTGATTTCCATCGATATAACGTATACCCTGAACAATAAAGTTTTATACTGAATTCAGGAGTATTTTTGGAAAGTTTCTGCATTCAGAAAAAATCATGCAATGCATTAATTATGATAAGCTTTCCAGCATAGCAGAAATTGCGCGCAGGCAAAACCTCCTCCTTACCCTGACTATTGATTCGTTCAGTATACCTCCGGAACGACATACTAAAGTTTTGTCGCAATAGAAGCATTTTCACTCAAGTTATTACTCAAGATATGAGGATAATGGCTGTGGAATAAATCTCGCTCCTGTGCCTTGGCCTTTGACCCCATTTCAATGATATTCAACAGAACCGGTTCAGTATACCTCCGGAAAAACATGGTACAGTTTTGTTGCAATCGAAGCATTTTTACGTAACTTAGGACGCATAAGGGTGATGGAATGGATTCTGCTCTCATGTCCTGACCTTTGACCCCATTTCACCCATTTTCAATAGGGTTTGTTCCCAGGTTGTCCCTACCACATACTAAGATTTCATCGAAATCGAACCATTTTTACGCGAGTTGTCGTGCAGACAGACATACAGTCAGACGGACAAAGCTGAAGCAAATATGCTTCTTCAACCTAAGGTTGGAAAACGTAAAAAAAAGGAAAATAAAAGAAGAAGGATGACACCAATGATATCAAATTCTCGGATGTAATGATTACGTTCTTTAATAAAAAGTATCAATCTTACTCAGTTAAAGTATTCTAACGGATTTCCTCTTGATTTTAAGATGTGCGATCAGTACTTTTCTGACAAAGTAAACGAATGTTACATCACTCTAGTGAAATGTTGCACCAGAGTTATTTCGAAATGCATGAATATTCGTGGTTGCAGCAAACCGACGAAAAAATAATTTTAAATGTAAGGCTTTCAGAAGCTCATATGTCGCGATAAGTGCAAGTGTATTATTATGCCTCTTAGAGGGGGAAATGGAGCTGGAATATCAAAAGGCATGTTGTGATGTACCTGCCAGCAGGACGCACACGACACAAAGGCAGATAGCAGCCAGAACGAATGTCCGCGTAGCTCAATTGGTAGAGTGACTTATTCCGGAGTGAGGGGACCCGGATTCGAGTCCCGGGGTGGACAAAAATGACGGAGAAATTTACTTCGTTATAATGGCGCCCGAACTTTCCGGATGACCAGGCCGTTCAAAATCTCGCAATGGTGTGATGTTCTTTCCACACCGCGAGATACGAAAAATCAGAGAATCCCTTCTCCAGAAAAATATATGTGTGTGACGTTGCATTCCACACACCAGATTGACTGGGAGTTCTCAAGTGCACGTTCTACAGCGGATGGCTGCTTGCAACGATTCATGGTCACGGCTGACCCGTGGGCCATGCCCCCGGCCCTCTTTCGGTAAGGGGGGGGAGATGTGACGCACCTGCCAGCAGGACGCACACGACATAAAGGCAGATAGCAGTCAGAGCGAATGTCCGTGTAGCTCATTTGGTAGAGTGACTTATTCCGGAGTGAGGGGACCCGGATCGAGTCCCGTCGTGGACAAAAATGACGGAGAAATTTACTTCGTTATAATGTAGTTAATACGAATACCTGTTGCACTTGCCAATGGTAAAATAGTGCTTCCGATCCAATGCGTAGGGGCTCAGTCCAATGTAGAATATAAATTTATCCCATCCAACGATAAATTTTTCTATATATAATGAAAAGGAAAGTTGTAGTCATATATATATACAGCAACTGGATGCGATGAAAATTTTCTATATGGTAGTTTAGAAGGGAAGGTGTAATGACAAATACAAATACATATTTGCGTTAATAAATTTGGGTCATTTTGCGTTAAAACTGTGCCTTGCGCACATCAAGAAAGACGCTAAACATCCTACCTATAGCATCAATTATATAATGCAAAAAGATTTTTGGCTCAGACTTTTGGAAGTCGTGCAAAACATATAAATTCAGATCACTCCGCCTAGCTGTACATCGCAGAAACTTGAAGGCGTATGAATGATCGTTTGTTTGCTGTGCGCTAACTGACGAAAAGAGAATTTTCCTCATCCAAATGCAAAAATATCGTGTCTACAAGCCAATAAACAAAGTGGTACTATTCGCACATGCCTTTCCGTGCCTAAAAGGAAAGAAAGAAAGAGGAAGAATAGCGCATCGCATTGAAGAATAAAACAAATATTGCTTACCTGCGCCCAGGCAGAAAAGAAGAGCCAAAACCAGGAGGACCTTCATCTTGGTTCTGTGTAAAACCAAGAGACGTGCTTTCCAAATCGAACGCAACCCCTATTTAAAGGTCTTCACTTTTTGAAAGGTGAAGGGTCAAGTTAAAGTGGCTTCATGGTCCTATGCTAATGCAGCGAAATCGTATTCTTTTTCCGACCACAAATCTTTATCTAATACGCTTACCTAAGCGCCGGAAGCGATTCTTTAAGTAAAAAAAAGAAAAGTAGAAGGAAGATAAGGTGTAACATAGACGATGTTTACGCACATATGCATTCAATCATTTTTTCTTGCAATTCCGCTTCTTAAACTTTATTCTAACACTTCCAGAGAGAGAAAGAGATAATGCATCGAATCTGAGGGATTTATGCTTCTCTTGCAAACTGGAAAAATTGAAGATACATCATTATTACTAAGAGCAAACGTTAGAGGCCCTTTTCGCAAAAATGTGTGATTTCCTTGCCTAGCAACAGTACCTTAAATTTCGGCGAATACCTTACCAGTGTAATGACCACATAGTAAAATTTTATACATAATTACCAAAGTACTTTGAAAAATATGAGATTTCGTTAAGTGATTCCGGTCTTTTGTGCATCGAACCCGTTTCAGCCAAACAAAATATGTTACGAACCCCCAGGATAAACTGAAATTTTCATTATATAATTATTATTATAATGTATAAAAACTCTAAATTGAGAGGAGTTTTTTTAATAATTAGAACAATAAAATTCTAATTAAAAAATTCATCTTCAAGACTTATATTTAATTTTTTTTTATTGTGCAAATTTTTTGGATATATCATATTCAATAAAAATCACATTTTTAATGAAATAAGTTAAAACTTAGAAACTTATGAACTTAATTTCGATGTTCGACTTTTTTATTTAAACAAAGGTTTGCAATATTTAACTCAACACCAGAAAAAAACAACCTTGAATCTTGTTCCGCATTGAATTTATTTTTGAATTTTGATTTGAAACAAGTATAAAGTGAAAATTCTCGTTCACACAGCTATGTGGTGGAAAATGGTAAAAGAATTTCAAAATTCCTATTATTGAGAAATAGAAAGTAATTTTTTAACTTTCAACCAAAAGTTTATCAGGCTGTCATTTTTGAATGACATTTTTAGCCCAAATGTCAATTAATTTTTTTCTTCATCCATTCCCAATTTATCACTCAGACAAGTAAAGACTTTACTTACTTGAGAAACACAGGGGTTGTCCAAAATAGTAGAAACACCTTGAAACAACAGGCGTTGCGCATGTTGCGCACCTCATATGGTGTGGGTTTTAAACACCCTTGGCATTTAAAACTGCTTGAATCCGTCTTGAAATGGGCGCATACAAGTCCTGGATGGTGGTAAGTAGTGTGTTTTACCATTCTTCCTGCAGAAACTGCTCCAATGCCTTGAAAGACGCCGGAGGAGGATAACGCGATTGCACTCTGCTTTTCAACACAAACCACAGGGGCTCAATGATGTTTAAGTCCGGTGATTGTGCAGGCCAGGGTAGGTGTGCAGCTTCATCCACATGTTCCTCAAACCATGATTGAACAGTTCGACTTCTGTGAATCGGGGCATTATCATCTTGACAGGTGTAATCCACTGACGGAAAAAATGTCTGCGTCATTGAATGCACATGGTCGGCCAAACGAGTGACATAGTCACCGCTAGTGATCCGTCCGTGTAAGGTGATAATGAAACCTGCTGCAAACCACGAGATCATGGCCCAAACCATTACGGAACCCCCCCCCCCCGACCCCCATGATTCACTGTAGGAAGGAGACAGTCTGGGTTGTAGGCTTCTGCGGGGGTTCTTCACATGTAAACCCATCCTGTGGTGGAGAATAGTGAGAAACGTGATTCATCAGAAAACAAGACATGTTTCCATTGATCCGCAGTCCACGTTTTATGTTCCTGGCAACACTATTGTCCCCGTTTCATATTCACGTGTGACACCAGAGATTTTGCAATCGCAGCTCTGCCGTAAATATTGTGCTTATGCAATTCCCTTCGCACGGTATGGGTCAACACTTGGTTTTGGAGATGTGCATTAAGCTCAGCAGTCACTTTCGTCACCGTGGTCTTCCTCCTTGCGGTCACAATCCACTTTAATGTCCTCTTGTCTCTCGCAGTGAGTTTGGTTTTCCTTCCACAGTTGTGTCTCGCAGATAATGCTGTGCTTTGTGCATAGTATGCTGTATGGCCTTCGACACGGTACCTCTCGATACCCCAATACCTGTGCCACTGTAATTACCAACGAACCAACCAGACGGGCTCCTACAATCTGCCCTCTTTGGAACTCCGATAGGTCCCTCATTGTGCCTTCATCTGGAACTATGCAAACATCGATTTACAATGCAATCACACAGACCCTTGAAATTAGAAGCAATACTTTTTTTACAAAAACGATTGCAGCTACATGTTCGTTTTACTCAAAAAGCAGCACATACCAAAGTCACTGTTTTCAGCGAGGTGTTTCCATTATTTTGGACAACACCTGTAAGTGTACTTCTCTGAATGATGAATTGGGAAAAACGGGTTGACTATACAATACAATTTATTAGAAACTTCAGAAAAAATATTCATTGAAAGTCACTCCTGAATATTTAGGATGATGTCTTTATGAACAGCCTAATCCGAAAATAATTCATTTTCTAAAAAGAAATTCTTTAATGCCACCTCGTACTGAGTACTATGATAACCAGTGATGGTTTTGAATCGCTGCATAAACAAATCTGTAATGCGTCAAATAGTCCCATACTTGTAACAAAAGAAATATATATTTTTAACATTGCAGAATAATTCTTTACTTCTTAAGGTGTCATTACAGAACCTTCAGCCGAACCGTTCGTACCACTGTCGCGAACCACGGAATAGGAACCACTACCCTACATTGATAACGTTTTTGAAAAAGGATATAGTCGATATGAAAAATTTGATATTGAATAATTACCCTGAATTTAAAGCTGACATTTAAAATGTTATATTACGTCGTAATGTAAAGTTACGGAAAGCATATGCTACGACGTTGCAAAAGGCAATCATGCGAAATTGTGGATAAATGACTCCGCAGGAAAAACCACAAACGAAGACGGTAACCGATGGTCTATGGGGCTGGCCTGTGACCATTGTCCGATAAGGGCTTGGGGTCACGAGTCCCGGGAGAGCCATGAATTTGCTGTATCACACGGTCCCTTCTCGGAGACCAGCGACCCTAAATTTGGGGGAGGGGGCGTTTACATCTCTACGCGTTGCTTATCGTGGTAGTTAAACCCCGAAAACAAGTGAAAAATGTATCTCTCTTTTATGCATTATTATTATTATTATTATTATTATTATTATTATTTTGTAGAATTGCATGAGATATCCAATATCTATAAACAAAGTGAGGTCAAAGGTAGATGATTTCGCACTTAGTTTTCTGAATGAAACAAAGTAAGACATGTATAATTTAGTGAAAAGACTTGTGACGTACCACGGAGATGAAAATATGTGTTAATACGACAAATCTGCAGCGAGGTGTTCTGTCCGCGCAGCTCAGTTGGGAGAGCGACTTACTCCGGAGTGGGGGGACACGCGTTCGATGGCCGTAGCGGACAAACTTGTGTTTTCACATTGGCGCCTGATTGTGGAAAATGAATGCACTGGCGGTTGGGTTCTTCAAAAAATGTAGTATGTTTGTTCCACACATTGTTTGGAATTAATTAAAAATTCCTACTTCGCTTCAAAGACGAAAATAAAAATTAAGAGGGAGATGATGTGACGAACTACAAGGGTGAAAACATGTGCCAAGACGACAAATATGCAGCGAGACATTCTGTCCGCGTAGCTCAGTTGGGAGAGCGTCTTACTCCGGAGAGAGGGTACACGGCTTCGATGTTCGTCGCGGACAAACTTGGGTTTTCAAAAACTACATTACATTTTCAGTCCACCTTAGCGCGGTAGTCCAAGCGTTGGTCCCTGACCTTTCGTCGAGTGGGCCAGGGTAAAGAATGGATGGTTCATTTTTCGCCCCTTCTCTGGAGCCAGTGCCCCTAAATTTGGGATGGGAGACTGATTGGAGTCGCTCAAGGTGGTCACTATACCCCCTCGAAATTTTTCGATCGTTACCTATAAATTATGAAACAAATTGTATAGCCAGCCGTGCAACTGCCGTGATATTTATAGAAACCTCTTTTTCTTTATGCCGCCGCAGAGGTTTAGTTGTCTAAGCGCTGACTTATGACCATTCATCCGAGAAGGGTCCGGGTTCGAACCCCGGTGAGTCATGGATGTTGTGTTTGTCTTACGGCACTGGCTCTTTCCCTTCCCTGGAACCAGTGGCCCCAAATTAAGGACGGACGACTGCTTATAGCCCATTGAGTTACTCACGGTGGTCTTTAAACCTCGAATAAAAAAAACTTTTTTTAATTGAATTGTATCATATGTATCGAAGATTGCATTGCATCATATTATATTACTAGATGAACTGAAACCTCGATTCTCTTGTATGACGTTCAAAACGCAATTTGTTAATTCCGAGTACTACTTACTTTAATGAATGATTGTGCTACGAGTGCATTTCCTAAACCCCGTAACCAAGGAAAATGTTCGTGCCTTCTGCCCTCTACGGGTGTGAATCGTCTTCCAAATGCAGTAAAATCATCTTTGGAATATATGAATACGGGGGAAATCTTAATTTTGTACTACCTCATAAACTAAACTAATCGTCTTTCCATCCGATGCTAAAATCTTTTCATTCTCCACTTTTTCGCATCTGTTTCATACACTGCCGGACAATTGCTAAGGACGGATGACAATAGCAACGATAGCAACCATAAAATGGAAGGCAGGAAAATGTGGAAATTAACATAAGTGCGAGATACAGTAAGACGTGTTGTGCGTATGAAAATTTTGGATTGCTGACCTTGTTCGTGACGTCATAGTGCTGATAAGAGATATAAAGGATTTGACGCGTATTGACCGTTATTGTTCAAACGCAAAGTTGAAAGGGAAAGAAGTTGAAAGGGAAAGAATCAATTGATGAACTTGCAATTTTCAGTATGTCCTCCCGACACCACCTAGATGATTTTACGCGTGGCCGTATTATTGGCAAGATTGAAGAAGGGCGAAAAATAACAGATGCTGCCAGGGAGTTCGACGTCAGCCACAGTGTTGTTTCAAGGCTTTGGAAATCATTTCAAACAGATGGAGAGTGTAGCAAACGTCACGGGGGAGGTCGTGTTCGCAGTACGACACCTGCAGAAGATAGGTACATAGTGCTATCAACAAAAAGACACCGGCGCAGCACAGCTAGTGAGGTAGCAAATCAGTTTATGGCTGCTACTGGCAAACGGATCACCCGAAAAACTGTCGCCAGACGTTTGCATGAAGGAGGACTATACGCCCGCCGTCCTGTTGTGTGCATCCCATTGTCCAGACGTCACCGTACCGCCCGTTTGCAGTGGTGCCATCAACATCGCAATTGGACTGGTAACGACTGGTCTGCTGTCCTCTTCTCAGATGAGAGTAGATACAGTCTATCGTCTGATTGTCGACGACAACTGATCTGGCGTGATAGTGGTACTGCATATTGTCCAGCAAACATACAGGAAAGGGACCGATATCCGACATGTAGTGTCATGGTATGGGCTGGCATCATGATCAATGGCCGTACGTCCCTCTATGTGCTTCTAACTGGGACTATGACTGGCCAAAGATACATTAATGATGTTCTGCTACCTCATGTTCGTATGCTCCGTGGTGCTATCGGTGATAGATTCATTTTCATGGACGACAACGCAACATGTCATCGAACAGTCGCTGTCCAGGAGTGTCTTGAGAGCGAGGATATTCAACGCCTCGTATGGCCAGCACGTTCTCCAGATCTGAATCCCATTGAAAATGTGTGGGATGCTTTGGGGAGGAGTCTTGCTGGTCGCCAATGCCCTCCAATGAACAATTACACCCTCATCCGTGCACTGACAGAGGAATGGGATAAATTACCCCAACAGCTGCTTGATAATGTTGTGCAAAGCATGACACGACGTGTGAAATCTTGCATCGCCCTCCATGGTGGCCATATCCCGTATTGAAATCTTACGCCGGAACGCCTGCGGACGGTATTTGCATTTTTTTCACGTTTACGTATTCTGCACAAAATGTCCTGTTTGTCCCTTGAACACTTTCCAAAGCCTTCTGGATTTCAGAGCACAATAAATTGTCTCTCTTGTAATGTCCTGGCATTCTGACATTATTTTATTTCACTTGGCATCCAACCACACTTACTTTTTTATGCGCTATATAGCCGTTTATGATCCGTCCTTAGCAATTGTCCAGCAGTGTAGTTCCAGATGCAGCCATGAATTTCTCCTTTCAAAAGGAAAGTGAAGAAAATGAATTTGGCAAACAAACCCTGCGTACACCTTTATGAACCCTAAGACAAATGATTTGGCCAATTTTGCACCGGTAGTGAAGTACTGCATGCATCAGGCGGGCAACGTGCTCTCATCGCCAGGAAAAAATCCGACCACTGATGAAACAACGTTCAAATAAGGAAAGACGTTTTTCTTCTCGTGATGAGAGCGCGTGACAGGAACATTTTCGATAGGGTGGGTCGGAAATTCCGAAATGTTTTTGATCGAATCGCTATAGTACGTAAAAGTTTCCCCTGGTATCTAAAGATAATATAAGAAAATATACACAGTCGAGTCACATTATTATGACCACGTCCTACTTTTGACGTCAACAGCGCGTAGCCAATGAAAGAAGGCACGTGTCGTGGGCTGGCCTGGAGGGCATGTAAGATGTGCTGTAGGCATTCCGAAAACTTATCTCTCGTTGCTGTCATGGATAAAAGGAGCGATTTATCAGATTTGCAAAATGGGATGATTATCGGCTTCCGGGCCAAGGGCGGCAGTATTACTAAAACAGCGCAGTTTGTGAACTGTTCGTGTGCTGCTGTGGTTAAAGCGTATCGTGATTGGAGAAATCGCACCACTGCGAATAAGCGGTGTGGAAACTCCGGAGCACTACGTGCCATTGATGTGAGAGGTGAACGTCGGCTTCAAAGGTGCGTGAGGGCCAATCGATAAGCTACAGTAGAGCAACTCACTGGCCGAATGAACCAGAGGGCTACCGGAAGTGTGCCTAAAACGACAGTTCAGCAAACCCTGCTGCGTATGAGGCTCAGATGCAGACGGATGGCCACTGCACCTATGTTAACGAAGGCGCATCGGCAGAAAATGCTTATATTTGCACGAATTGGACCGCCACTGATTGGCAAAGGATTGCCTTATCCGAAGAGTCACGTTTCCTGCTTCATCGAACGGATTGACGTTGGCGTATAAGGCGAGACACATCGGAGAACAAACACTCTTCAACCATTGCTGACAGAACACAAGCTGGTGGGGGCAGCGTTATGGTCTGTGGAATGTTTTTGCCGCATTCTCTGGGTCCACTATTACCTGTGTAAGAAAGTACTTACCTGGCCCTCTAATTACCCCGACTTAAACCCAACTGAGCATCTGTGGGACCACCTCGATCATGTTGTTCGCTCTATGGATCCTCCACAACGCACCCTCCAGCAGCTGTCAGATGCGCTAGAGTCAGCTTGGCTTCACATACCTGTGAACACCTTCTAGCGCTTTATTGAGTCACTCCCAGCCCGTCTAGCTGCTGTCCACGCTGCTCACGGCGGTTACTCTGGATATTAGCTGGTGATCACAATAATGTGACTCGACCGTGTATAATTAGACGATATTTTCCCTTCGCGCATGACGATCGAAATTATAAAAATTTTCCAAATTTATGCAATTTTTTTTCTAAGTACCAAATAAATTACAATCGAATCGCTGTAGTGCGGAAAAGCTGCCTCTAGTATATCTAAATATGACGTAAAAAGTTTCTTGAATTAAGAATATATTTTCCATTCGCGCATGACAATTAAAATGATAGAAATTCCACAAATTTGGACAAAATTGCCCTTCTGTAAAGAACTTCTGGAAAATCATCTATTTCAGTTTAAGGTGATGGGTTTTGTTCAGTGCACACAGCACGAGGTTGAAGACAATAACTTTTCCTTAAGTCTTCCGGCTCAGTTGCAGTCTGTCCACTAGAAGCAAATTCAGAAGTGGCAGCAATTGATATATGGTGGAGTTTACATTCTTTTCTTTGCTTCCTATTCTTTCATTTTTGGGGGTTTGTCTATCTACTGGTTCAATCCTTCTTATCTTATACTGTCTTTGGAGATATAGGAACTTCAATTCAATCGAAGGGACATTTTTCGATTTCTTACAGGAGCACGCATTTGATATTGGGCAAATACATGAGTCACGTTTTTTATTATATATAAATCCAGCGTCACAGAACTCTTGCACGCAGCAACACCAAAAATGCCTTAGATTCTTTTGTAAAATTGTCAAGCTTGTTTTGAAAGTTTGGTTTGTTTTTGTCCCGGTTTTAGCACTTCCTTAATTTGTAATATTTAATATGGTAGGCCTTAATAAACTGCGCTGTTCTGTATTTAAATACTATGCATGTTTTATCAAACACAGTTTTTCTTTTGTTTGCCACTGTCACCAGCATATGGCCTCTTTGTCAAGGTCGACGGAATTCAGCTTCAAGTGAGTGGAGGGGGAAGGATTTGGTACTTATGACGAATCTCTACAACTGCCTGATATTGTGGAATTTCTAAAATTTTGATCGTCATGTGCAAACGGAAAATATTCTTTTAATTAAAAAACTTGTTTACATTATCTATACCTATACCAGGGACAACTTTCCCCCACTATAGCGATTCGATTAAAAAACATTTCGGTATTTTCGAACCACCCTAATTTTCAAGCATCAGAGGCAGCGCTCATACGCACATTCAGTCATAAAAGCGTTCGTAACTGTTACTCTGATTCCCTAGCATAGTAAATATACACTATATTGACAAAAGTCACTAAACACCCCTTACAAAGCAAATGAACGAATCCGCTGCGTTATTAAGATGCGCAGTACAGCTGCAAACGGTATACAAACAAGCCTGCAGCTGACCGCGAGCATATCGTACTGTGAGATTGAGTGAAAATGTTGCGGCGGGAGAGAACTGACTTTAAAGGAAAGATTGTTGGGTGGTATATCAGTGGTTTGTCCATAAGAAAAACCGAGAGGCGTTTAAACATACCCAAGTCAACTGTTTTGGATGTACTGAATAAGTGGAAGGCACATGGTGTGCCTGAAGTAGCAAA
Organism: Macrothele yani; assembly: GCA_039090855.1. Classification (NCBI taxonomy): domain Eukaryota; kingdom Metazoa; phylum Arthropoda; class Arachnida; order Araneae; family Macrothelidae; genus Macrothele; species Macrothele yani. The sequence continues at coordinate 72,152,347 of CM077030.1, read as the reverse complement.
ACGTACCGGCGGACCAAAGAAAATCAGTGATAGAGGACGTCGAAGCCTCAGGAGAGTCGTTATAGCTAATCGACGGAGTTCTGCACAAGATCTCAGTGTACAGCGGAGTAAAAATGCTGGAACCTCGATATATACACGTACCATTCGCAGAGAACTTCATTCCTTAGGCTACTCCGGCCGTGCGGGTGCTCACAAACCTTTCACCTCTGCTCGGAATGCTACTCGTCGTTCAGCATAGTGTAAAGAACATTTATCGTGTACCTTAGATCGATGGTAACGGGTCCTATGGACTGATGAATCCAGATACACGATCCAACAGTCTGATGGCCGTGTGTTGGAATGGCTGCAGCTGAGGGAACGCTATTTACCAGAGTGTACTGTTCCTACGGTCAAGTTTGGAGCTGGCAGTGTACTCGTGTGGGGGTGTTTTTCGTGCTTTGGCCCCGTCCCATTGGTTATCGTGGACAAATCTGTTAGCCAGCCCGTCTAACTCGATATTCTGAACAATTATGCCCTACCAACTGTGTAGCAATACTATGGAACCGAGCTTTGTTGGTACCAGCAGGATAATGCACCGAGCCAAAAAGCAAGGACGGTGACGGTGTGGTTCGACCATAATTCCGTATCGTGTGCGGACTGGCCAGCACAAAGGCCTGATCTTAATCCCACAGAGCACCTATGGGATGAATTAGAGCGCCGCATAAGAAGTTTGGAACCAAGAGAAGAAATTTGGAACTATTTTGTACTGAATGGAAGCGCATACCTATCTCTGTGTTCGAAAACCTTGTCGAATGCATGTCTCGAAGGGTCAGTGCATGCATTAAGACCAAAGGTGGACAGACACCGTACTAATGTATGTCAATAAATGCAATGTTGCATTTCTCTTCTAGGTGTCCGCTGACTTTGTCAATATATATTATATTATATTATATTATATTATATTATATTATATTATATTATATTATATTATATTATATTATCATATGAAATAAAAACTTCACCGTCTTGGTACGATATTTAATAAAAGATGAAACTATTTACAGATTAAAATATCCCACTAGCACTTTCGGGGCAACATTCACCCCATCATCAGGATGAACAGAGGGGTAATGGATTGATTGATTGATTGTAGAGGATTTTAGGAAGGGAGTAGCTGACCCCAGGTCTTAAACAACCCTTAAAAATAGGAAGCTAGGAGATTTGGGCTAGAGTGCCCGATAGGAAAGTGACACGGAAACGAAGTAGAAAGGAGGAAGACGCCCTAATTTATTATCGGGTGGGGGGGGGGGCAGTACCTGTGGGTCCGACGGTTTAACGTGTCCATCCGACGCACGGCGGGCATTTAGTGGATCGAGCGTTCGTACCTGCCTTTGATCGAACCTGAGGTCCTACCCGTGACAGTCACGAACGTTGCCCACTAGGCCACCCGCGGCCCCAGAGGGGTAGTTCAGCACTCGCTTAACTTTTTATAGGAGTGCAGTGATGCACTATGGGTAAGAATATTGAGTGTCATGTGGGTCGTGACTGTATGCCTTGGTGGGGAGCGTACCTTCAACAAAGGGTCCGAGGAGGGATATACTCAAGATTCTTACCCATAGTGCATCGCTGCACTACTATAAAAAGCTAAGCTAGTGCTGAATTACCCCTCTGTTCCACCTGATCATGGAGTGAATGTTTCCCCGAAAGTGCTAGTGGGGTATTTTAATCTATAAATAGTTTCATCTTTTATTAAATATCGTACCAAGACGGTGAAGTTTTTATTTCATTTGACACATTTGTGCGAAGTTACTCTTTCATCTATATTATATTATATTATATTATATTATATTATATTATATTATATTATATTATATTATATTTACTTGAACTCCATTAAGTTCTCGTGTCTCAGGTATAATACAGACTGAAGAGCCAAATCATTATGACCACCGCCGCTTTATTCCAGGCATATGTCGTGAAACGGCATAAATAACACCTGATACTGAGCTCTGTTAGTCAGTGTTATTCTTGTTCATCATATGGAAAGGAGCGGACTTCAGTGAGTTTTACAAACTGTAATGGCCAAATTACTGAATCAGAGCATTTCCGAGAATGCAAAGGGGCGTGGGGTGCTTACGGTATGCCTTGGTGGGGAGTTTAACTTCAACAAATGGTCAGAGGAGGAGTAAACCACGAACAGCCGGTAAGATGTGTGCCTACCACGGCTCACCGATGCTTAGAGGTGAGCGAAGGCTATCACGTATGTTAGGAGCCAACAGAAGGAATACTGCTGTGCAACTCACCGGTAATTTGAATACTGGTGACGGGAGTAAAGTGTCACAACACACAGTACATCGAACCCTGCTGAAAATGGAACTACAAGGTCGCTCCGAGTTCCCATGCTAACCCGTGTTCACCGTCGAAAGCGCCTACAATGGTCACGCGAGAAGAAAAACTGGATTTTGAATGGTTGGAAGAAGAGCGTCTGGTCCGATGGATCTCCTTTCGTGGTACGTTTCCGTCGTTTACCTGGAGAAGTGTGGGCACCATGATGCACCGTAGGACGAAAACAAGCAGGTGGAGAAAGTGTAATGCTTTGGAAAATGTCCTACCCTTTTCGAATTGCACGGGCTTCGTAGTCGGAAACTGACACTCCCTGGCTGTGCTGTCTATATACGAGGGTTGTGCCGAAAGCGCAAAAGAGGGCATAGCGTGTTCATTAACTGAGAGAGGTCGTTCAAATTACACATATTGGTAGAGTATCTCTGTCTCTATACAAAGGTACTATTCAACAAAGTCTATATCACAAGCGATGTAATTGCGCCAACGTTGAACACAACTCTCGAATCCCTTTTGAAAACATTCCGGCGTGGACTGTTGTGCCCACTTCTTCACAGTCACTTTCACCTCGTCTGTATCGTCAAATCGTTGTCCCCGGAGACTGTCCTTCATTGGTTCGAGCAAGTCGAATTCGGAGGGCGCCAGATCTGGGCAGTACGGTTGATGAGAACCATCGATCAGCCAAATTTGCTAATCGACTGATTTATGAGTGCGGTCTCGCAATGTCATGGTGAATGTGGATCCTTTTCAGATTCTTGTTCGGTTTCTTCCTCCTTACGGCTTCTTGAGTGTCTCAATGTACCGCTCGCTGGTCACGGTACGGCCACGTTCTAGAAAATCAAGAGTTCTGTCATCCCCCCAAAAAACACAGTCACCATGACTTTCTGTGCTGATCGCTGGCTCTTGAACTTCTTAGGCTTTGGTGAAGAGGTTTGACGCCATTCCGTGGATTGGTTCTTCGTTTTCGGTTCGTAAACATACGCCCATGTTTCATATTGTCACCAGACCGAAACAAAACGTGTCTTCATTGGCTTCAAATGCTTCCAGCACATCAGAGCAGGCTTCCACCATTCTCTCGTTCAAATCGGATGTCAGTTGCTGAGGTACTCTTTGCACACGCTTCCCGATACCATTGTCTTCCACCATCTTTCGTATGGCATTGTGACCAAAGTCCAGTTGTGCAATAAGCTCACGGATTGTGACTCGTCTCTCCGCGCGAATCAATTTATCCACTATCTGAATATGCGTGTCGGTGGTAGCAGATGGTGGTCTCCTACTGCGTGGTTTGTCTTCAATACTGGTTTCCCCTTCTTTAAACTTCTTCATCCATCTGTGCACATTGCTCTTGTCAATGGTGTCATCTCCGTAAACATTCTGTAGCCTTCTGTAGATATCGGACATGTTAAGAACTCAATGACGGCACGTTGCTTCTGCTTGGAATCCATTATTTGCCTGCAATGAAGAAAAAAGATTACCATAGAGGAAGAGTTACTGTATTAACATGTGCAATTTGAACGACATCTCTCAGTTAAGAAAAGTGATGCCTACTTTTGCATTACTTCCGGTACAAACCTCTTATTAATACACTCACGGACAATGAAATTTGCGCACCTAAAAGAAAACTACCGCGAAACTTTGCAAATAGCTAGAGTGAAAATGATTCACGTTTAGTGCGATTGCGCATGACCGCACATAATCTGGTGGCGCTGCAAGAAGGAACAAACAGCCTTATAAACCGGCATGTAGTCGATGCCCCATAAAAGGTAAAAGCACCAGCCGACTTAAGCAAGAGTACAGACTGACGGAAATGCCGGGGAGATGCCAGAAACGCCGATCGATATACGCAACTTACGGATTTTGAGGGAGGTCTGATCACTGGGCTGAAAATCTCAGGGAGGTCGGTGCGCCGTATAGCCCGCCACTTGGATTGTTCTGACCATAACGTCCTACTGTGTTGGGAGCAGTGGACACGAGACGGCATTGCCACACGGCGGATTGAGTCCGGGAAGACCAGGAAGACCACCGGTATACATGATCGACGGATCGTGCGCCAGGCATGAACGAGTCCCACGGGGACCCGGTACACTATACAGGCAGATGTGGCGGCTCCTGTGTACTCACGAACCGTTTCCCGACGCCTCGCGGAAGAGAATATGCAATCCCAGCACCTCTTACGTGTGCTGCCATTAATTCCGGAACATCGCCGCCTCCATTCGCATTGGTGCCAGGCCAGAGCAACGCGTAACGCCACAAACTAGCATCGTGTGGTGTATAGCTATGAGTGTCGCTTCGTTTCGGGGACAGATGATCATCGTGTCCGGGAGTGGAGGTCCCCGGGTCAACGGCACAATCCCAACAATGCTATCGAACGCCACACCTCCCCACTACAGGCATTACGGTCTGGGAAGCCATAGCCTACGATAGCCGATCAGCTCTAGTAATGGTGCGTGGATCATTGACGGGTGAGCGGTATGTGGATGAGATCATACGGCCCCATGTGCTGCTATTCCTGGCCGGGATTCCAGGTGCGCTATAGCAGCAGGATAATGCCAGGTCGCACACGGCTCGGTTTGCCCAGGACTGCTTACGTCACGTCCAGACACTCCCATGGCCTGCCCGCTCCCCGGACATGTCCCCTATCGAACATGTGTGGGACCATTTGAAACGCCAGCTTTCTCCGTGCCGCACTAACCAGGATTTAGAACACACCGTCTAACACGTGTGAGCCAGTCTGCCGCAGGACAACATCAAGGGTCTGTTCACCTCTATACCGGACCGTATTGCAGCATGTATTGGCGCACACGGCTGGGCAACGCGGTATTGAAGATGACTGGACTAAGTGCCACTGATCCCTCTGTGATTGTCCTGTAGCTCTGTTTTTGCAATCACGTGTATCATTCATCTGTATCATTACGTCCATAAAATTTCAGTTCAATCCGATGCTTCCTTCTTGGTGCCCAAATTTTGTTCTCCGCAGTTCGGAGAAGTCAATGCTGTTCTGCTCGTGTAAAGAGGAATAGTAATACTGTAATAATAATTTGTCCCAGGAGTATATTCTTCTTCATTTTTAAACGATGACTTTTGAACTACGTACATCAGCATGGATATAGTTTTTATAGAGAGGTCAGTTGACGTCACAATGAAACCGAATGAATCGATGCCAGCGTTTAACGCCAGTGCTCTCTACAGAGAGCGATTTCTATCGGAGAGGTTTCTAGATCTTCTGGTAGAACAGCTTTGCCATTTTTGCTACCTGCGTTTTGCTCTTAGAAGAGAGGGATGGGGCGTGGGCGTCTTCCTTCTCATGTCTAGCTCGCGCCTTCTTGGATATTTGCTTGGAATTCTTCATAAATAAATTTCGACATATAAGGTGAATTTAATTTTTTTCTTTGTTAATTCTTAAAACATACTGATTAATGTTTTTGAACTCTTTAGAGTTTAGAAGTAATGCGACATATTTTTAAGAGTTCATGGGATTTCAAGTAACTATTTGGAGCGATATAATTCGTGTTCTAATACTCATCACTATACTGTCCTTATTGCGCTCTTTTTACCTAAGTGATCAGGAGCCACTTGCAGTAGTAAAGATCTTCCTTCATCAACATGGATATCAGTACGCTGCTAGAAGAATGTCTCTCCACAAGTCTATGTCTTAAGCCAGAGGTTCCCAATCAGGGCGTTGGTCCGAGGCGTCGCGTCTGTAAGGAAAAACTAAAACTTACAATGTGAAACGCAACATGCAAATTTTCAATACGTGTACATATTTTAAAGAGTGAATTGTAAGAAAGAAAGAAGACATAATAGTGCTGAATGCTTCATTAATAATGACTTCTTTTTTTTTTTTTTTTTTTTGATTTGAGGTTTAACGACCACCGTGAGCAACTCAATGGGCTATAAGCAGTCGCCCGTCCCTAATTTAGGGTCACTGGTTCCAGGGAAGGGAGAGAGCCAGTGCCGTAAGACAAACACGACATCCATGCCTGACCGGGATTCAAACCCAGACCCCTTACGGACGAATGATCAGAGGCCTGCGCCACCGGGGCGGCTAATAATGACTTCATTCTTAAGTTGTCGTACTCATACGATATGTTTGGGAGGCTGAGTTCTCTGGATGAGAGCCTACAGGGCAGAGAATCACACATAATACAACTGTACGACAAGATTCTGGCTTTCAAAAGGAAGTTACTTCTGTGGAAGAACAACACCAAATCAGGTGGTTTTGAATGTTTTCCTACGTTACACAAGTGCATAAAAAACCGAGATGCTATTAAGGGCGAAATTGAAACCTGTGATTTTGGAGCATCTATCTCAACTCAACGTTCAATTTGACAAATATTTTCCTCCACAAATAGATGAACACAAGTGGGTTACAGACCCGTTTACAGCAGATCCACCATCAACCTTTACTAGTGCTGGGCAGGAACAGTTAATAGACATTTCTTCAGATTCACAAGTGGGTTACCGACCTGTTTACAGCAGATCCACCATCAATCTTTACTAGTGCTGAGCAGGAACAGTTAATAGGCATTTCTTCAGATTCACAACTGGGTTACAGACCCGTTTACAGCAGATCCACCATCAACCTTTACTAGTGCTGAGCAGGAACAGTTAATAGGCATTTCTTCAGATTCACAAGTGGGTTACAGACCAGTTTACAGCAGATCCACCATCAACCTTTACTAGTGCTGGGCAGGAACAGTTAATAGACATTTCTTCAGATTCACAACTGGGTTACAGACCCGTTTACAGCAGATCCACCATCAACCTTTACTAGTGCTGAGCAGGAACAGTTAATAGGCATTTCTTCAGATTCCCAAGTGGGTTACAGACCCGTTTACAGCAGATCCACCATCAACCTTTACTAGTGCTGAGCAGGAACAGTTAATAGGCATTTCTTCAGATTCACAAGTGGGTTACAGACCCGTTTACAGCAGATCCACCATCAACCTTTACTAGTGCTGAGCAGGAACAGTTAATAGGCATTTCTTCAGATTCACAAGTGGGTTACAGACCCGTTTACAGCAGATCCACCATCAACCTTTACTAGTGCTGAGCAGGAACAGTTAATAGACATTTTTTTCAGATTCCACACTGAAAATGACATTCTCTTCAGGAACTCTGCCACAGTATTGGAACCGTGTGGCAAAGGAGTATCCCGAATTGAGTAACAAAGCCGTGAGAGTAATTCCCCCTTTTTGCCACATCCTACCTTTGCGAGGCAGGATTTTCAGCTCTGGTGGTCATAAAATCCAGATATAGAAGCAAAGTTAACGTTGAGAAGGAGATCCGCGTAGCTGTATCGAACATTGTCCCTAGATTCGATGTTTTGTGTGACGAGAAACAAGCTCCCCCATCCCATTAAGACGCAAATACCTCTGCTAGGTAGTTTCTAAAATTAATGTAAAAATGTGAAAGCCAAATGAAGAGTGTTACCATTGTGAAAATATGTCTATCTCATCAGTTTCTTCTTATTCAGTTCTCTAATTTTATTCTAATTTTGTATTTTTACCTTAAAAGGAATACAAGCTAGTAATGTAAATGACTATTATCTTTTAAAAAAAATACCACAAACTCGACTTCGGGCATGTTTTATAATTTTGGGTACAGGGGCGTCGCACGAAAAATGTGACATGTGAAGGGCGGCGCGGTCTCAAAAAGTTTGGGAACCCCTGTCTTAAGAGATGTTTTTCCAAGTCACTCCGGCATGATTTTAAATTTCATCCATTCATCTCCCACGTGATCTTCTGCTGGGTGGTTTACTGCTATTTCATTCGTTCAACGGTCTCGTCAGTTATTTTAGCATTATGGCCAGCCTAGAAATGGGTCGGAAATCACGTCGCTGTTATTTTGTTAGCGTTACCGAAAAATCCCTGACACCTTTAAGACCAGTGAAATAAAGTTGATATAGTGATATCAGTTCCAAATTCACTGCTAAGAATGCTACCGTTAGCAGGGTTTGAACAATGCTTGGGGCTCAAAGTCATTTTTACGTCATAGTTTCGGTTGAAACATCATACAGGTCTCTAGTGATATGAGCTTTCTGTTTTGCTTTCTACCACAAGCAAAAGTTATTTTTATTTTTTTAAGCTTTCGCTGTTCGTCCGCTCTTAAATAAAAAATGTTTTTGTTGTTTGTTTGTTTGGAGGTATGACTCTAGGTAAAAGAGAGAACCAGTTTTGCAAGACAAACATAACACACAACGATGCCTCACCGGGATACAAACCCCAACAATCTTCGACAAATGAACAGAAGCCAAACGAAGAATTCAAAGCGGGCCGATTGCAACAGTGGTTTTGCCATTGTTACAAGCGAGACGATGACTCACAATCCCGGCTTTTTTACAGCTCCGTCACCGTTGTCGCAAGCGGTGATTCTGTCACTGATACAAGCAGAATGATGAACTCACAACCCCGGCTTTTATACAGCTCCGTCACCGTTGTCGTAAACGGTGATTTTGTTTGTGTGGAGTGGAGTTTCATCGTTGCAGCATGTGTTTGTATATTTCTGAATATATAAGCTTTCAATAAACAAGGAGGAAAATTTGGAACGTGGAGTAACTAGTACCATAGTTTTTTTCCAGCATGGGTAGTGCGTACCTTTATTTATTAGTAGTGATACGGCCATCGTTTGTGATCCTATTTTGACACTATATTTGTATTCAACTGTTCTAATTTTTAACGAACGAATTAGTTCCTATGTAAAGGCGATCCATGCCAGAAGCGTGAATTGACCTAAGTGGCATACTGTAAACACCATATTTATTAACTTCCTCAATTTGATCTCGATCATTTTCAACTAGTGAAGTTATGTTATTGGTTTGAATTCCAAAGTCAATATTATCATGATGACACTCATTTTTTTAAATATTCACCAAATTTGATATAAAAGGCATAGAGCCCACGTATCTCTTATCGGGTCGCTTTCTATGCAGAGTGGTGGTAGCAGACCTCGTAACTCTGTGCAGCACCTGGTTTACTGTAGACTCAGAGTAATCATGTGCCTTAGCTATTTCATAGATTCCCGTCAGTTCCTCCTGCCGTAATCTTCGGGTAGATGAATGGGTAAATGGTCGTCGCACTAAGAAGTAATGGGCTGAAAGTTTATAATTGAGCAGATGGGCTGAGGCCATAATTATTAGGGCAGTGGAGGCAGTCGGTTTTCGATAGACTGAAACATTGAGTCTGTGTAGCAGGGTTTCTAATAACCCTGAAGTCGGGGAAAGGTAATTCAAAGTTGCTTTCTATTTCTATTATGAATTTGATAGTGGGAGATTGAGAGGACAGAAGTTCAGTAAAGTTGTTTAAATCCCTAAAGGTAGATGCCAAAACACCAGAATATTATCAACGTATCGGATGAAAAGGAGTGGTTTTATTTGACAGTGTTCCAATACTTTATTCTCTATGTCCTGAAGGAGTAACAGAATGCCTGACAGCGAGGATCCCATAGGTGGTCCGTCTAGTTGACAGTAAATATTTTCATTAAAGCGAAACAACGACTTCTTATCATTGTCCGATTTGAATTTTTAATCTTAGAGCTAAAAATTCAAATCGGATAATACTATCTGTAGCTATTGGTTGATTTGAATTTTTTTTTCTTGCATTGGGAAGCCTGAAATATGCAAATGATGATCCTTTATTTCGATTTTTTACGATGTATAATTTCGCCGCTAGAGGGCGTAAATGCAGATGATATCGAATTCAAAATGTATGCATTTTACTCCATATATTTGCTTCTAAACATATGATTGAACAAATTATTTTACCTTTCGATTACGTTTATTTCTAAAGTTATTTTAGGTATAGTCACTTTTTCAAGTTACGCATAGATTTTCCGCTAGGGGCGTAAAAGTAAATTGCGTTTTCCCCGGTATCTCTACTTCTAAAACTCCGATTTGAAAAATATTTTTTTCAGCGGATACAGATCCTAATGGGAAATATTTTGCATATAATTTCGAATTTTTGGTAAATAATGGTTTGACCGCCAGGTAGCGTAAGTGATAATTTATGCTTCTGAAATATTTGCCCCAAAATCTCAGCTTCTAAAATATCTATTGAAAAATTCGTTTGTGGACCGATGCCACTCACGTCGATAAACCATTTCGAAATGTTTTCTTCTTAAAATATTGCATGGTTTCTTCACCAGGATGCGTAGATGCAAAACTTATTTTGGTCAATATCTCTGCTTCTAATGGTCCGATTTGGAAAATTTCTTTTTTATTGGATAGAGTACCAGATGCGACATGTTTTTCATATAATTTCAAAATTTTCAAGTAATTCATATACTTTCCGCTGATGATCGTAAAGGTAAATTGCGTTCCCCCGATATCTCTGCTTTTTTTTTTTTTTTTTTTTTTGATTGGAGGTTTAACGACCACCGTGACCAACTGAATGGGCTATAAGCAGTCGCCCGTCCCTAATTTAGGGTCACTGGTTCCAGGGAAGGGAAAGAGCCAGTGCCGTAAGACAAACACAACATCCATGCCTCACCGGGATTCGAACCCGGACCCCTTACGGACGAATGATCAGAGGCCATCGCTTAGACCACTGCGCCACCGGGGCGGCTATCTCTGCTTCTAAAACTCCGATTTGACAAATTCTTTCTACAGCGGATAGAGCTCCTAATGAGAAATCTTTTGAATATAATTTCGAATTTTTGGTAAAGAATGGTTTAGCCACCAGGGGGCGTAAGCGATAATTAATGCTTCTGATGCATTTGCAGCAAAATCTAAGCTTCTAAAATCTCATTGAAAAAAAATCATTTGTGGACCGATAATACTCACGTCGATAAACCTTTTCGGAATATTTTCTTCTTTAAATAGTGCATGGTTTTTCTGCCAGAGGGCGTAGATGCATATCTTATTTTTGTCAATATCACTACTTCTAAGAGTCCGATTTGAAATATTCCTTCTTTGTTGGATAGCATTTCCGGTGAGAAATGTCTTTCATATAATTTCAAAGTTTTCGCCGCCCCTGTTGTGCAGTGGTCTACGCGATGGTCTCTGATTATTCGTCTGAAAAGGGTCCGGGTTCGAATCCCCTGAGGCATGGATGTTGTTGTGTTTGTCTTACGGCACTGGCTCTCTTCCTTCCCTGGAACCAGTGACCCTAAATTAGGGACGGGCGACTGCTTATATCCCATTGAATTGCTCACGGTGGTCGTTAAACCTCCAAACAAAAAATGTTTTTTTTAAATTTTCAAATAATTCATAGATTTTTCGTTAGAGGCGTTAAAAGGAATTGCATTCCCCGATATTTCTGCTTCTAAAACTCAGATTTGAAAATTTCTACCTGTATCGCATACAGCTTCTGATGGGAAATGTTTTACGTATATCTAATAATTTCCAATATTTGGTTGTCCACCAGGGGTATAAGAATTAATTTCTGCTTCTGATGTATACGCTCATGTATCCCGATACCGCTCAGATCGAAAAACCTTTTGAGAATACTTTCTTCTTAAAATAATGCATGTGTTTCCCGCCAGGGGACGTAAATGCATGTCTTATATTTCTCGATATCTTTGCTTCTAAGAGTCAGATTTGAAAAATTCTTTCTTTGTTGGAAAGTGTTTCCGCTATGAAATGTTTCTCATATAATTTAAAAATTTTCTTAACGTAAGTCTGCCACCAGAGGGTGTAATTTCACGATTCCGTTTACATGAATATCTGTGGGATTAAAAACCCGATTGAAAAACTTCTTCCTTCGGTCAGATATTGCTTAAAACTTCTTCCTTCGGTCAGGTAATGCTTAAAACGTCTTCCTTCGGTCAGATAATACTAACGGTTCCATTGACTCTGAATAGCTTTGTTAAATTTAATTCACGTCAAAACGGATTCAAAAGAAGTGCGGTTTTTTTTTTTATTTTGCTTCTTAGCTATTGCTCCATTACTTTCACTTAGAGCATTTCCCAGATGAGACCTGAGTCTCTCTTGTATATACTGTATATAATTTTTATTTATTTTTTGTTTTGCTAGCTTTGTGCTGTGTTTCTGTCTTGGTTTATATCAAAGGCAATAACTTTGAAAACATTACGGAGAGATCCTTAAATGCAGCTGGAAGTCCTTGTGATTTTGTAACCTTTCGTGCTTAATGCAAAGGAATTTCTGTTATAGATCTCAAGCTGGGAAAATTCTGATCCAGAGACATTAACCCTTTCTTTAATTTTGGGTTTAACGACCATAGTGAGCCACTCGGTGGGCTATAAATTCGCCCATCCATAATCTAAGGTCACTGGCTCCAAAAAAGAGAGATAGCCAGGGCCGTAATACAAACACACAAAGTCCATTCCTCACCGGGATTCGAACCAGGATCCCTCTGGGACGGATGGTCAGAAGCAAGCGTTTATATCACTGCGACAACAGAGCGACAGGCCGACTCTGATAGTAGGCCATCCACTTCGTCTATAAAACAAATCGAGAGAGTACCTTGGTATTCTTTCTAGAGAATTTATGCTATGCATCTTTCGCGCTCCAAGATCTTTGTGGTGTGATATAATACAAGTAGTTTGAGAGTACACATTTATTTACATATTGGGTTGATGCATAAGTTTATGCCGTTTTATTTCACGAGTGTTTCCCAGGTCAATTATGACGGTGCAGATGGCCAGTTGTATATCAAAATGTAGCCATTAATATCGTGTATCGAAATTATATTGCGTTGTGTGATTGTGGCTAATGGTGTTTTGGTTTTCAGGTCCGGAAGTATGAAGTACCAAGTAGAGAGGAATGAACATTTTCGACATCTGCGCCTCTACGAGTTCAACAAAGGATCCACAGCCGCCAAGGTTACTCAACAAATTTGTGCTGTGCATGGAGAGGATGATATTGCTCCGAGGACAGCACGCAAATGGTTTGAGCGGTTTCGAGGTGGCAATTTTGGCCTCAACGAATCTCCAAGCTCAGGTCGTCCATCTCACTTTGATGAGGATCGTTTGAACCATCTCCTCCACCTAGATCCGCGTCAAACCACACGCGAATTGGCTACTGAGATAAAAAGGGATCAGGCCACTGTGGTGCGACAACTGGAACGTATGAGAAACGTCCAGAAATCGGGGTCTTGGGTGCCTCACACTCTGACTGAGATCAAGAATCAGCGTGTTGCTATATGTGGTTCCTTGTTGGCCGTTATCACGAATGTTCACAGCAACACAAACCCTTTCTGTCACGTTTTGTTACTGGAGATGAAAAGTGGTGCCTGTACGTGAATTTCAGGCATCGGAGGGAATGGTTAAGCCCAAACAAAAAGCCCACACCACGTCCAAAACATGTCCTTCATCCTGCGAAGATCATGTTGTGTGTCTAGTGGGACATGGATGGAATTATTCATTGGGAAATGCTACCGAGGAATCGGACCACCAACGCTGTGCTCTATTGTGAGCAACTCCGGCGTGTGGAATTTCTGCAGAAACTGCCACATCGGAGTCATAGTGTCCTTCTCCAACATGATAACGCACGCCCTCACAGTGCAAACATGACCATAGTGGCCATTCAGGACATGAAATGGGAGATCCTTCCACATCCGGCCTCTTCCCCAAATGTCTCCCTATCACCTGTTCCGATCTCTGTCCAATGCACACCATGACAGAAAGCTCAACAATGATGTTGATCACCAGAATTTTCTTGATGATTTCTTCGCAGCAAAACCTGCACGTTTTTTCAAGAATGGCATGGCAGACCTATCCAGACATTGGAACACCACCGTAAACAATGGGGGGGGGGGGATACATAGTTGATTGATTCCGTTTCCCCTTCTGATGCAATGCATTCCTGCAGTGCGGTGAAAAACACGGCATGAACTTATGTATCAACCCAATACAATACATTGCATTTATTCGGGCCGCTTACTACCACACCGAGCCACAGTCCGGTACATACTTTCTTAATTCCTGACACTGAGCTGTTCTTAGGTAGGTGGATTTATAAATGTTACTCTCGTAAAACTAATGAAAAAAGATACGTTAGAAATAAAAGTGAATATTTACGAAACTATGGCGGCGGCAATAGTAAGTATTTCTATTGTTTAGTTTTTCAAAAACAATATTTACTATTATTATTATTACTACTACATATTATTCAAATTTTCTGGGACGTAAGAAACGACCCTTACGCCGATGAAATGTGATGTAGCTACGAAAGTCAATGTGCGCATGCGCAAACTAAAATCTGACTTTAAGATAGAAAGAAAAGCCGAATCGCAAGTGTGTTAGCGAGAGGGATTCGTAACTTTTGGTCTAGGATATCTACAGGTTACACCCCATTTTGTTATACATCATTTCAAAGGTCTCATCAATAGCAGATAAGGTCGAGAGAAAGCTAAATTTCGCTACGACGCATACTTTACTACTTGAAAAGATGCATATCATCAAAATGTGTTTTTGTCATGGCTTTTATCACATTGATTATCAGGTTCTCATAATTTACGCAGGTTACAGTGAGATGTTGTTACCTTTATTAATAGACATTTAACGTGGACTAGGAACATCAAACAAAGGTCTTCACTCTTTCCACGTTTATAAGTGAGTCACGGAAAAATTCTCATTGGCCGCCACCGGAAGTCGAACCCAGGGTCTTCCAGTATCTTTTATAAACGTGAAAAGAGCGAAGACCTTTGTTTGATGTTACCTTTATGAAAAACGTGATGAAATAATGTTCGGCGAGTGTTTTGTAAAATACACTGTTAAAAAACTGTGAAATTTAATTACTGTTGCGACACTTTATGGGACAGTATGCGGCGTGATCACATTTGAACGATGGTTTTGAAAATGACGTACCTTTACCCATTTTCATTACATCGGAAATTTTTACTTCGGATTTATTTAGGAAAGATTCATAGGATCAAAATATCACAGAGCTCACAGGAAATAGCAAAGATCGAGTATTCAAGCAAACCAAAAGGACTTAAACAAGCAGCTTGAAGAATTTAAATTTTCTTCACCTGAACTTTCAGAGAAATGGTCTATTTTAGGGCTAGCCAAATATTTCAAGAAGAATTACCAAAATACAGTAATCTGATATAAGGTTATATTTATCTGACAAAGATAAAACAAACGTTAATCCTATTAATAAGTAAGAATTACACTATATTGACAAAAGTCACAGGACACCCTTCAAAAGCAAATTAACGGATCCGCTGCGTTGTTAATATACACGGTACAGCAGCAAACAGTATAAAAACAAGCCTGCAGCTGACCGCGATCATATCGCACTGTGAGGTTGAGTAAAAATTTCGCAGTGGGAGACAACTGACTTTGAGGAACGAAATATTGTTGGGTGTTATCTTAGTAGGTTGTCCGTAAGAGAAACCGAGAGGCGTTTAAACATACCCAAGTCCACTGTTTTGGATGTACTGAATAAGTGGAAGACACATCGCGTGCCTGAAGTAACAAAACGTACCGGCAGACAAAAGAAAATCAGTGATAGAGGGCGTCGAAGCTCCAGGAGAGTCACAAGACCTCAGTGTACAGGTGAGTAAAAATGCTGGAACCTCGGTAGGTACACGTACAATTTGCAGAAAACTTCATTCCATGGGTTACCGTGGTCTTGCGGCAGCTCATAAGCCATTCATCTCCACTCGGAATGCTACTCGTCGTTTAGCATGGTGTAAAGAACATTTATCTTAGACCGTAGATCAATGGAAACGGGTCCTATGGACTGATGAATCAAGATACACAATCCATCGGTCTGATGGCCGTGTGTGGGTATGGCGGCAGCCGGGTGAAAGCTATTTACCACAGTGTACTGTTCCTACGGTCAAGTTTGGAGCTGGCAGTGTACTCGTGTAGGGGTGTTTTTGTGGTATGGTCCCTGCATACTGGTGAATCGTGGACAAACCTGTTAACCAGCACGTCTATCTCGATATTCTGGACAATTATGCCCTACCAACTCTGTGGCAATACTATGGAACCGAGCCTTGGTACCAGCAGGATAATGCACCGAGCCATAAAGCAAGGAGTGTTACGGCGTGGTTTGACGATAATTCCGTATAGTGTGTGGACTGGCCAGCACAGAGCCCTGAACGTAATCCCATAGAACACCTATGGGATGAATTAGAGTGCCGCATAAGAAGTTTAGAACCAAGGCCTACTACTAAGCACTAGTTAGTGGCAGCATCATGTATTGAATGGAAGTGCATACCTATTGCTGTGTTCCAAAACCTTGTGGAAAGCATGTCTCGAAGGGGCAGTGTATGCATTAAGGCCAAAGGTGGTTTCAAAATATCTTCATTCAAGGTAGAACACATTAAAATACAATCTATGATCGTCAAACGCTAAAATCTATTTACAAAATGTACAGCATAGTGCACAAATTGAAAAATGGAGAATAGGAAGCAATGCATACTGCTCATGAACAATGAATATAGACAAGCATGTCTGGGCTTCTACATACTCAAAAGAACATATTTGAAAAATTTGAACAACCTGTTACTCATAAATGCATAACCGTGCTAATACACACTTAATTAAGAACATAAAGTAGGAATAATGAGACAACTCGTCTCTTGCAATACGGTACAATCTCTCTGAGAGTTTAAAACGACGTATTTACAAGGATTGATTTATAATAAAAAAAAAAAAAAAAAAAAACACTTGGTTATCCTGATGCAAATGAAACATAATTCTTGTTCAGCAATATTTTAAATCAATGTACATATCTACAGCACAGTGCAATCTATTTAGTGATCGAAAACAGCAATTTTCAATAATGTGACACAATTCTATTATCAAGATTATATATAGAAGTAAAATTAGAAAACACTCGATCAAAATACAATAACACTGCCTGAAACTACCATATTTATACTACTTTTATTCAATGACGGGGGATTGACAACACAAAGCAACTCTGAACACGTACGTACAACATAGGAATAGAATTTTCACAAAGTATGATACTCATAAGTGTAACACAAGCGATTGACAAACTTGTACAAAAAATATAATAAAGTAATAACCATGAGACAACGCCTCTCTTACAGGATGATACAAAATATCATTAAATTTCACACAATGTATTTACAAGGATGTACTGCACAATGCATTTCAGACACTGGTATTAAGACAAATCAAAGGAAAGTTGAATCTCAGTAAAAGAATCAAAATGGACATCCTGAATGCTATAAAATCTAATACTTGTTCAGCAATTATCTTAAATAATGTACATATATTCAGTACTGTGCAAACACGTTATAAACCGAATTAGAACTAATTTACAAAATTGCGATACTATGTAATTGACAAAGTGGAGCACTAATACCAAGAAAAAAAAAAACACGCTAACGATTGATGAATAGAGCCTGCACGGTTTTATTATACTATAGAAATTCTATTATTATTCAAAGTTAGGTGACGACAACACATAGCGTCTCCTAACACAAGGAGCAGTACATTAGTTACTATTAACAATTCAGATATATTATTACAATGCATATGATAAACTGCAATTATTAAAAATTAAAGTGCGGCCTGAAGACGAACGAAGCTTGAACGTCATGAAAAGGAAAATACAAAATGAGTGTCAAATAATTGTGTACACCCTTCAAGCTAATTATCCAATAAAATAAGAGCGGTTAATTTCAGTGCTGAACAAATATCTTAAAAACAGATCGTTGAAAATACAAGAGCACTTCAAAATCTAGAAATTCAAATATCAGATCTACTGACCGTGATGCGCAATGACGCTGGCGGGCCGGTAAACCATGGGTCAGCCGGTGACCATGTGGCAAGAAACTGGCTCTCACGACGCTGGGCTACTGCAACGGAATGCTCCAGGCGAAGGCGGGATATCAGACGGTCGTGGAAGTGACTTAATAAAGCTGAAGAAGCTTCATCTACAGTCAGAGAAGTAGGCCTGTCTCGACAACGTTGGTGAAACACATAAATTACATGCTTCACCAAAACAAAAATAAAGGCACAGACTGATGGAAGCTTGACTGGGGGGGGGGGATCTTCAGGAGAAGAGCCCGATAAGCGTCAAAAGTCAGATCTGCTGTACTGGAACGCTGAGCGATGGTAAATGCCAAGTTCAGTAGTGGTAATAATATCACACAATGTTGATAGGTATGGGAGACATCAGACTCCTGAGCACAGAAAGGACAAAGCGGGGAATTGAGAAGAGACATTCGGAAAAGGACAGAGGGAACAGGAAGATGGCGGTGGAGGAAAAGCCAGTTAGTGTTAACTTCTAGAGGAGCAGAAAGAAGGAGAGACAGGGCGGCGGACCAAACCGCTGTGGTGGAAGCGGGAGGAACGTCGGGAATGGGGAGAGGGGGAGAAGAGTGGGACGCAGAGAGGAACCGATAGAGAGCTGATAACGAGAGAGAAGAAATTGGAAGAACTGAGCCAGAAGCAGGCAAGAATAAAGGAAAGGGAAGAGAAGCACAGGGAACCAAGGAGAGACCTGAGTGGGAAGCAAGTTCTGGAAACTGAGAAATAATAGTTGAAAGAAGAGTGTTGTAGACATCGTGAGAGGAGTAAGAGAGGAAAAGAGAGGGAGGGAAGGCTGGCGAAGGGTCGCCAGGAAAGGTCGGGGTTAGTGAGGTCTCTAACTGTTACAACCCCTGCTCGGAGCCAGGAAGGATAGGCAAAGTACGGAAGATGAGAGGGATGTATAATTGAATCATAAAAGAGAGGTTCTGAGAGGAGCTCAGTAGTAGAAGCAGGTGGGGAGCGAGAAATAGGGAGGGAACGAAGGAATGTTACAGCTTCGCGGTAAACAGGGGGAGTCGAATGTTGGTTAAGGGTCGGTGGTCCATTAGTAAAAAGGAGGGAAAGGAGAAGTTAGGGTTGCTCGGGGAAGCGATGACGTCCCGAGCTGCAACGGCATCCAGTACTGGCGACGTGAAGAGGCGGAGAAAAGTTGTAATCCTGACGGCCTTGTAATACTCCTGTGTATCAGTGAGTCCAATGCCGCCGTGGTCTGAAGGAAGGCAAAGCTTTGTAGCGCTGACCCAGTGGTGGCAGGTCCATATCACAGAGGTGAGACAACGGGTGATTTCATGTAGGCAGAGTTTTAGAAATCTTACACCAAGCCAAGAGTGTGTACACAAGGAGAGTAGATACGTTCGAGAAAGACGTGCTCTTTGGAAAAATGATGAGCAGAACTGGACTCTCCTCCACGAGGCAGTTGACCTGAGCAAACGTGGGTGGATGGCATTCCACGTTACGAGGGGGCCACTGGCAAGGAACTAAGATGTACCCCAAGGGAGCGCTGTGAGATGGAAGACCAACTCGCTCCCCACGGGGTGTCTGCACGATGTGTCCATGAGCCACACCATAAGCCAGAGCTTTTGGAGGAGTTGAGCGCAGCCCCTGAACATGAGGCGTAGGCTGCGAAGACACGTTGGAGGCAAGGAAACTGTGAGTCATGACGTATGCAGAGAGTAACGTCATCTGCATAAGCGACAAAGGTAGTGGCATGATGTCTTGTACAGACAGAAGGTAGTAGCAGAACTGCTTGAAAGGATTGATGTACTGAGCGGAGAAATGGTTTGATTGCAATGGCGAATAGTTGTCCGGAGAAAGAGAGAGAGAGCAACCCTGCCGCACTCCTCGGCTGAAGGGGATGGGCGCTGTGAGAAAGGTGGGTAACTTAACCTGGAGAACGGCGTCATGATAAAGTGAAGTAAGAAGAGGAACAAAGCGGGGAGGAAAACCAAAATGAAGGAGAGTTGCTGAAAGATAGGAGTGAGAGATGTTATCAAAAGCAGAATGTTGGTCAAGGGAAAGGAGGACGACGAGTTCGGAGCGAGATCGGGCAAGATGGATAAGATCGTTAAGTAGATGGATGTAATGAGAGAGTGAACGGCCGGGAACAGTATAGGTTTGATTGGGAGAAATGATGTGAGTAAGAATGGGATTAAGGCGTCGGGAAAGAAGTTTTGTGTAAAGTTTATAATCTAAATTTAAGAGGGAGATAGGGCGCCGATTCCCCAGGTTAAGCAGATCACCCTTCTTGGGGAATAAGACTACATGAGCTACTGTGAATCTCCTCGGTAACGGGGAATGATTAAAAGCAGCAGAAAAAGCAGACAAAAGAAACGGTAGTATGAGCGGTAGAAAAGTTTTATAGAAGGGGAATGTGAGGCCGTCTGGACCCGGAGCGGCTCCAGAGTTCAAAGATGAAAACGTAGAAGATAGTTCAGAGCGTGTGGGAGGAAGGAGGAGTAAAGAGGCAAGATGGGCGGGAACTTGTATTAGGTTAGGAAGAAGAGAAGCCATAGCAGAAGAGGATGGCGGAGGAGGTTCACAGTACTTCTCAGTAAAGAACTTTCGGACTTGGGAACATAGAGTTATTGGATCATCGGACACCTCGCCAGATGGATGGCGGAGGTGACGTAGTGAATTCGATGCTGTTCTTGTTTTTTCCATGGACTTTAGAAACTCATAATTGGATGCGTCCGGCGATAGATGTTGAAGCCTGAGACGTCGTAGTGCCTGTTGAGCCAGAGGAAGTATGAGTGACCGCAATTTTTCTTGATAGGGGCAGAAGAGAGGATCACTAACGCTTAATATGGAGAGCATAGAGCGAACACGGTTGAGACGCATGTTTTAGAGCGTCTTTGCTTTTAAAGAAAGGTTGCGAACAAGGAGAACGAGTTGCTGTTTAATCCCCATCCATAAAGTCAGATCACAAGGCGCTGATTGAATTTGTCTTCGTTTTTCTTCAAGGAAAGTGCGGACTGAAGTACAAAAGTGTGGATCAACAAGGAGAGTGTCGTCAAATGTCCATGGAAGAATCGTCCGGTGCTATGCTAGAGCAGCTTGAACACTTATAACGATGGCACAATGGTCAGAAGAAGCTGTGGAAGTGATGGTGGATTCAGTAACAGCTGGAAGAAGAGTAGGTGATGCGTAGAACCTATCCAGACGAGCTGTCAACGGATTTTGATTATGCTGCGAGCGCCAAGTATGCACTGTCGACAATGGATAGAAATGTCGATGCACATCGATGAATGAGTTGTCGGATACAATTGACTGAAGGAGATTCACCAAGTTGCCGCGGCGTTCTCTAATGGAAGGAGAGCGATCTAGCATAGGATTAAAAGTACAATTAAAATCCCCTCCAATTAAGACATGATCAGTGGGAGGAATGCTAAATAGCGCACGACGAAGGCGAGTAAAGAGTATTGCCAAGTAGGTAGAAGAGCTTGGAATATAAATGTTGAAGATATATGTTTATTGGATCAAACAAATTCCCAAAAATCGACAAATCATTTTGTTAAATGAACAAAACGTTTTGCCGTGATAACAATAAATTTTGTTAAATCAACAATAATTTTCCACAAAACAATTTTGCAAATTCAATAAAAAATTTTGTTGACTGTATATCGACAAAAATTTTTGTTGAATTAACAAAACGTTTTTCTCAGTGCTGGAAGACCCACGAAATTGCAACCCAGGGACCGGAGGGTAATACAGAAGGAGATCCGAAAAATCAGGTCCCGAGCAATGCATGCCATAGTACATGGGTTCCAGATGGCCACAGATGTTATGGTCTCCATTAAGATATTTCGAAGAGAGGTCCATGCACTCGGGTATCATGGCCGAGCATCCGCCCATAAACCTCTCGTAACAAAGGTCAATAAAGCCACGCAGCTGCAGTGGTGTCAACAGCCCCAAACAATGAACATTGGAGCAATGGCGGCAAGTGTTATGAAGCGACGAATCCGGTTACACATTATCCCGATCGGATGGACGTGTCTGGCGGTTACCAGGAGAACGTCTGCTTCCAGAATGTACAGTGCTGGCTGTGAAGCACGGTGGCGGTGAAGTTTTGGTATGGGGCTCTTTCAACTGGTACGGTGTGGGTTCACTGGTTATTATTCGTGGCAACATGAACTCTGTGTTGTATAGAGTTATCCTGGATAAAACAATGCTCCCAACTTTGTAGCAGTTTTACGCATACGACGATTGTTTGTTCCAGGACGACAGTGCCACTTGCCATGTTTCCAAAGCTACGATGGAATGGTATAAAGAAAATCAGGTCTCGCGGATGAATTGACCTGCTCAGAGCCTTGAGGTCAATCTCATTCAACACCTATGAGATGAGCTTGAACGCAGGGTGAGGTCAAGACCAACACGACCTTCTTCACTGGCAGAGCTGATCGATGCACTCAAGGCTGAATGGAGGAACATCCCGCTGTTCGTATTCCATGTACTTGTGGGGAGTTTACGTCCACGGGTAGCTCTCTGTTAATGGAGGATCTACCTTTCTACTGATGCAAATACAATACTATTTACATCAGTAGAAAGTTAGGTCCTCCATTACAATCACTTTGGTCCACATAGTGCCGATTTTAAAATTATTTTCAATTACAGTCTAATAATGTAATGTAACTTATTGTGTGTAGTTTTTATAAAAGTATTTTTTAGCGAAGGAGTTTTTAGTAATATGGAAGGAAATTGAAGAACTAGTCAATTTTATGGAACTGTTATTTAAGGATTAAACAATCAAGGGAAGGATTAATCAATATTATGTTGTACAATGACACACATTTTATGAAGCAATTCTTTTAATAAAATTAATTACCTGAAACGACAGCTTTATGGACAGCAATTATGGACATTCATTGGACAGCTTTTTGCGTTGTGTGCACTGAAAATACACTATATTGACAAAAGTCACTGGATACCTAGAAAAGAAGCACAACATAGCATTTATTGACATACATCAGTACGGTGTCGGTCCACCTTTGGCCTAAGTAAGGCTTTTCTGATCTCCGTGTTTTGTGCCTATTTGGTGTGTTTTATCGTGTGGCTCGTCATTTTCCTTTTGTGTTCCTTCAAACTGAAGGTTTGTGCTGTGTTTGGTACATCTCCCAAGTTGGCAAGTTGGTGAGTAGTTTTTTTTCTGTTATCATCATTTGAATTCTCGACCGAGCTGGTCAATTTCTCAGGTAGCCCTCGCCATTAACAATGGCGGCGGCTGCTGATAAGAGCGATGTCCACGCCCATATCAGCGAGGCATTACCTCTTTCCTCCTCCTCGATACGAGACCAATCACCTACAATGCTTGATGGAGACGTCACTCGACCACTAGAGGTGGCACGTGACTCCTCGTCTACAGCTCAATCTACACGCCCTGCGAAGGCCAGTGACGTCAGTTCGACGCTACCCCCTGTCGTTGTAGATGAAGGAATGGATGTGTCTGACAGCGCTGCTAATTTACCCTCCACTTCAACTCAGTTCAAACAGCCTCTTCCAGATAACCGCGCTGCGTCGCAGCCCTCGCACACTAGCCCTGCTCCTCGGGCGTACTCTGCTGCCCTTACTGGAGCAAAAGCTTCTTCCAAGTTTGTCGCCGAAGTCCTACCAGACTCATACGTCAGTGTAGATGGCTCTACTGCCAACATTGACATTCCAGAAGATTCCCCAGATTGTAAAAAATTCCATTCTACCATGGACTTCGGAGTGTGTTTTGACGCACTACCCGAAACAAAGTTGAAAGAATATAGTCTGGCTCTCAAGAAGTTACTTCCAGCTGGAGCCAGTATTACTCATAAGGCTCGTAAACCTCGAGCTGTGTTAGTATACTTTGCTCTTAAAGAGCATGCAGATCTTGTCATGATAGAGGGTTTATCCCTCAAAGACGTCCATCTACTACCAGAACCTGTCTCACAACAGCCCATTCAGGTGACCTTTTACCCGGTTCCACCTGAAGTCTCAGACGTTACGCTGTGCACTGTTCTGAGTAAGTTCGGCCGGGTTGTTGGGCCCGTGACTACTCTTTCAGCTGCACCGAGAGATCCGGACGATAAATCAATAGGAGGATTCCGTCGAAGTGCCAGAGTACTCTTTCCATCTGATGAACATTTGCTCGCCTGCCCAAAGATTCTCAACGTTCGTTGCGGACAGCAACGGAGGCGAATTGAAGTGAGCACTTCCCTCCACTGCACTTATTGTCACGGGGAGAATCATTTACGTGCGCATTGCCCACATCTGGCATCACAGGCTCCTAATAATACTTCTACAGTTTCTGGCCCTCTTCCGAGCCGATCAACATCTTCAACCACTACACAGAAAGCACCGGAAACGAAAATTACAAAAAAGTCGACTGCAGGGGTTGGTCAACGCACGTCTTCGAATATTCCATCCCTGGACTTGCAACTAGAGTTTCCCTCACTCAGTTGTTCGATTCCCTTACGACGGCATTCTGCTTCAGAGTCCCTTACAGAGGGTCTTTCCCGAGCCCTCACCATCGACACCAATGAACCTGCTGATGATGAACTTTCAGGCCACACGTCGCGGTGTGATGAAAGTTTGACTGCTCCTCCGTTGAAACGCCGAGGATCCTCTCGAAGACGACAATCGAAGAGGCTGACTTCTACTTCACCTAGATCCTCACCACGTGCTGGCGGTGCCTCCCGTCAAAACTCACCAACCAAAGCTGCTGCCTCTGCTCTTCAGGCTGATGAAGAGCCTCCCCCAATTTTGATGAACTAGTCAATTATCTTAAGGATGCCTCTGTTCCTACTGGGCCGATTTCATTTGATGATTTTCATCAATACCTGTCACACAAGACAGACTACTCCACAACGCATGCATTACTTACAAAGTACGCATCGTTTCTCCCTCTTGTGTTAGATCAGATACAAAGCCTGTCTCAATGTCTCTCCTACCTTCGCAAGAAACATCCGTGGGCTAAAACCTACTTCAATCGACTTAAGTCATTTCCTCCTGTTGTCAAGGATCTCCAGCAAGCACTAGCAGACAAAAGTGTTCAAGATTATATCACTTAACTGTAGGGGATTCTCATCCCCACTCTCCAATGCCTTGGTAAATGAGGACCTCACTCCTCATGGAGCTGATATTCTCTTACTACAAGAGACAAATTGTCATTCCACTACGATTTTCTCACGATGGCGCCAATGGAACTACACGTTTCAGCATGCCTTTCGATTATCACTAAATAGCGGTCTTGCTATTGAAATCCGTCATACTTTTAACTCTATTATCACTTCTCTTTCTATTCGAAACCTATGTTTTATTGGATCAAACAAATTCCCAAAAATCGACAAATCATTTTGTTAAATGAACAAAACGTTTTGCCGTGATAACAATAAATTTTGTTAAATCAACAATAATTTTCAACAAAATAATTTTGCAAATTCAACAAAGTTTTTTGTTGTTTGTATATCCACAAATTTTTTTGTTCAATTAACAAAACGTTTTTCTCAGTGAGGGAGGGATGAATTCCTATATTCTTCCACTTGTTGATGGCAAAGGCCAAAGTTGATTTAGTGACGTGTCTGACATCAGCGACGCTTCTTATGCTCATCGCTCCAGTTGAGCAGCCTATTATAACGCCCTTTTCAAACTCGTATGTCCTGCTAGTTGTTTTATCAGCGATTTATCTGAACTTACTCCCGTTTCCGTTTTTGTAACTTATCGACCACATGTCTGCTGCGGTAGCACGCCATTGCGACTGCGTGGGAGTGTCCAATTACTTTTGTTCACATAGTGTACAGGGCATGGGCACTTTGCACAACTGAACAACACATGCAAATCAACAGTTTCTCCATTTACACTTGTGTCGAAAATTCAAGTCCGGTAGGCATTCTCAGGGTTAAAAAGGAAAGCATGCATATAACAGCAAGTAGAGACGCTTCGAAGTAAAGAGGCACAATCATAAGAACATTTTATAACAACAGACAAATTGTACACATTTTGCGTATACAGAGTCACATCCGCATTTAGTGGTTCGAGCATTCGTACCTACCTGGGATCGAACCTGAGGTTTCCCGTTGGCAGTCACGAACGCTGACCATAGGCCATCCATGGCTCCAGTGTTGGGAAGCCCTGCTGTCCACCTATACATGGTCTGCGTTCGGTTGGATCTGTCGCACTTTACGCGAGGGTGCCCGTGTCTATTGCCCATCACCACTATCTCTAATGTTTTGTCTACTGCCCATCACCACTATCTCTATTTTTTTGTCTACTGCCCATCACCACTATCTCTAATGTTTTGTCTACTGCCCATCACCACTATTTCGAATGTTTTGTCTACTGCCCATCATCACTATCTCTAATGTTTTGTCTACTGCCCATCACCACTATCTCTATTGTTTTGTCTACTGCCCATCACCACTGTCTCTAATGTTTTGTCTACTGCCCATCACCACTATCTCTATTGTTTTGTCTACTGCCCATCACCACTATCTCTAATGTTTTGTCTACTGCCCATCACCACTATCTCTAATGTTTTGTCTACTGCACATCACCACTATCTCTAATGTTTTGTCTACTGCCCATCATTACTATCTCTAATGTTTTGTCTACTGCCCATCACCACTATCTCTAATGTTTTGTCTACTGCCCATCACCACTATCTCTAATGATTTGTCTACTGCCCATCACCACTATCTCTAATGTTTTGTCTACTGCCGATCACCACTATCTCTAATGTTTTGCCTACCATGTGTATTTTATACTAACATTTAGCATGTAACTTTCTTAGCGCCTAGTTTGCATCGAGTTGCAGAACAAATACGAGGAATTTTCACTTCCACTTAGTAAATTTATCTCGTGTGTGAAAAAGATTTCTTTAAAAGCTCCAATGCTGATCAAAATTCAAAAGGAAATGTGTCACCATTACCCTCTCATGCTATAGAACGTTTTGATTACATGGGAAACATGGATACATGCACGTTTGCTTTATGCGCAAAATGTTTAATCTGTAAAAAATGTTGTAAACGCAATAGATAGTGAAGATGAATCTGCATATGTTTTTTGCTAAGGAGATGCTTCCCGACAGTTCGCTTTGAAAAGAATGACTTAATGATCGAGAAGCACTTTCCCCGGCTACCAACGAGTATTACAAAGCTGGAATCTCGAGGCATTTTATAAAACAAGTTAGTAAAATCATACAATGCATTGATTATCATACGCTTTCCAACATACCAGAAATCATTACTCAAGTTATGAAGATAATGGCTGTGGAATAAATCTCGCTCCTCTGCCTTGACTTTTGACCCCATTTCGATGATATTCAAAAGAACCGGTTCAGTGTACCTCCGGAACAACATGATAAAATTTTGTCGCACTCGAAGCATTTTTAGTCAAGTTATGAGGATAATGGCTGTGGAATGAATCTCACTACTGTGCCCTGACCTTTGAGGCCATTTCGATGATATTCAACAGAACCGGTTCAGTTAACCTCCGGAACAACATACTAAAGTTTTGTCGTAATAGAAGCATTTGTAGTCAAGTTATGGAGATAATGGCTGTGAAATAAACATCGCTTTTGTGTTCTGACCTTTGACCCCATTTCGATGATATTCAACAGAACCGGTTCAGTATAGTTCCAGAACAACATGCTAACGTTTTGCCACAAACGAAGCATTTTTACGTACGTTATGACGCATAAGGGCGATGGAATGGATCCTGACCTTTGATCCGATTTCACCCATTTTCAATAGGGTTCGTTCCCAGGTTCTCCCCTACCATATACCAAAATTTAATCGAAATCGAACCAATTTTTACGCAAGTTATGACGCATAAGGGCAATTGAATGAATCCCGCTCCTTTGTGACCTTTGACCCCATTTCGCCCATTTTTAATAGGGTTCGTCCCCAGTGATCCCCTATCACATACTAAAATTTCATCGAAATCGAACCATTTTTACGTAAGTTATGACGCATAAGGGCAATGGAATGGATCCCGCTCTTATGTCCTGACATTTGACCCCATTTTACCCATTTTCAATAGGGTTCGTTCCCAGTGCTCCTCTACCACAGATTAAAATTTCATCGAAATCGAACCGTTTTTACGTAAGTTATGACGCATAAGAGCAATGGAATAATCCCGTTCCTATGTCTTGACCTTTGACCCCATTTTGTCCATTTTCAATAGGAGTCGTCCCCAGGTGGTCCTCTACCACGTACTAAAATTTCATCGAAATCGACCCATTTTTACGCGAGTTATCGTGAGGACAGACAGACGGACAGACGTACGGACGGAC
Source organism: Macrothele yani (assembly GCA_039090855.1). Classification (NCBI taxonomy): domain Eukaryota; kingdom Metazoa; phylum Arthropoda; class Arachnida; order Araneae; family Macrothelidae; genus Macrothele; species Macrothele yani. Next base: position 72,124,077 of record CM077030.1, on the reverse strand, counting down.
GGACGGACAAAGCTGGAGCATATACGCTTCTTCAACTTACGGTTGGAAAGCGTAAATGATGCTACAGGAGAAATAAAATTGCAAATGTCATTTCCATCGTCCGGGTGAAACGAGAGAAATTTAAGGGAAAACTGAAATCCGCTTTGAATACCACATCAGGGTTTCGCTAATTGAAAAAGTTTATGAATCAGTTGATGGTGATTGTTCTGTATTGCCATTGCAAGTTCCAGCAATGAAAGCGAAGCAACGTAAATACTATCCAATTTTTATGAACAGCTGTAGCAAGAGTTTACTGAGAATGGTTCGACATGCAAGAAACTTCCAGCAATCGGTGATCATGTGGATGAAAACTGCTGGTGGACCAGAGGGGTCGAAAGAGACTGGCGAGAACGTGAAAGTAGACTGCCAGTGGTCAAAGGAGGCTGGCGAGAACGTGAAAGGAGACTGCGAGGGATCAAAAAGATGCTGGCGAGAACGCGAAATGAGACTGCGATTGGTCAAAGAGAAACTGCAGAATTCAATATCGATGGGATGATGATCATCTCCAAGTGCACCACATAACGGCCCACGCTACGATAAGATAGAACGGCCCACGCCACGATAGGATAGAAGGGCCTACGACCATGTCGGCTGTCTCTTTTAACCTCTCTAATCCGTTGGTTCCCAAACTGTGCGTGCTACGCTCAACATCTCCATGTGCTTCGCGAAGAGATTGGAAAGAAAAATAAATAAAATAAATGTGACAAGATCTCAAATTTGTGAATTTTTAAGGCCATGAACCGTGTATTGGTAATTATTGGGGAGAAATTATTTAGCTCCTACAGCGTGCTGTAAAGCAATGTAGATATCAAGTATATAGACCGAAGTTCATTTCATGCGTCACCTCAGTCAGCTTTGTCCTCACGCACCTTCTCGGAACCACGCAAAAGGTGGAGAACGTCGGCGAAGCACACAGTCTGCACGCTGCAAACCCAGACAGAAGCTCGACGGCACCATGCTACTAACCCCATCTCCTCTGTGAGAATATCGCCACACTTTCAGATCCGATTGTTAGCTTCGACACCTTTCCAAAATTATCTGGAAGGTTTCAATTGCATATTAAAACTTCGTGTTTCTTCGCACCTTCATTCAGTTGCAGTTCAGTCAGCATTCAGTTGAGAGTCGAAACGAATCATGTCGCAGTGCAGTGTTATTTATTTACAAGTTCTTTTAGTGCCCGCTTTTCAATTTGATTTTTTTTATTGAAAACAGTTACGTTAACATAATATTTTGGGTCTTCCGTCTTGAGAACGACACACCTGCCTGTTGCAGGCTTTTTTTTGGGGAGCACCTACATAGTGATTCAGAAAATAGCAACGATTTTCTTTCAGTGGATTGCTAGGTGAAGCATGGGTCCTTAAAAACAACCGTTAAAACCTCCGTCGCAGTACCTCCAGTAGCTGTGGAAGCATCAACAACTAACAGGAAGTCCAAATTTGTTATTTTTTTATTATTTACCTGACCCTCATTATTATTATTATTTACCAAGCTAATGCAAACATTATTTTTCATTGTAGTGTGGAAGAAGATGGAGCAGTTGCTAGTGCTAGAATTGCTGGACAGGATGAAGGGTTTTTAGACAAATCAACGACAGCAGGTGAGCCAGAACCTCCTGAAGTTTTGCACCAACTGCCTAGTTCTTCGGATACCACTGTCAGAGGGAAAAGAACATAATAGTAAAAATTAAGTACCACGATTCTTACTTGGATACTGGGTTCGTTGAGATCAGTGACAGTAAACCATAGCGCGTAATTTGTGGCAAAGTGTTGCTTAACAGTGGGATGACCAGCGAAAATGAGCTGTCATTTCGAGGGGTCCATCCATAATGCAAGGGCCAACAGACTGATTTCTTCAGAAGGAAGTACGGCGAACTTAACAAACCTAGAAAATTATATCCTTTCACTCAAAAACAGTTAACGAAAAGGCTTTTATGGCGTCCTACTTAGTCAGTTACAGAGTTTCTCAAGCTGGCGAAGTCCATACCATCGTTGAAAACCTTATAAAGCCTTGTGTTTACACAAGGCTTTATAAGGTTTTCAAACATACACTGGCGGAAAGGGAAAAAAGAACACCAAGAAGGAATTGGCGGACGATCATGAAATTTACATATGTTAATGGGGTTGAGCTTACGTAGGTGTGACGTTAATTTCGGGACCAACCGGTTAGCGCTTACGCCACAGCACGGAATAATATGCAAATTATCTTCGGTGGTATTTAAGGAGTACGGCAAAGTGAATGTAATCAGTCGTCGGAGTACGGACACGTACGAAGACCCTGAAGAAGCTGCAATGTCTGGACATGGAAGACGTGTACGATTTCAGAAGTTATCGGACTTTGAGCGAGGTCGTCTAATCGGACTCCGCGAGGCCGGGTGGTCGTATCGTCGTATTGCGGAGTGAATTGGACGGGAAGTATCGGTGGTGGTACGATGGGAGCGTAGATGGTCCGAGAAACATTTCCACACCAGAAGATGTTGAACCGAGAGTCACAGACGGACTGATGAGCGGACCGATCGACGCATAAGAAGAGCAGCGTTGTCAAGCAGAACATCCACTACAACGCAAATCCGAGCTGCCGTTGCACCTGAAGTGAGTGTGCGAACAATCTGCAACCGTCTACTGGATCAGGACTACGTGCATGTGTGCCTCTGGCATGTGTACCTCTGACTCCAGCTCACCGTCAGGAACGGCTGCAGTGGTGTCGCCAACGTCTGCACTGGAGAACGCAATGGCGATCTGTCGTGTTCAGCGATGAAAGCAGATTCTGCTTGGGAGCCTCCGATGGCCGAATGCGGGTTCGCAGACACACAGGGGAGCGTCTCCACCCTTCTTGCATCCGCCAGCGACACACAGGGCCTACACCTGGGCTCCTGGTGTGGGGAGCGATCAGCTATCGCTCCCGTACACAACTAGTGTTTGTACCGGGTGCGTTGAACAGCACCTCATAGATCAACAACATCATTCAGCCCGTTGTTGTGCAATTTGTAAGGTCGGTCCATCGTGGTATTTTCCAGGAAGATAATGCACGCCTACACACGGCACGTGCAACGCAACATGCGCTTCAGGGTGTGAGACAACTTCCATGGCCTGCACGTTCACCAGATTTGTTCCCCATTGAGCACGTGTGGGATTTTATGGGACAACGATGTGGGATTTTATGGGACTTCCATGGCCTGCACGTTCACCAGATTTGTTCCCCATTGAGCACGTGTGGGATTTTATGGGACAACGACTTATCCGGTCTCCACGGCCAGCCACGACCAACCCCGATTTATGCGTCCAGGTTGAGGATGCTTGGAACTCAATACCCCAAACTTACATCCAACATCTATACGACAGACTCCATGCCAGAATTGCACAGTGTGGCGCAGTTCATGTCGGTTCAACCTCGTACTAAACATGTTACATGGAAATGTTATTTTTCAGTTTACCAGCAAATACAGCTGTATTTTACCATAATGTTTTGATCACGTTATCCTCTGTATTCCGTTATTATGCTGTATGAATTTCGTTGGTATCAGAAGTCTCCTTCTTGGTGTTCTTATTTCACTTTCCGCCAGGGTAGTTGAATGTATGCTGGATAGAAATGCCACGAAATCAGTAGACACAATTCCTTTGTCAAATGACACAATCTCGCGACGAATCAGGGACTTAGCAGAGAACGTAAAAGCTACTTTACTTTTACAAATAAAATGCACGAAGACTTAATTTTTGCTACAGATGGATGAATCAACGGATGTAGCAGGTTTGGCAATTTTAATAGTATTTGTGCGCTGCCAGTACCTGGAGTGTTTTCAAAAGAATCTGCTTTTCCGCAAGCTGTTACCAAGTAACACAAACGGCGCTGAAATTTTCAAATTAACAGACGAATGTTTCACAGTGAGAGGCATCCCATGGGATAATTGCGTTGATGTGTAGACATACGGGGCGAATGCCATGATTGGGAAGCATCCGGTATTATCTCAAGAATAAAACAAAAAAATCAAGGAATGCAGCAGAAGCCAATGCTGTGAAAAAATAGCCGCGCTCCTTACAAGATGTCTTGGACGAAAGCGAGAAAATAATTAATTTTATCAAATCATAATCTGAACATACACGAATATTCAAAACGTTGTGTGGTGACATGGGGAGACGACATACGTCTTTACTTCTTCACACAGAAATAAAGTGGCTTTCTCGCAGTGAAACTTTGACTCGGCTCTTCGAAATGAGGGCTGAAGTCGGAACCTCCCTGACTGACAACTTTCGCTTTGGGTGACAGGTTGTATCATCAGCGTTGGCTCATGAAATTGGCGTATTTAGCAGAATTTTTTTTAAAGTTAATGACTTAAGTCTCTTACTTCAAAGAAAAAAATTGGTAACGGTTTTTAAAGCCAGCGATAGCGTTTAAAAAGAAAACCAAGTTTTCGGGGAATCAATGGAAAATCGAAATTTAGACAGGTAGAAGAATTTAGAGAAAAACTAGATTCCGACATAGCTGGATATATCTTAAATGACTTTCACGTTCACCTGCTAAGTTTGCTTGACAATTTCCACTGTTATTTTCCGGAAGAACTCCAGGAAATAAATTAAGGAAACCTTTTGGCTTGTAAACCCTTACCCCGCTGTGTTGGAAAAGGCAACCTGTCTGACATCGCAGCAGTATGAATACTTGATTGATTTGACAGCAGATTCTGTGACAAAAGATAATTTTGTCACTAAGAAGTCACTATTAGAATTTTGGTGTCAAGTAAAAGACGAACTTAAAGTTTTGTCGGATAAAGAGAAAACCTTTCTTCTGCCCTTTGCAAAAACTTACTTATGTGAATCAAGATTTTCTGCCTATGTGGTTGCTAAAACAAAATACAGATCCTGCCTCAAAGCAGAACCAGATATCCGGTTGCAGTTGTCCCAAATTCAACCCGATATAGACACGTTTTGCAAATCAAAGCACTCCCATCCCATGTTCCTGGGTTGTGTTTATGCGTTCTTTACCGATGCCAGGTGATATTTTTAATTTTGCGACTGTGAAAATGGTTTTAAATACCATATCTACGTGAGTAACATGTTGTGGATTTACAATACCTGCTTTGAATTCATTCTCAAATGTGTCACCTTACTTTACGTTTTTTGCTATTGTTGTTTTTCGTTTATGTAGTTAAGAAAGTTCCTTATTTCTCTGAAATTAGTGGAGAACATAACACTTCAAATGAAATAAAACAAATTAAACTTGATGATGTTTAATATGCTGAAATGCTTAAAAATATTTTCCATCATCAACGCTGCTGTTATTCGATTAAGTACCGATGTAGGTGCTAGGAGAAAATATTGTCTTCCTTATGCCAAAGACACTATGTGCAAAATTGATGTTTTGAGAAAACTATATTTAAAGTTTCAATTTTTAATGACTTTAAAAGGGAAAATGTATGTTTACATAAAAATTTAAGCTATTTGGAATTCGAAAAATAATCCGTGCTTTTGCTATTCAATAAAATATCCACTAACAACTTAAAAAATGTAGTTGGGCAAAAACAGCCCAAAATGCACTTACGTGCTTTTGGTATAAGAATGACGATAGTGCTCCGAAACGAATTTCTCTCCTGAAAAGTGTTCCAGCCGGCCCCGGCGGAGAGGGGTCAGGGTTCGAATCCCGGTGAGGCATGGATGTTGTGTTTGTCTTACGGCACTGGCTCTCTCCCTTCCCTGGAACCAGTGCTCACGGTGGTGGTTAAACCTCCAATCAAAATGTTTGGGAAGCGCTGCTCTAATCTAATAGTTATTTTGCCCACTGATCTCCGATTGCTGGAAGTCTTTGTCTCAACATTCACGGTAAACCTTTCCTCGGATTTTGCGTGAAATATCAAGAAGGATAGCCCTATGGAAAATCCTCGAACCCGCATGCCCGGTGCCAACTATCATGCACGTCAAAGCCGCTCAGATCGCTCGTTTCTCCCATCCCGATCCTCAATCCAACCCCAACTGAAGCTTGATGAGCTCGATATACTTGATTTACATACCGCATACGTCTATCTGTGACACTTTACACATTTTTTATTTATTTTTTATTTTTTTTGTTATTTTTGATTGGAGGTTTAAAATTATTTATTGGACCTGGTGGTACAATGACATACAGGCAGACATAAACAGGATACAGATATTTCACAGCAAGAAGTAAAAATCATACATGGTTTACAGCATGCCAAATGATCAATTTACACAGATATAGACAGTGTTGATCATGTAACACATTGTGAACAAGTATGATAAATGACCAATGAACACAGATAACCAGTGTTGAACAACTAACATATTGAAAGCCAGTGACAAAAGACAAACACACACATACATGCTTCACCGGGATTCGAGCCCCTACCCAACTAAGGCGAATGATCATAAGCCTGCGCCACCAGGTCGGCCCTTACATATTGATCTGAGCCATTCTGTAACACGGATATGTCTGCATAATAAGCTATCATCTCAGTGAATCTTTACGTTAGATTGGCCTTTAACTCGTTGGAATGTAATATGCGGCACCAGAGGCGTAATTAAATGTTTTGGCACCCGGGGCAAAGGTGATGATGTAATAGTTATTTTTGAAACTACCCCTTCAGAGCTGCAGATTCTAAAACTTGATTGGAGAGCTTTTGGAAGAAAAAGTGCAATTTTTAAGAGCAATATGCCATTATGTTTTAAAAGGAAAGTGTTTAATCAATGCATCCTTACAGTTCTTACGTACGGAGCAGAGGCATGGATCTTAACTAAAACAGGCATAGAATGGCTGTAGACAACGGAAAGAAGCATAAAGAGATGCATGCTCGGTGTAACCAAGAAAGTTATGAAGAGGAACTCGTGGATCAGGAAAATGACGAGAGTGGAAGACATCACGATCAGAGTAAAATCCCTGGAATGGAAAGTACTGGACCTACTGCTAGTAGAACGGAACACTGATGGACAAAATTAATTTTTGGTTGGATACCAAGGGACAGGAAAAGACCCAGAAGAAGCCCAGGTAGAAGATGGGTGGATGATATTCGAAAACATACGGTCTTGACATGAAGGAGACTGGCAAAAGATAGACCGTTGTGGAAGAAATTTGGGGTGGCCTTCATCCAGCAGTCGATTGATAACGGTTGACAATTGTTCGTCAAACAGATCGAACTCATTTTGCAGTCGTGGCGGGCTGTTGCAGTAATGGTCGAATAGATCCCGTTGAATCTTCAACGATTTGAACGACTTCATTCTTTCTCAAAGTACGTACAAGTCTTTTATTTCTGCATTTGAGCAAGATCCACTCAACATTTTGAGAAGGAAATGCAAATTTTAAGTTACCAAAAATAAATAGCGAAACATATTATAAGTTAAATTATGTAAATTGACAAATGACAAAGTATGGGTCGTAAAATCTGTAACAGAAACTGCTGTAAAAGTTTAAATTTTAAGTAGATTGCAAAAACTCGATTTTTACGCCCTCGCTTGAACTACGCTCGGGGCAGCTGCTCCGCCTGCCCTATTCTCGTTATGCCCAAGTGTGGCATTCATGTATATCTAAATAAACAAAAAAAATGTGCTACAGCAAATCCCATAACTAGTAAAAATTCTCTAATTAGTTCAGAAATATTTGTTTCATCGAGGTTAAATAACTCTGGACGACACAGTTGTCGCCGACTAGGTGTCGCAATGATCAAAGCGATGGCTTCTGATCATTCGTCCGAAAGGGGTCAGGGTTTAAATCCCAGTGAGGCATGGATGTTGTGTTTGTCTTACGTCACTGGCTCTCTCCTTTCCCTGGAATCAGTGACCCTAAATCAGGGACGAGCGACTGCTTAGAGCCCATTGAGTTGCTCACGGTGGTTGTTAAACCTCCAATAAAAAAAATGAACACAAATGTCCACAGCAATCAACTACAGCAGCCGTTTAATAATCTTTCTTTTTTTTACTGAATTTCTTATTAATTTTATTGCAGCCGCAAGAGCGATCGCTCTTAAAGACCCTAATTGTAATGCATAGGAATGGATGTCTGATATGAAAGCTACGAAACCGACATGAGAAGTGTTCAATGCGTATGCTGCTGTCAGATGGACACAGACAAGCGGAGATTAACTCCTTGCCATAACAGCAACACACAGAACATTTAAGTGGCAATTACACAAAAACCGACCGAATGATCGTGGCGTATTCATTTCAATGCACTAATCGCGTTTTATCTATAAACTCTTTCGTCTAGTAACTTTGAGACACAACAGTTCGGTTGATTTTCTGCTGATCATCAGCGTCTTCGTTTTTTGCATGGTCTTTCGGTTAGGGTAAAAATGCGATGCTGCTGACTTTGCGCGTTTTGGGGGTTCATGATAACTGTTTTCTTATCTTGTTTCGTTCATCTCATATTTGCAAATGTGTCTTTTACTAAACAATTCCACTGAATGTAGACCTTCCCACTGCCCTCTCAATGCAATATTACACACAATATCCTTAAAAAACATTCTCTTTAGACCATACGAAGAAGGTAATATCTTCAACGGCTGAAAAAAAAATAGAGACAGAGAGAGAGAGAGAGTTTCGAAAGAAAGTGCATATCGCATTTATTTGAGTTATGTGCGCACCCTAGTTTTAAAAAGACTTACGGAAAAATGTAAAAAACAAAAAAAGGTGACACCAAATTTTTTGTTGTAATGAGCACGTGTTTTAAATACAATAATTTCCGACACGAATATACGTATCTCAAATATACACTCACGGATGATAAAATTTGCGCACCTAGAAGAAAACATGCTACAACCGCGAAATCTTGCAATTAGCTAGAGTGTGTGATGGAATGCAAATGATGCACGTTCTGTGCGAGTGCGCATGACTGCACACCCTGTGGTAACGCTGCAAGCATGAATGGCAGCCTTATAAACCGGCGTGTAGTCGATGCTTCATGAAAGCGAAAAGCATCGGCCGATGCAAGCAAGAGTATAGAGTGACCAGAATGCCTGGTAGACGCCAAAGACGTCGATTTACGCAACCTACGGACTTCCAGATAGGCCTTATCATCGGGCTAAACACCGCAGGGTGGTCGGCACGCCCTATATCCCACCACGTGGATCGTTCTGACCATACCGTCCGACTGTGCTGAGAGCAGTGGACACGTGATGGCACACGGCGGAGCGGCACCGGACGGACCAGGACGACCACCGGTAGAGAGAATCAACGGATCATGCGCCAAACACAAACGGATCCCACGGGAACCCGGTCCACTAAACAGGCAGATGTAGCTGCTCCTGTGTGCCCACGAACCATTTCCCGACGCTTCGCGGAAGGGAATCTGCGATCCCAGCGCCCCTTACGTGTACTATCATTAACACTGGAACATCGCCGTCTCCGTGTGCAGTGGTTCCAGGCCAGACTGACGTGGAACGCCACAGACTGGCCACATGTGGTGTTTAGCGATGAGTGCCGCATCGTTTTGGGGACAGATGATCATCGTGTCCGGGTGTGGAGTTCCCCAGCGGCACAATCCCAACCTCGCTATCGAGCGTCACACTTCCCCCGCTGCAGACATTTCGGTCTGGAGAGCCATTGCCTACTATAGCCGATCAACTCTAGTAGTGGTACGCGGATTATTGACGGGGCAGCGGTATGTGGATGAGATCCTACGGTCCATGTGCTCCCAGTTCTGGCCAGGATTCCAGGTGCGCTATACCATCTAGATAATGCCCGGCTCTGGTTGCCCAGGACTGCCTACGTCATTTACAGACACTTCTATGGCTTGCCCTCTCCCGGACATGTCCCCTATCAAGCATGACCAGTTGAAACGCCAGTTGCCGCCGTGCCGCTTATCCGGGATTTGGAGCACATCGTCCAAGACGTGTGGGCCAGTCTGCCGCAAGACAACATCAGGCTTCTGTTCGTCTCCATGCCGGACCGTTTTGCAGCATGTATCGCCGCACGAGGCGGTGCGACGCACACTGAAGATGAAAGGGCTGCGTGCCACAGATTCCTCTGTAATTGTTCTGCAGCTCTGTTTTTACCAACATGAGTATCATTCATCTGTATCATTACGTCCATAAAATTTAAGTTCAATCCGATGATTCCTTCTTGGGGCGCAAATTTCACTGTCCGTGAGTGTGTATAAGCATAGTCCAAGGTAATCGTCCTTGATGCACGATATCAAATAAAAGGTGACCATAGTCTTGATTAACTCGTGAACCATGAGGCACAGTAGGGTTATTAATGTACTACACAAGTTAAAACTAGATGATGTATTAAAAACAGATAAAACACATTAGATGTTTCTGTTACACCTTGGACCCGTCCTCAGACGTATGAACATTCGTGTAAAAGATGGAGCCGTATATATAGAGACGATATACATTGACAGCTATAACTTAGTATGCGTAACTCAATGTTAATTGTCAATGCAACCCATTCCAAAAAATAAAATATAAATAAAACAATCAACCGCATTTCTACAATCGGTAAAACATGCAGAAAGAGAAACAGCTACTTTTTCCCACTAACTACTGGAAAGTTTGTAAACGAAATTTAACAATATAGATATAAATCAAGCTGTTCTTTCCATGTAACATAACCACAGAAATATGAAAATTTGATTGTCCTGGAACGAGAATCGAACACGTTCCAGGACGATCTGGTGCAGTAGAAAGTCTGATGTTTCAGATTAAAGCTTCAGTTGTTTGGGTTTCATTATCCTGGGTGGTGTAATGGTTAGCATACTAGAGCGCAAATCAGGAGATGCGGGTTCGATTCCAGAACGATCAAATTTTTAAATTTCTGTAGTTTACATGGAAATTACAGCTTGATTTATGTCTATATTAATTCTTCCATGTTTTTCCAACTTGTAAATTAACAAATTGTTGCAAAAAGTTTCTTTTCTGATTGAAGGTTTAAAGTCCATCGTGAGCAATTTGATGGACAGTCGACCGTCCCTAATTTAGGGAAACTGGGTCCCGGCAAGAGAGATAACCAGTGCCGTAAGACAAGTCTCATCGGGATTCGAACCGAGACTTTTCTTCGGTGAATGGTCATAAGCCAAGGCTTAGACCACTACGTCACTGGGACGACGTACATATGAGAAGCGCGCAAACAAAACCAAACGCGTCACAAAAATATGAATTATCAAGTAATAGTTGGATATCATAAAAGATGATGGTCTGATTCCATTTCTGTGTCACAAGCTGACCCAAACCAAACAGATCCTACTCATTTTATAGACGACAAATGCGCGATTCGAGCAAAAACGAACATGTCCCAGTAGCTGGCTCAAGCGAAATGAAACATGTCGAGTGAACCAATGAGAGCTCCAGAATTCAGTCGTGTGACGAGGCTGATAAGAGTGACGGAGTGGCATTCATGTTTTCAAATGGCCGCGGGTGGCCTAGTGGGCAACGTTCGTAACCGCCACGGAAAGGACCTCAGGTTCGATCCCAAGCAGGTACAAACGCTCGAACCACTAAATATCCGCCGTGCGTCGGATGGGCACGTTAAGCCGTCGGACCCCAGGTACTGGCCCCCGGTAATAAGGGCGTCTTCCTCCCCCTTTATACTTCGCTTCCGTGTCACTTTCCTGAATGGGGTACTCTAGCCCAAATCTCCTAGCTTCCTATTTCTAAGGGTTGTTTAAGACCTGGGATCAGACACTCCCTTCCTAAAATCCTCTACATATGATCACATGATCATGTTTTCAGATAGTCGACGTGTTCTGTTAAAGCGTGGTGATTATTTTCGTGCATTTGTCATAGTTTTAGAGATATGGAAGAGGTCGGAGATGATTTAGTAACGGTGAAGGAAGGTTCAAAAGGACAAGGGAAAAGAGAAAGTGCGAAAGAAAAAGCTAAGAGAGAACTATATGGTTCTCTCCAGATGGTTCCAAAGTTTTCGTGGGTTACAAACATCAGAACACTCGGTTCTCGTGCTATAAAATTCGTCCATGTGATGCATTATTCATTCGTGAAAAGTTATTACCATGTCAAGATAAAAATGTTGATGCCTTCATGAACATTGTGGCTAAAAACCCGACTTGTTCTGTCCAAAACATCACTTTGTATTTTCTAGTGCGTGGCCATAGTTTTTTTACCAGCTGACAGAGTTTTCGGGAGAATAAAAAAACAACAAAAGAAAATCCCTATACGACAGATGAGTGCTTGAAAGTGTATAGCGATTTTGGGACAGTGAGGTGCCTAGGAAAAGTCACTTTCAGCAATCTACAAGACATCGGATGGCATGAAGGGCACGAAGAAGGTAAAAATATCCGAAGTAAGAGGTAAAAGAGTCACTTGGAGCGTGCAAGTCATTGGTCAGTTGTTTTATAGATTTGAACATGAAAAAGCTCCAGTGACTCTTCTAAAAAAAAGGAATTACTTCGCGTGCAGCCATGAAGTTCATTAGGCACGTTTTACCATTGGAGCATGGAATTTCAGGTGCGAAAAACAAAGGATGTGGATTCCCTTCTCAAAAACCTTTTTGGAAATTCATGAGAAATTGCGAAACTCCCACGAAGTATTTTAAGTTTAATAAAAATCCGTTCTTCTCAGTCAAGCGTTTTTTATACCACCTATTATTAGTTCCGTTAATTTGTAATACATTGAGCGAAATAAAGACATACCAACATGTAGCAGTAACTTTGGTAAATAATGAACAAAAATTAAAAAAAAATATTAATATATCAACTGAAAAGTGAAAATGCTTCTCTTTCTCCATCAGCTTTTTCTATCAAACATTGAGATTTTTGTCAGATAATAGGTATTCCATTAAAGGCAGGTTGATTTTAGAATAGATAGGTAGCATAGATAGGTAGATTAAATTCAGAATACGTTCAAGCAAAATCCAACAAGTCACTAGGGTATCTGATCAAAAACAAACATGTCACTTGAAGCCCGAACAAAAACAAACATGTCAACAACAAAAAGTTTAATATTTTGGTATTAAAACTTTTTTGATCTGAATCAGATCCATAGACTTGTTTGGAGCATCAAAAGGAAAGTGGCTGATAGTTGAACAGTACGAAATTCATTGCGCATAACTCAATGAACGTTTTTCCTGCCTACTGCAAATCTAGATCTGATGTACATGTTTGATTTTGCTTGCGCGCTCCTCAAATAGTTTCTCTTAGCTGAAGAAAGATTTCAGAGACAAAGCGGTTTTTATTTTCAAACCGAATAAAAGAAAAGATATAGAGGAAGACATTATATAAATGTACGCCCTCTTGTGAATGAATTTTGAATAATGAAAAAGTAAAACATATGCGAAAAGTGTTTTTCATGGCAAAAGCTATGCTAAGAAAAAATATTTTTTCTAATACGTCTCTTGAAAGCAGAGACAGCGAGAAGAAGGCTTTGACATTTCAGCCTTCACCCTAGAAGGTAAATTGCGCATTATTTAAAAAATAGTAATATTCCCCATTTTTATTGTAGCGAATGGCATACAGCAATTTCTTTTCAATATGTTCCTTAAAAACGGACGTATAAAATCAAATAGAAATATACACTAAGACCGCTTAGCGCCACAATTGTTAACTACAAAACCCCACAAATACGGGCAAAGCATGCCATAAAGTAAATATTATTGGGTGTTCAAAGAATTTTTTTAATCGGACTTCTAGAAGCAGAGATATTAACAAAAAACAGATTAGACATTTGCGCTCCCTAGTGGGAAAACTGCGCACTATGTTTTGACAGTAAACGTACCCAAAATGTTTTTGCAGTTAGTAGCATCTGACCGAAAAATATTTTTTCATTCGGAGTTTTACATGCGTAGATATTGCTGTTAATAAGCTGTTAAGGAATGGTAAACTTATGCCATCTAGTGGCACACTTGTGTGTTAAAAATTTTTTTCAAGTTATATGCAAAACATTTCGCACCAGAAACGCTTTCAGATAAAAGAAAGAATTTTTCAAATCGGACTATCAGAAGCAGAGGTATTTGCTAAAATAAGATGTACCACGACACCCTCTGGCCGAAACACCACGCACTGTTTCAAGCAGAAGGTATTTTCAAAAGGTTTGTCATGGTGAATAGTACCTGACAGCGAAATAATTTTTTAAAGAGAGTTTTCAAAGGCACAGATATTGCTGTCAAAACGTTAGAAACAAAGGTATGCAGTTACGCCCCCTAGTGGCCAAACCGTTATTTACCATAAATTCAAAATTATATCCAGCATATTTCCCACTAGAAGTTAAATTCGATGCAGAAATAATTTTTTAGATAGCGCTAACAGAAGCAGAGAAGTCAGGGAAATAGCAATTTTACTTTATATTCCCTAGCGAAAAAACCATGCATCACTTGAAAAAGAAACTGCAGTCAAAATAGTGTTCATTATAAATGATATCGAACGAAATGTTTTCAATCGGTTGTTCAGAAGCAGTTATATGGAATAAAATTTGTTTAAAATTCGATAGAATTTGCATTTACGCTCTGTAGTGTCGAACCTATGCATCGCAGAAAAACCAGAAAGGAAGAATCATCGTTCTCATATTTCAAACTTCCCAATGCAAAAATAATTTTTAAAATTGTAGCGAATTTAATATTGTGTGCAAAACTCTTGGTTCTTATGACATCCGCTGATCTTCATGGAATACTCTCCATCGGTATTGTGCAAATTTTCGCCGATATGTTCCACCATTTAGCCTTTAAAGCACTCAACAGTTCAACTTGTTTTGTTAGGCGATCTCTCCTTTTGCGCACCCAACGATACAATTCGTCCCATAAATTCTTCATATGGTTCAGATCCGGAAGCTCAGCTGGCCCAATCCAACTTTTGGACGCCCATGTCCTCAAACCAATATGTAAAAACCCGAGTTGTATGAAATGGTGCATTATCCGGCTCATACAGGTATGGGCCATCCTCAAAGTACTGCCACAACGTGATACGGCATATTTGTCCAGAAGGTCTAGAGACAGCTCAGCGGACATGTTTCGGTTGAAAACGTCTAATGGGTACAAGCCGAACCATGAAAAATAGCTCCATACCATCACGCTGCCTCCACCTAAGTTCATTGTCGAGACGATACAATCCAGAATGTACCTTTTTTCCCGGCATCCGTAACAAGCAGGAATGACCATCACACCGGTAGACTGAGTACGGTGACTCTTTAGTCCAAAACACAGATTTACGTTGGTATAAGAAACACAGATGTACGATGTTTCTTATACCATGTTAATTTGTGTGTGGCATTACTCGGAATGATTAGCGGATTGCAGATGGCTGATTTACCGTGGCACCCCGTGTCGTGTACCGCTCTGAGCACTACACTGGCGCTAACATTAGTCCCAATTGTCTCACATAGGGTTTCCGTGATTTGAGACAATGGTAATTTGCGTACTGAGTGGACAGTCCATTTTAGAACTCGCGTTCCACGTTCTATCAGCTTAGAGTTTGCGTGCTTTGATACACTGGTAATTCGTGTTCAGAGAGGACAGTCCTTTTTAGAGTTCGCATCTCACGTTCTATCGACTTAGAATTTGCGTGATTTGATGCAATGGTAATTCCGGTTCTGAGCAGACAGTTGTTTTCAGAGCTCACGCCGCACGTTCTATCAGCTTACAGTTTTCGTGATTTTATACAATGGTAATTCTTGTTCGGAGTGGACAGTTCTTTTCAGAGCTCGCATCATACGTTCTATCAGCTTAGAGTTGCGTGATTTGAGACAATTTTACTTCGTGTTCAATACTTCGTGTTCTTCGTGTTCTTCGTGTTCGTGTTCTCAGTGGACAGTCCTTTTCAGAGCTCGCATCCCACGTTTTGTCAGAATAGAGTTGCGTGATTTGAGATAATGTTAATTCGTGTTTTGAGTGGATAGTCCTTTTCAGAGCTCGCGCCGCACGTTTTATCAGCTTAGAGTTTGTGTGATTTGTTGCAATAGTAATCCGTGTTCTGAGCTGACAGTCGTATTTGAAGCTCACGCCGCACAATCTATAAGCTTAGAGTTTGCGTGATTTCAGACAATGTTAATTCGTGTTCTGGGCGGATAGCCCTTTCAGAGCTCGCATCCCACGTTCTATCAGCTTAGAGTTTGCGTGATTTGAGACAATGTTAATTCGTGTTCTGAGCGGATAGTCCTTTCAGAGCTCGCATCCCACGTCCTATCAGCTTAGAGTTTGCGTGATTCGAGACAATGCTAATTCATGTTCTGAGTGGACAGTCCTTTTCAGCGCTCGCATTCCACGTACTATCAGCTTAGAGTTTGCGTGATTTGAGACAATGTTAATTCGTGTTCTGAGCGGATAGTCCTTTCAGAGCTCGCATCCCACGTCCTATCAGCTTAGAGTTTGCGTGATTCGAGACAATGCTAATTCATGTTCTGAGTGGACAGTCCTTTTCAGCGCTCGAATTCCACGTACTATCAGCTTAGAATTTGCGTGATTTCAGACAATGCTAAGAGTTTTTCGTGATTTGAGACAATGTTTGCGAGATTTGAGACAATGCTGTTCTAAGTGGAAAGTCCTTTTCAGGGCTCGCATCGCACGTTCTATAAGCTGCGGTTGCTTGCCCGGTCGTTTCTTGACAGATCCAGCTGCAGCCTCCGTCCGTATGCATATCACATCACCAACCGCCTATCTAGTGATCTTCGATGTTGTTTAAAGTAACGTACGGAGTGATTTGGTTATACGATACCCTATTATGAATGTGCGCTGGAAATCACTTACGTAGGATGTTCAGTAAGTTCTAAGCCTGACACATGAAGACAATTTTTTTCCGAAAACGTACTTTATTTTCCTGACTTGCATACATTTGTACTGATCATAGAGCTGGCAGATAATTTCTTTAGATTTTTGAAGAGAAAAAGTCACTAGAGAGCAAGATCAGGTGACTACGGTATGTGGAGAAGCAGTTGAAAACAACAGCGGTGTAGAATGGAGCATTCTTATGGAGAAGCAGAGCACCCCGTCGCAATTTTCTTGCTGTTTACACTTGATGACTTCACGCATTTGTCGCAATAGCGAGGTGAAAGGCAGCATTCCTAATCTTTTTATGAGGAAAGTAATAAAGTAACAGCTGCCCTTTTGGGTTTCAGAAAATGGTGGCCATAATTTCCTGTGCAGATGATTATCTTTTGAACTTATTTTGGTGGTGATGGTCCATGACGTTTGCACTGCGTTCTCTCTTCTTTAGTATCAGGGTCCCAATGGTGAAGCCACGTCTCATCACAAGTCACAATCCAGGAACAAAAGTCATGTGGATCCCGTTAATGTGATTAAGTTGAACCCCACTTGCTTGAACGCGATGATTCTTCATCTAACGTGTCAAAACTTGAGCAACCCATCTGGCACATACTTTTTACAACCCTGACCTCTCATGCAAAATGGTCCTAACACTGCCGATACTTAACTCCAATTCTTCAGCAGTCTTTACAAGACGGATTCACTGGCTCGACGTTAATAAGTCAGCCACTTTCTGGCACATTTCATCTGTGTCACCTCCACTTGCGGTCTCTCGCGAGGGACCTCTTACAACGAGTCTCTTCCACTTTTAAACAGACCAGCTCATCTCTTGACTATGGTACATGAAGGGGCACCATCGGCGTACATACACACCATGCGTTCATGAATACTACGTGGCGAAACTCAATCACCGCTCCGTTCTGCAATTTCATCTGTCGCTCATCCATTGTCGTCTCATAAACTTCAATGTACACCGATGTGCCACTCCATTATGACCACCCCAGCCTAGAGAAATGAGCGCGCCTGGAGACCGAACGGCGGCGCAGATGAAGTTCACCAAGCAGTATATACACTGAAGAGCAATTGAATTAGAGACAGCTGGCGTTATGCAAATGTGGTGCTGTGGGTAGCCCTGTAAACGGAAACGACGTGACGTATGCAGCGATCCGACAACATAAGGAGCGTTGCGACGGGAATCAGTAAGAGTCGGACGCAGTATGGGTAAGATGAAGGATCTAAGCGCATCTGATCGTGGGAAAATTGTCGGGGCCCGACGAATGGGTTACTCCATCTCGGAAGTCGTGCAAGCACTGGGATTTTCCGAGCCACTGTGTCAGGGATGCACCGTGAGTACATCGAATCCGGCAAAATCATCCCTGCAAGGGCCAACTGCCGTGGACAACAGCGTGTAGATGAGCGAGGTCTTCGTCGGCCAGCTCGCATTGTATCAGCGGAGAGACGGGCCACAGTGCAAGAGGTCACTCGGCAATTTAACGCTGGTGCACAAAAACGTGTAAGCAGCCACACCATCCAGAACCATCACCTCGCTATGGGGTACAGAAGCCATCGTCCCACGAGGGTACCGCTGATGACCGCACAGCACAGGGTGCAAAGATTAGCATGGACGCGGGAACATCGCCACTGGACCCTAGACATGTGGAAAACTGTTGCCTGGAATGATGAGTCGAGATTCACGTTGGTACATGAGGATGGCAGGATACGAGTACGGCGCAAACCACATGAAGCGATGGATCCTTCTTGCCAGCAGGGTACACTTCAATCTGGTGGGAGTGGCATTCTCATTTGGAGACTGTTTACGGGGACTGAAATGGGACCCCTGGTACGTGGGACATCGTTCCACACAGGTCAACGTTACCGGGATATCCTGGACGACCATTTGCTCCCGTTTGTGCGTCTTCAACATCCCACTGGGGACCTCATCCTGCAAAAAGACAATGCACCGTGCCATCGCTCCCAAATTGTATCCGAATGGTTGGATGAACACTCCACCGACGTGGCCTTGGTTCTTTGGCCAACTAGGTCACCTCACCTGCATCCCATTGAGTACATCTGGAATGCCATCGAGAGATATGTTCGAGGCTCTGACCCCTCCATTAAATCTTCGTGAACTGTGGGAACTTGTTCAGGGATCGTGGATCCGTATGGCTTCCCAACGCTTCCGGTGTCTTGTCGAGTCCATGTCGAGACGAATCGCCGCCGTCGTTAAGGCGAAGAGTGGTATCTCTAATTCAATTGTTCTTCAATGTATATATATATATATATAACCCGAGGAGCGGCTTTTGGTTAGCAGAGTGTTCGGAGTCAAAATGATGAAAGCTGCCGATTTGTCGGAGTTCGATACGATCTCAGAAATGGCACGGCTTGTGGGTTGTTCACGTGACGCTGTAGTGAGTACGTATCAAAAGTGGTGCACAGATTTGCCAAACGACCAACCGTCGTCCGCAACTCATTGATGCCAGAGGGGAGCGGAGACTGTCGCACATTGTTCACAGCAGCTGTAAGGCCACAGTGAGACAAATCACCCGCAGTTACAACAGGGGTGATCAGGGTAATGTGTCACAGCACACAGTTCATCGCATTCTTCTGCGCATTGGCTTGCGTAGCTGAAGACCCAACCGGGTCCGCACGCTTACTGCACGTCATCGCCAACAACGCATGAAATGGGCCACACATAATTGAGATTGGACAGTGGATGATTGGAAGAAAGTGGCCTGGTCTGACGAATCAAGATTTCTGGTGCATCTCGTAGACGGCCAATATGCTGATTACCAAAGGAGGCTATGGCCCCTGGATGCACTGTTGGGAAGAAACAGGCTAGCAGCAGCGTTGTTATGCTGTGGGTGATGTTTTCTTGGGACACTTTAGGCTCTATTATCTTAATAGCACATTCCCTGACAGCTGTCAGGTATATTGAATATCGTTGTGGACCAAGTTCACCAATTCATGGCAACTGTGTTCCCTGTCTGGTAATGGCTATTAGCAACAGGATAATGCGCCATGCCACACTGCCGGAATCGTCAAGGAGTGGTTCGAGGAACATGCTGGTGACTTTCTGTTGATGCCCTGGCCTCCAAATTCAACTGACATGAACCCCATCGAACATTTGTGGTTTGACTTGGAAAAGCGGGTACGCGCTAAATCTCCACCACCCTGAAATGTAGAGGAACTGGAGGACCTGCTGTTGCCATTATGGTACCAGATACCCCAGGACACCTATCGCCACCTCATCAAATCAATGTCTTGCCGAGTGGTCGCGGTTTCGCTGGCTAAAGGGTGTCCTACGGCTTATTAGGTAAGCTCATCGGTGTAACTAATGTAATGGCGCGTCGGTGTACTGTGGCGCCGTCTCAAATGCTAACCCAGCGACATGGCGTGGCTGTTATATAACTGAAGGATGATAGAAACTGTACTTGCATCAGCTGCCTACCACTCCTTTCAAGGTCAGGCTTGAAACTTATGGAACCGCCCCTCGTAACTCTGTCGATCGATGCATCTTATGCTATTTTCACATCATAGCCTAACGAGCATATTTGTAGTCGGGACCGTGACGTGGTGCTTGCATATGGCCTAACTCACTGCCAATATAGGGGGGCCCGGATGTTAACGGCTGGGCAGTCTAGGAACAAAAAGTGTAATGGAAACTTGCATAATCTCATAATTTATGCAAATCAAGAGTAATTAAAATATGTGTGTGTGTGTGCCATAACTCATCCGGAAATCATGGTCAACGCTTTAGAATTTAACAAAGAATTTTACGTTGCTTTTCGAGCTGCCGTGGCCCGTTCTAAATCGAAATTCCGAAAGTGGGGATCTCGAGAAGCTATGATATTTTTCGTAATATCACTACGGAACCAACGAAGTTTCGAGCAATGCAGCTGAATAAGTGTATCTGACCTTGATGCCGTCGATGTGCGTGCGCTGCTATTGGCAAAATTGTTCCTGTCAGTTGTGTGCATCACAAGAAGCAAAGCAAATAAATTTCCCATTTGGGGGGGGGGGGAGGATGCCCTGATTTCAGCAGTAATAGCAATGTTTATTGGCAACGAAACTACGTCTCTCTCCTCATTCAGTGCTTCTCTGCCTTTCATGCATTTCTATAAGAAGAGTAAAATATTTTACCTACTTTTCGTAAAGGATCGTACAGGAGGTGTTTGTCAGTAAAATTTATCTTTAGTTCTGGAGCTACAAATGTAAATACTGTTTAGATAGAGCACTTTAATGTAGGACGTAGCGTCGTACTACGTGATGTGACGTACTACTGAGGTGGTGCATGAGACAAATGGAAAATGAAGCAGCGAAGTGCCTGCCGGCGTAGTTCAACTGGGACAACCGCCGCTCAGGAGTAAGAAAATGTAAGTTAGAAACACAATGTCGGCATAAAAGGTTGCATTGGCACCCAAACAAAAAAGAGATTACTTGTCGGTAAGGGTTGAAAAAATATTGTGTGCTTATTCTTCCACACAACGTACGTATATAAAAGAAATTAATTCTTCTACAATGAAATGGTCCTTCGAGTGTTATTTTACGTTGACCCTAAGCCTGCTGAGCGATTTCGTGCCCACAGCTCTGTGAAGTAGGTGGAGAGGAGATGTGAAGTACTACTGTTGTGATGCATGACTCAAATTGACAAGGAAGCATGTATAAATCGGTACAGTTCAATTGGGAGAACAGCGGCTCCGGAGTACGAAGATATGGATTTGAATTCTACTGTCGGCGAAGAAAGGCAATAAGGATTGACGCTCGTTTTCGAAACATTTCTACAGAAAACCCGTCATCTCGACAGAATAAAACTGGGATGAAATAGGAAATTCAACTAAAGCGATGGAAAGAGTGAGGCCAAATAGCACAGAAAAAAAAATCCATACAAACAAAATAATACATTTTGACACCAAATGGAAAGGCGGTTAACATAGTTTATAAATAATTATTTTTAATTAATAACTAATGTTTTTCCGTATTCAGCTGAAGATATTATAACTGCACTGTTAGGATTTGCATACACTGAGTGTTTGTGAAAATTGCAACACCGAGAAAGAATAGCGCTATTCAAATGAAATTTACTAGACGAAACCCCTCTGAATCGACGGTTAGTTTTCTTTTTTTTTTTTTTTTTTTTTTTGAGAAGAATAAACTCATATGAAACAACAAATGTTAACTTTATTTGATTGACAAATTCATGCAACCACTTCAGTAAAGACAATAGTCCAGGTTCGTGATTTTTTTTTATTTTGTTGACTGAAGGTTTAACGACCACCGTGAGCAACTCAATGGGCTATAAGCAATCGCCCGTAATATTTTCACTAACAATGGTCAAAGGAATGTTTATTTACATCTTTACATAATGGGATACGTCTTACGTACGTGAAAAAACTGCATCGAATGAATATTAAATTGTATATATACATCATACGGTCCAGCTTCGTAACCCAATCAGGTCTTCGAGAGTGTTCGCTGTTCCCATGAGAAGAACTTTGATACCAATGCCTGCTAGCGTCGCTTTGCGCAACGGTTCGCTCAGAAAAAAGAAGACTTCGGACTTTGGACTATCTTAGTAACTCCATGTTACCGTCGTCAACAGCGCGTGAGTCAACCGCACGCTTATCTCTCCCATAGACTTTACATGGGAACTTTGCCGCCCCAAGACGCCCGAACCGTTGCCCCAATCTAATTTTTTCTCTTCGACTGGCACATCTACATGGTAAGATCTTGATTTTGATACCTCAACCATGTCTTTACGTTCAGCCGTTCTCTCAAAATAGAACTCCCAGTAAAAAACCTTATAGAATTAATATGTCACAGATTCCTCATGTTACAGGAGATAACTGATTACATTTCTAGAGCTATATAAGATTTTTTGGATTCAAAACTCAGTATTGTGTGAAGCCACCTAGAGCAAGAATAACAGCCTTTACACGGTGGGGCACTGAATGGAAGTGGTTTTTGACATCGTCCTAGGGAGTAGCCTGCCAGACTGCTTCTATGCGAGACCACAGCTCATTTGTGGTGACAGGCGAAGGCGCTTGACGGGTCAGTAGATTAGTTACCATGTCTCAGATATGTTCGATAGGGGACACATTCGGTGAGCATGCAGGCCGAGGAAGAAGTTGTATATGCTGTACATGAATGAGATCTTGAACATTTCGGGTCACATGCGGCCGATCATTGTCTTGCTGAAATAACAACTCTGAAGGGAAGGTATCACCTCTGTCTCTAAAACATCCCTGATGTGTCGCCGGCTGTTGAGGGTTCTCTCAATTCGTATGAGGGGAGTTTGCAATTTGAGCCCAACAGCGCCCTAAACTATGACGCTAATAGTTGGGCGTCAAGGTGATCTCGCCAAGCGCCCCAGACTATGACGCTTGGCGTTGGGCACCAAGGTGACCTCGCCAAGCACCCCAGACTATGACGCTTGGCGTTGGGCTCCAAGGTGACCTCGCTAAGCGCCCGAAACTGTTACGCTTGGCGTTGGGCGTCAAGGTGATCTCGCCAAGCGCTCCAAACTATGACTCTTGGCATTGAGCGTCAAGATGACCTCGCCAAGAGCCCCAAACCAAGACGCTCGGCGTTGGGCGTCAAGGTAACCTCGCCAAGCGCCCCAAACTATGACGCTAAGAGTTGGGCGTCAAGGTGATCTCGCCAAGCGCCCCAAACTATGACGCTTGACGTTGGGCGTCAAGGTGATCTCGACAATTGCCCCAAACTATGACGCTTGGCGTTGGGCGTCTAGGTGATCTCGCCAAGCGCTACAAACTATGATGCTTGGCGTTTGGCGTCAAGATGACCTCGCCAAACCCCCAAACTATGACGTTGGGCGTCAAGATAACATCGCCAAGCGCCCCAAACTATGACGCTTGGCGTTGGGCGTTAAGATGACCTCGCCAAGCGCTCCAAAGTATGACGCTTGGCGTTGGGCGTCAAGGTGACCTCACCAAGCGCCCCAAATTATGGCGCTTGGCATTGGGGGTCAAGATAACCTCGCCAAGCGCCTCAAACTATGACGCTTGACGTTGGGCGTTAAGGTAACATCGCTAAGCGCCCCAAACTAAGACGCTTGGCAAGATCGCCAACCTCTGAAAAAGTTAGTAAGGCAAAACAAGACTTGCTGAGTGCAGGAATTAACAGAAGCATTCGATGAAGTCTGTTCCCGACACATATCTCTGCGACTTATGCTCAGGTAATCAAAAAGGATCCGTATTGGCAGTTGCATGCGTATACGGAAACCACTGATTTTTCGAAGAAACGAAAGGTTCGTCTACAGTGGCGTCAGGAACACCGTGATTGGACACTGGAAAAATGGAAAAAATAAGTAATGTGGTCCGACAAGTAGCGGTACACCTTGTTCTGTACCGAAGGTTAGCAGAGGGATTGGCGGATGCCCCATGAAACTATGGACCCAGCTTGCCATGTAAACACAACTCAAGGTTCTGGGAGTGGTGTCATAGTGCGGGGAATGTTCCATTGGAAGTAAACAGGTCTCCTGATATGCTTGCCTTGTAAACACAACTCAAGGTTCTGGAAATGCTGTCATAGTGCGAGGAATGTTCTGTTGGAAGTGAACAGGTCTCCTGATATGCTTGCGTTTTAAACAAAACTCAAGGTTCTGGGAGTGGTGTCAGAGCATACAAGGTGCGTACACAATACAGTGAGATGATGTGACTACCCTTAGTACACCTAGAAGAAAATCAAACTTATTATTAACTGAAAGTATGTATATATACGAGTTACTACATGAAGTTTGTAATGAGGTACCATGGAAACAGTTGTTGGACAATGAATGGCCACCTGCTTAACCTATTGGTCTTCACAATTTGTGACACATGAGCAAATGCGTAAACCTAGATCATTGTAATACACTGTTTCTATAGGTGTTGTCACACTCGAGTCAATCAACATATACATGTGAAGAAGGGCCTAAAGTAGGCCCGAAAGGCCTAACGTTGTGGTTTAACTGTTGCAGAGTGCTTTTAATAAGTATTTAATGAAGTGCCATTGACCTGTTAATATTTTGAGTAAAGTTTTTAACCTATGGTGCATAAGGAGGTAAATTTTATTTCCTCAGTATTTCTTGCACGAAATTTTCTTGTTGTTTCTGCTTAAAACAATACAAAACTTTTCCGCCAGTGGGCGAAGACACATATCTTATTTTTCTCGATATCTCTGCTTCGAACAGTCTTCTTTCGAAATTCTTTCTTTGTCACACACCATATCTGGTCCAGAATGATTTGCACGTAATTTCAAATTTTCTTAATGCACAACTTTTCCAATAATCGGATCGTTTCCGTTTATTCCAACTGAAAAAAATATTCTTTTAACAGAGGATACCATTCACCTCGTAGAATACCTTTCATATACTCCTCGGTTTCTTGCATTTCATGTTTCTAACGTTAGGTGGCGTTAGTGTTGATTTCTTTTTTCAGCTGTATCTTTACTTCTAAAAACATCCTGTAAAATATTCTTCTTGCCGTATGCCATTCGCTACTGAAAAGATGGGGAGCAGTTTCCTCTTTATACATATAATGCATAGTTTTCCCAAAACTTTTTTCTCGTTATCTCGGCTTCCAGTATTTCAAAAAATTATTTTTCTTTTACATTGCTATGAAGAAAAGTACCTTTCGCATATGCTCTGCTTTTCCATTATTTGAAATTCTTCCGTCAGAGGACGTCAGCCGATATTTCAATTTGAACGAATTTATTAGATCTTAAGAATCCGTTAGAAAACTACTTTTTGGTAGGATACTCTTCCTTGTGAAATAGTATTTTGCAGCCATTTTGTTCTTTAAGTAAAGCACAATTTTCCGCTGATGGGGATAAAGTTTTATCTCGCTTTCCTTTCTATTTCGTCTTATGATTGTACGATTTGAAAATCCCTTTTGCCTGTGATAACTTTCGCTATGAGAAATGTTTTGCGTACAACTTGTTAATTTTCCTAACATTCTTTTCAGCCTCCAGCAGGAGCAAGTAGCTATTTTTATTTGTTGATGTTTTATCGATTAAATAATTCCTGTTATTTATAAATATTTTCTTTGTACACTCACAAAAAAGGAAATTTGCGCACCTAGAAGAAAACGTGCAACAACCGCGAAACTTGGCAAATAGCTAGAGTGCTTGCTGGTACGTAAATGATCCATGTTTGGTACGAGTGCGCATAACCGCTCACCCTGTGGTGGTGCTGCAAGCACAAATCGTAGGTCTTATAAATCGGCGTGTAGTCGATGCTCCAGGAAAGCAAAAAATACCGCCAGACGCAAGCTAGAGTACAGAGAGACAAGAATGCGCGTAGGCGCCACAAACGTTGATTTACGCAATTTACGGACTTTGAGAGAGGCCTGATCATCAGGATCAAAACCGCAGGGTGGTCGGCTCGCCGTGTAGCTCGTATAGCCCGCCACGTCGATCGTTCTGACCATACCGTCTGACTGTGTGTGGGCAGTGGAGACGGTGGAGAGAATCGACGGATCGTGCGCCAGGCACGAACGGATCCCACGGGGACCCGGTCCATTATACAGGCAGATGTAGTGGCTCCTGTGGGCCCCCGAACAACTTCCTGACGCCTCGCAAAAACGAATCTACGATCCTGGCGCTCCTAATGTGTACTGCCATTAACCCAGCAAAATCGCCAGCTTCGTATGCAGTGGTGCCAGGCCAGAGCGACGTGGAACGCCCTAGACTGGTAACGTGGGGTTTTTAGCGATGAGTGCGGCATCGTTCTGGGGACAGATGATCATCGTGTCCGGGTGTGGAGGTCCCCGTGTCAAAGGCACAATCTCAAATTCGCTATCGAGCGCCACACCTCACCCACTGCAGGTATTATGGTCTATGGAGCCATAGATTACGATAGCCGGTCAGTTCTAGTAGTGTTACGTGGATGACGGGCCAGCGGTATGTGGATGAGATCATCGAGGAATGTGCTCCTATTCCTGGCCGGGATTCCAGGTGCGCTATAGCAGGAGGATAATGCCCGCCCGAACACGGTTCAGGTTTCCTAGGACTGCCTACGTCATGTCCAGATACTTTCATGGTCTGCCCGCTCCACGGACATGGCCCCTACCGAGCATGTGTGGGACCAGTTGAAGCGCTGGCTGCCGCCGTGCAGCACTATCCAGGATTTGGAGAACACCGTCCAACACGTGTGGGCCAGTTTGCCGCAGGACAACATCCGGCATCTGTTTGCCTCCACGCCGGACAGTACTGCAGCATGTATCGCTGTACAAGGCGGTGCGTCCCGCTATTGAAAATGACCGGACTGCGTGCCGCCACACGTCCCTCTACAATTGTCCTGCAGCTCTGTTTTTGCCATCATGTGTATCATTACGTCCATAAAATTTCAGTTCAATCCGAAGCTTCCTTCTTGGTACGCAAATTTCATTGTCAGTGAGTGTATTTGGTCACTGATCACTTACTGCGGGATAAGTTACCACATAAATATGTATTGGTACTTCTGTTTATAGTGTTGGTACTTCCATCTTCAGTAGACCCATTAGTTTGACTCATATGAACCAGTTCTGTGGTAAATCATTGTTGCTTTTAAGATAAATGCGGGAATTTCACAGATTTCGGAATATCTCTGCCGGAGAAACACTTTGTCTGTATGTGTTGAAAGGGTGTAGGGATGATGACCCATCACAATGCGTACTAGTGTCTCCGTCAAAATTACAAAAGGATGATAGGGCCTACCAATTACTCTGGTCTCCAAGTCTAACGACCTATGACTAACTGTAGTTAGCTTTTTTTAAATTAATTTATAAGAGTACTTGGTCCGTCAGCACTTTTCTCGTATATGTGCAGAGAAGTTTGCTGTCTTTTCAGGCAAACGCCCAAATTATAATAGATAGAAGTGAATGCTTTTATTCTTAAGGAAATAACTTTTCTCACAGATATAAAGCACAAATAAAGTTATTGATTATTATTCATAAGTAGTAAAATAATTTTTCGTTCGTTAAAAAAATCAGACTAAACGATTACGAGAAAATCGGCCATTTCTTCAGTGGTCCACCGGGAAATATCCCTGTGGACCAATCCCACCTGGGTACAGGACTTATCAAAATTCTGGAAAAGAACTATTTATTAATAAGCTTTAAGACCAGTTTGTGCTCTCAAAGCAGAAAAAATTAGACTTGATATAGACTGACACAAGTCATGCACATACGTTAATAGAATTTGGATCGATTTTTCCTGTAAAATATGTCCTAAGTAATCCAGTGGTATACGAGGTGATAAGAGTGATCCCACGTTTCTCTCCAGATATTCCCACATATGTTAAATAGCATTGAGATCTGGTTATTGAGGTGGCCAGGGTACTTGTTGCACCTTATCCTCATGCTTTTAAAACCACAACTTGACACTTTTCGTACAATGCACGGGTGCATTTTCTGCTTGAAACCAAGGACAGTAATTAAGGAACAATGCACGTGTGCATTATCTGCTTGAAACGAAGGGAGCTCATTAGGGAACAATGCACGAGTGCATTATCTGCTTCAAACCAGGGGCGGTCATTAGGGAACAATGCGCGGGTGCATTACCAGCTAGAAACCAGGGGCTGTCCTTAACGAACAATGCACGGGTGAATTGTCTGCTTGAAACTAGGGGAGGTCATTATGGAACAATTCACGGGTGCATTATCTGCTTGAAAACAGAAACGGTCATTATGGAACAATGCGCGGGTGAATTATCTCCTTGAAACTAGGAACGGTCATTATGGAACAATGCGCGGGTGCATTATCTTCTTGAAACTAGGAAACGGTCATTATGGGAACAATGCGCGGGTGCATTATCTTCTTGAAACTAGGAACGGTCATTAGGGAACAATGCACGGGTGCGTTATCTTCTTGAAACCAGGGACGGTCATTAGGGAGCAATGCCTACAAAACTGGGTGCTGGTTATTCCTAAGAATGGATTCTTACGTCGCGGATGTGACACTACTCTGCAGAATAACCAATCGCCGTAAGGAATGCAAAGGTGTGGCAGCTACAAAATCACGGAGCAGAGTCTGAACCAAACAGTTGGGCTAGTACGCTACTGTTAGTTTTTTGGCAGATGTACACTGTACCAGTTACGGGGAAAAATGTGAAACACGATCCATCAGATCAAATGACACGTTGCCAGTCTTTAGCATGCTGGTTGCCATGTACTTTTCACCACCTCCCAAGTTTTGCTGCAATGATGTTGGTATTTAGAAGTTGGTGGATTGCAGCACCACCATAAATACCGGTGCGATGAAGTTCCCGACGAACTGTTACGACGGAAACGGGACCATACCGATTGGTGCTGCTGTTTCCGGTGACATAGTCTTGTGTCTCCTTTGTACAATTCGTGCCAGCGTTCGCCTTTTCCTCTCTGATATCTTTGTATTCTCTCTATCTCGTCTGCCCATGGCGGATTGAGTTCCGCAAAGACGACTATGCGCCCTTGATGATTATTGGCAAATTAATGCAGCATGCTTGCCATTCCTCTGCTGCATACGGGTGAGGGAGAAAGTGCGTCCGCGACCGACTTCACAGGTAACCATCTACGGATTCGCGTCCCCATCCACAGGGAGCCTGCGGAAAACCCCGGAAAACCCGCAAACTAGATGGACGGCAAGGGCCGGGATTCGAACACCAGTCAGAAATGCCCGCCCCTCACACAGCGCATAGCGACTTAACCAACTGTGGTGTGCCGGTGGTACGGTATGTCGGTTGTGCGCTATGCCAACTCCATGTCCTATCTTCATATAACGTCCACAATTTGCACGTTTGGAGGCAACGCAGTGTCCTTGTGTCCTTTTTGATAAGTAATCACAATCTTTGACACAGTTCCTCGAGTTATGTCCACTATTTTTGACTTTCTATTTACTGAAACTCGTGCATGACGCGCACAAATGTTTATGCCCTTTTTTGGAGGACACTGAGATCTGGTATGGTCGACAATTACTTCCAACAGCTGTTTCACCTGCCACTGTGGCACTACTGAGTGATAGTCGACATCGTACTGTATCCCTTTGTATGCCACACATCAAGGGTGACGTCATCTCCGTGATGTGCATAAGGTACCCTCCGTGTACTTCAGGCGGAGTCGATGTTTTCATTATTTCTATAAACTCCCTGGGTATTGTGGACCTAAAAGCTTGAGAATTCTTTTCTTTGGAAAGCTGTAGATGTGAGCTAAGTCTTCTTCACATTAAATTTGTCTCTGTGGGTTATTGTATGCTTTATATGTTCCATGGGTATCTGGATAACCACGTTTTCCTCAATCACCTCGTTTCTCTCTATTACCTCTGCAGTATCTTTCATAAACCTGTCACGGGTAATAAGTGTTTCCCTTTGGTCCTTTGTTCTCTGCTCCCTGACTCAAGACATGATGGGGAAGACCTAGTCCACCTGACAAGCACAACATGTCGCTGCGTACAAACAAGTTAATCAAGCGTCTTGTCTCTCCTTTCTTAGGTCGCCACTGTTTTGTAGCTTTTAGCAGGTAATCAGTCAAAAAGGATTAGTGTTAATTATTCCCTAAATCACAACTTTGAATAATAAAGCTGAGGGGGTAGTAACGCTTTCTGATGCACAGGATCACTATTTTCAGCGCAGTTCGGTCCCACTTCTTAGACAGTAAATACATTCCTTCGAGCTGACTTTATCCCATTTTGCTCACCCTGAGTTAATTCGTTGAAGTCGGTTAAAATGTTAGGGACCCCATATCACCTGCATATGATTCACAAGCCTAGTTCTGGGTGAAGAAGCACTGAATGGCAACACCAATGTTTAAAATAAACAAAGACATCGCTCTTTCCACGTTTTAGGTGAGCATTAACGGCACTAGCTATATATAATGCACTAGCGTTAATGCCCACCAGATGGAGACGTCTCAGTAGCTGAGCCCATCTTACGGATTTATGATGTCAGAAGCTGACAGAAAAAAAACACATAGCGCCGTGGATTGTTGGCCACCGTGGTGTAAGGCTAACGCGCTCGGCTAGATATCGAGAGATCTGAGATTCGGATCCCCAGTGGTGACCGAATAACAATTTTTCGGTGGCTATTTGTTGCTAAAACGTGGAAAGAGCGATGTCTTTGTTTATTCACTGACAATTTGGAGGATTTTCACCAAAGTTTAACCCTTTAACGACCATGACCCAAAAATCTGGTATCATTCTAAATACCATAACGCCCGAAACTGTCTGTGTTGGTTACTTCTTTGTTTAGTAACAACAATAGTGACTGAGGATGACACCTGCTGATCCCTCATAGGTCGTGCAAATTTGAAGAGCAGGTAAGGTTAGGAAACCTGACTCACCCTAGACAGGCGTTTCAGGAGGCTATGGTCGTTTGTATCTACGGGCGTTTGAGCGTTATGAACGTTAAAATGTTAAAGGAAGTGTTACTCGAAGTTCATTCAGACCTGCCTGTGTTAAAGAAATGTTTCCGTTTTTTGTATTTCAGGTCCGTCGAATTTCACTGTATAGTCACTGGAGATGGGCTCATGGTTAATATTTACGGAACTATCTTATATATACGCGTAAATTACATATACGAGGAATTTCTTATATCCGCTGGAAGGAGATTGCTTCTAAATCGTTATGCGCTCTTGTTTGAATCTCAAGTACAAGAACATCATTGTATTTAATAAGCGCGATGCTTCAGAATATTACAAATGAAACGGCACAATATAGTAAATGACACGGCACAACCAGAATTAGTTCTGTATTTTTTTATTTGAAAAATAATTTGTTAATTTTTTAATTCAGACAAATTTTGTTCTTCAGTAGTGTTGCATCATATCTCTGGTAGTTCTTATGTACACTGAAAAGGCAATTTATTATGTGCACCACGCATACTACCACCTTTCGGCCCTAGAAAGGTAGTAAATAGTCGTCGCATAAGGCCCATGATTTTTAGGCAGCCGTCTGTAAAGTGCCGAGAGCTTCCGATGGTGGACTTCGATACCGAATGCGTCGTTCCACGTGGACCCGCAGATGCTCAATTGGGTACAAATCTGGAGAGCGAGAGTGCCATTCAAGAGCTGCAAACTCGCTGGAATGCTCTCTCAAACAGTCCTTCGTAAAAAGGAAATGATGGGACGGGTGTATTCCTTTTGAAAGAAAGCATCCTGCTATGAGTAATTGATTATCTTAAATGGGTGTGGTGTTCGAGAAGTACGTCATCATAGACTTGTGTGGTGATGGGTATCTTAGTAGGAATAAAGGACCGAAGGCAACATATGGAAACACGGCCCAGGACTTTGCATTGCTTTGACTGTCCTGTAATTACACGACTTGATAGTTCGTAGGTTCATATTTTCGTATGTCCTATGCCACACATATGCACCCCTAAAGACGCCTAAGAGTTGAACCTCAGTTCGTCGGTACAAGCAATGTGTTTCCACTTTCCAGTCTTCCACGATTCATGGGGACGAGACGTTCCTTCGCTTGCTGCTGACTCATAACCCGGTGATATGCTGTTTACAAAGGGTGTTCGTTGTGAGCGTCGGCTGCCATAACCCAGAGTTGTACCATCATATGTTGAATTCTCTTTGTTTTCACAAACTTTCGTAAGTGCCCATTCATTTAATACTACCGTTAATATTCCCACTGCAGCCCTGCGCTCCAGCGTTACGATACGGGAGAGGCAGCTCTCACCTTGAACGTCAGCGATCTGTTTACTACCACTTTTTTTTCCGAAGGCCACCCGTTTTACCGGATTTTATGTGGTCCTTCTCAGAGCCGTAGCTACGTGGGGAGTCAGAGGGTGACAGCTTGCCCCTGTGCCAGTCTATGGGGACGCCGATAAAGTTTGGAATTATGTTGCTGTTAAAGTTGGAAATGCTCAACGGGAAGTAATTTTATAACATAGAAACACAAACGTTTTCCATGTCGAAAATTTCCTTGCAATTAATTTGTTCACAACTGTTTTTCCGGACTAGAATGACCATCATGAGCAGCTCTAAGAGCTATGGGCAGTCTCATGTCTCTAATTTAGGGTACCTGCTTCCTGGGAAGGAAAAGAGCCAGCGCCATCAGAATTTTCTTTTTTTGAGGTTTAATGACCACCGTGAGCAACTCAGTGAGCTATAAGCAGTCGAGCGTCCCTAATTTAGGGCCACTGGTTCCAGGAAAGGGAAAGAGCCAGCTCCGTAAGACAAACACAACATCAATGCCTCACCATCATTCGAACCTGGACCCATCTCGGACGAATGGTCATTAGCCATAGCTTTGACAACAGCGCCACCCATCAGACAAATGCACCACCCATTCCTCACTGGGATTCGGACCCGGGCACATCTCGCACGAATTGTCAGAATACAATGTCTCACACCACTCAGTCACGGGGTGGCAAGATATTTGGTAGTTTAACTTCTGGTTCGCAATATTGTTAAGCGCTATTTGTATTTTGGTGATCCTCAATTCGGCCCGGCACGGTTTCGTAACATGTATTCTTTTCTTCGCTAAATTACAGTTAATGATTTCTAGAGTACTGTGACATGAAATTAAATCTGCTTTGAACAAAACATATTCAATGTGGAAATACACTCAGTAGACAAAACTTTTGAGATAGGGGTGATGGTCATTGACATGGGCATCCCCGCGAAGATGGGAAATACTCAAACCGAACGCAGTCGATAAATAGGATATTGAACATCAAGCAGGGCTTCAGCAGTGTATCGTGATCGACAAACATGGGTAAACGTGGTTATTAAACTACTTTGATCGTAGACGCATTGTTGTAGAGATGTATCGTTTTATCGCCACGTGGTAAGAACCTTAGGGTTCCAGAGGGCAGCCGTGTTAAAGGTGTATCGCGAGACGGATGTATCACCTTCCAGAAATCAAGCGGTGGCCAACCACATGCCAGTGATGACCGCGATCGACGCAGATTATCCACACTCGCACAGACCGACCACTCGGAAGTGGCAGCGCAAATCATATTCAGTTTGAATGTCTGATACCCAAGCAGCGGCAGCGAGCGAACGGTATGGTGCACGATGCACACTCTGGGCTACGGAAGCCGACGCCATGCTCGTGTGCCATTGTTGACAGCTCGTCATCGGACATTGAGCCTCGTCTGGTGCTCTGCAGAGTGGCGCCGCGTCGTTCTCAACTGGAGCTCTGCAGAGTGGCGCCGCGTCGTTCTCAACTGGAGCTCTGCAGAGTGGCACCGCGTCGTTCTCAACTGGAGCTCTTCAGAGTGGCGCCGCGTCGTTCTCAACTGGAGCTCTGCAGAGTGGCGACGCGTCGTTCTCAAACTGGAGCTCTGCAGAGTGGCGCCGCGTCGTTTTCAACTGGAGCTCTTCAGAGTGGCGCCGCGTCGTTCTCAACTGGAGCTCTGCAGAGTGGCACCGCGTCGTTCTCAACTGGAGCTCTGCAGAGTGGCGCCGCGTCGTTCTCAACTAGAGCTTTGCAGAGTGGTGCCGCGTCGTTCTCAACTGGAGCTCTGCAGAGTGGCTCCACGTCGTTCTCAACTGGAGCTCTGCAGAGTGGCGCCGCGTCGCTCTCAACTGGAGCTCTGCAGAGTGGCGCCGCGTCGTTCTCAACTGGAGCTCTGCAGAGTGGCGCCGCGTCGTTCTCAACTGGAGCTCTGCAGAGTGGCGCCGCGTCGTTCTCAATTCAACCCCATTTTCAGCCGTACCAATATGACGTAAGGATACTGGTGTGGTGTCGATAGCATGAGGCCATGGACCCGTCGTGCCAGATCAGCTCTGTTCAAGGTGGTGGTAGCTCTGTGATGGTTTGGAGAGCCGTCTCATGGGACACATTAGATCCCTTAGTGTGTCTGGAGAGGTCAGCAGCCGCTGCACACAACTTCTATGTGATGGCTGATCACCTACACGTTTTCATTGACTTCGCGCATCCTTCGAACGATCGTCCAGCTGGACAATGGGCCGCCTCACCAGGCCGCAACCACCCAGACATGGCTCTCGTGGAACACTCACCTGAATTTGGAACCATCCAGTGGCCCCCGAAGGCCCCGGATTTACACCCTGTGGAAGCTCTCTAAGATGCCGTAGAGCGTAATATCAGGTGCATGGATTCTGGACCGACGTGTTAGGCGGAGTTGTGGACAATCCTGCAACAGGCATGGCTGGCATTACCTCCAGGAATCCTCCGGCGTCTTCGTGGAGTTGATGCCTCGGCGTGTACAGGCTATTCGCGCCAGGGGAGGACCAACAAGCTATTAGGTAGGTATCTCTAATGTTTTATCCACTGAGTGTAGAACAAGCTTTTCGCGGACAGTTACTTAACGGCACTCAAGTCACTTCCAAACACAAATTACTCCATCGTTTGTGTTCTTGTTTTCGAAAAGAAGCAAATTATATATCTTGCAAATTAATTACAAGAAACTGTACACCAGGTACATATGTATAAAATAATAAAACTATACTAGCCATCCAATTTATTGGCGTAAGGATATAAATCACTGTTCTTAAGCTTTCGCGCATCAACCAGAAGGGTTTTGCAAGGAAGGTGGAGGAAAACTGCCATCGGAAAAATAGAACGCTTCAACAATTTGAACGCCGTAGTTGACTAGACGATAAAAAAATAGATCCGAATGTAATTTTCAGGCACCGTCACTCTGGTGTGTCCCATGAGACGGTTCTCCAGCCCTTGGTACTTTGGATGAAAAAAAGGCGGTCTTTGAAGATCTGGTACGAAATTCTTGGCAGCTCTAGCAACCATGGAGATCATTTCCAAGAGTTAGCGTATACCAAAAGTGAGGCTTGCATTGATAGTGTCTCTCTAGTTTTCTGAAAATTCAGAATTTTCCGTTAACACCTCTTAAAAACCACAATTTACTGTTAATATACGAAAGGAATTGCGGAAAGATTTCTGAAAATTCAGAATTTTCCTGGCGTAAGAAAAAACCGTGAATTTCAGGTTTTTTCCCATCATTTGACGGCAAAGTTTTTTTATCAGGAATATGCTTCGTTCATTCACGAAAGATAAAGAAAAGGGCGCGTTAAATTTAGAAAATATTCTACATATTGGGACGAATTGGATCGTTCCTACCCAGGAAAAGAGATTCCCCAACAAAAGAAGCTGAAGTTGCCACTGATTTGGAAGCCGAATTGGGGAACATAGTGGCAGGCATTTCTAAAGTCTGGTGGAGATTATTCTACGAAGGCTAGCGGCCACCGTAAAGGCCTAAGATTTTAGCAGACAATATAAAATTTTCTTTAAATAAAGATTATTTGTCCGGATACTATTGTTAGAGTAGTGTATATTCATCCTCAGTTCAGGATTAACTGGTAAGTTCGAGGTCCCAGTGGCACAGTGGTGTAATCGATGGTTCTGACCATTCGTCGAAGATGGGACCTTGTTCGAATACCGGTGAGGCATGGATGTTGTGTTTATCTTATGACACTGGCTGTCCCCCTTCCCTGGAGTCTGTGACCCTAAATTAGAGGCTGTAGCCCATTGAGTGTTCACGGTGGTCGTTAAACCTCCAATCAATGAAACCTCCAGTCAAAAGGAAAACTAGTAAGTTCGTTTGTTTTTCTTCTTCGAGATAAAATCTTGCTTTTGGTTGAATTTTTAGCTTTCCTCTGTCTATTATTAACTTTGTCGCTAAACGGACTATCTTTTGTGCTCATAGTCGTAGCTCGATTCATTACGTCAGACCGAGACAAGTTTAAACAATAGACTTTATTCATGTGACGTTAGAAGCGGGTTATCACGGACCGACATGGCTGCTGATTCAGTGTTGTCGCCATTAGATTACCCCTTGGGTTTGGCCAATTTTTAAAATCTTTACTTCTTGGAGTATACTAACTAATTAGTAGAACTACAGGGCAATGCATTTCTTAAAAGAACACATCAAAGGTGCAAAAACGTACGAAGACAACTTTGTGTTCGATGTTTATCGCAAGGAGATGCAGGACAACACCGCCGCGCCGTCTGTCATAGTGAAAATTTAGATCAAACATTTCTCATACACGGCAATTTAAATTTTCACTTTCTAATTGCCCGATGTTGGCCAAACATCTGAAGCATAAATCAGGGAAATTCTGGATTTTTTTTTTTTTTTTTTGCGAAAAAGCGAAATATTTATATGCCCAGAGAAATTACGAAGTATGAAATTTAACTGGTGTTAAAAAATGATCATTGTCGCATTCTAGGAGATTTACTTAAAAATACAATGAATGCGTAACATTAAATGAAAGAAAAATTATATTTATCTTTCGTACTTTTGGAAAAGAACGCTACGATCCAAATATGCATTTAGTTTACTCCTCCAATTTATTTATTTATTTATTTTTTTTTGGTAATTAAAATTCGAAGAAACACTACCTATTTTAAACTGCCTTCGATTCTTAGTGCCATAATATTCAAATTCTTCCACGTTAAAGTGGGTAGAACATATTCTGGAATGCATATTGGGACAAAAATCATCACATCTCATTTTACGCAGACTTTCCTTTAACAGTTTCGTCTTTTTCGGGAAACTTATGAAACGTTATCCCTTCCTGTATAGATTTTAGGTGACAGGATTTGTTAGAACAACCATATAATGAGCAAACGTTATACACGTCGTTAAAAATATATGAAAAATTGCGATTTTCCTGTACATCTGCGACGTAACTCCTTGTTAAGCAGTGGGGAAAAGGATGGCCGCCAGAGTGGTGCAGTGGTTTAAGCTCTGGCTTATGATCATTCGCAAAAGATGGGTCCGGGTTCGAATCTCGGAGCCGCATGGATGTTTCATTTGTCTCACGGCACTGGCTCTCTCCCTTCCTGGAACCATTGGGCTTCGGGTGACTGCTTATAGCCGACTGAGTTGCTCACGGTGGTCGTCAAACATTCAAAAAAAAAAAAAAAAAAAAAAAAAGTGAGGTAACAAACAACTGCTGGTGCGCAACCGCCAAATATACAGTATTTCCCAAGGTTCAATGCGAGGTGAATGAGGTCCATTAGCCATTCACGAGCTTTACCACGTACTGCGGTCCAAACCTGATTTTCCCCTGAAACAATAACCAGGCGCCTCCGAATTGGATTGGTCAGCTAGGTGCGGTCGAGACATGAACGGTGTGTTTTCCAAGAGCCTCTTCAGATTTAGAAGAACGCAAGAAACCACTCTAACACCGATGAAGTATGATGACAGCACCGGTGGCACAGACTTCAGCTCATTCGCCCTAGTTGTGTCCGGGTACGAATCCCGGTGAGGCATGGATGTTTGTGTTTGTTTTTCGGCATTGGCTCTCAATATGTTACTTGATCAACATTGGCTCTCTGTGTACATTGGTCATTTAGCAGATTGTAAAACTATGTTTGATGTGTACTTGTAAATAATGTGCTACTTGATCAACACTATCTCTCTGCGTACATTGGTCATTTAGCATGCTGTAAAACCATGTTGGATGTGTAATTGTTCATAATGTGCTACTTGATAAACACTGCCTCTCTGTA
Organism: Macrothele yani; assembly: GCA_039090855.1. Classification (NCBI taxonomy): domain Eukaryota; kingdom Metazoa; phylum Arthropoda; class Arachnida; order Araneae; family Macrothelidae; genus Macrothele; species Macrothele yani. The sequence goes on along the minus strand of CM077030.1, from coordinate 72,086,006 downwards.
CACATTGGTCATTTAGCATGCTTTAAAACCATGTTTGATGTGTACTTGTTCATAATGTTCTACTTCATCAACACTGGCTCTCTGTATACCTTGGTTATTTAGCATACTGTAAAACCATGTTTGATGTGTACTTGTTCAAAATGTGCTACTTGATCAGCACTGCCTCTGTGTGTTCATTGGTCATTTAGCATGCTGTAAAACCATGTTTGACGTGTACTTGTTCATAATGTGCTATTTGATCAGTACTGGCTCTCTGTCTACATAGGTAAAAAAAAACATGTTTCTATAAAACCATGTTTGATGTGTACATGTTCATAATGTGCTACTTTATCAACACTGGCTCTCTGTGTACATTGGTCATTTAGCATACTGTAAAACCATGTTTCATGTGTACTTGTTCATAATGTGCTACTTGAACAACACTGGCTCTCTGTGTACATTAGACATTTAGCATACTGTAAAACCATGTTTGATGCGTACTTGTTCATACTATAAAACCATGTTTGATGTATACTTGTTCATAATCAGCTACTTGATCAACACTGGCTCTCTGTGTACATTGGTCATTTAGCATACTGTAAAACCATGTTTGATGTGTACTTGTTCATAATGTGCTACTTGATCAGCACTGCCTCTCTGTGTTCATTGGTCTCTTAGCATGTTGTAAAACCATGTTTGATGTGTACTTGTTCTTAATGTGCTACTTAATCAGCACTGGCTCTCTGTGTAAATTAGTCATTTAGCATATTGTAAAACCATGTTTGACGTGTACTTGTTCATAAGGTGCTACTTGATCAGCACTGGCTCTCTGTCTTCATTGGTCATTTAGCATGCTGTAAAACCATGTTTGATGTGTGCTTGTTCATAATGTGCTACTTGATCAGTACTGGCTCTCTGTGTACATAGATAAAAAAAACATGTCTCTATAAAACAATGTTTGGTGTGTACTTGTTCATAATGTGCTACTTTATCAACACTGGCTCTCTGTGTACATTTGTCATTTAGCATACTATAAAACCATGTTTGATGCGTACTTGTTCATACTATAAAACCATGTTTGATGTGTACTTGTTCATAATGAGCTACTTGATCAAAACTGCCTCTCTGTGTTCATTGGTCATTTAGCATGCTGTAAAACCATGTTTGATGTGTACTTGTTCTTAATGTGCTACTTGATCTGCACTACCTCTCTGTGTTCATTGGTCATTTAGCATGCTGTAAAACCATGTTTGATGTGTACTTATTCATAATGTGCTACTTGATCAGCACTGCCTCTCTGTGTTCATTGGTCATTTAGCATGCTGTAAAACCATGTTTGATGTGTACTTATTCATAGTGTGCTACTTGATTAGCACTGGCTCTCTATGTACATTGGTCATTTATCATACTGTAAAACCATGTTTGATGTGTACTTGTTCATAATGTGCTACTTGATCAGCACTGGCTCTCTATGTACATTGGTCATTTATCATACTGTAAAACCGTGTTTGATGTGTACTTGTTCTTAATGTGCTACTTGATCAGCACTGGCTCTCTGTCTACATTGGTCATTTATCATACTGTAAAACCATGCTTGATGTGTACTTGTTCATAATGTGCTACTTGATCAGCATTGGCTCTCTGTGTACATTGATCATTTAGCATACTGCAGAACCATGTTTGATGTGTACTTGTTCATAATGTGCTACTTGATCGACACTGGCTCTGTGTACATTGGTCATTTAGCATGCTGTAAAACCTTGTTTAATGTGTACTTGTTCATAATGTGCTACTTGATCAACACTGGCTCTCTGTTTACATTGATCATTTTGCATACTGTAAAACCATGTTTGATGTGTACTTGTTCATAATGTGCTACTTGATCAGCAATGCCTCTCTGTGTTCATTGGTCATTTAGCATGCTGTAAAACCATGCTTGATGTGTACTTGTTCATAATGTGCTACTTGATCAGCATTGGCTCTCTGTGTACATTGATCATTTAGCATACTGCAGAACCATGTTTGATGTGTACTTGTTCATAATATGCTACTTGATCAACACTGACTCTCTCTGTACATTGGTCATTTAGCATGCTGTAAAACCATGTTTCATGTGTACTTGTTCATAATGTGCTACTTGATCAAAACTGCCTCTCTGTGTTCATTGGTCATTTAGCAAGCTGTAAAACCATGTTTGATGTGCACTTGTTCATAGTGTGCTACTTGATCAGCACTGGCTCTCTATGTACATTGGTCATTTAGCATACTGTAGAACCATGTTTGATGTGTACTTGTTCATAATGTGCTACTTTATCAACACTGGCTCTCTGTGTACATTGGTCATTTAGCATGCTGTAAAACCATGTTTAATGTGTACTTGTTCATAATGTGCTACTTGATCAGCACTGGCTCTCTATGTACATTGGTCATTTATCATACTGAAAAACCATGTTTGATGTGTACTTGTTCATAACGTGCTACTTGATCAGCACTGGCTCTCTGTGTACATTGGTCATTTAGCATGCTGTAAAACCATGTTTGATGTGTACTTGTTCATAATGTGCTATTTGATCAGCACTGGCTCTCTGTGTACATTGATCATTTAGCATACTGCAGAACCATGTTTGATGTGTACTTGTTCATAATGTGCTACTTGATGGACACTGGCTCTGTGTACATTGGTCATTTAGCATGCTGTAAGACCTTGTTTAATGTGTACTTGTTCATAATGTGCTACTTGATCAACACTGGCTCTCTGTTTACATTGATCATTTTGCATATTGTAAAAGCATGTTTGATGTGTACTTGTAAATAATGTGCTACTTGATCAACACTGTCTCTCTGTGTACATTGGTATTTAGCATGCTGTAAAACCATGTTGGATGTGCAATTGTTCATAATGTGCTACTTGATAAACACTGCCTCTCTGTACACATTGGTCATTTAGCATGCTTTAAAACCATGTTTGATGTGTACTTGTTCATAAGGTTCTACTTGATCAACACTGGCTCTCTGTGTACATTGGTTATTTAGCATACTGTAAAACCATTTTTGATGTGTACTTGTTCAAAATGTGCTACTTGATCAGCACTGCCTCTGTGTGTTCATTGGTCATTTAGCATGCTGTAAAACCATGTTTGATGTGTACTTGTTCATAATGTGCTACTTGATCAACACTAGCTCTCTGTGTACATTAGTCATTTTGCATACTGTAAAACCATGTTTGATGCGTACTTGTTCATACTATAAAATCATGTTTGATGTGTACTTGTTCATTATGAGCTACTTGATCAAAACTGCCTCTCTGTGTTCATTGGTCATTTTGCATGCTGTAAAACCATATTTCATGTGTACTTGTTCATAATGTGCTACTTGATCAACACTGGCTCTCTGTGTACATTGGTCATTTAGCATACTGTAAAACCATGTTTTTTGATGTGTACTTGTTCATAATGTGCTAATTGATCAGCACTGCCTCTCTGTGTTCATTGGTCATTTAGCATGCTGTAAAACCATGTTTGATGTGTACTTGTTCTTAATGTGCTACTTGATCAGCACTACTTCTCTGTGTTCATTGGTCATTTAGCATGCTGTAAACCATGTTTGATGTGTACTTGTTCATAATGTGCTACTTGATCAGCACTGGCTCTCTGTGTTCATTGGTCATTTAGCATGCTGTAAAACCATGTTTGATGTGTACTTATTCATAATGTGCTACTTGATCAGTACTGGCTCTCTGTGTACATAGGTAAAAAAAACATGTCTCTATAAAACCATGTTTGGTGTGTACTTGTTCATAATGTGCTACTTTATCAACACTGGCTCTCTGTGTACATTTGTCATTTAGCATACTATAAAACCATGTTTGATGCGTACTTGTTCATACTATGAAACCATGTTTGATGTGTACTTATTCATAATGAGCTACTTGATCAAAACTGCCTGTCTGTGTTCATTGGTCATTTTGCATGCTGTAAATCCATATTTGATGTGTACTTGTAAATAATGTGCTACTTGATCAACACTGGCTCTCTGTGTACATTGGACATTTAGCATGCTGTAAAACCGTGTTTCATGTGTACTTGTTCATAAAGTGCTACTTGATCAAAACTGCCTCTCTGTGTTCATTGGTCATTTAGCAAGCTGTAAAACCATGTTTGATGTGTACTTGTTCATAGTGTGCTTCCTGATCAGCACTGGCGCTCTGTGTACATTGGTCATTTAGCATACTGTAGAACCATGTTTGATGTGTACTTGTTCATAATGTGCTACTTGATCAACACTGACTCTCTGTGTACATTGGTCATTTAGCATGCTGTAAAACCATGTTTAATGTGTACTTGTTCATAATGTGCTACTTGATCAACACTGGCTCTCTGTTTACATTGATCATTTTGCATATTGTAAAATCATGTTTGATGTGTACTTGTAAATAATGTGCTACTTGATCAACACTGTCTCTCTGTGTACATTGGTCATTTAGCATGCTGTAAAACCATGTTGGATGTGTAATTGTTCATAATGTGCTACTTGATAAACACTGCCTCTCTGTACACATTGGTCATTTAGCATGCTTTAAAACCATGTTTGATGTGTACTTTTTCGTAATGTGCTACTTGATCAGTACTAGCTCTCTGTGTACATAGGTAAAAAAAACATGTTTCTATAAAACCATGTTTGATGTGTACATGTTCATAATGTGCTACTTTATCAACACTGGCTCTCTGTGTACATTGGTCATTTACAATACTGTAAAACCATGTTTCATGTGTACTTGTTCATAATGTGCTACTTGATCAACACTGGCTCTCTGTGTACATTAGTCATTTTGCATACTGTAAAACCATGTTTGATGCGTACTTGTTCATAGTATAAAATCAAGTTTGATGTGTACTTGTTTATAATGAGCTACTTGATCAAAACTGCCTCTCTGTGTTCATTGGTCATTTTGCATGCTGTAAAACCATGTTTCATGTGTACTTTTTCATAATGTGCTACTTGATCAACACTGGCTCTCTGTGTACATTGGTCAATTAGCATACTGTAAAACCATGTTTGATGTGTACTTGTTCATAATGTGCTACTTGATCAGCACTGCCTTTCTGTGTTCATTGGTCATTTAGCAAGCTGTAAAACCATGCTTGATGTGTACTTGTTCTTAATGTGCTACTTGATCAGCACTGCCTCTGTGTGTTCATTGGTCATTTAGCATGCTGTAAAACCATGTTTGATGTGTACTTGTTCATAATGTGCTACTTGATCAGTACTGGCTCTCTGTGTACATAGGTAAAAAAAACATGTCTCTATAAAACCATGTTTGTACTGTACTTGTTCATAATGTGCTACTTTATCAACACTGGCTCTCTGTGTACATTTGTCATATAGCATACTATAAAACCATGTTTGATGCGTACTTGTTCATACTATAAAACCATGTTTGATGTGTACTTGTTCATAATGAGCTACTTGATCAAAACTGCCTCTCTGTGTTCATTGGTCATTTTGCATGCTGTAAATCCATGTTTGATGTGTACTTGTAAATGATGTGCTACTTGATAAACACTGTCTCTCTGTGTACATTGGTCATTTAGCATGCTGTAAAACCATGTTGGATGTGTAATTGTTCATAATGTGCTACTTGATCAACACTGGCTCTCTGTGTACATTGGTTATTTAGCATACTGTAAAACCATGTTTGATGTGTAACTTGTTCAAAATGTGCTACTTGATCAGCACTGCCTCTGTGTGTTCATTGGTCATTTAGCATGCTGTAAAACCATGTTTGATGTGTACTTGTTCATAATGTGCTACTTGATCAGTACTGGCTCTCTGTGTACAAAGGTAAAAAAAACATGTTTCTATAAAACCATGTTTGATGTGTACTTGTTCATAATGTGCTACTTTATCAACACTGGCTCTCTGTGTACATTGGTCTTTTAGCATACTGTAAAACCATGTTTGATGTGTACTTGTTCATATTATAAAACCATGTTTGATGTGTACTTGTTCATAATGTGCTACTTGATCAGCACCGCCTCTCTGTGTTCATTGGTCATTTAGCATGCTGTAAAACCATGTTTGATGTGTACTTGTTCTTAATGTGCTACTTGATCAGCACTACCTCTCTGTGTTCATTGGTCATTTAGCATGCTGTAAAACCATGTTTGATGTGTACTTGTTCATAATGTGCTACTTGATCAGCACTGGCTCTATGTGTACATTGGTCATTTAGCATTTTGTAAAACCATGTTTGACGTGTACTTGTTCATAATGTGCTACTTGATCAGCACTGGCTCTCTGTGTTCATTGGTCATTTAGCATGCTGTAAAACCATGTTTGATGTGTACTTGTTCATAATGTGCTACTTGATCAGTACTGGCTCTCTGTGTACATAGGTAAAAAAAACATGTTTCTATAAAACCATGTTTGGTGTGTACTTGTTCATAATGTGCTACTTTATCAACACTGGCTCTCTGTGTACATTAGTTATTTAGCATACTGTAAAACCATGTTTGATGCGTACTTGTTCATACTATAAAACCATGTTTGATGTGTACTGGTTCATAATGAGCTGCTTGATCAAAACTGCCTGTCTGTGTTCATTGGTCATTTTGCATGCTGTAAAACCATGTTTGATGTGTACTTGTTCGTAATGTGCTACTTGATCAGCACTGCCTTTCTGTGTTCATTGGTCATTTAGCATGCTGTAAAACAATGTTTGATGTGTACTTGTTCATAATGTGCTACTTGATCAACACTGGCTCTCTGTGTACATTGGTTATTTATCATACTGTAAAACCATGTTTGATGCGTACTTGTTCATATTATAAAACCATGTTTGATGTGTACTTGTTCATAATGAGCTACTTGATCAAAACTGCCTCTCTGTGTTCATTGGTCATTTTGCATGCTGTAAAACCATGTTTGATGTGTACTTGTTCATAATGTGCTACTTGATCAGAATTGCTCTCTATGTACATTGGTCATTTATCATACTGTTAAACCATGTTTAATGTGTACTTGTTCATAATGTGCTACTTGATCAGCACTGGCTCTCTGTGTTCATTGGTCATTTATCATACTGTAAAACCATGTTTGACGTGTACTTGTTCTTAATGTGCTACTTGATCAGCACTGGATCTCTGTGTACATTGGTCATTTTGCATTCTGCAAAACCATGTTTGATGTGTACTTGTTCATAATGCGCTACTTGATCAGCACTGGCTCTCTGTGTACATTGGTCATTTAGCATACTGTAGAACCATGTTTGATTTGTACTTGTTCATAATATGCTACTTGATCAACACTTTCTCTCTGTGTACATTGGCCATTTAGCATGCTGTAAAACCATGTTTAATGTGTACTTGTTCATAATGTGCTACTTGATCAAAACTGACTCTCTTTGTTCATTGTTCATTTAGCAAGCTGTAAAACCATGTTTGATGTGTACTTGTTCATAATGTGCTACTTGATCAGCACTGGCTCTCCACTTACATTGGCCATTTATCATACTGTAAAACCATGTTTGATGTGTACTTGTTCATAATGTGCTTCTTGATCAGCACTGGCGCTCTGTGTACATTGGTCATTTAGCATACTGTAGAACCATGTTTGATGTGTACTTGTTCATAATGTGCTACTTGATCAACACTGGCTCTCTGTGTACATTGGTCATTTAGCATGCTGTAAAACCATGTTCAATGTGTACTTGTTCATAATGTGCTACTTGATCAACACTGGCTCTCTGTGTACATTGGTCATTTAGCATACTGTAGAACCATGTTTGATGTGTACTTGTTCATAATGTGCTACTTGATCAACACTGGCTCTCTGTGTACATTGGTGATTTAGTATGCTGTAAAACCATGTTTAATGTGTACTTGTTCATAATGTGCTACTTGATCAACACTGGCTCTCTGTGTACATTGGTCATTTAGCATACTGTAGAACCATGTTTGATGTGTACTTGTTCATAATGTGTTACTTGATCAACATTGGCTACCTCTGTGTAAATTGATCATCTGGCATGCTGTAAGCCATATGTGGTATGTACTTGTTGATATGAAACCTGTATTCTTCCTATGTTGGCCTGTTTGTCATATCTCTGTACCACCAGGTTCAATAAATCATCGTTTAAACCTCCAATCAAAAAACAAAAAGGCATGATGTAGCTAAGAAAGTTCATTTCCGCATGCGCAAGTTAAAATCTTCGCTGAAAATATTTAGAAAAGCTGAATTGCAAGTGTGTTTGTGAGGCGGATTGGTAACCTTTGGTCTAAGATATATACGTTATACCACATTGTGTTATACAACATTTTAAAGCTCTTGTCAATAGCAGGCAACACTTCTTTGGTGGGGTAAAGAGGAAGCCAAATTTCAATCGTTTTCATAGTATCAAAATGCATTTTTTGCAATGGCTTTTAGATTGCAATGAGATATTATTACGTTTATGTGAAACTTAATGAAATAATATTCGGTGGTAATTTAGTAAAATATAATTTTAAGTAAAAATGAAATTAACCATTGTTGCGTAACTTCACGAAACAGCATTCAAAAGTCAGATTTCAACAATGTTTTTTACGACTTCCGTTACCCATTTTCATTACATTTCAATTTTTTTCTTAGGATTTACTTTACTACTGTCGGGAAACGTGCATGTCACAACTGTGTGCATTTGGAAAATCATCATTGGTGTTTTAATGATAATGGATGCAGCTAACGAATGTTAAAAACAATTATCCCAAGCTGCTGAATTACAAATTAAAAGTGCAAAATCCGCGAATAATTTTAAGTGTAGCAAAACCTTTCGCATACAAAAAAATGCTCCATATCATACCACATGTGACCTGCCTACCCCGCAGGACGCACACGACATAAAGACAGATAGCAGCGAGAACGAGCGTCTGCGTAGCTCAGTTGGTAGAGCGACTTGTTCCGGAATAACAGGACTCGGCTTCGATCTCCGGCGTAGACCAAAATGACGGAGAAATTAACTTCGTTATAATGGCGCCCGAACTTCCCGGATGACCCGGTCGTTAAATATCTCGAAATGGTGTGATGTTCTTTCTACACCGCGAGACAGGAAAAATAAGCGCAGCGCTTCGAAAAATAAATGTGTGTGATGTTTCATTCCACACACCAGATTGACTGGGAGTTCTCAAGTGCACGTTCTTCACGGATGACTGCCTACAACGATACATGGTCCTGGATGACCCATGGGCCATGGCCCGGCCCTCTTTCGGGGGGGGGAGGAGATGTGACTTGCCTGCCCCGTAGGACGCGCACGACATAAAGGCAGATAGCAGCGAGAACGCACGTCTACGTAGCTCAGTTGGTAGAGCGACTTGTTCCGGAATAATAGTACGCGGGTTCGATCCCCTGCGTGGACCAAAATGACGGAGAAATTTACTTCGTTATGCATATTATTATGACAACCAATCTCCAGGAGTAGAAGCGCCTCTCTTCCCGTGGCAGATATGACACCGAATATAGAATGCACGGGCAGGGAGTGTCATTTTCACAATATATATTTTGTTCAATGGGGAAAGCAAAGGACTTGTCAGAATATAATAATGATGAGTGATTACCAGCGCGAGGAAGGCGGGGTCGAGTGTACCAGCACTCAACCTTCTTTAATGAAGGAAAATGAGACCACCATCACTTGGCAGTCAAGATAAACGGCGATTGGCAGGTACTATTTGTGGCTGGGCCCGAGATGGCCTAGTGATCAAGATTCGTGAATGGCACGGAAAAGCCTCAGGTTCGATCCCAGATGGTACGAACGCTCAAACCACTAAATAACCGCCGTGCATCGGATCGGCACGCAAAGCCGTTGGACCCCATGTATCTCTCCCCCCGCGTTATAAATGAGGCCGTCTTCCTCGCGTTTTCTATCTCACTTCCGTGTGACTTTCCTGTGGGGAACTCTATCCCAAATCGCCTACGTTCCTGCTTCTAAGGGTTGTTTAAAGCCTAGGGTCCGACACTCCCTTCCTAAAATCCTCTACATAAATCTAATCTATTCGGGGCAGAAGATGCTTCACGATCCCGCCGTTAGTGACGAATTGCAGCCACACATTTTCTTGTTTATGAGCTTAAGGATTCTGCGAACCGCCGAGTCCTATGTGCCAGTGTTGTACAACAGACATCTACAGCTTACGGCTACAATGGCGTACGGTGAGTATGCTTTGAACGACTGGAAAAAGAGTTGTGTGTTCCGATGAATCCAGTTTCCAGTTCCAACATACAGATAGGTGTATACAAATTTGATCTCCTCGACGACGGCAGCTGCAACCAGCCTGCTTGGTTGGGCACAAAGAGTCCGATGGCGACAGTGTCATGATATAGGGATTGCTCTCGTAGACGTCACTGTGTCTCCTCATTCCATTAAACATACCCTCACAGCTAGATCCCACCTGGTTTTCAAGTCAGCTCAAGAGTGTACTATTGTGGAAAGTACGAAACATCAACCGTTGCTACGAAAAATAGTCTCTAGCGTTTAGAACGAAAAGTAACGTAATTATGCCTCAGAATATTCATTTTAATTTGCCAAGCAGTTTATCAGGAAAAACTGTTATTTTGAACAAATTTTTCAGAATGCAGGGCATTGCGGGAAAATATTTTACGCGAGAAATTACTCAAACATGAGCATCGCACTCTCGGTGCCACAGCTTACTATCCAGCTAGAAAATGTAACTCGGATGATGAGCGTAAGGGATAGATGGAATAAAAACCTTCTAACATTCGCAACACTTCTGACAATTGGGAAAATATGAGGGGGTGTTTTTAAGAAGCCGTACGTTTGGGTCATAAAGCCATAAATGGTGGGGAGGAGCAGTATGGAAGTAATGCTTGGAAGAACGGACACAGCAGGGATGGGAGTGAAGCGGATTGATAGCGTTCTTGCTTTCCCCGGAAACACTGTGCACCGCCTACTCCACCTTCCACAGTAGTACACTCTGAAGTTGACTTTAAGGGTAGGCATTGTTTTCACTGAAAGTGTAGTCGTGTAGGGCGATCGTGTATCAGGATGGCACTGGACACTTTCAGAAAGTCAACGCCCAGTGTCACAAAGACCTCATTCTGCGGGAACGGTTTGAAGATCATGTTTGAGAATTTCATGTTCTCCCGTAGCGGCCAAATTCCGCTGAATTGAATCCCATCGAACATTGATGGGGAACAGTGGAACACGGCTTTCATCAATCTCCGCCCGTGCCTTGCTCAACATCCGAATTCCAAGAAGTACTAACTCGCTGTTATGTAGGTGATTACATCTTTATGTCTTATATATGTGTTAATTTCCGTCACCTTGCACCTAGGAGAACAGTTATTCATCTTTTAAATAACACTGAACTCTGAATGTACGTAAGTTCAATTTGCACGATTTCGAAAGTTAACGAACTATCTTTAATGTCCTAATTTTTTCACAAGCACTCAATTCATAATTGAGCCAAGCATCGCGGTAAACCTAGTTCTATCATGTCGGGGTATGTATGTAGTATTCTTGACAGCGCTTTGTTTCCTTCGCGAGGAGAGCGCCAACATTTCATTATTTAGGAAACTATCGCCCTTCGACCAAGACAAGTGCCAGATCCCGCGCTTTGCAGAATCTCTCTCATCACAGGCGCAAAAAATAATTATGAATGGGAAGAGCAGAATGCCGTGATTACGGTCTAAAGCGTTCAAGGGACCGCTAACTGAGCTATAAACAAATATGTAAGTAGCTCTTCTCCTCCCATTATTATAAATATTCATCGGCAGAGCAGTATAGCTTACGTGGGCCCATGCATTTAGTAATACATTTTAAACAGATTGTTTATGTTCATAAGTGACCCTCAAAAAATATTTGGCCAGGGACCCACACACTTTAGGGATGCCCCTATTGAGGAGGATTTCCGATTTTGTGTTACCTGGTTGATTCAGTCACCTATAAGTGCTTGATGCCAATGGTGTATCACAGAAGTTCGTGTTCGGCATGAATTGGCTCCATTCGTCACTGATCGCTACAACATCTGTTGGAGTTCTCGCAGCCGCCGTCAGCGGTCCTAAATCAGACAGGTAATTTTTGTTTTCGCGCCTTACTTCGTAATGAGTTTTCTAGGACCTATGTTTAAGAAAGTCGATTTTCAATATGAAGAAATGTCAATAAAGGGGACTAGGCCCATATAGTTTTCTGTTTGGCTGAGATGATGAAAAAAGATCGGTAGCCAACCCTTATGGTGATTTTCGGTCGGACAGTAGTGGTTCTCAGCTAGAAACTTCAAGAAAGCAGGTTGTTTGGACAGCAACAAATCCGGCTCTGATTCAGATCAAGTCTACGGGGTTCTTTTGTAATGTTCCTTAATATTTTTCAGTTTCTGATGTACCTTTTATATATATATATTTGGCAGGTGAGTTAACGACCACCGCAAGCATTTCAGTGGGCTATAAGCCGTCTTCCGTCACAATTTCAGGGACACTGGTTTTAGAGAAAGAAGGAAGAGAGCCAGCGCCTTAAGATAAACACACCATCCATGCCTCACCGGGATTCGAACCAGAGTCCATCTCGGACGACCATCCCTGAATTCGTGCTTAAACTGCTGCACCACAAGGGCGTCATTTACGAAAATAAAAGATCATTTTTCGCAAACTTTAGTTAATCACTTCTTATTTCGTATTCCCTTAAGTAATTTACATCCATAAGTATGTATTTGTGAACAAAATCGTACACGGATGTTACTGAAAGCGATATCGGAACTTAACCTATTGTTTCTTCAACTTTATTCGCGCAAATTTAATGTACGTGAGGTTTCTGAAAAAGGTAGACTGGTGGACACAGTGTTTATGGAAGGTTTTTCATATAGTGGTTGCTATCAAAAGCAAAAAGATTTGTTCGTTTTCCTGTCAAGGTTTCAGAAGTGTTAGTATCACGCTAAACATAAACAAGAAAGATGACACCGAATTTTCGGGTGTAATAAGCACGTCTTTTGAATCCGTTCTGACGCAAACTAAATTTATCAAACCTATTCAAAAACTCAATGGAACCGGTACGGAAAACAATAGATCTGACGAAAGAAAGAAGATTTTCAATCGGGTTTTAAATCCCTCAGATATTGCTGTAAACTGAATAGTGAGCTTACGAACTCTTAGAAAGAGAGATATCGACAAAAATAAGATGTGACTTTACGTCCCTTGGTTGGAAAACCATGCATTATTTTAGGAAGAAAGTATTCTCAAAACGTTTATCCATATAAGCGGTATCGGTCCAAGAAAAAAAAAAAAATTAGTCGAGTTTTCAGGAGTCCAGATTTTGCAACAAATACTTCAGAAGCAGAAATTAACACTTATGACCCCTGGTGGCTAAACCATTCTTTACCAAACATTAGAAATTATGTGAAAAATATTTTCCATCAGGTCTTGTATGCGATACAGGAAGAATTTTTCAAATCAGAGCTTTAGGAGCAGAAATAATGCAGAAAACGCAATTTACCTTTGTGCCCCCTAGCGGAAAGTGTATGATTTACTTGAAAATTTTGAATTTATAGGGAAAACATTTCGAATCGGAAACACTATCCAACAAAGAAGGAATTTTACAAATCGTACTCTTAGAAGTAGAGATATTGACAAAAATAAGATATACATCTACGCCCCTGGCGTAGAAACCATGCATTTTTTCAAGAAGAAAAGTTTCCTAAAAGGTTTGTCGACACGAATAGTATCGGTCAACAAACGGCGTTTTTTTTCAATCGAGAATTTAGAAGCTCATATTTTGCTGCAAATACAACAGAAGCGGAAATTAAGATTTACGCCCCTGGTGGCCAAACCATTTTTTTTACAAAAAATTAGAAATTATATGCAAACGATTTCCCACCAGGAGCTGTATCCGGTGCAGAAAGAATTTTTCAAATCTGAGATTTAGAAGCACAGATACAGGGGGAAACCCAATTTACCACTACGCTCACTAGCAGAAAGTCTATGAATTACTTGAAAATTTTGGAAATATATGAAAAACGTGTCACATGGAAAACACTATTCAACAAAGAAGGAATTTTTCAAATCGGACTCCTAGAAGTAGAGATATTGACAAAAATAAGATGTACATCTACGCCCCTGGCGGAGAAACTGTGGAATATTTTAAGAAGAAAATATTCCGAAAAGGTTTATCGATGTGAGTGGCATCAGTCCACGAAAGAATTTTTTCAATCGATATTTTAGAAGCTCCGATTTTATGGCAAATACATCAGAAGCAAAAATTAATACTTACGCCCCCTGGTGGCCAAATAATTCTTTACCAAAAATTTGAAATTATATGCAAAAGATTTTCCATCAGGAGATATATCCGATGAAGAAAAGTTTTTTCAGATCGGAGTTTTAGAAGAAGAGTTATCGGGAAAAATGTAATTTACTTTTATGCCCCCTAGCGGAAAATCTATGCGTAATTTGAAAAAGTAACTATATCTAAAATACTCTTCGACATAAATGGAATCGAAAGATAAAAAAAAAATTTCAATCGGATGTTTAGAAGCAAATATGTGGAATAAAACGTATTTTTGAATTCGACATCATCTGCATTTACGCCCTCTAGCGGCAAAATTGTGCATCGTAAAAAAAAACGAAATAAAGGATCATCATTTGCATATTTCAAGCTTCTCAATGCAAAAAGAATTTTTCAAATTGGACAAATAGTTGCAGAGATATCGTGGGTACAGACAGACGGACGGACGGACGGACAAACCGATAACAGAAGCACGATCTTTTTTTACAAAAGACGTGCTAAAAATACATTAAGGTGAGGAAGATTTCGACGCCACTCCGGTATCGCAGTGATCTAAGCGCTGGCTTATGACCATTCTTAAGGGAAGAATCCGGGTTAGAATCCCGGTGAGGCATGGATGTTGCGCTTGTCTTATGGCACTGGCTCCCTCCCTTCCCTGCAACCAGTGACCCTAAATTAAGAACGGGCAACTGCTTATAAGTAAATTGAGTTGCTTTTTTTTTTTTCGGTTGGAGGTTTAACGACCGCCGTGAGCAACTCAATGGGCTATAAGCAGTCGCCCGTCCCTAATTTAGGGTCACTGGTTCCAGGGAAGGGAGAGAGCCAGTGCCGTAAGACAAACACAACATCCATGCCTGACCGGGATTCGAACCCGGACCCCTTACGGACGAATGATCAGAGGCCAACGCCTTAGACCACTGCGCCACCGGGGCGGCCATTGAGTTGAGTTGCTTACGGTGGTCGTTAAACCTTCAATCACAAGAAAAAAATAGAAGATCGTGACACACGAAGCATCATTTTCATGGCAAGGAGATCCAACGAGAAAATAATTTTTGAAATCCTTGTTAAACAGATCTGTAAATATTTTATCTACTGATATAATATCACTGCATCAATTTATAATAAAGGTATTTGTGTTGTTGTGGTAAACTACATGGTAAAATTGAAAAGGAAAATAAACGCACAAATCAGATCATATAACAGAAAATTTATTGGCCTAAAAATTACTTTGCATTTGTCAGACTTTGAGATATAAAAATCCTAGGGATTCAGATAAGAACGACTGTACATATTGATTTCACTAAAGTAATATTGGAAGAACTGCATCTCCTTTTATTTAAAGTCCGTTGTTCAAAGTATCTGGTTACATTAAGAAGAGCAGGACTTGGCTGCACTTGCGGACTCAGTAAAGTCTACCTTCTTACCCGACAGCTCTCTCAGAACTCTGTGTTTGCTCTCATTGAGCAGACGTGTAGCGCTGACGCCGTCTTTGGGAAGACAGTGGTAACCGACACGTACTGGGTACTCCTCTACTGGTTGGCTTCCTTCATCGCATACAGGGACTGGTTCGGTAGAGAAGCAGATATGGCCGCGTTTCTCAAAAGCCAGTGTGCGTTCAACAGGTCTCAGGCTTCCACGTTTCTCTGTCAAGCAAAAATACAAGCAAAATTGGAAAATTAAAGCACCATTGCAGAACCTGTCAGCATTAATATACACTAAGTGGCTATTTTATTTGGACCAGCAGACTATTTTATGTAAATATTAGATTGTAAAGAAAGTCAGGAAAAAATCGCATGTGGCGTGTGTAATACAAAATATGTTAGGCCCGCGGTGTCAAACATCCCAGAGTGCTGTGCGCGAAAGAAGTCATTCTAAGGACAGAATGTACGCAGTTGTGGTGAAGATTAGTTGCACGTGGTGACGGTACGATGGCGATATTGGACGAAGGTGTGCGTGTAATATTGTTCTATGAATATTTGAATGGCGTGAAAGTTACGGAAGCACCTGGAAAATTGAGGAATGCGTTTGGTGACGATGTTATCGGACAGAGTACTTGCTATGACTGGTACAGGAAATTCGACTCTGGTATACGGGATCTGTCTGATGCGCTCAGAAGTGGCAGACACAGCAAGGTTGAGGACGATACACTGCAACACGTGCTATCGACCAAGCCTAATGCAACACTACGGAAACTGGAAGAGGAACTGAAGACCTTCCATACGACCATAATATCCGACTTCGGAAATTGGAATATTCGTGTAAATGGCGCAAATCGGTACCCCAGGCTTTGGCTGACCAGAATCGAATGCAATGCTACTCCATTGCTGTTGCTCTGCGTGAAAAGGGAAAAAGGAAGGGATTTTTGCATCGGTTGGTTAAGGGTGACAAAAAATGGGTCACACATGTGAACATTAGGCGACAAAGAGCATGAACCAAGCAGAGACAACCCCGAAGGAGGTCAATAAGTGACCCCTTCATGGACGGAAGGTTATGCTGAGTTGCTGGTGAGATTGTCGCGGTGTGATTCACTATGAACTCTTACCGTAGAACAATACCATCGCCCACCGTTGATTAATGTCTTTGAAGTCTAGTTTTCGTCCATATGTCGCTTTACGGACCCAGCAAAAATTGCGCGAGCTGGAGTGGGGAATATTGTCGAACCCCCCTTATTTCCCAGAACTTACCCCGTCCGAATTTCATCTCTTCTGGTCTTTGTCGAATTTGCTCACTGAGAATGCTAATGACGGTGATTTGAAACGTTGCATGGATGACTTCAACTCCCGCTCGCCAGACTTCTATCGCAGTTACATATATCAACTCGCAGATCGGTGGGAAAAGGTCATAAGTTCCAATGGGGACTACCTGGACGATTACGATTTTTTAAGCTTGAAATACGTACTTCTCTATTTTCCGGTTACTTTCTTTACAACCTGATAGTTTGACACGCTTCACTCCGGATACATAATCAAGCGAACAGAAACACGGCATTTCGGATACATAATCAAACGAACAGAAGCACATAGGTATCAATAAATATTTACTATGATAACAGTATGCAATAATATTCTTACTAACGAGCCTTACAACCGTTTTATTTCAGCATATGGTCTCATACACGAATAGAGTTTCTGCGCTGTTGTGTTTAATCTACTACATTCAACACTGTATTTCGAGTTCAACTAAGAGTGTACCACTCTGAAAGGTTGTAACGTATATTCTATTTTAACTTTCGTTTTAAGTTTATTTTTCTGTGTAAATTTGAGTTGGTTTTCTCAGATATTTTCAAACCTTAACGTTATATATTTTCCCTCAAACGAGAATGACGTTGGCAACAATCTGAGGTCGGGACGAGAGTGACGTATGTGTGTACTGATAGGAACGTTAGATAAAAATGCTATGCAGCGGTTGCTTTGGGGGGGGAGAGACTTATGTTATTGATGGTAGAGATAATCAACGTGCTGCTGATTGCTGTTACACTGTGTGATTTGATGTTAAATGGCTCCTAGTGTATTGAGTGCTCTAGAGAACTGGATTACGATGTAGTTGACCAGTGCCAAACTATGATAGTGGCGTAAACAACATGCAAGAGGAATAAACTTATTTCTAAGTACAATTATTGACCTCTTTATTGAATGCCTATGGATACCTTTCTTCTAGTATTATACTGACTTTAGTACTCATAACGTAATTAGTTCTACGGTTGCTACCGAAAAGACAATTACGCTCTAAGTAATTGTCTTTTCGGTTCTAACCGCAGAACCAGTTACTAAGTTCTACGGTTGCAGCCGAAATTATAATATACGGAAGATCTACCTTCGCCACGAAAAGTAGTCCCTGGCGTTTATTTTATTTTTATTTATTGGAGGTTTAACGACCACCGTGAGCAACTCAATGGGCTATAAGCAGTCGCCCGTCCCTAATTTAGGGTCACTGGTTCCAGGGAAGGGAGAGAGCCAGTGCCGTAAGACAAACACAACATCCATGCCTGACCGGGATTCGAACCCAGACCCCTTACGGACGAATGATCAGATGCCAGCGCCTTAGACCACTGCGCCACCGGGGCGGCCCCTGGCGTTTAGAACAAGAATCAGCAGACTAATTGCTCAGAATGATTTTTGTTTGCTCACAAGTTTATCGGATAAAATTTGTATAAAAGGGCAGAGAGATATAGAGTACCTGACGCAGCTAAAATCCGGAAGTGATCACATGACTTATGGACGGAAACGGCTAGTCGGCGCTTGAGGTGATTGGAAGACAATCATGTTTGTTCTGACCAATAATAGAAGCGCAACAGTAAATTAAATAGCAGGATTCGAATCAACAACAATGCCAAATGGTTTCTCAGAACACCGTGCGCCGAACGTTGCATCAGCAGGAGATCTGCCGTGGTTGTCTGCCCCGAACAAGGCAAAAGGTGTCCAGTTCGCACGGTAGCATCTCAGATAAGTCTCAATGGTTGGATAAGGGTCATGTGATCCAACGAATCGATTTTTAATTGCACCATGCCAATGAAAGGGTAAGGATTTGGAGATGATCGCATGAGATTATGGTTGTAAGTTACATGGACACGACTCTAAATGCTGGTGCCGGCCATATCTTCATAGAAGACTTTAGGTTCACTTGATTCGAATGGATAACGACTAAATGCCCAAGCTTATTTAATTCTTAACATATTCTTCCAACTAGGTTACTCTCTTCTGCATACTTCCAGCCGGAAAATGTCCATATTATTTCAGAGTAGTTCCAGGAAAAATATGGGTAATTTTCCCTGCCGCATTGGCCACCTCAGTCCCCAGATCTCACCTAAAGTGAACATTTGTGAGGCGACGTCTACCAGGACACCGGAAATCTGGACACAGTGCCATCCAAATTGAATGAGTTTGATAACGCACTTCGGCATGCGTCAACCGATAGTGTATTGAAATATTACCAAAATTTAGTCTAAAGCACGCCGAGAGGAATTGCTGCTACTCTGAGGTCCAAATGTGCTCTAACACAATACTGGGTAGGTGGTAATAATTAATTCGCCACCGGTGTGTAAGCATGAACACAAAAAATACAAATGCTTCAACTTAAAGCTCTAGTTCATCTCTTCTTTGGAAAGAGTTGCCCTTATTTAAGGGCTTAAGGCGTCCTTCGACACTCACGGGAGTCGTGAAACGATGAAGCAAAAGAAAATACAAGTTATTAAAAGCATGCAAAACATTGATTATGATACGCTTTCCAACATACCAGAAATCATAACTCAAGTTTTTACTCAGGTTATGAGGATAATGGCTGTGGAATAAATCTCGCTCCTGTGCCCTGACCTTTGACTACATTTCGATGATATTAAACAGAACTGGTTAAGTGTACTTCCGGAACAACATACTAAAGTTTTGTCGCAATAGAAGCATGTTTAGTCAAGTTATGAGGATAATGGCTGTGGAATAAATCACGCTCCTGTGCCCTGACCTTTGACCCCATTTCCATGATATTCAACAGAACAGGTTTAGTATACTTCCGGAACAACATGATAAAGTTTTGTCTCAATCGAATCGTTTTTACCTGAGTTATGACGTATAAGGGCAACGGAATTAATCCAGCTCGTAACCTTTGACCCCATGTTTCGCACATTTTCAATAGGGTTCGTCCCCAGGTAGACCCCAACCACATACTAAAATTTCATCAAAGTCGAACTATTTTTACGCAAGTTCTGACGCATAAGGGCAATGGAATTGAATGGATCCCGCTCCTATGTCCTGACCTTTGACCCCATTTCTCCCATTTGCAATAGGGTTCGTCTCCAGATGGTCCTCTACCACACACATAAATGTTCATTGAAATCGAACCATTTTCACGCAAGTTATGACGCATAAGTGCAATGGAATGGATCCTCCTCCTATGTCCTGACCTTTGATCCCATTTCGCCCATTTTCAATAGGGTTGGTCCCCAGGTGGTTCCCTACCACATACCAAAATTTCATCAAATTCGAACCACTTTTACGTGAGTTATCGTGCGGACGGGCACAGCTGGAGCATATACTCTTCTTCAACCTACGGTTGGAAAGCGTAAAAACATTAGTAGTTATCTCTAGTTAAACTATTCACTACAGTCCTAGAAAATTTTAAAATCTTAATTCGGATGATAAAGGTACCAAAACTGTGAACAAAAGGAGTAACAGCTTAAAATATGTTGACATGCCATTTCAAATGAAAAAAGAGGTCAAAAGAAATGTTAAATCATTTAAATGAGAAGAGAAAAACAAATTCGTATCTGAAAATATATGAATAAAAGTGTAATGCATAACGCGACTGCCATTAACGAAAATTAACCATGAACGAAGAGCGTAACTAATCGCTTTCCGCACCACCACACCTCTAGTGTAGGCAGTACAGCGTTCTACAATGGCTCCAGGTTTATTGCCTTCACCACACCGTCGCCACTCGTCTGTGCGTCGATTATCTCACTCCAAACAAAAGCGGAATTCATCGCTTAACAGCACTTGGTATAATTCTGTATCCCAGATAACACGTGAGCTGCACCATTCCAAGTTATCTTGACGACGGCAGCTGTTAGTGGTACCCAACGCACCAACGCATAAGCCAGTATCCTTCAGTCGATGTGCAATTGTTCAAATATAGAATGGGTTGTATAACAAAGTAAATTTCTTCGTCATTTTGGTCCACCTCGAGGATCGAACTCGAGTCCACTTATTCCGGAACAAGTCGCACTACCAACTGAGCTACGCAGACTTTCGTTCTCGCTGCTATATAGCTTTATGTCGTGTGCGTCCTGCGGGGCAGGCACTTCATAGTTGACAGCAGCGGAACTTACATCTTGTTGAATGGTCGCAGGCGCTGCTGTAAGTATGAGCCTGTTAATGGATATGAAGATTCTCCCGTTCTGTGCTTGTCCGTCGTACCTCAGTACAAATTCGACGAGTAATCTGATATTCTTGATGCCACTTTTGCTAAGATCAGTGCACTGTACTACTTTAAACACACACACGTTTTGCTTCACCACGGAGCGACCATCATACCTCTCGAATGCCAATGATTCCCTTTCTGTTCAGGTCCCTGAGGCAGATATCAGTGGGGAAGCTAATGTCTTGCCATTATAGATAAACGTCTTGCACTCTGAGGTAAGTCTCTGCTATATAGAAGCCTGTTAAATACCTCTCACACGCAGTGCTTTGGACTTCGTGCTCTCTACGTCCTCATTTATATCATCGCAAGCTGTCCATCGATTGGTCAAGGGCCGTGAATGGCCTAGTGTTAAACGTTTGCGACTGTCCCGGAAGAGTCTCAGAATCGATTCCAGGCAGTTGCGAAAGTTCGAACCACTAAATATCCACCGTGCGTCGTAAGGGCACGTTAAGCCGTTTGATTTCGGGTACTGGACACCCGGGTATAAACAAGAGCGTCTTCCGCCCTCTTTCTACCCCGCTTGCTGGTGACTTTCCTGCCAGGCTCTCTAGCCCGACAGGAAAGTCACAACATTCATCTCCTAGCTTCCTACTTCTAGGGTTATTTAAGGTCTGGGGTCAGACACTCCCTTCCTAAAATCCTCTACATAAATCCCTAAATATCGATTGGGCCCGTACACTAATCAGTTGCGTACCTGATAAACTCATCCGCCTACTAATATGCATGCAGTTGGGTATTTACAATTTCAACGTCACCGAATATACACTGAAGTGCAAGAAAAACTGGTACAGACGAGCTCACGCAAAATACATAGTAACGTCACCTATGCGCGTACTCGGTTGCGTCCGCCACTGCGTATATAAAGCGATAGACATCCTTGCCAGCTGTCAGAGCTCTTTTCGGCATGAGAATGACAAGTAATAACGATTTAAGGGATTTTCAACGCGGTTTCATAGTTGGCGCTCGTGAGATGGGCCATAGTATTTCGGAGGTAGAAACGAAGTTCGGATTTTCACGGACAACCATTGGTATCGTAGGTTGGAAGTTTTGCCGTGACGACAAGAATTCCGGCAAAACTTCAAACCTACTGTACCACTGTGGCCGACAAAAGACACGTGACTATCGTCGGCTGTCAAGAATCGTTTCACGCGAAAAGCGTGCAACGCTCCCGCAAGTATCATCGGAATTCAATGCTAGAGCCTCAACAAGTATCAGCGTCCGGACTGTGCAACGTACCCTACACGATATGGGCTTAGGGAGCCGACACCCAACTCGAGTCCCCTTGATGGGTGCACGACACAGAGCTATGCGCCTCGCTTGGGCACGGCAACACCGCCACTGGACACTTCATGACTGGAAACAAGTAGCCTGATCTGACGAGTCGCGTTTCCACCTGTATCGGGCAGATGGAAGGATTCGTGTTTGGCGCCAACCCCATGAAACCATGGATCCCGCCTATCAAGAGCGAATTGTACCGGCTGGTGGGGGTCCGTAATGGTATGGGGTGTGTTTAGCCGGACTTCACTGGGACCTTGGTTCCTCTAAAAACGTCTGTGATCGCCCAACGCTATGTGCGCATCCTTTCTGACTAGGTACACCCGTTCATGTCCTGCATTCATGCTGATGGGTTGGGCCTGTTCCAACAGGACAATGCACTTCTACACTAATGTCGGGACTCCACATTATAGTTAGAGGAGTATTCTTCTGAGTTTGGGGTGTTGCCATTCCCACCCAAGTCCCCAGATCTGAATGTGATAGAACACATTTGGGATGCTATGAAACGCGCTATCGAACACAGGAATCCGAGACCTCGGAATACACCCGAATTGTGGAACGCTCTGCAGGAAGTATGGTGTGCATTGCCCACAGCATATTTCCAGAAGCTAGTGGAGTCCATGCCCCGTTGTATTTCTGCAGTCCTGCGCTCCCGCGGGGGACCTACCAAGTATTAGACTGGTGTACCAGTTTTTCTGGCACTTCAGTGTAAATGATTCTCACTATAACATTGTGTCCTGCTGCTAGAAACGTCTTAGTCGAAGGAAAAAAAACATAAAAAAACGAGTAAAGAATTCTGTACCAACCTGTGTCCTCTGAGTCTTCGTCATATCTTGAAGGATATCTAGGCGAGGAACGCTGTTCTTCACCAACACAGATTCGAGGAACAGGATTAGGAGAAACAGTGTCTTGACAGACGTCAGGATTAGTGACCGAACTGTGAGCAAAGTCCATACTCTTCAAGTACCAACACTGGTCCGGTCCACGATATTCACCAGTGATTTCTCCGTCGAATTCGCTACACAGGCCACAAAGTTCTCCCTTGTAAAGTGGATGGACCTGTAAGAAATATTCAAAAATATTACTCGAGAAGATTGCATAGTCTCGTATCTGTAACTTCCGTCGTGAAAACATTTATTTAGAAATTAGCTTTCCGAAATGAGGAGCGAAATATTTTCTATGTCACTTAAAAGAAGATAGAACTCAAGTAGCACATTTTTCAGGCTTCGGTGTTTTGGGGGGGGTTTCTGTTGATTGGAGGTTTAACGACCACTGTGAGCAACTCAATGGGCTATAAGCAGTCGCCCGTCCCTAATTTAGGGTCAATGGTTTCAGGGAAGGGAAAGAACCAGTGCCGTAAGACAAACACAACATTCATGCCTCACCGGAATTCGAACCCGGACCCTTCTTGGACGAATGGTCAGTAGCCAGCATTTAAACTACTGCGCCACCTGGGCGGCAAAGAAAATAATGCAAACATGCCATTTTTTCTTCTTGACACTACAATATACCAATATTGTACATGCCACGACATCCTGTTTCTCTGAGATCGATTCAAAAACATAAAAATTTTGTATGTGAGATAGATCTAGAAACTACCAATGTTTTCCTAAATCAAGAGTCTCGCTTTGTATGAAATGAAGAACAGATGAAAGACTTTGTGGCACAGAATTTCCTTTGTCAAGTTCCGGAAATTTCTGAAATACTTCCCAACACTACGAACTTTAGTCTCTTGTTTCTGTATGAGAAGATGTATTCATTCCATCCGAACCGTTATTGCCACAATTACCCCCCTCCCCCATTTCTTTTCTTTGCCGTGTTCTAATTGTTTGTTTCGAGTGTTTTCAAAAATTCGTGAGAATAAAATCAACCACTTGGATGGCAACGGAAAGAAAGTGTTCGTAATCAGGATAGTGCCGACGCTATCAGAAATGAACGTCTACAACAAACTTGATATTTCAAGAAATTTAGTATTTAAATGAGTGATGTAGCGCTCCTTGTCGCAATAAAATACAGTTTTGTCCACGCAACGTTAATATCTTAACGTTGTGTGGATAAAATTACCGTGTTTCTAGAGTATCCGCTACATCGGAACTACCGCCCAAGTTGATTACTAGCATTATACTTCACTCAATAAAAATGCTGGATATAATAAGAATCAGAATGCTTTACTAAATCAGGCACCTAGCCAGAAACCTACACTTCTGACCACTCAGGCAACAGGCCTGCCAGTAGGAAGTAGTGACTACGAATCAACATATGTTTCCTCAGTAGTCAACGAATGTGAACAAAAGCAAATTAGCTCCTTTCTTAAGAAATTGTTTACTCTGGGGGAAGACATGTTTAGGCAAACCTCCTCAAGGAAAGTAACTCAGTGTCAGATATTGATGTAGCAGTTATAATATCAACCGTTTACTACATGCTGATGAATTTGTATTATTTTTCATGAGCTGCATAATCGAATAAGTTGCAGCATAATCTCAATTCAACATCAAGAATTTTGTGCTATGAGTTACACAGGATTATTCCGCCGTCTGAGCACGATTAACGCGAATTAAAAGCATTTAATATATACAGGTTAAAAAATGCCTTAAAAAACACGAGTTCTTTCAGACCCACTATGGGTTCATCATCAGATGTTAGTACACTGTGGAACGTACTTCGAAGCTCATGTACGAGTTCAAACACTGTGACGTAAAAGCGTAAAGTGTGGAGGAAACTATGTTCTGCGCATTTGTCGTGGACCAAAGTCATTATTTTTGTTGGTTAATTTTATACATTTGGTGGTGAATTATTTGTCTCATCGTTTTCAGTTTTATCCAATAGGCGTTTCCAAGCTTGTGGTATATATAGAGGTGTGGAGTCATTGCAGAATAAAGGTCCTAGGGACCTAGGCTATGTATGATGAGGTTTTCTGTAAAAAGCAAGGATGATTTTTTTAAAGGGTATGACTAAGATTGAGGACTTGTTCCAGTTGGGGAAATATTCACCTCCATTCGATAATCGTGAAAGCGCTGTTGCATCTGATCCAATTCTAACATTATATCGATGTTCCCTAATTCTAGTTTCAAAGGAACGGGAGGTCGATCCTATGTACACCTTATCGGCTGCTGCAGGTGGCTCTGCTTTCAAAGGAATTTTATATATATACCAGATTTCTTTGACATTTTGATGGGATCTCTGTCTTTTTTGTCCTATAAAATTTAAAGATCTTAAATCGGATGATAAAGGTACCAAATCTGCGAACACCAAAATCAACATGGTTTCTTCTGCAAATATCCTTCACAACAGGTATAATCCGGGGGTTATAATCAAATGATCCAACGAACCTGTTTTTTTGTTGTCTTGGGATAGAGGGGTTTGTCGGGCTCTTTTTGTTTTACCAAGTACACTGTTTACAATAGATTCATTGTATCCATGTCTTGCTGCAATATCCTTGATGTTGTTAATCTCGTGCTGTCGTGATGAGTGGGAAGAGTAGTGCGTAAATGCCCGATTTAACATAAAACACCTCTATATATGCCACAAGCTTGGAAACGCCTATTAGATAAAACTGAAAACGATGAAACAAATAATTCACCACCAAATGTATAAAATCAACCAACAAAAATAATGACTTTGGTCCGCGACAAATGCGCAGAACATCGTTTCCTCCGCGTTTTGCGCTTTTACGTCACAGTGTTTGAACTCTAATGCTTATATACATGAGCTTCGAACTACGTTCCACAGTGTACTAACATCTGATGATGGACTCATAGTGGGTCTGAAAGTACTCCTGTTTTTTAAGGCATTTTTTAACCTGTGTATATTAAATGCTTTTAATTCGTGATTCAATAATTTTAATTTGTGGCGGAATAATCCTATGTATAATTTCAATTATTATAGTCTTCATTTGGGATGAAAATAAATGTTGGTAACCGTACTTCATTGACTACTACTGGAGCTGCAGGAAATTAAAGTTTTGCAGTACAGAAAAAGAGCCTGAACAAAGTTACAGATTTTCGTTATTTATTAATGAAACTGTAAGAGTTAATATGAAGTTGAATAATAAAATTTGCAAAGTAAGGAAAGCCTTATTTTATTGACATAAATCAAGCTGTTCTTTCCACGTAACATAACCACAGAAACTTGAAAATTTAATCGTCCTAGAACGGTAAACGAACCCCCGTCTCCCGATTTGCGCTCGAATATGCTAACCAATTACAAGCCTAAGGACAATGAAATCCAAACAACTGAGGCATTAATATGAAGCGTCATACTTTGATTTCACTGCACCTGTTGAAAAAAATGTGTCTCATAGTAGTGCTAAGTTAGACCACCAACAAATGAGTAAATATCAAGTTGGAAACACATGGCCTCATTTTAGCTGCGGAAGAATATTTTCACCAATGAAAAAAATTAACCCGAGAAATAAACTTGTTGTATGCAATGCAATATTTAGAGCTTTACGGTTGTGTGGGCTCTGTGCTAAAGTACAGAACTCTGTTGAACGTTGAACAGTGGTTAAAAGAATATATGGGGGAAAAACTGCAACACCGAATTAGTTATGCAGACATTACAGCTAAACTGGAAGTCTGCATAACTAATAATCTTTAGTAGATATTGAGATGATGTGGACACGTGTGTCTAACGGGAGATGGACAACTGCCTGAACAAGTTATAATATTTTAAGATTTTACGTTTTAGGTTTTAAGTTTCGCAAACTGCTTGTTGAAACAACAGTCACTTAAAGACTAAATGCTCAACACTAATATTTAAATCACAACTAAAGGTCACGGGTTCAATATAGCAAGAAATGGCAATTACATAACATCAAAAGAAGTGGTTTATTTATCTTTCCGGTTGTCGCTTTACAAATCTACCTTTCGGAATCACAACGCAGTTTAGACACAAGCACAATTCCACTTTGGTTGGTTGGTTGATTGATTTTTATGGAGCAAAGGCCATGTTTGGCCAAAGAGCGCCAGACACAAGACAAATAAACAATATTAAAAACGTGGTATAAAGCTTAAAATCTGGTTGGAAATTCCACTTTGAACAACCTCGTAAACTGAATCACATTATCAAAGTAGATAACACTTCTTCAGAGTTCATATCATTAAAGTAGCATGCAGTCTTACTTGAAACGGTATACAAGCTTCACGTTTACATCGGGGTGGCTTCTTATTTGCCTGTGACTCACTGTCAGTCGTTGTCAAAAGGAATAAAGAAATTCGGAAGATTTGACGGACCATTAAGAACTCAAAAAGGATGTTTTATTTAGTGATATGTTTCATAAAGTATTAAATTCTGTAATAACAGCCAACAACTACCAGATGTACCTAAAACAAGATGTGCGAAATCAACCAGTGATATAACAAAGAAGCAATATGTTAGAAGTACAAAATCTTACAGGAGAGAAAAAGAGGTGATTGCCAAGAAATACATACATATTGATGAATAATTTTGGGGGCTATCAAATTAATTATCCACAAGGTGATTCCAAATCAGGTATGTAAATAAGTGTAAATCGATCGAGTTAATAGGAGTGAATTAATTATGTAAATTGGAGGTGTGTAAATTGCGCTAAATTAATAAAGAGGATTAAATGTTAGAACATCCAGAAAATCGTAATAAAGCGTTTGCCAATAGCTTAGGAAACATTAAGGGCAAAAAATGTCAGCGTAATTGTTGGTAGTAAACGCAGCCAGCATTCCAAGGTAATAAACTAAACTCTTGAGAAGCTGGGAGGGAGGAGCATCTTCAAGACGATAAAGAAATAAAAGGGGGCCGTTAAAAGCCTATCCCCGAAAGTCAGGCGCGCAAGCTGCGGATTCGACGGAGAAAGCGGAGGTGGGGCACAAAGGTTATTAACACCCATCTCTGTTCGAAACAAATGCACTTTATCAATAACAGAAGAAAGGGGCCACGAAGTTAGTTTATGGGATTTCGGCTAAAACGGGTCAGATATAAAAACGTCCCAAGCACGTCGTGCACGGTCTCTCCTGCAAATTGCATTTGGACTAAAATCATTTTGACATAAATTGCACGTGTAAGTGGCAGGAGCAAGCACAAGTAAGATGCACTAGAAAGAGGCAGTCTTGAAAGAGTTCTGAAAGAAGGAGAAGACTCGGTTGCAGGTCTTAGCGTGGCCCTGCGTATTTTTAACAGGAATCGGTGAAGTCGTTGCGACTAGAGAGCTGTCAGTTCCCGAGAGGCCGAGGAATATACGGCCTGCGTCTATGAGATATAGACGGAGGGTCCCGATACAGAAACCAAACGGAGAAATCCAACAGCTTGGAGTAGTGTGGTGGATGACTCCTTGGTGGCCAGGCCACAAATTTACCACCGGACAAGGTAAAAAGAGGCACTGGCTCTCTCCCTGTGGCCAGTAAAAGTGTCCGACCCAGGATTTACTTGACCTGTATTAAATAAGCCTGAAAGAAGAACAGTTCTATGTAAAGTCCTGGATGGAAGGACGTACTGGTGAATGCAGAGCTGGCGCTATGCCGGACTCAGCAACGTTAGAGGCTGCCGAGCTTAAGTGGGTAACGGACCGCCAGACGGAGATGATGTCCAACACTTTCCTTTTGTCTGCTGAGGAGTAGGGAGTTCTGGAGGTACTGTGTGTGTTCTTCCTCTCCTGCAGAGTGGAAATACAACCCCAGCCCAGCTTCATAGGACAACTGCGCCCGCATCCTGTGTGTACCATCTTGTGAAAGCAAAGTGTCTTCCACCGTTGTGTCTGTGCGGTTCGCGTTTCGGTTTAAATCAGTGATGCGGTATGAATTAGTGCCCGTGCATTTCAACTTGGGGCTACAACTTAAACTCGGATAGTAAACCCGACACAAATTGTAAGTACAGTAATTTCTGCTATTTTAACTGTCACCGGTTAGAAAAATAACTCAGAATGTAAGACTCAAGCCTATCAGGACTTGGTAAATTTTATTAAAATTGCTTGCAGAAAAATCAGCAATTAAACAGTTTGCAGGCCGATACTCTGAGGAGATGGGTCTGCAATGTAACAGATAAATAATGAGGCCATTCAGGGCCCGTTTCTTAAATGTGTGTGACAGTGACGTCTCCTTTAACATGCTTTATCTCTTATTGTGTTTTATTTAATTCATTAAATATGTCTGTCGTCTTGTGCCAACCCTTGAACTCGAATGAGTTATTTTGATTGTCAGTGAAATTTGTTATTGATTGATTTATAAGTTACGGTTAAAATTTTTCTCTCTCCAGTAAGACTTCAGCGATAAAGAATCCAGGAATAATTTAACTTTTTCTAAATTCTGTTGTCAATCTCCTGGCCGTTGCCATCGTCCGGCAAGCTACCATTCTAAATTATTCAAATGTTACTGTGACCTACTACAGAGGTGAAAACATGTGTCAAGACGACAAATCTGCAGTGAGATATTCTGTACGCGTAGCTCAGTTGGGAGAGCGACTTACTCCGGAGTGACGAAACGAGGCTTCGATGCCCGTCGCGGACAAACTTGTGTTTTCACATTACTTTACTTTGATTCAGCCACCTGCGGGGCGTGTAACAATATTTTTAGTAGCGTGATCTGTGCCGAAAATATGCCTGAAAGCTGTAGTCGTACACAAGAGTGAGAAGATCATAATGAATCTACATTGGGTTTCAGTACTTCATAAAGCTATGATAACACAGTCGAATATTTTTAAACAAAATTTCAGAATTTTTTTATGCTACATTTGCCACCTACCTCTACTTTGGTGTTAATGCCGTCGTATATAAGGCTTAGGCCGATTTTCTCCACTTCAACGTGCAGCAGGTAATCAATTTTGCCATTACTATGGACGGGAATGAGGTAGACGTACAGCATCGTCGTTTCGTCTAAGAGGGCTGGTGAGTCAGGAGTCACTTCTAACTGCTTATCGTTGTGCATGATGCTGTAGGTTTCTCCGGAGCCAGTAGGTGGTTGAAGCTGTACAGTTTGATCTGATACGTAAATTAATATATCCTGTAAGAAAAAAACACGAACTCATTTAACAATTTCGTAATAAGAGACTTCTTATAAAATGCAAATTTTATTTCGAATTGGTGAAAAATATAGGGATTTATCAAAACAATAGAAATACCGACTGCGACTGGAACACAGGCACTGCGCAGTATGCAAATCACAAGGACGAAGTCACCCATGATGTGAGGAATATAATGGGTGTGCAGTACGATGTCGGCTATCATGCAGCAGTACCACATTCGCAGGTGAAACAGCCGTTGTCGAGTACTTGTCGACAATTTCAGATCTCAGTGATCTCAAAAAAGGCATGATGTGCGCGTCATGCCGGTGCTTTCAGTAACTAGAACGGGAGAAATAGTAGCTATAATACGAGGAATTGTGAACAACATTACCTATCAAAAAGGACATGGCATTTCCTCCAAATGTGCAAATTGTAGATGCGGTATGAATATGTCGGGTAAGGGACAGGCGAATGTTGGCACGGATTGTACAAAGGAAACATAAAACCACGGCACCACAAATAGGGGAAAAGTTGTTCATCAGTTGGAATGATCCCGTTTGTAACATAACAGTTCGTCGGGAACTCCATCGTGCCGGTATTTATGGCCTTGCTGCAATCCACAAACATCTGATTACTGGCATCGAAGTCGCAAAATCCATCGTGCCGGAATTTATGGCCGTGCTGCAATCCACAAACATCTGATCTCCATTGTGCCGGAATTTATGGCCGTGCTGCAATCCACAAACATCTGATCTTCATTGTGCCGGATTTTATAGCCGTGCTACAATCCACAAACATCTGATCTCCATCGTGCCGGAATTTATGGCCGTGCTGCAATCAATCCAAAAACATCTTATCTCCATCGTGCCGGAATTTATGGCCGTGCTGAAATCCACAAACATCTTTTCTCCATCGTGCCGGAATTTATGGCCGTGCTGAAATCCACAAACATATGATCTCCATCACCTAGGATGGGGGGGGGGGACTTCAGAACTCCATTGTGCCGGAATTAATGGCCGTGATGCAATCCACAAACATCTGATTACCAGCATCAAAGTCGCAAAATTCATCGTGCCGGAATTTATGGCCGTGCTGCAATCCACAAACATCTGATTACCAGCATCAAAGTCGCAAAATCTGTAACTTGGCACCACGTTACAGATTTTGCTAAAGACTAGGAACTTGTCGTCATACCTCATGAATCGTGCTTCACATCGTTTCCGTCCGTTGGTAGAGAGCACGTCTGGCGAAAACTTGCAGAAACGCACTACCTTGACTGTTTGTTACCGACTGTGAAGTATGGAGGTGGATTCCTGATGATGTAAGGTGCCACACCATGGCATTTCTTAAGGCTATTAGTTACTCTGCAGGGTCGTATCACATCTGCAATGTATAAATCCATTCTTCTGCACCCGATGTTGCAGGCATTCTTCCCCAATAACAGTACCTTGTTTCAAGCAGATAATGCACCCGTGCATTATTCCCTAATGACTGTTCATGGTTTCAAGCAGATACTGCCCCCATGCATTGGACCCTAATGACCGCACCTAGTTTCAAGAAGATAATGTACCAATTCATTGTTCCCTAATGACCGTCCCTGGTTTCAAGCAGAAACTGCCTTCGTGCATTGTTCCCTAATGACCGTCCTTGGTTTCAAGCAGATAACGATTATCACCCGTGCATTGGTCCCTAATGACCTTCCCTGGTGTCAAGCAGATACTCCCTCGTGCATTGGCCCCTAATGACCGTACCTGGTTTCAAGAACATAATGTACCCGTGCATCATTCCCTAATGACCGTCCCTAGTTTCAAGCAGATAATGCACCTGTGCATTCGTCCCTAATGACCGTACCTTTTTTCAAGAAGATAATGTACCCGTGCATTGCTCCTTAATGACTGTCTTTGGTTTCAAGCAGAAACTGCCCTCATACATTGTACCCTAATGACCGTCCCTGATTTCAAGCAGATACTTCCCCCGTACATTGGTCTCTAATGACCTTTCATGGTTTCAAGCAGATAATGCACCCGTGCTTTATTCCCTAACGACTGCACATGGTTTCAAGCAAATAATGCACCCTTGCATTAGTCCCTAATGACCGTCCCTAGTTTAAAGCACGAACTGCCCTCGTGCATTGGTCCCTAATGACCGTACCTGGTTTCAAGAAAATAATGTAGCCGTGCATTGTTCTTTAATGACTGTCCCTGGTTTGAAGCAGATAATGCACCCGTGCATTGTGCGAAAAGTGTCGTGTCGGGGTATGCAGAGCACGATGATGAGGTACAACAGCTTCCCTGGCAACCTCAGTCTTCACACGCCAATATTATTGAACATTTGTGGGAATATCTGGAGCGAAAGGTCAGATCACACTTCCGGCCTCCAAACTCACTGGCGCAGTAGGGACATATTTTACAGAAAAAATGGTCCCACATTCCATTATGGTATGCGCATGACTTGTATAATTCCATTCCAAGTCGAACTGCTTCTGTTCTGAAATCCCAAGGTTGGCCTACAGCTCATTAATAAATTGTTCTCGAGAAACAATAAGTGTTCTCATTATTATGGTAAACTCCTGTAAGTACGAGTATTTCTCACAGACCCAAACAACATTTATCTTTGCAGCGAAAACGGTTCATTATTTCAACTCAAACGTTATAACTGTAAGCATGAAGCATTTGTTAGTACGTAAGTA
The DNA here is from genome assembly GCA_039090855.1 of Macrothele yani. Classification (NCBI taxonomy): domain Eukaryota; kingdom Metazoa; phylum Arthropoda; class Arachnida; order Araneae; family Macrothelidae; genus Macrothele; species Macrothele yani. The sequence continues at coordinate 72,052,935 of CM077030.1, read as the reverse complement.
CGTGTAAGAGTGATGTATGCTTTGAAATCTTATCTTTGAATCCATGATTTGCAATATTGTTTTGTCCTTACGTGCGTTTGTCTGTAAAAAATATTGTCCTTATTGGAGTTTCGATTTGAAAAATCGATTTTCTATGAGGAATTTATACTGATTAGGAGTTCTCAGTTCTCTTTTCGTACGCCCGTCCGTCCATTAATTTTTACTACTGTACAAATGATATCTCACTTTCTAGAAGACGAATTGAAATAAAGTTTAATTCGTCTTCTAAAATTCTTTTGCATCGCGAAAGCATTCCTTTCATGAGAAAGCATTCCTTTCGTTTTTCACAATGCATATCTATTCCAGGTCCCTCTGAAACGAAATGTCCCTTCACATAAATTTACATTTGTATTGTTATTTGTATTTCTCAAGGCATATCGATAGAAATTCTTTGATATCGGAAAGCAGGGCCAAAGTTTTCCGTATCCTTCTAATAAAGGTTTCTACTGTTAAGTGATATAAACCTACATTAGAATCGATAATATTTTCTGTCTATAGATATGATATTGCTTTGGTATTCTTTATAGTGCTTTTATATGAATAAGGATGTTGGAGAATAAATTAAATTTTAATCTTTTGTTCTTATGCTGGAATTTCAAGTGGGGTTGGTTTCATTTTAAGTTTCAGAAAAGAGAAATGGCTTCTAAAGTGATCGCTCTGCTACCATCAAATAACGTTGAGGAGGATGTAAACCTGGCAACGCACATATTTCACCCGAAATCTGTAGAACGTTGCGTTCTCAAGAGTAGAGCAAGTGTTGAGAACAAAGAAATTACTGAAAGGACAATCAAGTCTCATAAATCCATAATTGGTGTAGTAACGAAGATATTTTAATTCGAAGATCTTTCGACTGCCAGTGGGAGGCTTTATCGAAGAAAGTTATATTAGATGAACATGCATAACCCGATTGGAGCCTTAAATTAAAATATGGAGAAAAGTACTGGGTTTGAAACCTTACAAACATAACAATGCAAACTCGTGATGTTCATTAAGTAAGCCTAACGTTCACGTATATTGCGAAGATATCAACTCATGGTCTTTGCCTGTAAGTCAGTGCATGTGGAGGATGGAGTTCCACAGTGATGGCAGTTCGACAGACACATTGCAGGTACCTTCTCTCGCAGTAATTTTTATATAGTCTTCCTGATCGCGATTCCCCTGAAAGTCTTCCCGTTTAATTTCCTTCCACAGTAGACCTGCCGCGTTCTATAGTACTTCTTTTGCTAAAGCACTTGTTTCTTTCCTTTCCTGTATGACTCTCATATGCTCCTTGTGTCTCACATATAGAGATCTTTCCGTCATGCCGACCTTGGTTGAGGGATCCAGGCATTTAATGGGAATGGTATGGATCAGAATAGCCTTCGCCTGTGTTTTTGCTACTTCTAATTAATAATTTACCAATTGAATGTGATGTCTTCAGCGCCATGTTTCTTCAGTAAATTCTTAGCATACGAGAGTGAGTCAATAATTATCCTCAGTTCAGTTGTATTTGTGTTTCTGTTAGAAACACTGTCGTTTTTGCGCTAGCGCATTCCTAGGCGAGGTTGCCGTCTTATTACTGCTGCTCAGGTTTGAGGTTTCCAGATCAGTTCCATTGTTGCTACCGTGACGTTAACCATGGCCACTCTGCTTTCCATTTGCACCAAAAATAAAAAATAAAAAGCAGGGTTCGGCGATCCGTTTCTTATGGTCTGAAAGTACATTGTCAAAACTTTTGTGGTAGTTTCACCAAAACGTGGTGCAACACCAGCTGCACCGCTTTCTGAGAAAAGATGCACCATTGTGTGGTGCAACCTTATACCATAGCGTGGTGCAAGTTACACCTTGTTGATGGGTTTTGTTTGCACCACAGAATGGGGTATCTTTTCTCAGAAAGTGGTGCAACCTACCGCAAAATTTTTAACAGTGTATTTCAGGGGCTGAAATCCATTGAAGACTTTCAGCACAGTACGGGAACAGTGCTTTTTGCCGCAACGGAGTGTCTACGAATGGATTGAAAAGTTCAAAAATTGTCGTACGGGTGTTACGCATGAAGAAGGAACCGGACTTCCGTCTACGGCCAAAACTGACGACAACATTGAGCGCGTACGTGACGTCGTTCTGTTAGACAGATTAGCGACTATTGATGAAGTGGCAAATTGTATGCAAATTAGTTAGGGTCTAAATTATCACCTGATTGGTCCACTTAAAGAGGCCTTAAGGGGTCGTGTATTCCTCGGACCAAGAACTAAAAGCAGCAGCGCATGCGTGCGTGGCTCGCTGCTTATCAGAAAACTTTTTTCTGAGTGCATAAAATTGTGCAACGATGAAACAAGTGCGTTGAAAAGCAAGGAGTCGATGTTGAAAAATGATGTTATTGTAAATTCCCTATTTCTATAAAGATAAATTTTATAGCTGGTTGAGGATGATTGCTGACTCGCCCTCGTAGAATGAAGAGTTGCGTAATATACGAAATGTTGCCAGCAAAGTCCATGCCCACTTTCCATATGCTGCTTCTTAGCAGGTTCCTTTTTATCTTTCGAAAGGGATCGCATAGTTTCCATTTTTTAGAAACCTGCTTAGATTCTTTTCATCATCACCGGTTCGACCTGTCTCGAGTTGGATAATTTGTTTTTCCAAGCGTTCAATACATTTAAACCATCGTCTGCAGGAAGGTGACTATTATCTCTCTGCACTACAGAATACATTTCACGCCTAGTAGTCGAGTTCCTTTGTAATCTCTTTGGAAAATATTTTACAAAATTTCTAAAAATTAACTACTTTCTAAAAAAACATTTTTTTTTAATTTAAATTTAAAAAAAATTAATTAAATTTTTTTTTTACAAAATTTCTAAAAATCAACTACTTACTTTTGTCGTTTTTCTACCAGATGACGGTTGAGCAATGACAGCAAAATATTTCTCTTTGGAGCAGTGACTGGACAAGACATATCGACAGGAATCGCTGGACCTTGGCATCGGGAATACCTTCATGTCGTATGTTCTCACGTAATTCTCCATAAGGGTACATGAAGCTGCAACGAAAAGAAATAACGTTAGCTTTAAAACATGTTTCCAAACATTTAATAAGAGCAGCATTTATATTTCATGCCTATTTAACGTGTGTAAAAAGTAAGATCTACAATTCTACATCTTATTTTTTACGTGAGTAAAGTAAGATGTACAGTACAAGTCTTGTGACGATTATACGTATTAAGAGTATACAACGTGATTTGTCACAAATATTTATTTTTTCAAGTAGACCATGGTTTCGCTATGTATTGAACTAGCTTCATCAGGACGAATGGCACGTAAATATTCAAATCGTATATGATGTCATAAACGGTGTTTACAGTCTCGAGTTTTGGTTAGTTTCTTTCACGCGCTTGATAAATATGGGGTGGATGCCATGTCATTAACAAGTTGCGAAGACTTCTGATATACACTGAAGAAGAGCAATTGAATTAGAGATACCTGTCTAGAAACGTGTAGCACCACCTTTCGCCCTGATGACGGCGGCGATTTGTCTCGGCATGGACTCGACAAGACACCGGAAGCGTTGGGAAGCCATACGGGTCCACGACCCCTGAACAAGCACCCACAGTTCACGGAGTTGATGGAGGGGGCTCAGAGCCTCGGACATCTCTCTCTATGGTATCCCAGATGTACTCGATGGGATTGAGGTCAGGTGACCTAGCTAGCCAACGAAGCGAGGTCACGTCGGTGGAGTGTTCATCCAAACATTCGGATACAATTCGGGAGCGATGGCACGGTGCGTTGTCTTGTTGCAGGATGAGGTTCCCAGTGGGATGTTGAAAACTCACAAACGGAAGCAAATGGTCGTCCAGAATATCCCAGTAACGTTGACCTGTGAGGGACGACGTCACACGTACCAGGGGTCCCATTTCAGACCATGTAAACAGTCCCCAGACGAGAATTCCACACACACCAGCTTGAAGGGTACCCTGCTGGCAAGAAGAATCCATCGCTTCATGTGGTTTGCGTAGTACTCGTATCCTTCCATCCGCATGCACCAACGTAAATCTCGACTCATCAGTCCAGGAAATTTTTTTCCACATGTCTAGGGTCCAGTGGCGATGTTCCCGCGCCCATGCTAATCTTTGCACCCTGTGCTGTGCGGTCAGCAGCGGTACCCTCATGGGACGATGGCTTCTGTACCCCATAGCGAGGAGATGGTTCTGGATGGTGTGGCTGTTTACACGTTTTTGTGCACCAGCGTTAAATTGCCGAGTGATTTCTTGCACTGTGGCCCGTCTATCCGCTGTTTCAATGTGAGCTAGCCGACGATGACCCCGCTCATCCACACGCTGTTGTCCACGGCAGTTGGCTCTTGCAGGGATGGTTTTACCGGATTCGATGTACTCACGGTGCACCCGTGACCCAGTGGCTCGTGAAAATCCCAGTGCCTGCACGACTTCCGAGATGGAGTGACCCATTCGTCCGCCCCAACAATTTGCCCACGATCAAATGCGCTTAGATCCTTCGTCTTACCCATACTGTGTCAGACTATTACTGATTCCCGTCGCATCGCTCCTTATATTGTCGGATCGCTGCATACGTCACGTCGCTTCCGTTTACAGGGCCGCCCGCAGCGCCATATTTGCATAACGCCAGCTGTCTCTAATTCAATTGCTCTTCAGTGTACATGGAAAGCTTCCAAAATATCAAGTCTGGTGGTTGAATCTGACTTGTCAATTAGTTTTGCTTCTTCAAAAAGAAATGTAGAGTTCTTTTCGTAGCATTGTTCAGCCATCGAGCAGACAGCAAGTATCCGGTTCTGTTTTAAAATCGGTACGACTGCATCTGAGACAGTTGAAGTGTTGCGTGATATGTATGGAACTAATTGCCTATCTTGTGGTGCACAACTATTCCAATGGTATGCACGTTTCAAAAATGGGAGTTAAGATTCGAAAAAAGGCAAAAGGCCCGGATGCCCGATTTCAGTGCGCACGACTGGACTCATTGAGAAAGTTCGCGAAAGGATAAAAATGATCGCTGTGTAACCTTGAGGATGATGGAATGTCGGCTCAGTTTTCTCAACTGTTATCTCACTCGGATATTACAATAGCCATTAAGGTACTGGATAAGTTTGCCTGCTACTGTTCACCTGTCCTTTAATATCGCAATAAACATGGAAAATAAGTTTTTTTCTTGCTGTAACTTTGATATACGTACAGCTGGTCAGTTTTTCTTCTCGTCAAATCATTCGGATGCTACGATATTTCAGAAAGTATTTTTTTTTCCGTTTAGTTGATCAATCCCTTGAATCTAATACCCGAAACTAACAAAAACTTCCTACACACATCCAGCAATTTGTCGCAGGGTTTCATCCACGAGAAAAGTTAAGAAGCCAGCACCTATATCCCATGAGACTTACGTGCTGCCTATCAGAAACGAAATTTCATTAAATTGAATCTATAGGCTCATATACCACGGAGAGTTGACAGTGCAGCGAAATATGAGTGCCAGGCTGAAAGAGCGGGGATTAGAAAGAAATGATCCTGTTTGTAAAGGGGGTCCAATACCCTGAGGCAGACAGTTTAACTTGCCCACCCGACGCAAGGGGGGGTATTCAATAGTTTATGGTAACTCAACCTCCTGGAATCGATCCTGCTACCATTCTGTCGGAAGGCAGTTGCCCTAACCACGAGGCTACTCGTTGCCACGTTGTCTCACTCCCTTATTACAGGAATATTAGTGCCGTGAGAACGAACACAGCATCCGTGATTTCTTTGGGAATGGCGTGTAGGTCCAGAAGCACGAGGTAACGATTACCAACATAACGGGGGACCGACATCGTGGTACTAGTGGACCAATATTAGCTATTGGTTTCCTTTCATGATACCATGATAATTATGGCTAAGCATATCGATTTTCATTCTGGTATTGTCGCTGTGATGTCACAATGTGATCTTATTTTTCTGTTATTAGTTTTATGTGTTGTATAAGTAACGAATCAGTATACATCTCTGTTATGTCATTATGGTAGTAGGATAAGATTTTGGAGCTCTACATCAATGAAACAAGTCAACCGATCGATCATCTTGAATTTACTCGTTACAACAACATGTCAAATTACTTACGTGGATAGGTATTGTTCGTTTGGCTGAGCAAGAAGCTATCAAATGAAGAGAAAATGCTAGACACAGGTTGCAGGTAATCCTGGTGAATTCTGTGGAACAAAACGTTTCTCTCAGGTTTCTTGAACATGATGTCTAGAACAGGCTCGTGAGTCAGCTTGTCAATGTAGTTTATTTCCAGTTCGTAAGAGTTACCAGGATTATTCACCAGAGGGTTGATGTCAACACTAGTGTAGTAGTGGTCTTCTATCGCCCTCTCTAGCTTGCTCGTGATGTTTTGAATCCTCGCCGGAAGTTCCTGTAAATAAATTAGTATGTCAACAAAGTAGTGATTACAAGAATACGTATGTCACTACGTAAACAACTATAGAAAACACATCAATGAGATGCTTGTATATTTGTGTATACATATGCTTATTTGTAGCATGGTTTTATCTTCGATTATTACGTTTTCAGCAAGGTAATTATAGATCAAACCATTAATTTCCACTAACACGGTAACAATTAATTAGGATTTCATTTCTAGAGCGCGTAGTACTCACATAGGATTATTATTCCTTTCTCACAGAACTTATAATCAAAACTACACTGGTGTCCAAAATTCATGTGACAAATTCAAATTCAAGAACATGTCCAAAACGAGGAAACTTATAAAGATTTTTCAACGATATGTGAAAGGTCGAAGCGCGCTAAGTCGACGTACGCAATCAACATTGTGCTAGCATGTATGGAAATATACAAATGACGACCGTACGTCATCGAGCTGGTAGGCACGTGACCTTGATAGGCATTGTTCTGAGCGGGTTGCGACAATTGAAGCTTGAGTTGGACTGTTAGTTTAAAAATTACTCCGCAACATCGCTTAGAAGACTCATAACGCTGGAGAGCGATGGGTAGACTGGAAGCAGGGCAGTCGGACGCTGAGGTAGCAAAATTTATGAATATGTCGGGTTTCAAGTGGTTTCCAGTATCTGGAGATAGTTTTAGGAGACCAAAACAATAACCAGAAAGCCAGGACAAGGAGGTCCACGACCCACAACAATTCAATACTGCCGGTATATGTTTCTAACACTCACCGCCATACGGAGTCAACATCCAGTCAACTTTCGCAGAAGGTCTCCTCTGCGACAGGAACCGCTATATCGAGGCAAACGGTTTACAGAGGATTCCACGAGAGACAAGAAGGCGAATGGACTACCCCTGAAACCCTGATCAATACGCCTGGGTTCTCTTCAGTAACGAATCGCGGTACAATCTAAACACGGACTCTTGACTTGTGTACATTTGGAGAGAGCCGGGAAGCCGAAATCTTCCCTCCAGCATTAAGAAAACGGGACACTATTGTGGTGGAGGATTCGTAGTTTGGACTGGCGTCATGTTGGATGGACGCCCGCCGAAAATTCAACTTCACTGATGTACGAAGAAGCACACTCAAAGCTTTAGTAGAAGAAACACTTTCAAGGCTTTAGTAGAAGCGCCTTCAAAGCTTTAGTAGAAGAAGCGCCTTCAAAGCTTTAGTAGAAGAAGCACCTTTAGAGCTTTAGTAGAAGTACCTTCAAAGCTTTAGTAGAAGAAGCACCTTTAGAGCTTTAGTAGAAGTACCTTCAAAGCTTTAGTAGAAGAAGCACCTTCAAAGCTTTAGCAGAAGAAGTAAAAGAAGCTGCTTTAGTAAAAGAAGCACCTTCAAAGCTTTAGCAGAAGAAGTAAAAGAAGCTGCTATAATAAAAGAAGCACCTTTAAAGTTTTAGAACAATGCTTTGGATACGTTTTTTGTACAGACAGCTAAAACTGCGTTCTGTCCTCTGTGTGTGTGTGTGTGTTATTGAAATTCATTTTCAACTGGGTGTCTTCGGACAGATCGATAAGTTCGTCGTCTAGCTTTGTCGAATTCCCAGTCGACATGTTCTGAAACGCATTTGAAGTCCAGTAATTTCGCTAAAAATTTTTGGAGTAAGTTTTTGACAGTTTCTCAAAGGAGTAACAAAGTTTTTCTTTCAAAGCGTTGAAATGTGCAGAGATTATATCATCAGCTAGTTTCACCTCATTTTCGGTGATAAAGGTTTCAAAGGTTTTGAAATTCTTCAATATTTTTCTTCCACAATGCACGTTTTTTGATGAAACCTCGAATTTTGTCGTGAACTGCAAACGTATCGGCTCGTTCCGTTCCTTGTCACTGCAAGTTCAATTCGCTTAATTCCGAAAATAAGTCTACCTAGTACGTGAGCTTAAGAACAAACTTTTACGTTTTCAAATAATTACAAAAGTGTTGCACTTAAAAAAAATTCGCTGCCCACTAATCATAGGCTTGCGTCCCATCAGCGAACCGGGACCCAAACTTTGGGAAATGCTGTGGTAAATATCAAAGTACAAGAAAAAGTAATTGAAGCGGATCTTTAGAGACGATAATATGGAATACATGTTTTATTTCCATAGCATCTTCATTTACGGCCCCTAGCGGCGGAGTTCTGCATCGTAAAGCGACCAAAATGTGTGAATATTTGTTCTCACAATGCAAGTTTCCTGGTGCAAAGAGGAGTTTTTAAACGAACTGATAGGTGCAGAGATATGATGTACACAGATTGATGGATATGCTGATACCCTAAGCATGTAACATGCTTTCAAAAGACTTGCAATAAAAAAAACACTTTTAATGGACGTAAACCATTCATCTTTTTGCTAAAGAGCTTGCTCTCGTCCAAGAATTCACATATATATTTTTATATTTTTTAGCATTATTTTTTCTTTTGTTTAGAGTTTGATTGATCACCATAAGCAACTTTTTTGCGCTATAAGCAGATGCTAGCGCCTAATTCGGGGCCACTGATTCCAGGAAAGAGTAGGGCCGGGAGGCCCGAGGCCCGGGCCCATCTTGGGCGAACTGTCATAGGCCAGCGCCTTAGACCATTCCTCTATTTCTTTTATTGCAGAAAACATGTTATAGCATTTGCTAAGCTAGACATACATAGACAATGTCCATCCGGACGCAATTCCAAACATCAGACCAATTTTATTAAGCGTCAGAATGAAAGAAAATGGTGGTTCTGCTCACCTTTTTAGTTATCACATGTATGAAGAATTTGTTGAACTGAGATTTGTCTGCAATAGCAGATAAACAGGCTGGACTTTGTGGTTTTCCCTGTTGGACGTCTTCGATACATTGGGTGTTCAGTTCTGGCAAGAAGGCTTCCTGTGGAGGATTCTCATAGAATTCATTCCTGTCGAACAAATCGTTTGGTGGTACTGCTCGCAATTCACCCTAGTAACAAACAAAGAAAAAGATCCATTGAAAACTAGTACCATATTTATCGACTTCACACACACACACACACACACACACACACACACACACATACGCGGGAGCGCACAACAAAACACCGATTATCCGGGGAATAATTATCCGTGGGGTCAGATTAACCGTGGTCGTCTGTGGTACATACAAATGTCATTTTGTTATTTCTATGTAAGCTAATTTTGTAAGGTAATAGGAAGCAAACAAAAATCACATAGGGCGTTTTATGCATCTAACCCAGTAAAACGTAATTTGGATTGACTATGTTTTTAAATTAATCGAGCTCTAGCGTCCCCAAGTTATCACAGATAATTGACGTTTTTACCGCGAGTATATTATCGGCAGTCGTACTAGCGCACAGAGAGCAAGCAGCGGTCGACCACATGCCATTGATGACCAGAGTCGATGTAGACTATCCAGGCTCGTACAGATCTAATGCTTTGGCAACGGCGGGACAAATATTAGGTGTTCAACTTAATTCTCGGCCCCTAACCGCAAGCGATTATAGAACGTCGGCCAATGCAAATAGCTGTGCGCGATAATGGCTGATTGCAACACCATCCAAGATCTTTCTAGGCAACCGTAACCGCTCACAGCTGTAGTGACAGAAGGGACGAAAGTCGACGGGGAAAGCAATAGTCGTTCGAGAGGCAACATTTGAAGCATTGCCTCCTGTTCGCGTTTCAGCTGAACAAAAGTGCCGCGGAAGCCCAGCAAATGATCTGTACTGTTTTGGGTGAGGCTGCTGTGTCCTACAGTACGTGTAAGAAGTGGTTCCACCGGTTTAAGCAGGGAAAATGTGATCTCCGTGATGCAGAGCGTCCAGGACAGCCACAGAAAGTTGACGATGAGGAACAACTGTTGAACACGGATCGCTGTCGCATCCAGTAAGAGTTTGCCCAGGAACTTGGAGTAACACCGCAAGCCATTGCAAAGCGCCTGCACAAGCTTGGACGGATTCACAAGGAGGGCCGTTGGGTGCCCCACCAACTCACAGCTGGGAATAAGTCTAGGCGCTACCATGTTGCTGTGTCCTTGCTCTCCAGATTCAAGAAGAAGGATTTCCTCCACAACATTTTGATCTGTGATAAGAAGTGGAACCTCTACGATAATCCTCAGCGGCGCAAATCGTGGGTTTATCCAGGTCAGCCTACCACCAGAACCGCCAGGAAAATGTTGCTGTGCATATGGCGGGATCAGCGCGGTGTTGTACACTATGAGTTGCTCAAACCTGGTGAAACGGTCAATGCTGAGCATTATTGTCAGCAACTCATTCATGTGAGTGACACACTGGAGGCGAAAAGGCCATACACCGGCAAGGACAGAAGGTCGGTTATGTTGCTTCAGGATATCGCGCGTCCTCACACCGCGAAAACGACTTTTAAACAAAATCACCGACCTGGGATGCGAGATATCGTCCCACCCTGAGTATTCTCCAGACTTCGCCCCGTCGGATTATCACCTCTTTCGCTCTCTGCAGCATCACCTGAGTGATTCGCACTTCACTTCTGTCGAGGAGGTCCACACAAGTATTTATGACTTTATCAACTCGAAACAGCCCTCTTTTTTGCGCAGTGGCATTCGGCAGCTCCCTGACCGATGGCTCAAATGTATCCAACACGACGGGGATTATTTCCTTGATTAGGTACGTATTCGATTTGCTATAATTTGCTGTCAACGTGTCGTGCTTTTGGCCGAGAATCAAATTAAATTGCGCACCTAATAACATCCAGGTTAAATGTTGGTGCCCCAAACAGCGTCAGCAATCGAACGGCATGATACCCTGAACTACGGGAGCCAACGCCAAACTCGTGTGCCATTGTTGACTGCTCGTCATCGAAAATTATGTCACACCTGGTTCTGGGAACATTAAAACTGAACCTCTGCAGAATGGCGCCGCGTCCTGTGATCAGATGAATCCCGTTTTCAGCTGTACCGGGCCGATGAAAGGGTACGGGTATGGCGTCGACAGCAAATTGCCGTGGGCCAGACGCGCCAGGTGGGCTGTGTTGCAAGCGGTGGTGGCACTGTGATGGTTTGGCAAGCCTTCTCATGGATCACATTGGGTCGCTTAGTGTGTCTGGAGAGGTCCTTAGCCGCTGCACACTACCAGAATGCCATGGCTGATCTCCAATATGCTTCCATGACCTTCGCGCATCCTGTGGCCAACGGTCGATTTCAACAAGACAATACGTGGCCCCACTAGGCCACAGTCACCCTTGAATGGCTCAAAGAACAATAATCTGAGTTTGGAAACCAACAAGTGGCCCCCAGTGTCTCCGGATTTAAACCCTGTGGAAGCTCTCTGATTTACCGCGGAACGGAACATCAGATCCAAGGATCTTGGACCGACATCTCGGGCTGAGTTGTGGACAATGCTGCGAAAGGAATGACTGGCATTGCCTCCGAAAACCCGGAAACTCTCTCTCTCTGTCTCTCTGTCTCTCTGTCTCTCTCTCTCTCTCTTTCTCTCTCTTTCTCTCACCCTCCTCCTCCTACTTTTGACGTCAACAGCGCGTAGCCAATGAAAGAAGGCAGGTGTAGTGAGCTGGCTTGGATGGTATATAAGGTGTTCTGTAGACATTCTGAAAACATATCCCTCGTTGCTGTCATGGATAAATCGGATGGACGTTGGTTATGAGGCGAGAAAAATCAGAGAACAAACACTCTTCAACCATTGCTGGAAGAACACAAGCTGCTGGGGACAGCATTATGGTCTGGGAAATGTTTTCGTGGCATTCTCTGGGTCCACTCATACCTGCGGAAAGCACCATGAATTGAATTCGTTATGAATCCATCCTTTCCGACCACGTACACCCATTCATGCTGATTGTCTTCCCTGGGGCGGATGGGATCTTCCAGTACGACAATGCGACGTGTCACACAGCTAGAAATGTCCGAGAGTGGTTGGAAGAGCACAATGAAGACTTCAAGGTACTTCCCTGGCACCATAATTCCCCAGACTTAAGCCCAATCGAGCATCTATCTGTGTGACTACTTCGTTCGTGTTGTTCACTCTATGGATCCTCCACCATGCACCCTCCAGCAGCTGTCAGATGCACTGCAGTAAGCATGGCTTCATATACCTGTGAACGCCTTCCATCACCTTATTGAGTCACTCCCATCCCGTGTAGCTGCTGTACGCGCTGCACACAGCGGTTACTCTGGATATTAGCTGGTGGACACAATATTGTGACTCGACCGTGTATATATATATATATATTCTATTATTAAGTCACGCTGAATAATTTAAGAAATGTTGGTTTTACTTTCTCATTACACAGAAACATCCTTGTTTTCTCTCATTATGCAATCCTTGTTTTCTCTCATTGTGTCATCCTTGTTTTCTCTCATTGTGTCATCCTTGTTTTCTCTCATTGTGTCATCCTTGTTTTCTCTGTGTAATGAGAGACTATGACAGAATTAAATTGTCGACTGCGGCATACAAATTTCGTAGCATGGAAAGTTTATCAGTGAACTGACACAATAAGAAGCAACAAAGAATATGTGGGTCGCAGCAGATGTGGGCCGCAGAATATGTGGGCAGCAGCGCTGCAGTGATGAGAATTGTCCGTGCGTTCTCAGGCTAGAAAGAAATAACCGAAAAGAATAATATTCATTTAAGCAGGGCCGTCTCTAGCCGGTAAACAAAAATATCGTGGAGACTTCTCCAACGCGAAAGCGTCGCCTTTGACAACGCGACTCTTGTAAAAATTTAATTGTTGAATGGTCTGCGTGGGGAAAATAAAATATTTCTGGTGCTTCTTAAGCCCTATTTCGTTTTGTTGCCTAGAACAAGGGTTAGTTTTCAACCAAAAGCATCACTGGCCAATTTTTCCTGTCTCCCTGATTGGCCACTGTCTATCTTGCTTTAACGCATACTTTGAAAAAAAGATTTCCCTTTTACTTCTTTTTTCATGAAGAAACGAAGCACAACGTTTATTTGCATGAACACCCCCCCTTCCCCTCCTGCTGCAGTGCCATGTGTCTCATTAAATAAAGGAAGCAGCTACGTGGAGCGACAGTTAACGGTAGAGTGGGATTTCGATCTCTAAAAACTTCACGATGTATTAATTTTCTTTTTTTCGCATGAATAAAATGAAAGAGGACATTGAGAAGTTATCTGCGTGTTTTTATTTCTGCATTCTGAGTAGGGAGAAACATCAGGAGCGCAGTGCTCTGTCTAGGTGAATCTAGTGCACCCAATAATACTACGAGAGGGCGAGTTGCTACCAAACATTTCTAAACGTGAATGAAATCACCATTTATCCCGTGACAGTTTGCGTTACCAAGTACTTAAAAGATATTAAAACACCTTATGCCTAAAATTTGGGAAGTGGAATGGGGCAGAATGGCCAAAGCCAAATGCGTGTGAATGCACCAATGACCCATTTCATTATGACCACCCCCAGCCTAGAGAAATGAGAGCACCTGGAGATCGAACAGTGGCTCAGGTGAAGTTCACAGAGCAGTATACACTGCTGGACAATTGCTAATGACGGATCATAAACGGCTATATAGCGCATAAAAAAGTAAGTGTGGTTGGATGCCAAGTGAAATAAAATAATGTCAGAATGCCAGGACATTACAAGAAAGACAATTTATTGTGCTCTGAAATCCAGAAGGCAAACAGGCGTTCTGGAGGCAAACAGGCGTTCAAGGGACAAACAGGCCATTTTGTGCAGAATACGTAAACGTGAAAAAAATGCAATTACCGTCCGCAGGCGTTCCGGCGTAAGATGTCAATACGGGATATGGCCACCATGGAGGGCGATGCAAGATTCCACACGTCGTGTCATGCTTGGCACAACATTATCAAGTAGCTGTTGGGATAATTTATCCCATTCCTCTGTAAGTGCACGGATGAGGGTGTCCTTGTTTATTGGAGGGCATTGGCGACCAGCAAGACTCCTCCCCAAAGAATCCCACACATTTTCAATGGGATTCAGATCTGGAGAACGTGCTGGCCATACGAGGCGTTGAATATCTTCGCTCTCAAGACACTCCTGGACAGCGACTGTTCGATGACATGTTGCGTTGTCATCCATGAAAATGAATCTATCACCGACAGCACCACGGAACATGCGAACATGAGGTAGCAGAACATCATTAATGTATCGTTGGCCAGTCATAGTCCCAGTTGGAAGCACATAGAGGGACGTACGGCCATTGATCATGATGCCAGCCCATACCATGACACTCACTACATGTCGGATATCGGTCCCTTTCCTGTATGTTTGCTGGACAATATGCAGTACCACTATCACGCCAGATCAGTTGTCATCAACAATCAGACGATAGACTGTATCTACTCTCATCTAAGAAGAGGACAGCAGACCAGTCGTTATCAGTCCAATTGCGATGTTGATGGCATCATTGCAAACCGGCGGTACGGTGACGTCTGGACAATGGGATGCACACAACAGGACGGCGGGCGTATAGTCCTCCTTCATGCAAACGCCTGGTGACAGTTTTGCGGGATATCCGCTTGCCAGTAGCAGCCATAAACTGATTTGCTACCTCACTAGCTGTGCTGCGCCGGTGTCTTTTTGCTGATAGCACTATGTACCGATCTTCTGCAGGTGTCGTTCTGCGAACACGACCTCCCCCGTGACGTTTGCTACACTCTCCATTTGTTTGAAATGATTTCCAAAGCCTTGAAACAACACTGTGGCTGACGTCGAACTCCCTGGCAACATCTGTTATTTTTCGCCCTCCTTCAATCTGGCCAATAATACGGCCACGCGTAAAATCATCTAGGTGATGTCGGGAAGACATACTGAAAATTGCAAGTTCGTCAATTGATTCTTTCCCTTTCAACTTTGCGTTTGAAGAACAACGGTCAATACGCGTCAAATCCTTTATATCTCTTATCAGCGCTATGACGTCACGAACAAGTTCGGCAATCCAAAATTTGCATACGCACAACACGTCTTACTGTATCCCGCACTTATGCTAATTTCCACATTTTCCTGCCTGCCATTTTATGGTTGCTATCGTTGCTATTGTCATCCCTCCTTAGCAATTGTCCGGCAGTGTATATACAACCTGAGGACCGGTTTTCGGTTAGTAGAGTGTTCGGAGTCAGAATGGGAAAAGCTGCCGATTTATCGGAGTTTGACAAAGGACAAAATGGGATGACACGGCGCCTCGGAACAACAATCTCGGAAACGACGCGGCTTTTGCGTTGTTCACGTGCCGCTGTACTGAATACGTATCAAAACTGGTGCACAGATGGCCGAACGACGAACCGTCGTACGCAGCTCATTGGTGCTAGAAGGGTACGGAGACAGTCGCACATTGTTCATAGCGACCGCAGTGCCGCAGTGCGACAAATCACCCACAGCTACAACAGTGGTGATCAAGGCAATGTTTCACAGCACACAATTCATCGTAGTCTTTTGCACGTTGGCCTGCGTAGCCGAAGACTCAGTCGGGTCCCTATGCTTGCTGCACATCATCGCTAACAACGCATGAAAGGGGGCCAGGATCATCGAGATTGGACCATGGATGATTGGAAGAAAGCGGACTGGTCTGACGAATCAAGATTTCTAGTCCATCACGCAGACGGCCTAGCGCAGATATGCTGATTACCAACGGAGGCTATGGCACCTGAATGCACTGTTGGGCGAAAATAGACCGGCGGCGGCGGTGTCATGCTATATGGGATGTTTTCTTGAGACACTTTAGGCCCCATTATTTCAATAACACAATCCCTGACTGCTGTCGGGGACCTGAACATCGTTGCGGACCAAGTTCACCCATTCATGGCAACTGTGTTCCCTGCTGGTGATGGTCATTACCAACGGGATAATGCGCCACGCCACACTGCCTGAATCGTCAAGGAGTGGTTCAAGGAACATGCTGGTGACTTTCTGCTAACGCACTGGCCTCTAAATTTACTTGCTATGAACCCAATGAAACATTTATGGTTCGACTTGGAAAAGAAAGTTCGCGCCAAAACAACGCCAGCCCGAAATGCTCGGGGATCTGGAGGACCTGCTGTTGGTTGTATGGTACCAGATACCCCAGGATACCTATAGCCACCTCATCGGAACGATGCCTTGCCAAATGGTCGCTGTTTTACGTGCTAAAGGGGGTCCTACAGCTGATTAGGTAGGTAGTCATAATGTAATGGCTCACCGGTGTATATTAAATTCGAGAACACGATGTAAATTTTTTCCACCAAAAAGTTTACAAAAGGGGTGCCGGAAACTTGCCTTGAGCTGGCCCTGCTGGTAAGGTAATCATCCCTGGATGACTTCTTGAAGAGGAACATCTCCTCCTATCAGCAACTTCCATCTCGTCTTTCAATACTCAAATTTGTTATGTTCGAGCTGATAACACAACCACTGTTGAGTGCAAAACACTTTTCATCATCATCATCAACCATGGGAAATGATTCCCGTAGATGTCTGGTGTCATGAGGCATCATATTTCAATCATCGTTTAGTGTTTTAATGCCAACACATCGATACGCTTCTGGTAAGGCTACACATTTTAGGAAAGGGAGTCCAAGGACAAAATGCGACCAAGGCCAACTTTAGAGGGAACCAGCCATGCATTCGCTTCTCCCAACACTGGGAGTCTGCGGGGAAACTCCGGAAAAGCCGCAGGCTGGATGTCCGACAGGACCAGGGTTCGATGACCCGTCAAAATGGCCGCCTCCCACACAGTGCACAGTGATGTAACCAACTGGGCTATGCACTTTTGCTTACTTAAATAAATGGTTCTTTCAAAACTGGAGATTGGTAAGATCTCCTGTCCTCTACTTCAAAAAACTTTTAAAACTACTCATTTGAAAATAGTAATTCTACTTAGAAAATTATGTTTATACACGTATGAGTGGCCACTTTATTATGACCACCTGACAGTTTTAAACAAATAAGCTATGGCTGCACGCTGTTGCCGCCAGAGGGCAAGGCTAGTATAAAAAAAGGAAAGCTTAGTGCTTGCGACAGTAGTAGAAGTGATTTTTGGGTGACGAGATGGGTAAAAAATACGATTTGACGGACTTTCAACGTGGGATGATTGTAGGAGCACGGAGCCATGGAGAGAGTATCACCGAAACCCGCATTCGTGAAATGTTCCAGAGCAGCTGTTGTTAAGGTGTTTAAAGACTGCACTGTCAGCAAAAAAAAACTGGGTCTCTACGTGCATCGTGTGGTCGTCATCGACTAGTGACTGCTCGGGCGGAACAGAGAATGTCCAGACTGGTAACAGACAACAGAAGGGCAACAGTGCAGCAAATTACATACCATCTTAATTAAGGATCCCCTCAAATGATCTCTGCACGCACTGTTCACCGTACACTGCATCGGATGGGATATGGCAGCCGAAGGCCTGTTCGAACACCTTTGCTGTCTGCAGTTAACAAGAGAAAACGTCTCCAGTTCGCACAGTAGCACAAGGATCAGACAGTCGATAATTAGAAATAAATTATGTGGTCCGATGAATCACCTTTTCAGTTGCACCATGCCGATGGCCGAGTTAGAATTTAGCGGAAACAGCACGAAAGCGTGGACCCCAAATGCATTGCTACAACCCTTCAAGCTGGTGGAGGCAACTTTATGGTTTGGGGAATGTTTTCCTGGCATGCTTTAGGCCCTATGATTCGTGTTGATTAACATCTGACTGGCATATCATATCTAAACATCGTTGTGGATCAAGTGCATCCTGTCATGTGGATGGTTTATCGCAATGGCGATGGCTACTTTCAACAAGATAATGCGTCCTGCCATAGTGCTCGTATTGTACATTAATGGTTTCAGGAACATGCCGGTGAGTTTACTTTGCTTAGGTGGTCCCCACAATCTCCAGATCTCAACCCCATTGATAATTTGTGGGATGAAGTTGAACTAGCCATCAGACAGCTGGATCCCCAACCCTGCAATCTCACACTGCTGGAAAGTGCTGTTCATCAAGCATGGTGTCAGATTCCACAAACCACCTATCAACATCTCGTGGAGTCCATGCCACGAAGAATCGACGCAGTATTAAAGGCAAAAGGTGGCCCAACGAAGTACTGAGGGGGTGGTCATAATAAAGTGGCCACTCGGTGTATACTGTATTGTTGTTTACGTAATTCAACAGACCCCTATTACATTGATCGTAGGTGATAAAAACGCATCTCCGTAAAGAATATATTTGTAATGACCATGTACAGCACTGATTCAGTTAGCGCTTCCGTTTTCAGGAATGCATCCCCTCTTGTTAAATGGGGCATACTTGTATTTACGTTTTTTGTTAAAAGTGTGACAAACGGAACTGGAGATAGGTAAGATCTCCTGCCTTCTACTTCAAAACGCATTTTTAAGTCCACTGAAAAGATTTATTCACCAACCCTTAACTTCGTATGCCGTCATCGTCCACTAAGATATTAAAGAGGTTACATGCAATGCACACACATGAAAAGGAAGGCCGTAAGACGCATTTTTCAATAGACTGAAGATCATGAAAAATTGAATTAACAACTTACCTCAGCATACATGTCCCATTCCGGAATTGCTTTGCATTGGTCACCTGTTGAGATTGCTAAGCTGAATTTTGCCGTTGGGCTGGTGTAAGTCGAAGGATCATAATGGAATTCGTTAGAACACTTGCCGAAATTTATCGAAAATTCTGAGCACACCTGCAAAAACCAAAAAAAAGACATGAAATTATTGTAGTGTTGTTATCGAGAATACCAAGCGAACTATTAGTTCATGAAATAAAGTGATACACAGCGTGGCAAAAACGTAATGAAACTAAATTAGCAAGAATGATAACACCGAATTTTCGTGTGTAATAAGCATGTCTTTTGCATTCGTTCTGACGCAAATTAAAAGTATCAAAGCTATTCAAAGTCAATGGAACCGGTATGAAAATCAATAATATCTGACTGAAGAAAGAAGTTTTTCAAACGGGTTTTTAATCCAGCAGATATTGCTGTAAAGGTAATCGTGAGTTTACGCCCTCTGGTTGCAGACTTGTGCGTTAAGAAAAACTTAAACTTATGTGAGAAACATTTCGCAGCGGAAACGCTCTAAAATTTTTCAAATCGTACTTTTCGAAGGTAATTTACTTTTACGCCCCCAAGCGGAAGATCAATGTGTAACTTGAAAAAGTAACTATACTTATAAATACTCTTCGACAAAAATGCTCTTCGACAAAAATGGAATTGAAAGATAAAAAAAGTCAATCGGATGTTTAGAAAAAATTTATGAAATAAAATGTTATTTGAATTCGACATCAGTGGCGTAACCATTATTTAAAATCTTGGGGGGGGGGTTCCAAGCACACATTATATACACTAAAAAGCAATTGAATTATAGACAGCTGGCGTTATACAAATATGGCGCTGTGAGCGGCCCTGTAATCGGAAACGACATGACGTATGCAGCGATCCGACAATATAAGGAGTGATGCGACGGGAATCAGTAAGAGTCGGACGCAGTATGGGTAAGACAAAAGATCTCAGCGCATTTCATCGTGGGCAAATTGTCGGGGCCCGACGAATGGGTTACTCCATCTCGAAAGTCGTGCAGGCACAGGGGTTTTCACGAGCCAATGTGTCACGCGTGCACCGTGAGTACATCGAATCCGGTAAAACCATCCCTGCAAGGGCCAACTGCCGTGGACAACAGCGTGTGGATGAGCGGGGTCATCGTCGGCTAGCTCGCATTGTAACAGCGGATAGACGGGCCACATTGCAAGAAATCACTCGGAAATAAAACGCTGGTGCACAAAAACGTGTAGGTCAGAACCATCTCCTCGCTATTTGGTACAGAAGTCATCGTCACCATCCAGAACCATATCCTCGCTATGGGGTACAGAAGCCATTGTCCCACGAGGGTACCGTTGCTGACCGCACAGCACAGGGTACAAAGATTAGTATGGGCGCGGGAACATCGCCACTGTACCCTAGACATGTGGGAAAATGTTGCCTGGACTGATGAGTCGAGATTCACGTTGGTACATGCGGATGGTAGGATACGAGTACGGCGCAAACCACATGAAGCGATGAATCCTTCTTGCCATCAGGGTACTCTTCAAGCTGGTGGGAGTGGCATTCTCGTCTGGGGACTGTTTACGTGGACTGAAATGTGACCCTTGGTACGTGTGACATCGTCCCTCACAGGTCAACGTTACCGGGATATCCTGGACGACCATTTGCTCCGATTTGTGCGTCTTCAACATCCCACTGGGGACCTCATCCTGCAACAGACAATGCACCGCGCCATCGCTCCCGAATTGTATCTGAATGGTTGGATGAATACTTCACCGAAGTGATCCCGCTTCCTTGGCCAGCTAGGTCACCTGACCTCAATCCAATCGAGCACATCTGGGATGCCATCTAGAGAGATGTTCGAGGATCTGACCCCCTCCATCAAATCTTGAACTGTGGGAGCTTGTTCAGGGGTCGTGGATCCGTATGGCTTCCCAACGCTTCCGGTGTTTTGTCGAGTCCATGCCGATACGAATCGCCGCCGTCATCAGGGCGAAAGGTGGTACTACACGTTACTAGACAGGTATCTTTAATTCAATTGCTCTTCAGTGTATATATGAGGATCTCTACTCTGAAAATCTGGAGGGTCCTGGCAAAAAAAAAACGAAATGGAGGATCATCATTCGCATATTTCAAGCTTCCCAATGCAAAAATAATTTTTCAAATCGGACTAATATTTGTAGAGATATGGTGTCTACAGACGGACGGACAGACGGAAAACCCGAAAACATAAGCACGATCTCTTTTTACAAAAGACGTGCTAAAAATATGCATATTTAAATTCTGAGGAAGGCACCAGAGAGGAAGTGTGACGTTAGTCGTGTCACCACCTGAAGCCAGTCATTCTCAGGTTACGTTTCCAAAACGCCGTCGTTATAAAAAAGGAACCGAAAAACGTATTGTGTACAAAGCTGAGTACAAGTCTCACCGAAACATACGAAGGATTAATATGGAACTTTTAAATTTTTCTGCTTTACATTTTTTGAAAGGTATCTATTGAAAATTCCTCTTTACATTTTTGAAGGGTATTAATTCTCTGGGCGACGCTGTTTTCATAACCTCTGGATTAGGACCACGTGACAAAAACTAACTAGTTTGAAATCATTCGACTAGAGAGTTAGTTAAAATACGAAATACTTTGTATCTCAACGCTCCCTGTAAAGTCTTCTAAAGCAGAAACTGAGAAATGTTAATTGCCATTCAATACCAGGATAATCAAATTCAGTACGACGAGAAGTTATATCACAGCATTTGAAAGCAAATAAATCTTTTGTAAAAGAAATATCAGTCAGAGCCACAGGGTGCTTGGCCGAGGAAGTGCCGCACAGATAGCGTCATCAGCCCTTTAATTTCTTCTGAATTTCCAAAGACATGACTCACTTAGTTATACAAGCTGGTGAAGTACCGTATTTACTCGAATCTAACGCGCACCTTCTTCCTCCAAAATCGAACCTGTTTATCCGGGTACGCGTTGGGATCTGTGACAAATACCTACGTCGGGTGTCTCGCAAACGCCTGACTGTCTAGCATGTTGTCGTTGCTGCGCGCCAGCGGATGGAATTTCCTCTGAGCGTATGACTGTTGCTATGGCCACCGACAATTTCCAACTTTCCCCATTCTTCTACATTCGTTGAGAAGCTTCGACGAAAGATATAAATTACGGACAGTCGCTTGCCTCAAATTATTGTTCTCTGAAAGAAGCACAGCATTTTGTTACTTGAACGTGGAATATGCTGTCCAGATATGTGTTCTAAATTGCAGCATTATCCAGCAATGGTAATCGTGCTTGTTTTAGGGAGTGTGGAGTTTCAGAAGTGAATGTAAGTCTTTGCAGGAAGCAAAAGGAAAATCTGAATCAGTGCTCCAAAACAAGAAAGATGTTCTCGGGATCTAAGGCGGCTAGATTTCCCGAGATTGACGATCGTCTATAGATCGGGGTTGTCCAAGATACGGCCCGCCTGCTACTGTTCGGAATTTAAAAAATTCCAGGATTTAAAAAAGAAAGGCAAAAACTGTAGAAAACTAAATATTTCATATTTAAGGGAAAACCTCGGAAACTGTTTGGAGCCCCTTTTCTGCGGCAGTCCTTTTCACGCGGGAAAGCTTTTCCCTGTCACAAGTGAGCAACCAAATAGCCCAGAGAAATGTTGTGGGGAGGAGAATAGGTCCACACAGCCTCTGGAAGCGTTGTTTTCTCCATCCAATCAGGTGCAAAATATCCACCTGTTCCACGCAGAGCTGAATTCCACGTGACGATCGCCTCCTTAGCTTTTCATTAGGAAATCGTCTTTTCAATTGCAAGTTTTCCTCACAGAAGTACTACCTAAACATCAGTGTGTTTATTAGTTAAATATCCAGCGAAGTTCTTGTTAAAATACATCGCACCAAACATGGAGGCTCCATTGAATACACGCAAGAAAAGAAAAATCGATTCAGAATGTAGAGCTTTTAAGTGTGCTTGGAACGATGATTTTTTGTTATTGAGCATAACGGGGCATTTGTGTCTGATATGCCAAAAGAGAATCGTTGTTGTAAGTGAATATAATATCAAGAGACATTATTCTACGAATCATGCCAGCAAATATGACAGTCTAACAGGCCAAGAAAGAATCGATCGAGTGAACTCTAAAAAACAATATTATCGGGCAATAATCTTTCTTTAAAGCTGCAAACCAAAGTTCTGAGGCTGCTACCAAGATCAGTTATTTGAAACCCGAAGAAATAGCCAAGAGAGGAAAACGGTTATCAGATGGGGAATTTGTGAAACATTGCTTGTACATATTTATA
Source organism: Macrothele yani (assembly GCA_039090855.1). Taxonomy (NCBI): domain Eukaryota; kingdom Metazoa; phylum Arthropoda; class Arachnida; order Araneae; family Macrothelidae; genus Macrothele; species Macrothele yani. Next base: position 72,029,754 of record CM077030.1, on the reverse strand, counting down.
TCTGTAGCATGTCCGGATAAAAAGTGGATGGTAGAAAAAACGAGTCTTTCACACTAGACAGTTACTGGAATAGTAGAAGATTTAGAAACCAACATTGAAAATGCTCTCATTAAAAGACTCAAATCTTGCCAAATTTTACAGCTTAGCGCTCGATGAAAGTACGGATATAAGCGATACAGCACAACTGGCAATCTATGTACGAGGAGTCACCGCTACTTTTGAAATCGTTGAGAAACTATTGGACTTATTTCCACTGAAAGGCACAACAAACAGAAAAGATATTTTTGATGAGGTAAAACGTGTCTTGGTGAAATTCAGTCTTCCAATTTCACTTTGTGGAATTACAAGAGATGGCGCCCCGGCAATAATAGGAAAGCATAATGGATTAGCAAATCTAATGCTGAAATCAGTGCCTAACGATGGATCATCACCAAGAGCAACTGTGTGCAAAAACCATGGATAAGCAACACGTAATCGAAAAGGTTGTTTCAATAATCAATTTTATAAGGTCCAAGGGACTCAATCACAGACAGTTCAAAACTTTTCTTACAGAATTAGAATCATCCGATGGTGATGTAATTTACGTCAACCATGTTCGCTGACTCAGCAGGGCGGTGACACTGGCGATATTCTGGGCACTGCTTGTAGCAATAAAGATCTTTATTGCAAAACAAAGGACAAAATGCTAATTTTATGAATGACGGTGAGTGGTTGAATGACTTGGCATTCCTGGTAGATATCACTAAATATCTTGCAGACTTAAATATGAAATTACAAGGAAGGGATCAACTTGCCTATAAACTGTTGGAGCATATCCAAGCGTTCATGCAGACGTTACAACTGTTGCAGCAACAATTAAGTGTGAAAACGTTGTCCATTTCACGACGCTATCAACAAGGCCGCCTGAGACAGTGAACCATAAAAAGTACTCTGAACTGATTGAAAAAACTTAGTAATGAATTCACAGAAAGATTTTCGGATTTCAGAGAACACGGTGGCGAAATGAAGTTGATTCCAGATCCATTTGGAACCAATGTCAATGATGCTCCATATACGTTGCAGATGGATCTAGTCCAGATAAAAAATGACACCGCTATGAAGAGAACATTCGTAGAGCATGATTTGTTAACATTTTATGAAAAATTATGTTCCCTCAGATCCTTATCCAAATGTTTCAAAACACGCCTTGCGATGCATTGCACTGTTTGGTAGCACATATTGCTGCGAACAGCTATTTTCTAGGATGAAAGCCATGAAAACAAAATCAAGGTACCATCTGACAGACGAACATCTTACTGGAATACTGCGCATTGCTACATCAAGTGCACTGGCAGACACTGACTACCTGTGTAAGCAAACGTTATGTCAGATCTCACATCAAGTGAGCGTTTGGTTTAACAACGAAAGAAAAGGTAATAAATTACTTTTAATGTCAAATTTTTGGGAAATTTCTATGTCTAATTTTATGGTCCATTTCTAATGTTTTTGCTTTTAATTATGTATATACATATATACATACTGTATATATATTACGGAATTCGCAGCAACCGTTGGCCCACGAGTTCCGCGAAAAATGTTTAAGTGCCCTTTACACAGAAATGTTGGACAACCCTGGTCTAGATCATTTCGTGAAGTAGCAGCGTGCATCAGGTTTTCCTGTTACGGTAAACATTCTTCAGGCAATAGCATGAGAAATTTATCGTGAACTTGAATCCAGTGTAAGATTCACTGCTTTAAGAAGATGGATTTGCCGTTTTATGAAAAGAAAAAGATTTTCTCCGAGGCGGCGTACTTCAATATGTCAGAGAATGCCACCTGACTTTGAAGAAAAGCTATACAGTTTTCTCAAGTACGTCATATCTGTAAGAAAGCCAAGAGCACCATGTTTTAAGCCAGGTTGGGAATGCTGACCAAATACCATTGCATTTTGATATGCCATCAAATTACACTGTGGAAACTATTGGTGCAAAGCAAGTTAAAGTGCTAACAACAGGAAAAACGAAGCTCCGGATGATGGTCATGCTTTACATTTCCGGATAAACAGACTTTTCTTCAGAAAATGCATGTAAGAATTCAAAAACATGGCTGGATGTCTGAAGAATTGGTAAAGGATGGGCTTCAAAAAGTGTGGTTTCGACGACCCGGTGCACGGCAACTGCGGTCCATGCTTGTATTGGATTCATCCAAAGGGCATGTAACCAATTCGGTGAAAACCAGGATTGTTGAAAACAAAACTGATCTTAGCTGTTGTGCTTGCAGGAATGACTTCCCAACTTCAGCCACTTGATATCTGCAGAAATAGGTCTTTTAAAGCAGCAATTCGATTACGCTATAATGCGTACCTTACATCGGGAGACACACAACAGACAAAAACTGGATGTGTTCAAAAACCTTCACTCTCTGTAGTAGCACAGTGGATTGTTGATGCCTAGGAGTTCATTCCAAATGACTTAGTTAAGCGGTTTTTTCTGAAGTCCAGCCTTTCCAATGCGATAGATGGCACTGACGACGACGCTATCTTCAAACAATCCAGCAGTGAAACCACAGCCGACAGCAGCAATGAAGATTCGTGAAGTGAAAATATCTGAGAATGTAGATGGAGAGATGTCTGTGGGCAATGAATAATTTGGAATAACGTGGAATTTAAATATTAATAAATTCAAGAATTTCCATATTTCGGAAGTTTCATAAGTTTGTATTTCTTTCAAGTTTTCTTGCGTCTTAGTATATACGAGTATCAAGAAAAATATGCATTTTCGTAGCTGAGAAGTAAGGTGCGCATTAGATTCGAGTAAATACGGTAAATCAAGAGCAAACGGATTGCTCTTGAAAAGGGCTTTGTACAAGTGCATATTTCCACCACATTTTGATAATAAATGGAAAGATACGATATTTCTATTAAACAAAATAGCGATAAAGCACTTTTAAAAGCAGTTCTTCTGTATGATACATTTCCTTTATAACTTATGAACCAGCTTTTGCCGTGTTGGAAAAGTGATCTGTCACCTTATTATGTAATGAAATGATGCACTCGCAGTCTGTATAATTTTCACATTTTAACCTGACGATGTACCGGAATGCGGGTGTAAGTCGATATACCGTGCAAGCCAATGTACTATGTGCTTGCTGCAAGCCGATGTACCTGGTGCAAGACGATGTACCTGACGCTGGTGTAAGCCGATATGCCATGTACCTGGTGCAAGCCAATGTACTATGTGCTTGCTGCAAGCCAATGTACTATGTGCTTGCTGCAAGCCGATGTACTATGTATGACGATGTACCTGGCGCTGGTGTACCTAACCTGACGATGTACCTGACGATGGTGCAAGCCGATGTACCATGTACCTGGTGCAAGTCGAATATCCTGTATTCATCTCTTGTGTTGCCAAAATTTGGGTTGTCTCTCGTGGTACTCAAAATGTTCTGTACTCCACAAATAGAAATGTTCACACAGCGACCGGGTTTAATGAAAGCTACTGGAAAATATTTCCTTTGCCCTTCTAATCTCAGCAGTACTGACCATAAACCTGTCATTTGTTATAAACTCTCCCTTCTAGTTCTATATTCTTTGTTACTTGACACAAGGGATGATGGAGAAGTGCTTGTCCCCTTGACACGGATATCATGCCACTGGGTTGAGACATCTCTCCTTTTTCAGTTCGTGTCCATTGATGTATCCCTTTCAGCAGGTAATCAGTCAGAAACGATTAGTGTAAATCATCCCCGTAAATGACCACGTTAAATTACAAAGGGGAAGCAATGGTTTTTGATGAGCAAATTCATCCATTCCATTCGTGTTCGGGCCGCTCCTTAGAAAGTTAACATTTTTATTCGTTCAAACAGATTTCTTCTCACTTGGCTAACCCCGTGCAAATTAGTTCCAGCCGATTAAAGGGTTAAATAATAATACAGTAGATTCCGGTAAGCTGCAAATCAGTAGTAAGGAATATTGGTTGATAAGGACAGCCATTTATTTGGGACAGTTCTTGAAGAACATAATAAATTAGTTCTTTGGGAAAAGCTTCGTATGATTGGGGCAGCCGCTTAATTTGGCCTTAAATTTGCAACACCGATGTGTGCCATTTAACCAGAACCTACTGTAGTCTGATTAAAGAAATTCACTGAAGTTTCGATTGATGTAATCTAGCTAAATCATTTAAATATGGCGTAAGCTAAATAGTTACCGAACTGAGAGAATATGAGAAGCTCAAACTTCCGAAACTTCTCCTGATTTCATGAAACTTTTAAAGAAATGTTGCCACCACTCATGCTGTTACATATGTAGTATCCATACGGATGGTTATTTTTTTCGGAATTTTCTTCGCTTTATCAAATACAGTGAACTATTATAGTGTATTTCTATATCTACATCTTCGATATGTGATAAAAGAGTGATAAAAAATTGGAATTTCCCTTAGTGTGACGTATATCTGTAATATAACTTTTCCGTTTTGTGTTTCTGTTTTTATGTATTCATTACGTTATTTCTCCGTTGTATTTCTTTCTGAATGGCATGTCACTTCCCGAATTTCTTTATACCTTTCAACGAAAGCTGTTAGTGTGTAGAGGGTAAATAAAGAGCTACGCAGAGAGTGTGAAGTGGTGTGGTGCGATGGTGCCGTGAAAGATGATTTACCGATTGAAATTTTATCGTATGTTATCTTGATTAATTTTCTGTATACTATAGAGATAATTAATCAAGATAACATGCGATAAAGTTTTAATCGGTAAATCATCTTTCAGATACTAATATACTGATATTGTAATTAAGTCAACGAAGCTCTGTTAGTTGTTCAAGGAAGAATTGTGATTACAAGCTGCAAATCAGTAGTAAGGAAATGCTTAAACAAATCGTTGTTCTTGCTGTGTCGATCTTTTAGTGATTGTCTAAGTGTTGTAAAGGTCGTTACTGGTCGTCTAAGTATTGTGTTAAGCATCTAGTATCATTTCAAACATGATCCTAAAAACATTTCTAACATTACAGTGAATGATCTCTGGTTGAAATTTCCTTAAGGACAGCTGCTGTTATTTCAGTATTTTCAGCACCTTTTTTTCCATAGAAAGGTGTGAGTTTTCTACGGTAAATTAAGTGATTGTTCGCCGTCTTTTTAATTCATACACAAATATTACTCACAAAGTAAAATAATGTTAAAACATTAACAGAGTAAGAGTAGTATAAATCAATCATTTACTAAGGTTACCTTTAGAGGATCCCGCCTTTCAGCTGTGTGAATTCTTGTCTTAGTCAGAACAGTATGCTTCGTCTTGTCTAATGTTCGTTTGTACTCCATTCTGAGTTCGGCAATGGGTCTCTCGTGACATCTGGTTTCTGCTGTAACAAAGAGTTCGTAATGAACGTGGCCGCTTTTTTCACAGCAGTCTTCAACTTTTTGTCCCTGTTGCAATTTCAGTTGTTCCTTCTGCTGCCCTTCGGGTTCGTCGTCGTCTTGCCATTTGGGTTGTCCCTCCTTTTTCCATTTGGGTTGTCTCTCGTGTTGCCAAAGCTTGCCAAAAGCATTGTCATCAGAATCAACGTCATCAGTATCAACTTCTTTCCATTTGGGTTGTCTCTCGTGTTGCCAAGACTTGCCAAAATTATCGTCATCAGAATCCTCGTCTTGCCTTTTGGGTCGTCCCTTCTGTTTCCATTCGGGTTCGTCCTCCTCTTGCCATTTGGGTTGTCCATCCTTTTTCCATTTGGGTTGTCTGTCGTTTAGCCAAGACTTGCTATAAGCATCGTCATCAGAATCCTCATCGGAATCCTCATCACGGTCTTCTCTACTGCTAGACCGGGGCCAGCTGCGTATGCTTCCTCGAGAATGAGGCTGACTTCTGGAGTCATGTCCTTTCATCATGACAGTTCTGTTCAAGCTCAATCTGTAGATTATCTACCAGAAACAGAAGGAAAAAATATGACATCAAAAATTTTCGTGCTGAGTATGTATTAACAAAATAATGTTATTAATAATAACGTTAAAAATTTCCGTGCTGAGTTTATGTATTAACAGATACTATTCAACGTGCTACAACGACGAATATCCTGTATTCATCCCGCAACCTTGGCTAGCCCTAATGAATAACTTTTTTTACAGGGATGGTGACGTATCGATTGTGTGAGATAGTTCTTGTGTTATTCAACTTTTCAACTCGTACACGGTCTTTGGTGGCAACATGTGGTCTCAGAAACCGCAAAGAATTGTGTTTACCTTTGACAGTATACTCTATATACGCCCATGTTTTGTGAACATTTCTTGCACTCGACCTGAAGATGGGAAGCCTTGAACGATCTTGTCGTAATTTTAATTCTTTAGTGCGTTTTTCATCTGCAAATAAGTGTCATCTTCTACTCAGAAACACTTCGAGTTTTTCTTAAGCATCGTGCTCAGACAGCGTGTGTTATATATTGAAAAAAAAAAGTTATCTTAAATATTTTCTCAAAGTTTCCTATTGCTACAGAAATAACACGAAGTCCGTACAAACGGACCCGCATAACGAAGTAACGAATTATCGCATTTCCCTCTTTTCCGCATAAAAATCTAAAGCATAGAAACTCTCTCCATGAGATTAATATTAAAAATCTTCGTTTTATCAAAGAGATTTTCCCGCTTAATTGAAAAAATTGTATTATGTTGCAGATATCCATTGAATCTTTTCTATCCATTTGCTATACAGAAAAGTCCAATTAACTGGTACATCGGTTAATCAGAGAAGCCGTTTATTTGGGACAGTTTTTGAAGAATATGCCAAATCAGCTCTTTGGCATAAAGCTCCGCATAATTGAAGCGGCCGCTTAATTGGGCGAAAGTATTCTAGCCCCGATGTGATGCAATTAACCGGTATCTACTGTACTTTATTTTTTAAAGCAAAAGGCAACTTTTAAATTTCTGGCTAGAAACCAGATTTGGTTGCTTAGGTAGGAAAAAAATGGTGGGACCCAGTTACCATTATTCCTAAGACATCAGCATTATCAGGTGATTCCAAATTTTTACTAGATTATATCTTCAAAATAAATTACTGCCAAAGAAAGAAGCTTCGAATGGCTGCGTAGTGCCTTATAATTTTGCACATTACGATTACTGTTTAACGCTTATCATGAATTGCTGAAGACTAAATGTTTCAGTGAATGCTTTGAGGAATTGTGTAAGCTGGGAGACAAACCGATGACGAGAAAACAGCAGCTTGTAAAACAAAATCAGACTCCAACAATGAAAGCGAAAATTGATTTGATGTTTGATTTGATGCTTCTCCTCCCCCATCCGTATCAAATGTTACTAAATCTCTGATTTGCTCATTCTGGAAATTCTGAAGGAGTTTACGCAGTAAAGACAAAAAGGAAGTGCATATGTGTATATCATGCATTTTTACAATGCCAACAAAATTGAGGACTATTACACGACAGCTTATATTTAACATGACTGTAAATTTCCCAAAATATGCTAATAATATAAGGACTCTTATTATAACGTTGAGGTCATTTCCTTTTCGTATCATCATCATCAACCATTATCAATCCACTGCTGGATGAAGGTCTCCCCAAGTTTCTTCCAGAATTGTCTGTCACTCCAGCAAACTTTCGAATTTCATCCATCCATCTTCCATGGGGTCTTCTTCTGGGTCTTTTCCGGTCCTTAGAATCCAGTCTAAAAATTCGGTTGTCCATCGGTGATCCGTTCTTTTGGCTACATGTCCAGCCCATTGCCATTTCAGTGATTTCACTCTGGTCATGATGTCGTCCACCAATGTCACTTTCCTTATTCACAAGTTCCTGTTCTTACCTTTTGCTGGTCACACCAAGCATGCATCTCTCCATGCCTCTTTGAGTTGTCTGCAGTCTTTTTATGTCTTTTTTAGTTACGGTCCATGTCTCTGCTCCATACGTAAACACTGGCAGGATGCATTGATTAAACACTTTTCTTTTTAGACATACCGGCATACTGCTCTTAAAAATTGTACTGTTTCTTCCAAAAGCTCTCCATCCAAGTTTTATACGCCTATTAATTTCTTCATCAATGTGACCCTCACTTGATATCTGCGGCCCAAGATAAATGTAGGTATCGGTTGTCTCAACCTTTTCTCCATCAATCGATAAATCTTCGCTTCTTGTAAAAGCATTGTACACCACTTTTGTCTTCTGAAAGTTCAATTTTGATCCCACTTCTTTACTTTTGTCAACAAGTTCTTGGATCATACTCTGCAGCTCTGAAGGGTTAGTTGCAAAGATTACTACGTCATCAGCAAAACGAAGGTGAGTTAAGTAATCTCCATTTATCTTTATCCCTTTGTTTTCCCATTTCAATGATTGAAAGACATTTTGCAACGTGGCATTAATTATTACACAATTTCCTTTTCGTATATGTATGTATTAATGCCAACTGTACTTGGCACATTTGCGAAGTTTTACTGATGCCAATGCAGGTTCAGCGCTGAGTCAAGTAATCCCTAAGCCTGAGGGGGTTTAGCGACACTTCCGCAGAATAGGACCGGTTTGGTGAAGGGAAGCTAAGCGAGAAACACCACTTGGAAAGACTTGGGGATAAGAGTTGCTAGTAGACCCGGAGTAATGTCACACGTGTAACCGAAGAGCTACCGTGTGATAAATATATGTATCGATGTAATTCCATCAGGACATCGATCCTGTAATAAGGTTTTTGAGTTATATACATGAGTGTATTTACGAGTCGAGAATTATTGTGGTACACGAGTCTCAAGGGACTTATGATATGTTTTAAGGAAAGACGTAACAACCGAACCAAACTGATAGACTTGAAGTGATACGGGTCTTTTACATATACTTTGCAGTATACTGTGCATGTAATTATACTAATAATGACAATAGTATGACTAATCATCTGTCTTACTGTGATCTAAGCAAAATTAAATAACACTTCCTCGTGTGCTTAACATAAAAATACAATGCAGTTTGATTGTTTGTTTTCCTTTTTTTCATTTATTTCACCTTTGGTTTTTAGAATTAGGCACTAATTACAATACATGTTAATCTGAATGTATCTAAAATACGGCCTGTTCAATTACATATCCTACATAACTGAACAGAATGATTTGGAATCATCAGCTCAGCCGTGGGGTCCGAGTGGTTGTAGGTATATCTATCTGGCTAATCATCGGAGTGTGAATTAGATTCACTGAATTTCTTCAAACGTTAGATAAGTCGTTATGGATTAATTGTCTTCAGGCTAGTCTAGAAGAACGACGTCTTGGAATCCTGAATGAAGCATGGGACTTTTAATGACCCATGTAGCACAGTAACGTTGTTTGAACGTTCAAATTTGAGTTTGGTAGTTGATAATTGGCTTCTGGTTTGTTTAAAACCTTTTAAAACGTTGATATGTGGTTAACAGCTGAACGTTGAAACAGTAGATGTTTTAGAACGTTTATGAAACGTTTTAGTCAAGTTGATTCATTTGTGTTGAAATCGTGGAATTTTTAAAACGATTTTAAAACATTGAAAATCAGGCTCAGATCTCAACGGCATCTATCAACAAAACTTAAAAACTAATGATAAACACAACTCATTTTAATAGAAAGTGATAACGTTTTTACATGAGTACTAAATTTCTAAAAGGACATGAACTATTATGTGCTGGAAAACCCTCAATTTTTCGGAAGACATCATATTTTATTTCTTGAGTCTATTTCCAGTTCCTTTCATGAAGCATAATCCAGCGCCCTCTTTTGGTCTACATGAAAAACCGTTTAGTAAAAGGCACGTGGCAGAACTTCAAATTGGCACAAAATTTTCTCCTGCCTTTTGCATTGTTTAAAAGGTATGTGAGTCTTGCATAAATAGCCTTGTACCTGAGCGGTGTTTTTTACGAGGAATGTTATCAATCATTTCTCATTAGGACGAAACGACAGTTCTAAATTATTTTGGCTCCCGCTACTTGAAACTTGAAAACTTCGTCTTTTTGTAGAGACTGACAAAGGGGCTTGAATCTTCTCCAAAATAAGTATTGGCATATTTAAAGGATAGCAGGTAGTATACAGAGGAACTTTCTTGACGATCTGCCATATACAAGCGCATGCAATGATCACTTTAATTGAAGGAATTTTTCTTTGTTAAAAGTTATATGAATGCAGAAGCCGTAAGGTACAATGAAACGCTATGTCAACCTCTCTTTAACCAAAAATCTACCTTTCGGAGTTACTTTAAATGCGTTAGAAAACAGCTTTTCTGCGTTTCATAAAAATTAAAAATGGGTTTTTCGAATGGTTGATATAATCGTTTATCAACCAGACATCCTGGTGTTTTTTAACGTATTCCTTTTAACGTTTCTGCAACCAACCCGTTAACCATTTCTGAACGTTGAAGCAACCAATTTGTGCTACATGGGGAATGATGCAACAGTATTACCAAGAGGATTTTCTACGACTGCAGCAGCATATTTTTTAATGTCTTGTGAGCCAATACGTTGCGTCCTCTTCCTGGTTTCTAGAAATCGTGTGCCCTAAAACAGACGAAACATGCTTCAAAATGACCCTGGTGTTAGTAAAAATCTTCGGAATTTTTGCGGTGTCAGCGAGGCCCGCTCAATGTATTTGAAGGCCATACAGTCTCTAGAAGATTATTTTTTTGTTTGTTTGTTTGATTCCGGGATTAATGACCTCCATAATTGGAACTCTATAAACAGTCGTCCGTTCCTATTTCAAAGCCTCGTATTCCAGGGAAGGCACAGAGCCAACACAATTATAAAAGCACACCACTCATGCCTCAGCGGTCCTCGGGCTGTAGATGACCTAGTGGTCAACGTTCGTGACTGCTACGGTAAAGCTTCAGGATCGACCCCAGGCAGGTACGAACGCTCGAACCACTGACAATCCGCAGATGGCATAGTGGTCAACACTGCCACGGAAAAGTATCAGGATCGATCCCAGGCAAGTATGAACGCTCGAACCACTAAATATCCGCAGATAGCATAGTGGTCAATCCTGCCACGGGAAAGTCTCAGGATCGATCCCAGGCAGGTATGAACGCTCGAATCACTAAATATCCGAAAATGGCATAGTGGTCAACACTGCCACGGGAAAGTCTCAGGATCGATCAGAGCAGGTACGAACGATCGAACCACTGAACACCCGCTGCGCGTCGGGTATTTAGGGCTGCAGATAGCCTAGTGGTCAACGTTCGTGACTGCTGCAGAAAATTATCAGAATCTATCCCAGGCAGGTACGAACGCTCGAACCACTAAGTATCCACAGATGGCATAGTGGTCAACACTGCCAATGAAAAGTCTCAGGATCGATCCCAGCAGGTACGAACGCTCGAACCACTAAACACCCGCCGCGCGTCGGGTATTTAGTGTTCGAGCTGGGTGCCGGGGCAGTATTCGTGGTTCCACGGGTACTGCTCCCAACCCTGGTTGTGAGTAAGAGCGTTTTCCTCCTTCTTTTTACGTGACTTTCCTGTCGGGTACGCTATCCCAAATCGCCTAGCTCCCTACTTCTAAGGGTTGTTTAAGATCCGGGGTCAGGCACTCCTTTTCTGAAATCTGCACAAATCTCCTCACCGGGGCACATCTCGGACGAATGTTGTGAAACCAGAGTTTCAGATCATTCGGGAACAGAACAGGCTTAAAAGAATTACTAAAAGTGTCGTGCCTTCCTTTCATACCCAGGTAGCAATATTATGTTGGACCAACCGTGGGCTTTCAACGGTCGGCCCAGCGACGAGGCGACTCGGCAACCAACAATTTCATATGTGTTGGTTCAACGGTTGGACCCACATTGGAAAACTGTTGCAAACAGTTTTCCAATGTGATCATGTATTGTTGGAAAACCAAGGTTGGTCATGTGTTGTTGGAAAACCATGGTTGGTCATAACCATTTGACAACCATCGGACAACCGTTAAGTGGTCATTTGTTGATAAATGGTTGGTTATGTGTGGTTGGAAAAACGTTGGCCGATCTTCGATAAACAACGCAACCTTCGCCCAACGCTGCCGACGCAAAAATATCATTGGGCCAACCGTTGGGCAATGTCAGTGTGCTACTTGGGTATGTATTGGTTCGTCTGTTTCTTTCGCCATTAGCAGCACCAAATTTTTTTGTTGGTGTCGATTTAATTTTCTTTTATTAATTACCAAAATCCTTTCTCACGTCTGGAAAGCACTTCTACCAGGTTGGGTTGAGTGCGCTAACTGTTTGTCCTTAAAGATGACTCTGAATGGGGATGGTGTATTCATAATATAATGTATAAAAGCATTTTTATAAGTTTGTCCCTTCTGACACATTTGAACACCCTTAGAGGTACCGCGAGCTGTTTTGTGCGTTTCGATTAACTGTGTCTGAAATACAAAATTTTATTACACAATTCCAATTATCACATCGAATCCTTACGACTCCCATCACGTGTGTTTCAAAAGTTCCAAGTTTTTCGATTCTCCGAATCTTTAATTAAACAAAAGAGCACGTGAGTAGGTGAAAAAACGCTTTAAATATTTTTAAAGTTTTTACCTGTTTGAGTGAAGGAAGGTCTCCCAAAGTAAGGCTCACAACGATATCTTTCCTCATCCATTCTGGGTTCATCACCTCATCAATGATCATCTTAGTAACATTTATTGGATTACGAATCAAATTGATGTATTTATCTTGAATGTCCTCATCTTCGTAATGAAGGCGAATTGCTGGAATGCCTGGTACCTTGAAAGTACGTTCACGCTGCAATGGTAAATAAAAGATATAAAGTTAATAAATTATCCACCAATGATTTCATTTTTACAAAATTTTATTGATTTTCTGCACCCACAACCTTTCGCGTGTTGCATTATTAAAAAAGAAGGAGCTCCATTTTTATTCGAATTCAACTAAACAATGCATTCGAGCAAAAACTTTTCAGATATTCAGTGAAAATAACTTAAACTCATTAGAGTAAAAATTAAACTCCTTTTTTTCTTTCTTTTTTTTTAATCACCCCGTCTCTTGAAACCTACACCTGGATTTTTACAGTTATACATATATTTTTCTAGCACACGTAACGCAATTATTTTCAACAAAGAAATTTTGTTAATATAAGACTGACTGTTCTTCAGGGTCAACATCCTCGCCATGAATTTGAGCAACGGTCAAAAGAAATGAAATGCGGGGAATCCATCTGTAGGCCAAGAGATTTCTATGTTGCAGGCGAGAGGTGCGCTACTGTAGGAGGCACATACTTTTTGTGATTTATATATGTTACTCTAACGGTTTTATTTAATTGTAAGGAGGTCATTCCATACTCTTGTACGTTATATGAATATTTCATAGCGTACCAGTTAATCGTATGCATTATATCTCGGCAGTTCCAAACATTCTGTAAAGCTGGAAAGATGGGCTAAATCTTCCAATGAGGAGATAGGATCTCAAGTTTTTGTGATACCAACCAAATTATTAACAAACACCATGAACAAATTTTCGATTAATCTGTACTGTTCAAATGAGCTGCTATATCAGTCAATACTATTCACAGTGTCCTTTCAATGACTCTGTATTGTTGATATTTTGACATTTTTGTTATGGCTTTTATCACATTTAGCACCAGTTCTCGTAATTTACTCAGACTGCAAAGAGATATTGTTACGTTTATTTAGAGCGTGATGAAATAATGTTCGACGATAGTTTAGTAGTAACCTATGTTTTCACGTAACAATGAAATTAATTATTGTTGCGTCACTTCATAGAAGAGCATTCAAAAATTAGATTTCAACAATGGTTTTGATTACTTTCGTTACATGGAAATGTTTTACTTGAGATTTATTTTACTACTGTCGGAAAGCATGAACAAAATGAAACAAATTCGTCGCTAACCTTGTGTTATTGAATTCAGGCAGATGTTTTCGAAAGCCGAGCAGAGCGTAGAGCAGGAATCTCAACCCAATTGGGAAAGAAGTTGCAAAAATCTATCATTCATAATCAACTTATTTGCTTCTACTTCTGAGCTTGTTTCCTAAACGGATGTAGACGATCATCGTCATCAATGGTGACGAATAGCCTGAGAAATTTCAATCATATGGGGAGGTTTCCCATGGCCCTACATAGCACCTCAAGAATAAACCTCCAGAAATGGCTCAGTACGTCCAAGATCGATTTTAGTGATCAATCTTTTCTCAATTAGAGTCAGTATATTCACACGATAGTCGCGGAAACCATGTAAAATCGCCAAAGGGTTGATCGGCGACAGGAATTGAACTCCCAATACGCCCCATGTGGTACCAAGAACTCGCTTTAACCAATTGCGCCACGTCAGTTGAGCGAGATCCAGATAGAGATCATCTGAATTCAGAATGGCATTTATTCAGTTTGGTCAAAGCTCATGGTCCATGCTATTTGGAAGAACGGAAAGATGTTGTGTAACTAGAATAATCTTTGATCCAGACCCAGTTGGAAGACCTCGCCGGATATCTTGAACCTATCATGTTGCAGTATACGGACAAAGTAGTGGTGTCATAAAATGAAATTTTACTTTGTAAATGGGACTATATCGTCCTGTTTCTTTATCTCGAACTCGCATTGCCGTTAACTATCTGGACTTTAGGAACTACTGCCAGTGCTGTAACAATGCTACAAACATATTTCCTTCTGCATCCAACACCAAAAAACTTCATGTAACAAATACATGGTTTGAAAAATATACAGCGGATAGAACTGAATTGTTTGAATAAATCCTATTTGTCGCCCATTGAGCACTTTAGAATGAACTGGAGTTTCAAATGATGACATAATTAGTGCCTCCACTTTCATCAGACAGCTGATAATAGCATTGCAAGAGGATTAACATTGCAGTCTTTCCAGCAGGCTGCTGCCGAGAACAAATGGAAGTTCTTTTACCTTTTCAATGCGCGAAATATTAATGATGGTTGCAACACGACCAAAACTGGTCTTGCACTTTAAAAACATTATTAGTAAAGGATCATTTATGTAAATATTCAATTACTTTGATTGACATCAAAATGAGCCTTACAATTAGGTAAAGTTCCTGCTACTGGTGTTATCTTCTCCAGTTAGTTAAGTATCTTGTTGCATCTTACTTTTTGAATTATTCATGTTGTTTGCACTTATCTTTCATCTTACCTACTGTCTTTCTGAATCTTCGTCATTTTTCCTTGCTTCGTCCTGTCTCAATACAAACTCCTAAGAGCGCAATAATATTTGTATTTCTAGATTCCTCACACTTTCAGTTTTGTTTGGCATCTCATATGTAATTCTATCTTCTTGATGATACCACACATCCTCTGAAGCCTCTTGATTTCTCCAGCATTTAGCTTACTCCCGAACATCAGTTCATTTGTCAAGTACCACTACTGTGCTGCAGCTGCAATTACGGTCTTGAAGCAGTCAACCTGAATCTAACGTCTCCAATTCTATTCTCTCCTTCATAGCAAAACTTTCCCTGCGTAGTAGTCTTATTTATGTCTACCCGTTTTCATCTTTTTCGATTTTCCTTTAGTGTTAGCAAAGAAATGTACAGGTGGTGAACAACAAAACTGAAGCATCTACGCAAATAGTACCCCACTTGTCACGCCACTGTACGCGCTATCTGGTGGCCAGCCGGTATCTATTTCGCAGTCGATCAACGAGAGTGGTGTCTGAAGGTTGCATTAGCAGAGCAGTAGCACAGCTGGACGTCAAAAAAATGCGATCTTTACAACATAATGGAAGACATATCAGAGTTTCAGAAAGGACAGATTGTTGGTACGCATCTCACCGGTGCATCTGTGTCCAAGACAGCAAGTCTTTGTGGGGTATCGTGAGCCACGATATCCAGCAAGAGGGATGAAACACATCCTATAGGAGCAACTGTCGAGGTAAGAGGAAGCTCTCTGACAGGGACGTACAGGTACTAACCCGGATGGTAGCCGAAACATAAAACCGCAGCTGACCAACTCACCGCAGAGTTGAATACGAACCGCGACTCCCCTGTTTCCATCAAAACTGTTCATCGGAAGCTTCACCGGGTCAACATTCACGGTCGTGTTGTTATTGCCAAACCCTGGATCACCAATGTGGATGCCAAACGTCAGTTGCAATGGGGACAGCAGCGCAAATCATGGACGTGATGGTTTGGACCGCAATATGGCGGCAGTCTGTCGGCCCGCTGATTGTTCTTGAGGGGCACATTGCCAAGGAATATCGGACAATTCCAGAGGACTAGGTGCTCCCAGTGGTTCACACATTGTACCTGATGGAGGTGCCGTGTATCAGGATGATCACGCACCGATACACAGAGCCAAACTGGTGGAAGAGTGATTTGCTGAGCATGCAAGTGAGGTTGAACATTTTCCACGGACTGCACACTCACCCGATTTGAACACTACTGAGCCACTCTGTGGTGTTCTGGAGAAGCGAGTCAGGAAACGTTTTCCTCCACTAGCATCACGTTGTGAACTAGCCACTTTTCTTCAAGAGGAATGGCTGCAAATCCCTCTGGTTAGTGTACAGGACTTGCATCGGTCCTTCCCACGAGGAGTTGCAGCCGTATTGGCCTCCAAAGTACTAATAAATTGTTGTGCCCCAAATCCATGTGTTTAGGTTTGGTTGTCCAACATTTGTACGAGGGTGAATCAATAATTATCCGCAGTGCAGTTGTATTTGTTTGTGTTTCTGTTGCCTGCACTGTCGTTTTCGCGCGCACTGCTAGGCGAGGTTGCCGTCTTATCACTGCTGCCCAAGTTTGCAGTTGGGTTAATTCCATTATCGCTGCCGGTACGTTAACCGTGGCTGCTCCGCTTTCCATTTGCACTAAAGAAGGGTTAGCGTTCAGTGATTCAATTTTTATGGTCCGAACGTCTGTCAGGCGCCGAAATCCATCGAAGACTTTCAGCGCAGTACGGGAACAGTGTTTTTCCGCATCGGAGTATCTACGAATCGATTGAAAAGTTCAAAAATGGTGTACAAGTATTGCGCATGAAAAAGCTGGACGCTCTTCCACAGCCACAACTGACGAAAACATTGAGCTCGTACGTGACATCGTTCTGTTAGGCAAATGGGTGACTATTGATGAAGTGGCAAATCGTCTGCAAATTAGTCATGACTTTATCACCTCTTTGGTACACCTAAAGAGACTTTAAGGGGGCGTCAATTCACCTGGGAACAAGAACTAAAAGCAGCGCATGCGTGGCTCCCTGCTCAGCAGAAACTTTTTTTTCTGTTAGCATAAGCTTGTGCAACTATGGAACAACTGCGCTTAAAAGCAAGGTGACTAGGTTGAAAAATCATGTAATTGTAAATTACCTATTTTTATTGAAATACATTTTATAGCTGCATTTCAGATACACTGCCTGACAGAGAAAACACGCCACGAAGACGTGAACGCAGCGCCATGCAAATTGCAGGGTGAGTGCACAGGTGCAAGTCATGCAAATGATTGAATATGCAGGCCATTCGCACTACCGGCGCGCGGGATATAAGGGGACAACCAAGCCGTGAGACCATCAATCGTGACGTCGTTACGACCGCGAGAATAGAGTGGTTCTGCTGTAACAGTGTCTGGAGAACGCACAAGGGGTGCCAATGCCGTTAAGACGCCGTCGTACGCGATTTCGCCAAACGGATGAGTTTACGAGATGGTGTCATCGTAGGTCTTCGTACCGCCGGATAGTCCTTGCGTCGTATTGCGGAAGAAACGCAACGTGATGCCACAACCGTCGGTCGGATTTGGAGAGAGTGGTCCCAGGAAGGATCTATGCAACGTCGTAGGGAGATCGGGGTGCGGAGACGGACGTCTGAGCGCACCGATCGTCGCATCCGACCTCGTGATATAGCGGACCCACAAGTCACAACGGGCGATATTTTGTGGAGTGTACGAGGACGCTTGGATGCTCTGATATCGACGCGTACGGTGTCGCGCCGATTGGCTGCGTCTGGTTTGCTGTCCGGCCGTCCGTTGCGAAGGCTGCTCTTGACAGAGCCATCGTCGTCACCGCTTAACTTGGTGTCGCTCCAGAGCTGCGTGGGGTGCTGAATGGAACAGTATTTGTGTTCAGCGATGAATCGCAGTTCTGTCTTACCACGGATGATCGCCGTGTGAAAGTCTGGATGCGACGTGACCAACGGGGGGATTTCTCCGCCATTGTGAAGCCGCACTGCCCGACAACTTGATATCATGGCTTGGGGTGTAATCAGCGGCAACAACCGCTCACCGCTTGTACGCATTACGGGCACATTGACGGCACGCCGCTATGTTTACGAGGTGTTGTTGCCCATGGCTCTACCGTATTTGCAAGGCATCCTAAACACCGTTTTTCAACAGGATAATGCACGATCTCAACCTGAATGCTTTGCACACTGTGCAGATGCTTCCGTGGCCAGCACGATTCCCCGACCTCTCGCCTATCGAGCATCTGTGGGACTGGATTGGACTTCGGTTGAGTACCGTCCCACCCCCGTAGAATGAAGATGAACTGTAGACTCGGATCAACACCACATTGTCCACGATACCCCAGGACTCCATTCGGACTCTCATCATCTCGATGCCACGTCGGATTCAATGCTGTATCGCCCAAAATGGGGGCCACGCTCCTTATTGATCATCCTGAATATTCGGCCACTGGAGTCTAGTCTGTATGTGACAATAAAAGAATTTGTTCAGGACCTACTTGGCTATCTGTATTGCAGTTCGGTCTGTTTTCGAGCATTTCTTCGTGGTGTGGCATTTTCTTAGTCAG
Organism: Macrothele yani; assembly: GCA_039090855.1. NCBI lineage: Eukaryota > Metazoa > Arthropoda > Arachnida > Araneae > Macrothelidae > Macrothele > Macrothele yani. The sequence goes on along the minus strand of CM077030.1, from coordinate 72,011,098 downwards.
ACAATGTAATTATTGACTCACTTTCGTAGTTGTTTAACGAACCTAGTTCCGGAGGTTGATTTTAAAATGTGTCTCTGAAAATAAGCTTAAAGTATTGATAAAATTTCAGGCTCTGCTTCTTTACACTCCCACTTCCAGTGACAAAAGGAAAAAAGAAAGAATAAAACAAGAAACATTACCACTTACCTTAAAAAACACGGGAATAGTCTTAATTTCTTCTTTGTTTAACTCGTCATTATAGAATTTTCTCAGTGTGAGTTCTACTTCAAACGTTCCAGCTTCGGACGTATGCCTGTAGATCTGTTTTGGAATGTGAGGAATCTTGAAGGTGGCTTCCAGAGCACCAGTCTCTCTAGATTTTGATACCGATATTTCGTGGGGGAAGGTGAAAGTGTACCTTTGTTTCTGATATATTCCATAGGCATTACCTCCAGCAACGTTGAAGATGGATTTTCTTAAGTAATTTGTGAAATAAACACTGAAAAGAATATATGAAACTCAGATAAATTTTTGTTACCAAATTGATTAGTTTTACATCCACTATCAATCATAAATAAATTTAAATAATAATAAAACTAAGCAATAAAGCGATTTGTATGATGATAAAGCGCCCAGCTTCCAAATGGAGAAGGTTTAATGTGGTTGCACCAAAAATCTTCTGCTTTATGTTTCCAATGGTAAAACTTCTGTACATATTTTCTTCGCAATTAGTGTATTCCCAGGGATGGAAATTTGCACATCGATAAAACTAGCTTGAAGTTATAGCATGGGATACTTAAATTTCGCTAAAACGTAACCATAGCTAAGCAATCCAACAATTCTTTGCCTACCGACGTCATCAATGTACAGATCGCGCCATCTATTAACAGGTCTGAACATTACTGAAAGAAAAATGATGGATTTTTAATATAAATAATTATGGTTATGTTTTAGCAAGTATTAAGTATACCATGCTATAACTTAAAGTTAGTTTTATCGATGTGCAAATTTTCATCCTTGGGAATACATTAATTGCGAAGAAAATATGTACAGAAGTTTCACCATTGGAAACATAAGGCAGAGATTTTAGGAGGAACCACCTCAAACGCCTATGTCCCATGGGAGTTTTGTGCTTCGTATCAGAAACGAATTTCATTGATTGAGCCTAGAGGCTCAGATACAACAGAGGGTGGACATGTAGGAGTGTTAATTTAAATGTGCAAGTCGAGTTAGTTGGCAGTGCCGGACTGCGACCTTACAAAGAGCACTTTCTCGAGGTGGTTTCAAGAAAGGCAAGGGCGAGGAAAAGGAACAGATGACTCTATTTGTAACGGAGGTCCATTTCCCAGGGACCGACGGCGTAATGTGCCCATACGACACACTTCGAGGTTCAGAGTATCTCAGCCTATCGAAGATCGATCCAACAACCATATGGTTGGAAGGCGGTTGCTCTAATCACCGGGCCACTTACGGCCAAAATGACTTCCACCACATTTTAAATACATATACGGATTTTTATCGTAAATTTTCACCAAATGATCATACATGCATTAGGTGCAAACATGGCACATTTTCAGGAATACTTGTTTCTTTATTATGCTGTGAAAACATAGCGCCGGGAATCGAATCCAGGTCCTCTCACTCCGGAGTAAGTCGCTCTCCCAACTGAGCTAAGCGGACAGAATGTCTCGCTGCAGATTTGTCGTCTTGACACATGTAGACGACTTCTGTACACTTGTTTTTCCCTTCTGTAGTACGTCACATCATCTCCCTCTTATTACTTTTTTTATTTGAAGCGAAGTAGGAATTTTTTATTAGTCCCAAACAATATGTGGAACAAACATCACACATTTTTCGAAGAACCCAACGGCCAGTGGATCCATTTTCCACAATCGGGCGCCAATGTGAAAACACAAGTTTGTCCTCGCCGGGAATCGAATCCAGTCCCCTCACTCCGGAGTAAGTCGTTCTCCCAACTGAGCTACGCGGACAGAATGTCTCGCTGCAGATTTGTCGTCTTGATACATGTTTTCACTTCTGTAGTACTTCACAATGCTCACGAGGAAGATTCGTGTAAGCATTTTTATCTGAACAACTTTTAGCATTGTATAAAGTATACACCAAGTTAAACGCACCCAGATACTTCCACGATATTATACGCATTATGCAAGTGTGACGTATATTCTAATTTAACTTTCTTTTTAGTTACCTTTTTTTACGTAAATTTGAGTTCATTCTCCTTTAGCGTTTATCAAATTGAACGTGGTATCTTCTCTTTCGCAAGAGTATGATTGCCAACACCTTGAGGTCGGAACGTATGACGTGCATATGTGTCTGATGAGAACTGAACGTTATGTAATGTTTGAGAAGCAGCAGTGCGTGGAGATGGTGGAAGTTATAATGTTAATTATGACAGAGACACTGTTTAATTCAAGTTTGAGCAATTTGAATGCTGCATGTTATTAGGTGTACAAATAAGTTTTAAAGCGGTTTTTTTTTGTGACGTATACCGCTAATTTACATATTCGACATTCCCCCACGTTGTTGTCATGTGACCGTAAATGGTCCAGAGTATAAAATGGGAAACAGAAATTTGCCCAACAGTCAAACGCACTTGCACATCGGTAGGTAAAAGATGACAAGCGATACTGTATTTATTCGACACTGGATTCGTTACGAATTTCATCAAGGAAAAAAAGCTGCAAAAGCATGTGCATCGATCTGTTCTACTCTAGGGGAGAATATTGTATCGAAAAGCACGTGTGAGTTTTGGTTTAGACGGTTTAAAGCAGGTGATTTTGATGTTAGCGATCGAGAACGTAGCAGCGCATCGCAGAAGATTGCACATGAGGAACTGCAAGCATTGCTGAATGAAGATTCGTCTCAAACTCAAAAAGAACTAGCTGAACAACTAGGGGTAACTCAACAAATCCTTTCCAATCGTTTACGCGCAATCGAACAGATTCATAAGGAAGGAAAATGGGTGCCACATAACCTGAGCCAGAGAAACAAGGATGAGCGCGTCATGAAGTGTTTGAATCTGTTAACAACACAGAAAGACTTTTCTGCGAAAAATCGTTACGGGCGATGAAAAGTGGATATGGTACCACAATTCCAAACACAAAAAACACTGGGTAGACCCCGGTGAAGCAACGACTTCGACACCGAACCGAAATATTCACTTCAAGAAAGTTCTGCTGTGCATCTGGTGGGATATCAAGGGTATGCTTTATTATGAACAACTGGAACAGGGTCAAACTGCTACTGCTGATCGCTACAAGCAACAATTGCTGCGATTGAACCAAGAAATCTGTCGGAAACGTCCATTCACAGACAAAGGACTGCGTGCCGTGAAATTAATGCATGACATCGCTAGGCCGCATGTCGGATACACGGTCAAGCAAACGTTATTGACGCTTGGCTGGGACGTTTTGAAGCACCCGGCGTATAGTCGCAACATAGCCCTTTCAGAGTATCATTTGTCCCGATCGATGCAACGTGGTTTGTCTACTGTACGGTTCCGGACATGTGACGAAGTGCAAAAATGGGTTGACGACTTCATCGCGTCACACGACGGAGTGTTCTTCATGGCTGGAATCCGTCAGCTGCCCGACCAATGGCGGAAGGTGATAGATAATGACGGCGCATATATTGATTTGTAAAGGTATTGTTGTTTTCTCTCAAATTACATGTTGCGTTGCTTTAAAACGCTTTAAAACTTATATGTGCACCTAATATATTCTAGTGTTGTTGTTTTCTTTACCAAGTGTTATTATTATTAACTCACGTTTGTTTAAGATAGTAACATTAAAAAAATAGTTGTAGTTGCGCCTTGGTGAAGTGCCAAAGGATTAGTAGCTGAATAAAGGCCTACTGTTTCTCGACGTTTTCTTGAATGACTCCTGTTTCACTGTAGGTGAAGTTTTTGAGAACTGATTTATGTAGTGTTCAGTCAGCTATACATACATGAACATTGCACAAGATTATCGTAGCTGAATTCAGTTTAAATGGTGCTACGTATTAATATCGGTGCTTCTTAAAGCTTGAACGTGTACATTTTCTCAAGGAAATATATTACATATGTGCTTAGATCGAATGTAACAGCTATTGCTATTAATATCATTATACTCAGAGCGTAGTATTAAAACACTGATTTTATTACAAACACACCCTCACGAGATGGATTATTATGATTAATCCTGTTCGAACAAGACGGTACGTCCTACAGCACGTAAGCAGTTAGTCACCAACCGCTGCGGAATATATTCACAGATACCTCAGGCCGGGAATACGTTCTCCACTACAGAACCCCTGCAATGGGAAAAGGGAAGGACTTGTCGGACTTTGAGATGGGAATGGTTATTGTCTGGGTGAACGCGGGAGCCAGCATCAACTCAACAGCACGCGTTGTTGTCTTAGTGAGAGTGTGATAAGAAAGGTCCGAAGAGGCACACATCCAATCAACGTACAGGAAACGAATGACCACTACTAGTTGATGACCGAGGTGAAAGGCAGATTGCACATCCAATCCCGGATAAGAGGCGGTTCACAATTCCTAAGTTAACGGCAGACGACAACCAAGGATCACAGAGAAACATTTTAATGCATGCAGTCCATTGTATGCTCTTACGAATGGATTGGCGGCTCTTTCAAGTCCCTAATGTTGACCAAGTTTTGTCAGCAACTCTGCTTTAAGACAAGAAGCTGGGTTCCACAGCTTCTTGTCTACTTCTTCGAGCTTTACAATGATTTCGCTAAATACGTCACAGAACTTGTGCTGTCGGTCAGCGAGTTCAACATCTGGTCAGGCAACAATTTTCAAAACTCCTTTTTGCACCGCCGATGGTGTTCTATCTGACGGCCTTTCACTGTCGCTATCGCTCAACTACGCAGTTTCCACTCTTGAAGGCTGGTCTGAAGTGTGGTCTTATTGATACTGTTCCATTTCAAACTTGAACATGTGTCGGTGAACTAGGGATTTTCAGCTCCGTTGAAGAAATGGTCAAGACTGTTACATATAACGGATACGTGCGTATTTTAGCTTTCCGTATTTTGTTCATATGTCGTAGTGCGTATGGTGTCATTATGACTGAATACTGGCCGACACGAAAAGAGTCAGCTGGGTTGATGAGTCGAAGATCCAGCTCCAGCATATCAATGGACGGGTCCGTCTTCACCGCCGCGCTTATGAACAATTTATACAGGACTGTACAGTTGGACAAAATGTGGTGTGAAGATTCTTCCCGTGGACATTACTACACTGGGTCCTCTCAATCCGAATTACACTTGGTCCTCTCAATCCGAATTACACTTGGTCCTCTCAATCCAAATTACACTTGGTCCTCTCAATCCGAATTACACTTGGTCCTCTCAATCCAAATTACACTTGGTCCTCTCAATCCAAATTACACTTGGTCCTCTCAATCCAAATTACACTTGGTCCTCTCAATCCGAATTACACTTGGTCCTCTCAATCCGAATTACACTTGGTCGCCTCAATCCCAACTAAACTTGGTCTCCTCAATTCCAACTACACTTTGTCCCGTCAATAACGTTGAACACACCCTCACCTCTACGTCCTCCCTAGTCACTGTATTGGACCAAGTGTAGTTCCAAATGGTGAACTTCCATTTCGCGGCGGGGTTGAATTTCTCAGAAAGAAAATGGCTCATCTCTCAAGTCCAGGATCGTGCAAGAATATTTTGAGGGTCATATCAAAGCATGTAGCGTGATCTTCTGATTTTCATATTCTCAGATTTGAATACAATCGAACAGCAATGGTAACCGTGCAGTACGAAGCGTTGCTTCTATCATTTGGCCAAGACGGGTTCAGGTTCGAATCCCGGTAAAAACATGGGTAGTGTGTTTGCCTTACCGCACTGGCTCTCTCTCTCTCTCTTTCTCTTCCCTGGAAACACTGGCAGCAAATTAGGGAAGAGATACTATATATAGCTTATTAAGTTGCTTACGACGGTTGTTAAACCCCCAAACTGAACAACATCGAGCATTCCTGGGATGCAGAGAAAGGCAGCATTCGCCGATCTACTCTAGCATGTAATTCCATCCCGAATCCCGGGACACATTCTGTCCAGCAAATACAGAGCACCTAAGGACACCTTCCTCAATCCTCTTGAATTAATGTCACGCCGGGTACAAGCAGTTATCACGGTGAAAGAGAGCTCGACCGGGTATGAGGGTGTGGATCATGAATGTATTGGTGGTAAATGAAAAAGCACATAACGCGAAAATTTATATTTGCAAAACTTATTAGCATTGTACAAAGCAGAACATTTGCAGACAATTTTGCAAGTATTTTCGCCTAACGAATTGAGCAGGAACTTTCTCCAATCTGTGGTGTGCTTATGGTGCTAAGTAAGAAAACCTGGTTTCTCCATCTAGCGGAAAAACTAAGTTTTCGGAAGGTCAGTACATGAATCAGCTTCCTCGTGGTTAGCTTTATCCGGTCGAAAGAGGAAATTTCTGAATTCAAGTAATAGATGCGAAAATAACGTACGGATGGACAAAGCGATGCTACAAATATTAAACCCTTTTTTTTTTTTTGCGAAACATACAATGATGACAATGATAATCATAGTATGTGCAACAGAAATCTTACCATGGCCTGATATAGTACGATGTAGAAGAAGTGCAACTTCTGGATTTCTTTTCCACCTTCAGAGAGAGGATCAATGGATTTTGCATCTGGAAGGACACTGGCATTCCAATGCTGGAGTAAGTCAGGGATTTAATAGATGAAGGGATGAATGTCTTCACATAATGACCCTTATCACCATTCTTTAAGTCGAAATAGGTTTCAATGAATTCCATCACTGAAATAAAAAACACGTGTCAAAAACTAAGTTCATGCATTCAAAAATATATATGAAATAAAGGCAAAAATGTTTAATAAAATCAGAGAGGAAACATTTTCCAAGGTTTCTAGCCGAAACACAGCATTTAGAATAGTGGGTAGCTCTTTTGTTATTACTTTGCAGTTTAAGGACCCTGAGGAGACTCGAAAGCGCACGTCATCAAAATAGGTATTTTGTCAGTTGAGAAGGAAAAAAACAGAATCGAATATTTGAATTTCACTATAACAGATGCTGGAAGGTGTTCACGGGTATGTGGAGCCATGATGACTGCAGTGCATCTGGCAGCTGCTGGAGGGTTCGTGATGGAGGATCCATAGCGCAAACAACACTATCGAGGTGGTTCCACAGATGCTCAATTGGGTTTAAGTTTGGGGAATTAGCCGGCCAGGGAAGTGTTTTGAAGTCTTCATCGTGCATTTCCAACCACTCTCGGACATTTCTAGCTGTGTGGTATGTCGCATTGTCGTGCTGGAAAATCTCATTCGGCCCAGGGTAGTCAATCAGCATGTATGGGTGTACGTGGTCTGCAAGAATGGATTAATAACGACTTCAGTCCATAGGCTTTCCACGGGTATGAGTGGACCAAGGGAATGCCACGAAAACATTCCCCTGACCATAACGTCGCACCCACCAGCTTGTGTTCTGCCAGCAGTGGTTGAAGAGTGTTTGTTCTCCGATGTTTCTCGCCTTATACTCCAACGTCCATCTGTTCGATGAAGCAGAACACATGACTCATCGGAGAAGTCCTTTGCCAATGAGAAGAGGTCCAATTCCGATACTGCCGTGCAAATGTAAGCCTTTTCTGCAGACGTACCTTCGTCAGCATAGGTGCAGTGACCATCCGTCTGCATCGCAGTCCCATACGCAGCAGGGTTCGCTGAACTGTCGTTTCAGACGCACACTTCCGGTAGCCCCCTGGTTCATTTGGCCAGTGAGTTGCTGCACTGTAGCGTGTCGATCGCCCCTCACGCACATTTGCAGCCGACGTTCACCTCTCACATCAATAGGACTTGGTGCTCCGCAGTTTCCACGTCACTTATTCGCAATGGTGCCATTTCTCCAATCACGGTACACTTTAATCACAGCAGCACGCGAACAGTTCACAAACTGCGCTGTTTCAGAAATACTGCCACCCTTGGCCCGAAAGCCAATAATCATCCCTTTTTGCAAATCTGATGAATCGCTCCTTTTATCCATGACAGCAACGAGTGATATGTTTACAGAATTCCTATAGCGCACCTTATATATCTCCAAGCCAGCTCACGACACGTGCTTTCTTTCATTGGCTACGCGCTGTTGACGTCAAAAGTAGGAGGTGGTCACAATAATGTGACTCGACTGTGTGTCGTCAGCCGTAAACAACCATATATGAAAAGACATAGTTAAGTATTTCATAATATTATTATCTACTATACCGTGCAAATTAATTGGGACTTTATTCTCAGAATTGTAATGTGATCGCCAGTTGATGTCGGAAACCTACGTAAACCGATTTTATCAGCTGTGAGGTGGTGTGACTGTTAGAACTTGATAGTAAGAATGTGGTTTGACCGGTTTTAAACAGGAAGTAGGCACTTCAGCTTCAGTTGTGAGCTTTCGTGTGTGACAGGTGGATGTTAGTTTTTGCTCTCTATGAGTACGTAGTGCTTTCGTGTATTGAAAAATGGAAATTTCCCCAAGGGAGCGTGCAGAAATAATTGTTCTGAAGGATCACACTTCTATGACAGTGAGAGATATCGCTTCTGCAGTTGGTGTGGTAAATCAAGTGCATCAAGACTGCTTACGCGATACAATGCATCTGGATCATCATCTCCAAAAAGGAGAGGTAAATGTGGAAGAAAACGAAAAACAACTCCACGAACCGATAAATATCTAATCAGAAATAGTAAAATGAATCCAAAAAAAAAAAAAAAAAAGCGCCGACCATCAAAGAGATTTATTGGCTAGTGGTTGTGATGTTAGTGATTCAACTGCACACCGTAGGCTTCTGGAAGTTGGCCGGAAGGCAAGAAGACCAATGAAAAAACAATATTTGAATGCGAAAATGAAGATAAAACGTTTAGCATGGGCCAAAAAATATAAATCATGGACTGCAAAAATATAAATCTGGAAAAAAGTCATTTTCAGTGATGAAACTCATTTATTTGTGCAGGGTTACCAAGAAAAATGCCGTTAGACGAAGCAACTGTGAACCCTTAAGACCTCAGCATTCTAACAAACTGTAAAACATCCTCTGAAACAGATGTTTTGGGGTTTTTTCACATCAAATGGCACTGGAAGCTTAGTTCCTGTTCAAATTATGATGAATTCAGCCAAGTACGTAGAAATATTACAACGTAGGATTGTTCCATTCTTGCAAACTTTTGACGGGACATTTCAACATGACTTGGCCCCATGTCACAATTCGAAATTGGTCAAGACTTTCATGCTGGAAATTCAAATTCATTTGCTTGATTGGCCTGCAAGTTCACTAGACTGAAATCCCATAGAATATTTGAAGAGACGTTTAGGTAAAATGGACTGTACAACCAAAAAATGCAGGATAACGAATGTTATAAAAGTGTGGTTCCGCTATTATGAAGTCAAAAATATGTGCACTCAATTAGTGCAGTCAATGCCCAAAACGAATTCAAGATGTCATTTCTGCTAAAGGAGGACATACTTCATATTAATACAGGTATTTATCAGTGTATATCAAGGTATAGAATGATATAAAAGCATAGTTTTGGAAAAAAGAGTCATTTTTTACTTTGTCCCAATTAATTTGCACAGTATAGAACTATAAATTTTGTTTTGAGCTGGGAATAGTAGGCTTGATAGCGGTCAGTTTTCGAAATAAACAACTTGTTCAAAAATTCCGTATCATATCAGCCCATTATCCATGGGAATTCAGTACTTAATAATGTAGAGCAATTTTTTTCTGATTTGCCGATCACATACCTCACCTCTCACTCATTAATTTGCACAAGCGAGACTAAGTTTTTATGGTAAAAAAATAATTCATTTTTTACGTAGGTATTTAGACAAACGTAATTTTGTTTTGAAATAAAAACATTATACGACTTAATAATCTTTCAATGTTTTTATTTAAAACAATATTACATATTTAAATGTATTTCCTACACACAAATATTAATTATGCACAGGAAATATTTTAAGCTCTAACGCCACGTGAGTGATGCCACTTTAGGAGGCGCCTCGACTTGACTGAGCCACAAATTGGTAATACAATGTTGAAGTTAAAGTAAATGGAAAAATAACTTACCTGGAGTTTTGATATCATCGATGCTGTCTTCATCTACATACATATATGATGTAGTGTAGAAGATCTTTTTGTAAACGGTAATACGAAGTTCCTTTGGCAAGCGTGGCAGAAGGTTCAGCTACAAAAAGAAAAGGTAAAAACCAAAACGTTATTGGATTTTGGTCTCTTCTCTTCAGTGTACCGAAAATTAATGAATAAGCATAACTTTACTCAAGAAAAACATAATGCAAGCGCACTATTTGAAAATGTGCGCTTGCATACTGTAAATCAAAGAGAGGGAAGATTGCTTCTACGTTTTACCGTAAGTCTATTATAGAATAATTAAAGTTTGAGTGACCTTAGAATTTTAACGTTTAAAGTTACTATTTGAATTTAGTTACGTGAAATATCCTTATATTCTTATCCACTCGTTGGCATAGAAGTCGATGCTGAAAACCTTAATTACGCAAAATTAAAAATACTTCAAAGGCAATACGATCCGGTATTAAATTATCACAGAATTCTATATACAGTCGTGGCCTAAAGTCCTGCACTAGTAGACCGAAAGTCAATTTTTGATGATGGAATTCTATATAGAGTCGTGGCCTAAAGTCCTGCACTAGTAGACCGAAAGTCATTTTTGATGATTGAATTCTATTTACAGTCGTGGGCTAAAGTCCTGCACTAGTAGATCGAAAGTCAATTTGTGATGATTGAATTCTATATACAGTCGTGGCCTAAAGTCCTGCACTAGTAGACCGAAAGTCAATTTTTGATGATTGAATTCTATATGCAGTCGTGGTCTCAAGTCCTGCACTAGTAGACCGAAAGTCAATTTTTGATGATTGAATTATATATACAGTCGTGGCCTAAAGTGCTGCACTAGTAGACCGAAAGTCAATTTTTGATGATTGAATTATACATACAGTTGTGGCCTAAAGTCCAGCACTAGTAGATCGAAAGTCAATTTTTGATGATTGAAGTCAACTTATACAACGTAATGGTAAACTCAGGAATACATATTATACATCATTTTAAAGGAACATTTATGCTAAATTCAAGTATTTTTGAATTTATATTTTCAAAATTTTCCACTTATTCACCGTATACTTAGCACCGAGTGACTTTTGTCTGTTCCCGAAACTTAAAGCAGTTATGAAAGGTTTTCACTCCGTGGAAGACATCAAAGGTAATATTAACGAGGGTGTTAAAGGGTATTCCGAAACAGGACTTTTATGGGTGTAAAAATAAATGTGTGTGGCGTGGAGGATTATTTTTAAAGGGATGATATCGCATAACTGTACTTTTAAATTAATACAGACATTTGACATGGACCAGGAACATCAAACAGAGATCATCGCTTTTTCTACGTTTATAAGTGAGTCACGGAAAAATCTCATTGGCCGTCACCGGGAATCGAACCATTTCATATCAGATTTTCCATGTACCTATATGATAACACACATTGGGCTAATATTAATGTAATTGCATTGCTTTGTTTTTTCAATACATATGACTTCTGCTGATATTATTTCTTTCTGTTTTTTTCTTTTCGGTAAATAAGTTCCATATTAGCCCAATCTGGTGTTGCTTTATCATTTAATCTGTAATCTATTACTGCTGACTTATTCCAATTTTTTTCCATATTACTGCTTTTTCTATTCCAATTCTTTATTTGCTCATCAAATTTTATTTAATAATCCAGGTAATCAAAAGTACTAGGCGTCAAAATTAACCCCTTATACTTTTGCTTATCTGACATTCCACACTGATTTCAATTTCATTACCAAAAAGAAATTTCAACTTACACCTTGGAAGATCGTTCGGTATTCACTCCTAGGAATGGAAGGAGGCAACTCAAATGGCATCTTCGTTCCGAAAATGTCCAGTACATGTTCATCAATAATATTTAGCAAGTCAGTGATATTTAATCCTTGAATAACGGCAGCACCCTAAAAATAAAACACATTATTTCATCATTTGGCATCCACTAATACAGTTATTCTGAATATAAGTTCAACTCAAATGTATGATTTTTTTCCCCGGAGTATTGTAACATTTTCATATTTTTGTATGCCCATTCACTTTATTTTTGAAAGAAAACTAAGAATTGAAGAAAAATACATTCATTTTTTTCCTATTGTATGGACATGGTTAAAATAATAGCTCAAACGTTCACTGGGTCTGAAATTCAGATAAGCATTTTAAAAGCAGCTATCGATTGTAAATTTACTGTTAAGGCTTATTAACATGTTCGTCCATCAACCGTTTTGAAAAAAAAAAAAAAAGTTTTTCTTTTAAAGTAAAAGGATGCGTTTAGCTGTATCATAAGAATTCCACGAGGAATTTAGCATTTTCACATATTATAATGAATTCAATGAAACTATCAATATATATCTTTTCTTTTTCCATTATAAGCTCATAATGTCTATTTTAGTAATCTTTTTCCTTAAATATCATTGGAAAAGTTTAAGAAATCAAAAATTTCCACTACTGTCGTATCATGTTGCACATAATTATTCTCCCTATGTAAATTTTTGAAGTTTGTTTATTCGCAGTCTGAATTTAATCAACGCATTTTTTCAACTTCGAAAATGAAATTAAGTTCCGATTTCACAAAACATTAACTTCATTTTTATTTCGTATTTGGGCAAAGTGTTTATGAAGGCAAAGAGAGTTTTCTTCATTTCTACAAGCTAGTTCAGTTCTTTAGAATGTCGCAGGCCCATTGGTTAAACAAACACCTGCAAATCTGGGTCTAGGAAGCAGAAAGATCACGATGCATGTTTGTTTCTCTATCACATGGACGTAGAACGTGCATACATTAAGCACGAGATCAAAACAGCAACGTTGCTGCAATTTTTCAATGCAGTTTTTACCAACGGAATTGTTTTGTGAGTACTGTAGTTTTTTGTGTCCTTTTCCTTTAGTGTGTCATCTAGATGTCATTTGTTTGTTAAAGTGTTGTGGCTCGTAAGAAGTGAAACAGCTCTTTTTCCTCAAAGCGTTGAAAAGAAATGTTTTTCTTTTTTGAAAACCTAAGAAGTTATAAAATTTGAAGCGCCACTGTACATACTCTGAAATCACCATTGCATCATAAACTCTGTTCTGCATGTGCTTTTCGTTTTTTAGTGCTGTGGTCATTAAGAATAAACATATTAATAGTGAGGTTTTCTTGTATACCTTCCAATGTTCACCACTTTTTTCAGTGTTTTGACATTGAAGAAATCGTAGAAGCTCCTAGTACCTAATTTTTCTAAAGACTACTCAATCGTAGAAGCTCCTAGTACCTCATAATTTTAAAGACTGAACTTTCATTTAGTATTGTTATTATTTTTTCAATCGTCACAAAGGACGGTGACCAGCTCTCCATCGCTTACTTTTGGTTGAGACGTTCCGGTAGTCCAGTGGTCTGAGGCACTTCCCTCTGACCTGAAAACCAAAAAACCAGTAGCCACAATCACACAACGCAATATGATTTAGATACACGGTATTACTGGCTACATTTTAATATACAACTGGCTATCTGCACCGTCACTACTGACCTGGGAAACACTCGTGAAATAAAACGGCATGAACTTATGTATCAGCCCAATATCTCGATGTAGATTTTGATTTTCATTTGAATCAGTGTCGGTGTTACCAAAACATACGAGTAATTTGAGAAAGCGATGAGCTGTCACAGTAAGAAATTTAAACAGAGAAGTAACGAAATTTACGTAAGAAACAGAAACTCAAAAGGAAGGCTGAATTACACGTATATGTTGCAAGTTACTTTTCTGTTTTCATTAAAACCTTTCGGGGACAGAAAAATTATAATTCAGCTCCTCTACAAGTTGAAATTCTTTTTGGAGCTGCCACAGCATAATACAAAAGCCATCTACCATCAGAAAAATAGTACGAAATCAGGTTTAGCCTCGCGTTGCAGCTGTTTCATAACTAGTGAGAGAACAATGTTCCCGTAGTCAAAAGGTTGTCCCTTTTGATCGCAGCTATCATGACTTCGGCGAAGCTGTCATGAAAATTCCCGGGATAAAGGAAATGAATCGCCTCGTAAGCGGAAGATCTGTTAAATGCAATGCTTTTAAATGATTACATCCTTGCAGTAAAAGAATCATTTCTCTAATTACGTTTGTAAAAGGAAAGCATTTGTCTTACCTGAAAGATAACATCTTGCATACTTTGGATGTTGTATTGTAGAGAAGAGTAAAGAGCGCTTGAGATGGCTGACTCATTGTTTTGAACATATGCGAATCGCATATCAGTCCCGAAGTGCCTCAGTTCTAGAAAACAAAACAAATTATTGTGAGACTAACTTTTTGAAAGACTGGAAAGACGTTTTTTAGAATGATTTTATGTATGCTAGGACAAGTATGCAAATAGCGATCAAAAAATAAGCTTTTAAAACTAAAACTACATAATATCGTACTGCAAACTTGTGCTCCTCACAGATCGAACTTAACTATAGACTGATCATTTCTTTTCTTGCAGTGAGACAAATACCAGATTGCTTACGATCGCCCTTACCTCACTACTAGATATCCGTTTTGCCGACAGATTACAGGTCTAACTCTGCAGGAATGTATGTAAATCGATTTCATCGTAGAAACCCGATTTGTATGATTTCCTTTCGAGCACTGCCAAGGTTATCTGTTTGTATAGTTTTTTCAATTCCTTGACGATTTTGTTGATTTTCAGGGTAGTTAATTACTCTCGAAAATCAGTACCTAGGATTTCAAATACGAGCCAATATAACAATATTTCAAAATATAACCAACCATCGTATTTAGCACGCGATGGTTGGTTATTCGACCATTTTCCTAACTTAACGCTGAAGTACCGATAGTATGACCGTACTAATTTGTAAATTCTGTTCAACAATACACAAGCTTTTGTTTGATATTGCATTTGCTGATTCTCATTTCCAAGAGTTCAACAGCCAGCAACTTAAAATTCGACTGAATACGCCTGGAGCGTCTTTATACTATGCGGTAAATCCTCAAAAGTTTGCGATCACTATTTTAACCATAAAAAAGTTAATTACTGAGCATTATCTTGGAATCTTTGTTAATGTAAACCTTTGTTTATCGAAATTTAAAAGTGTATTTAAAAATATGCTTCGAGTAGTAGTTTACCGAATTCGCCGCTAATGATTAAGTCAACATTAATTTAACACTTTAACCGGCTGAAGCGGTTTAACTCGGGGTTAGCAAAATGGGCCGAAATCAGCTCGAACAAATATATTCGCTGTCTAAGGAGGGGCGGAACGCTGCTGGAGCAAGTGAACATGCGCATCAGAAAGAGCTGCTTTTCTC
This sequence comes from Macrothele yani, assembly GCA_039090855.1. Taxonomy (NCBI): domain Eukaryota; kingdom Metazoa; phylum Arthropoda; class Arachnida; order Araneae; family Macrothelidae; genus Macrothele; species Macrothele yani. The sequence goes on along the minus strand of CM077030.1, from coordinate 71,995,688 downwards.
TTAGCTTTATTATTTAAAGTGGTCAGTAGAGAAATAATTGACACTATTTAATTGCTGACTGAGTTTTTACCTCTCAAAAGGACTATAACAATGGTGATGAATCTAAGAAAGGAGAGAGTTGTGGGAGTCACTTTATCCTACCCAGTAGCATGGTGTCCGTGTCAGAGGGACTTGTCCTTCTCCATCATCTCTTGGGTAATGGAGTACAGAATGAGGGACTAGATAGGATCACTTATCAAGTTTGACAGGTTTATGATCGGAACTGCTGAGATGAGAGGTGAGAAGGAATTGCTTTTTCCATAGCTTTCGTAAAACCCATCAGCTATGTAAACATTTCTGTTTGGGGGGCGAAGAGAATTTTGGGGACCATTTGGTTCAGATACATTGTCCGCCTAAAGGGTTAAATTAAAATTATAGTGTTTAAAAAGAGCAGAGCTGTCAACTAAATTGAGACAAGATTCAACAGTTTGCACGAAAATATTAGGTAATCCTTGAGCCTGTGGATCCAGTTCATTGGAGTATGTTTTGGGAAAGACTTGTATAATATTCCGAAGTTTCAAGTTTCTTCTACACAAAATTGTTGGAATGTTTAAAAACTAATTTACGTATAGTACCCATCCATTCCTACCCCTCGCTCCACTCTCCCTCTCTCTTTCATTTTAAACACGCTTGCCGCAAATTCGGAGTACTGCAATTTATTCCCATAATGAGTTTTCGTAAATAACGAATAGAAAACATTTAAACGTCTAACAAAGCCTTTACAATTTACGTTAAGCTAGTTCAACTGAAAAAATTTACTGGAAGGACAGTCGGAATTTTTGCTTTCTATAAAATCGCTTTCTTTTACTTTCTTTCTCATTTTAGTGGCGAAAATGAATAACAAATTTATACAGCTAAAATTAAAGTTGCTATGGTATTATCCGAAAATATGAAATATTTCTGAAAATAAATTTTTAAAAATCAAGAAATTATGAACAGTGCGTCCTTACATGGAAATAATTCAAACCACTAAATTCAGTCTAGCATCACCTTTAAATTCTTTACTTAGTGTTATTATTTAAGCAATACCACTATCTTAACATAAGTCTTCCTGTAACATATTTTACTACTGATTCTGTTTTCAGAACTCTGCGCCCAATGTAAACTTCATTCTTTCGTACCAAATGTTCTGGTCCATTCGAAGAAAGAGCAAGAAAGTGATTCAAATCTATAGAAGACCGATAGAGTTGTTTCAGTTGTTAAAAAACTTGAAGGGTCAACAATTTTGTGGAGCATTTTTAACGCCTTTATAAGCATCAGGGGTTATTAAAAGTTATCCGCTAATCCCTAGAGGATCTGGAGACGCCACCTGCTACTGACTACCAAATCAGGACACGTGATTGAGAGAATCGGTTTCGGATCCTCCTGGCTGTAGCATGCTACTACTGACTGTCAAAATGGGACACGCTACTCTGCGGCGGCTGCTACTCACTATCGGAATGAGACACACCCCAGTGCGGTGGACTGTCGGATTCAGCCAGAGTCTAATGTTAAGTCTATGGGGGATCCGTCGGATCCGTCTACGCAGACTCCGCACTTACATACTACTCGTGTGTCTCTTTTTTTCTTAAGGTTTAACGACCCCATGACCATTTACAGCTGTAAGGTGTTTCTTCTTCCAAATTTAGGGCTATTGGCTCAGTGGAAGGGACAGAATCCTGCACCCAAACTCAACGCCCGATCAGGCTACTCACTATCGGAATGGGACACGCCCCCTGCGGTGGGCTGTCGGATCCAGCCGGAGTCTAATGTTAAGTCTATGGGGGATCCGTCGGATCCGCCTACGCAGACTCCGCACTTACATACTACTCGTGTGTCTTTTTTTTTCTCAAGGTTTAACGACCCCATGACCATTTACAGCTGTAAGGTGTTTCTCCTTCCAAATTTAGGGCTATTAGCTCAGTGGAAGGGACAGAATCCTGCAACCGAACTCAACGCCCGATCAGCCAGAAGTCAATACAACCGACCAATCGGCCGTCTGATTTAGAATTACTATCTACAGGTATTAAGAATAATATTTCAGTAGAAACAAAACGGAAATTTTTTTATGAAATACGAGAAACTGCACCAATGCTTCATTTTCAACTGACCCTAAAACATTAGGTGCCCTATGCGTTTCAAGTTTACAGAAATAAATTTTAAAAAGACGAGTACGTCATTTTATCTGATTTACAGTTGCTGTGTTTAACTAACGACGAACTGTTGTTTAAATTTTTTTAAGTTGAAACTCACCATCGAAGAACGTCTTGACAACCTTCTTGGAGTACTGCCATCCAATATCATGATTCTTTACTTGAGAAATGATGTTCCTAATCTTGTTAGCACTGAAATAGAAAATTAAAAGAAATGCTAAAATAATTGAAAATTTAAACATAATAGAAATGGAATCTTTTTTTTTTTTGTTCTTCAGTAGATAGTTCCTTTTTTCTAAATCGATTGCCTTCACTTATTTTTAAAAACACGAGACGAAGAGCGATAAGGAAAAACCAATGCTGTTCTTTGTTTTTCGAAAAGGGAGCAGCATTTCTTTAATTTTCTTCTAGATCCTCAATGATAAAGTGGTATAAAATTCACTACTGTGTAAAGCAATGCAAAAAAAAAAATGCTGTATTTATAGAAAAGAAACCTTTACACCGTAACTAGAGAAAATTTATTTTTCAGCAATGCAGCGACGGATTTACAGGGAAGCCCACGGAACCAAAGCACAGGGCCCTGCGATGTTGGGTGGTACCCAAAATAACGATTATTTATTATTATTTCTTTTCTTGTAAAAAAAAAAAAAAAAAAAAAAAAAAAAAAGAGCCTCATATGAAGAATAAACTCGCTGTTCTGTGTTTTGGGAGTATGATTCAGCCCGGACACAAAATATGGCATCTACAAATATTAATTTACTGACTTAAATGCATGGTGACTATATATTTTGATTCACCCTAAGATGGCACTGCAGTTTAGGTACAAGAGCCTAGGCATTCACTTAACCTTCGGGGACGGTCGAGAGTTATGTTCATCCGCGTCATTCCCCATCATGTCCTGCCGTTAACAGCCGCCAATCACTTGCCCCATCAACTCATTGGCATCCTTGTCACGCCGACGCTACACATCTACGAATACGTGTGTTGGTCTAATTTTAAAACTTAATTTCTGAAGATAGTTCACTTTTAGCTTTGTCTAAAATAAATATATGTACTTATAAGTAAACAGCTAAGACAATATGAAATACGATTCTGGGCAATTAATGAGTTGGTTTCCACGGAAAATGTTGGGAACTACTTTTAGTCGCGGCGATAGTTTCACGTACCTTCCCTTTCATTGTCATCTTAGGGTTAATCGAAGTACAAGTATCATTTTGAGCGTAATACTACTTTATGATGCCCTGAAATTCACCTTAAAGACTGAGGTGATATTTCTGACGGTTTTAATTTTAATGTAATGAACATTTTGCTCTTTATTTCGATTTTTAACATGACCACTCATCTTTTCCTTAAAACGCGCTTTCCTCATTCAGTTCAGTTGAAGAAGCAATCACGTGACTGTTACAGTCCAAGTCAAATGACATTAGAAAAGCTTTTTTTTTTTAATATGAGACAGGCTCATTTATTTCATTTATGTTAATGGAACCATCAATTGGGTGGAAGCTGATAATATGCGATAGCAAATTCCACAGCTCGCACTAATGCGAATTAAAGCAGTGTCATGGACAAAATCACTTCTAACATCCTAAATGTCAGTATTGTGCTTCAAGGATCACACTTATAAAAGTTGTGAATTTCAACTAATATATACACTTGCTGTCTTAAAGCACGATAAAACCGCAATAGGCTCCCTAAAACACTCAATAAAATCACATTTATTAAAAATTCTAAAAGCCCATTTATGTTAACACCGACGAGCGCTTTCGAGGTCTCAAGACCTCACTATCAAGTCACTGAATAAAACCCCGAAACACTCGGGGCTTTTAGAGTTTTAAATAAATGTGATATTTAAACATTTATTAAAATTCTAATAGCCCCGAGTTTTTCGGGGCTTTTAGAATATCAATGAGGTCTTAAGACCTCATTATCAAGTCATTATCAGTGACTTGATAACGAGGTCTTGAGACCTCGAAAGCGCTCGTTGGTGTTAACGTAAATGGGCTTTTAGAATTTTTAATAAATGTGATTTTATTGAGTGTTTCAGGCAGCCTATTGTGGTTTTATCGTGCTTTAAGACAGCAAGTGTATATATTAGTTCAACAATCAGCACGTTGTATTAAATTTTGGTTGTGAATTTCCTTCATTAACTAAGGTCCCCCAACTGTAGCTTCCGCCATTTCCTCCTACAAAACCCCGGTTTATTAAATTTGATTTTGATAGATACAATAGCTTTTGAGTTTCGCGACAACAACCTGACAACCCCCACCCCACCCCACCCCCCCACACACCACTGTGAAAACAGTCAAATCATCTTCGAGGGAACCCAGAATGTGTACTTCTATCAACATCTCGGAGTTGATCTCCTTTTTTTTTTTTTTCTATATTACAATAACCTTTCACATATTAGTACATGAAATTAAAAATATGGGTTATGCTGCAAGAAACTGAGGTTCTAAAGAATAGTGAGTAAAATAAGAACGGGGGATGGGGGCAAACGATGCAGTGCGCTGGGCCCTGGTAAATCCGGCAATGACAAATTTCAGGCGTAAGGTGATCACTCTGAATGGTGTGAATGGCTAACAATTTCATTCCTTCATGGTGTCTTACATTGCACCAATGCGGTAATTCTTACTAACAAAAAAAAAAAAAAAAAAAGAAGAAGAAGACAGCTGAAACAAGGATTCAAACTCTAATGTAAATCTCAGCACTACTGAACGTTTTCTAACGCTCTTCACTGATAGAAAATCAACGCGATTGCTTTTTCAGTCCAAGAATACGGTTAATAACATTGTAACGATACAGTGAACTACAAAGCTCTGCTTATAAACCGGACAAGGTTTAATGAAAACACATCTGATTACTGTTTGATGGAAGCATTGAAGTAAGAGTTCTTAGTGGCTGAGTATCCTTGCTTAAAGCGTCATTTCTGGGTGAATTTCCACAGTGCGGTTTCCTCTACTATTATAATGCATACTCAAGAATCAAAGACAAATTTTTATATTTTACACTAATTACACGCACCTTGTGTTTAGTTTAATGACTACCCTGAAACAATTACCGAGCAAAAAGCTTGATGTGTGCAACAGTGTCGAATTTTCTACACCGCTAGACCCCTAGTAGTCAGAGCCGGACTGGGGCTTTAAAGGCCCCTAGGCTAGCGGGACCCGAGGAAAAGACATCTGAGTGGGCCCCCAAAGAACTTATGATGGAGAACTATTATGAAGTCCGTTAAAACACGAAGCTGTAACTAATAAATTACCTGCAAAGTTTTCATATTAGGTCACTTTATTTTTCATTGTTCTCACAAGAATATGAGTTAAAAGCTTAAGATTCCTAGATTTTGTCTCGGATTTTCTGATGATTTAGCATTGTATACTTTTCTTAGTGCATCTTTATTGCTATAGAATGTGAACCCGCAGGGGACTTCGACCATTAACGGTTCCAAGAGCAAATTGGGAGGTGTGGGTAAATGGTAGTGATAAAGCCGAAACTGGATTGCCGAACTCATCCTACACAGCGACATGAAACCTTTACCCTGGGTTTGTCACTGCGTTGATATCTGCTCTTCTTCTAGCTTCTGTCCAAGTGGAAACCATATGAGACAAAGGTAAAGCTATTTATAAACCTCTCTCTCTCTACTCATTTACGTATTACTTGTCCAAGCATGCTTCCTGGTCCCTTGGTAATGGTGAGCGCCAGAGCTATAGCCCCTATGTCCCCCCCCCTTAAACCGGTCCTGCTCGTAGCATACAACTCAGTCAAATAATCAGTACTTCCAAGTCTAAAATTTTGTTCAAGTGTTGTTTTCACGTGACTATACCTTATGGGAGCAGAAAAATATTTTATTCCAGGGTCACAATTTGATCTCTCCCCTGTGTTCATTGTTCTTACCTCCTGATCATCCGATTTCTTGTCTCCCTCGTTCGACGCCTCTCGTCAAGACGTTCATTATACACTCATCGTCAAAAAAATAGTTGCACCCAGAAGGACGTGTCAGATTGCAATGCTATTCAGGAGGAAGGTAGAGGTTAGCTGGAACAATAAATTATTAAACATTGAGACTGATATGGACAATATTTATGGAGCTACACGCCAATAAGTAGTGTCTCCCAGTATGGCGTCGGGCAGCCATGTGTGCTCACACAGCCTGCCCGACGTCTTGGCATGGAGTTGTACAGATTCCTAATGGTGTCCTGCGATAAGCCATCCCATGCAGTTTGAATCTTCTCACGCAGTTCCTGCAGATTGCGCGGTAGGGGTGGAGTGTAGATAGCGCGTCCAATAGCATCCCCCACATTTTCAATCGGTAATAGGTCTGGAGATGCGGCTGGCCATGGCAGAGTGTCAGTGCCTTGAAGGCAAACTGTCGAGACAGCAGCAGTATGCGGACGAGCGTTGTCTTGTTGGGAAATCCCACCGGAGTGAGCGTTCAGAAAAGTTAGGTCCACTGGTTGTAGGACCTCATTAACGTAACATTGAGCTGTCAAAGTACCTGTAATGAACGCCAAAGGTGATCTGGCTTCGTAGGGAATTGCACTCCACACCATGACACCAGGCCTTCTGGTCATGTGACGCTCAACAGCAAACCGTTTATCTTGGCGCTGACCACGGTACCTCCACACACGAATTCTATGGTCGTCTCCTCCAAGACAAAAGCGGGACTCGTCACCGAAGCACTCGCTGCCATTCTGAGTGGTTCCATGACAGTCTGGCACGACACTATTGCAGTCGTTGGTGACGATGCAATGGTGTTAAGGGCAGTCATCGTCACGGTCTGCGTGCGTGTAGTTCTACGTCTTGCAGTCGTCTGCCAATGGTGCTGCCACTAATCGGACGATGCATGGAGGGCACCAATGTTCGCTGAATATCCGCAGTCGTGGCTGTTGGGTCACTCCGCGCAGGTCGGACAACCTGTTGGTTCTTTCTCTCCGTGTTTCGTCCAGTTCTCCCTGACCTTTCCTGTCGCTTCTGCCTGCCTTGTTCTATCCAATTCCGCCAACACCGTGCTATGGTGGTATCCGCACAACTGGCATGGCGCGCAATGCAGCGATAAGACCATCTCGCTTCCCGGAGCCCGGCGTTGTGGCCCCTCTCAAACTCCTGCAACTGCTCGAATTGCTTCCAAAGTTTTGTCCGAGACATACATACTTTACTTGCAAAGGATGCAACCAACACAACAGCATGAATCAGAATGGCAAACGCGCGCAACGGGACGAACTTATATAGCTGGTCAGGCTATATAAGGTCATCCCAACTTACCATCCTTGTCATATTTTCACCAAAAAACGGATTGCCATCTTCGAAATTATTTGTATTGTGTGGTGTAATCCCGTATTCAATTCATGATTTATCTGCTCCTCCGGGCAATCACGGGATTAGATTCTTAACCTCCAGATTCGCTAAACATGAATGCTGGTTGTTCGACTAGTGAATCCTGTGATGGTTATATTCAAATTAATCGGAAACTTGAGACTGGTCGTTCTGGGTGGTGTAATGGTTAGCATACCCGGGCGCTATGTAGGAGACGAGGATTCGATTCCCTCTCCAGGATGGCGAAATTTTCGGATATCATCTGACTTACCATCCTTGCAATATTTACACCAAAAAACAGATTATCATCTTCAAAATTTGTATTGTATGGTGTAACCCCGTATTCTATTCATGATTTATTTTAAGATTGTAGAATGTAATCGTAACACTTAATAGCATTTATACAAGATATATGTAAGTAAGTTATTTTGTTGTACTGTATAACTTGCGAGTCTGTGACGTTACAATGCATCGCCGTTTTCTTAAGGGCTTTTTGATCTGCTGCTGCCCGCAGAAGATTTTGTGCCATGCCCTGTGAATACTGCAATAAGACGCAAAACTTTAAAACACATGGTGTTCTTCCACAGCCACTGATCGTTTCAGCCGCTCCATCGTTATTACCATTTTTCAATAGCCGATTGGTAAGCACGATCTGAGCCCGACGTACATTCTAGGAAACCGCCAGACATTGTCAAATCAGGTTTGCGAAATGTACACTAATTAAAGTGTTCGCGAACGACCTAATATTTCATTGCAACAAAGATAATAATTCCTGCTTAAAGATTAGAGAGTTTGATAACGAAGATTTGGGCTCTTACGTTTCGCGCAGGCATGGAGTAGAAGCATTGCCCATTGTCTGAAGAATAGAATACACGTAGCTACCAACTTCTCTGCTAGGCTCGTGCCAGGAGTCGACGGCAACATGTTGAAGGAATTCTGTTGATGGACGACAATGCATGATAAGACTGAAAGCAGCATTCCTGACTCTCGGTACCTCAGTTCTGTTGAAATACACAGGCATTGTGATCTCCATAATCTGTAATATAAAAAGCACACACCATAAATTACAAAACTTTGATGTTAAAACATTAAATTTAAACATATCGTTAGTAATGGCACAATGACAGAATTTTTATCTCAAGTGTTAGTATCTGTACACATTGAACATCCAAAAGATGGGAAAGTACAACAAAACAAGTAGGAGTTTATAGTAAAGATTATTCTATGTGGAAAAATTCTTCGGACATAGCTCGTACGTGAAATTCCAAGAGGTCGCCCCGGTGGCGCAGTGGTCTAAGCACTGGCTTCTTATCACTCCTCTGAGGTGGGTCCGGGTTTGAATCCCGGTGAGGCATGGTTGTTGTGTTTATCTTACTACCCCGACTCTTTCCCTTCCCTGGAAGCAGTGGTCCTAAATTAGAGCCGGGAGACTGTTTATAAACCATCGATGTTGTTCACGGTGGTCGTTAAACCTCTAAACAAACAAAAAAGAAGGTCTAAGAGCTGTTTCGTAGAGAATACGAAATCAGAAGAGTGCTCAATAAACCCGTAATCCGTTCTTGGTTTTTTAAGATTAAAACTTATGGGACTGTGGAAACCCTCAACGCGCAATCAAATGACCGCCTAACTCACTCAGGAATGCAAAAGAAACGAACAGCTGAAGTCATAGATGCAGTCTGAGAATCCGCTGCAGAGAACCCAAAGCGCTTAATCGGACGACAATGCGAATCACTCAGTTGGCCTCTCCTAACAGCGAAAATAATTTTGAATTCTCGCCGTACACAGAATGCAGACGTAACAAACACTCACAACTGCAGATAAAGTAAAAAAAACTCTTGGCTGAGAAATTGCTAAAGAAAACTGAATTTGTACCATGGTTTGTTGAAAACCTTTGAATGAGTGGGAAGTCCACTTTCACCCCAATGGTAAGATTAATCCGAAGAATGCTATGTACTGAAAAACTAAGAAAGCTCTGAAGGTTACAATGAGCATTACATTAAGAGAAAAGAACTGATCTGAAAGAAATTTCTAAGGCAGAAATCATTGGAGCTTTGTAGAGTGAAGAGAAGAACCACCATCAAAAGAGCAATGTTTGAGAAGTTATGAAAAGAGCTGGAACCACTATGTCCAAACTATAACGGTCATATTTGTTTTTCCTGAACTTTCTTTGTAAAAAAAAAATCACAACTGAGAAAATAGAAAGACGATATGAGAATCTGTACATAGTGTCGCACACATGTGAAATTTATTTGCGGCAATCCCGTCAATCAGAACCTCTGATACAGCAAGAAGTTCTTCGTCAAAGCCATTCTAAGAACTTATTGTTTCACCCTTCCGTCATAGTTCTTACAACTCATTCAATAGCATGATAAAAAAATCTGTAGTAGAGTAACCACATAGAAGTATACCTCGAATTCTTCATCTTTCCATTAAAATGAAAAAGATACAGTAATCTCTGCCAGGCATATCATATCAACTTTCTGCATGCATAGAGGATCAATGTGCCTGCATAGCATTTACACTTCTGAGGAATGATAAATTAAAAAGTATATGCGCCAAAAACTTGATTACATTTGTCTTACTGCCTCTCTTTCTTACAAGCCACTGTATGGTTTTTTTTTTCTTAATCATTCAGTCGCTCTAATTTTGAAAAAAAATTATCTGGTCAACATCACTTCACTTTTGTTTGATCCTGCTACCTGTCATAAAAATGCCGTTTCAAGCAAACACTGCAACTGAATCTCAATTATTCGACGACGACTTTGCGTCATTCCAAAAGTCCAAAAGTTAATAATGAACACACAATATAAATGAACTGTTTTAATAAAAGCACCACTCATTCGTTCACCGAAATTCGAACCCGGATCTATATCGGAAGAATGGTCGAAAGCCAGCGCTTAAACCACTGCGCCACGGGGTTGGCGCTGTATATCGTTGTACACCCTTAGCCGAGGGTCACGTAGGAACTTCCTAGAATTTATTTCTTTAGGAATTCACTGGCAGTCAGTCAAGTCAGTAAATTATCTATACACATACACACATACCAGTCACTAAATTAGAACACGTATGCGGTTTGATATACATTTCACATGGTGCTTCAGTGCATCTACGTCTACATCATACCAGGCGTTCACCAGGCAATCCTTTAACTTGATCATATTTGACGGACGAAGACTTTGTTTCCGGATCTGTTTTTCTAACCTGCCCCATACGTTCTCAATAAGGTTCATATTTGGGTTTTGTGCTGTCCAGAAAAGATGGTGTAAGTCGCTGTCATACTCGCTGAACCACTGTTGAGCATATCTTGCGCAATGGATTTTAACATTGTCGTCAACGAAACAGCCGTCTCCTGCTCGATAAAAAGTTAACATTACAGGATGATGGCAATAATGTTTAGATAATCCTTGGAGGACACCCAATCTTCCAGTAATATTGCAGGGCTTGTTCTGCACCAACAGGATGTGTTCCATACCATGACACAATCTCCAGAACCTTGAGTTGTGTTTACAAGACAATATGTGCGCATTGCTATATAGGAATCCCACCAAACTTTCTGCCTGTCGTTGATACATAACAAAGTGTACTGCAACTGGTCGGACCACGTGGCGTTCTTCCAGTGTCCCGTCACTGTGACCACTGCAGACAAACTTTGCGGTTCTTCGCAGAAATATGTGGTTTCCATATGTGCATGCTATTCCTAATCCCTGTCCTCTTCAATTCCCTGCACATTGTTCGCTGAGGTTCGGTCGAGAACAGCCTTCATTGAATGCTTCGGTCAACTGGTACACACAGGAAGTCCTATTTCTCCGTACAAGCCTTCTCGGCCGTCGGTGATATCGTTCCTGATAGATCATCGTCTTGCCGCAGTTACATCTCTTGGACAAGTAATGTGGGCTATTTTCCCACTGACTAAAGACCGGGGATGTCTCACCTTTTGAGAAATCAGTCAGGTCTGCTATTTTCAAGATCATCATTCCAGCTAGAAGGGCACCCACAATAAGCTCTTTATCTCATTCCGAAAGATTCTTTGTTTTTCCCACTGTGGTCAACACTACTGACGAGCAACAATCTTAAATAGTTACTTAGATCACGGGCACCCACAATAAGCTCTTTATCTCATCCCGAAAGATCCTTTGTTTTTCCCACTGTGATCAACACTACTGACGAGCAACCATCTTAAATAGTTACTTAGATCACGGGCACCCACAATAAGCTCTTTATCTCATCCTGAAAGATCCTTTGTTTTTCCCACTGTGGTCAACACTACTGACGAGCAACAATCTTAAATAGTTACTTAGATCACGGGCACCCACAATAAGCTCTTTATCTCATCCCGAAAGATCCTTTGTTTTTCCCACTGTGGTCAACACTACTGACGAGCAACAATCTTAAATAGTTACTTAGATCACGGGCACCCACAATAAGCTCTTTATCTCATCCCGAAAGATCCTGTGTTTTTCCCACTGTGATCAACAGTACTGACGAGCAGCAATCTTAAATAGTTGCTTAGATCACGTCACGTATTCCGGATACACGCTGCGTAAGTAACATTTATGTACATCTGCATAAAGGTTTATGATTCAGTGTTTGCACTTCTGTCCTTCTCGAAGAAATCCAACCGTCCCTTTACATTCATGAAAATTTCCCTTTAAAAACAAATTCCGATATTTTTTCAGAATGTCTATGAGAATTTTCTCACCTAGTTCCGCTTGGAATCTCAACGACAATGCCATTTTCAGGATGTGAAATATGGTATAGCCAAAGAGATTGCTACGATTGATATGTAGTGTATGGCATGATGCCGTCAGAGAACAATATTTTAAACGGAATGAAAATCAAGTTTTCAAATGTAGTGGCAATAAAATTCATTGATATGTTTGTGTGAAAAAAAAAGTAACAGAGGAACTTGTACAATAATTTAAATTCCCTTCTCGTACACTTTCCATAAAGATACGTGGTATGGAGATTTGAGTACATATGGTATAATGAATGTGTACATACCTCTTCTGGGTAATAATTAGCAGCGTGGTGCAGAGCATAAATACTGACACTTTTGATGAAATCTATATCTCCGGGGACGTAATCAAAAATGTCTCCTGCAAGACCGTTGACGTATGGCTTCAGAATATCGAGCGAAGTACTGTAGCCCAGGCGGGCTATAGCTTGGATATAGAGAACCTTCTCCTTCAGAGTACGTGCACTTTCCAACTTGGTCTTCATATCCTGCAAAATAGAAGGTGAAATTCTCTTATTATACGATATTTCTGATATAACTTAACTGTCAGTATTGTAACGTACTGTATACTCTAATATAACTTTCCTTTTTAGTTACTGTAAAAAAAGGGTGTTATGTAAATGACACATAATAACCTCAGGGTGTGATTCCTTGAGAAAATACAAGCAAAAAGTGTTTAGGAACATTTAGTCATTTAAGGCTTATTTATTGAGACATCGGCCCTTAAAGTTTGGTGACGTCATATCCGCAACTTCCATAAAGCGAATTTTCCAAAACTACAGACGAACACAAATAAAGCCACAAACACCTCACAGACGTATACAAATAAAGCTTACTCTACATAACTATCTCCGTTACAAAAGCCACAGAGATACGTGGGAGATAATCATTTGAATGGAGTTACGTTCGTTTTCTATGTTTTCTGTGAAAATGTGGTGATATAATGCCCCTCTGATGCCCTTGTGCATCTTTGCTAGCCAATTAAAACATGAACTAGGCCAAGCCGCCAACGGTAACCGATAACTCGGGTACAGTTGGAAAATGTTGAGCGAAGCTATTGCAAAATCTAAGTTCATTAAGGCGTCTATTATAACTAATTCTAAAAAAAGAACGCGTAAAATTTATGACTTCCAGAACAAAAGTACGAAACATTCTAAAGAAAGAAATGCCTAAAATTTATCATGAACTACTTTCCTTCACGCCTTCACGTTGGTTGTGATCAGGTTGCATGTAAACAAAGCGGAAAGACACACTCAGATCGGGAACCACGTTTTTCATTTTGTATCGCGAAATACACACACACACACACACACACACACACACACACACATGCACAAACATCCTTTTATTGTTATAGATTAAGCAAGTGTTGAGCTAACAGACGGAGTTTTCCATTTCTTCGTTTTTCAATTCAAACGATTTTTTTATATTAATGTTAGTGAGCTGAACTTTCGTGAAACGGTTCAAGTAAAAGACCATCTAGTTTTAATTGAAATTCCTCAATGACACAGAATTTCGGGAATCGGATAGAGTCAAAACCTGACCACGGACGATGTCCAATCGCATGCCAAAAATCGCGGGGATCTGATGTGTCATGTCGTAGCTATGCCCGACAACTAATTGTCCCGAGTCTTGTATAGAGAGCGGACTTTTTCAATTATTATTAAAATTGGTCAATTTTTTAATGGTCATTATTTTTATACGACACCACCAATCACCATGATGCCAACCCCATGTCACTCACCATGTCCTTCCTTTTCGCTGGGGCAAGTGTCACAGCGATCGGCTGAAGATCTTTGGAGGAGATAGGTAACAAACGACTCTTTCTCAAAACTCGGAAAAACCCATAAAAATGCAAGTTTTTGGACGATTACTCCTCAATGACACGGAATTTCGGGAATCAGAAGGCGTCAAAACCTAACCATGGACGATGTCCAATCGCTTGCAAAACATCACGGTGCTCGGATATGTCATCTCATGCCTATGCCCGAACAATTAATTGTCTCGAGTCTCGTAAAGAGAGCTCCGCTCAAAATTGGCCCATGGCGTGTTTGTGTCTTCATTTGTGTTTGCCTGTCTTGTTAGGAAACGCGCTTTGTGTAAGTTGCTGATATGGTGTCACCAAACTTTAGGGAGTTGAATGCACAGTAAGTAAGCCCTAAATGACATAATGTCTCTGAACGCCATTCCATAACGATTGACAGTAATTTTGTTTGAGTTGGCAACAGAGCGAAGGGGAAAATAACCACGCAGATGACTAACTGAATTAAAGAAGTATCATTATTGCGCAGTTGTTTAAGGTACGTCTGTATTTCGCCATACAGCTGTGGAGGTGAGTGATTCAGAGTTAAGAAGTAAAATGAGTTACGCGATAAAATTTTGCTGTCCTTTGGGTAAAGCAGCTCCAGAAACGGTTGATTTAATGAAAAAAGTTTACAAAGATAAATGTTTGGGCGAGTCAACGATTTTTAGATGGCACCATGATTTCAAAAAAGAGCGTTTGTCGGCAGAACTTTCTCCTAGACTTGGTCGACCTGAAAGTGTTGTTAGGGAGCGCATTGTTAACACTGTTTGGGCAATTCTGCAAGAAGATCAACGAATAGCGTGTGAAGATAGTGGTGTCAACTAATATTTTTAAGACGTCGACATTCCGCATTCTTCTCGACAAATTACTGCTGCGTTGTGTGTGTTCCAGATGGGTACCTCATCATCTGACGGGAGAACAATTGTTAGCCAGAGTTCAGGTGTGTCATGAGTGGAAACACATTATTGCAAAGGATCCAAACTTTCTAAACATGGTAGTAACTGCCGATGAAACATGGATCCACTATTTTGACCGACTCACGAAGCGCGCAAGGAGTGTCTGGAAACACGCGGGCTCGCCTCATACGAAAAAACTCCATCAAACCAAATCGGCTAGGAAGGCGATAATGATAATTTTCTTTTATCGTAAAGGTGTAGAGTACAAGCATGACGTTCCTCCACAAATTACTGTCAATGCTGAGTATTACATTTCAGTCTTGAAGCGTCTGCGACGACACATATCGATTAAGCGACAGCAACTGGTAGGCCAGTGGACTCTACACCATGATAACCTCCTCCCACATGCGGCTGCTTGTGTTCAACAGTTTCTTACGAATTGCAGTATTGAAATCATGTCGCACAGCCTGCTTACAGTCCTGACCTCGCCCCGTGCGATTTCTGGTTGTTTCCAACAATGAAGGAGAAGTTCCATGGCGCAACATTCAACACAGATGCTGACGTTATTCAAGCTGTACAGGGATCACTAAAGCAGCTTTCATAAAATGCCTTCGCCACATGCTTTGAAAAGCCGACTGAACGATGGGACCGTTGCATATCATCCGAGGGAAGATACTTTGAGAAAGAATAACATATATTTTGCTGTACCTATATTTCTTCATTTTGTGTAGTTTTACTTTCAGTTTTAATGGAACGGTCGTTTTATAAGAAGGTTGTTTTCAATGAATATTCACTGACTAACTACTTATGAGCTGTGAAGTTGATTATAGTCGAAGCTATACATTCAAAGTTTGATGTTATGAGCTCGGTTGAACCGTTTATTGAAAGGTGGTTCCTTATTGCTGAAGTTGCATTCGTTGTCAGTGTGATGTGGATACTATTGTGTGTTATGAGCTGGAGCAGAATAAATTACTGCTCCTGTAGCAATAGTTGAAGTGACTTCTGATGTAATTAAAAGTTTAACTGTAAGCAGCTCTCTCTTAAAATATTCTTAGAGGGACATTGCTATGTTCGGTCAAGGACATTTATTTTTAGTTAAACTTTCTGATGCGTCTTATAGCGAAATTTGGCTTCCTGTCTACACCGACCGACCACCACCACCACGACTACCATCAAGAAGAGGTTATTACCTGCTTTTTTTTTTATTTGATTGGAAGTTTAACGACCAACGTGAGCAACTCAATGGGCTATAAGCAGTCGCCCGTCACTAATTTATGGCCACTGTTTCCAGGGAAGGGAGAGAACCAGTGCCGTAAGACAAACACAACATCCATGTCTCACATGGATTCGAACCCGGACCCTTTTCGGACGAATGATCAAAAGCCATCGCTTAGACCACTGTGCCACCTGGGCGGCATTACCTGCTATTGACGAGAGCTTGAAAATGATGTATAACACGATGGGTGTAGCCTGTAAATATCCTACACCAAAATTTACCAATCCCCCTCACTAACACACTTGCAATTCACCTTTTCTTTCTATCTTGAGATAAGATTTTAGCTTGCGCATGCGCAGGTAGACTTTCGTATCGACATCACATTTCATCGGTGTCAGAGTCGTAATTAAACAAGTCTTGTTTAAACATTTGTAGACTTGTTTAATTCTACGTAATTAAACAAGTCTTCTTAGATCTGGTGAAACATATTACGCTATAACTAGAGCTCTACTGTACATAACACTAAATATAAATCTTTCTACTGATATAAAATACCAAAGTATGAAATGACTGGATATATGTGCCTCTCAGAGATCCAGAACTAAAATAATCAATTCTGAAAAATTATTAGATTTCTTTGTTGACAGTAATTTTAAGTCAAAACGTATCGTTAACTAAATAACATACCCATTAAAATTCATATTATATGACTTCTACCACGTGAAAAATTTGTTTATTTGCATTTCTCATGCAGAACTCCATACATTCCACGTGAAATTATTATTTGACTATCGCATTCTGAATAATACTTCAAACATGAACATTCAGAACAGTATCGTAGATATTATTTGATCAAATCTTATTGACATCGATAATGGATTATCGCACTGTCTTGATTAAATAAATTTAGGATTTTAAAATTTTTGCAATTAATAGTCGGAATATTGCAGCAAATTTTTCATTGACAGTAATTATTTTACATCTAAAGTTAATAAGAAAATATTTCTAATAAAAATATTTTCGCTGATCTGTATTTAATTGTCGCTTTTCTTGCAATTTTTTTTTTTTTTCATTTTTCCCCACGTTGTTGCGAAAGTTCCGTACAGGAAAAACGTTTGATACATTTGCAAAACATTGGCTCATTAAATTGAAAATGTTGTTTTGACATTGAAATAATCCCCTGGATTCCTTTCTTGGCTCAAATGCTTACGCAAAATTTATTTCATTGTTTTCAATTCTGTACTTCTGGTCAATCGTCCAAACAGGACTCTAATTAGAGTCACCAATGACGCATGGACGGTGAGTTGGTCCTACGGTATTTATTCTGTCCCATCCCTAGAAACATTACAGACCCTTTTTACAGATTTAGAAGCTTAAGGGGGTGGAAAAACTCCAAAACAAACAACAAATAAAAAGATACAAATGTTGTTACACCGCACCAATCCTCAACTAATTACCATCAAATGCATGCCCGAAAGGCAATTTTAAGTATCCTTTGTGTATACACCTGCTGGTAATAAGTTGAGAATTTTTAATTGAGTTCCGTACTTTTTAAAATACTTACAACCGACGTTTTCATTTATCCTTTCATACGATATTTCGAAATACGTTTTCGCCAACAAATGCACAAAAGTCCGAAACTTGTAGGAGAAAGAAGATTTAGGGATGCAAGGGTAAAGCCCACAAAACTGCAGTTCTCCTGTAATTTACCTGAACTTTGTGGAAGTTACTTCCCAAACAGCGACCGAAAATCCTTTTCCGAAATTCTTACTGCACTTTTAAAGGAAGGTCATGTCAGCCTTAAAGAAACATCGATGTAATCTCTTCCAGAAAGAAAATCCCTTTTTAGAAAAATCGATGTAATCCGTTTTAAACAGACCTTTCCATTTTAGTTTTTCACGTAAAGATTTCAGAGAACGATATCTGTTTCTTATTAACGTTAGTGAGATGTACGGAGTTTTACCTGTAAGTATTGCTGAAGTTTTGTGATATCACATTCATTGTTTTCCCGTTCGTTGTCGTAACCAGCTTTTTCGATATTTTCAAATTCAGATTCATCGTCACTGTTTTCATCGTTCCATCCAGGCATCATAGACTTCCAGGGATGCTTTCTCGCCTTGCTCGGTCTGTGAACTGGTTGATCTTCCACATTGTCATTGCTCTGAATTGAGGAAACGACACAGAATTCTCGATAGGTGTCAGAAATAGCGAACAAGGCAGATGAGTAGATTAAGCTGCATTCTTGGGCAGCCTGTGACTTAGCAATGTCCTGTTCAAAAGAAACAGAAAAGAAAGGCAAAATTGTAATTGGGAATTTGATAAACAATGATAAATTTAAAATCATTAACGGAAACAAACTAATAGAACCTTGGTTTCCTACAATATTATTGAACATATATTGACCTACCATCAATATTCGCCGACACATGCATTTCTATAAATAATCTTCATTAATGGAATATTTAATGTACACAGTGCGTCAAAGAATTTTTAAGACTGGCGCTAGATTTCAGCCTACGATGGCGCCACCAGTGTAATCGCGAATGCGTTATAAACCGTAACCATCTACTTGCTTTCTGCCAAAAGTACTGCGCAGTTGTTAAACTAACTCAAACGAAACGGGCGTCCATTAGAGAAGTAAAATTTTTTTCATGTTGAATTATTAAGATGGAACAAAGGGCTGTTATTAAATTTAACGCGAAAATTGGTAAAAGTGCCACGGAAACGTGCCAAATGATGAAACAAGTTTACGGCGAGTTTTGTTTAAGTAGATCAAATGTTTTCCTGTAGCACAAACGTTTTTTGGACGGAAGAGAGACGCTAGAAGATGATAAGCATACCAGAAGACCAAGTTCATCTAGGACACCTGAGATTATTGAAAAACTGTGTGATTTCGTGGCAAACAATCGATGTGCGTTACTAAGAATGATGGAAGAGTCTTTAAACATCAACAAAGACACGATTCGAACCATCCTGCATGAAGATTTGGGCGAAACAAAAGTCTGTGCTAAATTTGTTCCACACACGTTAGCCAATGAACAAAAATCAAGGAGAAGTGCACATTGCAGAGACATCATTTCAGCCGCTGAAAATGATCCAAACTTCTTAAAATCGATTGTTACTGGTGATGAAACATGGTGTTTTCAATATGATCCTAAAACAAAGCGACAAAGTGCGGAATGGAAGTCAAAAAACTCGTCACAAGCCGAAAAAACAAGAAAAGTTCCATCGAAAATCAAAACAATGCTCATTACATTCTTCGATAGTAAGGGTATTATTATTCACAAAGAATTTGTTCCAAGTGGACAAACAATTACTGGTGAGTTTTATTTAAATGTTTTGAGGCGCTTGATGGGCAGAATTCGTCGCATTCGTCCAGAATATCGAGATGAAAACAGTTGGTGTTTGTTGCACGATAATGCACCCAGTCACACCTCACTTCTTGTTCGTAGAATTTTGGCGAAAAATAACGTCTGTGTGTTGAATCATCCACTGTATTCGCCTGATTAGCACCCTGCGACTTTTCTTTGTTCCCAAAACCTAAAATGACGTTAAAAAGGTGTTATTTTGATGATATTTCGACCAAACATACAGCTTCAACGCGTGCTTTGGAGGCAATTCCGCAAAATGAACTGGAACAGGCATTCGAATCATCATTAAATCGCTGTAACAATTGTATTGAATCCGGAGGGACTTATTTTGAATAAAAAACCAAAACAAATTATAATTTCTTGTTTCTATCTCATTTTACAGACCCAGTCTTAAACATTCTTTGAAGCACTGTGTAGTGTACTGAAATCTTAAATCTTTAGCTCTTATTGTGGCTTCTAATCTTTCTGGAATACTCTCCACCAGATCTTTGATGTTATGCATTCTTCCTGAGAGTTGTAAAGTAAATCCTTAGTAAAATATATCGATGTAACGGAAATGAGCAACGGAAGTGACGGAACAATATTTAATTTCATTGTTATTCAACAATACATTTCACTAAACTATCGCCGAGCTTTATTTCATCGTGTTTTACATAAAAGTAACAATATCTCATTGCAATCTACAGGGATTGGGCAGAATAATGTGAACACCAAGCTCAGAGACTTGACTTTTAATGCAGCTGCATACGTCACAATACGCATAGGTATCCAAGGTTGTAATAGCTTTGTTTAGAAACTCAAGATTCTATTAAAGAGCATTTAAAGTGCCTTGTTGCTACGAAATGAGCTACTGAACGGAAGAGGGCTGATTGTTGGTGACCCACTAGTTGGTGCCTCCGTGACTACAGTCGCTAGAGTAGAGTAGGTATCGAGAGCTAGTGTGTCTAGCGTCATGACAGCTTACAGTGTTCGTGGCAAAACCTTGTCTACGAAGCACAAGAGCGACCGAAAAACGACCCTGACTGTTAGAGAGAGGAGAGCATTAAAAAGTATTGTTATCCGTAATAAGAAGACCACGCCGCCGAAAATTCATACGGAGCTCAATCTGCAATTCCAGATCCAAGTAATCAAAGAAAGCAGTGCGCAGGGAACTGCATAAACAACATATTCATGGCAGAGCTGCTATCGAAAAATCCCTGGTGAATGCACAACGGCGACGGCAGTGGTGCCGGGAGCACACAACGTGGGCTAATGATGCATAGAATTGTGTAATGTGGTCGGATGAATTCACATTCACACTATTCCCCACCTCAGGACGTGTTTACGTGTGGAGAACACCATCAGAAGCGTACAACCCAGACTGTCTGCTCCCAACAGTGCAGCATGGTAGTGGTTATGTCATGCTCTGGGCTGTCATATCGTGGTTTTCAGCAAGTCCCTTGATCATCTCCAAAGGGCGGATGACTGGCAGGGCGTATGAAACCATTTTGGCCGACCAAGTCCATTCAATGGCTGCTCAGGCATTGTTTTCTGCAGGGGATGCCATCTATCAAGATGACAACACTCCAATTCACATTGCTGTCCAATCGTGGTTTGAAGAACATGAGGACGAGCTTTGACACCTTCCTTGGCGTCTCCAATCACTAGACTTAAATATCATGTGTGTTGGAAAACAGACTAAGACGCCGTTATTCTCCTCCTGCGTCTTTCAAGGACCTGGAGCAGTTTCTGCATGAAGAATGGTGTAACATTCCACTGAGCACCATCCAGGATTTGTATGCGTCCATTTCAAGGAGGATACAGGTGGTTTTGAATGCCAAAGATGGGTACACACCCTACTAGGTACGTGAAACCTTATTTTCCTAGGTGTTCACAGTATTCTGTCCAACCCTTGTACGTAAATTACGAGAACGGAATGCTAAATGTGGTAAAATTCATTACAAAAATGCATTTGTTTGATGTTATGAAAACGGTGCGTCATAGCGAAATTTGGTTTCCTCCCGATCTTCCAACCCCCCCTAACCTTCCAGTCGAGGTAGTTACCTGCTATTGGCAAAAGCTTTGAAATGATGTATAATACGATGGGGTGTAACCTGTAGATATCCTACACCAAAGGTTACCAGTTCCCATCACTTTATACACTTGCGATTCAGCTTTTTCTTTTCAATGTTGAGGTCAGATTTTAGCTTGTGCATGCGCAGATGAACTTTCATAGCTACATCACATTTCATCGGTGTCAGTGCCGTTTCTTCCGTTCGTCTAACACCGAATTATATCAAATAATAAAGATTTTTTTGAAGAACTAAACATTCGAAAATACCTACTATTGCCTCCGTCATAAATTAATAAATACTTTCTTGTGACCTACACATCTTCTCTCATTAGTTTTACATTCATTAATCCACCTGCCTAAGTACGGCTCAATGTCAGGAAACAGTAAATTTTATTGTTTCTTGTTATGTTTAACTCCACTTAATATGTACCGGATTGTAACTCGGTGTGGACGAATAAATGCAATGTTTTGTACGTAAATAAATACACTGCTGGCCACCCAAAATGCAACACCAAGAAGGACACGAGATAGCAAAGCCAGATTTACTGGACACATAACAACAGATACAAAGATGAAACGATTGAGCTTACAGGCCCGTGGGACTTGCGGAACACGCAGACATCAATAGTTCGTGTGGCCTCCATGGCTGGCAATGACGGCAGCTACACGCCACGGCATCGAACGAAAGAGGCTTCGGATGTGGGCTTGGGGTATGTTGGTCCACGCTGATTCCACACGTTGCCACAGTTCATCAGGCGTACCCGCGGGTAGTGCTTACCGGGCCACTCTGTTTCCGATCAGCTACCAAACGTGTTTGATGGGCGACATATCGGGAGAACAGGAGGGCCACGGCAGCAGTGACACATGGTGGGCCGTGAAGAATTGTTGCACGACGAGTGCCGGGTGCGGGCGCGCATTGTCCTTTTGAAACGTGGCCTCTGGCAGGTCCTGTAGGTAAGGGAGGACTACAGGCTCCAAAACGTCGGAGATGTAGCGGTGGCTGTTGTGTGTACCGGCGATGCGTACCATAGGGGTGCGGGTGTCATATCCAATCGAGCCCCAAACCATAACGCCAGGCGACGGACCGGTATGGCGATGAATAATGCAGACGTCATACATTATCTCGCCGCGGTGCCGCCACACGCGGATCCGACCATCGTGGTGTTGCATGCAGAAGTGGGATTCGTCGGAGAAGACAATGTCGTACCATTCCGTAGTCCAGGTGCGGCGTTCAACGGCCCACTGCTGCCGCACTCGCCAGTGGTGTAACGTCAATGGTAATCGGAGCAATGGGCGCCATGCGACAAGTCCCCGCTCCTGCAGAAAACGTCGAACGGTACGTGATGACACAGGTTGTTGCGCAAAATACCCTAATTCTTGCGCTAAGGTTCGTTATGTGGCAGTGCGAGCCGTCAATGCCCGCCGCACAACATGCCGGTCCTCCCGTTCGGTGGTGTGACGCGGCTGTGGCAATCACTCACGATGGTCCTTCCGTTCCTCCTGCACCTACCGAATTCATACTCGCCTCACTGTGCCTCCATGTCGTCCCACACGGGTGCCGATGTCTCGGTACGATAAACCACTGTCGCGATAGGCCACTATTTGTCCTCTGTCGAACTCCGAAACGTGCTGAAATGACTGCCGTATTCTGCGACGAGGCATCAGGAAGCTTCCCACGCACAGGTCCGGCAGCACAACACACTTCCGCTACTTACAGCCCGCCTTCTGTGCACCCTTCTTATAGTGCTTCTCGATGGCGTGCTAGACGCACATGGTTTGCATATGCCCTGCAATGCTAATCGTTTGCATGTCCTCTCGCGGGCGACGCATACTGCGAATTTCAGGCCACTTGGATGCTTCCTTCTTGGTGTTGTATTTTGGGTGGCCAGCAGTGTATATATTCTCGAATCGCTTGTTTTATTTCACACCACAATGAGCTTAGCATGCAAAAGATGCATAGCCTAAAATATCTACAAAGAGTACCAGGGTACTCCCTCTATTTTTGGTTTCTAATGTTAGCCGAATAGCGGTACGGCCTTCAAAACAGTGATCAGTTCAAATTAGTTTGTTGCTTGTAGGGTGGTGTCCTCTACCATGCATCCGACAATACACTATATGGACAAAAGTCACCGGACACCTAGAAGAGAAATACAACATAGCAATTATTGACATACAAATAACACGGTGTCAGTCCATCTTTGGCCATAATGCATGCACTTAGCCTTCGAGACATGCTTTCGAATAGGCATTAGTTTCCATTCAGTTCATAATGCTGCTGCTAACTGTTGCTTAGTAGTAAGCCTTGGTTCCAAACTTCTTATGCGGCACTCTTCTTCATCCCATAGGTGCTCTATGGGATTAAGATCATGGATCTGTGCTGGCCAGTCCACACACGATAGGGAATTATCGACCAACCACGCCGTAACAGTCCTTGCTTTATGGCTCAGTGCATTATTCTGCTGGTACCAACAAGACTCGGTTCCATAGTATTGCCACAGAGTTGGTAGGGCATAATCGTCCAGAAGTCCGAGGTAGACGTGCTGGTTAACAGATTTGTCCACGATAACCAATGGGCCGGGACCATACCACGACCCCCCCCCACGAGTACACTACCAGCTCCAAACGTGACCGTAGGAACAGTATAGTGTGGTAAATAGCGTTCCCCCAGCTGCCGCCATATGCACACATGGCCATCAGACTGATGGATCGTGTATCTGGATTCATCAGTCCATGGGACCCGTTTCCATTAATCTACGATATACGATAAATGTTCTTTACACCATACTAAACGACGAGTAGCATTCCGAGTAGAGATGAAAATCTTATGAGCAGCCGCACGACTACGGTAACCCATAAAATGAAGTTTTCTGCGAATGGTACGTATACATATTGAGGTTCCAGCATTTTTACTCACCTGTACACTAAGGTCTTGTGCAGTACTCCGTCGATTAGCTGTAACGACTCTCCTGAGGCTTCGACGTCCTCTATCACTGATTTTCTTTGGTCTGCCGGTACGTTTTCCTGCTTCAGGCTCGCCAGGTGTCTTCCACATATTCAGTACATACAAAACAGTTGACACGGGTATGTTTAAACGCCTCTCGGTTTCTCTTATGGACAACACACTAATATAACATTCTACAATCTTTCCTTTCTTAAAGTCTGCTCTCTCCCACCGCGACATTTTTACTCAAACTCAAAGTGCGATATGATCGCTTTCAGCTGCAGGCTTATTTTTATACCGTTTGAAGCTGTACCGCGCATCTTAACAACGCAGTGGATCCATTCATTTGCTTTTGAAGGGGTGTCCTGTGACTTTTGTTAATGTAGTGTTTAGTTTGTCCCGGCGATTCTCTGTAAACACTTTGGGCCCGTTAGTTCAACTTTTGGAGATCGATGTCTTGAAACCAATCTGCAACATGGCTTTCTCCAAAAGGACTAATAGGCCGAAGAAGCTGAACCACTAAAAACAGTTTCAAACCATCACCTGCCTCCACCCAGTATTCCCCCCCCCCCCACGAGGGCAGGTTTTCCTTTTCAAATTGCCAATATCTTAATAATCAATGCATTTATTTTTGTAAAATTATAGGATCAAATCCACAGGTTTTCATAACAGTTTTAATGACAGCTAAAGTCAGGTTTCCTCGTAAAGCGAAAATTAAATAAATTTGTATCAACTTACATTAGGAAAATAATGCTTTAATTTTTTTCTTCTATTTTTTATTAACTTTTATTTTGTCCTAGTGGATTTCAATAGCTTCCATTTTTTTTGTCGGCCTCCCAGAAAAAAAAAATATTTTATGTACCCTCTGCCAGGGACTCTAAGTTTTTTAATGCCCCATCCCTCACAGGGAGACACAGCAAGTCCTTACCCCTACTGAAATAAATTCATTGGTCACGTCATGAAAATCATTTTAAACCTTAAAATTATAAAAGTCTCCAACACTTTCCGGGGCTAAAGGAAACCAGATCCAGAATTCCTAGGAAAGACAATCGCTTTCTGGGAAGGCATTATCTTTTTTTTATGGTAACACCTTTATGAAATCTCTCATTAAGAAGAAGCTGGAAGACTTCTTCCTGAGTCGCTGTCAACTCTTCTTCTGATAGCGTCACAAGTTTCTCCTGGTGCCGTACTGTAAGTTTCTCCTGGTGCCGTACTGTAAGTTTCTCCTGGTGCCGTACTGTAAGTTTCTCCTGGTGCCGTACTGTCAATAGTGTAAAGGTGTTTCTGTTGTTTCTGAGTTTGAGTAATAAACCAGTATGCCATGTAAGTTGCGCTCTCTCCCAGGAGCCATTTCTAGAAATGCGTACGTTTTCTGACGTGGAGTGGAATTTTTTTTTACTTCGAAGGAAGACTTCGAAAATACTAAACAAAATGTTTCAACTCATAACAAAATGAAATAAAGGGACGAAATTCTTTGAATGACAAGTGAAGAACAAATTTTCTCATAGGCTGAATATCATCTCCTTTTGGGGCACCATCCTATTCTGCATAACTCTGTAATTCACGATAAATTGCAGCATCTGTTCTGTTTCTTGTAAACACTTCGCTGATTGACGATAAGGATGGAATTTTTCTTTTTCCATCTATCACAGAGTATATATTTGACCTTCCCTGCAGCATAATCATATGCTTGTATTTACCTGAAAACAAAAAGGTCGATATGATTTTGTAACATTCAAAATATCCAAAGGTTTCTTACCTGCAAATATGTGATGTGGTCTTCAGTGATATTTATGATGTTAGCTGGAATGGCATCAAGAACCTCCTTCGCTTCCCATCTCAAAATTTCTTTTGCAATAATCTTTTCTTTCATTAATTTAATGGAATCTAATGTTCCGCAGAGAGGTATGATATCCAAAAAGATTTGCCTGTAAAACAGAATATAACAAAAAAAAACGAAATGAGAAATACATAATTGAGTAATATATATATATATATATATATACATCATCATCATTGTCAACCATTATCAATCCACTGCTGGATGAAGGTATCCCCAAGTTTCTTCCACAATGGTCTATCTTGTGCCAGTGTCCTCCATGTTACTGCCGCATACTTTCGAATTTCATCCACCCATCTCCCAGGTGGTCTTCTTCTGGGTGTTTTCCTGTCACTTGGAATCCAGTCTAAAATTTCGGTTGTTCATTTGTGTTTCGTCCTTCTGGTAATATGTCCAGCCCATTGCTATTTCAGGGATTTTACTCTGATCGTGATGTCTTCAACTCTTGTCATTTTTATGATCCAAGAGTTTCTGTTTTAATCTATCCTGGTTACACAAAGGATGCACCTCTCCATGCTTCGTTGAGTTGTCTGCAGTCTTTGTATGTCTTTTTTAGTTAAAGTCCACGTCTTTGCACCATACGTAAGCACTGGAAGAATGCATCGATCAAACACCTTTCTTTTAAGACATAATAGCATATTGCTCTTGAAAATTATACTGTTTCTTCCAAACGCTCTCCAGGCAAGTCTTATACGCCGATTAATTTCTTCATCAATATGACCCTCACTTGATATTTACTGTCCAAGGTAAATGTAGGTATCGGTTACCTCCAGCTTTTACCCATCAATCGATAAAACTTCATTCCTTGTAAAAGCATTGTACATCACTTTCGTCTTTTGAAAGTTCATTTTTAATCCCACTTCCTTACTCTTGTCAGCAAGTTCCTGGATCATACTCTGCAGCTCTGACGGGGTAGTTACAAAAATGACTACGTCATCAGCAAAAGGAAAGTGAGTTAGATCATCTCCATTAACCTTTATCTCTTTGTTTTCCCAGTTCAGTGATTAAAAGACAATTTGCAATGTGGTATTAAAGAGTTTGAGAGATATGGTGCCAATTTGTCTCACTATCTTTCCAATTTTTATCTTTGTTGTATTTTTAAACAGCCGAATCTTTGCACTTCTTGCATTTTCATAGATGTTATCAATAATATTAATGTATACATCTTCAATACCGAAGGATTTCAAAGCCACTATAACCGCCGATGGTTTCACAGGATCAAAGGCCTTTTCATAATCGATAAAAGATAAGCACAATTGGAGTTTATATTCCCTCGCTCTTTCAGTTAGTTCTCTCAGTATAAGGATATGTTTTATAGTACTGTGACCACTCCTGAATCCAGATTGGTCAGGTGATGCGCAGCATACCGCAGCCTCTCTTTGACAAATGTCAACCCCACCTTCTCGTGGTGCATCCTGTTCCCACTAAACGGGCTCTGACGACCGCCAATAGCGATATAACTATACCATCGGGATTAGAAGAAATGCTATCCCACACTCACCAACCAGCTTGGCTAGCGTGGTGAGTTATGGCCAAACCCCTCCAAAATGGCTCCACAACTTAAATCTTGGCCCTCAGTCTCCGGCAGCTGGAATGTACCTTGCCAAGGCAGCGGCCAGTGCGACATGAAGGCAGAGGGTGCTAAGAATCCCCGGAGGACCGGACTAGGCTGCCATCTGATGCTGACCTTGGCTAAGTATAACGGACGCTCCCTATCTTCTGATTCAAGGCTTCTTGAATTGGAAGAGGAACTACAAAGGATCAAGTGGGACATCGTCGGGCTAAGTGAGGTAAGGAGAAAAGTAGAAGATCTCATTGAACTGAAAAGTGGACATCTCTTCTACTATCGTGGGACAGATACTGGCAGAACTAGTGGTGTTGGATTTAGAATAAACAAGAAACTGAAGGATAAAGTTGTAGAAGTTTAAAATTCCTCTGACAGAGCTGCACGACTCGTTATCCAACTCTTGAGAAGATACCAGGCTCAGAATATTCAAACTTATGCACCCACCACAAATCATGCTGAAGAAGAAATTGAAGAATTTTATGAGGAAATTTGTCATCTAAATAATAAAGGTAAGCAGCACTTGAAGATAATTATGGGAGATTTCAATGCAAAAATAGGGCAACGGCAACAGAATGAAACTTCAGTAGGTAAATTCGGTCACGGCAACAGAAACCAGCGTGGAAATACTCTCGTAGAGTTTGCAGAGGCAGAAGGGTTTTTCATCTTGAACTCCTTTTTCAAGAAAAAGTCACACAGGAAATGGACATGGAGACATCCAAATGGGACGACAAGTGAAATTGATTTTATTATGTGTAACAAAAAATTCGTCATAGAAGACTGCTGTGTGCTAAACAAGTTCAACACAGGCAGTGACCATAGATTGGTGAGATGAAAGATGCACCTCAACACTAAACTCGAACGTAGCAAGCTCATAAGACAAACAAAATGTATTGACATAACCAACCTTAAAAAACACCATAATACCTTCAAATTGGAACTGAAGAACAGATTCTCTGCTTTAGAAGGCCTAACATCGGAAGAAGTGGATATTTCTGAAGTTAACAGAAAAGTAACCAAAGCTTTTATGGAAACAGCAACAAAATTAGCTGGGTCTAAGAACAAATTGCATGTGAACAAATTATCAGGAACAACCAAAATGTTGATGCAAAAAAAGAGTGATGAGGACAACTAAAGAAGATGTGACTTCCAAAGTGGAATATATAGAGCTATGCAAGACAGTACGAAAAAGTATCACTGAAGACGTAAGGAAATTCAACTGTGAACTAGTAAGGAAAGCAATTGAAAACAACCAAAGCCTAAAGATAGCAAAGGGACATTTCAGTAAGGGGAAAAAACAGATTATGGCACTGAGAAAAGAAGATGGTTCTGTAACAAGAAATAGAGGCGAAATTTTGACAAGAGTGAAAGATTTCTACTCCAAATTATATGAAAGGGATGATACATGTACTCCAGACATCATGAAAGGTACCAGTACCAGAGTTCTTCCAGTCCTTCCAGCAGAAGTTGCACATGCAATCAAGAACATGAAGCGGGGAAAAGCTCCAGGAGAAGATGGAATTACTGTAGACATCATACAAGAAGCAAGTGGAGAAATCGAAACAGTACTTGCCCAAATTTTCACTCGATGCCTTAATGAAGGGAAAATTCCTGAGGATTGGAACAACGCTACAATGATCTTGCTACATAAAAAAGGTGACATTGAGGATCTCAGGAACTACAGACCTATCAGCCTCCTATCAGTGGTTTATAAAATCTTCACTGAAGTTCTTTCACACCGCTTGAAGGTGACACTGGACATGGCTCAACCGAGAGAACAAGCTGGATTCAGGAGTGGCTACAGCACAATAGATCATATCCACGTACTGAGAGAACTAATTGAAAGAGCGAGGGAATATGAACTTCCATTGTACATGGCTTTTATCGATTATGAAAAAGCCTTTGATTCGGTGAAACCATCAGCAGTTGCAATGGCTCTGAAATCCTGCGGTATTGAAGATGCATACATTAATATTATTAATAACATCTATGAAAATGCAAGTGCAAAGATTCGGCTGTTTGAAAATACAACACACATAAAAATTGGAAAAGGAGTGAGACAAGGTGACACCATATCTCCGAAGCTCTTTAATGCCACATTGGAAAATGTCTTTCAATCACTGAACTGGGAAAACAAAGGGATAAAGATTAATGGAGATTATCTAACCCACCTTCGTTTTGCTGATGACATAGTCATTTTTGCAACTACCCCATCAGAGCTACAGCGCATGATCCAGGAACTTGCTGACAAGAGTAAAGAAGTGGGATTAAAAATGAACTTTCAGAAGACAAAAGTGATGTACAATGCTTTTACAAGAAATGAAGATTTATCGATTGATGGAGAAAAACTGGAGATAACAGACACATACGTTTATCTTGGACAGCAGATATCAAGTGAGGGTCACATTGGTGAAGAAATTAGTCGGCGTACAAAACTTGCCTGGAGAGCTTTTGGAAGAAACAGCATAATTTTCAAGAGCAATATGCCATTATGTCTTAAAAGAAAAGTGTTTGATCAATGCATCCTTCCAGTGCTTACGTATGGTGCAGAGACGTGGACCTTAGCTAAAAGAGACATACAAAGGCTGCAGACAACTCAAAGTAGCATGGAGAGGTGCATGCGTGGTGTAACCAGGAGAGATAAGAAGAGGAACACGTGGATCCTTAAAATGACAAGAGTGGAAGACATCATGATCAGAGTTAAATCCCTGAAATGGCAATGGGCTGGACATACTGCCAGAAGAACAGACCATCGATGGACTGCCGAAATTTTAGATTGGATTCCAAGGGACAGGAAAAAACCCAGAAGATGACCACGTGGAAGATGGGTGGATGAAATTCGAAAGTATGCGGGAGTGACATGGAGGAGACTGGCACAAGACAGACCGTTGTGGAGGAAACTTGGGGAGACCTTTGTCCAGCAGTGGATTGATAATGGTTGACAATGATGATGATGATGATGATATATATATATTATACATATATATACGAAACCATAATATAATTTCACGTCTGTAGTGAAGAAATTGTGCGTCATTTGAAGCACAGCAAAATATTATTTATTGTGAAGGGAGTCCTATTAAAAAGGAATTTGTTTTTGTTTTTCTGAGGAGAGGGGCGGAAAGAGCGCCACAGTATGCAACTGAGTGGATTATAAGCATTCGGCCGACTCTAATTTATTTGGGGCAACTGCTTCTAGAGAAGGGGGATAGCCTGTGTGATAAGACAAATACAAAACATTAATGCCTTATCGGGATTCGAACCAGAATCCATCTCAGGAGATTGATTAGAAGCTAGCGCCACCGGAGAGGCTTGTTCTTTATTTGCTATTAAGAATCGGAAATATAGTGGAACCCACATATACCGATCCCAGATCTAACGAGGAAAACAGGAACCTTTGTTTGCTATAACGTTTATTCAAATCTGAATTGATCGTTTTTAACGCACAAAATTCAACAAAGTTTCCGAATTTAAAGAGAGACCGGAAAGTTTAGACGATCATATTTAACAATCAAAGTAGCAAATTTGAATGAAATTACATATTTAACTAGGCAGAAAAAATACATCGCTCACTGTATTGAAATGGAGAAATAAAAATGACGTAATACAGGACGAAATTAGAACAACACAGGGGAATCGTCTTGTGCTTGTCGAAGAACTTTGATAGGAAATAAAGGGAAGGAAGTATATCAAATGCCGAACAATGCAAGAGACTGTCTCTAGCACCCTCTCCAAGTTGAAAACAAACCACCTACTCCTTAGCAAAATTAGAATGGATTGGGCTCAGGCACAAGATGATGGATTTTAAGTGGATTTCTGAGCTACAAGTGCAGACAGGGATAGGGGAGTAAGGGAATGGGAATGTCGCTGGAAGGGAAACAGGAGATCACAATTTCTGGAATTGTGTCCATTGTCCCTTTCACCCTCCAAGTGAGCGTTGCATTGGGAGGATCGGTGCTGCTTTTGCTCCACGTGTGTTGTTAATTCAAGTAGCGGTTGATCTCACGTGGTGTCAAGTTGAAGATACTTGAAAGATTTAATAAATTAGAAATAGTTCTAATGTAGTTAATTAAGTAAATTTTTCAAGTATAGCCAACAGTTGTGGATGCACAATAAAAGGTAAATATATATTATCTCATGCGCGTATTTTTACATGGTGAGGATTTGGCGAGCGGCCGGATTTAACGAGGGTTTCCTTTGGTCCTGAGATATTCTTTGTAAGCGGGTTTCACTACTTTGCGGATATAAATATGAGCTGAAGCCCCTTACGGCAGAACTGGGTAGTTTTGAAAAAGTTGAAAATATGTCCAAAATTATTTAACAGAGAGACTTGTGTTGTAAAAAAGAATTTTTCAAATAGTTTATTTACAAGCATAGTTAACAAAGAAATTGTTATATTCATATACACTTCCAGAAGAGAAAATTTGCACTATTTGAAATGGATAATGTTTTGCAGTCATTACTCTAACCAATGATACAGAGGGTAAGTCAAATGTTTTGCAATATTTGGATCACTTTATGTCTTCATACGTACCTTTACGACGAAAGCTGACTAACATTCAAAGTATAGGCCAATGTGTTGCAACGTCTTTTGCCATTTGTCTGCCAGTTCTTTGATTCCGTGGCGGAGAAATGGTGTTTTGTGCAAGAGAAACTTTTAAATCAGAATTTTCGAAGCAGATATGTCGTGGAAGATGTGATATACGTCTGCGTTCTTTAGTTAGAAAACTGACGTCATTTTTTTTTTTTTTTGAGAAAGAAATACGAGTAAAACGTTTTTCGCAGTGACTTGAATTAGGCCAAATGATTTCTTTATGAGTGGGCTTTTAGACACGTGTGTACTGCGGCAAATGTGTTGTGAACGGAAGTATGCCCTTACGCCACCTGGTATAAAAATTGTGCATTAAAATAAACGGGATATAAAAGGCATAATATTGTTCACAATGAACTCTGTCAGTAAAAGAAATTTTGGAAGCGAACCATTAAAAGCAGAGATAACAGTAAACCTCACGTATGCATTTACGCCTCTTATTACAAAATTTATTCATGATTTCGAAGCGAAAGCATGCCGAAATTATTTCCCGTGGCGAACAAAAAAGAAATTTTCGGTTTGAATTTTTAAGAGCATAGATGCCGCTGTACATGTATTGCAATATATGCCCCCTCGAGGCGAAATTGTTTGTTACGAAAACCTAGAAATTATATAGAAAGTTTTCTTTCCTATGATCATTGGCAAAAATATTTTTCAAACTGGACTTTTAGAAGCAGAGATATCAGGAAAAGCACGACATATATTTCAATCTCCAGCGGGGAAACTGTACTTTATTTGAAAAAAAAACTGCATGCAAAATTATCTTCGTGGTAAAAGTTTCCGAACTAAAAGTCATTAGTAGCAATGACATTGAGTTAAATATATCTTAAGTTCGAGAGCATATAGTTTAATTTTTCCTTGCGGTGATGTATCGTAGAAAGATCAAAAGGGGTGGATCATGGTTCTTATAGTTCAGACTACTCAATGAAAGGAAGTTCCTATTTCTTAAAATCGCACTTATAGGCGACGGAAAGATATGGTGTCCACAGTTTGATACAGCCATTACATCAGCACGAACATTTTTGCTTTCAAACGATATGCTAAAAAGGTGAAATATGGAAGACCCAATCTCCCAGGATATTTTATTTAGGGTAAGCTGTTTTCCTCGATTTTTTTTTATTTTGTCCGATATATACGTGAAATGCATACGTAACTTACAAAAAATATTCGGTTAGCAGTTATCTGCTTAAAAGAAAAATTCGGAACGTATGAATTTTATCAGGGGAGAGTTGGAGTATCGGTTGCAATCATAGTCGGTACCTGTCAGTAGCGCAAACAGGATAGGGTTTCAGGGGTTAAAATCCCCCCCCATGAGCCCAGGGACTTTTTTTCTTTTTTCTTTCTTTCTTTTTTTTTCTTT
Organism: Macrothele yani; assembly: GCA_039090855.1. Taxonomy (NCBI): domain Eukaryota; kingdom Metazoa; phylum Arthropoda; class Arachnida; order Araneae; family Macrothelidae; genus Macrothele; species Macrothele yani. Next base: position 71,961,836 of record CM077030.1, on the reverse strand, counting down.
TGATTCAATTTAACAGTGCTAATTCGTTATCCCCATTGTTCTCTGTTTCAGTTTGACTCAATTTACCTCTTCGCTGAGCACTCTTAAAACGAAACTGTCAAGGTCTGGCTTTCCCACTTTGTCAGGCTTTTATGAGTAATGTAATCCTCGAGCACATATGACACATTATCGACTTTTTTCATTGCCCATATATCCCATTGGGACAAAAAACAATATAAACTTGTCCTTGTGAATCCATCCAAGGCCGTCTCGCCGCCCCTGTGACGCAGTGGTATAAGCTATGGACTCTGATCATTCGTCCGAAAGGAAGGGGTCCCGGTTCGAATCACGGTGAGGCATGGATGTTGTGTTTGTCTTACGGCACTGGCTCTCTGCCTTCCCTGTAACCAGTGACCCTAAATTAGGGACGGGCGCCTGCTTATAGCCCATTAAGTTGCTCACGGTGGTCGTTAAACCTCCAATCAAAAAAAAAAAAAAAAAAAGAGAGAAAGGCCGTGTCGAAAACATAAGGCCATGACATTAGAGAGACGAATTCCATCTTTCAGTGACGTCACGCGGAAACCAAAGCTTCCGATTGCCTCCCAACGCTGTTGTGTGTGGCATCAAACAGGACATCGACGTATCAGACCTTACAACATGAAAATGACGTCACAAATAGATCAGTGGCGACGATAATGGCTCAGAACTGGGTGGGCTATTAGGGGGCAAAGCATGATGGGGGGCACAAATTTTGAAGGGTTTGGGAGAAATCTTTGCAAAAACTTCCGTTCATGTGCATTTTACCTGACGCTGCTAATGCTGTCCCTAGTAAAAACTGTTTTCAAGTGAATACTGTATGTAGCATTATTCAATGTACATATGTAGTATGGGAACCATGTATACGAACTTGCATGTTACACTTCTATGTCAAGTTACTATTTCTTCGCCATTTAGCTTACTTGGTCGGGTTTTTTCTTGCGTGACGTGCCTGCCCCGCAGGACGCACACGACATAAAGTCATATAGCAGCAAGAACGAACGTCTACGTAGCTCAGTTGGTAGAGCGACTTGTTCCGGAATAAGTGAACCAAAAATGACGGAGAAATTTACTTCGCTATAATGGCGCCCGAACTTCCCGGATGACCCGGCCGATAAGAAAAATAAGAGAATCTCTTCTCCAGCGCTTCGAAAAATAAATATCTGTGACGTTGCATTCCACACACCAGATTGACTGAAAGTTCTCAAGTGCACGTTCTACAGCGGATGGATGCCTACGACGATTCGTGGTCACGGCTGACCCGTGGACCATGCCCCCAGCTTTCTTTCGGGGGTGGGGGAGAGATGTGACGTGCCTGCCTCAGAGGATGCACACGACGTAAAGGCAAATAGCAGCGAGAACGAACGTATGCGTAGCTCAGTTGGTAGAGAGACTTGTTCCGGAATAAGAGGACTCGGGTTCGATCCCCGGCGTGGACCAAAAATGACGGAGAAATTTACTTCGTTATACTTGTCTTTCATAAGGCTTTTGATGAATTTTAGTTTGTAACGTGATAGTGAATCTCTCTCTCTCTCTCTCTCTCATCTTTTTAAACCATAATTACAAAAATGGTGTGTTTCTACTGCTCTCTTAGAAATTCGCTTAGAGGACTCCCTCCATTTCCCACACGTACAAACACTAAATTTAACAAAAAAAATTATTTTATATAATAAAATTTCAGTAAATTCGAGGAATTCACGTACGTTTATCCCGTTCCCTAAAATCTTAGATGGTTGCACCAACCATATGTTCTGACTGCTTAATTTTCTTTGGGGGGAAAGAGGGGGGAAGAGGGGGAGGGGCAGAGGGGAGGCAGAGGGGGTCTCAAAGAAAAGTTGGGTAGGCTGAAGCCCACCCGTAGTGTCTCGCCTTTAACTGATCTCTTTAATACCATAGCCTTGTATTTTATAAACGTCCTTAATCCCTCTAAACAGGTTCAGAGCCGGTCTAACTCAGTCTCCCGCCAGGGTTAGAACAGCTAGGAAGCTGTTCTAACCCGTTAAAGACTAACTCCTCAGCATATGACCCCTACGACTAGCTGTTCAAACCTAATTGGGCCTAACCCCCAGGGCAGTGTGAGGTAGGATGAAGGGATTTTGAGGTTTTCTGTTACCGGCTGCTCAGCGTTAAAATTCGTCCGGCAAAATATATGTCTGTGGTCGAGCTTCCAAGCCCATGACCAGCATTTCCGCTTGTCTGGAAGTAATGGAACATTCAAAATATATGTCTGTGGTCGAGCTTCCAAGCCCATGACCAGCATTTCCGCTTGTCTGGAAGTAATGGAACATTCAAAATATATGTCTGTGGTCGAGCTTCCAAGCCCATGACCAGCATTTCCGCTTGTCTGGAAGTAAAGGAACATTCAAAATATATGTCTGTGGTTGAGCTTCCAAGCCCATGACCAGCATTTCCGCTTGTCTGGAGATTCAACGAAACATATCACCTGTGTAATAAAAACCAAACACAGTTTCCAGTGGCCACTCAGACTGAAGAAATACATTTTCTTAGTGTCTTGCCTGTATATTATAGTTATTTTTTTTATAAAATTCTTGCATTATTATCGTCTGATTATTCCTAATAGAATTTATTATTTCATCATTTTTATTATGAATTATTTTTCTAATTTATGCTTTTTGTTTCCTTCATTCATGATACTTATTTTGATCATACCAATTGAATATTTAGTGATAGTAGTTAATGCAAACATTTCTTTTCCCCAAAGATATGTATTACATACCGATACTGCGTGCAAATTGTTGGCGTATACACTGAAGAGCAATTGAATTAGAGATACCTGTCCAATAACGTGTAGCACCACCTTTCGCACTGATGATGGCGGCGATTCGTCTCGGCATGGACTTGACAAGACACCGGAAGCGTTGGGAAGCCACTCGAATCCACGACCCCTGAACAAGCTCCCACAGTTCACGAAGATTTGATGGAGGTGGTCATAGCCTCGAACATCTCTCTCGATGGCATCCCATATGTGCTCGATGGGATTGAGTTCAGGTGACCTAGCTGGCCAAGGAAGCAAGGTCACGTCGGTGGAGTGTTCATCCAACTATTCGGATACAATTCGGGAGCTGCATTGTCTTGTTGCAGGATGGTGTCCCCAGTGCGATGTTGAAGACGCAAAAATGGGAACAAATGGTCGTCCAGGATATCCCGGTAACGTTGACCTGTGAGGGACGATGTCTCACGTACCAGGGGTCCCATTTCAGTCCACCTAAACAGTCCCCAGACGAGAATGCCACACCCACCAGCTTGAAGAGTACCCTGCTGGCAAGAAGGATCCATCGCTTCATGTGGTTTGCGCCGTACTTGTATCCTGCCATCCGCATGTACCAACGTGAATCTCGACTCATCAGTCCAGGCAATATTTTTCCACATGTGTATGGTCCAGTGGCGATGTTCCCGCGCCCATGCTGATCTTTGCACCCTGTGATGTGCGGTCAGCAGCAGTACCCTCGTGGGACGATGGCTTCTGTACCCCATAGCAAGGAGATGGTTCTGGATGGTGTGGCTGCCTACACGTTTTTGTGCACCAGCGTTAAATTGTAGAGTGATTTCTTGCACTGTGGCCCGTCTATCCGCTGTTACAATGCGAGCTAGCCGACGATGACCCCGCTATTCCACACGCTGTTGTTCACGGCAGTTGGCCCTTGTAGTGATGGTTTTATCTGATTCGATGTACTCACGGTACACCCGTGACACAGTGGCTCGTGAAAATCCCAGTGCCTGCACGACTTCCGAGAGGGAGTGACCCAACAATTTACCCACGTTCAAATGCGCTTAGGTGTTTCGTCTTACCCATACTGCGTCCGACTGTTACTGATTCCCGTCACATCACTCATATTGTCGGTTCGCTGCATACATCATGTCGTTTCCGTTTACAGGGTCACCCACAGCGCCATATTTGCATAACGCCAGCTCTCTCTAATTCAATTGCTCTTTAATTTAGTTCATACAGCTTTCATCGATATCATACTCAACCCCCCCCCCACACACACACACACACACACAAAATTCTAGCTGTTACCTATGCTTATGTTATCCTCTAAATCTTACCTTTTAATCTTTTCCTTTTCGGACGCACTACGCAGGGATCTTACGGGGGTGAGTTCTTTGTTCCACAGATCTTGAAGATCCTCCAATCTGAGTAAAGCCAAAACGTCTTTCAATTTTGCGACGTCTTCAGCTGCGGTCTGACCGTTGTTGCTCTCAATGTCGCCAGCCAAAACGGTTTCTGCAACTTTGTGTAAGAACCTTTTAGCTAGTTCTTTGATCTCTTCAGCACGAATTTTTTCGGAAAACACTCCGTAGATCCATTTGTAGTATTCTTCACTGACGGCTCGTCTTGAAGGAGGGTGAAAGCGCTTTATGTCATCCATCGTTGGGACTGTGTTCAGCATTTTATACTCGACCTGGTTTTCTGGTTCAGGAACGTTGCCACTCAAATCCTTGAAGTGGTATAATGATCTAGACAAATAAGAAAGGAGAGACATTATCATACGTAAGGAGAAACTATAAGAAGAGATATATTTGTGCACATGTAATTTATTTCTGCTGCAAAATAGGATACAACATGGGTGCATAAAACTGTTATGTGTGTGCAAAAGTTCTACCAGTTTTTGTAATACATGCAAATTGCGATCGTAGGAGTTACGTCACAGATGACGCTGCGATGCCGAATTTTTCGGCTAATAAAGCGTGGAGTAGTAGAACATATAGAAGTACTAGGTTTGTCCGAGCACGTCATTCGTAACGGAAATCACGGACGGTGTAACATGGCATACGATAAGGAGCACATTAGACATTATTTACTGTACGACTTCGATAAAGGCAGTACTGCAGCCGCGGCTTGCCGTACATCTGTCAAGTGTATGGAGAGAATGCAGTTGATGATCTCACACGTCGCCTTTGGTTTCGGAAATTCCGGGACGGAGACAGAAGTTGTAAAGGTCACCAGGTCCTGAACGTCCATTCGTGGTTTCTTTCGAGGGTGTTGATCAAGCCGTAACAAATGACCCACATCCAAAGTTTCAGGAATTAGCGGAAACGTCGGTACACAGAACAACAGTCGAAAGACGGATGCATGCGTTAGAGTTCATCCCCAAGTTCGATAACTGGGTTCTGCACCAGCTTTCTGCAAAGCAACGAGAGGAGAGATTCCATACCTGTGTTTCTTTGCTTTCTCGTCACAGAAATGAATCGTTTTTGGGGACGAACTGTAACGGGTGATAAGAGATGGGTACTGTACAGTAAGATAAAGCTTCGACGGACTGTGAGCCGAGGTGCGGAGCCTGCTACATCGACCTCAAAATGAGGATAGCATCCCAAAAATGTTTTGTTGAGTGTTTGGCGGGATGTCCAGGGTATAATCCACTGGGAGGTGTTGGCACCTAACCGAACGATAAATGCTGACCTCTACTGCCAACAATTGGACAGATTGCGAGAACAACTGACATCGAAGCGGCCAGAACTCCTCATTCGCAAAGGCGTGATCTTTCATCACGATAACGCCAGACCTCATGCTGCTTTAATCACTCGGCAAAAATTGCTGGACTTTGGTTGGGAAGTGTTACCTCAATCGGCGTATTCCCCTGACCCTGCATCTACGGACTATCACCTTTTTCGATTGTTACGGAACGTCTTCGCTCACCAAACCTTCGATGATCTGGGAGATTTGAAAACGGCATTACATGACTTTTTTTACCCTAAACACAGGAGTTTTTCTGGCGTGAGATTCACCAAGCCCTAGACAGACGGCAAGAGGTCATACAGAATGATGGCAGTTATGTGAAATCCTAGGTATGTTATTTGTTATGTTCTTCTCCTTTCTTTGAATCCAAGAAAAATGGGTAGAACTTATACACACACCCATTATTTTCGACATGAGCAACGGAGCTTGAAATGTTTCTAGCTTAGTAGAAGAAATGCAGGAATTTTGTGAAAAACCCAACTTGGTCCTCTCTAAACATTTAAACGGCCGATATACCTGAGCCAAATGGCTCCCAAATTTTTCTGCAATCCCCAAACAGAAATGTTCATGTATCGACCTGATTTTACGAAAGCTGCAGCAAAGAAATCCTTTTCTCCTTTTATCTCAGCTGTACCCACCACGAACCTATCGCAGTTGATAAGGCCTTGCTTCTATTCCTTCATTCTCTGCTGCATTACCCAAGACATGATGAACAAAGACTATTTCCCCTGACACGAGCATCATGCCACAAGATAGAGGTGGCTTAAAAATCTATCTCCTTTCTTAGTTCGTCGCCATTGTTATAGCACCTTTTATCAGGCAGTCAGTAAGAAAGGACTAGTGTCAATCATCCCCTAAATAACAACTTTGAATAACAACGCTAATGGGAAAGCAATGGGCAAATTGACTTGTTCCAACTATTTTCAATCCACTCCTCAGACAGCAAGTGAATTCGTTCGAACTAATTTCAACTCAACCCCAAGACAATTCGTTCCAACGTGTTAAATGATTAAGTCAACGCACTTTTCGGTTCCAGTTTTCCCAAACCACTCAAATAAAATTCAAAGATTTTGACTCAAAGAATTACTTCACAGCATTTTCACCGTTCAGTTTTTGCACGTTCAGGTCCTTTCTGAGATTTGCATGTATGAAATAGTCCGATAGAGACAAACTCTGTTACTGGGTGAGCGACATAATAAAACCAAAATCTCGCAGCGTTGCCTGAGTCACAAAAATTGTGCACGCCTGTGTTGTTTTGCTTAATGGAAAATGACTCCTTTGTACCAATTTTTTGCAATATCTAAGGTTTAAATTCCTTGCGTAAACGTCTCTTTATGTAAGTAAAATGCCCCACATTGGCAGTGGCGCAACGTTACGGGAAATGAACCTGGATCATTCCTTCCATTCACTCCAGAATATGGATGTCATGCCTTTCCAGCCGACTTCTAAACTTTTTTGTTAGAGAAAAAGATATATGCTTTCATTGTTTAGATCGTTCTTTTGCTTCAGAGTCGGATTTGTGCACCCACGTTTCATCCATAGTGACATGCAGCCCCCAAAACGGAGATTTATTAGTTTGAATGCTGCAAAATCTCATAATAACATTTTATTCTTTCGCACTTCTGAGCTTCATTCAGTGCTTTAGGTACTCACCTCGAAGAAGCATTTTTCATTCATAAAACTAAAATATGCTGAATACTGTTTCAGTACACTTCGGTCTTGAATGGTTAAGCCACGTATGGCATTCACATTTGTAGCTTTCGCCTCGGTATTAAGCATTCCACTGCGGTGTACATCCTCAACACTGTCTCGTCCACGCTTAATTCTGCAAATAAGTTTTAGATTATAGCGTGTGAAGGATAAGATTCCCCTTATGTTTGCTGCACGTCCTAATATAATTTTTTCCAGCGATATTACCTCTCAATGCAGGCCCTCAATGGTAAATCTGGCGCGATTTTCTCAAAAGGAACTACTTTTATTCATGGCGTCCGCAGAACTTTTACCAGGGATGTCAAATCAAGGCTCTAGCACACACAAGACCTCTCTGCACTGTAAAAAATAAGTGGTGTGAATTTACGAAAAATTCCTGAAAATAATGTGCAGCAAAGTTCCGTCAGGTATCTAATTTTCAACCAAATTTCCATTTTGAAAAGTTTCCATTTCTTCTAACTTCAATATTTTGATATATATTTTTTGTAGTCAGCAATTCCTCTTATTTCAGAAAAGTTGATTTTGATTTTTTTTTCTGTATTTATACAGAAATTTCTCAAAATCTTCGATTTTGACTTCTTCAGGCTTTTTATCCGAGATTCTATTCACTTTGCTCTTGTTAGGTTTCGAACCTCGGGCGTTTGGGTAGTCCAACGGCAGGCAGCCGCGCGTTTCCAGCAAGAAAGATCCTCAAATCGCAATCACCTGCAAGGTAGACTCTAATCCGCGATGCTTTTTTGCTATTAATGCTAGTGAAGTAGGCATTTTATTTTCAGTTGGAGCTTATTATTTTTCTGAAGGGGTTTGAAATATAATTTATTTTTTCTATAGGAATATTTTTTACAAATTACTTTTTTTTTCATCGTGATTTTTTGAAGCAACAGAATGTTTAGAACTTGAAACCTTTTCAACTGACAGTGACTTCCAATTGTCTTTAAGAAAAGGTGGAATGTACTGTTTTATAGTATTATTTCAAGAAATCCCTAAACATAAAATGTACTCTTGATAGCTACACTATCTACCAACAAGTAATTGCACACCTGTGATAGCAAAGGAAAACGAAGTTTATTCCACTTCAATAGTTGGTGGAGCCTCCACGAGCGGCGATTACAGCTGCGACCCTCCGGGGCATACTCTCAACCAGGCGGTGTACGACGGCTAGCGGTATTTTCTTCCACTCGGCTTGGAGGAGACAGATCAGTTCTTTCATCGATTTCGGACGGTGGGGGCACTCCTTAAGTCGACGCTCCAACTCGTCCCAGAGGTGCTCGGTAGGGTTAAGGTTCGGGTTCTGCGCTGGCCAGTCCATTCGATTAACCCCATTGTCACCATACCAAGCCATGGTGGACCTCCCAGCATGTCAGGTGGTGGCATTGTCATCCTGAAAGTAACATGGATCCAACCCGTAAAACTGCCACAACGTAGGAAGCGCATGGTCATCCTAAATGGTGCAGTAGGTCTCGGCGTTGAGTCTACCAGGAATTGTGACCAAGGTTCTCGTGCCATACCAGAAGAAACACCCCATAGCATAATTCCACCGCCGCCGAACTTCACAGTTGGCTCCATACATTCCGGCAGGAGACATTCTCCCGGCAGACGCCAAACCCAGACCCTGCCATCCGAACAATAGAGGATGAAGCTTGATTCGTCGATCCAGAGAACCTGTTTCCACTGTTCAACGGTCCACTGTCGACGTTTTTTGCACCACGTTAGCCGAGCAGCGCTATTGGACTTGGTGATCAAAGGCTTGTGGGCGGCAGCACGTCCATGATAACCGAGCAGATGGGCTTCCTTACGGTTGGTATTCATCGAAAGAACACTCCCGGATGCCTGTTGAAACTCCTCGCGGATGTGGCCCATCGATTTGGTGCGGTTCTTCCGAATTTCGCTGGCCAGCACCCGTTGGTCTCTTACTCCCAGTTTTGTGGGTCTGCCGAGTAGGGGCACATTCCGACAGTCACCTCTCATCTTCCACTTGACAATCACGTAGGCAACTGTCGATTTTGGGTACTTCAACTCGCTGGATATGTCACGTATGGATCGGCCATTTCTGTGATACCCGACGATTACATCTTTCTCGAAATCAGAGAGCTCCGAACTGCGTGGCATCTTGCATGCGACTGGTTGCGCTGTTGTTTCCCACACGATATTTAACGGCGGCACCTGTAACGTGTATCAGAACCGCAGATATCGTCGGTTGCAGGGGTGTCCAATTACTTGTTGGTAGATAGTGTATAATAGCTTTTCTCTTAAGGAGTCCACAGGCTGATACATAGACACCATACAACCACTTGTACAATGATTTAATTACCCGGTTTCTTACAGCAACACCATGTACAATAGCTGGTGCACAAAATGGGGTAGAGGGAAAAGAATATCCTGTGCCACAATAACAAAAATTCCATGTGGTATGCTATCCACGATATGCCATCTCCTTACTGAACTTCAAATTCAAGTCCTCCGACAGATAACTTATATTTAATAGTTGATCAAACCTCAAATATATTCCCGCGAATCGCTACCGGAAATATTTCGCCATGTAGATACAGAAAAAGTGAGAACAAAATTTGTCCGTTAATATACGAAAGGAATTGCGGAAAGGTTTCTGAAAATTAAACATTTTCCTGGCGTACGAAAAGTACGTGGAATTCAGGTCATTTCACGGAAAGAGGTTATATCAGGAATATGCTTCGTTAATTCGCGAAAGGAATCAACGTAAATGGCTCGTGACTTTCGGAAAACTCTTTACAGTAAGAGAAGGGACAGAAACAGCACCATCAAACAATAATACAACCCATTCCCCATCTGGAATTGTAACCAGGGATCATCTCTGACAAATGACCAGAAACTAGCACCTCAAACGACTCGGTAACCGAGATGGCTCCAAGCTGTAAGACTCATGCCTCTTAGATTTTACTCTCAGCCAATCATACCACCCATTCTCCATCTGGTACTGCAACCCGGACTCATCTCTGACGAATGGCCAGGAACTAGCACCTCAAACGACTCGGCCACCGAGACGGCTCCTAGATATAAGACTCATTCATATCTCTAAGATTTTACTCTCAGCCAATAAAATTCTGTAGATTGCCACGCCAGCAGTGAGAGGAATAAACCGAATGATTTTTCGTTTTTGTTTTATTTTGCTTTGTTTTGTTTTGGGATTTAGCTTACCACATTGAGCAGCTCCGTGTGGTAAAAGAAATCGCCCGTCAGTAATTTGGGGTCACTGTCTCCAGGGAAAGGAGAGATTCACAGCTATCAGGCAATCACCCAATTCATTCCTCATTCGGAACCCCAGCCCGAGCATGTGTGGGATGAATGGTCAGAAGCTGAAATCTCAGACCACTCTCCCATGGAGGGGGGCTAATACAATATTTGAAAGCAGTTACACACACTAACACAGAATTTATCGACAGAAAGGTAGTGGTCAAAGACGAGCAGGTGTTAACTTACTCAATCTGCACATGCATGTCCTGGTCGTACATTTGAGCAACGCTACTTTCTTCCACTCTGATATGTCTAAGTGCAAATTTGTTTCCGACTGGACCGTAGTTATGATGAACGATTCTCGATTTCTTCAGAGGCATCTGATACTGGAAGACAAAAGAAAGAGCTGTAATTTTCAAAAAAGCACCACGTATAAATTTACGATTATTAAAACACTTTAAAGATACTTTTTTCCAGTTTAAAAATGTTTTCTAAAACTGTCTAAGCCCACTATTTTGCAGTTACCTTATGACCACCGAATGGAATATATCTAGAAAAATTTGGAGACATCCTTTCTGAACGAAAGGTGAAAAAAATATTGACAGACAGTCATCACAGAAACAATGCTGCCAAAAAGAACAAATATCTATACAACAAAATAATATTTTAAGCTAATTTTGAACAGGAATATAATTCTTTTTCAAAAGGAATTTCATAAGATGTCTGTTACAAAAACATGATTTTTTTAAAAAGAATATTTTAGGTATTTCGGGGAGCAGGTCTGCAGGCGTCCAGTCGAGGGTGATAAACAAAATACACTGGAAGCTCGAGTATAATTTTTTCACTGAGCTAATCTGGATACTTTACTGTAACTTCTGTGCTATAGGATAATTTACTTGAAGATTCAGAATTTATATGTTTTAATTTTTAAATTACTTTACATATATATATACAGGGTGATCCATTTAAACCAGTACCCTGAAAAAACCTTACATTTTTGCAAAGGGATCGCGCAAGGAACTTCTTCTTTTTTTCAATAGAAGCAGCAACTCCTGGAGAATGAAAACCGCCACCGTGAAGAAGATTGTTAACCGTAACTGTAACTCAGCTAGTGATTTGTTTATTGTTGCGTTGTCATTCACTTGCGTGCATTCGGGAACATGCAGTACTCTGTTCCAGAGCGTGTTTTTTAGTGAAATCGTATTGTGTAACCAATTCGGTCATCAAAACGCAACGAGCATTTCGAAGAGAGTTTGGAGTTCGAAAAGTGCCAAGCAAGTCAACAATCCTGTCGATGGCAAAAACTGGAGCAAACTGGTTCTCTTCTCAGTGGTAGCGGTATACATCACCCTCCGATGCCCCAAACGCGTGTGGACGATGTTCGACAACGTTTACTTCAATCTCCGACGAAATCGTTGCACAGATTAAGCCAACAGACAAGATATTCATACGGAACTTGTCAAAGGGCAGCAAAAAAAACGAATATTCGACCATTTAAAGTGCACGTAATCCATCAGCTGCAGGAACCGGACAAGGGAAAGAGAGTAAGTTACTGCAAATGGTTTCAAAATTTTCTTAATTTGCGATCTGATATTCTCTCCATCACATGGTTTACGGATGAAGCCTGGTTTCATCTGTCAGGCTATGTCAATTCTCAAAACAGCAGATACTGGGCTGCCGAAAACCCACACGTTATGTGTGAAACACCAATGCATTCACAAAAGGTTGGTGTATGGTGGGCGGTTTCGTCTACGAAAATTATTGGCCCCATTGTTTTCTCTGAGACTGTCAACACTAACGTTTATTGCCGCATATTCAATGAATTTGTGGAACAACTTGATGACATAGAGGGCTACTTTCAGCAGGATGGCACTACGTGTTACACATCGGAAGTCTCAATGGAACTCATAACCAGCTTCTTTGATGACAGATTAATTTCAAAAAACATATGGCCTCCCCAATCTCCGGACTGAACTTCCCCTGACTTTTTTTATGGGGCTACTTAAAGGATAGAGTTTACAAAACCCATCCAAAACATTGGATGCATTGCGTGAAACAATCAAGACTGAAATTGGCAATGTTACTGCTAGTACTCTACATGAGACATCACTGAATATGGTGCGGCGTGTTCAACTGTGTTTACAAGAAAATGGAGGACAATTCCAACATTTGCTTTGATAAAATGATTCTCCAATACCACATGTATTATTCTGAACTTACTATATGATTTTGTTGTTATTTATAAAAAGGTTATAAGTAATTCACGTGGTACTGGTTTAAATGGATCACCCTGTATATATACTGCATATATATAATTATATAACTAAAAAATTTAAATATATACATTCTGAATCTTCAAGTAACTTACCCTTCATAGGTACACAACAAGGCCAACTGACCAACTTGAAATCATACACTAATAAAATATTATAAGAACTATTAACAAATAATATTAATTCATTTTAATATATAAATTGTGCCTAATTCTAGCATTCTAGCAGCTTTGCGCATAATTGAAAGCAGTCAGGTTACATTCTTATGTTCATTTATTAGTTTAGTTCATATGTATGTATGTATGTATACATACATACATACATACATACATACATACATACATACATACATACATAGAGAGAAAGCCTAAAAGTGCAAAAAAGCCTCCTAACCAAGTTTTAAAGGGGGATTATTTAAAGCAAAAAAAATGGTAAGGAAAAAGGAAAAGAGAAAAGAAAGTAGAAATTGATTCTGAATAAAATAAGGGTTTCCACTCCTAACGGGAAAGCACAGTAGCCGTGGGCATAAGAGGAGATTAATTTCTTTCTTGAGTTTTCGGTTTGTTTCCAGGTCCAGTTCTTCATCCAATGAATGAGGAGTTCTTTTACGAGATCTCCTCTTTCGAATTCGGTTATACGTAATTAATTTATATGCTTTTCCATGTTATACTTTAAAATTTGAATTTCAGATTATCAAAATTACACAGTTCTCGGATTCTTTTAATCTGGTATGTTACAACTTTGAGGGAATTGAGACAGCATTTTTCTTTTTCTTTTTTTTCAGCCATGAAATGAATGGTTCAGCGAAAAGTTGAATCATAATTATATTTACAGCTCTCTTTTTTCTCTGAATTCAAGAAATTTGAAACAAGCAAAGATTAGTGAATATTTTACTCTGCATTAATGCTAAATCAACTAGTGGACTAATTGCCTTGAAAACAGCGATCCCTATAAGTAAAGCATATGTAATAGAGGTATTGAATATATAACAAAATCGTATTCAGATTTACTACCTGTATTTCAAAGATAAGTATTTCTTTTCATATAATGAAAATATGAAATCGTACAAAATTCCTTAACTTAATTTTTTAATGAAATTAGAATAACAAAATTAATATAAAGTCAAAATACATACATATATAATAAAGTAGAAAAAAGTGTATTTCGTATGTATGCCACACATTATAAATTAGCACAATTTTAAATTGCGTTTTTTTTTCTTTTCTTTTTTTTAGGTATTAAAAATTTTACTTAAAGCTTTGAATTTTATTTTATACTTTTTTTATATTTACACGTTTTTAAGGACATCCCCTAGAAAATCCTATTGCCGAGGTTCCAATGTAATTTGTGAAAGTGAAATTCCGAGATAATCCAAAGTAATATTAAGATTTTCCATTATAAAAGGATTTCTTTGTAAGCAAAAATTTGAAAAAAATCTAGTTCTAATCGCTGTCCCTCTAAAAGTAGCAAACATTAGTAAGAGAACCAAAATATATCACTGGACAGAATGCACCATGAATAATACTCATATATGCCATCGTAGGAAAACACTCCGTTTATTTGGTGTAAGTAATATACAAACATAATAAGGTGGCAATATTTATCGCATCCCTGCGACCTCAAACCCCCTCTACGGTGTATTGGGTCTCTTCCTTATATTCCAGGATTTACATAGTACCTTAAGAACTATCTTAAGAAGTTTGGCATTGGAATCGAAATTCGTGTATCAAGCTCAGTTTCAGCTCTTCTAAGCACACATGAAGACCGTGCCTCGCAAGTCTCGGATGCTGTTGTGTACTCCATCCCCTTGGAGTACCTGATGGCTCTATAAAAATATTATGTTGGTATGACCAAGCGGTCCTTCAAGTTGAGACTTCTGGAGCACAAGGGTGATGTAAAACTGGGCAGGTTGACAGATTTAGCGCGTCAAGTTAAAAACCACGCTGCTGTCCCTAAATGGGATGAGATAAAGAAGATCGTTTCATACACTAACGAGAGAGCCACTTCATATAGGAAGCCTACTCAGATCCTATCCAACCCGAAAGTTTGCGACGAGGACGTTTCTACTGACTTACCTGCTATTTGGTGCGCGCTCCTAGGTGTTTCGCACGTTTGATTCTGAGAGTGATGTAACCTTCGCGAGGCTTTACCATTAGCACCTAGCACGCTTTCATCATTGTTTATGTTCTTAAATTTTAAGACCTCTCATTCTTCACACTGAACTACACTGAAGTGCCAAAAGTCATGGGATAGCAGTATGCAAATTTTGAACTGGCGCTGCCGCCGTATAAAGTTTTCGACACACACCACGATATCTATCAGGTGTGAGGTGTAATCTCGTCAGTCAGGTTGAACAACCGCTAGTAGGATTATGGCAAGCCGACGTGATTTACCGGAGTTTGAACAAGGCATGGTAGTGGGAGCCAGACGGATGGGGCATTCAATTTCCGAAGTTATGCGAACATTCAACATTCCTCGACCCACGGTGTCACGTGTGTACCGAGAATACCTCATGGAAGGTATTACCACCCAACGTGGACAGCGCAATGGCCGACCACGGGTGCTGAATGTCCGTGACCTGAGGCATATGACCAGCATTGTCAATGCTAACAGCCAAGTGACACTGGCTCAAATAGCATACACAATCAATGCGGGAGGTACCAGAGACATATCCATCTGGTCAGTGCAGCGTAATTTAGCGTCCATGTAGTATGGGAGCAAAAGACCCACCAGTAATTGGATCTGGAAGACTGGCAACATGTGGCGTTGTTCGATGAGTCACGCTGCCAGTTGTTACGAGCTAGTGGTAGGGTTCAGGTGTGGCGCAGACCCCATGAGGTCATGGATCCAAGCTGTCAACAAGGCACTGTGCAAGCTTCTGGTGGTTCCATACATGTGTGGGGTCTTTACGTGACAAGGTTTGCGTCCTCTGGTCCTCGTAAACACGTCATTAAAGGGTAGTTGCTCTGCTGGGTGACCATTTGCAACCCCTTCATGGACTTCCTGTACCCCAACAATGAGATTTTCCCGGCCGACAATAAACCATGTTATATGGTCCATGTTGTCTAAAATTGATTCGAGGAGCATTCTGGACAATTCCGACGGGATGGAATGTCCACCACGTTTGCCCGACATGAACCTATCCAGGAAAAACAGCCTTGCTGGTCCAGCAATAGCCCAGCACTATGTTTCCGCTGCTGAACCGTCAGTAAAATGTCCGGGTGGCCAACAGAAGGGCCAGCAGTTCAGGGCAACAGATGACCAACAGTTGTTACCCCATCAGTTGTCATATGCCACAACAGGGCCATCAGTTATCCATAACAGGCAGTAGCTGCCACAAGTGGCCCTTCAGCGGCCCTGCAAGCACGTGCCAAAAATGATGGCTAGCCTAATGTGGTCCGCTAGTTTGCCGGTAGTGACAGTCGGTAACCACGTGACGTAACTGATGGCCTGCCGAATCTTGTCCGCCAATTTCCCTGTAGTAGCAATAAAAAAATCAAGGATAACCGCAGTTTTTCAAAGCTACAACTTTTTTTCACCTTACGAAACTTGTGAATTATAGCACTGCGTTGGGGAAATTTTCTCAACAGACCAGAAAAACGCCCGTTTGAATCTGGGTGGATACGAACCAGGGCTGTCGGCGTGGGAGGTGAGTTTTCTACCAACCGGACTAATTTGCCACGCACGAACGTGTGCTTGAAGCTGTCTGTTTTGTATAGAATGTGTAATCGAATGGTTCTCTCTTTCATTTTACAATATTGCGAGGTATTTTTCATAAAAGTCAGTTTCATATAATTCATAAATTTATTTTTTCAACGTGACGATAGTTTTTTTTTTTTAACTTAAGGGAACTTCACTCATTTTCAAGGAGTGTACAAACTTAGAGTCGCTTTCCAAAGCTTTGTACTATACTTGTCGTCTTGAAAGAAGATTGTTGAATTAATATATATTTACCCGGGTTCATGTCACATTCTGTTACATTTTTAACGTAGTATCTTTCCTTTCCGTTGTACGAAGCTACATTTGTTTTAAAAAGGAAAGATATTTTATTTTACTTTTAGTTATTTTTTTAAGCGAATTCCTCCCAGTCTTCTGGATTCAACCCATGCATGAGTACATTATATCCCCACAGCATTTTATTTTTTTTTATTATTTTTTTTTAATTAATTAATAAATTTTGTACGCGTATAATTCTTTTTTTTCAACAAATGTTTTTTAATGTTTTTCCAGGACATTGTTTCAAGCGGTTTCAAATTTTTTCTTGTTATTCACCCACTCCATTTCATGAATTGTTATTCATGGGAATAACAATGTCCTGGAAAAACATTAAAAATTTCATGGCTGTAATCTAGTATTTCATGGCTGTAATCTAGTATTGGGTCTCTTCCCTATATTCCAGGATTTACATAGTACCTCAAGAACTATCTTAAGAAGATTTACATAGTACCTCAAGAACTATCTTAAGCGCTGATATCTTCGTTGACGTGGAATTTCATTAGGAAATTAATTCGCCTCTCTACATATGGATTTTTTTCTAAACATCCACTAAAATAACACGATGGCGATAGCGTCTTCTTCAATTAGCTGCTACTATGAGAGACACAGCAAGTGTTGCTTCTGTGCATGCGCAGTACCGTTGCTTCCACCTGCTGTTGGGGTTGCATTGTTTGTCAGCAACGGGCCACTAGTGGCACTTGCTTCGAGCCTCACAATTCACGGCGATGCTGCAGGTCCATCAATGGCTCGCCAACTGATAGAGCTGCCACCAATGGACCGCTACCGGGCCGTGAGCCGCGGATTTTAACCAGCAGTGACCCATCCCTGCCAGCTGGTGGCTAGCGGTTTCCCAGCACTTGTGTTTTTACTGGGTAATAGAGCAATTATGGGATGTGGTGGAAAGGTCCATTCATACCCAAGATCCTGCATCTACAAATACACACCAGGAAACTGTGCGCGGCTGTTCAGATGGCGTGGCTCAACTTCTCCCCAGAAGTCTTCCAGCCACTTGAGGAATTGATGCTACGTCGAGTTGCTGCACTTCATCGGGCTAGAAGAGCTCCAATGACTTTTGGAACTTCAGTGTGTTTTCCTGACGAATCCACCAATGTGGTGGTGAAAGCTCGCATGCTTATTATGCTTGTGTATTAATTACACCAAATTAACACAGTTTTTTCGTACGATTGTACATAACATTAGTAAATTACCACGTTAATTAATTACGGTAAAATCTTGAAATTCATATTCATAACAATTAGGACCGGCAACAATACGAAATTGAAAGTGCATTTTTATGGTTGTTCTTTGGGTCACGTGCCTATCTGTTTCATTTAAAACACCTGTTTGGCTTTTCGCGAGTTACTTGATCGTACAACAGGTCCAAATTATCTCATTTTTAAGGTGGACGTCAAGTAATTTTGCTTCCTATTCTTCCAATGGAAAAACGTTTGTACACATTTCCTAAACAATTTGTGTTACCAAGGACGAATATTTGAACAACGATTAAAATAACTTCATATTATAACTTCGAATACTTAATATTTTCTAAAACATAATCATAATTATATTAAAAAAAACGTTTCCTTTGGTGGTGTTGAAACCAGAAAAAAGATGGCGCGAACTGTATTTTGATGACGTCAGTAGACAAATTAATGTTGGATTGCATAATTATGGTTATGTTTTAGAAAATGTTAAGTATTCCAAGTTATAAAATGAAGCTATTTCAATCGATGTTCAAATTTTCATCTTTCGGAACGCATTAATTGTGAAGCAAATGTGTACAGAAGTTTCACCATTGGAAGTATAGGACGCAAAATTACTTGACGTCCACCTTAATGCTTGATCTCTATTATCATCTATCAGACGTTCCCAAAAAATGGCGTAGACTTTTTGGTTGTTTCTTCTACATTTTCCTGTTTCCCTCAGACGTATAAATAAATATTTTTCTTAGAATTTCAAAGTAAAATGGTTATTACGAAAATCAACAGTTGGAAACATTTAACAGTGAAAAACAAGAAAACGGGAACAATAATTGCATAGCAACAAAAATACGGAATGAAAATGAGAAGAAAAGAAATGTTGCTTCACACTTACAGGTTCGTATCCTCCAGGACATCCAGAAGTGTAGTCGTTATATTTGGGATCATCTCGAAGTTGACAAACGTTTGGGCATCCTTGGATGTAAAAGTTATCTTGTTCAAAGACAGACGGATATCCGAATGGTTCTGAGTCCACTGTCTTGCTGATGTTCAGCACGTTGTGTTCTAATGGAAAATAGGGATCTGGGCTCATAGTTATACCGTAGTACACATTATACAATCCCATTTCGTCCTCCTATATAAGCAAACAAGGTGTAGGGATATAACGATTAGATTAAAACCAAATAATGAAAAAGAAAGCTTTCTTGCAAGATTACTGAAACTGACATTTACATAGGCAGCACTGAAACTGACTTCTAATTAAGAAATACGTGGAAATATACCATGTCGAAATTCTTTCAGAACGTAACCGATTAGTGTACCTAAGAAATTGTGCCTCTCAAAAGTTGCATAGTTGAAGCCAAGAGATGTCCCAGTTTAATTTAAGGTTAGGGAACGTACTAGGGAAACTCTCTTTTCATGTAGATTTATTGTCGTTTTTACATTTTGAAGGTAATATATAATGGCAGTAAGTTGGTGCTAAACCCTCCCCCTCGGGTTATAGCAGAAAGCCCTCAAACACATTGCTGTTGTGATTTACTTCATACTTATCCTCGACAGATGGGCAATAAGTTGTTTCTGTGACCATGGAAATCTTCTGCGCATTAAAGCATTTGTGTTTACTGATGTCTGTTCTTACTTCTATAGTGCAGAGACTTCAACTTCTAGTAACTGATAAGCTCTCGCGGACCATCACGTGCTGTGGGATGCTCAGTGCCAGACACGTTACACGTTTATAGGTGCCGCAGATCTGAGTACGGAGCTGCGTACAACGAAATCTAATTACGGAACTACGGTAATGGTGAAAAAATTCATAATTTTTCTCTTTGTTCATTTTAAAGTATCAAAAAGCATTTTAAAATGAGAGTAATCTTTTTAAATAAGAATATTATAATTGTTTTTTCCTGTCGCTTTGGACTGCTGGGTCATCCGGTGGGTCACCACTTTTCTGCACAAAACTATGGCTCGGGATCAGCATCGCAGGTACGGATTTTACGGTAATTTTTTCCCTGAGTTTCATGGACTGTGGATTATACGCCGCTGCTGATTATACGAAGGAAATATGGTATATTGATACAGATACAAACATAAAATATTGGAAAATCTAGTTTTGCATGATACAAAACATAATTCTAAGCCGACGTCCAGGAGAAAAAATATCCGCTCCAGAGAAGAACGAATAGATGAACGGACCCAAATGATGATGTAATCCTTGCATATGTATGACCAGAGCCGTAGCTATCAGGAAGGTGAAGAAAAATGGGCTCCCTCCATCATACTAGGGGCATAAAACTAAGCTCTGAGAGACGCGAAACATAGAAATACAAAACACGTGAATAAATTTACAAAAGACATGCTAAAAATCGAAAATTCTCAGAATTTTTATTTCATTTTACGATGCACAATTTCCCCGCTAGAAGGCGTAAACGCAGATGATATCGAATTCAAAATATATTTTATTCCATATATTTGTTTCTAAACATCCGATTGGAATTTTGTTTTATCTTTCGATTCCTTTTATGTCGAAGACAATTTTATATATAGTAACTTTTTCAAGTTACCCATAGATTTCCCGTTAGGGGACGTAAAACGTAAATTGCGTTTTCCCGATATCTCTGCTTCGGAAACTCCGATTTGAAAATTTCTTTCTGAAACGGGTACAGCTCCTGATAAGAAATCTTTGGCATATAATTTCTAATTTTTGGTATAAAATGGTTTGGCCTCCCAAGGAGCGTAAGTGTTAATTTCTTCTTCTGATGTATTTACAGCAAAATCTGAGCTTCTAAAATCTCGATTGAAAAATTTCTTTCGTGGACCGATGCCACTCACGGCGATAAACTTTTTCGGTATATTTTCTTCTTAAATATTGCATGGTTTCTCTGCTCGGGGGCGTAGATGTATAACTTATTTTTGTCAATATATCTGCTTCTGATGGTCCGATTTGAAAATTTCCTTCTTCATTGGATTGAGTTTTCAGTGCGACATGTTTTTCACGTTATTTCAAAATTTTCAAGTAACTCATAGACATTCCGCTAGGGGCCTTTAAGGTAAATTACGTTTCCCCTCGATATCTCCTCTCCTAAAACTCCGATTTGAAAAATTATTTCTGCACCGGATACAGCTCTTGATGGGAAATGTTTTGCAAATAATTTCCAATTTTTGGTAAAAAATGGTTTGGTCACCAGGGGGCCAAACTGATTTCTTCTAATATATTTGCAGCAAACTAGGAGCTTCTAAATCTGGAATGAAAAAAATTCGCTCTTGGACCGATACTATTCTCATCAAAAACCTTTTTGAGAATACTTTCCTTCTTAATATAATGCATTGTTTTTCCACCGGGGGCGTAGACGCACATATTATATTTCTCGATATCTCTGTTTCTAAGTGTCCGATTTGAAAATTTCTTTCTTTGTTGGAGAGCGTTTCCGCTGCGAAATGTTTCTCATATAATTTCAAATTTTTCCTAACGCACAAGTCTACCACCAGAGTGTGTAAGTTCACATTTGCGTTTACAGCAACATCACCGGGATTAAAAAGCAGCTTGAAAAACTTCTTTCTTCGGTTAGATATTACTACTGTTTTCTATACCGCTTCCTTTGACTTTGAATAGCTTTGAAAAATTCAATTCGCGTCAGAACGAGTACAAAAGACGTGGTCATCACAACCGAATATTCGGTGTAAATTTTCTTGTTGAATACTTTAGTTAGCAGCATACAGTATTCAGCACAGCTAACCAAGGTGCAAAGTAGCCTACTTTTTGAGATGTGGACCTTTCACATGCTCGAAAGAAATTTTCTGAAAAAGAAGATAGAGAGAGACATGTGGGAAAATGTGCGGACATGCCTAACATCAGGGTCTTTCTGAATACCACGTTGAGATGAAGTCGCAGAAGCCTCTAATAGCGGTTAACTTTGAAAGGAATTTTTCCATGACCTACCACGAAGGCACCTTCTTATTGTTACGTTCGCTGTCTGATAATGCTCATTAATTTATCATTCTGCATTTCTGCGGGATGCTGTGTTAGCGGGGTTCACATAACTTTAACGTTCTACTTGATTGCAAATTGGCATTGGGTGTTTACCCAACTTTCATATTTTTCAGTGAAATGACGTCACAAACTGGAAGCTCAATTTTCGAATGATAATAATACACTATCTACCAACATGTAATTGGACACCCTTGCAATCGACGATATCTGCGGTCCTGATACACGTCACGGCCGCCGCCGTTAAATATCATGTGGGAAACAACAACGCAACCAGTCGCATGCAAGATGCCTTGCAGTTCGGAGCTCTCTGATTTCAAGAAAGGTGTAATCGTCGGGTATCATAGAAATGGCCGATCCATATGTGACATATCCAGCAAATTGAAGTACCCAAAATCGACAGTGACAAACGTGATTGGCAAGTGGAAGATGAGAGGTGACTGTTGGAATGTGCCCCTACCCGGCAGACCCACAAAACTGGGAGTTAGAGACCGACGGGTGCTGGCCAGCAAAATTCGGAAGAACCGCACCAAATCGATGGGCCCACATCCGTGAGGAGTTTCAACAGGCATCCGGGACTGTTCTTTTGATGAATACCATCATTAAAGGAAGCCCATCTGCTCGGTTATCATGGACGTGCTGCCGCTAACAAGCCTTTGATCACCAAGTCCAATAGCGCTGCTCGGCTAACGTGGTGCAAAGAACGTCGACAGTGGACCGTTGAACAGTGGAAACAGGTTCTCTGGAGCGACGAATTAAAGTTCACCCTCTACCGTTCGGGTGGCAGGGTCTGGGTTTGGCGTCTGCCTGGAGAACGCCTCTGCCGGGATGTATTGTGCCAACTGTGAAGTTCGGCGGCGGTGAAATTATGCTATATCTCCTGGTAAGGCACAGGACCCTTGGTCGCAATTCCTGGTAGACTCAACGCCGAGACCTACTGCATCATTTTGGATGACCATTCGGTTCCTACGTTGTGGCAGTTTTACGAAGTGGACCCATGTTACTTCCAGGATATCAATGCCACCTGTCATGTTGCAAGGTCTACCATTGCTTGGTAAGGTGACAATAAGGCAAATCGAATGGACTGGCCTGCGCAGAGCCCGGACCTTAACCCTATCGAGCACCCCTGGGACGAGTTGGAGCGCCGACTTAAGGAGTGCCCCCACCGTCCGAAATCGGTGAAGGAACTGACCTGTCTTCTCCAAGCTGAGTGGAAGAAAATACCTCTAGTCGTCATACAACGCCTGGTTGAGAGTATGCCCCGGAGGGTCGCAGCTGTAATCGCCCGCTCGTGGTGGCTCCACCAACTATTGAAGGTGAATAAACTTCGTTTTCCTTTGCTATCACAGATGTCCAATTACTTGTTATTAGATAGTGTACTTTCCAATAAGGGAAGTAAAAACTCCGTACTCTTTGAGTGGAATTTAGGAAGATTTAGGCTCGAAGAGGCGTAGGTAAAACTCTAGCCCTTCCATATAACAAAATTTTGCCTGCCCTGTATATGTCAGGAGTCTTGTCAGATCTCTGATTTTCTCTTTACGTCGCTTTATTCCTCTACGAGGCAGTGATGAATCAGTTTATGTCTGGATGTTTCGAACAAGATACAGATGCACACATATTATGCATACACATACAGGCATCATACACACATGTGCATATACATACAGTATATACCCAGTGCCGTAACTAGCCCGGGTTGTGCCCGGTACCAGTTAACTAATTTACGCCCCCTACCCCTCCAGAAATAGTCAAAGAAAAAATCCCAGTGTGATTGCATTTTCACTACTTACACATACCAATTACGTATAAACAACATATATATACACTGAAGTGCCAGAAAAACTGGTACAGACGAGCTTATGCAAAATACATCGCAACGTCACCTATGCGCGTACTCGGTTGCAACCGCCAGTGCGTATATAAAGCGATAGACATACTTGCCAGCTGTCAGAGCTGTTTTAGACATGAGAATGACAATTAATAACGATTTAAGCGATTTTCAACGCGGTGTCATAGTTGGCGCTCGTGAGATGGGCCATAGTATTTCGGAGGTAGAAACGAAGTTCGGATTTTCACGGACGACCATTGCAAGGGTGTACCGTGACTACAAGAATTCCGGCAAAACCTCCAAACTATGATACCAGTGTGGCCGTAAAAAGACATTGGGTGAACGTGACTATCGTCTTCTGTCAAGAATCGTTTCACGCGATAGGCGTGCATCACTGTCGCAGGTATCATCAGAATTCAATGCTGGAGCCTCAACAAGCATCAGCGTCTGGACTGTGCAACGTACCCTGCACGATATAGGCTTTGGGAGACGACGCCCAACTAGAGTCCCCTTGATGGGTGCACGACACAGAGCTATGCGCCTCTATTGGGCACGGCAATATCGCCTCTGGACACTTGATGACTGGAAACAAGTAGCCTGATCTGACGAGTCGCGTTTCCAACTGTATCGGGCAGATGGAAGGTTCGTGTGTGGCGCAAACCCCATGAAGCCATGGATCCCGCCTGTCAACAAGGAACTGTACCGGCAGGTGGGGGGTCGTAATGGTATGGGGTGTGTTTAGCTGGACTTCACTGGGACCCCTGGTATGTCTACAAACGTCTGTGATCGGCCAACGCTATGTGCGCATCCTTTCCGACGAGGTACACCCGTTCATGTCCTGCATTCATGCTGATGGGTTGGGCCTGTTCCAACAGGACAATGAACCTGCACGCTGGTATCGGGACGCCACATTATGGTTATAGGAGCATTCATCTGAGTTTGTGGTGTTGCCATTCCCACCCACGTCCACAGATCTGAACGTGACAGAACACATGCGGGATGCCATGCAACGCGCTATCGAAAACAGGAAATCCGAGACCTCGGAATACACCCGAATTGTGGAACGCTCTGCAGGAAGTATGGTGTGCATTGTCTACAGCATATTTCCAGAAGCTAGTGGAGTCTATGCTCCGTCGTATTTCTGCAGTCCTGAGCTCCCGTGGGGGCCTACCAAATATTAGACTGGTGTACCAGTTTTTCTGGCACTTCAGTGTATATATATGTATAACATAAAAAGATCTGAAACAACTCAAGAATTACTATTTGGTAAAAAAGGAACTGAGTATATTATACGTACAGTATGAAACACTATTTATTCACAATTGAATTCTTCGAGCTTTGCGTAACACAAAGTCATTAATGATACAATCATAATCAAGTTGTCTTGCTATTGAACGTACTAACAGCGGTGAAGGTCACATTACTCACATCTCACATGGATAGACATAAAATGTCGTTAAAGACATGACATGTCACAATTTACAGATTGCAGCAGTGATTAACGCCGTAACTTTAGCTGCAGCTCCAAGCGCGGCAGACTAGCCAGACTGTGGGCGACTACCTGGTGCTGAAAAAAAGTACTCTTTCTTACTTCTCAGATCTCAGGCAGTCTCACTGACGTGCCGTGTCAGCACAGTTCTGAAGAGAATTTTAGGAAGGGAGTGCCTGACCCCAGATCTTAAACAACCCTTAGAAATAGGAAGCTAGGAAACGTGGGATAGAGTGCCCGATAGGAAAGTAACACGGAAGCGAGGTAAAAAGGGGGAGGAATACGCCCTTATTTATGACCGGAGGGTCTATACCCGGGGTCCGACGGCTTAACGTGCCCATCCGACGCACGACGGATATTTAGTGGTTCGAGCGTTCGTACCTGCCTATGATCGAACCCGAGGTCTTCTCCGTGGCAGTCACGAATGTTGACCACTAGGCCACCAGCGGCCCAGCACGGCACTGAGACTGCCTAATCTGTAGTTTATTTGCATATTTGGGCCGTGCGGCTTTTGCGCCCCCTGTGGCCTTGCGCTCGGTGTGGGGGCACCGACGGTACCGCCCTAGTTACGGCCCTGTATATACAGTACAAGCACTCATGAATATAAAGATTCATCTTAAAAATCAGAAAAATGATGCGCCATATTAAAATTAATATTGGCGCATGACGAATTATCATCTGAACATTTAAATTCTTAAACATTTACTACATGGCTCACAGAAGGAGCAAAATTTCTTAAGCAAATAAATTCCAGTTATGTTTACCTCTGATGTGGCGTAATCGGTGTAGACTATTGGCAAAGGACCGTCTCTTTCTTCGATCTTCATTTCGAAATGTTTCATGATGCTCCTTTTTATGAAGACGGACTGGAAGCTTTCGTCCTGTCCAAGAGTGTAGCTTGTGACCTGAAACAGAGAAAAATGTATCGTCCCATTGCAGAACTCTTTTTCAAATTGCTTATTTAAACCGATTGGTAAATATTTTTTCAGTGTAATAGCTTATGAAAATGTATAAACGTTGAAAGACAAAAGTCACTTGCACCTAATAAGGGATTACTAGCAGCAGGATTGGGGAAGAAAGGATGGACAAACAAGTACAACAACCGCGTCTTCTCGTCCCAAGGATTTTCTACTGAAATTCTAGGGACGAGAAAGAAGTATTGCAGCGAGCTGGGCAGGAATGCATTACATACGCATTGTGATACTTCATCTACTCCAGGATTGGTAAATAAACAGCAGATGCTCCACCAGAAAGGCAATGCCAAGCTAAACGCTACAGTTCGGACTCAGGAAAACTTTCTATAACTGTCATTCTAACTACTCCCTCAGCCAGTTTATAGTCCGGATATAACTCTTTTCTGTTACTATTTCTTTCATTCCAGGATTTCGTTCATGAAATTCGAAAGCAGATGTCGTCAGATTTTCGCCTTCAAGACTAGGCATGGTATAGAAGAGAAATAAACTAACTTTCCTACAGATGGTTACCAGTAAATAATAAATAGGAACTATACACCAACTATATTCAATATAGCACAACTATACTAAT
Source organism: Macrothele yani (assembly GCA_039090855.1). NCBI lineage: Eukaryota > Metazoa > Arthropoda > Arachnida > Araneae > Macrothelidae > Macrothele > Macrothele yani. Next base: position 71,935,104 of record CM077030.1, on the reverse strand, counting down.
GATCCGAATCACTTAGAGTAGAATAGAAATCAAAGTTTCTAAGCTTTCGCACATCAACCAGATCGCTTTTTCAAGTAAGGTGGATAGCTAACAGCAAACTGGATAATACAACACTTCAACAATTTCAACGCATTCAAACTGATGAACACATTTGCTTCTATTCATTGATTGTCTTATCAAGTAATCGCGTTCAAATTGTTGGAGTGTTCTATTATCTAGTTTGCTGTTAGCTGTCTACCTTCCTTGAAAAAGCCATCTGGTTGATGTGCGACAGCTTGGAAACTTTGATTCCTATTCTACGCCAAGTAATTTGGATCATTAATATAGTTATGCTATTTTGAGATGGTTACAAACTATTGAAAATGATGGTTTGTATTTTACTGAGTAATGTTCGTTAATTACTTTGAAATAATTGTTGCACAAGTATACATATAAAAGCACAAATTTATAAATCACTCTAGTATTAATTAAAGAGCGAACGTACACGACGTCCCATTCACCAGAAGTTCTAGCAGTTGGTCTGTTTTTAACGTTCACTGAAAGATTCTAAAAGCGGATAAACTAGTCCTGGTAGTTCTCATTAATTTTGTACGAGAAATACAAACATAATAGGGTATAATGAGCAAAATGAAAAAAAACGCAATTTTTGATATGCATACACATGTGCCATTGAATTAGAGGTACTTACCTATTAACGCGCTGGACCACCTCTTCACCTAATGACAGCGACCAAACGACGAGGCATGAACTCCACGAGCTTACGAAAACTTTATGTAGGTATATCCAGGCATACGTCCTTCAAAGCTGTCCATAATTCGCTCAGGTTTGTAACTGATGGGGCACGTGCCCGGACAGCTTGTTCGAAGGTATCCCAAAGATGTTCGATGGGGTTTTAATTAGTGCTTCCAAGTGGCCACCAAGGCGATTCAAAGTCATTACAACGCTTTTGTAACTATGCTGTTGCCAGGTGGAATCTGTGCGATGGGCAAGTACGAGGTTGTAGTACCGAAAGTAATGCAAAAGTTGGTATAACTTCCTTATTAACTGACAGCGGTCGTTCAAATTGCACATGTTGGTAGAGTAACTCTTTCTCTATACAAAGGTACCACTCAACATAGTCTTCATCACAAGCAATGCATTTGCGCCATCGTTGAACCCAACTCTCGAATCCTCTTTGAAAAAATTCAGGTGTAGACTGTTGTACCCATTTCTTCACATTGTATTGTCAAATAGTTGTCCCCGGATACTGTCTTTATTTGGACCGAATACGTGGAAGTCGAAGGGCTTCAGATCTGGACTCTACGGTGGATGGCGGACCACCGACCACCCTAATTTTCTCATCGCCTCATTTGTTGGCAAAGATATGGGTGGTCTCGCATTGTTATGGTGAATGTGGATCTTTTTCAGATCCTTGTTCGAACTCTTCCTCTTTATAGCTTGTCTAAGCTTCTTGAGGGTCTCAATGAACCGCTCGCTGTTCACGGTACGGCCACGTTCCAGGAAATCAAGGAGAGTGACACACTTGCCATCCCCAAAAACAGTCACCATGACTACCTGTGCTGAACGCTGAGTCGTGAACTTCTTAGTCCTTGGTGAAGAGGTGTGACGCTATTCCATGGATTGATTCTTCGTTTCCGGATCATAAAGATACGATCACAATTCATACCCTGTCACCGAACGGAAACAAATCGTGTCTTCGTAGACTTCAAACGCTTCCAGCAGATCAGAGCAAACTTCCACCCTTCTCTGCTTCAAATCGAGTGTCAACTGCCGAGGTACCCACTTTGCACAAACTTTCCTATACCCTAAATCTTCTACCATCTTCTATATGGCACTGTGATGAAAGTCCAGTTGTGCAGCAAGCTCACTGATAGTGACTCGCCTCTCCGCGCGAATCAGTTCATCCAATCGCTGACGATTCGTGTCAGTGGTCGCATACGATGGTCTCCCACTACGTCATTTGTCTTCAATGCTGGTTTCCCCTTCTTTAAACTTCTTCGTCCATCTATGCACATTGCTCTTGTCAATGGTGTCATCTCCGTAAACATTCTGTAGCTTGCCGAACAGCCTGCAACCCTCCTTCGTCAAGAACTCAATGACGGCACGTTGCTTCTGTTTGGAATCCATTTTTTATTTGCAATGAAGAAAAAGGGTTACTATAGAGGAAGAGTTACTCTACCAACATGTGCAATTTTAACGACATGTGTCAGTTAATACAAAAGTTATGCCCACTTTTGTATTACTTTCGGTACAACGCTCATGTCATACTGGAATACACTATTGCCACTGGGATGCGTGCCGATCATGAATGGGTGTAATTGGTCGGCTAAAATGTCCACATATTTGTGGGTACTCAAAGTAGACTATGCACGTACCAAAGCATTTCAGCTGAAGACACATCAGACCATCACTGAGCTAACTCCAACCTGTACTATTCCAACTGGACAAGAAGACATGGCTTCATGAGGTTGATTGTAGATCCGCACTCTCCCATCTTCTCCATGGGCTGTCAGCTTCCATTCACTTCTGGCTATCCGCCTCCAGTCCTCTGTAGTCCAGTGTCTGTGCTCATTTGCCCAGGCAAGACGCGTCTTCTTATAGCCCATTGAGTTGCCCACGGTAATCGTTAAACACCCAATCAAAAAATAAAGAAAAGTCATTTGAATTAAATGGGACAAATTTTAGTTGAGCACCGTATCGTGCCGTTAACAGTGAGAGTTGTGTGGGCCTGCAGCTTCCAATCCGAAGACGTTTAAGAGTACGTTGCACTGTCCTTGCACTGACATGGCGACTTGATCCACTGTTCAAATAGGTGGTGATTTGTGCCATTTTCTTGCGCCTTTCATTTCGAACCATGCGGCTCAAACGGCGTACACCATGAGTTGTCAAAACTGGTACGCCTCTGCATTCAATCGGTAACTTGCTATTTTGCCAGAATTTTCGTAAACACTCTAAACATTGTAACACGGGAAAACCCCAGCGTGTTGACGACTTTCTAAATGGAAGGACCCATTCTGCGGGTATCAGCAATCTTCTCTCAGTCAAAATCAACCAAATCACGCGTCTTTACCCATCACGCCTGCAATCTTTGGTTCCTACTTGGGATGCTATGGGTAATGAGTGTATTTAATCACAATTTCGTCCGGGCTTGCACAATAATGCGGGTGTGACAGCCAAGTATTTGCACAACTTCAGCTTTCTCTAATTCAATGGCATTTCAGTGTTTGGTACATATCAGGCTCGAAACAAATGGAAAGAAAACAAATAGAAGGGAAGAAAAAGATAATATCCACAGTGTATAAATGATTCTCAACAGCAGACTATGAGACTCGAAAAATTTAAGAAAATAATTTATCTGCAAATGTTCTTACTTTGCCATTCTCGTAAACGAAACTTATTGGCTTCTTAAGATCCTTTTCCAGATCGGAAGCTGACTGCATTGGAAGAGGAGCCTCTGAACTAGGAACACTGCTAAGAGGTTTATTCACAGAAACGTCTTGTGCCTAAAAAGAAAAGAAAAGCGTTACTTTGGATGAGTTTTCTGCTTATTTCATCATGTTTCAATTTTTTACACAAAAAGACAGGAACAACGCGGGGAAATTCATTGTGTGATAGACTGAATTTTTTTTTAATTTATGTCTTTAAAAAGATTCGTACTTTTTCGTAAAAGGAGAGAAAATCTTTTTTTCCTTTCTTTTACTTTTTTATGTTTGTTTTTTTTACAACAGAAACTTGTAACGTACCAGGAGATGTGACGTACCTGCCAGAAGGACGCACACGACATAAAGGCAGATAGCAATCAGAATAAGCGTCCGCGTAGCTTAATTGGTAGAGCAACTTATTCCGGAATGAGTGGACCCGGGTTCGAACCCCGGCGCGGATAAAAATGACGGAGAAATTCACTTCGTTATAATGACGCCCGAACTATCCGGATGACCCGACCGTTCAAAATCTCGCATTGGTGTGATGTTATTTCCACACCGCGAGATAGGAAAAATATGAGCAGCACTTAAAAAGAAAAATAAGGGGGAGATGATGTAACGTACCAGGAGATGTGACGTACCTGCCAGAAGGACGCACACGACATAAAGGCAGATAGAAATCAGAACAAATGTCCGCGTAGCTTAATTGGTAGAGCAACTTGTTCCGGAATAAGCGGCCTAGGGTTCGAATCCCGGCGTAGACCGAAAATGACGGAGAAATTTACTTCGTTATAAACTGTACAGGTTCATCACCATAAACGTTGAAAGTTTTTTAAGCACTCTCAGGCATATTGTTAGGACAAATTCAGATTCAAAGCAAATTGTTCTAGATTTACAATAAGAAATTTTAGCATGCAATATCGCAAAATGGATGTTTTCTTTAATCAGGACGTTAAAGAAAACTTCACTTTAAACTCTGGAAGTGATTTTTTCCAATGCAGCACGTTACCAGATAGAACTCCGATGCAATCCGCAAAATTCTGAAGATTTCCTTTTATCTTTGAACTACGGTCCTGAATCATCAAGAGCTCTTTATAGGAAATACTATAGTTTTAGGATTACTCCAGAAAATGCATTAATATAAGCTTTGCATTTTTGTAGGAGGCAGAGGTCGGATAAATTTCTAACATGTTACAAACTTTGGAAGGTTTTCTTCCAGAAAGAAACCTATTGCAGCAGGAAATTCTGTTTAAAATGTTGTAATTTAATAATACGAAACTTTTGAATTTTTATTCTTATTGTATTATATCTTATTGTAACCCGAAAAATAGCCCAGTTAGGATTTTGAAAAAGTACGTTTTCATAAATAGCACAAGTTTTCTTTTCTTTCGAAGGAGAATCCTCCGCGTATTGTAAAACGAAGCTTGTGATGTTCTTAAATTTTAAGAATGTAAATATATGCGAAATGTCAGTTTACCTAAAACAGCAACATTACGTGAATCTTGATTAACTCTCGTACTTGATTCGATTTAACTGAAACCCAAGATAGCTTAAAATTTAACGTCATTAATTAAGCAAAGAAATCTCATTTCAAGAATATATCTAGAGATTCAGTGAAGACAAATAAGCCTACAGAAACCTCAACGTTTATTCGGCCCTTTATAGGTACTTTAAAAAATTACCACATGTCAATCACCATATTACTTGTAACGAGTTTTATTCTTCAAGTATAACAACCTTGGTAACAGATTGAAGCTGTAAACTCTAAACAATATAACAATCAATTACTAACAAACTCGAGCCTCAAAATATCAAACTAACTACAAATCGTTAACGCGAATCAGCAATTTCACCTAAATCACCTAGAAAGTGTCGAACCACGGCTAGATAGAACGCCTCACAGCTCGTAACCCAGCCAACATACATACGTAAACAACCTTCTTAGATTTCCACATACGTCACTCTGTGGAAACACACATTTGTCGGTGGTAGAACTCGAACCCATGCCTTCTCGTGGAGGAGCCAGTTGTTACACCGGCTAAACCATACCGACGGGATTCATCGCTGCAGATTGATTTACTATCTGGACATGTACTTCACCTCTGCAGTAACTCACATCATCTCTCTCTTAATTTTTTTTTAATGCGAAGAAGGAATTTTCTTTAACTCCAGACGATGTGTGAAACGAAAATCACACATCTATTCGAAGAACACAAAGGCCAGTAGATTCATATTCCACAATCAGGTGCCAATGTGAAAACACAAATATGTCGGTCCACGGCTCCTCGTTCCAGATCCAGTTGTTCTACCGACTAAACCACACCGACGTGTGGGTGGAACATCACACATCTTTTCGAAGAACACAAAGGCCAGTAGATTCGTGTTCCACAATCAGACGCCAATGTGAAAACACCGATATGTCGGTCCAGGCCTCCTCGCTCCGGAGCCAGTTATTCTACGGACCAAACTACATCGACGGAATTTATCCCTGCAGATTTACCGTCTTGACATATGCTTAAACTCTGTAGTACGTAACAGCTCAACCTCCAACCTCAAGTTACGTTGCCAAAAGACATTCAGTCGAGAGAGAGAGAGAGAGAGAGAGAGAGAGAGAGAGAAAATATAGCGTTAAGTTAGAAATTGCTTAATCAAAATGAACCTAAATTTACATAGATACAGGAACTAGAAGGGAAAGTTATGTTAAAGTAACGTTACATGTACAAAATGCTAGATTTGTACGAGAAACACAAAGCTAAATATATTATCATGATTCCTGGAATCTATTACAATTAATCGTTATTCATTACGAGAAAGATTGCAGTGAAAAATGTTACGCTATTTTTTTCTCTGCTTAGGGCTTATACCATGAGCCTAAGGGAGATTTCTAATTGATGGCCACTGGTTCCGGAAAAGGGACAAAGAACCAGTGCCATTTAACAAACACGCTAAGCTAGCCTCATCCTGGACTCAAATCTAAACCTCGGAAGGTAAGCCAAATATTTACGCTTGAGGTCTGCACGGGCCTTAATTTGAAAAGTATGGCCTGTGCCTGATCCTCCTCAGACTTTCAAGTTTACGGCCAGGTCTGATTCACATTTTCATTCCACGTTCTTTGCCACTTTTTGCAAATAATGTAAGTCACTTTTCCTCTGGAGAAACAAAATTGCTCTACTGAGCTGAATTACCTCATAAGTAAACGGAAGTGTGCCATTTCACTTTTTCTCCCATAGATGAGGTTTTGACCTGATTACCTACTTCTGTTACAAATGTAAACGCATTTGCAGTTTCACATTAAAGTATGAACAAGGTAGTCTCGATCCCCAAATATGTAAATAAATGCTTCCAACTTTCTCATATCCGTTAAAGCAACGAATCTCGCTAGAAGCTCGGTCATCTGTGGTTTCGCAAAGCAAAAAACTCTATGTGAACATTTCTCGGAAAAGAGAAAAAAAAGGACGTGTTTTAGTCGTTAACTCTGCGTATATAAACATCTTTCAAAAACGACAGTTAGGTGCTGTATGACATGGAAAGATCCTATGTCAAATCCCCAGTAATTATTGCATTATACATGAAATCTTTAAAGCACTCAAGCTCACCGATGCCGAAGTTCTAGGTGTAAGTGGTCAAAACCGAGTTTCCTTTCTGATCCAAAAAAAAAAAAAATCCTACAAAATTATGAAGTAATTGCATCGTCCATAAAAATTGTGCGAAGAGTAGTAACTCAAATCTGGACAGCTGCCTCGGTCACAGTGTTAAAAGAAATTAAAGCAAAAGAAGTGAAAACGCACTTTGATTTTGATCTTTTGCGAAAACAGGAATTTGACGTTGATGGAGATAGATCTCGTGTCTCCTTGCTCTGGAGTGAGTTGCTCTCCTTGCTCTGGAGTGAGTTGCTCTCCTTGCTCTGGAGTGAGTTGCTCTCACCGATTAAGCCACACCTACGGAATGTATCGCTGTAGATTTGTCGTCTTGATTGACACGTGCTTCAGCTCTGTAGTACGTCACATCATCTCCCTCTTATTTTATTTCATTTTATTTTTTTTTCTTTTCGAAGCGAAGAAGGAACCTTTTATTAATTCCAGACGATATGTGGAACGAACATCACACATTTTTCGAAGATCCAAACGGAGAGTAGATCCATTTTTACGTTCGGTCGCCAATGTGAAAACAGGAATTTGGCGGTGATGGAGAACAAAACCGCGTATCCTCGCTCTGCAGTGAGTTGCTCTAACCGACTAAGCTATACCGACGGAATTTATCGCTGCAGATTTATCATCTTGACGCTGCTTCACCTCTGTAGTACGTCACACTTTAAAGAAATAAACAGGACCATTTCAGATCATCATCTTACAGCCTAGCTTGTCGATTACCTGCAAGTAATCAACACGTCGGATGTATTTCCGTGTCTTTCGGTTTACTCAGTGATCTTCGCCCTTAATTATTTAACAAGATTATTCTTCGTTTTGTGAGTCGAATTTTTTTTCTTTAATGCAGGAGTAAAATGCTGAACCGCCCTTTAAGGGTTGGGCAGGTCCGAACCCGGAAATCTTCATTTAACTAATGAAAAAAGTCCGGACAGGGTCAGGCACGGGCTTTACGGGCCGAAAGGGACCTGCCCATGCTCATGCAGACCTCTTGCCCACGCCTGTGATCCAGGGCTGAATTAAGGAAGGAGGACAAGGGCCCAGGAAGCATGCCTGGGAAAATTACAGATAGATAGAGAGAGAGGTTTATAAAATTGTTTTACTTTTGTCTCGTATAATTTCCACTTGGTCAGAAACAGAGGCTGGTAGACGAACAGACTTCTAGGTAGTGACTCACCAAGGGTGAAGGTTTCATGCCGCTGTGTACAGCGGGGTCGGAAAGACAGTTTCAGCTTTTTCACTACCATCCACCTACACCTCTCAATTTGCACTTGGAACCGTTAATGGTCGAAGTGCCCTATGGCTTCACATTGCATAACAAAAAAGATGTACTAAGAAAGGTATGCAATGATTAATCATTGGAAAATTCAAGACAAAATCTAGGAATCTTAAGCTTTTAACTCATGTTCTTATGAGAGCAACGAAAAACGCAGTGACTTATACTGAAAACTCTGCAGATAATTTAGTATTTGCAGTTTAGTGTTTTAACGGATTTCAATAATGATTCTCAGTCATAAGTTCTTTGGGGGCCCACCCAGATGTCTTAGCCTTGGGGCCCACTCAAATATCTTTGCCTAGGGGCCCACTAAGGTCTTAAACCGGCCTTACTCTGACCACTCGCGCAACGTGAAGGCATAGTATACTTTTGCGATAACTTGCAGAATGCGCTGACGTAAACGCAATAGATATTTTGAAAGAAGGATATCATTCCAGGAGACACCACCTTGAGAGAAAAAAACTTTCGGTAACACTGTGCTATCATTAAACGCGTATTTAATCCAATAAAAGATTCAAGTATTTTCTTACCATCAGTAAATACTGTGAATTGCCCTTTGCTCTGATTATGATAGTCATTTGAATGAGGGATTTAGCAACTTGGCTAGTCTTCCCAGGGATGCCTGCGGTCATGTTGTAGGTCATGTAGTATTGGTGAGTTTCCCCGTCGATCCATGCTGAAATAAAACAAATGTATTTCATCAAACAATGTTTCACATGTTACACACACACAGAAGTAACAAAACGCTTAGGCAGTTCTACAATTGTTTAATTCGTAAGAGCAACTGAACTTTGAGCTTCTGGATCAAGGTAAATACGCATTCGTGGACCTTAATTCTAATTTGATATGGAACAGAATTCCTTTCAGATTACGACCCATTTCAGAAGTTCTAAATATACATATATAGGGTGTCCCAAAAAGAGCGCAAGATTGACAGTACTCGTTATTTGGCGTCTGAAGGGTTGGAAGCATTGTAACTTGCATACATGCCATGAAGAAACATCGCATAGTTGATTGTGACTAATTTTGTTTTTTCTTGTTGCAGGTTACCCATGGAACGCTACACCAAGAAGCAACGTGTTAGTATTGTGCAAACGCATTACAAGTATGGTGAATGCTATGCGGAAACAATTCGTCAATTGCGCCGGATTTTCGGTCGCGATAATGCACCACATCAGTCAACAGTTAAACGACTAATTAACAAATTCGAGCACACAGGTACGGTTATTTACATGAAATCACAAGGGAGTCATCTTACCGGCCGTTCTGTCGCAAACATTGCCGCAGTGAGTGACAGTGTTACGGAGAGTCCAGGAACCTCGATACGTCATCGTTCACAGCAATTGGACATTTTGAAAAGCACCATGCAGCGCATTCTTACGAAAGATCTCCATCTGCATCTGTACAAGATCCACGTGACCCAACACCTCCAGCCAAAAGATCATTTGCAGCGGCTTGAATTTGTAGACTGGGTGTTGGAAAACCAAGGTGTGGACGGCACTTTCGTAAGGCGAATCATCTTCAGTGATGAGGCACATTTCCATCTTTCTGGGTGCGTGAATAAACAAAATTGCAGGATATGGGGCACCAAGAATCATCGTGTGATTCATGAAAAACGCCAATGCATGCACAACGAGCTACTGTTTGGTGCGGAATGTGGGCTGGGAAGTGATCGGGCCATACGTCGTCGAAAATGAGGCCGAAAATGCACTAACCGTGAATGGAGTAAGTTATCGCAACATGATAACCGAGTTCTTGTGGCCTCAATTGGACGGGATGGATATGGAAGACATGTGGTTCCAACAGGATGGCGCAAACTGTAACACTGCCCGTGAAACAATTGCATTGTTGCATGAGAAATTTCCTTGCCGCGTTATTTCACGCAGTGGTGACCAGAATTGGCCCTTTGGTCCTGCGATTTGACCCCAAGTGACTTCTTTCTCTGGGGATTTTCGAAATCCTGTGTCTACGTCAACAAACCAGAAACAATACCTGCTCTCAAGGAGCAGATTCGCCGTGTCTTTGGCGAAAGTGATCCGCTAATATGCTGACATGTCATCGACAATTTCCTGAAAAGAGTAGAAAGAGAGTGCCAGCAAAGCCGTGGCGGACATTTATCGAATATTTTGTTCCACGTTTAATCGTGGTGTGTGTATTTTCTCCTGATGTGCAACTATTGCCCCTCTTCAAATAAAAAAATCATAAATACATCATTTTAAATCTTGCTCTCTTTTATGGGACACCCTTTACTTTGATTTGTTTAAAAATAGTAAATAATGTTTTTACTTTGACTGACGAGCATAGGTAATCACCTCAGTATATTTGTATTTAGCAAAGACAATCGGTTTTTGTAGATTCCTATGACAATTTTTAAAATGTCTTTTCGTGTAATAAAAATGTATAGTTTCCTTTTGTCTGAATATAATGCGCAAAAGATCCATATGGTTTTTATGACCTATCAAAAAAGGTGTTCTGATCGAAATTAAGACTTGTTAAAATATAGCCCTTTTGCCGGTGGTGGGATTCGAACCCACTTATTCTCCCGACCGAACTTGGCTTATCACTGGAATTTGCAGTTTTGACTCTTTTGTCCCATCATTGGACACAAGAGTCAAATATGGCGGGCTACAAAATCACATGCTACGAGTCCGCCGGAAAGCATGCTTCAAGGAGAGCTCAATGTAGAAAAGGGATTTTTCTTTTATTTGCAGACGATGTGTGGAAGAAAAATGGCACATTATTATCAAACCTCACGACCAGGAGATTCACTCTTAAGTTCGGACGCTGATGTACAAATATAGCCCTTTCTCCGTTAATGGAATTCGAATCCTCGCTCCTGAGCCTTTTATTCTCCCGACTGAATTACACCGACGCTGGGCTATTGTTGCAACTTGCCGTTTTGACTTGGGTCACTTCAGTGATACGGCACAAACTATTCGTGTGGGTTTGATTATCAAATAAGAAATGTTTCCTTGATTTAATTTAAATCACCAAACAGTTTGTATGGCTTCATAAAAAAAATATTTAAATTAGCTTTGGCTTAATTTAAACATTGTCGTCTGGTTTGACCGACAATTATAAAAATCTTCTTTATGCTAATTGCTCTTCGAAAAGGACATTTTTATGTTTCCTTGAACACTGTAGTAATAGTTTAGATTTTCTAACAGTCGAAAAAAGAAACATTTGCTTTATAAATAGACAAAGTCACAGCTCTTTCCACGTTTTTCTTTAATTAACGCACAGCAACCGAAAAATTGTATTTCGACACCGCTGAGATGGAATCCTAGATCTCCGATAACTAGCCGAGTGCGGTTTTTTTCTTTTTCTGATTGCTGAGTGTTAATTAAAGAAAAACGTCGAAAGAGCGATTACTTTATCTATTCACATTGTCTCCACGGACTTGGAAGATTTTCACCATTTCTCTCGCCCTTTGGATTTATTAACTATATTTAAATAGCTTGTGCCGTTAAGCCCCACCAGATGGAGACGTCTCAGTTGCTGAGCCTATCTCAAGGGATTTGTGAAGTCAGATGCGGACAGATAAACACACATAGCGCCGTGGATTGTTGGCACCCTAGCGTAAGGCGATCTCTCAGTTGCTGAGCCCATCCCTAGGGATTTGTGAAGTCAGATGCTGACAGATAAACACACATAGCGCCGTGGATTGTTGGCACCGTAGCGTAAGGCGATCTCTCAGTTGCTAAGCCCATCCCTAGGGATTTGTGAAGTCAGATGCGGACAGATAAACACACATAGCGCCGTGGATTGTTGGCACCCTAGCGTAAAGCGATCTCTCAGTTGCTGAGCCCATCCCTAGGGATTTGTGAAGTCAGATGCGGACAGATAAACACACATAGCGCCGTGAATTGTTGGCACCCTAGCGTAAGGCGATCTCTCAGTTGCTGAGCCCATCCCTAGGGATTTGTGAAGTCAGATGCTGACAGATAAACACACATAGCGCCGTGGATTGTTGGTAATGTAGCGTAGGGCGAACGCACTCGGCTAGTTATCAAGAGATCTGGGATTCAATTCCAGCGCTGTCGAAATACAATTTTTCGGTTGCTGTGTGTTAATTAAAGAAAAATCGTGGAAAGAGCGATGACTTCGTCTATTTGCATGGTCTCCCCGTATTTGGAAGATTTTCATCATTAGATTTGATTTAACAGTTGAAGAGAAGACATTAGAAAGTAATTAGGGGAGTTGGAAATAAGTAAATGACAAAAATTAAAAACCTATTGGCATGCCCGAAAATCAGGAGAGGATTATGTTTTAGCAGCTATTAAGTATCCCATGCTATAACTTAAAGTCAGTTTTATCGATGTGCAAATTTTCATCCTTGGGAATACATTAATGGCGAAGAAAATATGTAAAGAAAAATCCTCCAAATTCGTGGCGTCAGTGAATAAACAAAAAGAGCGGTGCCTTTGTTTATATGTAAAGAAGGTTTATCATTGGAAATATAAGACAGCGATTTTAGGTGGAGCCACATTAACTGAATGTAATTATGTAATTAGTTGTTATATATAAGTCTATCATGATGTACATTGTCTAAAACGCTCTTAAATCTGCAACTGCAATGCAAATTTTAATATTGTGGTTAAATGAATTTTTTAATGTGTATTTGTATATGTATTCCTTCGATTTACAACGAAACATAGATTAACCCACTTCTCGGAATCAGCATACGCCACTGGTATATTACGTGTACAAATAAGTTTTAAAGCATTTTAAGGCAACGCAACGTTTAATTTGAGAGAAAACAAAAATGCCTTTACGAATCAAAATATGCGCCGTCATTATCTATCACCTTCCGCCATCGATCCGGCAGCTGACGGATTCCAGCCATGAAAAATACTTCGTCGTTTGACGCCATGAAGTAGTCAACCCATTTTTGCACTTCGTCACATGTCCGGAACCGTACAGCAGACAAACCATGTGTAACGTATACTCTAGATTCAGTTTCCTTTTGATTTTACTATTTCTTGTTATTTTATTTTCCTATGCAAAATTATCTTCTCACTTAACGAGATGTTATTGCTCCCGCTGAATTATATGTGGCAACGAGTGTAAGTCATGACGTGTTGGTATGCAGTATATATAGGCGCGTTCAACTATACCAAGCAGCTTCGTTTTATTTGTGATAGGTTCTTCCATTATTATTGTTATCTACGATAGTACGAAAGTTCTGAATATCAGTAGTTGTGTTTTGTTGGAATGTGTTTGAGTAATACCAGGAGTTCCCCAATAAAAGGTTAAAAGTGAGTACGTTTTCTTAGTATTTTATTGTCAGACCTCTGTCTGGCCGTTAAGTCTATTTCTTTAAGTGTCTACGTTAAGTCCAGGGTATATTGTGTTTACCGCTCTAATAAGGAGCCTTCAAGGTACTAATGTACTAAAACCGAAGTTATAGTACTGATATTCAAGATAATGAGGAACGCTGAGTAAAAGAAGTTCCATATTCAATGAACTTATTGCACGTGCAAGTCTTACCTAAACAAACTCTAGCACTTTGAAGATTAGGCACACTTTAGCTACATCAAGTAACCTTCCAATAACATTAACGTGACTTAACGTAAGCTTCCCTGCACTACACGTCCAGCGAAGGACATTTATTCATTATACATGTTGCATCGATTGGAACAAATAATAGTCTGAAGGGTCTATGTCGGGACTATACACCGGGTGCTCCAAAACTTCCCAACCAAGCATCAGTAACGTTTCCTTGACAGATTTCGCGACAAGCAGCCTAATTTCACCGGACGCAATCCTTTGTCTGTGAATTGACGTTTCCGACAGATTTCGTGGTTCAATCGCAGCAATTGTTACTTGTAGCGATCAGCAGTAACAGCTGACCCTGTTTTAATATTCCACCAGATGCACAGTAGAAATTTCTTGGAGTGAATATTGCGTTTTGGTGTCGAAGTCGTTGCTTCACTGGAGTTTACCCAGTGTTTTTTTGCGTTTGGGATTGTCGTATCATATCCACTTTTCCCCACTGGCAACGATTTTCCACAGGAAAGACTTTCTGTGTTGTTTATTCAGCAGTTTCAAACACTTCATGACACGCTCATCCTTGTTCCTCTGGCTCAGGTCATGTGGTACCCATGAGACGAATCTTCATCCAGCAATGCCTGCAGCTCCTCATGTGCAACCTTCTGCGGGGCGCCGCTACATTCTCGATCACTAATCAAAATCACATGCTTTGAACCATCTAACCCAAAACTAATACGTGCTTTTTGATACAATATTCTCCCCCAGAACAGAACAGACCAATGCACATGCTTTTGCAGCACTTTTTCCTTGACGGAATTCGTAACAAATGCAGTGTCTAATAAATGCAGTATCGCTTGCCATCTTTAACCTACCTATGTGCGAGTGCGTTTGTCTGTTGGGCAAATTTCTTTGCCACATTTTATACTCTGGACCACTTACGGTCACATGACCACAACGCGGAGGAATGTCGGAATATACACTGAGTGGCCCCTTTATTATGACCACCTGACAGCTTTAAGCAAATGAGCTATGGCTGCACGCTGTTGCCGCCAGAGGGCGAAGCTAGTATAAAAAGGGAAAGCTTAGTGCTTGCGACAGTAGTAGAAGTGATTTTTGGTTGACGAGATGGGTAAAAAATGCGATTTGACGGACTTTCAACGTGGGATGATTGTAGGAGCTCGGAGCCATGGAGCGAGTATCACCGGAAACCTCCGCATTCGTAAAATGTTCCAGATCAGCTGTTTTTAAAGTGTTTAAAGATTGGACTGTCAGCCAAAAAACTGCGTCTCTACGTGCAACGTGTGGTCGTCATCTACTGGTGACTGCTTGGGCGGAACGGAGAGTGTCCAGACTGGTAACAGACAACAGAAGGGCAACAGTGCAGCAAATTACAGACTATCTTAGTCAAGGATCCCCTCAAATGATCTCTCCATGCACTATTCGCCGTACACTGCATCGGATGGGATATGGCAGCCGAAGGCCTGTTCGAACACCTTTGCTGTCTGCAGTTAACAAGGGAAAACGTCTCCAGTTCGCACAGGAGCACAAGGATTGGACAGTCGATAATTGGAAACAAATTATGTGGTCCGATGAATCACGTTTTCAGTTGCACCATGCCGATGGCCAAGTGAGAATTTGGCGGAAACAGCACGAAAGCTTGGACCCCAAATGCATTGCTACAACCCTTCAAGCTGGTGGAGGCAACGTTATGGTTTGAGGAATGTTTTCCTGGCATGCTTTGGGCCCTTTAATTCGTGTTGATCAACGTCTGACTGTCACATCATATCTAAACATCGTTGCGGACCAAGTTCATCCTGTCATGTGGATGGTTTATCCCAATGGCGATGGCTACTTTCAACAAGATAATGCGTCCTGCCATAGTGTTCGTATCGTACAGGATTGGTTTCAGGAGCATGTCGGTCAGTTTACTTTGCTTAGGTGGCCCACACAATCTCCAGATCTCAACCCCAATTGAGAATTTGTGGGATGAAGTTGAACCAGCCATCAGACAGCTGGATCCACAACCCTGCAATGTCACACTCCTGGAAAGTGCAATTCATCAAGCATGGTCTCAGATCCCACAAACCACCTATCAACATCTAGTAGAGTCCATGCCACGAAGAATCGACGCAGTATTGAAGGCAAAAGATGGCCCAACGAAGTACTGAGGGTGTGGTCATAATAAAGTGGCCACTCAGTGCATAAATTAGCGGTATACGTCACACAGAAAACTATATATATATATATATATATATATATATTTGAGGTGATGTCATCCTACTGCACGTTTTGGGGTCAGCAAGGGCAGGGTTACCAACCTGCTGAATGTGGTGGAACATAAAATGTAGTCATCTGAAATATTTATGTAGTCAAATATTTAAAATTTTATTTAAGATCTTATTTTGAAATTTTTCTGGATATGTGGATTTGACAAAACGTAAAAAGAAAACGTACCTGAGAATAAATAACGAGAAAAATCTAATGAGGTATTTATCTGATATTAGAAATTACAACACGACAAGCATATGAAAGTTCAAATTTTGAAGATGACAATCCATTTTTTGGTGTAAATATGACAAAGATTTGTCATATTTGCACCAAAAAACGGATTTTAATCTTCAAAATTTGTATTTTTGGTGTAATCCCGTATTTCATTCATGATATGAAAATTCTTTAAACGCTGCTTTCACTTTAGAGTTTAAATCCGTAATACATAAGTAATTTCTGCTTCCCTGAGAAATAATAATCACACTGTAAATATTGGTAAATGAAGCCCTCCTTTGCGGGCGTGATAGAATACTCCATCACAGTCAGTGGCTGCGTGAAGCATATTTTCCAAAATATAAGCTTAGTAACGCAAAAAGCGTTTTTCGGATAACGACTCCTAAAATCTTTGACCCATTATAGTTCATCAATCACGTGGACAATGGCAAAAACAGCCAAACTTTGACGCGTAAACGCTGGATCATGGACCCCGCCTCTCTTCAAGTCTCTCTCCAAGCGTCGATAAAGCACCTTTCTTGTAATAGAAACTTGGAACATAAAAACAAATAAACTCGAGCACACAGCCCAACTGTTACACTCATCATACAACACTGTATTGCTGGTCTCAAGCGAAACCACCGTTTACCGAAATCGAGAGAGAGAATTACAACAACTTTTCACGAAATATTATCAAGCAGTGCCTTCATTTCCGGGAGAGCCTTGAGCATTTGCTTCGTTTTTCTGGTAGCATCCAGACACACTACAGAGATTTACCCCATCGATACATTGAAACAGGTTGCTGTTATCAAAAGCTATAACAATCGACTTACGTGATGCTGGTAAGCTTATTTCAGGACTTTTCTTCAAATTCTGATGATCCGGATGAAGCTCAGGTGTGTGGAAGGCATCTGGGGAAAAAAAGGTATGAAGCATTCTTAAATAAAAATTCTTCACAATGTACTGAAAAAACGTCATGTGTAAAAAGCATTTTAAACATCAGGAACTGGAGAAATTCAAAACACTATCAGTCTGCAAATTATCAATAGCAAACTACACTGAAGAGCAATTGAATTAAAGATACCTGGCGTTATGCAAATGTGGTGCTGTGGGCGGCCCTGTAAACGTGAACGACATGACGTATGCAGGGATCCGACAATATAAGGAGTGATGCGGCGGGAATCGGTAAGAGTCGGACGCCGTATGAGTAAGACGAAGGATCTAAGCGCATTTGATCGTGGGCCAATTGTCGGGGCCCGACGAATGGGTCACTCCATCTCGGAAGTCGTGCAGGCACTGGGATTTTCACGGAGGGTTCACCGTGAGTACATCGAATCCGGTAAAACCATCCCTGCAAGGGCCAACTGCCGTGGACAACAGCTTGTGGATGAGCGGGGTCATCGTCGGGTAGCTCGCATTGTAACAGCGGATAGACGGGCCACATTGCAATAAATCACTGGGACATTTAACGCTGGTGCACAAAAACGTATAATCAACCGCACCATTCAGAACCATCTCCTCGCTATGGGGTACAGAAGTCATCGTCCCATGAGGGTACCGCTGCTGACCGCACATCACAGGGTGCAAAGATTAGCATGGGCGCGGGAACATCGCCACTGGACCCTAGACACGTGGGAAAAATGTTGCCTGGACTGATGAGTCGAGATTTACGTTGGTACATGCGGATGGCAGGATACGAGTACGGCGCAAACCACATGAAGCGATGGATCCTTCTTGCCAGCAGGATACTCTTCAAGCTGGTGGGGGTGGCATTCTTGTCTGGGGATTGTTTACGTGGACTGAAATGAGACACCTGGTACGTGAGACAGAGTCCCTCACACGTCAACGTTACCGGGATATCCAGGACGACCATTTGCTCCCGTTTGTGCGTGTTCCACATCCCACTGGGGACTTCATCCTGCAAAAAGACAGTGCACTGTGCCATCGCCCCCGAATTGTATCCGAATGGTTGGATGAACACTCCACCTACCGGACCTCGCTTCCTTGGCCAGCTATGTCTCCTGACCTCAGTCCCATCGAGCACATCTGGGATGCCATCGAGAGAGATGTTCGAGGCTCTGACCCTCCTCCATCAAATCTTCGTGAACTGTGGGAGCTTGTTCAGGGGTCGTGGATCTGTATGGCTTCCCAACGCTCCCGGTGTCTTGTCGAGTCCGCCGTCATCAGGGCGAAAGGTGGTGCTACACGTTGCTAGATAGGTATCTCTAATTCAATTCATCTTCAGTGTACTTAACGAGAAAGATTATACTTAATCGGAGGTTATAATAAACACTTCTTGTGAGAGTGTGTGTGAGCGTATAAAATGCGCTATTAATAGAACATTCACTGGAATATGAAATTTGCTTCCCGGGTAACCGGTTGTTCAGCGGCGTAGTTTTTGACAAATCTTCCAAACTTTACCTACGCTCGAGTCCGGGATGAAGTACGGGTGGTGTGTTTGTCAACTTACGGTGCTGTCTCTTTCTCTTCCAAAGGAACTAGTGACCCCAAGTTAGATCAGATCAGATCATAAGCAGAGGATTTTAGGAAGGGTGTATCTGACCCCAGGTCTTAGACAACCCTTATAAATAGGAAGCTAGGAGATTTGGGCTAGAATGTCCGATAGGAAAGTGACACGGAAGCGAGGTAGAAAGGGGTAGGAAGGCGCCGTTATTTATATCCGGGAGGCCAGTAGCCGGGGTCCGACGGTTTAAAGTGCCCATCCGACGCACTGAGGATGTTTAGTGGCTAGAGCGTTCGTATCTGCTGGGATCGAACCTGAGGTTTTTCCGTAGCACTCACGAACGTTGACCAGTAGGCCAATCCCAAGTTAGGGCACGACCGACTGCTTATAGCCCTAGAGTTGCTCATGTAGTTGTCATAAACCCTACAAAAACACGTTATCATTTCTAATAAAACTTTGTCTCCTTTTATGAGCAACTCTTAGAGCTATAATCAGTATCCCGCTCCTAATTTCGGCCGATTGGTTCCACGGAAGGGACAATGCCTGTGCAATAAAACAGATACACCACGCATGTCTCATCGAGACTCGAACCATGGCCCATGTCGGACGAACGGTCAGAAGCCAGAGCTTCAGAACACTTGGCTGTCGGAACCGCACTAAAAAATCTGTTCGTCATAGAGATTACCGCCCGGTGAAAAAAAAAACTGCTTTTTTTTTTTTTTTTTGGCCTTCTAGAAGCTATTGTGTAAAAGCCATTAGCGATTGGCGGCATCGAAATCGCATCCTTCTGCTCTGGAGACGAATGCTTTCCCAATAAAACTACACAGACGAAATTTGACGCTGCAGCTTTGCCGCCTTGATATGTGCATCACTTTTGAGGTAGGTACATCATCGCACATACCCCTCCTCCTTTCCGTTTGAGAAAGGGCCGTGACGGAATCCTAGGTTTCCGAGTCAGCCGGCAAACCTGGCTTCAAGGAGAGCTCACTGTGAAAGAAGGAATTATGATTAATTCCAGATGATGTATGGGACGAACATCACACATTTTTCGAAGAACCCAACTGCCAGGGGATTCACTTTACGTTCGGGCGACAACATAGAGCGCGTATCCGTCTCCCCTGGGAAGAAAGGCTAGAACGGAATCATCTCAGTCTCTGTGTCAGCCGGGAAAGTATGCTTGAAGTGAATCTGTGTAGAAGAAGGAATTCGAATTCCAAGCGATGTGTGGAAGAAACATCACACATTTTTTTTTTTTTTTTTTTTTGCGTATCACACAGTTTTCTAAAAAACTAAATGGACAGTGCATCCTTTTCGACAATGGGGCACCAATGTGAAAACACAGATTTCCCAGTGGCGGGGCTCGAATGTGAATTTCTCTGCTCCGGAGCCGAATGCTTTCCCAATTAAGCTACACCAACGGAGTTTATTGCTGCAACTTTACCGTCTTGATATGCGTCACCTCTGAGGTAGGTACTTTACAATATTACAGGTACGTACTTTTTAACTTTTGCACATAAATGCGATAATAGTGTTTTCTCTGACTTCCCAACAAGGACTGCTGGTTTTCCATTAAATCTACAGCTAAGGCTCAACGTATTTAATCTCACCTTTCACCTGGAAAAGACATCACCAGACACTTTTAAGATACACATTTTCCACTGTGCTTGGACAAGCATTCGACATCTCTTTAAACACCGTCTGTAGATATAACGAAATTTCAAACCGTATTCATTTCAGCACTCTAGCTTCATTTATGAAGTGTCCTGAGTTCGTATTCCAAATAAAGCAGCTAGGATGTCATCTTCCTGCTTTATTTCCTTCCTTGGAGGCATAATCCCTCACCAGTGGATATTTTAAGAAGCTTGTGATCGTATGAATCTAAGAAGATTCTTATTTAATGTTATTGTATCCAGGTAATGAAAAGAACCGGAAATGTACTGTATATATTGAACAATATGGGTACTCCTTTTAGGGGATTTGATATTGTGCTCTCTGTTCAAAACAATAATAATTTCCTATAATAAGAGACAGTAATTGGCATCACAAGGCATAATCACTTAGCAATACTTGACCACTTAAGAGTCTTAGGATCTGGAGGCAAAATCATTGCTGCACTTGAAGTTTAACATACTAGATTTCATATCACAATTGGAGTTTTTTGGAGGAAACAGAGGGACATAACTGGTGTTCGAATTTCTCCTCCATTATTCCATCTCTCCAGTTTGCAAAACAGAATGAAGGATTAAAAGTAAAACCAACTTTGCATAGCATAATTACCAATTGAAATATGAAATACATCACAGCTGAAATCTGAAATATGTTTGAATCTAGTTTGTTTGGCGATTATTTAAATAAGTGAAAGCTGAAAGTTTCGCTTACTACGAAGTTTGCTTGCTTCCCGTGATTTAATGATCAGAAGAAGCAAGCGCTCGGTCCAAATTTAAGCACGATTTCCAGGGAGGAGAGAGTGAACAGGTACAATACACTAAACTCAGACTAATAGTCGAAACTACGCCTCCAACCACTCGACTACAAGTATGGCTTACGCCGTATTTCCTGAGTTTCAGTGAGCAAAAATGAATGCGAAGTAGTTCGTAAACTAGACACAAAATGTGCGTTGGGCGACTGTGGTTCTTAAAAGTGGCACAAAAGTTGTAAAATATGGTAGAAATTGAGAACAATGTCCGTGATAGTACCGTAAAAGGTATGCAGAGCTGATACTGCTTGCTTGTGGAAAAATAATTGAAAAGATGTTGGATTATTAACAAGTAAGTCTTATCTTTTCTTGATTGCGGTGAGCAATGCTGGGACAATACTCTGATGTTAGACGAACTTTGGATTTGTGTGGCTTTCTGAGTCGTATAAAAGAAAAAGAGTCCGTCACTCAGTAGTTGTGAAGTCAAATACTCAGGCTTTTTACTTCCCATAACACTGGGTCTAAATTCGAATCCCGGGGCAAAATATGCTTGTTGTGATTTTCAGTGTTGGTTCTCTTGCTTCTCCTAGAACCACTGGCTCTCAATTAGCGATTGATAACTAACTCTTTATAATCTTAAATGCTTATTATGACTGTTAAACCCGAAAGTATACGTATATATAGGTGTTGTCCAAAATAATGGAAACACCTCGCTGTAAACAGGTACTTTGGTATGTGCTACTTTTTGAGTAAAACGAACATGTAGCTGCAATTTGTTTTTGCAAATCAAGTGTTGCTTATAGTCTCGAGGATCTGTGTGATTGCATTGTAAATCGGTGTTTGTATAATTTCGTTCCAGGTGAAGGCACAATGAGTGGCCTGTCGGAGTTCAAAAGAGGGCAGATTGTAGGAGCTCGTCTTGTTGGTGCGTCGGTACCCACAGTGGCACAGGTATTGGGGGTATCGAGAGGAACTGTGTCGAACGTCATGACAGCATACAATGTTCACGGCACAACATCGTCTGCGAGACACAACTGTGGAAGGAAAACCAAACTCACTGCGAGAGACATGAGGACATTTAAGAGGATTCTGACCGCAACGAGGAAGACCACGACGACGAAATTGACTGCTCAGCTTAATGCACATCTCCACAATCCAGTTTCAGCCCATACCGTGTAAAGAGAATTGCATAAACACAGTATTTACGGCAGAGCTGCGATTGCAAAACCTCTGGTGTCACAGGTAAATATGAAACAGAGACTACAGTTGTGCCACGAACATAAAACGTGGACTGCGGATCACTGGAAACATGTCTTGTTTTCCGATGAATCACGTTTCTTACTATTACCCACCACAGCACGGGTTTACGTGTGGAAAACCCCCGCAGAAGCTTACAGCCCAGACTGTCTCCTTTCTACAGTGAAGCATGGGGGCGGTTCCGTAATGGTTTCGGCCATGATCTCGTGGTTTGCAGCAGGTCCCATTATAACCTTACACGGACGGATCACTAGCGGTGAACATGTCACTCTTTTGGCCGACCATGTGCATTCAATGTCGCAGACATTGTTTCCGTCAGGGGATTGCACCTTCGAAGATGATAATGCCCCGATTCACAGAAATTGAACTGTTCGATTATGGTTTAAGGAACATGAGGATGAAGTTGCACACCTTCCCTGGCCTGCACAATCACCGGACTCGAACATCATTGAGCTCCTGTGGTCTGTGTTGGAAAACAGAGTGCGATCACGTTATCCTCCTCCTGCGTCTCTAATGACATTAGAGCATTTTCTGCAGGAAGAATGGTATAACATGCCACTTACCATCATCCAGGACTTGTATGCGCCCATTCCAAGGAGGATTCAAGCAGTTTTAAATGCCAAGGGTGCTCCCACACCATATTAGGGGCGTAAAACCTATTGTTTCGAGGTATTTCCATTATTTTGGACAACCCCTGTATGTAATTGGTGTTTTAAACTTTCAGGGCTAGCTTTAAAAGAGCAGTTTCAAAACGAATAAAGACCTGTTGACTTGAAGACAATGTCCAAGTTAAATACGTGTATTACGATGGTCCAACAAAGGCACAATGGCTCGTGAAATATCATCTCCAACCGTTGCAATCAAAAATGGAAAACTAACAATAACTAATAGCTTTCGCACTTGAAAACCACGTAACAAATCAGATTATCCGTCTATCGCAGTGATGTAGCTACTAGCTCTAACATATAGCGCAACACCTTTGTTCAGATAAACGCTGTGTATATATCTAAGTCTTGACGTGACTGTGGAACTAAAAGAATAAACTCTTGGGAGTTCCGAAGTGATGTTCAGTATAGAAAGCATTACAAGAGATAAAAAATTCCCATAAAAGAAAATAAATAAAAACTTTAGCTTAAAATAGATAACAAACGTCATATAAATGCGAAACTATCTCATGTTAAAGGTTTAGGAATTTCTCTTGCTACATCATAAAAAAAGAGAGAAAAAGCTTTCTTTATCGCACCAATAAGCAATCGAAAGCCACTTTTTCTTTGCAAATCCCTTAATTTATTATATTTCTTACAATAGTAGATGCAACCCGTTTAGGAATTCCCTCATTTCTAGAGGTGGAATTTCCGCACATTGAAAGAATTTTTCTCTGGAAGTGTTTGTCTGTATATTAGACGTGCAAATAAGTTTTAAAGCGTTTTAAGACAACCCAACATGTAATTTGAGAGAAAACAGCAATACCTTTACGAATCAAAATATGGGCCGTCATTATCTATTACCTTCCGCCATCGGTCGGGCAGCTGACGGATTCCAGCCATGAAGAATACTTCGTCGTGTGACGCGATGAAGTCGTCAATCCATTTTTGGACTTCGTCACATGTCCGGAACGTACAGCAGACAAACCATGTTGCATCGATAGGAACAAATAATAGTCTAAAGGGGCTATGTTGCGACTATACGCCGAGGGCTCCGAAACTTCCCAACCAAGCGTCAATAACGTTTTCTTGACCGCTTTCGCGTCATGCGGCCTAGCAATGTCATGCAGTATTTACTCGGGACACAATCCTCTGCTTGTGAATGGACGTTTCCGACTGATTTCTTGGTTCAGTCGCAGCAATTGTTGCTTGTTGCGATCAGCAGTGACAGTTTGACTCTGTTCCAATAGTTCATAATAGAGCACACCCTTCACATCCCACCAGATGCACATCACAAATTTCTTGGAATGAATACTGCGTTTTGGTATCGAAGCTGTTGCTTCACCGGGGTCTACCCAGTGTCTTTTGCATTTGTGATTGTCGCACCATATCCACGTTTCATCACCCGTAATGATTTCTCACAGGAAAGTCTTTCTGGGTTGTTTATTCAACAGATTCAAACACTTCATGACATGCTCATCCTTGTTCCTTTGTATCAGGTCATGTGGCACCCATTTTCCTTCCTTCTGAATCTTTCCCATTGCGTGTAAGTGATTGAAAATGGTTTGTTGAGTAACCTCCAGTTGTTCAGCTAGTTCTTTTTGCGTTTGAGACGAATCTTCATTCAGCAATGCTTGCAGTTCCTCATGTGCAACCTTCTGCGGGGCGCCGCTACGTTCTCGATCGCTAACATTAAAATCACCGGCTTCAAACAGTCTAAACCAAAACTCACACGTGCTTTTTCGATACAATATTCTCCCACGGAGCAGAACAGATCAATGCACATACTTTTGCAGCACTTTTTCCTTGATGAAATTCGTAACGAATGTAGTGTTGAATAAATACAGTATCGCTTGCTATCTTTCACCTGCCAATGTGCAAGTGCGTTTGACTGTTGGGCAAACTTCTGTGTCACATTTTATACTCTGGACCAATTACGGTCGCATGACAACAACGCGTGGGAATGTCGGAGATGTAAATTAGCGGTATACGTCGCACAAAAAATGCTTTAAAACTTATTTGTATACCTAATATATCTATGGGCATTTCGTGTTTCCGTTTCTGAAAGATGGATTGAAAATCGTTCAGTATGTTTAAGATTCTCTGGCTTTTTCTGCGTAAAAATTCCTTATTATATACATTACCGTATCACTTTGTTAGAACCTGTATCCCATTTTTAGGGTCTAATTACTGGTGTAATAATCGAAATAACAGTTGCGTGCAAGAAATATGCTTAAGAAGTGTTGCACTAGACAGAACCAACGCACAACTTCAAATTTTCATCTCATTTCAAAAATATGGAGACTTAAATGTATGAAATCAGTTCTGTCCCTTAAATGGAGAATGACACAAGGTTTACAGACTATGAAAACTCAGTTCTTGCAAAAGTGTGGGTTGACAGCATTTGTTGTAGATTTACCTAAGCTGGTAGGACGGGAATATCTTGCAGAAAATGGTATCCATGGGCGTACTGATACGGTATCCATGGGCCCACTGTGTGAGGGGCCTCATGACTAAGAGGGCCTCTAGCCTCTGCAAAAAGATTTTAAAAAATTCTTGGCGGAAAGTTCATGTTAAACTGGTGAAAATAATAGCCAGGCATTTTTAACGGCAGTTTTAAAATGAAGTATTAAGAGAAAAGCATTTTTTTCTCGGTAAATAAGTAAAGTCTTCAAGAAATCATTTTTGCATTAGTTTTTTAAATCTGGATGTCAGGAAAGCAGATACTCCAGAGGACTTAGGTCTTTTCCAAAGCCATAGCAATAGCTACTATACATGTATATTAACAAGAAAATGCGACAGAAATTTCAATTGAATGAATTAAATTTTTATATCAGTAAGGATAAGGCGTTATGTTTTACATTTGTTTCAACATAACTACGCATCCTTCCTAATACATTGACCTAAAGGTGCTCTTCACGGAAATGAAAAAACAGAGACCTGTTTTGTTTTGTTTTTTTATAACCGAGTCAAGAGAAAAGATTTTTACTATGTGCAAAACATTGTGGCATTTCGTTTAGTATGCTTTCAACATTCAAGCGTAAATAATTTAAGTAATTTTACTCTTTTTGTGCCACAATTTTTGATTGTTACTTATCTATTTGCTTACTTATGTTCTGTATTTTCATATAAATCAGAAAAGGTCATTACACACTGTCACATGACAGTTATGTGCTTTATGTGTGTGATCTGAAGCATTTCAAAGCGGTTGACTTTAGTTCTCTAAAAGAATAAAATTTGCATGATATGATTAACTTTGGCCTAAGTGTTTTATAATACTTTGTATTGGAATAAAACTAGAACATTTTTTTAATTACATCATGCACATTTGTGTTACATTCAACAAAGTGTAACAATTTTGGTTTTACCAAAAGTGCCTGCTGGTTTCAAAGAATTTCAATTATATATT
Source organism: Macrothele yani (assembly GCA_039090855.1). Classification (NCBI taxonomy): domain Eukaryota; kingdom Metazoa; phylum Arthropoda; class Arachnida; order Araneae; family Macrothelidae; genus Macrothele; species Macrothele yani. Next base: position 71,908,598 of record CM077030.1, on the reverse strand, counting down.
AAAAGAGCCCTAGTTAATAATACAGTACAATATTTAAAAATTTCAGTAATTGAAAAATAATAGATTTTTGCAAAAGGGCCTGGAAGATATTTTTTTGCGGTGAAGCCTCGAGTTTTTTCGATACGCCAGGTCTGATATTAGAAGGTTTTTCTTCTTTTTTTGTTCGATTTAGTAAACAACTAATGCCATATTCAAATTCGTTCGATATCTTTCATCGGGTTCATGCTGTCTTTGGCAAATTCTTTCTCACCAAACTAATGTAACACTTACTATGAGTGTTCTCTTTCATAGAGGTAACATAAAAGTTGCCCTAATAAAATTGCCACTTTGTGGATATTTACAATCGAGATGATATCTCTACTTTTTTTACAAGTCCAACTATGAAAAAACGAATATTCTTGTGAATCCGGACGCTTTTCATGCATTATTTTGGAAAAGAAAACTTTTCTATGATGATAGTTCACGTTTTCTCCTAATTTTGAAACTCGTAAATAATATCTTGGTTGTTTTTTTTTCTGGTAGCGCTATTGTATTTCAGATTGGCCCCTTATCTCATCTGCACGAAAAAAATGAACGTAGTTCGTTCTGCAAATTGCAACGAGTGTTTCTGTAATACAAATGATCATAGAATTTACATTTGAAATATTGAAAACATGCTGACTCGCTTTCATTGTCATAATACAGTTATCCATGTATCGTTATGTCTAGCTAAGCTTAACATGGAGGTTGATCGCACTACAATCACGCCTACCGTTAGTTACACGAAACTCTCTGATATTCTTCTCAAGTTTCGATACAATGATGTTGAACTTGGTTACTTTACATACATTATCTCAATTCCAATCTTTATACGCCGCCCCGGTGACGCAGTGGTCTAAGCGATGGCCTCTGATCATTCGTCCGAACGGGGTCCGATTTCGAATCCTGGTGAGGCATGGATGTTGTATTTGTCTTACGACCTGGAACCATTGGCTCTAAATTTGGGACTCTTTCCCTTCCCTGGAGCCAGTGGCTCTAAATTTGGGACGCGCGACTTCTTATAGCCGCTTGAGTTGCTCACGATGGTTGTTAACCCTCCAATAAAAAAATCTTTATACAATGATGTTTTTTCACCCAGTGCCACTACAAAAACTAAACTCCTTGTTATTTCAAAGAATCAAAAATATCAAGAGACAGTGTCCAGTGTTTTGAATGAAACTCATATTCTATAAATTGGGCTCGTTTTTTACCATAACGTTGCACGGAAAGAGAATAACAATTTTTCTGAAAATTGTAATAATCATTTCAAGCATAACGCTTGCACGTAAATACTATTATAATGTACGATAATAAAATCATCTACTGAAACGTATCTCCTGCTTCCTCTTTGATATTATATGCATTATAACGTATAAGTAAACAGCTGTCAAGATTATTAACTGGTTAAATGAAAATTATAATAACCTTAGCTATTCTGAGATGAATAGAATTCAAGACATGATAAAGGATAGGAGAAAGATGTTTTTGATCGGAATGCACAGTTGTTAAGGTTTTTAACGAAATACTTGCGTTAAAGCATCTAGATTTAATTTAGAGCCACTGGCTCCATGGAAGACTAATTATTATTGTTTTTCTTTTTCTGCATTACGATTACAATTTATTCATTTATCTAAGAACGTCTTTCATCTTCTGAGGCCAACATTTATGAGAAATATTATTCAACGTATTGTATATTTAAACTAGCAAATATTTGTTAAAGTAATAAACAATTAGAACCAACAATTAATCGCAACGTTTTTTTAATTGCAGTATTTTCCGATTTTAATACCAAGGCGCTAAACACGATGTCTGGTTCTCTCCCTTCCCTGGAGCCAGTGGCTCTAAATTAGGGACGGGAGATTGCTTATAGCCCATCGAGTTGCTCACGGTGGTCGTTAAACTTGAAATAAAAAAAGAAACTCAATGTCGCAAACATGCTGCACTGAAATGCGGCGTTTAACTGGTAATGGCAATTTCTTTATTTCTTTAAAATAATAAATTGACCCATATTACTATCTAAACATTAGGTTTTCTACTAATGTCAGTAGCCAAAGGAAATTCTGTTATGTTTTGTGATTTAAATATTTTACATATGTTTTATTTTTTATAAATATTTTTCGTAAAACATTTTTAGTTTTTTATTATTTCCGCCTCATCGCTGTTTTATGTAATAGAAATATCAGAATTTTTCAAGATAATTCAACCGTCTTAGTCAATCCCTAATCTGGCATTACCCTAGTCTTATAAGACCAAGTGCAAATTTCGTTTAAATTAAAGTCAAAAAAAGAAAGCATAGGAAAGATTTTTCTTACCTGCCCGAAGCCACAAGAGGAACGCCAAACTCAGGAGGACCTTCATCTTGGTTCTGGAGAAAACCAAGAGACGTACCTAATTCGTTGCGGGACGCCCCTTTTATACCAAATGCCCACAAAGGTAAAAGGTCACTTCCAAGTGGTCCTATTGCTACCGCAGGAGAATACAACTCTCGTCTGATCGTAGCTGATGCTTACTAAGCACGTAAAGTAGCAAGATCAGGATTCTTTTTTTTCCCCGGTGAAGCGTCTCGCCCGTGAAAGATAACGATAATTTCATATTCTCTTTCCAAATTTTGCATAGCTTTTATTTTACCTCTGAGTTCACTTTTACAGATAAGATTATGCAGTGAAACGAAATTTCTTGCTTCTTTCGTAAACAATCAAAACAATCTTTGAAGATGCGGTGTTACTAAGGCTTCACAAGTTTTAGGGCGCGTGTAAACGAAGAGACCGGTTTAACGATGACGATGACGGACTCATATTTTCTTACATCTTTACGAAAGACTACGATTCTGTTTTAACGCGAATCACATCTACCAAAATGAATTATTTGAACTCAAGGAGGTTTCTCAAATATTATATGAAAATGAATATTACTACATGGTGTTCGAAAAAATTATATACGGTTAACCCTTGATGTGTCACCACCTTTTTTTGCATTGCTTTGTGGTGTTACATCAACGGTAGCGTTATGTCAAATTTGCCAATCATTCCCAAGTAACCCAAATTTCGTTAATTATGGCTCCTCGAGAATCATAAATTAACACTGATTTAAAAACATGTCAATTAGAAAAACAAATATGTAACGTACTTTGAACGCGATGTAGTTGGAAGTGCCTTTTTCCTTCTCGAAAATTAGTAGTATGCATTAAGTACCGAAATTGGGTAGTAAGAAGGCAAAGTTAAAGTTTTAGTTAAAAGGAAATGAATAAAAAATAATGTTACCTCTCCAAACCTTTATCTAGGGATAATTAAAAGCATTACACAAAATCGTTTAACATACAAGGGTTGTCCAAAATAATGAAAACACCTCGCTGAAAACAGTGACTTTGGTATGTGCTGCTGTTTGAGTAAAACGAACATGTAGCTATAATCGTTTTTGTAAAAAAGTGTTGCTTATAGTATCAAGGGTCTGTGTGATTGCAATGTAAATCGGTGTTTGCATAATTTCGTTCCAGGTGAAGGCACAATGAGTGGCCTGTCGGAGTTCAAAAGAGGGCAGATTGTAGGAGCTCGTCTTGTTGGTGCGTCGGTACCCACAGTGGCACAGGTATTGGGGGTATCGAGAGGAACTGTGTCGAACGTCATGACAGCATACAATGTTCACGGCACAACATCGTCTGCGAGACACAACTGTGGAAGGAAAACCAAACTCACTGCGAGAGACATGAGGACATTTAAGAGGATTCTGACCGCAACGAGGAAGACCACGACGACGAAATTGACTGCTCAGCTTAATGCACATCTCCACAATCCAGTTTCAGCCCATACCGTGTAAAGAGAATTGCATAAACACAGTATTTACGGCAGAGCTGCGATTGCAAAACCTCTGGTGTCACAGGTAAATATGAAACAGAGACTACAGTTGTGTCACGAACATAAAACGTGGACTGCGGATCACTGGAAACATGTCTTGTTTTCCGATGAATCACGTTTCTTACTATTACCCACCACAGCACGGGTTTACGTGTGGAAAACCCCCGCAGAAGCTTACAGCCCAGACTGTCTCCTTTCTACAGTGAAGCATGGGGGGCGGTTCCGTAATGGTTTCGGCCATGATCTCGTGGTTTGCAGCAGGTCCCATTATAACCTTACACGGACGGATCACTAGCGGTGAACATGTCACTCTTTTGGCCGACCATGTGCATTCAATGTCGCAGACATTGTTTCCGTCAGGGGATTGCACCTTCCAAGATGATAATGCCCCGATTCACAGAAATTGAACTGTTCGATTATGGTTTAAGGAACATGAGGATGAAGTTGCACACCTTCCCTGGCCTGCACAATCACCGGACTCGAACATCATTGAGCTCCTGTGGTCTGTGTTGGAAAACAGAGTGCGATCACGTTATCCTCCTCCTGCGTCTCTCATGACATTAGAGCATTTTCTGCAGGAAGAATGGTATAACATGCCACTTACCATCATCCAGGACTTGTATGCGCCCATTCCAAGGAGGATTCAAGCAGTTTTAAATGCCAAGGGTGCTCCCACACCATATTAGGGGCGTAAAACCTATTGTTTCGAGGTATTTCCATTATTTTGGACAACCCCTGTATGTAATTGGTGTTTTAAACTTTCAGGGCTAGCTTTAAAAGAGCAGTTTCAAAACGAATAAAGACCTGTTGACTTGAAGACAATGTCCAAGTTAAATACGTGTATTACGATGGTCCAACAAAGGCACAATGGCTCGTGAAATATCATCTCCAACCGTTGCAATCAAAAATGGAAAACTAACAATAACTAATAGCTTTCGCACTTGAAAACCACGTAACAAATCAGATTATCCGTCTATCGCAGTGATGTAGCTACTAGCTCTAACATATAGCGCAACACCTTTGTTCAGATAAACGCTGTGTATATATCTAAGTCTTGACGTGACTGTGGAACTAAAAGAATAAACTCTTGGGAGTTCCGAAGTGATGTTCAGTATAGAAAGCATTACAAGAGATAAAAAATTCCCATAAAAGAAAATAAATAAAAACTTTAGCTTAAAATAGATAACAAACGTCATATAAATGCGAAACTATCTCATGTTAAAGGTTTAGGAATTTCTCTTGCTACATCATAAAAAAAGAGAGAAAAAGCTTTCTTTATCGCACCAATAAGCAATCGAAAGCCACTTTTTCTTTGCAAATCCCTTAATTTATTATATTTCTTACAATAGTAGATGCAACCCGTTTAGGAATTCCCTCATTTCTAGAGGTGGAATTTCCGCACATTGAAAGAATTTTTCTCTGGAAGTGTTTGTCTGTATATTAGACGTGCAAATAAGTTTTAAAGCGTTTTAAGACAACCCAACATGTAATTTGAGAGAAAACAGCAATACCTTTACGAATCAAAATATGGGCCGTCATTATCTATTACCTTCCGCCATCGGTCGGGCAGCTGACGGATTCCAGCCATGAAGAATACTTCGTCGTGTGACGCGATGAAGTCGTCAATCCATTTTTGGACTTCGTCACATGTCCGGAACGTACAGCAGACAAACCATGTTGCATCGATAGGAACAAATAATAGTCTAAAGGGGCTATGTTGCGACTATACGCCGAGGGCTCCGAAACTTCCCAACCAAGCGTCAATAACGTTTTCTTGACCGCTTTCGCGTCATGCGGCCTAGCAATGTCATGCAGTATTTACTCGGGACACAATCCTCTGCTTGTGAATGGACGTTTCCGACTGATTTCTTGGTTCAGTCGCAGCAATTGTTGCTTGTTGCGATCAGCAGTGACAGTTTGACTCTGTTCCAATAGTTCATAATAGAGCACACCCTTCACATCCCACCAGATGCACATCACAAATTTCTTGGAATGAATACTGCGTTTTGGTATCGAAGCTGTTGCTTCACCGGGGTCTACCCAGTGTCTTTTGCATTTGTGATTGTCGCACCATATCCACGTTTCATCACCCGTAATGATTTCTCACAGGAAAGTCTTTCTGGGTTGTTTATTCAACAGATTCAAACACTTCATGACATGCTCATCCTTGTTCCTTTGTATCAGGTCATGTGGCACCCATTTTCCTTCCTTCTGAATCTTTCCCATTGCGTGTAAGTGATTGAAAATGGTTTGTTGAGTAACCTCCAGTTGTTCAGCTAGTTCTTTTTGCGTTTGAGACGAATCTTCATTCAGCAATGCTTGCAGTTCCTCATGTGCAACCTTCTGCGGGGCGCCGCTACGTTCTCGATCGCTAACATTAAAATCACCGGCTTCAAACAGTCTAAACCAAAACTCACACGTGCTTTTTCGATACAATATTCTCCCACGGAGCAGAACAGATCAATGCACATACTTTTGCAGCACTTTTTCCTTGATGAAATTCGTAACGAATGTAGTGTTGAATAAATACAGTATCGCTTGCTATCTTTCACCTGCCAATGTGCAAGTGCGTTTGACTGTTGGGCAAACTTCTGTGTCACATTTTATACTCTGGACCAATTACGGTCGCATGACAACAACGCGTGGGAATGTCGGAGATGTAAATTAGCGGTATACGTCGCACAAAAAATGCTTTAAAACTTATTTGTATACCTAATATATCTATGGGCATTTCGTGTTTCCGTTTCTGAAAGATGGATTGAAAATCGTTCAGTATGTTTAAGATTCTCTGGCTTTTTCTGCGTAAAAATTCCTTATTATATACATTACCGTATCACTTTGTTAGAACCTGTATCCCATTTTTAGGGTCTAATTACTGGTGTAATAATCGAAATAACAGTTGCGTGCAAGAAATATGCTTAAGAAGTGTTGCACTAGACAGAACCAACGCACAACTTCAAATTTTCATCTCATTTCAAAAATATGGAGACTTAAATGTATGAAATCAGTTCTGTCCCTTAAAAGGAGAATGACACAAGGTTTACAGACTATGAAAACTCAGTTCTTGCAAAAGTGTGGGTTGACAGCATTTGTTGTAGATTTACCTAAGCTGGTAGGACGGGAATATCTTGCAGAAAATGGTATCCATGGGCGTACTGATACGGTATCCATGGGCCCACTGTGTGAGGGGCCTCATGACTAAGAGGGCCTCTAGCCTCTGCAAAAAGATTTTAAAAAATTCTTGGCGGAAAGTTCATGTTAAACTGGTGAAAATAATAGCCAGGCATTTTTAACGGCAGTTTTAAAATGAAGTATTAAGAGAAAAGCATTTTTTTCTCGGTAAATAAGTAAAGTCTTCAAGAAATCATTTTTGCATTAGTTTTTTAAATCTGGATGTCAGGAAAGCAGATACTCCAGAGGACTTAGGTCTTTTCCAAAGCCATAGCAATAGCTACTATACATGTATATTAACAAGAAAATGCGACAGAAATTTCAATTGAATGAATTAAATTTTTATATCAGTAAGGATAAGGCGTTATGTTTTACATTTGTTTCAACATAACTACGCATCCTTCCTAATACATTGACCTAAAGGTGCTCTTCACGGAAATGAAAAAACAGAGACCTGTTTTGTTTTGTTTTTTTATAACCGAGTCAAGAGAAAAGATTTTTACTATGTGCAAAACATTGTGGCATTTCGTTTAGTATGCTTTCAACATTCAAGCGTAAATAATTTAAGTAATTTTACTCTTTTTGTGCCACAATTTTTGATTGTTACTTATCTATTTGCTTACTTATGTTCTGTATTTTCATATAAATCAGAAAAGGTCATTACACACTGTCACATGACAGTTATGTGCTTTATGTGTGTGATCTGAAGCATTTCAAAGCGGTTGACTTTAGTTCTCTAAAAGAATAAAATTTGCATGATATGATTAACTTTGGCCTAAGTGTTTTATAATACTTTGTATTGGAATAAAACTAGAACATTTTTTTAATTACATCATGCACATTTGTGTTACATTCAACAAAGTGTAACAATTTTGGTTTTACCAAAAGTGCCTGCTGGTTTCAAAGAATTTCAATTATATATTAAAAGAGCCCTAGTTAATAATACAGTACAATATTTAAAAATTTCAGTAATTGAAAAATAATAGATTTTTGCAAAAGGGCCTGGAAGATATTTTTTTGCGGTGAAGCCTCGAGTTTTTTCGATACGCCAGGTCTGATATTAGAAGGTTTTTCTTCTTTTTTTGTTCGATTTAGTAAACAACTAATGCCATATTCAAATTCGTTCGATATCTTTCATCGGGTTCATGCTGTCTTTGGCAAATTCTTTCTCACCAAACTAATGTAACACTTACTATGAGTGTTCTCTTTCATAGAGGTAACATAAAAGTTGCCCTAATAAAATTGCCACTTTGTGGATATTTACAATCGAGATGATATCTCTACTTTTTTTACAAGTCCAACTATGAAAAAACGAATATTCTTGTGAATCCGGACGCTTTTCATGCATTATTTTGGAAAAGAAAACTTTTCTATGATGATAGTTCACGTTTTCTCCTAATTTTGAAACTCGTAAATAATATCTTGGTTGTTTTTTTCTGGTAGCGCTATTGTATTTCAGATTGGCCCCTTATCTCATCTGCACGAAAAAATGAACGTAGTTCGTTCTGCAAATTGCAACGAGTGTTTCTGTAATACAAATGATCATAGAATTTACATTTGAAATATTGAAAACATGCTGACTCGCTTTCATTGTCATAATACAGTTATCCATGTATCGTTATGTCTAGCTAAGCTTAACATGGAGGTTGATCGCACTACAATCACGCCTACCGTTAGTTACACGAAACTCTCTGATATTCTTCTCAAGTTTCGATACAATGATGTTGAACTTGGTTACTTTACATACATTATCTCAATTCCAATCTTTATACGCCGCCCCGGTGACGCAGTGGTCTAAGCGATGGCCTCTGATCATTCGTCCGAACGGGGTCCGATTTCGAATCCTGGTGAGGCATGGATGTTGTATTTGTCTTACGACCTGGAACCATTGGCTCTAAATTTGGGACTCTTTCCCTTCCCTGGAGCCAGTGGCTCTAAATTTGGGACGCGCGACTTCTTATAGCCGCTTGAGTTGCTCACGATGGTTGTTAACCCTCCAATAAAAAAATCTTTATACAATGATGTTTTTTCACCCAGTGCCACTACAAAAACTAAACTCCTTGTTATTTCAAAGAATCAAAAATATCAAGAGACAGTGTCCAGTGTTTTGAATGAAACTCATATTCTATAAATTGGGCTCGTTTTTTACCATAACGTTGCACGGAAAGAGAATAACAATTTTTCTGAAAATTGTAATAATCATTTCAAGCATAACGCTTGCACGTAAATACTATTATAATGTACGATAATAAAATCATCTACTGAAACGTATCTCCTGCTTCCTCTTTGATATTATATGCATTATAACGTATAAGTAAACAGCTGTCAAGATTATTAACTGGTTAAATGAAAATTATAATAACCTTAGCTATTCTGAGATGAATAGAATTCAAGACATGATAAAGGATAGGAGAAAGATGTTTTTGATCGGAATGCACAGTTGTTAAGGTTTTTAACGAAATACTTGCGTTAAAGCATCTAGATTTAATTTAGAGCCACTGGCTCCATGGAAGACTAATTATTATTGTTTTTCTTTTTCTGCATTACGATTACAATTTATTCATTTATCTAAGAACGTCTTTCATCTTCTGAGGCCAACATTTATGAGAAATATTATTCAACGTATTGTATATTTAAACTAGCAAATATTTGTTAAAGTAATAAACAATTAGAACCAACAATTAATCGCAACGTTTTTTTAATTGCAGTATTTTCCGATTTTAATACCAAGGCGCTAAACACGATGTCTGGTTCTCTCCCTTCCCTGGAGCCAGTGGCTCTAAATTAGGGACGGGAGATTGCTTATAGCCCATCGAGTTGCTCACGGTGGTCGTTAAACTTGAAATAAAAAAAGAAACTCAATGTCGCAAACATGCTGCACTGAAATGCGGCGTTTAACTGGTAATGGCAATTTCTTTATTTCTTTAAAATAATAAATTGACCCATATTACTATCTAAACATTAGGTTTTCTACTAATGTCAGTAGCCAAAGGAAATTCTGTTATGTTTTGTGATTTAAATATTTTACATATGTTTTATTTTTTATAAATATTTTTCGTAAAACATTTTTAGTTTTTTATTATTTCCGCCTCATCGCTGTTTTATGTAATAGAAATATCAGAATTTTTCAAGATAATTCAACCGTCTTAGTCAATCCCTAATCTGGCATTACCCTAGTCTTATAAGACCAAGTGCAAATTTCGTTTAAATTAAAGTCAAAAAAGAAAGCATAGGAAAGATTTTTCTTACCTGCCCGAAGCCACAAGAGGAACGCCAAACTCAGGAGGACCTTCATCTTGGTTCTGGAGAAAACCAAGAGACGTACCTAATTCGTTGCGGGACGCCCCTTTTATACCAAATGCCCACAAAGGTAAAAGGTCACTTCCAAGTGGTCCTATTGCTACCGCAGGAGAATACAACTCTCGTCTGATCGTAGCTGATGCTTACTAAGCACGTAAAGTAGCAAGATCAGGATTCTTTTTTCCCCGGTGAAGCGTCTCGCCCGTGAAAGATAACGATAATTTCATATTCTCTTTCCAAATTTTGCATAGCTTTTATTTTACCTCTGAGTTCACTTTTACAGATAAGATTATGCAGTGAAACGAAATTTCTTGCTTCTTTCGTAAACAATCAAAACAATCTTTGAAGATGCGGTGTTACTAAGGCTTCACAAGTTTTAGGGCGCGTGTAAACGAAGAGACCGGTTTAACGATGACGATGACGGACTCATATTTTCTTACATCTTTACGAAAGACTACGATTCTGTTTTAACGCGAATCACATCTACCAAAATGAATTATTTGAACTCAAGGAGGTTTCTCAAATATTATATGAAAATGAATATTACTACATGGTGTTCGAAAAAAATTATATACGGTTAACCCTTGATGTGTCACCACCTTTTTTTGCATTGCTTTGTGGTGTTACATCAACGGTAGCGTTATGTCAAATTTGCCAATCATTCCCAAGTAACCCAAATTTCGTTAATTATGGCTCCTCGAGAATCATAAATTAACACTGATTTAAAAACATGTCAATTAGAAAAACAAATATGTAACGTACTTTGAACGCGATGTAGTTGGAAGTGCCTTTTTTCCTTCTCGAAAATTAGTAGTATGCATTAAGTACCGAAATTGGGTAGTAAGAAGGCAAAGTTAAAGTTTTAGTTAAAAGGAAATGAATAAAAAATAATGTTACCTCTCCAAACCTTTATCTAGGGATAATTAAAAGCATTACACAAAATCGTTTAACATACAAGGGTTGTCCAAAATAATGAAAACACCTCGCTGAAAACAGTGACTTTGGTATGTGCTGCTGTTTGAGTAAAACGAACATGTAGCTATAATCGTTTTTGTAAAAAAGTGTTGCTTATAGTATCAAGGGTCTGTGTGATTGCAATGTAAATCGGTGTTTGCATAATTTCGTTCCAGGTGAAGGCATAATGAGTGACCTGTCGGAGTTCCAAAGAGGACAGATTGTAGGAGCCCGTCTGGTTGGTGCGTCGGTACCCACAGTGGCACAGGTATTGGGGGTATCGAGAAGAACTGTGTCGAAGGTCATGACAGCATGCAATGTTCACGGCACAACATCGTCTGCGAGACACAACTGTGGAAAGAAAACCAAACTCACTGCGAGAGACATGAGAACATTAAAGAGGATTCTGACCTCAAGGAGGAAGACCACGACGACGAAATTGACTGCTCAGCTTAATGCACATCTCCACAATCCAGTTTCAACCCATACCGTGTAAAGAGAATTGCATAAACACAGTATTTACGGCAGAGCTGCGATTGCAAAACCTCTGGTGTCACAGGTGAATATGAAACGGAGACTACAGTTGTGCCAGGAACATAAACCGTGGACTGCGGATCACTGGAAACATGTCTTGTTTTCCGATGAATCACGTTTCTTACTATTACCCACCACAGGACGGGTTTACGTGTGGAATTCCCCCGCAGAAGCTTACAGCCCAGACTGTCTCCTTCCTACAGTGAAGCATGGGGGGCGGTTCCGTAATGGTTTCGGCCATGATCTCATGGTTTGCAGCAGGTCTCATTATCACCTTACACGGACGGATCACTAGCGGTGAACATGTCACTCTGTTGGCCGACCATGTGCCTTCAATGTCGCAGACATTGTTTCCTTCAGGGGATTGCACCTTCCAAGATGATAATGCCCCGATTCACAGAAATCGAACTGTTCGATTATGGTTTCAGGAATATGTGGATGAAGTTGCACACCTTCCCTGGCCTGCACAATCACCGGACTCGAACATCATTGAGCTCCTGTGGTCTGTGTTGGAAAACAGAGTGCGATCACGTTATCCTCCTCCTGCGTCTCTCAAGACATTAGAGCATTTTCTGCAGGAAGAATGGTATAACATGCCACTTACCATCATCCAGGACTTGTATGCGCCCATTCCAAGGAGGATTCAAGTAGTTTTAAATGCCAAGGTTGTTCCTACAGCATATTAGGTGCGTAACACCTATTGTTTCAAGGTGTCTCCATTATTTTGGACAACCGCTGTATCTTCGGGTTTTTTTAAAAGTCCATTATTTTCATTTTTGTTTTAGGTTTCAGTCCAGTTGTTTTTATATCACAATCTACTTTAACACGTGTGTTTGAAATATTGTCATCTTGCGAGTTTGCTTCAAAGAATCTTCTTAATGTTAAACGGCACTGATATGTATCTTTGAAGCTGTGTCTTGAACATTAAGAGTCGTCACAATTGAATCACGGTTCGAAAAACGGAAAGGATATTTTCACACAGCTTCCAAGTGGCGGTACATCAAGCATGTTTTGGGTTATAAATGGCAGGTAGGGCAGAACAATGCAGTGGCGATTGGCGGATGCCAAGTGTGTGGAGGTACATTAAGGGATGTTTCAGTAAATCGAAGCGCGGAACACCGAGGCTTGACAGTACTTATTTCAAAGCAGAGAACTATCTTAGTAATACAATTCGCTGTTACTTACCATTTCTATTTACATATTTAGTTCATTAAACTAGATATTAAGAGAGACATCCACGCACATCCAAATACTTTAGAATTTTTTCCCCTATATTTCCAAAGCCTTCATCAGCTACTCATGTGGAAGCAATGTAAGCAATTTCCTCTAATTTAAGCAATTACAGTGACTTCGAGTTATTGCGGATTTTCTTCGTACACTTTAAATTTCGCTTTATTATCCTCTAAAAATGAAAATCAAGTAAGGGTCCGTGTGTGTGAGTGTGTGTGTGTGTGTGTGTGTGTGTGTGTGTGTGTGTAATCATCATCAACCATTATCAATTCACTGCTGGATGAAAGTCTCCACAAGTTTTTTTCCACATTTGTCTATCTTAAGCCTGTCTTCTCCATGTCACTCCAGCATATTTTCGAATTTCATCGATCCATCTCCGAAGGGGACTTCTTCTGGGTCTTTTCCTGTCCCTCGAAATCCAGTCTAAAATTTCGGTTGTCCATCGGTGGTCCGTTCTTCTGGCAACATGTCCAGCCCATTGCCATTTCAGTGATTTCACTCTGGTCATGATGTCGTCCGCTCCTGTCATTTTCCTTATCCACAAGTTCGTCCTCTTATCTTTTCTGGTTACTCCAAGCATACATTGTTCCATACTTTTTTGAGTTGTCTGCAGTCTTTGTATGTCTTTTTTAGTTAAGGTCCATGCCCCTGCTCCATACGTAAGCAAGTGGCAAGATGCATTGATTAAACACTTTTCTTTTAAGACATAATGGCATACTGCTCTTAAAAATTGTACTGTTTCTTCCAAAAGCTCGCCATCCAAGTTTTATACGCCGATTAATTTCTTCATCAATGAGACCTTTACTTGATATCTGCTGCCCAAGATAAATGTAGGTATCGGTTGTCTCGAGATTTTCTCCATCAATCGATAAATCATCGTTTCTTATAAAAGCATTGTACGTCATTTTTTTCTTCTGAAAGTTCATTTTTAATCCCACTTCTTTACTCTTGTCAGCAAGTTCTTTTTATCATACTCTGCAGCTTTAAAGGGGTAGTTGGAAAGATGACTACGTCATCAGCAAAACGAAGGTGAATCAAGTAATCTCCATTAATCTTTATCCCTTTGTTTTCCCTGTTCAATGAATGAATGACATTTTGCAATGTGGCATTAAAGAGCTTAGGAGATACGGTGTCACCTTGTCTCACACCCTTTCCAATTCTTATTTGTGCAGTATCCTCAAATATCCGAACCTTTGCACTTGCATTTTCATAGATATTATTAATACTGCTAATGCATGCATCTTTAAAACCGCATGATTTCAAAGTCATTGTTACTGCTGATGGTTTCACGGAATCGAAGGTCTTTTAATAGTCAATAAAAGCCATGCATGATGGGAGTTCATATTCTCTTGTTCTTTCGATTAGTTCTGTCAGTACATTAATATGATCTACATGTACATCAATCAAACCAAGTGAATAAGCTGGATTTAGGAGTGGCCCACTCCTGAAATCAGCTTGTTCTCTTGGTTGAGCCATGTCTACCTTCAAGCGATGTGAAAGAACCTTGGTGAAGATTTTATAAACCACTGATAGGAGGCTGACGGGCCTGTAGTTCCTGATATTTTCAACGTCACCTTTTTATGTAGCAGGATCATTGTAGCATTATTCCAATCCTCAGGAATATTCCGTTCATTGAGACCTCTGGTGAAAACTTGGGCGTGTGTAGTTTCAATTTCTTCACTTGCTTCTTTTATAATGTCCACGGTACTTCCATCTTCTCCTGGAGCTTTCACCCGTTTCATGTTCTTAATTGCATATGTACCTTCTGCAGGGAGGAAATGGAAGGACTTTGGTACTGGTACCTGTCGCAATGTCTGGAATAGATGTATCATCCCTTTCATGTATTTTGAATAGAAATCTTTCATTCTTGTCAAAATTTCGCTTCTATTTCTTGTTACACTACCATCTTCTTTTCTCAGAGCCGTAATCTGTTTTCTTCCCTCATTGATATGTCATTTTGCTCTCTTCAGGCTTTGGTGGTTTTCAATCGCATTTCTCACTAGTTCACGATTGAATTTTCTTATGTCTTCAGTTATACCTTTTCGCACTGTCTTGCATAGTACAATGCTTTTCCAAGAAACGAAGAATTATCGATTGATGGAGAAAAGCTTAAGACAACCGATACCTACATTTATTTATCTTGGGCAGCAGATATCAAGTAAAGGTCTCATTGATGAAGAAATTAATCGGCGTATAAAACTTGGATGGAGAGCTTTTGGAAGAAACAGCACAATTTTTAAGAGCAGTATGACATTATGTCTTAAAGAAAAAGTGTTTAATCATTGTATCTTGCCAGTGCTTACGTATAGAGCAGAGACATGGGCCTTAACTAAAAAAGGCATACAAATACTGCAGACAACTCAAAGAAGCATGGAACGATGCATGCTTGGTGTAACCAGAAAAAAAAAGAAGAGGAACTTGTGGATAAGGGAAATGACAGGAGCGGACGACATCATGACCAGAGTGAAATCACTGAAATGGCAATGAGCTAGACCTGTTGCCAGAAGAACGGACCACCGATGGACAACCGAAATTTCAGACAGGATTCCGAGGGACAGGAAAAAACCAACAAGAAGTCCCCATGGAAGATGGATGGATGAAATTTCGAAAGTATGCTGGAGTGACATGAAGGAGACAGTCTTAAGACAGGCAATTGTGAAAGAAACTTGGGGAGACCTTCATCCAGTAGTGGATTGATAATCGTTGACAGTAATAATGATATATATATATATATATATATATATATATATATATATATATATATATCATTATTACTGCATACATTAATATTATTAATAACATCTATGAAAATGCAAGTGCAAAGATTAGGCTGTTTGAAAATACAACACACATAAAAATTGGAAAGGGAGTGAGACAAGGTGACACCATATCTCCGAAGCTCTTTAATGCCACATTGGAGGGTGTTTTTCAGTCGCTGAGCTGGGAAAACAAGGGGATAAAGATTAATGGAGATTATCTAACCCACCTTCGTTTTGCTGATGACGTAGTCATTTTTGCAACTAGCCCATCAGAGCTGCAGAGTATGATCCAGGAACTTGCTGACAAGAGTAAAGAAGTGGGATTAAAAATGAACTTTCAGAAGACAAAAGTGATGTTCAATGCTTTTACAAGAAATGAAGATTTATCGATTGATGGAGAAAAGCTGGAGATAACAGACACGTACGTTTATCTTGGACAGCAGATATCAAGTGAGGGTCACATTGATGAAGAAATTAATCGGCGTACAAAACTTGCCTGGAGAGCTTTTGGAAGAAACAGCATAATTTTCAAGAGCAATATGCCATTATGTCTTAAAAGAAAAGTGTTTGATCAATGCATCCTTCCAGTGCTTACGTATGGTGCAGAGACGTGGACCTTAACTAAAAGAGACATACAAAGGCTGCAGACAACTCAAAAAAGCATGGAGAGGTGCATGCTTGGTGTAACCAAGAGAGATAAGAAGAGGAACTCGTGGATCCGAAAAATGACAAGAGTGGAAGACATCATGATCAGAGTTAAATCCCTGAAATGGCAATGGGCTGGACATACTGCCAGAAGGACAGATCATCGATGGACAGCCGAAATTTTAGATTGGATTCCAAGGGACAGGAAAAGACCCAGAAGAAGACCACATAGGAGATGGGTGGATGAAATTCGAAAGTATGCAGGGGTGACATGGAGGAGACTGGCACAAGACAGACCGTTGTGGAGGAAACTTGGGGAGACCTTCGTCCAGCAGTGGATTGATAATGGTTGACAATGATGATATATATATATATATATATATATATATAGGGTGATTCAGCTAAGCGTGTATAAACTTCTGGGAGGGGTAGGTTGCTCAAAGACAAATAGGAATCACATCGCAATGCAGGTTCGAAGATGCCATCTTCATGTGCTAGTGTCAGAGCGGACGAGAAATGAAAGAGCAGGACGTAAGAGAATAAAATGCGTTTTATTATTCACAAGACATTTGCGAAATGCATTTAAGTTACAGAAGGTGTTCAAACTTGCGACCATGAGCTGTAACACACGCTTGACATCGTCGGCGCATGGAATTACGTACATTTTGGAAAATTCCTGGTGTGTCTCAGACTTCCGAAGCAGCTACAGAGATGCGTGCTACAAGGTTCTCATCACTTTCAACGGGGATGTCGTACACCAGTCCTTTAATGTAACCCCAGAAGAAGTTATCAAGGCATGTTAAGCCCGGCGGTCTTGCAGGCCCATGAACGGGACCACCACTTCCGGTCCACTGATGTCCAAATGTCACTTTTAAGTGATGACGAACGTCATTGCTGAAATGGGCTGGGGCTCCATCGTGCCGGAACCACATTGCACGGCGCAGCTACCGAGCGACCTGTTGTTCGTTCAATAGCTCTGATGCAGCCGTGCAAACACTTGGTAGTGTGGCAGTCGTCTCATCGGGTACTGTTCCTGGTACAGTCGCACGGCAGCTCGTCCGTTGCAGTCCGCTGCTCCGTATGCGAGGTGCATATCAGCCATTTCCGCTTTCGTGAACTCAGCCATCCTATTTCCTCTGAGGGAGGTTTACAAATAACGGTATCCTGAGAAAACGTATGAGCAGTCTCGCGGCCGAACAACGCCATCTAGCGCATGAAGATGGCGTTTCCGACCATGCATTGCTATGTGATACCGATTTGTCTTTGTGCAAATTACCCCTTACAGAAGTATGTACACGCTTAGCTGAATCCCCCTGTATGTGTGTGTGTGTGTGTGTGTGTAGGAGTTGGACAGAATAATGTGAACATCACGCTCAGAGACCATACTTTTTTTAATGCAGCTGCGTACGTTGCAATACGCAATACGTATTCGCCACTTTTGATTGTAATAGGCTTTGTTTAGAAGCTCAGGGTCCTGTTTAAGTGTATTTAAAGTGTCTTGTTGAAAAACTTATTTCCGGTTGACGACGAAATGAGCGACCTAACGGATTTATGAAGAGGGCTAATTGCTGGTGGCCAGCTAGTTGGTGCATCCGTGACATGACGACCTAACGGAATTCGGAAAAGGCTAATTGCTGGTAATGAGCGACCTAACGGACTTCGAAAGAGGCTAATTGCTGGTAATGAGCGACCTAACGGACTTCGGAAGAGGCTAATTGCTGGTAATGAGCGACATAACGGACTTCGGAAGAGGCTAATTGCTGGTGGCCAACTAGTTGGTGCATACGTGACATGACGACATAACGGACTTCGGAAGAGTCTAATTGCTGGTAATGACCGACCTAACGATTTTGGAAGAGGCTAATTGCTGGTGGCCAGCTAGTTGGTGCAACCGTGACATGACGACCTAACGTACTTCGGAAGAGGCTAATTGCTGATAATGAGTGACCTAACGGACTTCGGAAGAGGCTAATTGCTGGTAATGAGCGACCTAACGGACTTCGTAAGAGGTTAATTGCTGGTAATGACCGACCTAACGAACTTCGGAAGAGGCTAATTGCTGGTGGCCAGCTAGTTGGTGCATCCGTGACGTGACAACCTAACGTACTTCGAAAGAGGCTAATTGCTGATAATGAGTGAGATAATGGACTTCGGAAGAGGCTAATTGCTGGTAGTGAGCGACCTAACGGACTTCGGAAGAGGCTAATTGCTGGTGGCCAGCTATTTGCCAGGGTAGTGGGAGTATAGAGAGCTACTGTGTCTTGCATCATGACAGCATACCGTGTTCGTGGCAAAACCTGTCTGCCAAAGACAAGAGCGGTCGGAAGAAGACCCTGACTGATAGAGACAGGAGAGCATTAAAGAGGTTTGTTAACCGTAATAAGTAGACCAAGGTGCGGAAAATTAATGCGGAGCTCAATCTACACCTACGGACCCCAGTATTAACAAAAACAGTGCGCAGGGAAGTTCATAAGCAAGATATTCATGGCAGAGCTACTATTGCAAAACCTCTGGTGACCTGGGTGAATGCACAACGGCGACAGCAATGGTGCCAGGACCATACAATGTGGACTGCCGATGCAAGGAAGTGTGTAACGTGGTCATATGAATCCACATTCACACTATTCCCCACCGCAGGACGTGTTTACGAGTGGAAAACACCATCAGAAGCGTACAACGCAGACTGTCTGCTCCCAACAGTGCAGCATAGTGGTGGTTCTGTCATGCTCTGGGCGGTTATATCGTGGGTTTCAGCAGGTCGCCCGATTACCTTGAAAGAACGGATGACTGGCAGGGCGTGTGAAACCATTTTGGCCGACCAAGTCAATCCAATGGCTCCGGCATTGCTTCCTGCAGGGTATGCCATCTATCAAGATGATAACATCCCAATTCACAGAGCTTGGAATGTCCAGTTATGGTTTGAGGAACATGAGGACGAACTTTCACACCTTCCTTGGCCTCTCCAGTCACCAGACTCAAATATCATCGAGCCACTGTGGTCTGTATTGGTAAACAGAGTAAGATCCCGATATCCTCCTCCTTCATCTCTCAAGGACCTGGAGCAGTTTCTGCATGAAGAATGGTAACATCCCACTAACCACCATCCAAAATTTGTATGCGTCCATTCCAAGGAGGATACAGGCGGTTTAAAATGCCAAAGGTGGTCTCACACCCTATTAGGTAGGTAAAACCTCTTTTCTTGGGTGTTACTCCATTCTGTATATTTTTCCTATATACAGGGGTTGGACATTATTCTGTCAAACCCCTGAATATAATGCAGGTAATCTTGGAACCAGCACTCGACGATCTTTATTAAAACCCCTTAGGAAAAAATCGAGAGTTGTCAAGTCGGGAGAATGAGATGGTCATGCTATCCGGGCCTGCTCAACCGGACTGGGAAACTTTTATTGAGGGAATCCCGGACATCTGTACAGTAATGAAGTGGTACCCGGTCTTGTTGAAAGTGAATGCGTCCTTCTTGGTCATCATCATCAAAATGTGGAATGAGATCATTTTCGAGCATATCATGATACAACATACGTTGATGGTTTTCTCATGAAAAAAAAAAAAAGAATGGGCCGTAAACCTTAGGTTTGCTAAATGCACAAAATCTATTCACCTTTGGGCTGTCTTAAACATGTTCCAGAGATTCGCTGGATTTTCGATGCTCTCAAATCCTGCACCTGTAGGTATCAACCTTAACACAGTCATGAAATGTCGGCTCATCACTGAAAATTAGATAGTCCAGGAATATCCCGTATTCCTCCATCCGATGTAACATTCCTCACAGAAACCCTGACGAGCCACGCAGTCTACTAATTTCTTGAACCATGGTAAATCCATTTCGGTTTTAAGTGCAATCGTTTTCGTAACACTCGCCTAAACGTCGGTTGTGAAATACCCATCTCACGAAACGCGCGTCCCGATGATTTCGTGGGGCTACGAACGAGCCTCACTTGTTTCACGACAGCAGCAGAAACATGTTTGCTACGAACGAGCCTCACTTGTTTCACGGTAGCAGCAGAAACATGTGGGCTACGAACGAGCCTCACTTGTTTCACGGTAGCAGCAGAAATATGTGGGCTACGAACGAGCCTTACTTGTTTCACGACAGCAGCAGAAACATGTGGGCTACGAACGAGCCTCACTTGTTTCACGACAGCAGCAGAAACATGTGGGCTACGGACGAGCCTCACTTGTTTCACGACAGTAGCAGAAATATGTGGGCTATGGACGAGCCGCACTTGTTTCACGACAGCAGCAGAAACATGTTTGCTACGAACGAGCCTCACTTGTTTCACGGTAACAGCAGAAACATGTGGGCTACGAACGAGCCTCACTTGTTTCACGACAGCAGCAGAAATATGTGGGCTACGGACGAGCCTCACTTGTTTCACGACAACAGCAGAAACATGTGGGCTACGAACGAGCCTCACTTGTTTCACGACAGCAGCAGAAACATGTGGGCTACGGACGAGCCTCACTTGTTTCACGACAGCAGCAGAAATATGTGGGCTATGGACGAGCCGCACTTGTTTCACGACAGCAGCAGAAACATGTGGGCTACGGACGAGCCTCACTTGTTTCACGACAGCAGCAGAAACATGTTTGCTACGAACGAGCCTCACTTGTTTCACGGTAGCAGCAGAAACATGTGGGCTACGAACGAGCCTCACTTGTCTCACGACAGCAGCAGAAATATGTGGGCTACGGACGAGCCTCACTTGTTTCACGGCAGCAGCAGAAATATGTGGGCTACGGACGAGCCTCACTTGTTTCACGACAGCAGCAGAAACATGTTTGCTACGAACGAGCCTCACTTGTTTCACGGTAGCAGCAGAAACATGTGGGCTACGAACGAGCCTCACTTGTTTCACGACAGCAGCAGAAATATGTGGGCTACGGACGAGCCTCACTTGTTTCACGACAGCAGCAGAAACATGTGGGCTACGAACGAGCCTCACTTGTTTCACGACAGCAGCAGAAACATGTGGGCTACGGACGAGCCTCACTTGTTTCACGACAGCAGCAGAAATATGTGGGCTATGGACGAGCCGCACTTGTTTCACGACAGCAGCAGAAACATGTGGGCTACGGACGAGCCTCACTTGTTTCACGACAGCAGCAGAAACATGTTTGCTACGAACGAGCCTCACTTGTTTCACGGTAGCAGCAGAAACATGTGGGCTACGAACGAGCCTCACTTGTCTCACGACAGCAGCAGAAATATGTGGGCTACGGACGAGCCTCTCTTGTTTCACGACAGCAGCAGAAATATGTGGGCTACGGACGAGCCTCACTTGTTTCACGACAGCAGCAGAAACATGTGGGCTACGGACGAGCCTCACTTGTTTCACGACAGCAGCAGAAATATGTGGGCTACGGACGAGCCTCACTTGTTTCACGACAGCAGCAGAAACATGTGGGCTACGGACGAGCCGCACTTGTTTCACGACAGCAGCAGAAACATGTGGGATACGGACGAGCCTCACTTGTTTAACGACAGCAGCAGAAACATGTGGGCTACGAACGAGCCTCACTTGTTTAACGACAGCAGCAGAAACATGTGGGCTACGAACGAGCCTCACTTGTTTCACGACAGCAGCAGAAACATGTGGGCTACGAACGAGCCTCACTTGTTTCACGACAGCAGCAGAAACATGTGTGCTACCAGGTGATTTCTCATATGGGGAATAGAACAACCACTTTCGATAAAATTCTTATGCCAAGAGTAAATTGTAGGTCTAGTGGGAGGATTCCTACGCTACTGGATTGCGAAACTTCCGTTGAACAGTTTTCTTTAAACCAAAAGACATAGGTCGCTCCGTACCACTTTGAAATGCACGCCACTGGTGGTCGCGGTTAAGAACGTCAATGCTATGGCACTAAGCAAGGTAAAACTTGTTATGTTTCGCTACAAATTAAAGCCTCCGAAATGTTTGTAAGTATTATGAATAAATTTCTATGCGCTCCTAAAGTTGTAAAGTGCTTTTTGATTTACCATATATCGTGTATACACTGCTGGCCACGCAAAATGCAACACCAAGAAGCAAACATCCGATTGGCATGAAATTTGCAGCATGCGTCACCCGCGAGAGAACATACAAACGATTAACATTGCAGGGCATATGCAAATCATGTGCGCCCGGCATGCCACCGAGAAGAACTATAAGAAGGGTGCACAGAAGGCGGGGTGTAAGTAGTGAATGTGTGTTGTGCAGCCGGACCTCTGCGTTGAAAGCTTCCTGATGCCTCGTCGCAGAATACGGCAGTCATTCCAGCACGTTTCGGAGTTCGACAGAGGACGAATAGTGGCTTATCGCGACAGCGGTTTATCGTACCGAGACTTCGGCGTCCGTGAGGGACGACATCCAGCCACAGTGAGGCGAGTATGGATTCGGTGGGTGCAGGAGGGACGGACGGACCGACGTGAGTGATTGCCGCAGCCGCCGCACACCACCGAACGAGAGGGCCAGCATGTTGTGCAGCGGGCATTGACGGCTCGCACCGCCACATCACGAACGTTAGCGCAGGATTTAGAGTGTGTTGCGCAACAACCTGTGTCAGTATGTACCATTCGACGTCGTCTGCAGGAGCAGGGACTTGTCACACGGCGCCCATTGCTCCGATTGCCATTGACGTTACACCACCGGCGAGTGCGGCGGCAGTGGGCAGTTGAACGCCGCACCTGGACTACGGAATGGCACGACATTGTCTTCTCTGACGAATCCCGCTTCTGGCTGCAACACTACGATGATCGGATCCGCGTGTGGCAGCACCGCAGCGAGAGACTGTATGACGCATGCATTATGCATCGCCATACCTGTCCGTCGTCTGGCGTTATGGTTTGGGGCGCAATTGGATATGACACCCGCACCACTCTGGTACGCATCGCAGGTACACTCAACAGCCACCGCTACATCTCCGACGTTTTGGAGCCTGTAGTCCTCCTTTACCTGCAGGACCTGCCAGCTGCCAAGTTTCAACAGGACAATGCGCGCCCGAACGTGGCCCGCATCGCGCAACAATTCTTCACGGCCCACCAGGTGTCACTGATGCCGTGGCCCGCCTGTTCTCCCGATATGTCGCCCATCGAGCACGTCTGGTCGCTGATCGGCAACCGAGTGGCCTGGCAAGCACCACCCGCGGCTACGCCTGATGAGCTGTGGCAATATGTGGAAGCAGCCTGGACCGACATACCCTAAACCAAGCCCACATCCAAAGCCTCTCGTTCGATGCCGCAGCGTGTAGCGCCCGTTATTGCCAGCCATGGGGGCCACCCACACGAATTATTGATGTCTGTGTGTTCCGCAAGTCCCACGGGCCTGTAAGCTCAATCGTTTCATCTTTGTATCTGTTGTTATGTGTCCAGTAAATCTGGCTTTGCTATATCGTGCTCTTCTTGGTGGTGCATTTTGGGTGGCCAGCAGTGTATATACACGGTCGAGTCCCATGATTGTGACGACCAGCTAATATCCAGAGTAACCGCCGTGTGCAGCGCCGACACCAGCTAGACGGCTGGGTAAGGTGCTGGGAGGTGTTCTCAGGTATGTGGAGCCATGCTGACTGCAGTGCATCTGACAGCTGCTGGAGGGTGCGAGGTGGAGGATGCATAGAGCGAACAACACGATCGAGGTGGTCCCACAGATGCTCAATTGGGTTTACGCCTGGGGAATTAGTAGGCCTGGGAAATACTTTGAAGTGTTCATCGTGCTCTTCCAACCACTCTCGGGCATTTCTAGCTGTGTGACACATCGCATTGTCATGCTGGAAGATCCCATCCGCCCCAGGGAAGACGATCAGCATGTATGGGTGTACGTGGTCTGCAAGGATGGATTCATAACGAATTCTGTCCATAGTGCCTTCCACAGGTATGAGCAGGCCCAGAGAATATCACACGAAAAAATTCCACAGACAATAACGCTGCTCTCACCAGCTTGTGTGCTGCCAGCAATGGCTGGAGATTGTTTGTCGTCTGATGTTTCTCGCCTTATACGCCATCCGATTGATGAAGTAGATAACGGGACTCATCGGAGAAGGTAATTTTTTTCCAAACAATGGAGGTCCAATTCCGATACTGCAGTGCAAATGTAAGCCTTTTCTGTCGATGTACCTTCGTTAGCATAGGTGCAGTGACCACCCGTCTGTATCGGAGCCCCATACGGAGCAGGATTCGCTGAACTGTCGTTTTAGACACATTTCGGGTAGACTCCTGGTACAGTCGGCCAGTGAGTTGCTCCACTATAGCGTGTCGATCGGCCCTCACGCACCTTAGAAGCCGACGTTCACCTCTCACATCAATGGCATTTTTCACATCTCACATTCGCAATGGTGCCATTTCTCCAATCACGATGCACTTTAACCATAGCAGCACGCGAAAAGTTCACAAAGTGCGCTGTTTCAGAAATACTGCCACCCTTAGCCCAAAAGTCGACAAATCAGCCCATTTTGAAATCTGATAAATCGCCCCTTTTATCCATGACAGCAACGAGTGATATGTTTTCAGATTGCACACCTTATATACCCTCCAAGCCAGCGCGCGACACGTACCTTCTTTCATTGGCTACGCGCTGTTAGCGTCAAAAGTAGGAGGTGGTCACAATAATGTAACTCGACTGTGTATATTCATATTCAATGTACAGTAGTGGCCAAAATTGTGTAAACCTTTTGGAAAAAGTGTATTTTTGAGGTTTGATGGCTCATAACACCGCTCTTTTTGGATATTTTCATCAAGAATGTAATGCGACAAAGTTTGTTTAATTATCTGTATTCTATGAAACGTTATAGCCAAATAACCAGAAAAAATGAACCACAACTTGCTTAGGTTGATACGAAGTAGCTTTCCTTTATTTGAATAGAGCCAATGAGCATAAGTGTTTAGAGAGCCAATCAGGTACCATCGCGTTCTGACAATGAGCCAATCAGGTCACAGTAGGATTCAGCTATTGATGTCATGTATTGGAGCTGAGAGGAGGACATTTGTCAGTGTGTTATGTGATTGCTATCAAGTTGGTTTGGGTTTTTTTTGTGTGTCTTTCATTTAGTGAGCTTGTAAAACGTAATAAAATTAAAGAAATGACGCAAGCAATTGACTGGTCACACAGACAGCGATGTCAAATAGTACTATTAAGTTAACAAGGCTTCAGTTATGAAGAAATTAGAAGAAAAATTGGTGGAAACTTAACCAAAGGCGGCATTTCTAAATTTTTGAAGAGGTGTAAGGAGACTCGGTCACTACAAAACCAGACTGGTAAACGCAGGAGAGGTGCACAACAGCAAGTGATGATAGAAGAATTAAGAGACTGTGCCTAGGTGACAGAAGAAAATCATCTGGGTGTATACAAGATGAAATGGCGCAATGCAATGTGAAGTTGAGGGCAGGAACTGTTCGGCGCAGACTGCAGGACTTTGGTCTAAAAGCTAAAATTCTACGAAAAGCCATTTTTATCTCTCAAACAAAGGTTGAAAAGATTAAACTGGGCTAAAACTCATGTTAACTGGACAGCGAAACAATGGGACAGTGTTATTTGGAGTGATGAGACCAAACTCTCCCTGTTTGGTAGTGATGGCATAAAATACATAAGGAGAAAAATCGGAGAAGATTTGCATCCTGATTGCATTACATGCACCGTAAAACACCCAGTTAGTGTTATGATCTGGGGTTGTATGTAGGTGTGGGCAGAATTTGCGTAATTAATGGGAATATAAATGGCCAAAGATATATTAATAAAATACTTGAGCCCAAAATGAAGCCTTCCGCACGTGATCTTTTCCAAGATAATAAAGCATTTATATTTCAACAGGATTCAGCTCCATGTCATGTTGCTGCTGTGTGCAAAAAGGGGTTTCAAGATAATCATATGCCACTGCTGGAATGGCCTGGGAATAGCCCAGACCTTAACCCCATCGAAAATCTATGGAGCCGACTAAAGAAACTCATTAGTCAGAAGCAACCTAGCAATGAAACCGAATTAATAGAAGCAATAATTCAGTCTTGGTTTCCCATTATAACAGCTGCAGAACTAAAAAACTTGTTTCACTCCATGGGAAGGCATTGTAAGGCCGTAATTAACGCTAAAGGTTACCCAACTAACATGTTGAGAATTTTTGTATATCTCATTTTTTCTATGTGTTTCACTTTTCTTCTTTATAACTGCTATTCAATTACAAAATCCTGCATAAAAGTTATTGCATTACATTCTTGATGAAATTATCTCTCCATTGGTATATAATTTTATGGTATTACTGCAAACAAATGTGGTGTTATGAGCAACCAAACCTGAAAAATACGCTTTTTCTAAAAGGTTTCCGCAATTTTGGCCACTACTGTATATGTTATGTAGACAAAACATTAGAGATAAGGGTGATGGGAAGTTGACACGGACATCCCCCGCGTAGCAGTGTGGGACAGACGCAAACCGAACGCAGTCGATAAATTGGCTGGCAGAAGAGCTTCTCAACACTGTATCGCAATCGACGAACATGGGAAAACGTGGTGATCTGAGCGACAGATGGACTATATTATCGCACAAGGGGTAAAAGCCTTGAGGGCAACTGTATCAAGGGTGAACCGCGAGAATGCCATCGACGGACATACCAGCGCCAAGACAGCAAGCGGCGGCTGACCAAATGATGACCGGGGTCGACGTAGACTATCGAAGTTCGTACAGACTGACCGCGGCGCAAATACCATCCAAGTTAAATGTCGGAGGACCAATCAGGGTCAGCGAGCGAACTTTTACGGTGAACACTGCGTACTATGGACTATAAAAGCCAGCGCCGCACTTGTGTGCCACGATTGAATACTCGACTGCGGAAATTACTCCATTGCCTTGCGCCAGAAACACCAAAACAGGACCTCTGCAGAATGGTGCCACATTTTGTGATCAGATGAAATTTAGTTTTTAGCTTCAGCGGACTGACGGGAGGGTGCGGATGTGCCTTCAACAACATGAGGCCATAGCCCCGTCGTGCCAGGTCGGCTCTTTTCAACGCGGTGGTGGTTCTGTAATGGTTTCGGGAGCCTTCTCGTAGGACACATTAGGTCCCCTGGTGTTCTGGAGAGGTTCTTAACCGCTGCGCATGTGCTGGCTGGTCACCTATACGCTTTCATGTCCTTCGCGCATGCTGCGACCGAAGGTCTGTTTCAACAGAACAATTAGCCGCAACCACCCAGGTGTGGCTTGAGGATCACTCATCAGAGTTTGGAACCATCCAGTGGCCCCCCAAGGTACACGGATTTAAACCCTGTGGAAGCTCTCTAATGTGCTGTGGAGTGGAACATCAGATCCATGGATCTTGGACCTACGCGCGGGGCGGAGTTGTGGACAATGCTGCAACAAGCATGGCTGGAGCATTACTTCCAAAACCCTCCGGCATCTGGTGGAGTCGATGCCTCGGCGTGTACAGGCAGTTATTCGTGCTAGAGGAGGATCAACTTGCTGTTAAGTAGTCTCTAATGGTTTGCCAATCCAACAATTTGCATCTGATAGGACGCACTGGACCATCGAACAGTAGATCGATGGTCCAATGCCTCCTCTCAGATACAAACCCTAATATATAATCTGCTAGAGCCCTCCTCCTCCGTGCCACTTTTTAAGTCGTCATAGCAACAATCGAAAAACAAATGTTTGTGACGTAACGCTTAGCATTTCATGTTTTCGTGTAGGTGACGTCATCGCCTACACGCCACAGTCCACGCGTATACCACTTTGTTTTGTTTTTTTTGTTTTTTTTTATTTGAGGTTTAACGACCACCGTGAGCAACTCAATGGGCTATAAGCAGTCGCCCGTCCCTAATTTAGGGTCACTGGTTCCAGGGAAGGGAGAGAGCCAGTGCCGTAAGACAAACACAACATCCAAGCCTCACCGGGATTCGAACCCAGACCCCTTACGGACGAATGATCAGAGGCCATCGCTTAGACCACTGCGCCACCGGGGCGGCCTTTGTTTTGTTGTCATAGCAACAAAGAACACAGCTGCTGGTGTGACGTCATCTAATCCCAATCATTCTCACATGACATCAGACGTCAGAGATGCGTTACGTCACACGGTCAGCTCTAGAGATACGAAAACTTTTTTTTTTTTTTTGGTTGGAGGTTTAACGACCACCGTGAGCAACTCAGTGGGGGATAAGCAGTCGCCCGTCCCTAAGTTCGGATCAACTGATTCCGGGGAAGGGAGAGAGCCAGTGCCGTAAGACAAACACAACATCCATGCCTCACTGGGATTCGAATCGGCACCCCTTTCGGACGAATGATCAGAGGCCATCGCTTAGACCACTGTGCCACCGGGTGCAGCTCCGAAAGACTTTACATCAGGAATTTTGATCCACTACCTAAACTGGTATTTAGCCATCTGTATGTGGCAACGTCAAGAGTACGTCGATCTGACGACGTCAAGATAAAAATAGTTCACGGAAAAGAACAGGGGAAATTGATACAGGGTTCACAGTCAGTGTGTACGAAAATGTCGTGTACGAGGAATAGTTGACGAAATAGGGACTAAAGGTTTTAGAAAACACATAACAAAAAGACAGCCCGTCGTATCAAATTCCATAACCGGCTGCTCGGGAAATTTTCATAAAACTGTGAGCCAACGTCGCCATCTACTGACGTGGAAATCAAAAACTCAATAAATAAATGTTAATAATTTCTGTACCATAACTTTTATTTTCCCCCTTCATTATTGACGGGCTTACATCTAGTATATATATGTGTGTGTGTGTGAGGAACTTTTTGCGTCAAGAGGAATTCAATGCTGCGCTACTGACACAATTAGCCATTATATCTATAAAATGTTTATTAGAAGAACACACAACACAAGTAACATAAGACGATAATTAACAACTTATAACAAAAACATTCCATAACGGACAACTGCCATCAACAACCTTCTTCGTTCTTCTCCCAATGAACTTCGCTGCGCTGCTCAACACGTGCGTCGTCTCATCTGCGAAGCGCTCGTTAGACGGTGATCTGCAAGTGCGTCGTATCATCTATGAATTAGAATTGTTGTTACATGTAGCTAGTTTATTTGAATAAGCAGACACCTTACATATATACACTGGCGGAAAGTGAAAAAAGAACACAAAGAAGGAATTGGCGGACGATCATGAAATTTACATATGTTAATGGGGTTGAGTTTACGTAGGTGTGATGTTAACTTCGGGACCAACCGGTGAGCGCTTACGCTACAGCACGGCATAATATGCAAATTATCGTCGGTGGTATTTAAGGAGTACGGCGAAGTGAATGTAATCAGTCGTCGGCGTACGGACACGTGCGAAGACCCTGAAGAAGCTGCAATGCCTGGACATGGAAGACGTGTACGATTTCAGCAGTTATCGACTTTGAACGAGGTCGTCTAGTCGGACTCCGCGAGGCCGGGTGGTCGTATCGTCGTATTGCGGGGCGAATTCGACGAGAAGTATCGGTGGTGGTACGATGGTGGCGTAGATGGTCCGAGGAACATCCCCACACGAGAAGACATGGAACCGGGAGTCACAGACGGACTGATGAGCGGACCGGTCGACGCATGAGAAGAGCGGCGTTGTCAAGCAGAACATCCACTGCGACGCAAATCCGAGCTGCCGTTGCACCTGAGGTGACTGTGCGAACAATCCGCAACCGTCTACTGGATGCAGGACTGGGTGCACGTGTGCCTCTGGCATGTGTACCTCTGACTTCAGCCCAACGTCAGGAACGGCTGCAGTGGTGTCGCCAACGTCTGCACTGGTGAACTCAATGGCGATATGTCGTGTTCAGCGATGAAAGCATATTCTGCTTGGGAGCCTCCGATGGCCGTATGCGTGTTCGCAGACGCACAGGGGAGCGTCACCACCCTTCTTGCATCCGCCAGCGACACACAGGGCCTTCACCTGGTCTTCTGCGTGGGGAGCAATCAGCTATCACTCCCGTACACAACTAGTGTTTGTACCTGGTACGTTACACAGCACCTCCTACATCAACAACATCATTCAGCCCGTTGTTGTGCCATCGTGGTGTTTTCCAGCAAGATAACGCACACCCACACACGGCACGTGCAACGCAACATGCACTTCAGGGTGTGAGACAACTTCCATGGCCTGCACGTTCACCGTATTTTCCCCCATTGAGCACGTATGGGGTTTTATGGGACAACGACTTATCCGGTCTCCACGGCCAGCCACGACCATCCCCGATTTACGCGTCCAGGTTGAGGATGCTTGGAACTCAATACCCCAAACTTACATCCAACATCTGTACGACAGACTCCATGCCAGAATTGCACAGTGTGACGCAGTTCATGGCGGTTCAACCTCGTACTAACCATGTTACATAGAAATGTTGTTTTTCAGTTTACCAGAAAACACAGCTGTATTTTGCCATAATGTTTTGATCACGTTATCCTCTGTATTCCGTTATTATGCTGTATAAATTTCGTGGATATCAGACGTCTCTTTCTTGGTGTTCTTTTTTCACTTTGCGCCAGTGTATAGGTAGTATGTATGTATATATACACAATTGCTAAAACACTAAATCCTCACAAATCCTATACGTAAATGAAACCGAATGGATATCACCAAATCACACTCACGATGAAACTCAAATTACACCAAAATTACCAAACCCAAAAAACAGCAACAACCAAAAAATCATTAACCCAACTGCGCTGAAGCCGCTAGTAGAAGTTATGAAGTAGGAAAACAATGTTACACCTGAAGCAACAAAACAAGCTCAATTTTCCGCCAAAACCACAAAGTAACTATATAGTACCGACAACAAAGAAAAATCTCAAGTTGTCTTCATCAGGATAACACCAACTTGAAAAGGCTTTTCACACACAGCAAAACGATAAGTAAAAACAAAATACCTAACAAAAATACAGCAAGGTATTTATTTTTGCTTATCCTTTGCTGTGTCTGAAAGGAATCTTTTCAAGGTGGTGTTACCCTGACGACGACAACTTGAGATTTTATACTTTTCTTGTCGGTAGTCGGTACTACATATAGTTGTTTTGTGGTTTTGGAGGGAGGGGGGTTGCCTTGTTTTTGTGTCTTTCGGTGTAATATTGGCTTTTATACAGTATATATACACTGAAGGGCAATTGAATTAGAGATACCTGTCTAGTAACGTATAGCACCACCTTTCGCCCTGATGACGGCGGCGATTCGTCTCGGCATGGACTTGACAAGACACCGGACGCGTTGGGAAGCCATACGGATCCACGACCCCTGAACAAGCTGAGCCAAGAACAACTCTCTCGATGGCATCCCAGATGTGCTCGATGGGATTGAGGTCAGGTGACCTAGCTGGCCAAGGAAGCGAGGTCACGTAGGTGGAGTGTTCATCCAACCATTCGGATACAATTCGGGAGCGATGGCACGGTGCATTGTCTTGTTGCAGGATGAGGTCCCAAGTGGGATGTTAAAGACGCACAAACGGGAGCAAATGGTCCTCCAGGATATCCCGGTAACGTTGACCTGTGAGGGACGATGTCACACGTACCAGTGGTCCCATTTCAGTCCACGTAAACAGTCCCCAGACGAGAATGCCACTCCCACCAGCTTGAAGAGTATCCTGCTGGCAAGGAGGATCCATCGCTTCATGTAGTTTGCGCCGTACTCGTATCCTGCCATCCGCATGTACCAACGTGAATTTCGACTCATCAGTCCAGGCAACATTTTACCACATGTCTAAGGTCCAGTGGCGATGTTCTCGCGCCCATGCTAATCTTTGCACCCTGTGATGTGCGGTCAGCAGCGGTACCTCGTGGGACGATGGCTTCGGTACCCCATAGCGAGGAGATGGTTCTGGATGGTGTGGCTGCTTACACGTTTTCGTGCACCAGCGTTAATTGCCGAGTTATTTCTTGCACTGTGGCCCGTCAATCCGCTGTTACAATGCGAGCTAGCCGACAATGACCCAGCTCATCCACATGATATTGTCCACGGCAGTTGGGCTTTGCAGGGATGGTTTTACCTGATTCGATGTACTCACGGTGCGCCCGTGACACAGTGGCTCATGAAAATCCCAGTGCCTACACGACTTCCGAGATGGAGTGACCCATTCGTTGGGCGACGACAATTTGCCCACGATCAAATGCGCTTAGATCCCTCGTCTTACTCATACTGCGTCCGACTCTTACTCATTCCCGTCGCATCACTCCTTATATTGTCGGATCGCTGCATACGTCATGTTGTTTCCGTTTACAGGGCCGCCCACAGCGCCACATTTGCATAACGCCAGCTGTCTCTAATTCAATTGCTCTTCACTGTATCATCAACATCATTGTCAACCATTATCAATCCACTGCTGGACGAAGGTCTCCCCAAGTTTCTTCCACAACGATCTATCTTGTGCCAGTCTCCTAACCATGTTACTCCCGCATACTATCGAATTTCATCCACCCATCTCCCATGTGTTCTTCTTCTGGGTCTTTTCCTGCCCCTTGGAATCCAATCTAAAATTTCGGCTGTCCATCGATGGTCTGTTTTTCTGGCAGTATATCCAGCACATTGCCATTTCAGGGATTTCACTCTGATCATGATGTCTTCCACTCTTGTCCTTTTTCGGATCCACGAGTTCCTCTTCTTATTTCTCCTGGTTACACCAAGCAGGCATCTCTCCATGCTACTTTGGGTTGTTTGCAGCCTTTGTATGTCTCTTTTAGTTAAGGTCCACATCTCTGCACCATACGTTAGCACTGGAAGGATGCATTTATCAAACACTTTTCTTTTAAGACATAATGGTATATTGCTCTTGAAGATTATGCTGTTTTTCTCAAAAGCTTTCCATCCAAGTTTTATACGCCGATTAATTTCTTCATCAATGTGACCCTCACTTGATATCTGCTATCCAAGGTAAACATACGTATCTGTTATCTCCAGCCTTTCTCCGTCAATCGATAAATCTTCATTTCTTGTAAAAGCATTGTACATCACTTTCGTCTTCTGAAAGTTCATTTTTTATCCCACTTCTTTACTCTTGTCAGCCAGTTCCTGGATCATACTCTGCAGCTCTGATGGGGTAGTTGCAAAAATGACTACGTCATCAGCAAAACGAAGGTGAGTTAGATAATCTCCATTGAACTTTATCCCTTTGTTTTCCCTGTTCAGTGATTGAAAGACATTTTCCAATGTTGCATTAAAGAGCTACAGAGATATGGTGTCACCTTGTCTCACTCTCTTTCCAATTTTTATGTGTGTTGAATTTTCAAACAGCCAAATATTTGCACTTGCGTTTTCATAGATGTTATTAATAATATTAATGTATGCATCTTCAATACCACAGGATTTCAAAGCCATTGTAACTGCTGATGGTTTCACCGAATCAAAGGCCTTTTCATAATCGATAAAAGCCATACACAATGGAAGTTTATATTCCCTCGTTCTTTCAATTAGTTCTCTCAGTACGTGGATATGATCTACAGTGCTGTAGCCACTCCTGAATCCAGCTTGTTCTCTCGGTTGAGCCACCATGTCCAGTGTCACCTTCAAGCGGTGTGAAAGAACTTTAGTGATGTTTTTATAAACCACTGATAGGAGGCTGATGGGCCCGTAGTTCCTGAGATCCTCAATGTCACCTTTTTTATATAGCAGGATCGTTGTAGCGTTGTTCCACTCCTCAGGAATCTTCCCTACATTAAGGCATCGACTGGAAATTTGGGTATATGTAAATTTTATTTTGAAAACGGCTCTAAGGATTTTGGTGAAAGTGGTAAACCTACCGTTTTGTGGTACTAGAAATCGATTTAGCTTGATCTCGACTTTGGAAAAATTCGTTTAGTGGGTTAAATAACCACCCCGAGTTACCACGTTTTTAGTGTCATAGCGTCGTTCTGTTAATGTTTCCCATTCTTAGAAATCTTATGACGACACACTCTCGCGATTGAGATGTTGGCGCATGGTCACGCCATCTGCCTCATTACGTCACGCGTTGTTTGTGGATCCTATTAAAGTTTTATGACGTCACACTCTCGCGACCATCTGCCTCATAACGTCACGCGCTGTGTGCATATTACGCATTACTTCTATTTTCTTCTAGAACAAAAAGTGATTAGTGCCAGTTGCTTGGAGTTGATGCGTAGTATAATATAAGCAGCGGAACGCTGATTAGCATGTTTTTCCCTACAAAATTTTAACTTAATACAGCATTTTTTGTTACATTTTTGAATAGTCATTTTATGACGAGCGTATCCGTTGTGCTAAAACATGATTTGTTCATTTTTATTAATTACTATTTAGATGGACGTCAAGTAATATTGCTTCCTATACTTCCAATGGAAAAGCGTTTGTACCAGGGGCGGCTGAACCGCCCGGGCAGAGTCAATAATTTTAGCCAAGATTTTTATTTGGCATATGCGCGATTTTTTGTTGTGATGTGCCTTAGGAAGTGGCTCTAGGTAATTGTTCAGGTGGTCCTAATCCTTAAAAAATTTCCTTAGGCATTGTTTTTCTTCTGTTTGTTCCGGAAAGCGGGAAGGGAGGTGTGTGCACCACGTTTCGAAATTTCGGGCCCGGTCAACCAACTTCACTTTCCGCCGCCTCTGGTTTGTACACATTTCCTTCGCAATTAGTGTGTTCCCAAGGATGAAAATTTTAACATCGATAAAAATAACATCATATTATAACTTGGAATACTTAATATTTTCTAAATCATAACCATGATTATATTAAAAATCAATAATTTTTCCTTTAGTGGTGTTGAAACCAGAAAAAAGATGGCGCGACCTGTACTTTGATCACGTCAGTAGACAACAAATGTTGGATTGCATAATTATGGTTATAATTTAGAAAATATTAAGTATTCCGAGTTATAAAATAAAGCTATTTTAATCGATGTTCAAATTTTCATCCTTGGGAACGCATTAATTGTGAAGAAAATGTGTACAGAAGTTTTTCCATTGGAAGTATAGGAAGCAAAATTACTTGACGTCCACCTTAACAGTGTGTCACGTGGATCGTAAAACAATATAAAAAATGTGTTTGGTCTTATTCTTCTTATTAAAGTTGAAACGTGCACGTTTCAACTTTAATAAAAAGAATAAGAAGAATACGACACTGTTGGAACAAGAACAAGCGGAAGAAGTAAATATGGAACAGCTTGGACATTCAAGATCCGATGGTTTCTGATCACTTTCCAGTCTCGAAACACATGACCTTCCATTGGAAGAAGATCAGCCTACAAAAAGACCATTACGATCAGTTAAGGCGAGGAG
The DNA here is from genome assembly GCA_039090855.1 of Macrothele yani. Lineage (NCBI taxonomy): Eukaryota > Metazoa > Arthropoda > Arachnida > Araneae > Macrothelidae > Macrothele > Macrothele yani. The sequence continues at coordinate 71,872,936 of CM077030.1, read as the reverse complement.
CATGGAAATAATGTCCGACGTTATTATAACCGTCGATGAATCTATATCGGAAGAAAACCTCGATCAAATGCGGCGAATAAATAGACAGCGATGAAGAACCAATGTTACCATGAGGTTCGATGAGGAACCCCATGTTGACATTTATTGTTTGGCGGTTCATGTTCGGAAATAATAAGAACAATTTTAAAAAATTTCTTACTCTAACACAAGTAAAAAAATATCATTCATCTTTGTTTTGATGTTTATTCTAAATTAATTCGTCTCTAATTCGTTTATCATTATTAATCTTGATGGTTTACACTTAGCATTACAATACTTGGAAATAACATATCAAAATATAAATAAATTTTTTTGTGCCCTCATCCCTTCTTTACCCGAGCGATGATCTGTGCTCCTGCTATTTTCCCTTATGCGTCATAACTTGCTTAGAAATGGTTCGATTTCGATGAAATTTTAGTATGTGGTAGGGGACCATCTGGGGACGAACCCTATTGAAAATGGGTGAAATGGGGTCAAAGGTCAGGACATAGGATCGGGATCCATTCCATTGCCCTTATGCGTTATAACTTACGTAAAAATGCTTCGATTGAGACAAAACTTTTCATGTTGTTCCGGAAGTATATATACTTTACCGGTTCTGTTGAATATCATCAAAATGGGGTCAAAGGCCGGGTCAGAGGAGCGAGATTTATTCTACAGCCATTATCCTCATAACTTGAGTAATAACTTGAGTAATGATTTCTGGTATGTTGGAAAGCGTATCATAATCAATGCATTGCATGATTTTATTAACTTGCTTTCGATCTGCAGCAGTAAATACGCAATAGATATGCAAACTCTCTGTTCAATATAACGTGTTTACTTACTAATAGCATCGGGTAACTAATAATATTTATTAAAATGCTCTATGTATTAGTAGAAACCGCTATTTTTGTTCGACGTATTGGTATGAACCTCGATGTTTTGCTAATAAACTGAAGAACTTGCACTTTTCCACCTACATAAATGAGCAAACGATTTGTAAAATCTCTCTTTAATATAACAGTGATACTCACCAGTTCAACATCCAATAAAATAATTTTTGTTAAAACGCTCGATGCATCGTGAAAACTTCGATGTTTCTTCGATGCATCGGTGGGAACCTCGATGTTTCTCTAATAAACTAAAGAATTCGCACTTTTCCGTCTGCTGCAATGAATGGGCTATCAATCTGTAAAATCTCTGCTCAGTGTAACAGTGATACTCAACAATGCAACATCTAGTAAATTAATATTTGTTAAAACGCGCTGTGTATCGATGGAAACTTTGATGTGTTTTTGATGTATCGGTGTGAACCACGATGTCTTGCTAACAAGCCGAAGATTTCACTTTCTTTGATCTTCAGCAGCGAATGTGTATATATAGCGGTGGGTAATATCTCTGTTCAATACAATGGTAATTGCTCACCAATTCAACCCCAAGTAACTAATAATATTTCTCAAAACGCTCGATGTTTTTTCGATGTATCTGTGGAAACTTCGATGATTTTTCGATACGTCGGCTCACATGCCTTAGAGGAAAATATCTCGGTTTTCGCCAACGAATCAACTAGAACAGCCAATAGGAAGGTGATATTTCTTTCCTCTTTATAAGAATGTAACAAAAAGTAATGCATTTACTTTTCGTAGAAGATATTCTCTACCAGTTACAAACATCGTTAAACATCGGTCACGAAGCCTCGATGCTTTTTCAATGTATCGGATTCTGCAACATCGAGATTAAAACATCGATCATCGGTGGCAAAACATCGATCATCGGTGGCAAAACATCGAGGTTCAAAAATATCCCTAGTTTGCATAAGTAACAGTTCGGTTGTAGCCTTACTTCGTACGACTATAGACGGGTGTGAGCGACGACCGCGATCTAGAATCAGTTTGTTTTTTGTGCTAATATATTTTACGTTTTTTTTTATTTCGTTCATTAAAATGAGTGATATTGGGCGGGAAAACTTTTACGATCATTTGAGTGAATTAGTGAATAATAAGAAGGATAACAACTTTTATTTAACAAGTGAGAGATACAATTCTCTGTTGAATGAAATCAAAAAAGCTAAAAGTGTTAAAATAAAATAAACAGTTCACTAAAGACGGTTGAAACGCTTTGTCATCTCATAGTATAAGGCTATTCTAATTTCTTATACCAATCACACACCATTTAAATAAGCAATGATAATTAAAAATATGGGCAAAGTACAACAGATACCATATAAAAAATTATGCAACATAAATGACTGTTTCAATATTTTAAAACTTACAAACAAAACGCGCTTTTACCAATTGGTGTTGGTAAATGCTAGTAGTATTTACCGAATGTGTTTTGGAAAAGCCCGAAATGAAAGCGTCTACAAGCATTTTTCGGACTTTTACCACCTTAGTAAGGTAAATGCCAGGATTTACCGGTCAAACCTAGAAAACATAGGCTCGTACTTTTACAGTAATATATATATATATATATATATATATATATATATATATATATATATATATACAGGGTGCATAGAAAAGTCCCTTTAGCCTGGAATAACTTGCGAACGGAGAGATGTACAGTTATGCAAATGAGATAGCGGTATATAGTAAAGCCACTGCGCTCAATCGAATGCAACCAATAGCAGCGCCCTTGGTGTCAAAATGCGGAAGTTCGCCATTGCAAATCGAAAACGAAAAGAGATAGAGCAAATTTTCCAGTTACAAAGTTGTACAACATCGATCAATTAGTACAAAACGACATTTGTTTCACACGGATAAGATAAATTGTCGCTTGAGTACCCTAAAATATCCGAAATCGATGTGCGACGATTTGAATCTGCATATTCACATTTCGCAAATGTAGCCGTATATGCAAATGCATATTGTGACGTTGTACCGTACCTACGATAAAAGAACCAGTAGCAGGATGCACCCTGATCAGACATTTAGGTCTACGTACGCTGTGTGAGATTGGCGTGCTTGGATTTATGGGGTTACGCAAAAACAAGCAGGTGTATGCAACAGCGCCTACAAGTCTGCTAGATCTACGTCGTCGTGTTACAGATGCTTGCAATAGTGTGACACCTTCTATGCTAAGGAATGTGCATGCACAGTTACTTTCACGAATACAAATGTGTATCGTGGGCAATGGCGAACTCTTCGAACATACTCGACATTAACTTTTTATCACTGTGCGCCAGTTTGCCGTTTTTGTTTTTGTTTTGTCTGACATCATCAAACTGTATTGACATAAGTACGCATGTATGCAATAAATTGTGTGTATTTGCTCATACCTATGCCTGTTACTTTCAAACGTTCAAACAAAAGGACGCGCATCGATTTTGGAAATTTTAGGGTATTCAGGCGACATTTTATCTTGCCGGACAACACAAATGTCGTTTTGTATTAATTAATTGTTGATCTACAGCTTTGTAATTGACAATTTTGCTCTATCTCTTTTCGTTTTCGATTTGCAATAGGTAACTTCCGCATTTCGCCGCTAGAGGCGCTGCTATCGATTGCATTCGATCGGGCGTAGTCAATTTACTTTACCGGTATCTCACTTCCATAACTGTACCTCTCTCCGTTCTCAAGTTATTCCAGACTAAAGTGATTTCCCTATGCACCCTGAATATATATATCATCATCATCATCATCATCATCAACCATTATCAATCCACTGCTGGACGAAGGTCTCCCCAAGTTTCCTCCACAACGGTCTGTCTTGTGCCAGTCTCCTCCATGTCACCCCTGCATACTTTCGAATTTCATCCACCCATCTCCCATGTGGTCTTCTTCTGGGTCTTTTCCTGTCCCTTGGAATCCAATCTAAAATTTCGGCTGTCCATCGATGATCTGTCCTTCTGGCAGTATGTGCAGCCCATTGCCATTTCAGGGATTTAACTCTGATCATGATGTCTTCCACTCTTGTCATTTTTCGGATCCACGAGTTCCTCTTCTTATCTCTCCTGGTTACACCAAGTATGCACCTCTCCATGCCTCTTTGAGTTGTCTGCAGCCTTTGTATGTCTCTTTTAGTTAAGGTCCACGTCTCTGCACCATACGTAAGCACTGGAAGGATGCATTGATCAAACACTTTGCTTTTAAGACATAATGGCATATTGCTCTTGAAAATTATGCTGTTTCTTCCAAAAGCTCTCCAGGCAAGTTTTGTACGCCGATTAATTTCTTCATCAATGTGACCCTCACTTAATATCTGCTGTCCAAGATAAACGTACGTGTCTGTAATCTCCAGCTTTTCTCCATCAATCGATAAATCTTCATTTCTTGTAAAAGCATTGAACATCACTTTTGTCTTCTGAAAGTTCATTTTTAATCCCACTTCTTTACTCTTGTCAGCAAGTTCCTGGATCATACTCTGCAGCTCTGATGGGCTAGTTGCAAAAATGACTACGTCATCAGCAAAACGAAGGTGGGTTAGATAATCTCCATTAATCTTTATCCCTTTGTTTTCCCAGCTCAGTGACTGAAAAACACCCTCCAATGTGGCATTAAAGAGCTTCGGAGATATGGTGTCAACTTGTCTCACTCCCTTTCCAATTTTTATGTGTGTTGTATTTTCAAACAGCCTAATCTTTGCACTTGCATTTTCATAGATGTTATTAATAATATTAATGTATGCATCTTCAATACCGCAGGTTTTCAGAGCCATTGTAACTGCTGATGGTTTCACCGAATCAAAGGCTTTTTCATAATCGATAAAAGCCATGCACAATGGAAGTTCATATTCCCTCGCTCTTTCAATTAGTTCTCTCAGCACATGGATATGATCTATTGTGCTGTAGCCACTCCTGAATCCAGCTTGTTCTCTCGGTTGAGCCATGTCCAGTGTTACCTTCAAGCGGTGTGAAAGAACTTTAGTGAAGATTTTATAAACTACTGATAGGAGGCTGATAGGTCTGTAGTTTCCGAGATCCTTAATGTCACCTTTCTTATGTAGCAGGGTCATTGTAGCGGTGTTCCAATCCTCAGGAATCTTTCCTTCATTAAGGCATCGAGTGAAAATTTGGGCGAGTACTGTTTCGATTTCTCCACTTGCTTCTTGTATGATGTCTACAGTAATTCCATCTTCTCCTGGAGCCTTTCCCCGCTTCATGTTCTTGATTGCATGTGCAACTTCTGCTGGAAGGACTGGAGGAACTCTGGTACTGGTATCTTTCATGATGTCTGGAGTGCATGTATCATCCCTTTCATATAATTTGGAGTAGAAATCTTTCACTCTTGTCAAAATTTCGCCTCTATTTCTTGTTACAGAACCATCTTCTTTTCTCAGTGCCATAATCTGTTTTCTTCCCTTACTGAGATGTCCCTTTGCTATCTTTAGGCTTTGGTTGTTTTCAATTGCTTTCCTCACTAGTTCACAGTTGAATTTTCTTACGTCTTCAGTGATACTTTTTCGTACTGTCTTGCATAGCTCTATATATTCCACTTTGGAAGTCACATCTTCTTTAGTTGTCCTCATCTCTCTTCTTTTTTGCATCAACATTTTCGTTTTTCCTGATAATTTATTTACATGCAACTTGTTCTTAGACCCAGCTAATTTTGTTGCTGTTTCCATAAGAGCTTTGGTTACTTTTCATACAGGGATGTAAGATCAGGTAATGCGTAACATCACAGCCTCTCCTTGACAAATGTCAACCCCGCCTTCTCGTGGTGCATCCTCTCCCACTAAAGGGGCTCTGACGACCGCCAATAGCGGTATACCTATACCAGCGGGATTAGAGGAAATTCTATCCCACACTCACCAACCCGCTTGGCCAGCGTGGTGAGTTATGGCCAAACCCTTCCAAAATGATTCCACAACTTAAATCTTGGCCCTCAGTCTCCGGCAGCTGGAATGTACCTGGCCAATGCAGCGGCCAGTGCGACATGAAGGCAGAGGGTGCTAAGAATCCCCGGAGGACCGGACTAGGCTGCCATCTGATGCTGACCTTGGCAACGTACAATGGACGCTCCCTATCTTCTGATTCAAGGCTTCTTGAATTGGAAGAGGAACTACAAAGGATCAAGTGGGACATCGTGGGGCTAAGTGAGGTAAGGAGAAAAGGAGAAGATCTCATCGAACTGAAAAGTGGACATCTCTTCTACTATCGTGGGACAGATACTGGCAGAACTAGTGGTGCTGGATTTATAATAAACAAGAAACTGAAGGATAAAGTTGTAGAAGTTGAAAGTTCCTCTGACAGAGCTGCACGACTTGTTATCCAACTCTCGAAGAGATACCAGGCTCAGATTATTCAAACTTATGCACCCACCACAAGTCATCCTGAAGAAGAAATTAAAGAATTTTATGAGGAAATTTGTCATCTAAATAATAAAGGTAAGCAGCACTTGAAAATAATTATGGGAGATTTCAATGCAAAAATAGGGCAACGACAACAGAATGAAACTTCAGTAGGTAAATTCGGTCACGGCAACAGAAACCAGCGTGGAAATACTCTCGTTGAGCTTGCAGAGGCAGAAGGGTTTTTCATCTTGAACTCCTTCTTCAAGAAAAAGCCACACAGGAAATGGACATGGAGACATCCAAATGGGACGACAAGTGAAATTGATTTTATTATGTATAACAAAAAATTCGTCATAGAAGACTGCAATGTGCTAAACAAGTTCAACACAGGTAGTGACCGTAGATTGGTGAGATGTAAGATGCACCTCAACACTAAACTTGAACGTGGCAAGCTCATAAGACAAACAAAATCTATTGACATAACCAACCTTAAAAAACACCATAATACCTTCAAGTTGGAACTGAAGAACAGGTTCTCTGCTTTAGAAGGCCTAACATCGGAAGAAGTGGACATCTCTGAAGTTAACAGAAAAGTAACCAAAGCTCTTATGGAAAAAGCAACAAAATTAGCTGGGTCTAAGAACAAGTTGCATGTAAACAAATTATCAGGAAAAACGAAAATGTTGATGCAAAAAGAAGAGAGATGAGGACAACTAAAGAAGATGTGACTTCCAAAGTGTAATATATAGAGCTATGCAAGACAGTAAGAAAACGTATCACTGAAGACGTAAGAAAATTCAACTGTGAACTAGTGAGGAAAGCAATTGAAAACAACCAAAGCCTAAAGATAGCAAAGGGACATCTCAGTAAGGGAAGAAAACAGATTATGGCACTGAGAAAAGAAGATGGTTCTGTAACAAGAAATAGAGGCGAAATTTTGACAAGAGTGAAAGATTTCTACTCCAAATTATATGAAAGGGATGATACATGCACTCCAGACATCATGAAAGATACCAGTACCAGAGTTCCTCCAGTCCTTCCAGCAGAAGTTGCACATGCAATCAAAAACATGAAGCGGGGAAAAGCTCCAGGCGAAGATGGAATTACTGTAGACATCATACAAGAAGCAAGTGGAGAAATCGAAACAGTACTCGCCCAAATTTTCACTCGATGCCTTAATAAAAGAAAGATTCCTGAGGATTGGAACACCGCTACAATGATCCTGCTACATAAGAAAGGTGACATTGAGGATCTCGGAAACTACAGACCTATCAGCCTCCTATCAGTAGTTTATAAAATCTTCACTAAAGTTCTTTCACACCGCTTGAAGGTAACACTGGACATGGCTCAACCGAGAGAACAAGCTGGATTCAGGAGTGGCTACAGCACAATAGATCATATCCACGTACTGAGGGAACTAATTGAAAGAGCGAGGGAATATGAACTTCCATTGTGCATGGCTTTTATCGATTATGAAAAAGCCTTTGATTCCGTGAAACCATCAGCAGTTACAATGGCTCTGAAAACCTGCGGTATTGAAGATGCATACATTAATATTATTAATAACATCTATGAAAATGCAAGTGCAAAGATTCGGCTGTTTGAAAATACAACACAGGTAAAAATTGCAAAGGGAGTGAGACAAGGTGACACCATATCTCCGAAGCTCTTTAATGCCACATTGGAGGGGTTTTTCAGTCGCTGAGCTGGGAAAACAAGGGGATAAAGATTAATGGAGATTATCTAACCCACCTTCGTTTTGCTGATGACGTAGTCATTTTTGCAACTACCCCATCAGAGCTGCAGAGTATGATCCAGGAACTTGCTGACAAGAGTAAAGAAGTGGGATTAAAAATGAACTTTCAGAAGACAAAAGTGATGTTCAATGCTTTTACAAGAAATGAAGATTTATCGATTGATGGAGAAAAGCTGGAGATAACAGACACGTACGTTTATCTTGGACAGCTGATATCAAGTGAGGGCCACATTGATGAAGAAATTAATCGGCGTACAAAACTTGCCTGGATAGCTTTTGGAAGAAACAGCATAATTTTCAAGAGCAATATGCCATTATGTCTTAAAAGAAAAGTGTTTGATCAATGCATCCTTCCAGTGCTTACGTATGGTGCAGAGACGTGGACCTTAACTAAAAGAGACATACAAAGGCTGCAGACAACTCAAAGAGGCATGGAGAGGTGCATACTTGGTGTAACCAGGAGAGATAAGAAGAGGAACTCGTGGATCCGAAAAATGACAAGAGTGGAAGACATCATGATCAGAGTTAAATCCCTGAAATGGCAATGGGCTGGACATACTGCCAGAAGGACAGATCATCGATGGACAGCCGAAATTTTAGATTGGATTCCAAGGGACAGGAAAAGACCCAGATGAAGACCACATGGGAGATGGGTGGATGAAATTCGAAAGTATGCAGGGGTGACATGGAGGAGACTGGCACAAGACAGACCGTTGTGGAGGAAACTTGGGAGACCTTCGTCCAGCAGTGGATTGATAATGGTTGACAATGATGATGATGATGATGATATATATATATATCATCATCATCATCATTGTCAACCATTATCAATCCACTGCTGTATATATATATATATATATCATCATCATCATCATTGTCAACCATTATCAATCCACTGCTGGACGAAGGTCTCCCCAAGTTTCCTCCACAACGGTCTGTCTTGCGCCAGTCTCCTCCATGTCACCCCTGCATACTTTCGAATTTCATCCACCCATCTCCCATATATATATATATATATATATATATATATATATATATATATATATATATATATATATATATATATATATATATATATATATATCATTATCATCATTGTCAACCATTATCAATCCACTGCTGGACGAAGGTCTCCCCAAGTTTCCTCCACAACGGTCTGTCTTGTGCCAGTCTCCTCCATGTCACCCCTGCATACTTTCGAATTTCATCCACCCATCTCCCATGTGGTCTTCTTCTGGGTCTTTTCCTGTCCCTTGGAATCCAATCTAAAATTTCGGCTGTCCATCGATGATCTGTCCTTCTGGCAGTATGTCCAGCCCATTGCCATTTCAGGGATTTAACTCTGATCATGATGTCTTCCACTCTTGTCATTTTTCGGATCCACGAGTTCCTCTTCTTATCTCTCCTGGTTACACCAAGCATGCACCTCTCCATGCCTCTTTGAGTTGTCTGCAGCCTTTGTATGTCTCTTTTAGTTAAGGTCCACGTCTCCGCACCATACGTAAGCACTGGAAGGATGCATTGATCAAACACTTTTCTTTTAAGACATAATGTCATATTGCTCTTGAAAATTATGCTGTTTCTTCCAAAAGCTCTCCAGGCAAGATTTGTACGCCGATTAATTTCTTCATCAATGTGACCCTCACTTGATATCTGCTGTCCAAGATAAACGTACGTGTCTGTTATCTCCAGCTTTTCTCCATCAATCGATAAATCTTCATTTCTTGTAAAAGCATTGAACATCACTTTTGTCTTCTGAAAGTTCATTTTTAATCCCACTTCTTTACTCTTGTCAGCAAGTTCCTGGATCATACTCTGCAGCTCTGATGGGGTAGTTGCAAAAATGACTACGTCATCAGCAAAACGAAGGTGGGTTAGATAATCTCCATTAATCTTTATCCCCTTGTTTTCCCAGCTCAGAGACTGAAAAACCCCTCCAATGTGGCATTAAAGAGCTTCGGAGATATGGTGTCACCTTGTCTCACTCCCTTCCCAATTTTTACGTGTGTTGTATTTTCAAACAGCCTAATCTTTGCACTTGCATTTTCATAGATGTTATTAATAATATTAATGTATGCATCTTCAATACCGCAGGTTTTCAGAGCCATTGTAACTGCTGATGGTTTCACCGAATCAAAGGATTTTTCATAATCGATAAAAGCCATGCACAATGGAAGTTCATATTCCCTCGCTCTTTCAATTAGTTCTCTCAGCACGTGGATATGATCTATTGTGCTGTAGCCACTCCTGAATCCAGCTTGTTCTCTCGGTTGAGCCATGTCCAGTGTTACCTTCAAGCGGTGTGAAAGAACTTTAGTGAAGATTTTATAAACTACTGATAGGAGGCTGATAGGTCTGTAGTTTCCGAGATCCTCAATGTCACCTTTCTTATGTAGCAGGATCATTGTAGCGGTGTTCCAATCCTCAGGAATCTTTCCTTCATTAAGGCATCGAGTGAAAATTTGGGCGAGTACTGTTTCGATTTCTCCACTTGCTTCTTGTATGATGTCTACAGTAATTCCATCTTCTCCTGGAGCTTTTCCCCGCTTCGTGTTCTTGATTGCATGTGCAACTTCTGCTGGAAGGACTGGAGGAACTCTGATACTGGTATCTTTCATGATGTCTGGAGTGCATATATCATCCCTTTCATATAATTTTTAGTAGAAATCTTTCACTCTTGTCAAAATTTCGCCTCTATTTCTTGTTACAGAACCATCTTCTTTTCTCAGTGCCATAATCTGTTTTCTTCCCTTACTGAGATGTCCCTTTGCTATCTTTAGGCTTTGGTTGTTTTCAATTGCTTTCCTCACTAGTTCACAGTTGAATCTCCTTACCTCTTCAGTGATACTTTTTCTTACTGTCTTGCATAGCTCTATATATTCCACTTTGGAAGTCACATCTTCTTTAGTTGTCCTCATCTCTCTTCTTTTTTGCATCAACATTTTGGTTTTTTCTGATAATTTGTTCACATGCAACTTGTTCTTAGACCCAGCTAATTTTGTTATATATATATATATATAAGATAACCCTTTCAGGAAACTCAAACTCAAAAACGAACCAATGCTCGGAACGAAACACCCTAGATACACCCAACACGAAAAACAACAAAGGTTCAAACCAAATCACAAAACGAATGAACCTGTAGACAAGCTGAAGTAACGTCCAGCAAAGATTGAATTCGGGCACCTTTACAAACAACTAAATACAGAAATCCCAAATCAAATGTCCACCCGAACAAAATCAAATGTCCACCCGAACCTCACAGAACAAAGCAAAAACCTCTTAAAATAAAATATACCTAGAAAAGTTAAAACTTACCGCAACACTCAGAACAGGAATCAAAAACCAGCGTGTCGTACTCATCAAAGGAACACCGTCCAACACGTAAGCAGTGGCTTTTCGTAGATGGCAAAAAGTCGCGAATCTTACAGGCTCGTGCGACTTGCGGAACACGCTGACATCAATAGTTCGTGTGGCCCCCATGGCTGGAAATAACGGCAGCTTCATGCCGCGGCATCGAACGAAAAAGGCTTTTTATGTGGGCTTTGGGTATGTCGGTCCAAGCTGCTTTCGCGCGTTGCCACAGTTCATCAGGCGTAGCCGCGGGTGGTGCTTGACGTGCCACTCGGTTGCCGATCAGCGACCAGACGCGTTCGATGGGCTACATATCGGGAGAACAGGCGGGCCACGGCAGCAGTGACATCCGGTGGGTCGTGGAGAATTGTTTCACGATGCGTGCCACGAGCGGGCGCGCATTGTGCTTTTGAAACGTGGCCGTTGACAGGTCCTGCAGGTAAGGGAGGACTACAGGCTCTAAAACGTCGGAGATGTAGCGGTGGCTGTTGAGTTTACTGGCGATGCGTAATAGAGGGGTGCGGGTGTCATATCCAATTGCGCCCAAAACCATAGCGCCAGGCGAAGGATCTGTATGGCGATGCATAATGCAGGCGTCATGCAGCCTCTCGTCGCGGTGCCGCCACACCCGGATCCGACCATCGTGGTGTTTCAGGCAGAAGCGGGATTCGTTGGAAAAGACAATGTCATGTCATTCCGTAGTCCAGGTGCGGCGTTCAACGGCCCACTGCTACCGCACTCGCCGGTGGTGTAACGTCAATGGTAATCGGAGCAATGGGCACCGTGCGACGAGTCCCCGCTCCTGCAGACGACGTCGAACGGTACGTGCTGGCACAGGTTGTTGCGCAACACACCATATTTCCTGCGCTAACGTTCGTGATGTGGCGGTGCAAGCCGTCAATGACCGGCGCACAACATGTCGGTCCTCTCGTTCGGTGGTGTGACGCGGCTACGGCAATCGCTCACGTCGGTCCATCCGTCCCTCATGCACCCACCGAATCCCTATTCGCTTCACTGTGGCTGGATGTCGTCCCACACGGGTGCCAATGTTTCGGTACGATAAACCGCTGTCGCGATAAGCCACTATTCGTCCTCTGTGGAACTCCGAAACGTGCTGGAATGACTGCCGTATTCTGCGACGAGGCATCAGGAAGCTTCCATCGCACAGATCCGGCAGCACAACACACTTCCACTCCTTACACCCCGCCTGCTGTGCACCCTTCTTATAGTGCTTCTTGGTGGCATGCCGGGAGCACATGATTTGCATATGCCCTGCAATGCTAATCGTTTGCATGTCCTCTCGCGGGCGACGCATGCTGCGAATTACAGGCCAATCGGAAGCTTCCTTCTTGGTGTTGCATTTTGGGTGGCCAGCAGTGTATTAATATTGTAGGATCTGTGGTTAGTTAAGTCTGAAATGTATAAGTGTTTAGATAGAGAAGTTGATTAGTATATGCATGATGAAGGAATTGCTGAAAATATTTTTTAAGGAAACGAAATGGATACTCTTTTAAAAGAAGTGTTTTGAATAACCCAGTAATGGCAGACAATTGAAAATCATATCTCTTACAAATGGTTAGACATCTGAAAAATTGACTGATAAAAGACTCTACAAGATATATTGGAGTGCCAATCAGTTAAAAAAATAATGTCAAAATCGAAATCTCTTCGTTTATCATAGATATTAGTGCAGATGAATTCCTTTTGTAATATAGTTGATAGTATTATTTGTCGTTTCATTGCGCTCCAGTGAGAGTTCTTCTGGATATATTCGAGCTGCTTCAGTATGAAAATCTGCCCAGTTGAAAACAATGATGTCGTCAATATACCTGAATACCTGCCGTGAGTCAATTTCAGTAATAATCCTATATTTATCCTCATAATAGTACAAATAAAGGTTCGCCAAAATACTTGAATAGGACGAACCCATTGGTATCCCCTTATGTTGTAAATATAAAGATTCTCCCATATTCACATAGTTATGTCTAATGCAAAGAGATAATAAATTATCCCAAAAATTCTTGGAGACCTGTAATTCCTTGGCATAAGTGTAGCAGAGACTATCGCAGACTTTGAATAAATCGTCGATTGTGATTGAAGTAAAAAGACTCAGGAAATCAAAAGTCTGAACTGAAGAAATCTTGAAACGAACAGTCTCCCTGTGGAATATATGTATATATATATTTAGTTCTGTATTTTTTAGGGTATTTTAATTTTTTGCCATTCTTATTTTTTACGATTCACTCCCTCGCTATATATATATATATATGGTGTAGATCATATCCACGTACTGAGACAACTAATTGAAAGAGCGAGGGGATATGAACTTCCATTATGCAAGGCTTTTATGGATTATGAAAAGGCCTTTTGATTCGGTGAAACCATCAGCAGTTACAATGGCTTTGAAATCTTGCGGTATTGAAGATGCATACATTAATATTATTCATGACACCTATTGAAAATGCAAGCGCAAAGATTTGGCTATTTGAGAATGCAGCACCTATAAAAATTGGAAAGGGAGTGAGACTAGGTAACACTATATCTCCCAAACTCTTTAATGCAACATTGGAAAATGTCTTTCAATCACTGAACTGGGAAAACAAAGGGATAAAGATTAATGGAGAATATCTAAATCATCTTCGTTTTGCTGATGACGTAATCGTTTTTGGAACTACCCCATCAGAGCTGCAGGGTACGATCCCGAAACTTGCTGACAAGAGTAAAGAAGTGGGATTGAAAATGAACTTTCAGAAGACAAATGTTCAATGCTTTTACAAGAAATGAAGATTTATCGATTGATGGGGGAAAGCTGGAGATAACCAATACCTACATTTATCTTGGACAGCTGATATCAAGTGAGGGTCATATTGATGAAGAAATTAATCAGCGTATAAAACTTGCCTGGAGAGCGTTTGGAAAAAACAGTATAAATTTCAAGAGCAATATGCCTTTATGTCTTAAAAGAAAAGTGTTTGATCAATGCATCCTTCCAGTACTTACATATGGTGCAGAGACGTGGACCTTAACTAAAAAATACAAACAAAGACTGCAAAATGTTCATAATTTTATTTCCATTTTCAATTCAATGTGATAGGACGCGACATCGCGGCATCTAGCGGACCTGGTGCAAACTAGTGACTCATTTAGTAATAACTATTTGCAGAAGCCTCTACAAATGGTTACTAGATGGCGCTCTAAAATATTGGTACAAGCGTGAGCTTTCCCCCACACGATTGCCTCCCAACGGGCGCACGTGTGTGTTCCGCGCGGCCGCTACCAGAAGTAACTTTAGCTGTCGCACCAGCCTCCGTGCTTCTGATAAACATTCCTCGCTCGTTCTCCGAGCGTCTGGAAATAAGACTCTCAGTCCAGAGTTTTCGAGATGGTCCCCAGATCCTTTAAACATGCTCATCCGTTGTCATTTGTGACTCATTTGGTATTTAACAGTCTGTTAAGTTGATGCTTTGTCGCTGAGTTTCAGCGTTTGTAAGCTTTCGGCGTATCAACTGAATATTGTTGTGATTAAGTGAAGTGAAGTTTTTGAAGTTTTTTTTTCTTGTATATATTTTTAGAAATGGATCGGCTTTGCTAAAAAGTAATAAGCGTTGTGAAAGTGAAAATAAAGAGGGCACACCGTCAAATAGTGGCAAGAGAGTGAAGAAGCGTAAATATCGAAAATATGATGACAGTTATTTGGACTTTGTTTTTACGTCGACAGAAATCAATGGTGAAGGAAGGCCGTAGTGTGTACTGTGTATGAGAGTTTTGGCGCAAGAGTGCATGCTACCAAGTAAGTTGAAACGCCATTTAGAAACCAATCATCCCAGCATGCTTAGTAAATCTCGTGATTGCTTTACGAGAAAGTTACAAGAGTTAAATCAACAAAAAAGGTAGTTTTTATAAGCTGGCATCAATACCAAGCAATGTTTTGCTAGCATCTTGCAAGGTGGCACATAGAATCGCAAAATGTAAGCAGCCTCATTCCATTGCAGAAGAACTCATTCTACCGGCTGCTGTAGATATGGTGAACATTATGATCGGTGAGTCTGTTGGGAATCTGCTTTTAATTGCGCCTTTGTCCAATAACACCATCAGTCTCAGAATACAGCACATAGCGAAGGACCTCAATGATCAATTGATTGAAAAAATGAAAGGTAAGGAATTTGGGTTGCAGCTGGATGAGGCCACAGATAATAATAATGATACTCACTAGATTTGCTATGTACGGCTTATAGATGGTACTGTATAATAACATTGTAGAAGGCCTTCTCTTTTGTAAAAGTATCATTGGTTGTGCCAAGGCTCAAGACTTGTTCGCGATCCTTGATACTGTAACGTATACTCTCGATTCACTTTCTTTTTGATTTTTACTATCTCTGGTTATTTTATTTTTCTATGTAAATTATCTTCTTACTGAACGAGATGTTATTTCTCCCGCTGAATGAGATCTGACAATGAGTGTAAGTCATGACGTGGTGGTAGCCAGTATAAATAGGCGCGTTCAACGATACTTAGGGAGAGCTTTTTGTTGATGTGTGTAGGGAGAGCGTTTGTTGTTGCACGGAGAGAGCGTTGGTTTATGTGAAGGAGAGCGTTTGGTGCTGTATAAAGAGAGTTCGTTTATGTGAGAGCGAGAAGTCAATAATAAAGAATTTGTTGTAAGTACGTTTTTCTCAGTTCATAGTTACTGTCAGACCTCTGTCTGGCTGTTAGGTTTATTTCATTTAGTGTTATTAGTAACAGCCAGCATAAAACTTTATTCATCTTAATTACTACTACAACATTACTACCAGTTATAAGTTTGTTCATTACTATTACTATACACTACTAGCAGGAGACTTTATTCATGATCTTAATTAACTAGTGACAACAACCATTTGAATTCACTATTAGAAGCTTAGTACAAGCATTGAATTCATCATAATATTAGCTGAGTAGAAGCTTAGCTTAGCTGTAGTGGTAGTGAAAGCTATATTCACGATAATTAGCTTAGCAATTAGCTTGGTAGCAAAAGCCTTATTCATTATAATACTTTTATAAAAACCAAAAAAAAATCACTCCATTGTTATTCTTCAACCCCATGGTACTACTGAGGTTTTAACAAACCTTAAAGTTCGACTTCTCTAGACTTCATTATGATGTTTTTTAATTCGGAATCGATTTTACTGGCTGCTCGTGGCTTTTCAACATGCCTGTTCGAGAATACGACCTCTCCTGAACTGGTTACGATGGTTATTGATTTGAAATGGACTCCACTAGCTGCTTGTGGTTTTTTCAACACTGAGACTTCTACATACCTGTTTACCACATTTGGATTTTCAGCTAAATTGTGAGTTTTGTTCATTTCTAGTATTATCTATTTACCTGTACAGAAAAATTTCGAAACTCCTTCCTAGTGAGAGGTACACTTCACTGATGTCACCGACATTATGCACTACCTTATTAAAAATTTTGAATTTTGGAAGAAAAATTAACCACTGAAGCTTCTCATCTAACCTTCCTTCAGAACTGTAAAGAACTAGGTGTTATTCCCAAATCTCTGCAAATTATACATAAGCCTATTTCAAGAACTGATGCCAAGATACAGTACCTGTGAACTTAAAAGGCTTACCTGTGGTATGCGTCAAAAACGTAGCTATATTGATTACTTAAACAGACGCTCTTACAAATTCCTGTTTAGTTATGGCTGATACTATTCACCCTATTCTTCTTACTGGGGCTCTTATTATTATATCGGCTACTTGTCTGTCACTTGAAGGTAAACTTCAGGTTACCCATGTGGCTAAATTACGTAACTTGGTGGCTGACAATACCTATTATAAGCCCAATTCTGCTGGACAGCTCTATGGCCATAAATCACAACCTTCTTGTACATATCTAAATTTAAGTAAGATTTCCCTCTCTACAGCTCAAAAATCGGCACTTGATAAGGGACCAAAATATGCTTTTCAGACTTCACATATTGATAACTTTACCCTTATCCCTAAACTTGAAACTATTATACGTGCCCTATCTAAAAATGTGCAAGAACCTACTCGTTTTAAGGTTGCTGATGTCATCCGTAATATGCAAACAAAGGTTTCAGCTACAAAGATCACACATCAGTCCCGTGAAGAAGTTACAGGTCTACGAGAACTTCGCAACAATAAAGACATTTCTATTATTTCTTCAGATAAAAGCTCACAAATTATCACTATTGATACGGAGGTGTACAATCAAAAAATGTTGGAGGCTATTGAACAAATCCCACACTCCATTTGCCCTCGAGACCCAACTTCTGCCACGATCATTGCAATTAATAACCTAAAATCCTTTCCAGACTTACCTCCTGACATTATTAAAGGTTTACACCCCCTCCTGGGCCCCGCGTCCCTGCTTTGTTTGGAAAGCTAAAATTACACAAACCTGACCACCCAATTCGTCCTCTGGTCTCAGCGTTTGCTTCCCCCACTCGCCCTCTTGAGTGTACTCTTGCCAAATTATTGCATCATCTCACTGCCAATTCACTTTACTCTAGCTCCAGTTCCATCCAGGCTTTATCTTCTATTCACTTTATTCAACCTATTTTGGTTCCATTTACGATGGTCTCATTTGATGTCATATCATTGTTTCCCAATATTCCTGTTCCCACTGTTCATAATTTGATTCTTTTCAAACTGTTGGCTTCCGATACTTTTTCTGACCCTAACGCTAAAGCTATAATTCATGTTCTACAACTTGTTTATAATAGGACGTATTTTCGTTTTAATGATGTTATTTATAAGCAGTTGGAAGGGGCTCCAATGGGTTCTCCACCATCTTCCCTCCTTGCCGAAATTATCCTACAGCAATTGGAAAACGAGGTGTTAAACACCTTCCCTATTAAACCACTCCTTTATATTCGATACGCTGATGATATTCTAATTTTTTTGGCAGGGGTTAAAGTCGGACTTACAGGATTTGGTTAATAGTTTTTCGTCAAAATTTGTCTCTATTAAATTTTCAGTTGAAACTGAATTGGATTTTACTTTGCCGTTTTCAGACATCCTGCTCACCCGTGATCCTACGACGAATTTGGTTACGACTTCAGTTTTTCAGAAATCTACCTCTCACGTTTTAATAATATCTGCCACTTCTAATCATCTGCATTGTCAAAAACTTGCTTCCGTGCGGTTTATGGTACACAGAACCCGTTCTCACTGTTCTACTAAGCAAATGTATGAACAGAAAATCCTGAAAATCTACGAGTTGGCTAATTCCTTTAGCTATTCTAATTACATTGTTAATAAACTTATTAAAAAAACTCTACACTACAATACAATACAATACTACTCTACAACACTAACCAGAGAAGTTAGAACCATACAATTCGTGGGTTCTATCCCGTTTTTGCCACCACTTTCACATCTACTTAAACATATCTGCAGATCTTTTGGTATTGACTTTGGGTTGTCTTCTTGTAAATTATTTTCGTTGGTTCGTAGCGATCGTGACAGACCTGATTTATTAGATAATTATGGAATTTACAGAATCCCTCTCCTGTCCTCTGACCCTGATGAAGGTAATACGTCCTACTTAGGTTCCACATCTCGTAATCTAAAGGTCAGACTGCAGGAACACAAATATAGTATTAAAGTCGGTAATGGTTTAACAGCTATGTCGCGTTTGCTTCTAAGCAAACCTTTCGAACCAATATGGTCTGAGGTTACTATTCTGACTATGCCTAAGAATAAGAATTTATTACTATTTACAGAAGCCCTTCAGATTATGGCTCACTGGACAAGTTGCTGCAACGATTATATTCCTAACTATATTCCTGACGCTTGGAAATACCTTTTACATGATTTACTGTAATTTAAATATTGTAATAATTATTACTGACTCCTGACCACCTGTTCTTTCTATGTCTCTCTCCGCATTCGTCTGACCTGACACGTCATGTTGCACATATATGCTGACCGTTGCTACTTAGAACTGGTAGTCACACCTGAGGAAGTGACCGATGGCGGTCACGAAAGTACTAGTGTGTTTTTAACGTTTTTAGCTGTATGTACACTGGCGGAAAGTGAAAAAAGAACACCAAGAAGGAATTGGCGGACGATCATGAAATTTACATATGTTAACTGGGTCGAGTTTACGTAGGTGTGATGTTAATTTCGGGACCAACCGGTGAGCGCTTACGCCTCAGCGCGGCATAATATGCAAATTATCGACGGTGGTATTTAAGGAGTACGGCGAAGTGAATGTAATCAGTCGTCGGCTTACGGACACGTGCGAAGACCCTGAAGAAGCTGCAATGCCTGGACATGGAAGACGTGTGCGATTTTAGCAGTTATCGGACTTTGAACGAGGTCGTCTAGTCGGACTCCGCGAGGCCAGGTGGTCATATCCTTGTATTGCGGGGCGAATTTGACGAGAAGTATCTGTGGTGGTACGATTGTGGCGTAGATGGTCCGAGGAACATTCCCACACGAGAAGACGTATGTCCGGGAGTCACAGACGGACTGATGAACGGACCGATCGACGCATAAGCAGAGCGGCTTTGTCAAGCAGAACATCCACTGCGACGCAAATCCGAGCTGCCGTTGCACCTGAGGTGACTGTGCGAACAATCCGCAACCGTCTACTGGATGCAGGACTACGTGCGCGTGTGCCTCTGGCATGTGTACCTCTGACTCCAGCCCACCGTCTGGAACGGCTGCAGTGGTGTCGCGAACGTCTGCACTGGAGAACGCAATGGCGATCTGTCGTATTCAGCGATGAAAGCAGATTCTGCTTGGGAGCCTCCGATGGCCGTATGCGTGTTCGCAGACGCACAGGGAAGCGTTTCCACCTTTCTTGCATCCGCCAGCGATACACAGGGCCGTCACCTGGTCTCCTGGTGTGGGGAGTGATCAGCTATCACTCCCGTACACAACTAGTGTTTGTACCGGGTACGTTAAACAGCACCTCCTACATCAACAACATCATTCAGCCCGTTGTTGTGCCATTTGTGAGGTCGGTCCATCGTGGTGTTTTCCAGAAAGATAACGCACGCCCACATACGGCACATGCAACGCAACATGCACTTCAGGGTGTGAGACAACTTCCATGGCCTGCACGTTCACCGGATTTTTCCCCCATTGAGCACGTGTGGGATTTTATGGGACAACGACTTATCCGGTCTCCACGGCCAGGCACGACCATCCCCGATTTGCGCTTCCAGGTTGAGGATGTTTGTAACTCAATACCCCAAACTTACATCCAACATCTGTACGACAGACTCCATGCCAGAATTGCACAGTGTGACGCAGTTCATGGCGGTTCAACCTCGTACTAACCATGTTACATGGAAATGTTATTTTTCAGTTTACCAGAAAATACAGCTGTATCTTGCCATAATGTTTTGATCACGTTATCCTCTGTATTCCGTTATTATGCTGTATAAATTTCGTTGGTATCAGACGTCTCATTTTTGGTGTTCTTTTTTCACTTTCCGCCAGTGTATTTATGTCCTCCTATAGTGCGAGGTTCATAATTTTTTATATTAAACGTGTTTAGACAGCATGATTTTGGTTTTAACTTGCAACACGTATCTTCATCAATTTTATGATACTTTTATATCCGAAAATAATTTTAAGTGGACTAAGTGCGTTGGTGTCTGTAGTGCTCGCTCTATATCCGGTTCTTATGGAGGATTGCAGGGACTTATTCGAAGCAAAGCCCCTGATGCAATATGGAGCCATTGCGTTATTCACAGGGAAGCATTCGCGTCAAAATATCTGAGTCCTACATTGAACCAGGTCTTTGAATATGTAGTGAATGTACTAAACTTTATAAAAACTCGGTCGTTGAAGGCAAGATTTTTTCAAAAACTGTATGAGGATAAGGGATCCGAGCACACGTCTTTGTTGTACTACAGCACTTCGCGATAGCTCTCTCGTGGTAATGTTTTGTCTCGTACGTTTGAACTGCGACAGGAAATTTATATTTTTCTTAAAGAAGAAGACCACAAGTATACCGAAAATTTTGTGAATGAAGATTTTTTGGTAAAACTAGCATACTTATGTGATATTTTTGAAAAGACGAATGCTCTGAATCTCTCCGTGCAAGGAAGCAGCATGCACCTTTTAATGTTGATTGACAAAATTTCAGCGTTTTTAAAAAAACTAAAACTATGGAAAAGAAAAATGAACGAAGACAGAGGTAAGGAATGTTTCCCCTTGTTGCAACAGTT
Organism: Macrothele yani; assembly: GCA_039090855.1. Lineage (NCBI taxonomy): Eukaryota > Metazoa > Arthropoda > Arachnida > Araneae > Macrothelidae > Macrothele > Macrothele yani. Next base: position 71,851,379 of record CM077030.1, on the reverse strand, counting down.
TTTGACTTCTAATGGAGCTAATTTCTCTCGAGGCATGAAACCCATTTTTGAAGAACACTTATCATAGCTTATCACCTGGTTTGAGAAATATTTTCAAAATGTTAATATCGATAAATTTCTATGGATTCAAGATCCGTTTCATGCCACTGCCCCATCTGAATTTACTGCTGCAGAAGAAGAGAATCTTATTGAGTTGTCTTTCGACAATACGTTGAAAACAAAATTTAGCAGCATGGAAGTTACCTGAATTATGGATATCAGTAAAAGATGAATGTCCCCTTCTGAGTGGTAAAGCTCAGAGAATTTTAATTCCATTTGCGACTTCTTATTTGTGCGAAGCTGTGTTTTCGGCAGTCGCTGTGATAAAAAACTAAGTATCGCGCGAAAATCAATGTGGAGAAGGAAATGAGGGTGACTGTGTCCAGTTTGATTCCAAGATTTGAGAGAATGTGCGGTGATCAACAGGCTCATCCATCCCACTAATTATAATTAGTTAAACTTTTCAATTACATTTTTTTTGTGATCTTCAATACATGTTTTATTTATTTTTACCTAAGTGTACTTGTTAGAATTTGACATAGGCAAAGTATGCTTGTTAGAATTTGACATAGGCAAAGTATGCTTGGTAGAATAGAATTTGACATAGGCAAAGTATGCTTGTTAGAATTTGACATAGGCAAAGTGTACTTGTTAGAATTTTACATAGGCAAAGTATGCTTGCTAGAATTTGACATAGGCAAAGTGTACTTGTTAGAATTTGACACAGGCAAGGTGAACTTGTTAGAATTTGACTTAGGGCGCCTTGGGAAAACCTGGATTCAGCAAGGGCGCCGAGAATCGAAAACGTTTGGGAAAACCACTGCTCTACACCATTAATTATTTATTTACATTATTATATTCAGTTTATTTAGTAATCAACATTCGGAAGAAGCACTCCAGCGGTTCCTTTGTTGTGCGTAAGCTTTATATATGTATTCTGCTTTTGCAGAAACGCAACGGCCTAGCAATGTTAACTTAGGACTAACCTCCGAATAACCGTCACCTACTAACAACGCTCACGTTTCCCTGGTCAGGGCAGTGACCGTTATTCGGCGGTTTCAATGTATAGCTATTTATAGCTTGTAGAAACACGCAGAGAGCCGCGGTGTGAGACGTAAACAAACTCACCAGCAACTGCGGTGGAAGGACACACATAATACAGTGAAACCTTCCGAAAAACGCTCACTGCTCGGACCGGGTAAAAGTGACCATTGTTAGGAGGTAGGCCGTAGTTAGGAGTTTAGGCCTAAGTTAAAAAGGAACTGAAGCACAACAACTTCCCTGAAAGCCGTACACAGGGCTCTAGGATGTCATCCGTGTAGTGTGCAACAGTCAGAGTTCCTCCTAAAAACAGGTGCAGCGGCTTGTGTCCATGCAACATGATGCCAACTCGAACCAGGAGTCCTCCTCCGCCGTGGTGGTCGATTGCCTGATGTTGAAAGGACTATTTCGGCTTACCGCCTCCTCCAAAAGTACGCACGTCGAGAATCCGTGTTTAGGCTATACCGTGACGCGTCACTGAACAGGCCTTCAATGACGAGTCACGGAAAACTAATGTTCTGGCCCCTGATTGGTGTATTCCAACCACTTATCAGGGATCCAGATACGCAATTCAGACGGACTCTTCTGTGCGATGAGGCAAGCGGAATGCAGACCGTTGGCCTTTTAGAATACATAACGTCTCGTAGAGTCTTCTATAAACTGTTTGCCTCGATATCGTGGTTCCCATAGCAAAGAACAGCTCCCTGCAAGGGTTCTCTGGCTGTCGACTCCCTATTGGGGTGAGCTGTTAAAAAGAAACAATTCCGGTGATCTTCTCTCGTTCTGGCTTGTGGGCGTCCTTGTTCCAATCCTTCTTGTTATTGTTCCGGTTTCCTCGAACTGTCCCCAGAAATCGAACCCCACTTGCTTTGATACATTAAACCATCTTACTACCTCACAGCTTACGATTGCCCTGCTTCCAATCTACTGATCACTCTCCACCGTAAAGAAATTTCTAAGTGATAGTGCGAAGCCATTCTTCCTCCAACATTAATTGCCACACCCGGATCAGAACACCGTTTATAAACTCGCGGGCCTATCAGCTCGATGACGTTGGTCATCATTAGCATATATTCATAGATGCTATCTCAATGTTGCTTGGATATGCCTGCTTAGCGTTTCCCTTTGCACACATCTTTGCATTCCGTCGTCTCGTTTTGGACAGATCCTCGAATTTGTATTAGTCACGTTGAATTTTGGATATCAGTTTATTTCAATTGTCCATCGCTGGTTCATTCTCGTAGCAATAGGTCCAGCCCAATGCAATTTCAGATATTTTACTTTGACCATGATGTCTTCCATCCTTGTTGTTTTCTTGATCCACGAGTTCCTCTTCCTATCTTTCTTGGTTACACCACGCATGTATCTCTCCACGCTTCATTCAGTTGTCTGCAGCCTTCGTGTCGCTTCTTTAGTCCATGTCTCTAGCCCATAGGGAAGAACTAAAAGTTGGCATTGATTAAATCCAAACACGCGGGCGCCCCGCACGCATGTACACTATATTGACAAAAGTCGTCGGACACCTAGAAGAAAAACACAACATAGCATTTATTGACATACATTAGTACGGTGTAGGTCCACCTTTCGCCTTAATGCATGCACTGACCCTTCGAGACATGCTTTCGACAAGATTTTTGAACACGGCGATAGGTATACGCTTCCCATTCAGTACATAATGCTGCCGCTAACTGTTTCTAGGTAGTAGGCCTCGGTTAAAAACTTCTTATGTGGCTCTCTAATTCATCCTATAGGTGCTCTATGGGATTAAGATCAAGGCTCTGTACTGGCTAGTCCACACACGATGTGGAATTATCGTCAGACCACGCCGTAACAGTCCTTGCCTTATGGTTCGGTGCATTATCCTGCTGGTACTAACAAGGCTTGGTTCCATAGTATTGCCACTGAGTTGGTAGGGCATAACTGTCCAGAATATCGAAGTAAACGTGCTGGTTAACAGGTTTGTTAACGATAACCAATAGGCCGGGACCATACCACGAAAAACACGCCCACACGAGTACACTGCCAGCTCCAAACTTGACCGTAGGAACAGTACACTGTATTAAATAGCGTTCCCCAGGCTGCCGCCATATCCACACACGGCCATCAAACGGATGGATAGTGTATATGGATTCATAAGTCCATAGCATGTCCAGCCCATTGCCATTTCAGTGATTTCACTCTGGTCATGATGTCGTCCACTTCTTGTCATTTTCCTTATCCACAAGTTCCTCTTCTTATCTTTCCTGGTTACACCAAACATGCATCTCTCCATGCCGCTTTGAGTTGTCTGCAGTCTTTGTATGTCTTTTTTAGTTAAGGTCCATGTCTCGACTCCATACGTTAGCACTGGCAGGATGCATTGATTAGCAACACTTTTCTTTTGAGACATACTGGTAAATTGTTCTTAAAAATCGTACTGTTTCTTTCCAAATGCTTTCCATCCAAGTTTTATACGCCGATTAATTTCTTCATCAATGTGACCCTCACTCGATATCTGCTGCCCAAGATAAATGTAGGAATCGTTTGTCTCAAGCTTTTCTCCATCAATCACTAAATCTTCGTTTCTTGTAAAAGCATTGAACATCACTTTTCTCCTCAGAAAGTTCATTTTTAATCCCACTTCTTTACTCTTGCCAGCAAGTTCTTGGATCATACTCTGCAGCTCTGAAAGGGTAGTTGTAAAGATGACTACGTCATCAGCAGAACAAAGGTGAGTTAAGTAATATCCATTAATCTTTATCCCTTTGTTTTCCCAGTTCAATGATTGAAAGACATTTCGCAATGTGGCATTAAAGAGCTTGGGAGATATGGTGTCACCTTGTCTCACTCCCTTTCCAATGATTACTTGTGTTGTATCCTGAAATATCCGAACCTTTGCACTTGCATTTTCATAGATGTTATTTATAATGTTAATGTATGCATCTTCAATAGCGCAGGATTTCAGAGCCATTGTTACTGCTAATGGTTTCACGGAATCGAAGGCCTTTTCATAGTCAATAAAAGCCATGCATAATGGGAGTTCCTATTCTCTTGTTCTTTCAATTAGTTCTCTCAGTACATGGATGTGATCTATAGTGCTGTAGCCATTCCTGAATCCAGCTTGTTCTCTTGGTTGAGCCATGTCTAGTGTTACCTTCAAGCGATGTCAAAGAACCTTAGTGAAGATTTTATAAACCACTGAAAGGAGGCTCATGGGCCTGTAGTTCCTGAGATCCTCAATGTCACCTTTTTAGGGAGCAAGGTCATTGTGGCACTTGTTCCAATCCTTAGGAATCTTCCATTCATTAAAACATCTGGTGAAAACTTGAGCTAGTGTAGTTTCAATTTCTCCACTTGCTTCTTGTATAATGTCCACGGTAATTCCATCTTCTTCTATTTCTTGTTAAAGTACCATCTTCTTTTCTCAGAGCCATAATCTGTTTTTTTCCCTTCCTGAGATGTCCTTTTGTTCTCTTCAGGCTCTGGTTGTTTTCAATTAGCTTTCCTCACTAGTTCACAATTGAATTTCCTTATGTCTTCAGTGATACCTTTTCGCACTGTCTTGCAAAGCTCTATATATTCCACTCTGGAAGTTACGTCTTCTTTATTTGTCCTCATCTCCCTTCTCTTTCGCATCAACATTTCTGTTTTTCCTGAAATTTTCTACATATGTAACTTGTTCTCAGTACCACCTATTTTTGTTGCTGTTTCCATAAGAGCCTTGATGAGTTCTCTGTTAACTTCAGAAATATCCACTTCTTCCGATGTTAGGCCTTCTAAAGCAGAGAATCTGTTCCTCAGTTCCAACTTGAAGGTATTATGGTGTTTTTTAAGGTTGGTTATGTCAGTACATTTTGTTTGTCTTATGAGCGTGCCACGTTCGAGTTTAGTGTTGAGGTACATCTTACATCTCACCAATCTATGGTCACTACCTGTGTTGAACTTGTTTAGCACACTGCAGTCTTCGATGAGGAATGTTTTGTTACACATAATAAAATCAATTTCACTTGTCTTCCCATTGGGATATCTCCATGTCCATTTCCTATGTGCCTTTTTCTTAAAAAAGGAGTTCATGATGAAAAACCTTTCTGCTTCTGCAAATTCTACGAGATTATTTCCACATTGATTTCTGTTCCCGTAACCAAATTTACCAACCGAAGTTTCATTCTGTTGCTGTTGCCCTTTCTTTTGGATTGAAATCACCCATAATGATCTTTAAGTGCTGTTTGTTTTTGTTATTTAGATCCCGAATTTCCTCGTAAAATTCTTCAATTTCTTCTTCAGGGTGACTTGTGGTGGGTGCATAAGCTTGAATAATCTGGGCCTGGTATCTCTTCGAGAGTTGGATAACGAGGCGTGCAGCTCTGTCAGAGGAACTTTCAACTTCTACAACGTTGTCCTTCAATTTCTTGTTTATTATAAATCCCACACCACTAGTTCTGCCAGTATCTGTTCCCAGGATAGTAGAAGAGATGTCCACTTTTACGTTCAATGAGATCTTCTCCTTTTCTCCTTACCTCACTTAGCCCGACGATGTCCCACTTGATCCTTTGTAGTTCCTCTTCCAATTCAAGAAGCCATGAATCAGAGAATAGGGAGCGTCCGTCGTAAGTAGCCAAGGTCAGCATCAGATGGCAGCCTAGTCCGGTCCTCTGGTGATTCTTAGCACCTTCTGCCTTCATGTCGCACTGGCCGCTGCCTTGGCCAGGTACATTCCAGCTGCCGGAGACTTAGGGCCAAGATGTAAGTTGTAAAGTCATTTTGGAGGGGTTTGGCCATAACTTCCCACGCTGGCCAAGCTGGTTGGTGAGTGTGGGTTAGATAGCATTTCCTCTGAACCCGATGCTATAGTTATACCGCTACTGGAGGTCGTCAGAGCCCCTTTAGTTGGAACAGGATGCACCACGAGAAGGCGGGGTTGACATTTGCCAAGGAGAGGCGATATGTTGCGCATCACCTGAACTTGCATCCCTAGTGTATATATATACATGTATATACAGTATATTTATATAGTAAAATCATTAAAGAGCTATCCTAGTGTTAGGCTTTGGTGATATTTGCGGATTGACCCTATGTGCGGAAAATGTGTCTGTTGTTATAAAATGTTTATTACCCACGTGATTGTGTATCTTTATATGCCAAGTTTATGGGTATGTAAAACGATCACATGATTCCGCTTCCTTATCATGCTTCCTTTTTTATCCCTGACTTGAATTTTAGACACTAGTGTTTTAGTGTTCCGGACTTGAATTCGGACACTAGTGTAGTACAATGACAGCTATCACAACTAGTGATAAGAAGGTTCTACCTTTCCAGACGGAATGAAAGCGTTGCAACGATCCATTCTTAAGTGCTTGTAACCATAGTTTTTTGGTCCCTAGGTAACTTTACATCTTCATGGGCCATCTCTGTTCCCCCACCTCAATGCCATGTAGCATAGTCTAATGAGATATTAGACGTTTTTTAAGAAATAGCCTGTCTGTGATGGTTCGAAGCTTCGTCTACCTGCTCCGCAGCGGATGTTCTCCAAACTGACCTACCCCGGCAGGCTTATAGCTGAAACACTGCCGATTTTATTCATACGTCACCGTGGTTGATGACATTACGTCACCATGACATTACGTTACCTACGTAATGTCATGTTGTACATTACATCATCCTGCCCTTCAGAAAGGCGCGGCGAAATCGCAGGTTTTGGGTGAGCGGACAATCATGATCAAAAGACCAACTCATTGTAAAAGAAGGAATTAATTCCATGCGCCGTGTAGAAGAATCACACATATTTATCATACCTAACGGGCATCAGATTTACTTTTGTTTCGGGCGCCAGTGCAACATTTATTTGCCGGTGGTGAAATCCGAGCTCACATCTTCCTACTCTGCAACGGTAGTTGTCCCACCTGAACTATGCTGGCGAGCTTTTCGCTGCAGCATTACGGATTTGATTCATACATCACCGCAATAGAACGTCATCTACGTCATGTCACGCCAGGGACGGCACCACCGGGCGGCTGGGGTGAGGACGAGCCCACCCAAAATTTTGGAGAGCCCCCGTCAGCTCCCCTAGAATTTTTTGGATAAATGAAGAAAATGTAGTATACTTTACTATCGGGGCTGCATGTTCTGTGGTAATGGGAGAAGGGTAGCATTATGCAATTATGTTCCTCCAAATACGATGTATGACTCAGACGGGAAACTTTCCTTGCATGTTGGGCTTCCATTTTGGCGCACAGATGTCGAAGACCGGCCGGAAGTTCAAAGAACATCGTCAATCCCATGCCACGGCTCATGCCAGTGGGTTGAAAAGTTGAATCAGCATCACTCTGCCAATCCTATCGCCGCCCTGGCGCCCTCGAAGTCTATGACTAGTAGTGGGCGTTATCACGATCGTCGAAAACAGCAGACAGTGATCGGCGTCAGTCACCACCAGAGAGTGAGCGAAATTTCTCTTGGCTAGTTAGTTACACTCGTTTTCTTTCTCGTTTTGGTGGAAAATCTAATTTTTCCCTGCTTGATTTATTTTTGTGCACGTATTGTGCGTGATACATGAAAGTGAGGTATTTCTTCCCAAACCAAAGTTTGAAATAATATGTCCTTAAAACGATCAATCCATGATTTTTTCGAACAAGTGTTAATCAGAAGAAAAGTAAATTATGCGATAGTGACTACAAAGCGGATAATGGTTATCAGACGTCTTCAACTTCATCAACAGCGTGGTTAATCATTTGGAATAAACGAGGATTTTTTAAGTGCTTGTAGTGATTCAATGGAAATTTTTTTATGAAAGCAATGCTTGTGAAAATAAAACACTGGAAGGACCATATGGTCGCAAGACAAAAAATGTTCAACTCGGAGAGCTTAATATAGCAACTTCACTTTCGGATCAACCAAAACAGCCTATATTAAAACAGTTCCCGCAAAAAAAATACGGTAAAGAACAAAGAAGCTTCCAAACATATTAATATAACATGTTTCCATGGCTTGCATATAATATACAGAGAGATTACGCCTTTTGTTTTCCGTGCAGAATGTTTTCATCGGACGAAGAAAAACATGAGGACACCTTCGCTCAGCGAAGTTACAACAATTGGAAAAAAGCACTTGAAAATGATTCGGGTTTTAAAAAACACCAAAACAGCTTGACACACAAAATTTACTTGGTGCCGTGTGCCTCTTATAAGAAAATGAAATCAAGAAGGGCAGATTCATCAGTTGCCACACTTCAAAGTGCTGCATGTGCAGCGAAAGTCAAGGAAAAGCTTTGTTTAGGGCAAGCGACGGCGGTATTTTTAAATTCTTGACTTTAATAATATATATATATATATATATATGAAGCATAATTCGCCCCCCCAGATTTTGGAGCGCCCACCCTAGTGCCCCCTCGTTAAAAAATTTCTGGCGCCGTCCATGTGTCACGCTTTGAACGCCTGAATCAACGTCTTCGTCATACACCGTGGCCCGATATTTCATGGGAATGTTACCAAAACTTGGTCGAATCAATACCGATTCTAATTGCTGATGTTTTGAAGGACAATGGTAATCCAACATATTTTTTAACAGCTGGACCTAATAATTTTACCAATCAGTGTATGTCGTAAAATGATGAAATTATGGTGCCGTTTTATCCGTCTGTATGCCTGGTGAAAAGATATTTCTTTCATCCAGAAGTCGGAGTGGAAAAATACTTTGGCATTGGATAAATGATAGTTTATTCAAGATCTCACTCCTTTAGTCTACGAAAACTCCTTTTTTTTTTTTTTTTTTTTTTTTTTGCTTCTAGAAGTTTAGAAGTTCAGCTAGAAAAATTTCTTTCGCGTGGGACAGGAATAAATGTCCAGAAGCAAGTGCATCACTGCCATCTGTAGGTAGTATTTTTAATTTTATTTATAAATAAATCAATGAAGGAAGAAATATTCTTCATTATACATGAAAAATCGATAGAATATTCAAAGCAAACTGAATTTGTTTGTACACTGGTCATCCATGTAACACTTCTCAGAAAACTTGAAAATCTTCATCGTCCTGGAGTGGGAACCGAATCCCACATCTCCCGATTACCAGTCGAGTATGCTAACCATTACACCACCCAGGACAGTGAAGTCCCAAGCAACTGAGACATGGGAATCTGAAAGTCCTCAGATTTTCGCTAGTCGAAGCATCCCTGCTTTTTCATAGCGCTTTGACCAATTCCCATCTAGACGGATGAAGGTCAGAGGTCACCAGCACCACACATAAATCAATGAAGGATAAAATCAATGATAACATACTCGACCGGAGTATGTTATCATTGAGTATGTTATCGGGGTTTGATTATTTTTCTAAGACAGTATGTTATCATTTTCATTATTTTTCTAAGAAGTGTTACATGGATGACCAGTAAGAGGTACAAACAAATTCAGTTTGCTTTGAATGTTATTTTTAAATAGTTAGGTTTATTTAAAATATTTTTAACAATATTTTTAAATCTTTTTGAATATTGTCATTCACATTAACTATTACTAGGTGTTCGCAACATACATATTCACTGGAGAAATTATTTTAGAGCTTTCGAGGAATGTGATATATTTAACAGCGTGAATATCAAAAATATTATGTCATCATCGTCAGGTGTTACAATTAGAGCAGTTAATCTCTGTCTATATCCGAATGCAGATCTTTCCGAAATTCATCCAAAATTCTCGGTGTTCAGCAGTTCTTATATATGTGGCTCCAAGTATCGTGTCTGACTTCGTCTATCTATCTTCTATGTAGTAACTTTCTAAATCACTTTTTATTTAAGCAAATGCTCAATGAATGAAATACGGGATCACACCATTGTACAATACAAATTTGGAACATGTGAATCCGTGGATTGGTGTAAATATGACATGGATGTTAAGTCAGATAACAGGCGAAAACTTGAAAATTTCGTCCTCCTGGAGCGGAAATCGAATCCGCGTCTCCCGGATAGCTCCCGAGTATGCTAGCGCCTGAGTAGCATACTCGGGCACTATCCGGGAGATGAGGATTTCCGCTCCAGGGCGACGAAATTTTCAAGTTTTCGGATATTATCTGACATAACTGTCATATTTGCACCAATAAGCGGATTCACATCTTCTAAACAAGTGCTACAGTTTTTAAGCTGCCAGTGTTACTAAAATTCATTTTCATCGAAAGTTATCATTAGCAGTAGTCTTTAACTCTTATTTGTTCGTACATTTTCTGCATATTTTTCCCATTCTATATAGCATTATCGTTTTTTGATGCGTATATTTATTTGAAACTGAGCAAGCAACGGTCTTTCCCTGTTCAAGAGAGGTTACAGCGTTTCGGAATATTCTTTGTTCGATTTTTTAAATTTCGATTTTTTCTCATTTTTTTTGTTTTCATAGTCGATAGACATAATCAAATATTTACCCAAATCAGTATTCGGTATTTCAAATAATTGTTTCCAACAAAATTACTAGTAAAAGATCTCGGATATTAATGAATGACGAAAGGACGAAATTTAAGGTGGTCATCAAGTAATTTTGCTTCCTATACTTCCAATGGATAAACTTCTGTACACATTTTCTTCACAATTAATGCGTTCCCAAGGATGAAAATTTGGACATCGATTAAAGTAGCATCATTTTATAACTTGGAATACTTAATATTTTCTAAAACATAACCATAGTTATATTAAAAATCAATAACTTTTCCATTGGTGGTGTTGAAACCAGAAAAAAGATGGCGCGACCTATATACTTTGATGACGTCAGTAGGCGAACAAATGTTGGATTGCATAATTATGGTTGTTTCAGAAAAGATTAAGTATTCCAAGTTATAAAATGAAGCTATTTTAATCGATGTTCAAATTTTCATCCTTGGGAACGCATTAATTGTGAAGAAAATGTGTACAGAAGTTTTTCCATTGGAAGTATAGGAAGCAAAATTACTTGGGGTCCACCTTAATAGTACATTTAATGGCTGGTTTTCATTTCCTTTTTGTATTTTTGTATACCTACCTTTCAGTTCTTTTTTTGTATTTTTGTGTACCATGTGTGTGAGGGGGGTCTTTCGTTTTGTTTTATTTTATTTTATTTTATTTTATTTCATTTTATTTTGACTTGGTTTTTAATCGAACATTTTTCTGAACTCGTTGACACTACTCACGCAAAACTTATTGAAACGAAATGGTATAAAATAATGATCACGTGAATTATTTTAAATTCCATCTTCCTAAAATGAAACAATTCACGCTACAGAGAAGTAAAACATTTGGCATTACGTCTGCATTTTCGCAGGGCAACTTGATGCAAATGATAGTTCAGCAAAAAGTTGGTTAAAAAAAGCTGACTTAGTTGTTTCCCGAAAGAACGCTGGCGTAGCGTCTGAAGCTCCTGTTAATAATAATTCCCTGCAAACAAAGTGCGATGCTTAGACGAAATTAGAGAAGAGCTGTGATAACAATCTTTCACTTCCGTACGATTCTTTTCTTAAAAAGAAAACAGACGATTAACTGCGAAGTCGTAATTAACACGAACGCGGTCTACGTAATTTTTTGACCTAATGTAACATTAACAAACTCACGAAAATGTGTTCAATGAATCAAAATGTCGCGCGCGTGTTAGGAGGATCGTGTTCAGGAAGAAGAACCTTAAATCTTAGAAATTCATAGGAATTAATCGAAAATAATAAGTGATAATACGTATATACTGATATTTATTTTAAAATATAATACAGATAGATAGATAGATAGATAGATAGATAGATAGATAGATAGATAGATAGATAGATATAACCCAATATATTTAATATATTTAACTACCACATCAGAGCTGCAGAGTATGATCCAGGAACTTGCTGACAAGGGTAAAGAAGTGGGATTAAAAATGAACTTTCAGAAGACAAAAGTGATGTACAATGCTTTTACAAGTGATGAAGATTTATCGATTGATGGAGAAAAGCTGGAGATAATAGATGCGTATGTTTATCTTGGACAGAAGATATCAAGTGAGGGTCACATTGATGAAGAAATTAATCGGCGTATAAAACTTGCCTGGAGAGCTTTTGGAAGAAACAGTATAATTTTCAAGAGCAATATGCCATTATGTCTTAAAAGAAAAGTGTTTGATCAATGCATCCTTTCAGTGCTTACGTATGGTGCAGAGACGTGAATCTTAACTAAAAGAGACATACAAAGGCTACAGACAACTCAAAGCAACATGGAGAGGTGCATGCTTGGTGTAACCAGGAGAGATAAGAAGAGGAACTCGTGGATCAGAAAAATGACAAGAGTGGAAGACATCATGATCAGAGTAAAATTCCTGAAATGGCATTGGGCTGAGCATACTGCCAGAAGGGCGGACCATCGATGGACAATAGAAATTTTAGATTAGATTCCAAGGGACGGGAAAAAAGATCCAGAAGAAGACCACGTGAAAGATGGGTGGATGAAATTCGAAAGTATGCGGGAGTAACATGGAGGAGACTGGCACGAGAGAGACCGTTGTGGAAGAGGCTTGGAGAGACCTTCGTCCAGGAGTGGACTGATAATGGTTGACAATGATAATGATATACCGATATTTATTTTAAAATGTAATATGGATAAATAGATAGATATATATAACCCCATATATTTATTTTTGGACACTGGTGACAAAATTGAAGTCAGGAAAGCATTCTCAGGGATAAAATAGAAAATACATAACAGCAGGTAGAGACGTTTAGAGACATAATCTTAAAGGTAATAAATATTTTATAACAACAGACAAATATGTACACCTTTTAATTAATTATCCGCAAATATTACCTAGGAGAGATGTAAGAATGTAACTTAAAAATGTCTTAGGAGGAAATGAGATCACATCATACGGACAGACAACTCTCACAATGGCAGTATAAACTCATCACCAGGTTGTTGATGCACTCTGGGGGCCAAAGCATTTCATTCCTCAATAAGGGTGGTGCGTAGTTTGGGAGGGTTTCTAGGAAGGGGCTACTACATGTCAACCCAGAGCATTCCAGGCATGATTTATAAGGTTCAGGTCGGAAAGCGTGGTTGGCCAGTCCGTACATCGAATATTCTCGTTCTGCAGGAAATCATCGACAAGCTGTGCTCTGTGAGGGTGAACGTTATCATCCATTAAAAGGAATTGATAACAAAGAACTCCCGAAAAATGCCGCGGATGGCTTAGTGGTTAGTGTTTCAGACTATCGATGCTGGGTCCCCAGGTTCTAGCCTGGGTTGATCTTTCAGAGATGGTGTGATTTACTAACAATCGCTGAATATCCGCCGTGCATCGGACGAGCACGTAAAGTGACGGCCCCCAGGCTGGACCCACTGGTTAAATGGGTATCCTTTCCTATGTCCTCCCTGAAATTCTCTCACTCATCTATGTGCAATATCGTACTTGTACGGTGGCGCCATCTACTGTACTCTAATCTCACTACAAACTGTTCTGTCAAAAGTCGCTAGACTTGCTCTCATTCCTTCCGTTTCTGTGTCCTGCCCAAAAGGCGATCTCGCTGTAGGTGGCTGGGACCTAAACTCTACTCCCTGTGGATGGAAGTCCTACATGAAAATGACAAATTCTGTGAACTCCCGAAAAAGTCTGACATATGGTTCTAGGTCCTCCTCCCTATGGCACTCAGCATTAACACTGCGAACACGAGAGGTGATGTGCGGTCGTTGAACATAATATCACCCCACACAAACAGACCACCACCTCTGAAGGAGTCTCGTTTGCGGACGTTTGCAGGATCATTACGGGCTTCCTGTTTCCTCGAGATTAAATGCCGGTGAGAATCCGTTTGTAGACAGAATCTCGACTCGTTTGAAAAGAGAACATCAGCCAACTCGTCTAGGATCCAGGAACGATGTGGTCTGCATCAGTTCAAGCGAGTCTCCTGTGAGATGTGGTTAGTGGGACATAAACCATGGGTCTCCTGGCATTAAGACCAATCGCATTAAATCTTCGATATATCTTTTACCTCGATACTTTAGTCTCAGTGGCAGTAGAGAGCTCCGAAGACAATTTTTGGGCTGTATAGGACCTGTGACGCGGTGCGATTAAAGCGACATAACGGTCCTCACGAGGTGTCATACGCCTCGGACGACCTTGTTCAGATCTTCGTGCGCCGCCCCGCTGGCGCAGTGGTCTAAGCGATGGCCTCTGATCATTCGTCCGTAAGGGGTCCGGGTTCGAATCCCGGTGAGGCATGGATGTTGTGTTTGTCTTACGGCACTGGCTCTCTCCCTTCCCTGAAACCAGTGACCCTAAATTAGGGACGGGCGACTGCTTATAGCCCATTGAGTTGCTCACGGTGGTCGTTAAACCTCCAATCAAAAAAAAAAAGAAAAAAAAAAAAGATCTTCGTGACATCCCACCGGTATTTTTAAATTGCTCACGTAACCGTAAAAGCATTCTGGGGTGGAGATTAAAGTCCCTTGCGACCTGACCCCGAGACTGGCCTGCATCTAATCGCCCTGTCGCTCGCCAATGCACAACGTCGGGTACAGGTACAGTATATGAGACATAAGGAAAATAATTCCAGCCCTGGAACGCTTCTAACACAAGTTGTCAACGAAAAATGAACTGCCGTTCTCCGTTGGCATTAAGCATGTAACTCAGTTTACATATTAGACAGCGTTTTGCTCACTGATATGCAAATTTCACTACGGCCATTGGTTCCTCGCGTTCTTTTGCATGCATTCCTCTGAGCATCGTAACATTTGATTGAGCGCTTTGTATTATTTGCCCACTATTGCCACCTAGCTTTAGTTTGGGACACCAGTATATTTATTTATCCATTAAATGCATGTACATACTTTACGGTGCACGTGAGTGACACGAATAAATGCAGTATGTTATATGTAAATAAATGTATACTCCGTAATCACTCATTTTATTTCACACCCATAAAGATCTTGGCGTGTGAAATATGCAGATCATAAATAAGGAGCATGGCGTGCGAAAGATGCAGAGCATAAATAACAAGGTCGACGTGCGAAAGATGCAGAGCATAAATAAGAAGCATGACGTGCGAAAGATGCAGAGCATAAATAAGAAGCATGACGTGCGAAAGATGCAGAGCATAAATGAGAAGCTTGACGTGTGAAAGATGCAGAGCATAAATAAGAAGCATGACGTGCGAAAGATGCAGAGCAAATATAAGAAGCATGACGTGCGAACGATGCAGAGCATAAATAAGAAGCTTGACGTGCGAAAGATGCAGAGCATAAATAAGAAGCGTGGCGTGCGAAATATGCAGAGCATAAATAAGGAACATGACGTGCGAAAAATGCAGAGCATAAAAAAGGAGCATGACGTGCGAAAGATGCAGAGCATAAATAAGAAGCGTGGCGTGCGAAATATGCAGAGCATAAATAAGGAACATGACGTGCGAAAAATGCAGAGCATAAATAAGAAGCTTGACGTGCGAAAGATGCAGAGCATAAATAAGTAGCATGGCGTGCGAAAGATGCAGAGCTTAAATAAGAAGCTCGACGTGCGAAAGATGCAGAGCATAAATAAGAAGCATGACGTGCGAAAGATGCAGAGCATAATTGAGAAGCTTGACGTGTGAAAGATGCAGAGCATAAATAAGAAGCATGACGTGCGAAAGATGCAGAGCAAATATAAGAAGCATGACGTGCGAACGATGCAAAGCATAAATAAGAAGCTTGACGTGCGAAAGATGCAGAGCATAAATAAGAAGCGTGGACGTGCGAAATATGCAGAGCATAAATAAGGAACATGACGTGCGAAAGATGCAGAGCATAAAAAAGGAGCATGACGTGCGAAAGATGCAGAGCATAAATAAGAAGCGTGGCGTGCGAAATATGCAGAGCATAAATAAGGAACATGACGTGCGAAAAATGCAGAGCATAAATAAGAAGCTTGACGTGCGAAAGATGCAGAGCATAAATAAGAAGCGTGGCGTGCGAAATATGCAGAGCATAAATAAGGAACATGACGTGCGAAAGATGCAGAGCATAAAAAAGAAGCATGACGTGCGAAAGATGCAGAGCATAAATAAGAAGCGTGGCGTGCGAAATATGCAGAGCATGAATAAGAAGCGTGGCGTGCGAAAGATGCAGAGCATAAATAAGAAGCATGACGTGCGAAAGATGCAGAGCATAAATAAGAAGCATGGCGTGCAAAAGATGCAGAGCATATATAAGAAGCATGACGTGCGAAAGATGCAGAGCATAAATAAGAAGCTTGACGTGCTAAAGATGCAGAGCATAAATAAAAAGCTTGACGTGCAAAAGATGCAGAGCATAAATAAGAAGCGTGCCGTGCGAAAGCTGCAGAGCATGAATAAGAAGCGTGGCGTGCGAAAGATGCAGAGCATAAATAAGAAGCACGGCGTGCGAAAAGATGCAGAGCATACAGTACCAGGGTGTTCTCTCGATGTTTTTTTTTATTTATTTAACAAAGTTTGTGCTCGAAAGTGAAAACTAGACTGCGGATAGTAACAATGAAATGACACTGTAAGTATGGTAGAATAGTGAACATCCATCAAAATCTGTGAAAGATGAACCACCAGTGGATAAAATGGAACCGAGCGATGGAACACGTCAATTATCCAAGGATTTCTGCAGTTGCGGCTCGCCACATAAATTGCAGTACCTGAACAAGTGGACTCTCAAATGACAATGGTACTTCATACTAGAAGTTGTGGCAATTTCTTAACGTTTGAAACATTACCAGTATTGTACCTCAGAGAGAACTTATTTTTTATATCATGATCGGGAAAACTAGAAATGTGTATTTCTGTTAAACTTTGGAAGTCGAATTTTTTGCTTATTACCATATTATCTCACACCAATATATGAGAAAGTAAAAATGGAGAGGTGGGGAGTCTGTACCAACAACAAGAACATTATTTTTCCAGGACGGCGAGCAAAGGGTGGAGATTCCCCAAAACAGATTCTGTGCGCAGGACCCCAGTAATTCTAAATCCGCCACTGCTGATACTTCTAATACGTGCTTGTTTATACGCACTTAATATTTGTTTGTTTCTGCAGGGTGATTCACCTAAGCTTGTACAAACTTCTGGGAGGGGTAGGTTGCACAAAGACAAATCGGAATCACATAGCGATGCAGGGTCGGAAACACCATCTTCATGTGCTAGTATACAGAGAGGACGAGAAATGAAAGAGCAGCACGTAAGAGAACATAATGCTATTTATTACTGACAGGACATTTGCGAAATGCATTGAGGTTACAGCAGGTGTTCAAAGTTGCGACCATGAGCTGTAACGCACACTTGGCATCGTCGGCGCATGGAATCACGCATATTTCGGAAAATTCCAGGCGTGTGTCGGACTTCCGAAGCAGCTACATCACCCATCACTCATAAATGCGCGTTATGTGCATTGAAGCAACCTTCCCGCGTAAAGCACGCTTCATCTGTGAACATCACAGAAGCAGGAAATAGGAGTTCTGCCGCATTCTTCTGCAGGCACCGTTGCGCAAATACAATGCGCTGAGGGTATACCTTAGGGCTTACGGTCTGAACGCGCTGCATATGATATGGATACAATTGGTCTTTGCGCAGAACCCTCCATACGGTTGATTGGGACACACCGAGCCGATGGGCAATTGCTCGTGTACTGGCACTTGAAGTGTCGGCTGCATGAATTAAAGCATTCTCTTCGATGGCAAGAGCGCGAACCTATCGTTTCCGACACTTGGCTGGCCCCTGGAAAGAACCAGTGTCGCATAACCTCTGATGCAGCCGTGCAAACGCTTGATGGTTTGGCACTCGTCTCATCGGGTACCGTTCCTGGTACAGTCACACGGCGGCTCGTCTGTTGTAGTACGCTGCTCCCTATGCGAGGTGCATGTCAGCCGTTTCCACGTTCGTAAACTCAGCCATTCTACTACCTCTGCGGGCGGTTTACAAATGACGACGGTATCATGAAAGAAAGTATGATCAGTCTCGCGGCCGAACAACGCCATCTAGCGAATGAAGATGTCGTTTCCAACCCTGCATTGCCATGTCATTCCGATTTGTCTTTGTACAACCTACCCCTCCCAGAAGTTTGTACACGCTTAGCTGAATTACCCTGTATATACATACACTGAAGTGCCAGAAAAATTGGTACACCAGTCTAATACTTGGTAGGTCCACCACGGGAGCGCAGGATTGCAGAAATACGACGGGGCATGGACTCCACTTGTGACGTACCTGCCAGCAGGACGCACATGACATAAAGGCAGATAGTATTCAGAACAAACGTCCGCGTAGCTCAATTGGTAGAGTGACTTATTCCGGAATGAGGGGATCCGGGTTCGAATCCTGGCGTAGACAGAAATGACGGAGAAATTTACTTCGTTATAATGGCGCCCGAACTATCCAGATGACCCGACCGTTCAAAATCTCGCAATGGTGTGATGTTATTTCCACACCGCGAGATAGGAAAAATAAGAGAATCTCTTCTCCAGCGCTTCGAAAAATAAAAATGTGTGACGTTGCATTCCACACACCATATTGACTGGGAGTTCTCAAGGGCGCGTTCTACAGTGGATGGCTGCCTGCAACGATTCATGGTCACGGCGGACCAGTGAGCCATGCGCCCGGCCCTCTTTCGGGGGGGGGGGAGATGTAACGTACCTGCCAGCAAGACGCACACGACATAAAGGCAGATAGTATTCAGAACAAACGTCCGCGTAGCTCAATTGGTAGAGTGACTTATTCCGGAATGAGGGGATCCGGGTTCGAATCCTGGCGTGGACAGAAATGACGGAGAAATTTACTTCGTTATACGCTAGCTTCTGGAAATATGCTGTAGACAATGCACACCATACTTCCTGCAGAGCGTTCCACAATTCGGGTGTATTCCGAGGTCTCGGATTCCTGTGTTCGATAGCGCGTTGCATGGCATCACAAATGTGTTCTTTCACGTTCAAATCTGGGGACTTGTGTGGGAATGGCAACACCCCAAACTCAGATGAATGCTCCTCTAACCATAATGTGGCGTCCCGACACTTGTGTGCAGGTGCATTGTTCTGTTTGAACAGGCCCAACACATCAGCATGAATGCAGGACATGAACGGGTGTACCCCGTCAGAAAGAAAGCGAACATAGCGTTGGCCTGTCACAGACGTTTGTAGACGTACCAGGGTTCCCAGTGAAGTCCAGCAAAGCACACCCTATACAATTACGGACCTCTAACCAGCCGGTACAGGTCCCTGTTGACAGGCGGGATCCATGGTTTCATGGGGTTTGCGCCACACACAAATCCTTCCATCTACCCGATACAGTTGGAAACGCGACTCGTCAGACCAGGCTACTTTTTTCCAGTCATCAAGTGTCCAGTGGCGGTGATGCCGTGCCCAAGCGAGACGCATAGCTCTGTGTCGTGCACCCATCAAGGAGACTCGAGTTGGGCGTCGGCTCCCAAAGCCCATATCTTGCAGGGTACGTTGCACAGTCCGGACGCTGATGCTTGTTGAGGCTCCAGCATTGAATTCCGATGATACCTGCGAGAGTGTTGCACGCCTATCGCGTGAATCGATTCTTGACAGAAGACGATGGTCACGTTCACCCAATGTCTTTTTACGGCAGCACTGGTGTCGTAGGTTGGAGGTTTTCCCGGAATTCTTGTAGCCACGGTACACCCTTGCAATGGTCGTCTGTGAAAATCCGAACTTCGTTTCTACCTCCGAAATACTATGGCCCATCTCACGAGCGCCAACTATGACACTTAGTTGAAAATTGCTTAAATCGTTATTACTTGTCATTCTCATGCTGAAAACAGCTCTGACAGCTGGCGAGGATGTCTATCGCTTTACATACGCACTGGCGGACGCAACCGAGTACGCGCATAGGTGACGTTGCTATGTAATTTGCATAAGCTCGTCTGTACCAGTTTTTCTGACACTTCAGTGTATATGATATGTAGACTTATAATATACGTATATGATTGTTTCTATATATATATATTTATAGGCTTCTAATATGTTCTTGTTTCAAAAGAACAAAATGTTGTTCGTGTAACTGCTTCTCAGTATTCGGAAGCTGGCAATATCACAAAAAAATATATATAACGCAAATGGAAGTGGGTAATATGCTTCTTCGTATTCGGAAGTGGGCAGTATGACGCTGGCATAACGTTTACTTCATTAATTTTACAGCGGAAATCTACACTGCTGGCCACCCAAAATGCAACACCAAGAAGGACACGAGATAGCGAAGCCAGATTTACTGGACACATAACAACAGATACAAAGATGAAACGATTGAGCTTACAGGCCCGTGCGACTTGCGGAACACGCAGACATCAATAGTTCGTGTGGCCCCCATGGAAGGCAATAACGGCCGCTACACGCCGCGGCATCGAACAAAAGAGGCTTTGGATTTGGGCTTGGGGTATGTCGGCCTAGGCTGCTTCCACACGTTGCCACGGTTCATCAGGCGTAGCCGCGGGTGGTGCTTGCCGGGCCACTCGGTTGCCGATCAGCGACCAGACGTGCTCGATGGGCGACATATCGGGAGAGCATGCGGGACACGGCAGCTGTGACACCTGGTGGGCCGTAAAGAATTGTTGCACGATGCGTGCCAGGTGTGGGCACGCATTGTACTGTTGAAACGTGGCCGCTGGCAGGTCCTGCAGGTAAAGGAGTACTACCGGCTCCACAACGTCGGAGATGTAGCGGTGTCTGTTGAGTGTACAAGCAATGCGTAGCAGAGGGGTGCGGGTGTCATATCCAATTGCACCCCAAAGCATAACGCCAGGCGACGGACCGGTTTGGCGATGCATAATGCAGGCGTCATACAGTCTCTCGCCGCGGTGCCGCTACACGCGGATCCGACCATCGTGGTGCTGCAGTCAGAAACCGGATTCGTCGGAGAAGACAATGTCGTGCCATTCCGTAGTACAGGTGCGCCGTTCAACAGCCCACTGCCGCCGCACTCGCCGGTGGTGTAACGTCAATGGTAATCGGAGCAATGGGCACCGTGCGACAAGTCCCCGCTCCTGCAGACGACGTCGAACGGTACTTGCTGACACAGGTTGTTACGCAACACACCCTAATTCCTGCGCTACCGTTCGTGATGTGGCGGTACGAGCCGTCAATGCCCGCTGCACAACATGCCAGTCCACTCGCTCGGTGGTGTGCCGCGGTTGCGCCAGTCGCTCACGTCGGTTCGTCCGTCCCTCCTGCACCCACCGAATCCATACTCGCCTCACTGTGGCTGGATGTCGTCCCACACGGGCGCCGATGTCTCGGTACGATAAACCGCCGTCGCGATAAGCCACTATTCGTCCTCTGTCGAACTCCGAAACGTGCTGGAATGACTGCCGTATTCTGCGACGAGGCATCAGGAAGCTTCCCACGCACAGGTTCGGCTGCACAGCACACTTCCACTACTTACACCCCGCCTTCTGTGCACCCTTCTTATAGTGCTTCTCGATGGCGTGCCGGGCGCACATGATTTGCATATGCCCTGCAATGCCAATCGTTTGCATGTCCTCTCGCGGGCGACGCATGCTGCGAATTTCAGGCCAATCGGATGCTTCCTTCATGGTGTTGCATTTTGGGTGGCCAGCAGTGTATTTGAATGGAATAAAGCTGGACAAACTATTTATTGCACCTTTTAAAAGTCCAGGCTAAACTGGTTGTGATGGGTGGGAAGTAGAGAGAGAGATTAATACTCGGTGGTCAGGATATAATTAAAAGATCGGTTGGAGCTGCACCCTGTTTTGCGTTGATCGAAGTTTAACCGGTATCAAGCAGGACCGCTTCGTTTTAGAGGTGGCATTTGATCTGAACTCAATTTTATGGAAGGCAATGCTAGTCCACATAGAGATCAGATAATGCAGGAATACCTTGAGAGTAAAAATATGCAGAGAATGAATTATCCAGCGAGGTCTCCAGGCTTAACCCCCATTGTACATGCATGGGATGCTTTTGGAAAGCGAGTTGCAAATCATCCATTCCTTTCATGGGTTATTCGTTATCTGAGAATGATCTTATACAGGAATGGGACTTCCTGCTCTCTTCATAGTTGGCTAACCTTATTAGAAGCCTGAGAACTCACTGTGAAAGCTGTATTGGTTTTAGCTGTAATTATTCTTCTTAATAAATTATGCTACCTTCAATAACTACCGTAATGATAATTTGTCATTATTCGAAAATGTTAATATATTCTTTGGTTAGAAATTTAATTTTGTTATTGAAAAAATGCGTTTTCACTTACATTCTGTATTTCAAATGTAAATATTGATGTATGTGACATGAAATATCCTCTGAAATTTTCACTAAATTCCGGAGAGGAATCCTAGAGATGCTTACATTTTTGGTCAACTTCCTTTTATTATGAACAACAGTATATTTATTTACTTTAAATCATAATAAGAAAATTAAGGACACCATGCGCTCGTGAACCTGGATGGAGGTAAATTGCCACAGATATTCCTCTTGCATGGATACAAAAATGCATGGGAAGAAGAAAGAAAAGTTTAAGCCAATATCTTTTTTTTTATTACAGTTCAGTAGTCACGAACTCTTTCTTCGTAACTGATTTAGATATAAAATAAAGCAATAACTGTTAACGTTTCCACCATATTTTTTTTCGTGTAGAAATAAAAAAAAAAAAAAAAGAGCGAGAGGTACTTCAACATTTTCAGCAACTTAAAAAGTGGTTTCAGTCTGGTTACGGATACATTGGAGCTATTGTAGAACGCATGGCTGCAGAAATATGTTTACATTATCTGTTATCGTCGACAAGCGCTAAACAATCTTTCGTTGCAGACGTCAAATTAATGGGTGACCTTGACAGCAGTGATTGCATGCCCTCCAAATTCTTCTGAGTGAACTTTTCGGAGACTTTTTTCATGGCAAAGTGAAAACAAACGTGAATCGTGGAATAGGGGATTGTGTCTAAAGATAGAACACGTTTTCAAACAGCACACCAGTCTTCAAAGACGTCGTGCTTACACCAATCTAGATTTAGCAAAGGCGTACAGCGGAATTAACTCTCAGCTTGTGTGTGTGTGTGTGTGTGTGTGTGTGTGTGTGTGTGTGTGTGTGTGAAACTTATACTAGACGCTCAGAAAATAAGTATAAACGACGGGCTAAAATCTGCGTTCAAAAAACAGAAATACACTGCTGGCTACCCAAAATGCAACACCAAGAAGGACACGAGATAGCAAAGCCAGATTTACTGGATACATAACAACAGATACAAAGATGAAACGATTGAGTTTACAGGCTCGTGCGACTTGCGGAACACGCAGATATCAATAGTTCGTGTGGCCCCCATGGCTGGCAATAACGGCCGCTACACGCCACGGCATCGAACGAAAGAGGCTTTGGATTTGGGCTTGGGGTATGTCGGTCCAGGCTGCTTCCACACGTTGCCACAGTTCATCAGGCGTAGTCACGTGTGGTGCTTGCCGGGCCACTCGGTTGCCGATCAGCGACCAGACGTGCTCGATGGGCGACATATCGGGAGAGCAGGCGGGCCACGGCAGCAGTGACACCTGGTGGGCCGTGATAAATTGTTGCACGATGCGTGCCACGTGCGGGCGCGAATTGCCCTGTTGAAACGTGGCCGCTGGCAGGTCCTGCAGGTCAGGGAGGAATACAGGCTCCACAACGTCGGAGATGTAGCGGTGACTGTTGAGTGTACCTGCTATGCGTACCAGAGGTGTGCGGGTGTCATATTCAATTGCGCCCCAAACCATGGCGCCAGGCGACGGACCGGTATGGCTATGAATATTGCAGACGTCATACAGTCTCACGCCGCGGTGCCGCCACACACGGACCCGACCATCGTGGTGTTGCAGTCAGAAGCAGGATTCGTCGAAGAAGACAATGTCGTGCTATTCTGTAGTCCAGGTGCGGCGTTCAACGGCCTACTGCTGCCGCACTCGCCGGTGGTGTAACGTCAATGGTAATCGGGGCAGTGGGCGGCGTGCGACAAGTCCCCGCTCCCGCAGACGACGTCGGACGGTACGAGCTGAAACAGGTTGTTGCGCAACACACCCTAACTCCTGCGCTAACGTTCGTGATGTGGCTGTGCGAGCCGTCAATGCCCGCCGCACAACATGCCGGGTCTCACGTTCGGTGGTGTGCCGCGGCTGCGGCAATTGCTCACTTCGATCCGTCCGTCCGTCCCTCCTGCACCTACCAAATCCATACTCGCCTCATTGTGGCTGGATGTCGTCTCACACGGGCACCGATGTCTCGGTACGATAAACCGCTGTCGCGATAAGCCACTATTCGTCCTCTGTCGAACTCCGAAACGTGCTGGAATGACTGCCGTGTTCTGCGACGAGGCATCAGGAAGCTTCCCACGCACAGGTCCGGCATCACAACACACTTTCACTACTTACACCCCGCCTTCTGTGCACCCTTCTTATAGTGCTTCTCTGTGGCGTGCCGGGCGCACACGATTTGCATGTGCCCTGCAATGCTAATCGTTTGCATGTCCTCTCTCGGGCAACGCATGCTGCGAATTTCAGGCCAATCGGATGCTTCCTTCTTGGTGTTGCATTTTCTGTAGCCAGCAGCGTATATTATCATCACCAGAGAAACGATTAATTTTAACAGAGATATTTGAAGCTTCCATTTTTCAGAACAAATAACACTGAAGTGTCAAACTTTATGGGATACGTATCTAGTATGGCGTACGGCTTCCTTTAGTCCGGCGAAATGCAGAAACTCGAAGTGGTATCGATTCCACAAGTGTCCGGAAGACTTCTGGAAAGATGTTGAGCCATGCGGTCTGAACAGCCTCCCACATTTCTCTGATATTTGTAGGTGCAAGACCTTGGGTGCGAATGGGCATTTTCATCACGTCCCATATGTGCTCAATTGGGTTCATGTCGGGCGAAATTAGTGGTCAGAACCAATTTTGGACAACTTGGACCCGATGACATGGTGCATTGTCCGCTTGGAAAAGTCCATCGTTGTTGGGGTACATGAAGTTCATGAAGGGCTTCAAATGGTCACCCAGTAGAGCAACGAAGCGAGTACCTGTTAACGACGTGTTTACGAGGATTAGAGGATCCAAACCGTGCAACATAAAGGCACCCCACACATGTATGGTACCACCACCAGCTTGCACAGTGCCTTGTTGAGAGCTTGGGTCCATCATGGGGTCTGAGCCATACACGAACCCTCCAATCAGCGCGTAACAACTAATAGCGTGACTCATCGGACCACGCCAGATATTGTCAGTCTTCCAGGTCCAATTACCTTGTCCACCAGCCCAGGTGAGCTGCTGTGTTCGATGTCGTGGTGTTTACAAAGGCAGCCTGGTGGGTTTTCTGGTCCCATACCCCATGGACGCTAAATAACGCTGCCTTGGTCTGATGGATATGTCTCTGGTACCTCCTGCATTAAATGCGGATGTTATTTGAGCCATTGTTGCTTGTCTGTTAGCATGGACAATCCTAGTCAGATGCTACTGGTCATGGTCATTCAGCACCCGTGGTCGGCCATTGGGCTGTCCTCGGTGGGTGGTAATGCATGCCATGAGGTATTCTGGGTACACACGTGACACCGTGGATCGAGGAATATTGAATGTTCGCACAACTTCGGAAATTGAATGTCCCATCTGTCTAGCTCCCACTGCCATGCCTCGTTCAAGCTCCGATAATTCACGTCGGTTTGCAGTAATCCTACTGGCGCTTGTTCAGTCTGACTCACGAGATTACACCTCGCAACTGAAAACATCGTGGCGTGCGTCGAAGTCTTTATAGGACTGCTGCAGCAGTTAAAAATTTTGCATTCTGCTATCCCATTACTTTTCGCACTTCAGTGTATTTTACAGGGTGTATCGTAAAGTAGCACAACTGCTGCTTCTTAGGTGAACGGGGTTTACTGACGACATAGAACCAAACAAGATCGGTACAAATCCAGAAGGCCAATGTGATAGATAGTGGAAAACTGTCAATTCAAAATTGGAGATCATCATTTGTTTGCTACAAATCACTCATTAAGCAAGTCAGTTTTGTCAATCAGTCAATTTTGCTTGTATACAGATTCAGCAAAAGTCTCAAAGCGCATTTTGAAGGAGCACAGTATCATTTACGACGTATATCTCTAATTAAATTTCCTTTTGGTTTTCTGTTTCTTCTGTAAATTCCGTTACTCCTCGGTTAAAGATTTCCTACGGAAAGGCACATTACTAAAGATTTTCCTACTGAACGGCACACTGCAGCGCTTTCACTATGAACGGCACATTACTTCCCCGAACAACTTATACGTTTTGGCAACGCTGACAGTGAGTGAAATGAAATTAAAATGGTGTGAAGAGATTTAAAAGAGCATGTGGTGGGATGAAAAGCGTGTAGCAGATATATTGTGTAAAAAGAGAGGAGGTTATTGTTAAAGTTTAGGCCGCCCCGGTAGCGCAGTGGTCTAAGCGATGGCCTCTGATCATTCGTCCGAGCTGGGTCCGGGTTCGAATCTCGGTGAGACATGGATG
Source organism: Macrothele yani (assembly GCA_039090855.1). Taxonomy (NCBI): domain Eukaryota; kingdom Metazoa; phylum Arthropoda; class Arachnida; order Araneae; family Macrothelidae; genus Macrothele; species Macrothele yani. Next base: position 71,824,904 of record CM077030.1, on the reverse strand, counting down.
TTGTTTTTGTCTTACGGCACTGGCTCTCTCCTTCCCTGGAACCAGTGGCCCTAAATTAGGGACGGGCGACTGCTTATAGCCCATTGAGTTGCTCACAGTGGTCGTTAAACCTTCAATAAAAAAAAATAAAAAAAAGTGTAGAGAATGCTATTTTTGTTAAATATTTTTGAGTTGCTGTTAAGATTCATTTGATGATTTACGACTTGATGATGGCCAAATAAACGAGTGTTTGTGGGTACGATAAAGCCAGTTGAGTTTACGTAAGCGCTGATTCTTTTGACCCTGGTCTTTTTTTCCAGTTACCTGAGGTGTTATGTGATTACCAAGTTTAGCTAAACAAATTTATTAGTTAATTAACCACAACTGCACGAAATAATTAAAACACTGCATATTGTACTGGTGTCTGTAGGTGGAATGGGCTCGAGTAAAACGCAAGGCCCCTGAACGAATGTGAGGATACACTGTAATACTGCGTCCCCCTCCCTTCCACCCCCCACCCCTCGTCCTTACGCCTCCGCCGCACAGCCGTGTTGCTTACGTCAGTTTCTGCACTTCGTGTATCATAATTACCCTAATGTGGCAAGTGCAGTACCTCTATAAAACTAGCATGTACAGTTTTCAAAGGGAAAAAAGTAGAAAGGAGAAGAGAGCTAAAAAGGGAAACCCCACACATGGTTTCTTCTGTTGTTGTTGTTTTTTTATTGGAGGTTTAACGACCACCGTGAGCAACTCAATCGGCTATAAACAGTCGCCCGTCCCTAATTTAGGGTCCCTGGTTGCAGGGAAGTGAGAGAGCTAGCGCCGTAAGACAAGCACAACATCCATGCCTCACCGGAGTTCGAACCCGGACCCCTTTCAGACGAATGATCAGAGGTCATCGCTTAGACCCCTGCGCCGCCGGGACGGCCTGTCTGGATGTCATGACCAAGCATTAGCCATCTTTTTGCAGTATACATACCGGCCACTTAATTGGAAACTTTCATTCAATACCGGATTGGACCTCCTTTTGCCCGAATTACAGCACGTAGGCGTTTTGGCATAGATTCCACAAATTCCACAAGGTGTTGGAATATATCTACGCCTGCAGTATACCAGGCGGTCATCTAACGGTCTCATGAAGAGACAATATAGCTCGGGCAACCATTGAATTAATCTTACATAAGCTGTCTCAGCATGATTTAGAACACTTCCATCTAATACACGCAAGCCTCAGAAGTATAAGATATTTATTTACATCTAAAACCAGTATGTACAGATCAAAGCAACTTCAAAAACAGGCAAGATCTTTCAAGCATTCGCAAGACTCATTATGAAGCCAAAGTGCAGTGAACAAAACCATATATGTACAAGCAAGCGACCGTCATGCATCTGTAACTATAGCAACATCTAGGTGTACGTGTACTGTAAACATAGAAGTGAACTTCCCTGACAATTTATCTAAATATTCTGTGGTTTATTTTTTTAGATAAATTGTCGGGATAAGTACATTTGTATGTTTACAGTACATGCACACCTAGATGTTGCTATAGTTACAGATGCGTGACTATCACGAAGTATATTTCTCCATCATTTTTACGCCAGGCGCACGATTCGAATCCAAAAATATCGGCTGCGGAGCTCCGAGTACTATCTACAATACTACACTGGCATGCGTTCACAGTGCTATCTGCCTTTATCTCATGTGCGTATTGCGGGGCACGCACGTCACATGACATTCACTTGCTTGTACATATGTGGTCTTGTTCGCTGCAGATTGGGCTGCACTTTGGCTTCATAATGAGTCTTGTGAAAACTTGAAAGATCTTGCCTGTTTTTAAAGTTGCTTTGATCTGTACATACTGGTTTTAGATGTAAATAAATATCTTATACGTCTGAGGCTTGCGTGTATTAGATGGAAGTGTTCTAAATCGTGCTGAGACAGTTTTATGCAAGATTAATAACGGGCTCATATTTGACTGTAAAGAACTTTGTTCCGTGATCTGTTTTTTTAACATGTTCCATACATTCTCAATGGGGTTCAGATCCGGACGTAGCGGTGGCCAGGAAAGATGGTGGACGTCGCTGTTATGCTCGCTGAACCACTGCTGAACATATCTTGCATGATGGACAGTAGTATTGTCGTCCATGACACAGCCGTCACCCACTCGATAAAAAGTCAGCATTGCAGGATGGACTTGATCGGCAACAATGTTCAGATAATCCTTGGTGGGCACCCGATCCCCTAGCAGAATCATGCTGAACACATCTTGCATGATGGACAGCAGCATTGCCGTACATGAAACAGCCGTCACCCACTCGATAGAAAGTCAACATTGCAGGATGAACTTGATCGGCAACAATGTTCAGATAATCCTTGGTGGGCACCCGATCTCCTTGCAGTATCATGGGAACCATTCTGTACCAACAAAACGCGCCCCGCACCACGACACTACCTTTAAAACCTTGAGTTGTGTTTACAAGGCAATCTGGATCAATTGTTTCATGGAGTTCCCGCCAAACTCTCTGCCGACCGTAGGTATGAAACAAGGTATACAGCTACTCGTCGCACCACATGATTTTTTTTTCTATTTTACAGTGTCCTGTCACGGTATTCCTGACACCACTGTAGACGAACTTTCCGGTTCTTCGCAGAAATCAGTGGTTTCCGTATACACATGCGACTTCCAATACCAATTCTCATCAATTCCCTGGGCACAGTTCGCTGAGATGTGGATCTGGAACAACTTTCATTGATTTCTTCAGTGCGTTGCTGCACAAAGGAAAACCTGTTTCTTCATACAAGCTTTCTCATATGACAGCGATCTCGCTTCTGACAGATCGTAGTCGCGCCACAGTCATGCCTCTTAGAGAAGCAGTGTGGGTTATTTTTTCAGTGATTAAAGACCCAAGATATCCCACCTTTTGAGAAACCAGTCAGCTCTGCTGTTTTCAAATTCGTCGCTCCAGTCTGATGGGTACGCATGATAATCCCTTCATGGAACTCCCAAAGATCCATAGTTTTCTACGTTGTGGTCAACACTACTGACGAGCTGCAGTCTGAAATAGTTGCCTAGACCCCGTGGTGACGCGCGTGAACACGTATTTTTCATATACACTGCGTAAGTGACGTTCACGTACATCTGCATAAATGTACATAATTCAGTGGCCAGAGAGTGGATATTCACCACAAACATTCCGTACGCATTGAACGCATGTCGGCGATAAGCGTACACGGTCTTATCAGAATAATATGAACACCCCCGGAATCACAGTCGACCCGCCCAGGCGCATCACAGAGTACACGTCACAAGGTCGATCACACGAAGATATAAGCGGTCGGCAAGGACAGATGAGCCATAGTGAGCACAATGGGCAGAGGTAGTGATTTTAGGGGACGTTCAAAAAGGAATGATCAGAGGCTACCACGACAAGGGTGAAAGCATCTCAGAAGCAGCAGACTCCGTGAGCTGTTCTCGAAGTGCTGTAGTAAGGGTGTACCAAGAATAGACCGCTGGTACACTGAATACCTCCTGACGTCATAGCTGTGGAGCCCCAAAGGACATCGAACCCAGAGGAGAACGTCGCGTCCGTCGACTTGGAAAAAGCAATCGACGCACAACAGTGCAGCAATTGACCACACAAATGAAAGCTTCGGCTCCCCGGTACTTGTCCCCGATAACAGTTGAGCGAACTCTGTTATGCAAGGGTCTTCGGAGCTGAATGTTAATCTAGGTCCATCGACAACGACGCCTGCAATTCGCATGGGACTACCATTATTGGACAATGGAAGAGTGGAAAAAGGCATCCTTCTCCAACGAATCAAGGTTTCTGCTCCAAAGACGTGAGTGACGGGAGGTGGTGGATACGACGTCAGACACACGGAAACCAACACCTGGACACGCATGTCGGTCAAGTACAAGGCGGCGGTGGCAGTTTGCATGCCTGGGGGATGTTTTCTTGATATGACCTGGGACTACGGGTACCACTGGGTGGGTGGGTCCTGAACGCTATTGGCTACCTGTCCATCATCGCTGACCACGTGCAGCCCTTCATGTTGGACGTTTAACCTGGTGGTGATGGTGTCTACCAACAGAACAATGCACCGTGTGACGTCGCTAAAGAGATGCGTGACTGGTTCTAGGAACACGACAGAGATGTCGCCGTTCTCCCTTGTCAGGCAAAATCGCCCGACTTCAGTCCCACAGAGCACTTCTCGGACTATTTGGATCGACAGATTAGACATGCCGACCCACAACCACGTCATCTCCGGGACCTCCGTGCTCTGCTGCACTCCGAATGGGCACGTGTGCCTCGGGCAACCTTCCAAGGCCACATTGCGTCCATACTACGTCGTCTCGCCGCTGTCTTCCGGGCTAAGGGTGGTTATTCCCATTCTTAGATAGATGGTCATATTATTCTGGTACTACTGTATAATGGGTTATAACGAAGTAAATTTCTCCGTCATTTTTGTCCACGCCGGGGCTCGAACCCGGGTCCCCTCATTCCGGAATAAGTCGCTCTACCAATTGAGCTACGCGGACGTTCGTTATCGCTGCTATCTGCCTTCATGTCATGTGCGTCCTGCTGAGCAGACACGTCACAGGGTACGCAATGTTCAGTGGGCAACCGGGGGGGGAGAAAACAATAGCAGCAAATCTCATGAGTAATGTAGTCGTATGAAAAATGGTATATCTTCCATAGACGTGTGATACGTTAACGTAGGGACAACGCATAGTGCTCTCTCATGGTATTTAAAATTTCTCACACTAACCGAAACAAGATAGCACGACTTAATGGAATGATTATTGGGCTTTCAACGGAGTACATTTCTGAACAACTGAGTGAGAGGATGTTAAGGTAGTCTCGGCGTAGTCAGCGTAATGCACCTGAATTTGCTAGGCTGTACGCACAGGATTTGTTAGGTCATTCCCGTACTACTCCTTCCACGATCGTCCCCCTTATACACCTGCTCTTCAAAAATGTAGCACGACGACTCATAAATGCACCAGTAGGCCACCGTCAGACCTTGAAAATAGTGACTTTTCTAGCCTATGTACTTGCCACCCTCAATGCAGGTACATAAACTCCGTGTGGCCATTGGCCCGACTGCAAGACGTGTGTGGCAGACAATGCAAGAGCATCAACTTCACTCGTACAGAACATTAACTCATAAGGCCACGTACAAATCGCGGCATCCTAACAGCCTTGTCTTACATCAGCACAATATCGTACGGTATAAGTATGTCCTCAATAAATCACACTGCTATTTGTCAAAAATGCAACACCAGGTCAAATGTGTGCTATTGGACTTTAAACTCACAGAATAGGTAGGTCACGTGAGGAGGTGCAAATAATTACAGCTGCAGTGCACATGCAAATTATTTATGATAACCGCTCCCTCGTAGCTGTCTCGCAAGTGATATAAAAGCAGGACGCACAGTTGTCACAGTCTATTTGCGGGGATTGTGGTAGTATGGTAGTGGTAGTATGGTAGTGGTAGTAACTAAGTGTGTTCTGCAGCAGCAGATGAGACCCGCACGTACAGCTGACGGATTTTGAGCTAGGCCAGTGTGTTGGACGTTTCATGTTGGACGTTTCGTGTTGGACGAAATGCGAGTACCGTGAGGCGGGTATGGCGCCAGTGGGAAGTCCTAACGCACCGACGTGAAGTGTCTGGAACCCACGGATGTACGAACGCACGGGAAGACCATCATCTCGAAACGAACAGCCCAATCCCTATTGTTAGCACCATAGCTGGTGTCTGCATCACATCAGTGGTTGTCTGCATCACATCAGTAGTTGTCTGTAGACTCTGTCCGACTCAGTTTGCTTCAGAGATACCTCGTCGTTAGGCTTCCGTTGCTTCGATTTCCCTTGACGTCAGCGGCTGCAATGACACGAAGAGTGTATCGAGTTTTCAGAAGAGTCTCAGTCAGGGCCGTCCGTAACTAGCGTAAATTCTAGGGGAAGCTACTAGCAATGCAGGTGAGGCTAGAAATTTTTTAGTTACTTCGCTAAATTACTTTTAACCAAACATAGCTGTATTTATTGAAAAGTTAATAAGCACAGCAGTACTGTTTTAAGTATATATATATATATATGTAAGGTCAGGTGATGCGTAACATCACAGCCTCTCCTTGACAAATGTCAACCCCGCCTTCTCGTGGTACATCCTGTTCCCACTAAAGGGGCTCTGACGACCGCCAATAGCGGTATAACTATACCATCGGGATTAGAGGAAATGCTATCCCACACTCACCAACCCGCTTGGCCAGCGTGGTGAGTTATGGCCAAACCCCTCCAAAATGACTCCACAACTTAAATCTTGGCCCTCAGTCTCCGGCAGCTGGAATGTACCTGGCCAAGGCAGCGGCCAGTGCGACATGAAGGCAGAGGGTGCTAAGAATCCCCGGAGGACCGGACTAGGCTGCCATCTGATGCTGACCTTGGCTACGTATAACGGACGCTCCCTATCTTCTGATTCAAGGCTTCTTGAATTGGAAGAGGAACTACAAAGGATCAAGTGGGACATCGTCGGGCTAAGTGAGGTAAGGAGAAAAGGAGAAGATCTCATTGAACTGAAAAGTGGACATCTCTTCTACTATCGTGGGACAGATACTGGCAGAACTAGTGGTGTTGGATTTATAATAAACAAGAAACTGAAGGATAAAGTTGTAGAAGTTGAACGTTCCTCTGACAGAGCTGCACGACTCGTTATCCAACTCTAGAGAAGATACCAGGCTCAGATTATTCAAACTTATGCACCCACCACAAGTCATGCTGAAGAAGAAATTGAAGAATTTTATGAGGAAATTCGTGATCTAAATAATAAAGGTAAGCGGCACTTGAAGGTAATTATGGGAGATTTCAATGCAAAAATAGGGCAACGGCAACAGAATGAAACTTCAGTAGGTAAATTCGGTCACGGCAACAGAAACCAGCGTGGAAATACGCTCGTAGAGTTTGCGGAGGCAGAAGGGTTTTTCATCTTGAACTCCTTTTTCAAGAAAAAGCCACACAGGAAATGGACATGGAAACATCCAAATGGGACGACAAGTGAAATTGATTTTATTATGTGTAACAAAAAATTCGTCATAGAAGACTGCAGTGTGCTAAACAAGTTCAACACAGGCAGTGACCATAGATTGGTGAGATGTAAGATGCACCTCAACACTAAACTCGAACGTAGCAAGCTCATAAGACAAACAAAATGTATTGACATAACCAACCTTAAAAAACACCATAATACCTTCAAATTGGAACTCAAGAAAAGGTTCTCTGCTTTAGAAGGCCTAACATCGGAAGAAGTGGATATTTCTGAAGTTAACAGAAAAGTAACCAAAGCTCTTATGGAAACAGCAACAAAATTAGCTGGGCCTAAGAACAAATTGCATGTGAACAAATTATCAGGAAAAACCAAAATGTTGATGCAAAAAAAGAGTGATGAGGACAACTAAAGAAGATGTGACTTCCAAAGTGGAATATATAGAGCTATGCAAGACAGTACGAAAACGTACCACTGAAGACGTAAGGAAATTCAACTGTGAACTAGTAAGGAAAGCAATTGAAAACAACCAAAGCCTAAAGATAGCAAAGGGACATCTCAGTAAGGGGAAAAAACAGATTATGGCACTGAGAAAAGAAGATGGTTCTGTAACAAGAAATAGAGGCGAAATTTTGACAAGAGTGAAAGATTTCTACTCCAAATTATATGAAAGGGATGATACATGTACTCCAGACATCATGAAAGGTACCAGTACCAGAGTTCTTCCAGTCCTTCCAGCAGAAGTTGCACATGCAATCAAGAACACGAAGCGGGGAAAAGCTCCAGGAGAAGATGGAATTACTGTAGACATCATACAAGAAGCAAGTGGAGAAATCGAAACAGTACTCGCCCAAATTTTCACTCGATGCCTTAATGAAGGGAAAATTCCTGAGGATTGGAACAACGCTAGAATGATCTTGCTACATAAAAAAGGTGACATTGAGGATCTCAGGAACTACAGACCTATCGGCCTCCTATCAGTGGTTTATAAAATCTTCACTAAAGTTCTTTCACACCGCTTGAAGGTGACACTGGACATGGCTCAACCGAGAGAACAAGCTGGATTCAGGAGTGGCTACAGCACAATAGATCATATCCACGTACTGAGAGAACTAATTGAAAGAGCGAGGGAATATGAACTTCCATTGTGCATGGCTTTTATCGATTATGAAAAAGCCTTTGATTCGGTGAAACCATCAGCAGTTGCAATGGCTCTGAAATCCTGCGGTATTGAAGATGCATACATTAATATTATTAATAACATCTATGAAAATGCAAGTGCAAAGATTCGGCTGTTTGAAAATACAACACACATAAAAATTGGAAAAGGAGTGAGACAAGGTGACACCATATCTCCGAAGCTCTTTAATGCCACATTGGAAAATGTCTTTCAATCACTGAACTGGGAAAACAAAGGGATAAAGATTAATGTAGATTATCTAACCCACCTTCGTTTTGCTGATGACATAGTCATTTTTGCAACTACCCCATCAGAGCTACAGAGTATGATCCAGGAACTTGCTGGCAAGAGTAAACAAGTGGGATTAAAAATGAACTTTCAGAAGACAAAAGTGATGTACAATGCTTTTACAAGAAATGAAGATTTATCAATTGATGGAGAAAAGCTGGAGATAACAGACACGTACGTTTACCTTGGACAGCAGATATCAAGTGAGGGTCACATTGGTGAACAAATTAATCGGCGTACAAAACTTGCCTGGAGAGCTTTTGGAAGAAACAGCATAATTTTCAAGAGCAATATGCCATTATGTCTTAAAAGAAAAGTGTTTGATCAATGCATCCTTCCAGTGCTTACGTATGTTGCAGAGACGTGGACCTTAGCTAAAAGAGACATACAAAGGCTGCAGACAACTCAAAGGAGCATGGAGAGGTGCATGCTTGGTGTAACCAGGAGAGATAAGAAGAGGAACACGTGGATCCAAAAAATGACAAGAGTGGAAGACATCATGATCAGAGTTAAATCCTTGAAATGGCAATGGGCTGAGCATACTGCCAGAAGGACAGACCATCGATTGACAGCCGAAATTTTAGATTGGATTCCAAGGGACAGGAAAAGACCCAGAAGAAGACCACTTGGAAGATGGGTGGATGAAATTCGAAAGTATGCGGGAGTGACATGGAGGAGACTGGCGCAAGACAGACCGTTGTGGAGGAAACTTGGGGAGACCTTCGTCCAGCAGTGGATTGATAATGGTTGATAATGATGCTGATGATGATATATATATATATATATATATATATATATATATATATATATATTGATAATGGTTGATAATGATGATGATGATGATATGTATATATATATCAATCCACTGCTGGACGAAGGTCTCCCCAAGTTTCCTCCACAACGGTCTGTCTTGCGCCAGTCTCCTCCATGTCACTCCCGCATACTTTCGAATTTCATCCACCCATCTTCCATGTGGTCTTCTTCTGGGTCTTTTCCTGTCCCTTGGAATCCAATCTAAAATTTCGGCTGTCCATCGATGATCTGTCCTTCAGGCAGTATGTCCAGCCCATTGCCATTTCAGGGATTTAACTCTGATCATGATGTCTTCCACTCTTGTCATTTTTCGGATCCACGAGTTCCTCTTCTTATCTCTTATGGTTACACCAAGTATGCACCTCTCCATGCTTTTTTGAGTTGTCTGCAGCCTTTGTATGTCTCTTTTAGTTAAGGTCCACGTCTCTGCACCATACGTAAGCACTGGAAGGATGCATTGATTAAACACTTTTCTTTTAAGACATAGTGGCATATTGCTCTTGAAAATTATGCTGTTTCTTCCAAAAGCTCTCCAGGCAAGTTTTGTACGTTGATTAATTTCTTCATCAATGTGACCCTCACTTGATATCTGCTGTCCAAGATAAACGTACGTGTCTGTTATCTCCAGTTTTTCTCCATCAATCGATAAATCTTCATTTCTTGTAAAAGCATTGAACATCACTTTTGTCTTCTGAAAGTTCATTTTTAATCCCACTTCTTTACTCTTGTCAGCAAGTTCCTGGATCATACTCTGTAGCTCTGATGTGGTAGTTGCAAAAATGACTACGTCATCAGCAAAACGAAGGTGGGTTACATAATCTCCATTAATCTTTATTCCCTTGTTTTCTCAGCTCAGCGACTGAAAGACACCCTCCAATGTGGCATTAAAGATCTTCGGAGATATGGTGTCACCTTGTCTCACTCCCTTTCCAATTTTTACGTGTGTTGTATTTTCAAACAGCCGAATCTTTGCACTTGCATTTTCATAGATGTTATTAATAATATTAATGTATGCATCTTCAATACCGCAGGTTTTCTGAGCCATTGTAACTGCTGATGGTTCCACCGAATCAAAGGCTTTTTCATAATCGATAAAAGCCATGCACAATGGAAGTTCATATTCCCTCGCTCTTTCAATTAGTTCTCTCAGTACGTGGATATGATCTATTGTGCTGTAGCCACTTTTGAATCCAGCTTGTTCTCTAGGTTGAGCCATGTCCAGTGTTACCTTCAAACGGTGTGAAAGAACTTTAGTGAAGATTTTATAAACTACTGATAGGTCTGTAGTTTCCGAGATCCTCAATGTCACCTTTCTTATGTAGCAGGATCATTGTAGCGTTGTTCCAATCCTCAGGAATCTTTCCTTCATTAAGGCATCGAGTGAAAATTTGGGCGAGTACTGTTTCGATTTCTCCACTTGCTTCTTCTATGATGTCTACAGTAATTCCATCTTCTCCTGGAGCTTTTCCCCGCTTCATGTTCTTGATTGCATGTGCAACTTCTGCTGGAAGGACTGGAGGAACTCTGGTACTGGTATCTTTCATGATGTCTGGAGTGCATGTATCATCCCTTTCATATAATTTGGAGTAGAAATCTTTCACTCTTGTCAAAATTTCGCCTCTATTTCTTGTTACAGAACCATCTTCTTTTCTCAGTGCCATAATCTGTTTTCTTCCCTTACTGAGATGTCCCTTTGCTATCTTTAGGCTTTGGTTGTTTTCAATTGCTTTCCTCACTAGTTCACAGTTGAATTTTCTTACGTCTTCAGTGATACTTTTTCTTACTGTCTTGCATAGCTCTATATATTCCACTTTGGAAGTCACATCTTCTTTAGTTGTCCTCATCTCTCTTCTTTTTTGCATCAACATTTTCGTTTTTCCTGATAATTTGTTTACATGCAACTTGTTCTTTGACCCAGCTAATTTTGTTGCTGTTTCCATAAGAGCTTTGGTTACTTTTCTGTTAACTTCAGAGATGTCCACTTCTTCCGATGTTAGGCCTTCTAAAGCAGAGAACCTGTTCTTCAGTTCCAACTTGAAGGTATTATGGTGTTTTTTAAGGTTGGTTATGTCAATAGATTTTGATTGTCTTATGAGCTTGCCACGTTCAAGTTTAGTGTTGAGGTGCATCTTACATCTCACCAATCTATGGTCACTACCTGTGTTGAACTTGTTTAGCACACTGCAGTCTTCTATGACGAATGTTTTGTTACACATAATAAAATCAATTTCACTTGTCGTCCCATTTGGATGTCTCCATATCCATTTCCTGTGTGGCTTTTTCTTGAAGAAGGAGTTCAAGATGAAAAACCCTTCTGCCTCTGCAAACTCAACGAGAGTATTTCCAATATACATATATATATATATATATATATATTGTCTTTTTTTACTGAAATAACTCAAAAGCTGGTTAACTGATCAAAACAAAATTTGATATTTTTAAGCTTTGTTTAAAAAAGGTTTATAGTCGATATGAATTACTGAAGTAGATAGCCGATTTACTTGAAATTGAACCTTTATATAATGCGATACGGTTGTTTGCTTCCGGTGATTTTAAAATGAAATTCGGACAATATGTTTTTGAGAACTCCAAACGAAAATCATCCACTGAAGGCAGAAGACAACATGCTGAATAATTTTCATACGATGAATAGTTAATTAACTGTTAATTTAAAACTGTAATGGAAACTCATCGGAATTTGATTTATTCCACAGAGAAACATGTTTTTAAATTCATACAAGTGTCTGTAAATGCCACATATGTCTGATAATGGTATCTTTTGCTTTACGTTTTTTTTGTGTCTAAACTTCTGAGACTTGTTGATAGTCCTCCTTTCACGCGATAACTATGTAAGCTATACTTACTGCAAGTATGGTTTTCTATTGCATAGTGTGTCACAGTTTGAAATGTTTCACATGCTTTGTAGTGTTTGTGTTCCTTTCCTTCTTTTTTTACGTTTCAGCGTTGATATTTTTAATTCTGTGAGAACACTTCAATGTTGTAAAACTTCTAATTTCCATATTATAGATTGATGGACATGATCATGAGTCAATCAGATGTTTTAAGGACTTTTCTTCTCATGTCAGTGGATATTGAAATTTTTTCATTAGTTTTTTTTTTTTTTTTTCTTTTTACAAATATGTGATTATTATTATAATACTACGTTTGTTCAATCTTTCGTACAGGAGGCTCAGAAAATTTCAGGAGGCTCCCAAGCTACAGCCCTGATAGCAGTTCAACTTAATGACCCACGATTGACGTATCTTTGTACTGCGGCACCGTGATGAACGATTGCTGATGGCATGCATTATGTAGCATCATACATGCCCAACACCGGGCGTTTTGATATGGTGTGTTTCTGGATTTCATTCGCGTACCCGCCTGCTACACATTAAAAGAATCATGACCAGCCAGCGGTACATCGCGGAAGTTATGGAAGCTGAAGTGCTGCAATATTTGCAGACGGTCACCGGTGTCATATTTCAACAGGACAATGCCCGACCACATGTGGCTGGAAATCTCTGACTGTTTCAGGATGCCGTATATGTACCACGTGTTTCTTATCCAGCGCGTTCGCCTGATATGTCGCTCATTGAACAAGTGGGAGATATCGACGCAAGACACCTGACCCGCCAGGCTCAGGCGTCTTGCGACCGGCGGGGTCTGTTACCATCTTGGGTAAGAGGCTCCGCTGAGAGTTACCCAAGATGAACTTTGGGTAGGAATCAAGACAGCGTGGAATGACCTGCCGAAATAAGACAACCAGAACCTCTGGCAGTCGATGCCACGTCGTGTGCAAATCGTTACCTCCGCTCATAGTAGGTGCCCAAGGTACTGAGTAATATGTACTCCACATACTTACAGGTCTGTACTTCTGATCATTTACGTGTTGTATCATAAGTAATATCTTATATATAAAACACAGAACGTCTGTTTGTCTGAAGCAGCAAAAACTCTCGAACGCCGAACTGTGGCATCGCAAAATTTGCATAGCTCATTAATACTGGAATTTCTAGGTAAACGCAACTATTCTAAGATGTCTACGTTGTTTAGTTCGCGAGTTATGAATTAATTAATAAGCTAATCAAGGAAGTCAGAGTCGTTTGCTACGTCATCTTGTTCCAAATCTGAAAGCACGTGACTGCATTCATCGTCCCGGCACATCCACAGGTTTTTCTATTCTTTGAGAGCTGTGCATAAAAAAATGCAAAAACGAACTTTGCGAAATCTTAACGAAACGGGCTGAAATTTTTATATACACTGTGAATTGGTAATAAGAGGAGTCCCTCAAAATTTCACCGGAATCCGGTCAAAACTTTTTTAAATAGGCATGACATTTTTAATTCATCGGTAAACAGAAATATACACGCAGAAACGGTTAATAAAATTTTGACGGCCAAGTTAAAAAGTTATTTACCGATTCAGGCGAAATTTGGAGGTCATGTTCCTATTAACGGTTTATGGTGTTCAATAAAATTTCAGCCAGTTTCATAAAATATTCGTAAAGATAAGTTTTTAACTTTTTTATCCCAGAGATTCGCCCCTTAAAGACGTCTGAAACTGAAAGCGCGTGATGCATTTGATCGTCGATAACAAATTGTTTACGAATTTTGTTCAGTCAGTGTCTTAATGATGTGTCTCCTGGACGCGTATTAAATAATTCGTAACGCTTTTGGTCCGTTTGATTCTACAGATTCCATACATTCTGTACCGGGCAAAGCCGGGCAGTAAAACTAGTACTCTATAAATCTCATTTCAATATCTCAGGTCTTTCTTGGTGTTGCATTTTCAACAGACAGCAGTGTAGATGAAAACGAACCTTGCTTTCTGGAGAGCATATTGTGAACGGATGAATCCACAAATTTTGAAGATGACAATCCGATTTTTTGCGTAAATGTGACAAGGATGGTAAGTCAGATAATATTTGAAAACTTGAAAATTTTCATCGTCCTGGAGCGGGACTCGAACCCGCGTCTCCCAGAAAACGCCTAGGTATGCTAACCACTACACCACCCAGAACGACCAAGTTTCAAGTTTCCGATCAATTTGAATTTAGTCGTTCTGGGTGGTGTAGTGGTTAGCATACCTAGGCGTTTTCTGGGAGACGCGGGTTCGAGTCCCGCTCCAGGACGATGAAAATTTTCAAGTTTTCAAATATTATCTGACTTACCATCCTTGTCACATTTACGCCAAAAATCGGATTGTCATCTTCAAAATTTGTATTATATGGCGTAATCCCGTATTTCTTTCATGATTCCGCTTCTCCGGGCAAACACGGGATAAGATTCTTAACCTCCAGATTCGCTAAACATGAATGCCGGTTGCTTCGACTAGCGAATCCTGTGATGGTTAAATTCAAATTGATCGGAAACTTGAAACTTGGTCGTTCTGGGTGGTGTAGTGGTTAGCATACCTAGGCGTTTTCTGGAAGACGCGGGTTCGAGTCCCGCTCCAGGACGATAAAAATTTTCAAGTTTTCAAATATTATCTGACTTACCATCCTTGTCACATTTACGCCAAAAATCGGATTGTCATCTTCAAAATTTGTATTATATGGCGTAATCCCGTATTTCTTTCAGGATGAATCCACTTTCACATATGACGGCTGTCATAGTAAGCACAACTACCTTCAGTTAAGCATGGACAATCCCGACGAATACAGAAAATCCATCATGTTCGTTGAATGTCTGGTGTGACAACTTCAATGACACTCTCATCGTACCAGTGTCGTTTCACGGCACTCTCACTGGACAACGGAATCTGCAGTTGTTTCGCGATACATGCCATAATTTTGAATGACGTTCCTCTTCATTCACATTTTGGCATGTGGTTTCAAACCGACAGCGTTTTGCACACTGCAAACAATCTATCAGAGCGCGCGCGCGCGCACGATTTCTTCCCCTTCAAATTCTTCAGAAACATCGTGGGCTACGGCAGTCCGGTCGAGTGACCCAAATGTCAGATCACTAGACCAAACCACACTGAATTATTTGATATGGAGTTACCTTGAATCCAAGAACTCCCCTATCCCAGCAGGTGATGTGAAGGATTTGCAAGAACGTTTTCCTCAAGCTTGCAGACAGTTGTCAGCACTGATGTTTGAAATAACCCCCCACTACGTCACATCCACGCATGTAATGTAGCTGTTTGTAGGCGCGTGGAATACGCTGAACTGTCACAAGTATGTTTATTACTTGCAGTGTTCGAAACCAGCGTTTATGTTGGAGCAACATGTGGCTGTACGTAGTGGTTTGCATAAGTTGATTCTATGATGTGAGTGTTTTAAGTGTCTCTAAATGATTCTCAGTCTTTCATCTGTACGTCTTGTTTACCCATTACACTCCCACAATAATACTATTTCTTCATCACTCAAATAAAGATACATCCCAACATTGGTCTAGCCTAAATCCCTTGGCCTACAACTATATACGTATATATAATTGTTGTCAACCGTTATCAGTCAACTGCGGGATGAAGGTCACCCCAAGTTTCTTCCCCACTCTCTGTCTTGCTTGAGCCAGTCTGCTCCATGTCACTCCAGCATGCTTTCTAATTTCATGCACCCATCTCCCACGTGGTATTCTTCTGTCCCTTGGAATCCAGTCTAGTATTTTAGTTGTTCATCGATGGTCCTTTTATCCATTGCCATTTCAGGGATTTAACTTTGATCACGATGTCTTCCACTCTTGTCATTTTTCTGATCCACGAGTTCCTCTTGTTATCTTTCCTGGTTATACCAAGCATGCACCTCACTACACTTTTTTTAGTAGTTTACAGCCTCTGAATGTCTTTTTTAGCTGAGGTCCATGTCTCTGATCCATAAGTCAGAACTGGAAGAATGCATTGATTAAACACTTCTCTTTTAAGACGTAAAGATAGTTTGCTCTTGAAAATTGTACTGTTTTTTTTTTTCAAAGGTTCTCCAACCAAGTCTTCCTTATACGCCGATTAATTTATTCATTATTATGACCCTATCTTGATATCTGTTGCCCAAGGTAAATATAGGTATCGGTTATCGCTAAAACTTCATTTCTCGTAAAAGCATTGTACATCAATTTTGTGTCTTGAAAGCTTTTTTATAGATTATGTTCCCTATTTTTCGAAAAATCGGCTTTGAAAAATTATTTTCGCGTTGGAAAGAATTCAAATAACGTGCTTTTTGCACCTGAAAATTGGGTGTCACCTTACTTTTTTATATTTCAAGATCAGATAAGTTTGGATTTTTTATATTATATCGTCAACATGACTCTAAATGTAAAAATGTCTGCCTTGAGATATAAATGACTTTGACTTTTTTTCCAAATATTTTGAGATTAATCCTTCATGAGAAAATTTCTCGCACGTGTTTTGTGTGAAACATTTTAGGCATAAGCGTTTTTTAGCCTGAATAAACCCTGCGGGTTATAGGAAAAGTTAGGTTCGCATCAACATCTCCGTCATGCCTCAGGAAGACTGGCTTCCTGCGACTCTTGAACAAATGACTCATGAAGTGATTAATTGGTGGGTCACGGTAAGGGACCGAACTCGTGTTCATACCAGGTCACTTCCCTACTCATCAGGCCGTTTGTCATTTAGATTGATGGGTTCCATGGAATGACGTCACACGGTCCGTTTCCAAAGCGGTTTCTTACGATGTTTGCTCACAGGCAACCACAGAAAATAAAATGTATCACCCGAGCAGCAACGGATTGTCAGACTGTTGAGACGTTTCCATTGTGAGATTTCACATTGTTTATAACGTGGGTTCAAACCAGTTTGCCAGTTGCAAACATTTTATCCACATTTTGGATTTATTGATATTTACAAGCAGTTTCGTTTCAAGGATAACTTGGATTTGAATCACATAAAAGAAAAAAAGAAAACTTTGGAATCAAAACAAAATTGCAATAACATCCTCCATTTACGCACTCTGAGAATTAAGTTCTAAACCTTCAACCTTTAAAAATAAATCTTTAGTAAAGTTGAACTTGAACATCCTAGGGTGGATGAGTGATCTGAGGCGGTGGCTTCTGAACATTCATCTGAGATGGCCCAGGGTTCGAGTCCCAGATGAACCATGGGAGACGTTTTTCTCTGATAGCTCTGTCCCTCCCCTGGAACCAGTTGCCTCAAATTAGGGATGGAACACTGCTTATAGCCCTTAGAATTGCGCAGAGGTTCTCGGGCCAAAAACAGAAATTAAAAACAAATTAATTGATATCGTTATTATTCCAATTTTAGCAAAAGTACTGAAGTTTGTGAAATTAAATCCTGCCGCCCCGGTGACGCAGTGGTCTAAGCGATGATCTCTGATCATTCGTCCGTAAGGGGTCCGGGTTCGAATCCCGGTGAGGCATGGATGTTGTGTTTGTCTTACGGCATTGGCTCTCTCCCTTCCCTGGAACCAGTGACCCTAAATTAGGGACGGGCGACTGCTTATAGCCCATTGAGTTGCTCACGGTGGTCGTTAAACCTCCAATCAAAAAAAATTAAATCCTGCAGCGGAAGTATAAAGAACATCAAAAAAAGAATCATCAAATACATTTGTCGAATGTAAAAGCTAACGGCATCTGGAAAAGTTTTTATGAATAGAATAACGGCATCAAATTCAGCTCAATTGATTTCAATTTTTTATATAATGTGGGTAAATTCACAAAATAGACTTATAGGAAATTAATGGAACCATCTGATAAGACTGAATCTTTAACACTGTTTGGAAATATTCGCATAACTCTCTCTCAAAACTTTCTGACATCATCTATAAAGATGATGGAATGAACTTATCGGATGCTGGCTGCAACACTGAGTACTGAAACTGACTGAAAGCAACAAAATTCTTATTTGAATTGCAAACGTTTATAGAATTGGTCAATTTCAGTGATATCCAACTTCAACAAAGTCGGGGGCAAAGATTTTCCATATAGATAGCAGGGCACATTTTTTTTTCAAGTTATATAAATAAGATGATGTAAATATAAGGATGTCTTGCTTAATTTAAATAACTCTTAAGATCTTTTAATTAATATTGCAATTTTGAAAAAAACAAATTTAGATTTAATAAGATCCCTACGGTTGCGCTAAGAGTCGACTAAAATTTGTTCCCTGTCCATTTCGATGCTTGTCGTTCAACAACAAACTAACTTTTTTTTTAAAGAGTAGAGTCATTCATAATATTCTAGTGCTTTGACTTTATGTATTTGTCGTAAAATGCCTTTTCGTATATGTAAGTACTTCCAAACATCGAAATATCATTTAATCTCAAAGCTCTAATATTTGGGTATCTCTGAGAGAGAAAAAAAATTAAACAATTCTCCTCCGGTTACCGTCGAGCCCTGATAAGTTAATACTTGAAGTTCACATGATTCCATTTAGTAAATAGAGTTGGTGCTTTCAATGTCAACATCTAATGGATTGCTGAACAAACGTATGCTTGGTTTGAGTTCATCAAATTGTGTATGCCTCTTATCATAATTCTTAATAAGTGTGCCTAGCTGAGGAATAAAGACCGTAAAAACATCTGTAGTTTAACCAAGTATTGTTATTTCATCAAAATTCTCCTTGCGCGGTTCGAAATGAGTCAAACTGTTTCTTTCTATGTTTAATTTTTGCAATGGTAGCTTGTCAGAAAAACCAGCTATATGACTGTAAAGAATACAGATATTTTGGTTTTCTCTTGTAGAGGAATATTAAATGCATTCAAATGCTGCATGATATCAGTTGGGAAAGCTAGTGAGCTAAGAAAAGAAACATCACTGAGACATTTAGTATAACATTTCGTTTCTTCCAATAAAACTAAATAAAATTAGCTTTGAATTCGGAAAAATCTCACTAAACATTTTCGAGGGCTCAACCAACACATTCGATTGTGCAGAAGCAACTCAACGTGTTCGGCATCAAGTTTATCTGAAACGGTTTTGAATTTTCTATGCGGAACAGCACGGTTTTCCACCCCTAATTAAGTTCATTATTTTCACTTACTCGTCCATTGTATTTGATATTTCAAGCAAAAACCCACATAAATATTGTTGGTGTACAATGCAATATAACATTTCAGATTTGTAATCCTCTCGTTTTGTCAGAAACGAAATTTTGTTTATTCTTCACTTGCAGTGCGCAAAATTTTGTTCCAAGGAAAGCATGAGGCCCGAAAGCATATCTAACATCAAATGACAAAATTTATGGAACAGAATCCTAAATTAAAATGCGGAAAATAATTAACAGAATGCGTTGCAAAACAATTTCTGAAATTCACGAGCCACTTTTCCGTCATTCCTTTCGTGATTTAATGAAGCATTCTTCTGGTAAAACGTTTTTTCGTAAAATGACAGAGAGAACCTGAATTTCATAGATTGTTCGTACGCCAAGAGAATTATGAATTTTGAGAAACCTTTCAGCAATTTCTTTCTTATATTGACAGTAAATTACCCTTTTTCAAGAGGTGTTAACGGAAAATTCTGAAATTTCATAAACCTTTCCGCAATTCCTTTTCTTATTTTAACGGAAAAACTCCGTTCTCACTTTTTCCGTATCCATATGACGAAAAATTTCTGGTAATAGGAGAGATTCAAGGAAATTCTTGGGGGTTTCGTTAACTGTTAAATTTCTATAGTCTGGCGAAGTATTTGATTTTAAAGTTCTGTAGCCAGATCGGATATTGAGGATAGCATATCGCATGAATTTTGGCTACTGTGTCACAAGATATTTCTTCTCCTTTCTCCCATTTTGTGCACCAACTATTTATTACACATTGTGTTACCGTAAGAAACCTGGTACTTAATTTATTGCATAGGTGATTGTATGATGTCTATGTATCAGTATGTGGAGTCCTTAAGACAAAAGCTATATAGCTATCTAGAGTAAATTGTATATTTAGAAGTTCTGTGAAATAATATCATAAAATAGTACAGATCTTCTCTTAAAGATAATTGAAAGTTATTGTCAGTTGAAGAAAAGATCTGAAACTCCAAATCATTATGTTCCTTCGAAAAATCACGATGAAAAACAAAATATATAATTTGTAACAAAACCTCGCACAAAAAATAAAATGAAATTATTAGAAACGTATTCAAAAAAATAACAAGCTCTAATTAGAAATAAAATGACTAAATCACTCGCATCAATGAAAAAAAATCACCATCGCGCAATTAAGCTTTACCTTGAACTTGAGCCTGGTTCCTGTCGTGTTCTGGCTCAGTGGTTAAGACGCGCGGATTCAACCTAAAAGCCCTGGTTTCGATCCTCACTGCCGACGCAAAAATATTCTCTCGCGTACGGGCTGAAACATTCAGCGTGTTGGATTTTGCGAAATGTCAGTCTAAATACTGAAAAACGATCATCATCATGAGGAATTTCCACTACTAAGCAGATTTCTTCGACCAATATAGTTCAGCCAGAGTTTTCCTCCACTTCTCTCTATCCAACCAAGGCCATCACTTCATCCAGTCCATTGTTTTTTAAACTTGATTTAATCTCCTCCATCCACTTTCTCCTTGGTCTTCCTCTTTCCTGTAGCATCCCACTCCATCAGAATTTTAGGGAGTCTTACGGATAACATTCTCCTTACATGGCTGCGAGCCATTGTCATCTCCGCATCTGAATAGTTTGAAGAATGTCTACTTTAACACTCCTAATATCTCGAATTTTTGTATTACGCACTTTTTCACATCTGGATTTTCTTGCAGAACGTCTCCAAAGGCCCATCTCTGTAGCCAATAATCTTTGTTGGTGCCTTTTTATTTAGTGTCCACGTTTCCGCACCATATAAAATGTTACTCCGTGCAATCGCAGAAAAAATGTGTCTTTTTTTACTCTTGGAAAGACATTGCTGCTCCAAAGAATGGGATTCAAAACAAAAAAAGTTTTTCTGCCCTCTGCAATTCTCCGATCAATGTCATGATGGCATGCACCATCCTGATGTATTATGGATCCGAGGTATTTAAATTCCTCAACTGTTCTCAATGTAATATTATCGGTTATTTCAATTAAGTCTCTGGGATCATAGGACAAATGTTCACTTTTATTTTCGTTAATTTTAAGTCCACAACGTTCATGCTCAGGGATCAGTTTACGAAAAATATAAGCTACGTCCTCCTTATTTTCTGCCAGGATGACTTGATCATCCGCAAAGGGCAATTGGTGCACAAAATCATTATGAATACGTAATCCCAAATTTCTGCACTTCGCTGACCATTCTCTGAGACAAACTTCAATATGATATAAATCTTAAATAATGTAGGGGACGTACAGCATCCCTGTAACAGACCTTTACTGCTCACAAAGACATCTGATAGTCCTTGTCCACACTTGATAATACATTTATTGTCACTATATATCTCTTGAATAACACTGATTATATCTTCAGCATATGCCTTTTCTGAAATACGGAAAAATGAACTTTTCTGAAATAAACGGAATTACTAACTACGGAAAATATCTGTAAATACGGAAATTGAAAAAAAAAAGGGGGGGGGGCTTTTAAAAAATGGAAATTGCGTTAAAACACGGACAGTAACCGGTAACTTTGCTGCACGGTATTTTCAGAAATTTTGCGTGAATTCACACCACTTATTTTTTACAGTGTAGCTCCGAATTCCGGACTATACTCGGGTCTACTTTATAAACATCATTAGCAAACAATTTATGGATCAAAATTTGGATAAACCAAACTGACAGTAGTTTGAATTATCACTTGGATAACCAATTGTTTTGTGCCACTTCATCGGCATCATTTCGGTGACCTCTTAGATACTTAAAAATGCATAATGCCACCGAAATCTGGCATTCAGATTTATTGCCTTCGTATTTCCTTATGTTTTATGAAACTTGGCAACGTTGGGAAAATAGAAAGAAAAGGAGGAACGGAAAAACAAGAGAGACTTCGAATGTCAGTTCATTGCAACTTTTGGCACATTTCACAGATTTGTTACATCATAATTGCTCTTCTTTTTTGAATATTTCTGCTGTCGAGAAAGATTTAAAAAAGTGGAGCAATTATGATTTGGGGAAAACCCCGGCTGTCAAGCTATCGTTTCAATTTCGTTTGATTTTCTGTGGACGCAATACTGCGGTGATGATTGACGTAAGAGAATTTCACCGATAACCGATTTGATTGACGTGTGTGCGTCCTCGTGTAAGCGGGCGCCATCGGATCCGAGCCCGGTACCCGCCGACGACATGGGTCAGCTCCCGACCCTGGCTTCTCAGGACTCGTGGCGTGCACGTGAGCAGCCTCCGTGTTTTGACGATGTGGGCCAACAGCAAGGATATTTTACACGAACGACAACCACTCTGGCGAGGCTTTACCAAAACAGAGACGAGCATCTAATTACAAACCATATCTGGCATCACGATCTCCCTCAGCTTCATAATTAAGATACCGATTTTTTTTTAACCTCGGTTTTCTTTCCCATACAATTCTCTGTACGAGGAATTTTCCATAAACAGTGTCGAAGATCTTGAAATAAACGGTCTAAAGAGATAATACATTATCCCGTTCAGTCATATATTACATTATACTTATTTTTGTTTAGGTTTAACAACAACCGTGTGCAACTCAATGGACTATAAGCAGTGCCCAGTCCCTAATTTAGGGCCACTGGTTTCAGGACAGAAAGAGAGCAATGGTATAAGGCAAACACCCCACCCATGTCTAAGGCGGGATTCGAAACCGTATCCATTTCGGACTAATGGATAAAGGCCAGCGCCTCATTCCACTCGGCCACCGGAGTATTATATTATATTATATTATATTATATTATATTATATTATATTATATTATATTAAAGTTTCCATAACTTTGCCTGCATCGAAGAATAAAATAATTTGCAAAACACACCTGAAAGCAAATTGTTTCTAGTTTTATCTCTCTCTCGCTCTCTCTGTAGCACTGTTTCTTTTTTTCTTTTTTACCGGCTATTTTTGCTTTTTCAGAGCATTTAAGTCACTAAAGAATGTAAATTATGCAGAGAAGGGCTGATAGTGCAAGATAAGATGTAGGATGAAGATTCATTACACGTTACAGAAACGAAACATAGCACCGAAATTGAATTTCGAACCGGATGAAAAATGTTAACTGTGACTGGTTCCACTAATTTCAGGCCGTGAACTGAATAGATTCACTACACTTTACAGGAAGGAAGCATCGCACAGAAATTGAATTTCGAGCCGGATGAAAAGTGTTAAGTGTGACTGTTGCCGTTAATTTTATGCCGCGAACTGGAAGACCTGGGTTAACAGTGCATGCTTCACAAAACCTATGACGAGCAAT
Source organism: Macrothele yani (assembly GCA_039090855.1). Classification (NCBI taxonomy): domain Eukaryota; kingdom Metazoa; phylum Arthropoda; class Arachnida; order Araneae; family Macrothelidae; genus Macrothele; species Macrothele yani. Next base: position 71,801,354 of record CM077030.1, on the reverse strand, counting down.
TTACCCTTTCTTTTGCTGAAGACATTTAGTAAGATAAATAAACGGTAAAAGGAGGATTAGATATGCTAAAAGTAAAGTGAATTACCTTTCAAATACTGGCTCTTTTTATGGTGGATAGAACTGAAGTTATTAAAAGTGCACAAGGACTTTAAATAACTCCTTGAATTGTGCAAGAATCGGTAACGTGCGACATTTTCTTCTCATTCAAAAAATTAACTCTGTTAACGACATTCAATGTATTAGTAAGTCTTTACAGTATTTATTGAATAAAAGAGGGATTACCACTACAAACATCGGATAAGGTGTCGGCATTTTTCCACCCAAAAGAAGGTGTTGTGACGTAATTGCCAGCAGGACGCACACGACATAAAGGCAGATAGCAGTAAGAACAAACGCCCGCGTAGCTCAGTTGGTAGAGTGACTTATTCCGGAATGAGGGGATCCGGGTTCGAATCCTGGCGTGGACAGAAATGACGGAGAAATTTACTTCGTTATAGTGTTATTACATAATCATGTGGAAATTACAATTCATTGGTATACGAAATCTTAAAACTAAGGTTAATTGTAGCAACCAAAATGCTTCTCATAAAAACAGGATACGATAAGAGAAATTAATATTTTTCAGTAGGTTGTTTAAAGTGGAGATGCTGTAAAACTCCGATTATCCGAATTAATTCGCGACAGACGTGGCTCGGATAATCAGAAATTTTGATAAATGGATTAAGGAAAAACACATTGTTATCCACTAAAAACACTATTATAATGTTCGTACAGTTATAGTAATAAAAAGAAACTGCAAAACTTTCCCCGAGAAAACGACCATGAGAGCTGATTCTCCGAGTTGAAAGGGGTTACGTTACAGAATGAGCCATTTCTCGGTTGCGGTGATTCGGGTAAGGCAGTTAGGCTAATAACGATTCAGATAACTGACGTAATGTTGTTTAGTCGCAAATGAAACATACATTTATATCTCCTAAGAGTAAACTGCACATTATTGGAAGCAAAACAAAATGCCCGAAAGCAGTTCTTCGTGAAACCAGCTCCTCGGAGCAGAGATAATCATTTTTTAAAAGGCACTGCTTATGGGGACTCGGTATCCTTAAAACTTTTTTTTTGTTTAAGAACTTAGCTTCTGTTTTTTATAAATTTTTATAAGTAGGGCGATACTATGAACTGATTTTGACAAAAAAAAAGCATGTTGTGTTTACAATTTTTGAAATTTATTTTTTTTTTAAATTGAAGTTACTTAAAAAATATTTCTTCTTTATTTTTAATCATTTTGCAATTATTGTTTTAGATTGTTTACGAGTATATATTCTTTAACTTTAGGGATTTGATTTTAAATAAACAAAATAGTTTAGCAGGAAAAAAATAAAAACCACATAAATGTGTACAAAATCAGGAAAAACATAAGTATATTTTACATTTTAACTTTTAAATTTTTGTTTTTATTTTATTGCAAATTCCATTCCTAAATCTATCAACTGGGTGCTAAGGAAACTACCAAAAAAATTCCAAGTGATTTGATAAATCTATGTTCAAGTTTTAGTACTTTTAATGGAGTGACTTATGAGGAAAATGCTAACAGAGATAAATGAATTTAAAGATTTCATTCTTTCAAAAATGTTGTATAACCACAATCAGTTTCCCTTATGATTTTTTGTGCATTCATAATACACATACCTACAGGTGTACAGCTACTATAGTAAGTCTTGATCACATTACCCACCTCAATCTAAGTTTTTACTCTACTAATTACGAGCAAAATCTCAAGAATTGAAAATAATGTCTAAAATAATTGTGGAAAAAGTGTTGTCAAAAATATTGTGTCCATGCTTTTTTGCACCATAAAAACATTCTGCAGGAGCACACTAATGCATAAAATAAGTATAGTGTCTGCATATATAGATTTGCCTATTTCACGATTTTTGCCTGTTTATCCAAAACTAGTTGTCACCTAAATCACAGAACTAGGAAAGTTTGGGGGGGAGGGGGAGAATAAACAGCTACATTTAAATTAATTAATTACTTAATGAGGAAGGGTTGTAGAGATTTTCAGATATTTAGGTAAGAGAAAAGAAAAAAGAAAAAAAAAACAGAAAAACCTGAAATTGTGTTTTGCAAAACTGCAGGTTCATGTACGAGGCAAAGTCAGGGGTTTGCGATCAGGAGGAAAAAGTAAATATAGTAGTGATGTATATTTCTTTTGAAATGTCATATTTATTCTATAAGATTCAATGGTCAACACCATCTTTGAAGTTTGCCTGTGTCATTTCAACAACTGATTTTTTTAGATAATACACAAATCACATATTTTTGAATAATGATGACCTACCTTGTTATGTTTTTTACACTGATAAATTGAATGCATATACCATTTCAAAATGCCACGCATATTTGACGCACAACAAACCTGCGGAAAATCTTTCTTCTTCGCAAAACAAGTGAGGCGTGTTGTGTGTCAAAAAAACGTAAACATTAAAGGAGGCGGGGCATATCCAGGGACATCTCAGTAGTAAAAATATTTTTACTCGTGTTACATGTATGCTTCCGATCAGCCCAAAATTTCGTCACAATATACTAGAGGTCCCAAAGCATATTTTAGGGTAAAAATTAGAAAATCGATATTTTTGTCAATTTTTGCTAAATGAAGGGTACCGAGTTCCCTTAAGAAAAGAAATAGTCGCAAAAAGAAGCATATATTTATTCTCCCTAGACGAAATCCCGTTATCGCACGGAGTGTAAAATTGGTGTAAGTGTTTAACCTAGAAAAAAGTATCTGATGCACAAGGAAGTTTAGTAGATGTTTTAAAAGGGGCAAAGCGAAAAGGAATTTTTAAATCAATTTTATAGAAAGGCCGAGGGTTAGAGTATTTATCTGCGCACCTAATGAGGAAATTGTGCTTTATTTATGTGGAAGACCGCCAAAAACTGTTCATCACAAAGAAAGGAATATGTAAAGAAATTTCTTCAATTGTATTTTTAGGAGCAATTACATGGAAGCCAACACACATGTAACTAAACAACCATGTACATTTAAATGCCCTAGTGCGCAAACTTATGCCTCACCTATTTTTTACGGAGAGGAGGGTATTTAACGACCACCTTGAGCAACTCAATGAAGGAGAGAGCCAATACCATAAGACAAACACAACATCCATGCCTCACCGAGATTCGAACCCGAATTCATCTCGGACGAATGGTCAGAAGCTAGCGTTAGCCCACTACGCCACCTTAATGTCACGATTATATCAATAATGAAAGTCGCATTTTAACAAAAAAAATAAAAAAAGTGAATCACTTTCGAGGGGGGGCAAGAACCCGTGGCCCTCCTCTAAATAAGCCCCTGACTTCAGAAGAAGAACAAAGTTATGGATAATTGCTCTTACAGCTCGAATTTTCAAATCCGTAATAGGCGCAGAAACGTGGCGTTTATAGAAGACTGCACGGATAAACGGACTATTTACTTATTTTTTTTTGTGGAAGGATATTCAGAAAACAGATAAGCTGACTTCACCGCGCAGAAGTGTTATATTATCAAATTAATGTCCTAAGATATTAAGGGCTGTATTTTCAAGTTTATTGTACGTTGATGACACAACTCTGTTGTCTGAGAGCAAAAGTGAGTTATAGAACATATTAACTACACTAGTGCTTAAAATTAAAGCAACAACCAGAAAGACCTTGATACCAGAAAAAAATTACTAAACATAAGAACAAGAACTTTATCTAAACTGTAAGGTACAGTATTTCACAGCGGTGAACACAAAACAGCTGAGATGTATGCAAATGCGCCCAATTTATTAACCTGTAAAAAGATCAGTGAAATAAGGCATGAAACGATATCATATAAATCAGCAAAAAAAAAAAAAAAAAAAAAAAAGAATTCTATAAAATTCTTCAATATGGAATGTGGTAACCACTGACAGCAATGCAAGCTTCACAGAACCCAACTATGAATTCCAGTCTTCCAGAAGAGCAGACCATAAGTCCTGTACAGCTAGGCCTAAAGAAATTTTCTTACTTAAAATGTCTCAGACATGCTCAGTCGGATAAAGATCAGGTGACTGTACCGGCTACTCCAAACGTGCAGTATCTTTGCTTTCAAGTTAATGGTTCACCAGCAAAGCCCTATGAAGTCTTGCGCTGTCATCCGTTAAGACCAGATTCGGACCACTGCACTTCCAAAAAGAGGAACACGAGGATCCAGGATTGTTGTCCAGCAAAGCTCTATGTGTCGCCCACTGTCGTCCATTAACGGAAAGTCCGGACCCACTGCACCTCTAAAAAGAAGAATATGAGGATCCAAGATCGTTGTCCAGCAAAGCTTCATGTGACACCCATTGTCGTTCATTAACGGGAAATCCGGACCCACTGCACCTCTAAAAAGAAGAGCATGAGTATCCAGGATCGTTTTCCAGCAAAGCTCTCTCTATATGTCGCCCGTTGTCGTCCATTAACGGGAAATCCGGACCTGCTGCACCTCTAAAAAGAAGAATATAATGATCCAGGATCGTTGTCCAGCAAAGCTCTATGTGTCGCCCATTGTCGTCAATTAACGGGAAATCCAGACCCCCTGCACCTCTTTAAAAAAGAGCATGAGTATCCAGGATCGTTTTCCAGCAAAGCTCTATACGTCGCCCATAATATCGTCCATTAACGTGAAATCAGGATCCACTGTACCTCTGAAAAGAAGAACATAAGGATGCATTTCGTTGCCCAGCAAAGCTCTATGTGTTGCCCATTGTAGTTTATTAACTGGAAATCAGGACCCACTGCACTTCTAAAAAGACGAACATGAATATCTAAGATGTCGTTGCGATATCGAAACGATGTTTGAGCTCCACGGTTTTCCTTGATTCCCACGTGGAGTGGCCATCGACCGTTGATACAGATTCTTGCCCAAACTATTATTCCACCCCTCTTCAATGGTCCTGTTCCCGAGCGTTCAACTGCTAATATCGCTTCCCAAGTTCTCGCCACATGAATTTTCTCTGAGAATCTGGCTGCAAACACAATCTGAACTTATCGGTAAAGAGTGCGCCTGCCCATTCTTGTTGGGTCCAATGAACATGTTGACGGCACCACTCAGGAGAACGCTCCTCTCTGATACGCTCAAAGAACACACACAACTGGCCGTTTTGCATACCGACCACTGTTATGTAATCTTTGTCCGAATACAGTCCGCCGAGTTGCGCGGCGAGCGTCAGAGCCAATTGACGTGCTATGTTACTGATTTGATTGCGTCTAATGGTTAACACCAATAGGCTGTCTTGCAAAGCCGAAGTGACCCTTCGACGTCCTTGCCCAGATCTTCTCGAGGTGTTTTCCATGTTCTGAAATTGTCTCCAAGAGAGCAGCTCCAGCTTCTAATCTCCCTATAACTCTTCACCCCAGTGAATCATCAAAACGAACTCTTTGAGACATAATGACGTCTCATCACTGAACCCGACAATGCAAATCTTAAGATAAACCCCTTGTGTGTAGCATGTGCAAATTGTCCTGTCCCGCTATAGCCCCGTTGTTTGTTTATTAGCCACAGCATTTGTTGCTGTACGTAAGTGCCTTCTTGTGTATCATTTACGCATGATTTCGAGACAGGGGTTCTCTATTAACTAGATTTTCGTGATTGTTGCTTTAATTTTGAGCCTTAGTGTAGAAATGAACGCAGTATGTGCAAAATTCATCTGAGTATAAGGGCAACCCAAACTCAATACAAGACCAGGCGAAATGGTGAAGAGTTTGACTGAGTGAATGAGTTTGTGAATTTAAAAAACATGTTTCACAAAAAATTAGATATTGAAGGTAAGAAGAGAGTGATTTCAACTTTGAGCCTCATGGCTGCCTTAGAAAGATTTCACAGGACGGATGGGTTGTCAGAGGGATTACATATGAGATATGACAATTTATTTCCTGGAATGCACCTGTAGAAAAAATGTGTGTATACTTGTGCACTAGAGGCTACTGTCACCTTCGAAGTAATCCCCTTCCCCAACTTTGCACTTAGTTACACACTGTTGTCATTGCTGGAAACATACCTGGAACTCTGTTACTGGAATACTCTTGAGTTCCTTTGTCTCGTTACGCTGGATGTCAGAAATGTCTAAAAATCTTCGTCTTTTCATGGCAGTTTTTATTTTAGGGAAAAGAGGGAAATCGCAAGGGGCTAAATCAGGTGAATATGGTGAATGATCCAATTTGGTAATTGATGTCTTAGCTAGAAAGTCGCGAACGCTCAGATTATCATGGCTTGTGGCATTATCAGGCCACACTTCAGCTCTTTTCCTTCGAAAAAAATCCCTTAACCTCAGAACAGTATCCGAATTTCTTGGCGCAGATTAGAATCAAAGTCTCCAAGCTTTTCCACGTCAACCAGATGGCTTTTTCAAGGAACGTGGACTGAAAACTACACCAAGAAATTAGGATCATTAGTATAGTTATACTATACAGTCGAGTCACATTATTGTGATCACCTCCTACTTTTGACGTCAACAGCGCGTAGCCAATGAAAAAAGCCCGTGTCGTGATCTGACTTGGAAGGTATATAAGGTGTTCTGTAGGCATTCTCAAAACATATCACTCGTTGCTGTCATAGATAAGAGGAGCGATCTATCAGATTTGCAAAAAGGGATTATTATCGGCTTTCGGGCCAAGGGTGGCAGTATTTATGAAACAGCGCAGTTTGTGAACTGTTCGCGTGTTGCTGTGGTTAAGGGGTAACGTGGTTGAAGAAATGACACCATTGTGAATAAGCGATGTGGAAACTGCGGAGCACCACGTGCCATTGATGTGAGAGATGAACTTTAAAAATGAACTTTCAGAAGACAGAACTGATGTACAATGCTTTTACAAAGAATATTTATCGATTGATGGGGGAAAGCTGGAGATAACTAATACCTACATTTACCTTGTGCAGCAGATATCAAGCGAGGGTCACATTGAGGAAGTAATTAATTGGCGTACAAAACTTGGTTAGAGAGTTTTTGGAATAAACAGTGCAATTTTCAAGAGCAATTATGTTTTATAAGAAAAGTGTTTAATCAACGCATTCTTCCAGTTCTTATACATATATATATTCAGTACTATAAAGATACCTAAGCAAAAAAATACATATATAATTTTGACTCACACCTAGTACAACATAGAAAAGGTTATGTATCTACCTGTGTGAGTAAAAGGAGAAAAGAAAAAAATAAAATAAAACAACTGAATGTAGAAGGTGTCGAGAATACTGAGCCTTGGCTTTATCAAGGACCAGCAAAAACTCTGCATTTTCTCACTTCCACAAAGACCTAGTTGGAAATGGGTTTCTGCAAGGCTATATATTCAGTATATATATATATCACAAAAATTGGTGATACTAATAACAAGTTGCATATGAAGAAAATATCAGGAAAAGCAAAAATGCTGATGGAAAGGAAAAGGGAGATGAGGGCAAATAAAGAAGTAACTTCCAAAGTGGTATATACATGTACTGTAGTGGTGTGAACCTTAACTGAAAAAGACGTACAAAGACTGCAGACAACTGAAACCATAATATTTTATTATGCTAATGAACAAAAATATGCATAAAGCATTGGCAGTTTAAAAGATTAAATAAATGGTAGTACATGAAGACATGAAAAGATAAAATATTGATTTATATAAACTGAAGAATTAAGTCCGTTAAAACATTAATCTGCCACTTAAAATAAAGATAAATATTTTGCTCAGCTCTGAACAAATGGTTTTCTTAACACGTGTTAGGAGCGCGAAAGTAGGTCAAGCACTCAAGCCACTTAAACAAAAAGAAGGAACCACCGAGTGCTGAAAAGTCATCCATACACACCTGAAAACCGTGAGAGCAGTATAATACAGGAAATTCTCATTGCACGAATGTTGTGAGGAGAATCTGGCAGTTCTGACACTTTTACAAGCAATAACTTATTTCCATTGTATAATAGCAATAATATACGTGAATACGTTAACTTAAATTAAAGAAATCAGATATTAAAACAAAAGTGCTGAGTATAAACGGAGCAAAAATAAGTCATTTGACATAAAAGAACATAATATGATACTTGATGAAACAATGAAAGAACAATTTTCAAAACGGTTGGTTTAGAAGTCATATTTGATTCAGAACAAACATATTAGATGAAGCATTTCGTAATGATGAAAAGTACTGAAAGTACAAAGTTCTAGCTTCTAAGACGGATACGATTGCGGTGAACAAACATCCAACCGTAGAAGTCTTCCACGCGGAATGAAAATTCGAAACTTGAGCAGTTTTACGCGCCATTGTAAGTTCGAGTTGTAATCTGGATATGAGTTGAATGCGGAATTAAAGAAGTAGTAGTTTTCTTGCGGTACTAAGTGGTAGAGGTGGATTATCTTTGACATGAATAAGAAAGAAATTATAAATTGCAGATTTGGTGAGAATAAGGAAAAAGGCGCATAATGGGCTTCGGCATGTAGTTATACGGTCATGGGCAGGTAGAAGCATGTAGTCACGAAGATTGTGTGCTGCAGTACAGACGGATAAAACTATGCTAAACATTAAATTAAAGAGTTGCGAGAGTAGAGAACATTGAGCGTAGAGATGAATGTTTGAGCCAGTGGTATTGCAGTATGAACAAATATGTGATGATGTTAAAATTTGTAGTTGGTGAAGTCGTAAAGATGAAAGAAGACGATTATGAAGAAAAAGCCATTGGAGGTCGATATCTTTGGGTGATGAAAGTGGGTTACATGCGGCTTTCCATGTACGTTGAAATGAAAGAGCAGGTACGTCAAAAATTGGAGCACGTTCAATATCTAACGTCAGCATGAAGAGGTAAAGGTCTTTTGTAGTGAGGCAAGAAACGCAGGTGATTGTTCGATTGATTTGTAAATAGAAAGGAAGAGGTAGTGACGCAGATGGAAGGTAAGTTAATCCAGTAGTTGAAGCAATGTCCGGGAAGCTATTGATGATGGATTCTTGGAGAAGTTGAAGTTTTAGTTGATCAGCAGCTGTGTTAGGGATGGAGCCAGAGAAGTTCGTAATAGATTTCCATGATAAATCTGGTTGGATAAAAAGTTGAACTTGGAGAATTCCAGCACGAAATCAAGATGGGAAAACAAATAAGTACAAGTAGATCAGTGAAAGTAGGAATTGTAAAAAATAGGTTCCTGCAATAAGTCTAGAGTGGAAGTTGGATAAAGACGTCAGAGAGGTAGAGAACGAAAAAGAGAAATACTTTTGCGGTAAAGTGAAGGAAGACAATGTAGAAGAAGCAGATATCTATCCATGCGAAGAAGAATGTTGAAGGAAAGTGCAGAATTATATGGATTGACGAAGAAGTTCATGATATTACTTAAAGGAGAAGTTGTACTAGAAACTTCACGTGTTAGCTACACAATACGGAAGACTGTGTAGGGAAAAGTGATCAATGGAAGGTTAACACCTCCGTATGAAGGTGGCTATGTAAGTATATTTGCGCGAACATGATGCATGTTAGATCATATGTAGTTGATCAATGAAAGTTGTAAGGAAAGATTGAATGTTTTTGGTGAAGAGTAGATAATCCAAGCATGGTAAAGTGACGGCATAATGAAAGTATTAAGAAGAGCTACATTTTGTGAATGAGAAATGAATGGAGAGAAGCGAACTGAAAGCAGCCTGGAGAGATGCATGCTTGGTGTAACCAAGAAAGGTAAAAAGAGGAACTCGTGGATAAGAAAAATAACAGGAGTGAAAGACATTACAATCAGGGAAAAATCCCTGAAATGGAAATGGGCTAGATATATTGCCTGGAAAACGGACCACCGATGAACAACCGAAATTTTGGACTGGATTCCAAGGGACAGGAAAAGACCCAGAAGAAGACCACGTGGGAGATGGGTGGATGTAGGAGACTGGCCCAAGACAGTACGTTGGGGAAGAAACTAGGGAAGACCTTCATTCTGTGGATTGATAGTGATTAACAGTAATGATGATGATATATTGGAGTTTATAGCTCACAGCAGATTTGTCCGGGTGAGGCCAAGGTCGGGTCCAATTACGTGACGGCTGGGTCCAGGTCAAAACTTTTTGACCAGTTTCCAACTTTGGATGCTCACAGTGGTCGTTAAACCTCCAAAAAATAAACAAGCACCTCGTATGTTTTAAGAATTTTAGCTTTAGTGAGCAGGTAGTTTGTTGTTAAAAAGTCACTTAAATACTAAGCACTCGGACAATTTATCAAACGGCCAGAGTTCATTTCCCCTAAGAAAAACATTTGCGTACAATACCCTATTTGAAAATCCATTTGTCTCTGATATCTTCTTTCCGCCATGAGAAATGTTTTGTGCATAGTTTGTTAATTTTCGTAATGTACTTTAGCTGTTATACACTAGCTGTTATTTCTATTTCTGGATGTTTTGTCGATTGTAGAAATCCAGTTGATTTTTCATTCTAACCGGTTCTACTGACTAGTATACATAATGACCCCGCTCGCATTGCGTATTTTAAATTATGCGCAGTATTTCCCTAAGTGGTGTAATTGTATTTTCTAAAAATATGCTTTGAAATATTTTTTTAAGCCGCAAAGGAATCAAAATACGTACAGCCAAAAATTCGGTGTCATCTTTCTTGTTAATTTTTAACAACACATTTCATCATTCATCATTTTTTTCAACACGTCTTTTGGAAGAAAAAGTACATGCTTATATCATGGCTTTGTCCGTCCATCTGTGGGTATCATATCTCCGATTAGTCAGATTGGAAAAAATTTCCATTACAAAGACTGAGCAATGAGAATGATTATCCAGTACTTTTAGTCTGATTCTGATGTACAATATCGCCGCTAAATAACTTATATACAGATGCTGAATTGGATTTTATAGGTATGCCTTTGCAAATAATGGTCGAAAGAAAAGACAGTAGACGTTTCTGGCTGTCTACTTCTGTTCTTATTCTGTTCCAAGTTGTGACATAAATCATGCAAGCCTTTGAATGCAAAAGCAAATAAGGAAGATGAATGTCTAAGAGCAAGACGAACACTACGTCTTGAGATGCATCAACACCTACAAAACATTATTATGCAGAAATTTGATATCTGATTGCTGTCTTTTATCAGACTCGCCCTTAGGGGTGTGCGATATGTGCAATCGCACAGGGCTCCCTCGCTTATGGTGGCCCTGCGCTCACACCCTAAGAAAAAAGAGGAAAAGAAAGAAAAAGAGAGGGAGAGAGAAAGAGAGCGAGGGAGCTAATTTCTTAGTTTCAATTATTCTATTTTATCTTTCCAAAAAATAAAATAGTCTCGTTTTATTTTTTAAACTCCAGTAACGGTAGCTCAGAAAGAAGCTTTTCACGCTTGAAGCTGATTAAATCTTATTTGAGATCTGTCATGTCTCAAGAAAGATTGATGTCTTTGGCAACTTTGTCAATTGAATAGGATAAAACAAGCAAAATAAATGTTGATGATTTAATATCTGACTTTGCTGGGATAAAAGCAAGAAAAGTCCAGTTCTTATAAGGTGAGTTATACAATGTAAGTGCTGTCCCAAAATAGGTAGAGACGAAGCCATTGTGAGGGAAGGACGTATGCTGGTGTGCTTGTTTTATCTACATCATTTAAAACACATTTACAAAATATCAGTAGTGTTCAAAAAATTTAAAATGCTGTCTTTCGTTATTGGTTTAATTTTCAAACGTCTTGGCATTTCATTAAAACTATGTTTTAAGTCTAGTACATGTTTTACGTCTTATGTAGGAGGAGGGAGGGTAAAGCAAGAGTCGCCGCGGCTAGGTTCGCACGCTGCCCCGCAGCTGCTAAGGGCGGCTCTGACTTTTATTGAAGTTCAGAATGTAATGAGTTTGATACACATTCGTATTTAAACTATTTGATAATATTACGAAGTAAAGTGTTTTCCTAAAATTTTCACTACTCTTTAAAGCCGAATTACAACTCATAAACATTAGGTAAGTACTCTATCTGATAAAAAGTATCCCGACACTAGGAATTAATATCGTATTTGGTCCACCCTTTGCTGCTATCACATCATCCACTCTGCTGCGAACGCTTTCCAGTAGATTTTGATACGTTGTTGCGGAAACTGTCTTCCATTCTGCCACAAGAACCTTAGTCAGGTCGGTCGCCGATGCTGAGCGGTTCGGCATGGCTCAGAGTCGGAGTTTTGCTGCGGAACCTGCCTTCCATTCTGCCACAAGAACCTTAGTCAAGTCGGTCACCGATGCCAGGCGGTTCGGCCTGGCTCAGTGTCGGCGTTTTGCTTCGGAAACTGCCTTCTATTCTGCCACAAGAACCTTAGTGAAGTCGCTCACCGATGCTGAGCGATTCGGTCTGGCTCAGAGCCGGAGTTTTGCTGCGGAACCTGCCTTCCATTCTGTCACAAGAACCTTAGTCAAGTCGGTCACCGATGCTGAGCGGTTCGGCCTGGCTCAGAGTCGGCGTTCCAATTAATTCCAAAGGTGTATTTGGTTCAGATCGGGGATCTGTGCAGGCAAGTCTAGTTCTTCTACACCGATCTCATCAAACCATTGCTGTAGGGACCTCGCTTTGTGGGCGAGAGCATTATTCTTTTGGTAAAGGAAAGGACCTCTATCGAAATGTTGCCATAATGTTGGGAGCGCAGAATTGTCGAGAATGTCATTTAGCGTTAAGTTCCCAAGTACTGGAACTAGGTGATCCAGCTCAAAATATGAAAAATAGCCCCAGCGCATTATGTCTCCTCGACCAAGCCTCACATTTGGAACAACACACTCGAGCCGGTTGGTTTTCCCTGGCATATTCCACACCCATACCAACTGAACAAACTGCCATATGGCGAAGCGTGATTCATCACTCCAGAGAACGCGTTTCCACTGCTCCAGGGTCCAATGGAGTCCAGCTTTACACCGCTCTAACCGACACTTGACGTTGATCTTGTTGATGTTATGCTTGTGCTCGGTTGCTCGGCCATCGAAACCCATTCCTTTCAGCTCTCGATGAACCCTTATGGTACTGTCATTGTTTCCAGAAGTATTTTGGTACTCGATGGTGTATGTTGCAACCGAGGAAAGCAATTTTGTCTCATCACCCGCTTCAGCACTGAGCGGCCCCGCTCTGTCATTTTGCGTGGCATACCAGGCAGAAGCGTAACTATGTTGGGGCTGACGGTGCGATTACCCCGTGCACAGCTCAATGGAAGGCGCTAAAACCGCTGTTTGCAGTCTGATTAAATTTGGAATTCTAACTTTTACACCAATTTCTGGCACACTTACAATTCCAATTTCTTCCTCAAAATGATCAGAAGATTCTAATTTATCACATTCAAGAATGAAGGAGCTGTTACATGGTCTGTCGAACTAAAGAAGAATTACCGCTTTCGTCGACAGCAATGGGGACCGATGTCGTTTTTTTTTTTTTTTTTGTTAGTTTGGTGGACTATATACGTACGCGGTCGAACCAGAATAATATGACCAGCCCCCGGAATCACACTGTACCCACCCAGGCGCGTGACAGAGTGCACGTGACAAGGTCGACCACGCGGAGATATAAGTGGCCGGCCCTGACATATGTGCCATACTGCGTTTTGTGAGCACATGTAGTGATTTGACAGAAGTAGTTCAAAAAGAAACGAACATCAGCTCCCGCGCCATGGCTGGAAGCATCTCAGAAACAGCAGACTTCGTGGGCTGTTTGCGAGGTGTTGTACTAATGGTGTACCGAGAACGGACCGCTGGCACACCGAGTACCTCCCGACGTCATAACAATGGAGCCTAAAAGGTCATCGACTCCAGAGGAAAACATTCCTCCGTCAACTGAGAAAGGGCAATAGAAGCGCAACAGTACAGCATCTGACCACGTAAATTAACGCGGGGGCACCCAAGTACATGTCCCCGATGACAGTAGAGCGAACCCTGTTAAGCATGGGTCTCCGAAGTCGAAGCTGTGTCAAGGCGCCCATGTTAACCCATGTCCATCGGCAACGACGCTTACAGTTCGTATGGGACTACTGTCATTGGACGGTGAAAGAGTGGGAAAAGGTTGCCTTCTCCGACGAATGGAGGTTTCTGTTCCACAGAAGTGACGAGCGGTGGCGGATACGGCGTCAGACACACGCGCACCAACACCCGGACACGCTTGTCGGTCACGTACAGGCCGGCGGTGGCAGTGGGTATGTCTGGGGGATATTTTCCTACAGTGGCCTCGGACCGCTGGTACCATTGGATGGGTCCCTGAACGCCAGTGGCTACCTCTCCATCCTGGCTGACCACACGCATCCCTTCATGTTGGACGTGTACCCTGGTGGTGACGGTGTCTACCAACAGGACAATGAGCCGTGTGAGCCGTGCCACGGCGCTAAGGGGGTGGGTGACTGGTTTCAGGAACATGACAGTGATGTCTCCGTTCTCCTTTGGCTTCCAAAATCTCCCGATTTCAATCCTGTAGAGAACATGTCAGACTATTTGGATCAACATGCTCGACGTGCCAAACCACATCAATGTCATATTCGTGACTTCTGACCTCTGTGCTGTGCTGTGCTGTAGTCAGAATGGGCATGTTTGCATCGGGTAAACTTCCAGGGCTTCATTGCGTCCGTGCCACGCCGTCTCGCCAATGTCATCCAGACGAAGGGTAGTCATTCCCATTATTAGGTAAGTGGTCATATTATTCTGATGCGACTGTGTACGTTGCAAGAGAAGGGCGTTGTTCACATTGTTGAAGACTCTCTGGGGCCTGTTCGATTATTTATATAGCTGCGAGCCACTGTTATCAGATAAATTCGGTCCATTTGATGTGGCGCCGTTGGTCCGAACTCCCAAGCAGTTGCGAAAGCTGCACAGTCATAGTTTGATTGTGCCTCCCGCTTAGAGATTACGTTGGGGTGTGACGTTAATTTTGTTTTGTCGAGAAGTATATTACACTGCTTGACGTCATTACTTATATGTTTAATATGATATATAAGCAAACAAATGTAAAATTGCAATGAGCTTTTTGACAATGACAAAAACATTTTTAAAAATGTATAAAAAAGTTCTGTCACTTTCAAATATTTAATACAGACATTTGACGTGGACTAGGAACATCAAACAGAGGTCATCGCTCTTTCCACGTTTATAAGTGAGTCACGGAAAAATTCTCATTGGCTGCCACCGGGAATCGAACCCCGGGTCTTCCAGTTACACGCCGGATATGCTTCCACTACACCACAGCGGCCTCGAAGTGTAGTGGAAGCATATCCGGAGCGTAACTGGAAAACCCGGGGTTCGATTCCCGGTGGCGGCCAATGAGAATTTTTCCGTGACTCACTTATAAACGTGGAAAGAGCGATGACCTCTGTTTGATGTTCCTAGTCCACGTCAAATGTCCGTATTAATTATTTATTCGCCTTCTAATCATTATTCAGTTGCTGCTTACCATCTTTGGTGAATCCCCAGCATTGTGCGGGGCTCCAAGAAGCAATCTTCAAATTGCCTTGGCAGTTAGTGTATGTGAGTCTGGGGGAATTCGAGGTCGCTGTGGTGTAGTATAAGCATATCCGGCGCGTAACTGGAAGACCCGAGGTTTGATTCCCGGTGGCGGCCAATGAGAACTTTTCTGTGACTCACTTATAAACGTGGAAAGAGCGATGACCTCTATTTGATGTCTCAAATATTTTTTATTGCATTTGTACATTTGTTTGTAGTTCTTGAAAATTCTTTTCATCAGCTTTTGCACTGTTGCATTTTTAATAGTACTTGCTGTTTTGCGGGGATGTTATTTTACAATTCCGTACACATTTATTTATTTTTTTTATTTATTTTTCATTTATTTATAATTAATTATTTATACATATATGTAATATAAGGTAGAAAGATAAACAGGGGCGCAATATTTTGTGCTTTGTTCCAGGAGTAGAAATGTTTAGTTACTCCGCTGCTACCAGGTCGTGATTGTGCTGTTGTTGTTCCTAGTTGTTTCCATTTGACAGTAACATCCCTTTCAGTTAATCGGGACAGCAATGTAGAAATTTTCCGAACTGACTTGTCACTAAGATTGTATCCCACAATAGTGCCTCGTTGAAAGTAACTGAGCTCTGTCCTATGATCGATTCTAATGTCCATGTTTCTCTATGATGCCACGTGCGTCTTTTTATTACTGTGTTGGCCATGACTGTGACGTATATGATCAAACCCACTACTCATAAAGGATGTCGGAATACTTTTGATCATATAGTGCATATCTCTGTTCGATCCAAAATGAATTTCCCAGTCTTAAACTTGATCTTATTTCGAATCCTGGATAAAAGAATCTGGAACATTTCCAATCCAGATATTTCGAATTCTGGAAAAAAGAATCCAGGACATTTCGAATCCTGGATAAAATAATCCAGGAATCCTGGATTGCAGCCCCAGTGGCGCAGTGGTCTACGCGCTGGATTATGACCATTCGTCCGTGAAAGGTCCGAGTTCGAATCCCGGTGAGGCATTGATGTTGTTTTTGTCTTACAGCACTGGCTCTTTCCCTTACCTGGAACCAGTGGCCCTAAATAAGGGATGAGCGACAGTGTGTTGCTCACGGTGGTCGTTAAATCTTCAATAAAAAAAAAAGCAAGATAAAAACAAAATCCTGGATTCTGTGGTATTGACTCTTCCTTCCCTGGAAGCCGTTCTCCAAATTGAGAGCAGACGCCTTCTCTTTATATGGGGTCCTTAAACTATTACAAAAAAGCCAATGTATATTTTGAAACATGAATACAGTCGTAAATAAACTATGTATTTATACAAAATAGTAAAAACTTCATTGCCATAAAAAACGGGGAAATTATACGAAAAACCTTTACTATGTTTCCCTCTATTGGATACTAAATAGAGCTTTTCAGTCTAGCACACACTGGCCGAAAGGTCTGAGGCAGTGGATCTGATCATTCGTCCTCCGAGATGGGCCTTAGCTCAAGACCCGGATGAGACATGTTAGGTGCGCTCGTCGGATGGTGCTGGTTCGGACCCTTCCTTTGAACAAGTGACCCTAAATTAGGGACAGGCGACTGCTTATAGCCTTCACAGTTGTTCATGGTGGTGGTTGAATCACGAAAGGAACTTTTCAATCTTCCTTTTGGCGGAGTTCCTACATCTGGAAAATGCATCCGGGTAAGTTGTTCTTATGGTACTCGTTCTCCCTCCCTATGGAACCAGTGTCCCTGAATTAAGGACAGCATATTCTTGTTAACTTTACATGCTCATAAAACTCAGTTTAATCTTGTAGAAATATAGATACACTACTGCTTGTGAAAATTGCAACACCAAGAAGGAACCATGCGATTCGAATGAACTTTATACCACGCATCACTGATATGACTGACTGTACATAAGGGCCGCGGGGGGCCTAGTGGGCAACGTTCGTGACTTCCACGGAAAGGACCTCAGGTTCGATCCCAGCAGGTAAGAACGCTCGATCCACTAAATATCCGTCGCGCGTCGGATGGACACGTTAAGCCGTCGAACCCCGGATACTGGCTCCCCGGTAATAAATAAGAGCGTCTTCCTCCTCCTTTCTACTTCGCTTCCGTGTCACTTTCCTATCGGGCACTTTAGCCCAAATCTCCTAGCTTCCTATTTCTAAGTGTTGTTTAAGACCTGGGGACAGACACTCTCTTCCTAAAATCCTCTACATATGATCATTTTATCATTTTGACTGTACATAAGTGATTTAATTTTCAGAACAAAACAACAATTTTTACCTGCAAAGTTCAGTATCTTGTGAAGCCTCCGTGAGCTGCAATAAGAACTTCTAGGCGGCGTGGCATCGAAAAGGCGTTGGATGGTGTCTTGGGTAATTGCTTGCCAGGTTGCATGTATGCGAGTCCAAAGATCATTGGTGCAAACCGCTGGCGGACTTTGATGAGCCAGTTGCCGAGTGGCCATATCCCAGATATGTTCAATAGGTGACATGTCTGGCGAATGTGCAGGTCAGGGAAGAAGCGGTATGTTTTGTGCTGCGAAGAGGGCTTGAACATTCCTGGCAACACGTGGCCGGGCATTATCCTGCTGGAATATCGCACCAGGAGTGTTGTGAAGAAAAGGTGCGACTTCTGCCTGTACATTTTCTTTGAGTTAGCAGTCGCTATTGAGATTGCCCTCAAGTCGCAGCAGCCGAGATCTCGAATGGTACCCAATGGCACCCCATACCATCACACTTGGTGTTTGGCCAGTATGAAGCTCGACAATGCATGGTTCTCCTCGGTCCACTGCCTCCACACGCGCATTACTGTCGTGACGTTTTGTCCCCTCCGAGCCGCAATATCGCGGTACGAAAATGCACCTTCACGCAGACCAATCATTCGTCCCCGTTCAAACTTTGTTGTATGGTGATATTGAGCCCGCCGCCCCGGTGGCGCTGTGGTCTAAGCGTTAGCTTTTGATCATCCGTCCGAAATGGGTCCGGGTTCAAATCCCGTTGAGGCACGGATGTTGTGTTTGTCTTACGGCGCTGGTTCTCTCTCTTTTCTGGAAATAGTGGCCCAGAATTAGGTACAGACGACTGCTTATAGCCCACTAAGTTGCTCACGATGGTCATAAACCTCCAATAAAAAAAATATACATATTGAGCCCTTCGTCATCGCCGAGGCATTAATGAATCATGCGGACCATTTTACAACTCGCTTGCCGCGATGCACTACTGGTGTGCATCCTAAACAGCCCTCTCTTTATACCTCTCACTTGACTGTTCAGAGGACGCTGCAGACATGCGCAATGACTCTGCACTCCTAATCATTTGCATGTCCCACCCTGCTCTGTATATTATGTAAGTTTCACGTGATTACCATCATTCCTTCATGGTTTTGCAATTTTCACAAACAGTAGTTTATTTCAACAAATGTGAATTCGCATTTATGCCATCTGGAAAAATAAAAGAACCTGGGTAAAGCTGGAAAGTTTGAAATACATATACAGTACTTCTATCAATACAAAACGAATTTTTCGAGCTGCACTCACTGGAAATTTCAGGGTTACAGACTGACTGACAGAAGAACGTAAGGTTACATTAACGGCATAAGTATGCATTTACATTAGTGGCATAAGTATGCATTTAAAAAGACATATCAGCACATCGCGCTCATAAAGCACTGAATTTAAATCATAATTTTCTTAGATCTTTCTAAACTGACAAGATATTGGCTCTCAGTTATATTTCAGACTTGTTGGAAATCCATAAAATGTTTCCGGAGTTTTGCGGCACATAAGACCCGAAACTAAAAAAAAATGAACAAAAAACTGAATTCACGTCGGAGAAATGATCTATTAGCCTAAAGAGCGGCGGTAACGATGGGCTCCAGCCTCAAAAGTTGGAGAAAAAAAGGAAAGCTCTAGGGGTCAAATGTAATTAGAGGTTAACAAGTTCAAACGGCGAAACAAAACTGTGCTTATGTTAGTGGAAACATTAGATCACAGACAGTGGCGGATAAGAGGTGCGAGAAAAAAAGAAGACACGCGAAACGGGGTTTGGAAGAAAAGAACACTTTTATTCATAGCTGAAGTCACAATTTGTCTTATCACCAATTAGTAGCGGCATTTAAAGAGGGGAAATAAAAGCCTCTTTCTCGGCCCCTGTCAAAACGGTGGGGACGAAATGATTTTCCGAGAAAGTCTAAGTTGATTTTATCTTCATTTCACATTTTTCTTTATCTTCAGCGTTTTATTTTCACACTGAGCTTTTAATGATTTTATTAAAATTAATTGAGACCCATGTTTAATGAGACGTTGCTGATAGCTTTCCCAATTACATACGCTTGCGAAATCTATTAGTAATATCTCATTAAACAGATGGGAAGATGTGAAATCAGATATGCAACACTGAGGCAGTTTTTGTCTGAATTTGACGTTTTCAGTAACTTGAAGGAGGCTTTGTATAATCGGGTCAAGCCAATGGACTGTGGTCAGAAGCATTGAGTTTTGGCTACTCGTTGGAACTGTGTCTTGAAAGAAGTATGCGCGGTGCACATGTTCTTCCACTGGAGATAGTAGTATCATATCCGCGACGGAAAATTCCAAATATAGCACTGCACATACCCACAGGTATAATTAAACCCAAAAACATACAGATAACGTTTCTGCTGTAGTTTTGTGCCCTCACCTTAAGGCACACAAAATTGAGTCAACATTTTTTTTGTTCGCTATGTAGTTATTTTCAGATCAGAATATGCTTTATCTAAGCCTAATCCTTGACCACACTGCTTTGAAGAGTGATCATCGTCTTGTTAAATTATACGTAAGTACATATAGTGTGTCAGTTAGCCTAGCATCCGCATACTATTACTCAATTAAGTTAAGCATTAGTTTCCAGCACTTCTACTTTATTCAATACTTGCAGTCATGTCCGTTCTCCGAACGGTGAGTCTATAAACATAAAATTAAAGAAAGGGAAAGGTAATTAAGGAAAAGGAAAGTAATGTAAGATCCGGAACCGTTTTACGGTTTAGAACAGGGTCGTGACGTCAGTCCATACGGTTTGATGTAAAACGGTAGCAGGCTTTGTAGTTTCTTAATTTTAAATCAAAATTTCTTGGAATTTTTACAGCATTTCAACGTTTCCGGTATAATTATCTTTAAACCTAGCAGCATGTTGAAGAATCAAGTTAAGCAACCCTTTTAAAGTTTTTGGTTTTCAGACTTTTCTGGGTGTATAAGTGGTAGAAAAATTCAAGCAGACAATGTTCCAAACCCACCATTTTGATATTTTTTTTCGAAATTTTCCAGGTATACGGACGTCAAGATCGCCTATCATCACACCAATTTTCATATCTCAGGGTCATCTAGAAGTGATCGAACAATTAGCGGACGGAAACACTCACATTTTCGAGTTTCCCACTTTGCATTATATTTATAGATAATGTAAATCACACACACACACACAAATGTTAGGACAACTAGCTTTCTGGATATACAGCTATTGAAGTCATAGGAACATATTAACTGAATTGGTAAACTATAAAGTGTGTGTGTGTGTATTTTGAGGAAGGGGGAGATTCAAAGACCACCATGAGCAACAACTCTATGGATGTTAAGCAGTCTCTCATCCCTGATTTAGAGCCACTGGTTCCAAAGAAGGGAGTGAGTCACTGCCGTAAACTAGCCATGCCTCATCTGATACCCGAACCCGGGCCTATTTTGGTCGAACGGTCAGAAGTAAGCGCTTAGGCTTTGACGTACCATTGCAGTGACGCATGAATAAAAACGGCAAGCTGCAGCAATAAGCCTTGCCTGCGTAGTTCAGTCGGGAGAATATCCCACTCCGGAGTAGGAAAACTTGGTTCAAATCCCATCACCGGCAGAAAAAAGACTTTTCTTCACAAGTCCAATGCGCCACAATGGTAGCTAAAGTGCAGTTCAAAAGTCTCGTTATGTGTAACCAGTGCCCAACCGTCAAATTACAGGCCCCAGTATAAGCACACGAGACTATGAAATAAATATATTCTGTGCAGTCAAACCAAAAGAAAAAATTATATAATGATGATTTCCACTTCATTGTGGTTTCATTAAAGCAGAAAAGATAAATCAAAGCATCTAAACATATGTAGTTTTCTTTTCCCTTTGACAATTAACATTGAAAAATTGAATATGAACTTACAAAAATGAACATGAACGTTACAAATATGAACATGAACAATACAACGATAAGAAAAAGTATATCTTTTGAAGCAGAGATTCAACAATTAAAACAGACAAGCACCAGGAGGTGCCAACAAAATGAGACAAACGTTCAGACAAAGGAAATTATATATGTTTAGATGCTTTTACTTATCTTTTGTGCTTTCATGAAACCACAATGAAGTGGAGACCATCGTTATATCATGAAATAAATACGGGGTTGTCCCATTTGATACAAATTTTGAAGATGACAATCCGATTTTTGGTGTAAATGTGACAAGGGTGGTATCTCAGATAACATCCGAAAACTTGAAAGTTTTCATCGTCTTGAAAATCTTCAAGTTTTCGGATATTATCTGAGTTACCACCCTTGTCACATTTACACCAAAAATCGGATTGTCATCTTCAAAATTTGTATCGTTATATAATTTTATTGTCGTAATGTTCATGTTCATTTTCGTACTGTTCATTGTTTCACATTTGAAACACATCTGTTTCACTTGGACGAAACATTGTTTCGTGTATTTTTTGTGACGCTTCATATCAAGGTAAGATATTAACAACAATAAAATGCTGCCAATCGACAGAGCGCACGCGTGTACCACTTTGCTTTTTTTGTCATAGCAGCAAAAATCGATTTTTCACAACTGCTATTGTGACGTCATCTCATCCAAATCATTCTGACAAGACGTCAAAGATACGTTACGTCACACGATAAAAATCGTTTCCGCAACTCTTTAGAAACTGGAAAACGTTACGTCAAAAATTTTGGTTTTACTTTGTCATTCATAAACGACATACAGAATATTTCATTTAGAAACCTATCCTATGAAATTCTATTTTAAGATATCTATCCCTTGCGAACCTGAAATGATTATTTTAGATTGCCAAACCAGTTGGCTAGTTACATTTAAGTCTTATAAGATGTGCCTTGTTAATGGGGCCTTCTAGACAAAGCCCCCGTATGCTTTGCTTATTTTGCTTACTGGTTTGAGCTGACCCTGCATCCAATAAAACAAAGAAAATATTACAAACTGGTTAAACGCTGAATGCATGTGTTTTGTTTTGTTTTCAAATTATGTATGAAATACAATATGCAGCAAAATTGTGGTAATCCGAATGAAGTTCGCTCTGTCGTTTTACAAAATTATTTCTTTGTTTGGTGATTTAACGACTAACGTGGCCAACTCAATGGGCTATAAGCAGTCGCCCATTCTTAAATTTGGACCAGCCACGTGGTCGAGTCCCTAATAAGGCATGAGGCTTGACCACGTGGACCCATGCCTCATCAGGGGCACGACCACGGACCCAATTTGGACTAATGGTCAGAAGTCAGAACTCATTCAGACCACTGTTTGAGTTTTCTAGATTTAGGGGTTGAACGATCACAATGCGCAACTTGTTGGGTTATAAGTAGTCGATCATCCCTTATATGGGGCCACTCACTGGTTCCGGGGAAGGAACAAATCCTGCTCCATCAGTAAACACGCCACCCATACCTCATCTGGAGCTCGAGCTCTTGTCCAGCTAGGAGGAATGAACATGTAGCGCCCAGTGCTAGTGTGCTTGATGCCCTAGGCAAGTCGTCAGCCATGCGCCCCCAAAATTTATGTTATTCATTTGTGTGGCTAAACATTTTGCTTTTATTTAGTATTTCAAGATGCAAAAATGCAATGTAAACTAATAAATAGAAAGTAACTAACGGGAACCTAAATCTAATTTACTTGCTGTCCAATGCAAATTAAAATTTCATTTTGCGTGCTTTATTGTTTGCATACTTACCAAATGTCTTTAAATTTATGTCACGGAGGCAATTTCTTGTTCGATCGATAACCTAGATAACCAAATGAAGTTCTTTCCTGGTTTCTCAGATAAAAAAAAAAAAAATAATAAAGAAGAAGAATTCCAGCGGTATAGCCTCTCTTACTGTTTCCCCTGTTCTAATTGGGAAATAGTCTGAATGTTCCTGGATTCTCAGATAGAAACAAAAAATAATGAAGAAGAATTCCAGCGGCACAGTTTCTCTTCCTCTTCCCCCTCTTCTTATTAGAAAACAGTCTGAATGTGACAATTGCTAACTTTTAGGCGTTGAGCATTTCCACCATTTGTGATAGAAGAAATTTTAGCGTTTGAGTATTTCCACTATTTATGATAGAAGTGGAGAGTCTAAATACTTCCATTGAAAGCCAGATGATACGGAATCCACTTTCTATAAGAAGAAAAAAAATGTATCGTCCTCAGGAGTAACCGACTTGCCTGCGGTATAAACAAGGCGGTTTATGACAGTTTTTCGACGGATG
Organism: Macrothele yani; assembly: GCA_039090855.1. Lineage (NCBI taxonomy): Eukaryota > Metazoa > Arthropoda > Arachnida > Araneae > Macrothelidae > Macrothele > Macrothele yani. The sequence goes on along the minus strand of CM077030.1, from coordinate 71,777,477 downwards.
CGCACATCGGCCTCGAATTTAATTACAGCAAACTGACTTACCCAGTCTATAAGCGCAGGTCCCCGTTTCATGCTTACGCCAGAAATAAGAATTCCAATTCGCTAGTTATATCGAATATCGAAAGGACGATAGAAAATAAAATTGTCCTTGATTTTATTATTTTAATTCGATTTTATCAACTCTAAATCTTGGCAACCCCAAATTTTGGCCCCATAGACAGCCGCCTAGTTTGCCTACTGGTTGAACCGGCTCTGCTCTGCAGTATAAGCATTCAGTAAAGATTCTAGTATGTCTCCATACAGAATATCGTTTTCCATATTTTTGAATATATGATCATCTGAAAAAACCCTCTGTCCTGCTTTTCTTCCCAGCTAAACACAAAAAGTGCCTTAGCGACGCTAAGCCTGGGAAAAGAGTGTCTTAGCGCCGCTAAAAGGTGCTAAACCTGTTTTACATCACTGCGGAAAACTGCTCGTCTGTGTGTCTGGAAAAACTCCATGTCTTGAGTATCCTATTTGTTTCCGAAAAAACTCCACGTGATCCAGGAATACTAGTTTTTCACGGTGAATCTTTAAAGCCCCAAACAACAACAACAAAAAAAAAAACATGTTGAGATTTATAGCATGCAAATGAGTCCGTAAGAGCTAACTTCTTCAATGTTTGTACAACGAATTTCCCAAGTTAACTCTCCAACTACAAAACGCTTGCGTTAGGGGAGAAAATTGGATCAGCTTCAGGACCCACGTCTTTAACATGAAAAAGAGTAAAAGTAGTAAGTGAATAAATTGCTTTTCTTCCCGTTTACTTAACGCTCAAGAATACGAACTCATAACTAGTAAATAATTTTTCCCTCCAAGTTGAAAGAGTATTTCCAAAAAAAAAATATTCAATCGATTCTCAAAAAAAAAAAGATAAAAAAAATAAAAAAATCTACAGCAACAACAAACGTCGTTCGTTCAACATCGTTCTATAAATACATCATCCACCCCCACCCCCCAAAAAAACACTATACTTGTCTTTTTTTTTTTTTTTGTCTTTTCTGCTTCACTTGCCTTATCCTAACTGCCTTCCAGGTATTTTTTGACAGATCAGTAAATGGAGCATTTAGCTCTGGTCACGGGATACTTGGATTTCTATGATTTTTAGATTTGTGGGGTTCACGGTATCTGAAAGTTGCAGATGCTTTTGGTTCTCGAAACGAACCGGAGGTCATCGAGTGTGACTCCCTAATCGTCAGATCATTTGTTTTAGCTCCACAAGTCCCAAAAGAATGACAGATGGGATGGAGCGGCGTAACGTCGCGCCCCTGAATCCCGACTTAACGCCGAATTTCCGTCGCGCTCTTTTAAAAGGAAGAGAACGCAACCCCTCGACCGCAAATTAAGACGTTTTAATGACCTTTGACCTCCGATGGATTTCTCACGCAGAATGTTAACCCTGACAGATGGCAGAGGGTCGGGGGACCACCGGCAAAGGTAGAAAATGAAGCAAATATTCAAGCGCCAATGCACCATTCCCTTGCATAATCAACGCTGCAGCGTTTACTATGCGAAAAATTTTATACGCAGAGCTTCGATATTTGAATTTTCTGCTAGTTTAAAAGACAGGAATTAGCCAAAGAAAGATCATTATCGGCACGAAGATCCCGATAATGATATTTGTTTGTGTTTTCTAATCTATGCAGGGGCGTCATTAGACTAAAAACATTGGGGGAGGGGGGCCCGAACAGGACATAATGTTTTTCACTTCCTTGTACTCACCCCGTTCTTACTTTTCTGCAATGAAAAAATAAATAAAACTGCAGAATTCTAAAATTGATAGTTGTCACTTTTAATTTCATTTCATTTTAAATTAAATTAATTTCACTCACAAGTAATATATCCCCGAGATCTTCAGTTTTATGATTAATTGTAGCGCAGCATTAATATTGTTTAAATGTTGCTTTTTTTAACCATCTTCGGTGGGGTTTTGAGAATATGGAGGTGAACCCCAGTTGCTTTGATGTGATGAGTAGTACTGAGCATTGCTTCAGTGGAGTTAAGGGTAATTAAGGGTAATAAAGACAGACCCACAGGAGGACAAGAAAACTAGCCATGTAACACCAAAATTCAGCTTACGAGCCCCAAAATCTCTGAGCGTCCAATTGATCTTCACCTCCACCAAGCGCATACAATGTTGCTAACTCTTATCGCTTAGGCATGAAAAAAATATATACGAAGCGCATTACACACCTGTAGATCCGCGGTACGGGTCCTTAAGGTAGAAACGGTTCCGTACGCATCTTTCGGTAAGACAGAATGGTCAAATGTAAATCTGCCATTGAATTTCTTGTTTGCTTTATTTATTTATTTTTTTTGATGATGGACCACTTATTTGAAATGATAATATTCCGAACTTATAGTAAAAGTTTGCAAATTTATCATCAAACAGAAGTCATCGCTCATTCCACGTTTATAAGTGAGTCACAGAAAAACTATCATCGGCCACCACCGGGAATCGAACCTAGAGTCTTCTAGTTACGCGCCGAACATGCTACCACTGCGCCACAGCGGCCTTGAATTCTCCACACTCACATACGACTAACTGCCGAACCACATGGCAGGTTGCTCCTAGGAGCCCCGCACAATGCTGGGGATTCACCAAAGTTGGAAAGCAGCAACTGAAAAAATAATTAGGAGGCGAATGAATAATTAATACACACAATTGACGTGGATATGGAACATCAAACAGAAGTTATCGCTCATTCCACGTTTATAAGTGAGTCACGGAAGAATTCTCATCGGCCGCCATCGGGAATCGAACCCAGGATCTTCCAGTTACGCGCCGGATATAACGTAACTGGAAGATCATTTATAAGTGAGTCACGGAAAAATTCTGGAAGACCGTTCATAAGTGAGTCACAGAAAAATTCTGGAAGACCGTTTATAAGTGAGTCACGGAATTTTTTTAACTGGAAGACTGTTTATAAGTGAGTCACGGAAAAATTTTCGTCGGCCGCCACCGGGAATCTAACCAAGGGTCTTCCAGTTACGCGACGGACATGTCTGACGCTTAACTGGAGGACCTGAGTTCGAATCCCGGAGGCGGCCGATGAGAATTTTTCCGTGACTCACTTGCAAACGTGGAATGAGCGATGACTTCTGTTTGATGTTCCAAATCCACGTGAATTGTGTGTATTAGTTTACAAATTTATTTTTTTAACTTAAACGAAAAACTTATTAGGAGATTATTGTAGGGTTGTTGGAGTCTCCTTCTCTGAAATGGTCTAGTGGCGCCCCTGCTTCTATGTGATTGCGAAGAATTATTTCTTTAGGGCACTTGTTCCCATTGATATCAATGATAAATTAACCGATATTAACGGACTGAGTGACTGTCACACTCGAATGCACCATTCATACGATACTGCTGTGTTTCGCAGTTGTCACGTGTCTGTCATTTTTTTTTTTTCGGGGTTTAAAGACTATCATGGCACCACGAGCAACTACGCCAGCTTTTAGCAGTCGCCGCAATGGCAAACACAGGATTTCTTTACGGGCGTGGTTCCACTCCAGAGAAAACATCTCCCAAAATATCGAAAAGCGATAAAAGTACCTCCATCGTATCAAAGTGCATTTCTAATGATTCGTAAAATATATATTTTAAAACATTTATAAATTTGTTTAAAAATAAGCAGCCAATAACAAAGAACGAAGGACCGAGTGATAACTCATGGGAAGAGCCCTGGACCCTAAACAACTGCCCCTGAGTGTTCCACTGAGTCGTCGGTCCTTAACAGAGTTGGAAACGGGTCAAAAATTTCGAACCCGGACAAATCCGCTTTGAACTATAAATTCGAAACTCAATATATATATATATATATATATACATATACATATAAACGTAATATACAGTATATATATTCATTCCAATAACTGCAATCCTTTTTTAACAACAAAATTTGGTTACTTGCTAAATTTTAGAGTCATTTTTAGTCCGTAATCCAGAAGTAATGGCTGACTATGACCGTCAAGTCAGCCAAATGGGAATCATTATTTACGATTACACAAATGTATTTTTTTATGTATTTAGATTGTTCACTCTTTCCACGTTTTGATGGAGGTGCGTGTACTTTCATAGGGTCCGTTAGATTTTTGGTTCTATAATTTTTTATTACACCGTCGACATCTTTCTTTGTAATTATACACTTTCCACATTTTGAACAACAAGCAAGACCAAACTACACAGAATTATTCACCGGTTCCTTAATGAGACGAAACAATTTGCAGCATTCACTCTTCCCCTTGTGGTTTTCAACAAGCACGTATTTGTTGGCCTGACGCCTTTCTCAACCTCCTTAATATTAAATCCATCCATATTAACAAATAAGGAGCTTATTTCGACATGACATGTCATGGAAACGGGACAGGCCCGTAGCCAGACATAGAAGTTGATAGGGGCGGTTAATGATTGAGGTCGAGCGAAGGACATGAAGAGATCGGGCAAAAAAAGAGGTGGGCTCCGGATGGCCCCGTGGTCAACGTTTGGGACTGCCACGGAAAAATCTCAGGATGGATCCCAGGCAGGTACGAACGTTCGAACCACTAAATATTCGCCGTGCGTCGGATGGGCACGTTAAGCCGTCGGACCCTTAGTACTGACTTGGCGGTTATGAATAAAGGCGTCTTTCCTTCCCTTTGTACCTCGCTTCCCTGTGACTTTCCTGTCTGGCACTTTAGCACAAATCTCCTAGCTTCCTACTTCCAAGGGCTGTTTAAGACCTGGTATCAGACACTAAATTCCAAAAATCCTCTACATGAATCTCTAATCTCTATAAAAGAGGTCGGGCACTGGACTGTAGTGTGAGTCGCTAGGACGGGCAAAAGGAAACGCAGCTCGGGCGCCGCCCCTCCTGGCCCTCCCTGGCTACGGTCCTGGAACGGGATGTTAGCACATCAATCGAAAACCTCTGTAAAAGATGCGATGCAAAAAGTAACGCTTAATCATACAATGAACTTCGCACGTAGAGAGTCAATCAGCTGAGAAGCAGGCGAATGGCGTTTGCCTGTACCTTGCCTTGGACAATCGTACTGTAAAAGAACGCAAAGGAAGTATCTTTTTTACGATATGGTGTCGGTGTATCTGACGTCGGTCGGTGGAAATCTTCGTTGCTTTAAGAAAGAGACGACAATATTTTTGCATGGCAAATCATTATTCACTCCGCGTGCACCAGTATCGACTACAGAATTCCACAACGCGCATTTTTCTTTGGAATATATTTTTCTCTTTTCAAAAATAAAACGGGAATAAAACCGGATCAAAATTGGGTCAGGAACACCCTGACCCGACTCGTTGATCCGTGTCCCGTTTCCATCTCTGGTACTTAATTTGGGACTACATGGGACTCACCCGGGACAATACATGATACACACATGTCCCACGCGACGTGTGACTCATCCAGAACTGTACCACCCTCGGTCCTCTGACCAGTAGGCTCCAGTAAATCTGTCTGTCAGTTGAGAAAAAGTAGGGCATATCAAACAAATGCGCAGTACTTTTAACGACTCTCCGGGTACAGTCTGATGTATTGTTAAATATGCTTATACTTTGCAAATATTCTCAAAGGAAAAAAAGTCCTTATACTTTGCGAAGAACAATAAATTTATACAGATGCAGTAAAAGAGGGTCCCCCAATGGACCCGTCATCACATGCACGGACTCCTTCCTAATCGTCAGATTAGGCCTAAGTTGGAGTCCCTGATTTCCTGAAAGCCAGTGTCGTAGCTACCGAGAGGGTAGGGGGCAGGGGTTTCCCTCCCAGAATGGTCATACTAGGGACGTAAATTCATGCTCTGAGGAACGTAAAAAATTAGAAGTGCTCATCATGTAAATAGATTTGCTGAAAATGTTACTGAAAAGGATAGTTATACAGTTCCGTATTTTCTTTTTCAAAGACTGTATTTAACCGCATGCAATATACTGCTCAATTATCCAGGGTGCAGACTGCAGAGTAAGCTACTCTGTGAGGTGTAGACCCCTCATATGCGTGAAATGAATTGTTCGAAACAGCGCAGATAAGCATTTGGAACGATATGCGTATATGCCTAAATTCCGTGGCTTTTCCGTATAGGTGTCTTCGCTTTTGCGGCAGATGCCGGAAACGTAGCTTTTGCGTCCACTTCCTTATCGTAGTATATGAACAGGTGTACATAAAGTGGGACAGACCAGCGTTTTATTTTTAGCTGAAAGATAGAAGTTTCAAAACTGTGTTATCTCTCCTTCATAATTTGCCCAGACTTAGGACTGGCAGCGTTTACATTCCTAAGAAAACGCTGGCGTGATTAAAATAATTCTTTCGTTTATTTTTTTATTAGATTATTCAAAGAAATCAGAATTAACAAGTAATCAGAAAACCGTAGCTTATGCGGCCGGTGTTGAAAACCGTAGCTTATGCGGCCAGCATGGGCGTACTGATAGCCCCAGCATCCCCCGCAGTGCGGGGGGGGGGGCTCACGGGTAAGATAGCCTCTAGCTTCAGCAGAAGGATTTTCTAAAAATTTTGTGAAAACTTCATATGAAACTAGCTAAAGAAGTAGCCATCAATTTTTGACGGCAGTTTTGTATGAAGTATTAAGAAGAAAAGCGGTTTTTTTTTTTCAGTAAATAAGCAAAATCTTCAAGAAATCATTTTCGTTTTAGTTTATTAAAAATGGATAACGGGAAAACAGCATTCCAGAGGACTTGAGGCCTCTTTTCACAGCCATAGCAATAGTTCTTATACTTGTATATATATTAACAAGAGAATGTGAATAAAATATCAGTTGAATATATGAAATTTTATATCAGTGAGGATAAGACGTTATGTATTTCACTTGTTTGCACATAACTACGTATCCTTCAAAATATAATGAGCTAAAAGTGTCCTCCGGGACGGAACGATAAAATAGAGACTTGTGTCATTTTTTTTTTATAATAGAGTAAAAAGAAAATACTTTTACTATGTACAAAACATTGTGACATCAGATCTAGCGTGCTTTTTTTTTGTTTTGTTTTTTTATTCGAGAATAAACAATTTACTCTTTTCGTTCAGCAATTCTTCTTATTTTTTTATTTCCTTACTTATGTTCTGTGTTCTCGTATAAATCGGAAAAGGTCATTAAACCCTGTCACAGTTAGGTATTTTGCATGTGTGATTGTGAAGCATTTCCAAAAGGTTGGCTTTACTTTTCTAAAAGAATAAAAATTGCATGATATTTTTAACTTTGGCTCAACTATTTTGCAATAATTTGTATTGGTATAAAACTAGGGCAGTTATTTTAATTACAACGTTTACATTTGTGTTACACGGAATAAAATGTAACAATTTTGGTTTTACGAAAATTAGCTATAATTTGAATTACTAAAACGCCCGTAAAACTTAGTTAATAATATGGAATTTAAAATTTTAAGATTTTCACAAAAGGGCCTCGAAGATATTTTTGTGGGGATTCCCGAGTTTTTCAGTTACGCCACTGGCGGCCAGTGTTGAAAACCGTAGCTTATGCGGCCACTGGTACTTTGACTCCCCTTTTTGAAACACAACAGTGGGCTTTTCCAGTTAAAATTAAAGATTCAAGTATCCATGCCATTTTATTTTATTTTTTTTATTTGAGGTTTAACGACCACCGTGAGCAACTCAATGGGCTATAAGCAGTCGCCCGTCCCTAATTTAGGGGCACTGGTTCCAGGGAAGGGAGAGAGCCAGCGCCATTAGACAAACACAACATCCATGCCACATTGAGATTCGAACGCGGATCCCTCACGGACGAATGGTCAGAAGCCATTGCTTAGACCATTGCGCCAGTGGGGTGGCTCCGTGCCATTTGTGTTGTTCCCCCACCACCGATTACTGGAGGAAGGCAAAGCATCGTATGGTTTATAAATCGCCGAGTCTGACAACACTCTTCGACTGACATTACAATTTATTTATTTCGCATCCTTTGAAATGGAATCATTTGTAGTCATTGAGACAACAAAAATGAAGCGTGCGCTTTATATAATGATTATTGATATAGGATAAAAAGAAAGAAACAGAATGGCTGGATAATGTTGAATTTGCTCGAAGAAACGATTGAAATATGTAACTGTTGGATGTCTTCAATGGATAAACTTGTCTTACAAGAAACAGGCCATCTTTGCCAAAAATGTAGTAGCATGATATACGAGAGTCGATTGATAAGTATGGTCTACTACCACGTGACGTTGCTAAGAGAAACGTTTGCGAATGCGTTCGGTAGCAGATACTGTGTAGTGCAAACGAGCTTAGTTTCAGTTCACTGCTTGACGTCCTTCAGTAATAGCGTTCGTTAATCATGAGTGCTACCTCCGAGTATATATTTATAAAGCAGCGATTTTTTTTTTTATATTAGAGGTTTAACGACCACCGTGAGCAACTCAATGGGCTATAAGCAGTTGCCCGTCCCTATTTTAGGGCCACTGGCTCCAGGGTAGGGAGAGAGCCAGTGCCGTAAAACAAACACAACATCCATGCCCGACGGGATTCGAACCCGGACCCCTTTCGGACGAACGATAAGAATCCATCGCTTAGACCAGTGCGCCACCGAGGCGGCAAGCAGTGATCAGTAATAGAGTTTCTGACACTAGAAGGATGTGCGCCAATCGAAATTGCCGTTGGAGACGAATACTGGGTTCATCATTATGACCCAGAAAACAAGAGGCAATCCATGGAATGTTCTCCGAGCGTAAAGAAATTCATAAGAGTTCTTTCAGCGCAGAAAGTCATGCTCATCGTTTTGAAGGGAGGGGGGACGCAAGGGGGCGTGATCTACACGGAATTTCTGCTTGAGGGAACGACGATTAATTCCGAAAGGTATTGTGCAATCTTACGAGCACTCAAGCAACGCATCCGTAGAGTCTGGCCTGAAAGGAGGACTTTTCTTTTGCATCACGACAACGCAAGCCCGCATTGCTGTCGACAAACGATGGAAACGGTGACAAGCCTGAACTTCACACTTGTTCCACGCCCTCCTTACAGCCCAGATTTGGCACCGTCCGAATTTTGGTTGTTCCTAAAAATGAAAGATATGTTGAAAAGTCAGCATTTTTCATCCCGTGCCGAAGTTGAAGTTGTTGTGCGCAAATGGATCAAAAGCAAACCACAAACTTTATGGACGGAATGGAAAAGTGGATAGCGTGTTTGGAAATATGTGTAGCAATAAATGGTGACTATGTTGAAAAATAAAATTGTAATGTTTAAGAGGAAAAAAATTGCTTCATTTTGATACCATTTTCATTATTTTATTTCGTCGAAAACATATTTTTTACGATTAGAGACCTTACTTATCAATCACCTTTGTATATTAAAAGAATTCACAAAGCTCTTGAGAAATGAGTAAAACAAAAACAAAAAAACGAAAATATACATATACTAACACACATAATTGACGTGGATTAGGAACATCAAACAGAAGTCATCGCTCTTTCCACGTTTATAAGTGAGTCACGGAAACATTCTCATCGTTCCACCACTCGGAATCGAACCCAGGGTTCAGTTGAAATACCCTTGGTTCGATTCCGGGGGCGGCCGTTGATAATTTTTCCGTGAATCACTCATAAACGTGGAAAGAGTGATGACTTCTGTTTGATGTTCCTATTCCACGTCAATTGTGTGTATTCATTATTCATTCGCCTCCTAGTTATTTGTTCAGTGGCTGCTTTCCAACTTTTGTGAATCCCCGGCATTGTGCGGGGCTCCAAGAAACAACCTGTCATGTGGTTTGGCAGTTAGTCGTATGTGAGTCTGGAAAATTCGAGGCAGCTGTGGTGCAGTGGTAGCATGTCCAGCTCGTAACTGGAAGACCCTGGGTTCGATTCCCGGTGGTGGCCGATGATAAATTTTCCGTGACTCACTTATAAACGTAGAAAGAGCGATGGCTTCTCTTTGGTGTTGAATATATATATATATATATATAAATAATGAAATTAAAGAAGATATATTTCTCAGAAATATACATGGGAAATTCACTATAGATTATTGAAAGCAATCAGAATTGCATACTGCATTGCCCGTAGTTTTCTGGTCGCCATGTAACATCTCAGAAAACTTGAAAATTACATCGCTCTGAAATCGAATCCGCATCTTCCGATTTCCGTTCAGTGCATAATTCTGATTGCTTTGAATAATCTTGCAAATTTCCCATGTATATCTAAGGAATATTTCTTCCTAAATTTCTATATCTGAAATACTAGTGAATTTAGACCTATATCTGTGCCTGAATGGGAATTGGTCGTTGACGTCACGAAGGGGCAGGATCGCTTCGACAAGCGAAAATCTGAGATTCTGATTCCTAAGCTGTGAAGCCTTAGTTGGTTTTTTTTTTTTTTTTTTTTTGATTGGAGGTTTAACGACCACCGTGAGCAACTCAATGGGCTATAAGTAGTCGCCCGTCCCTAATTTAGGGTCACTGGTTCCAGGGAAGGGAGAGAGCCAGTGCCGTAAGACAAACACAACATCCATGCCTGACCGGGATTCGAACCCGGACCCCTTACGGACGAACGATCAGAGGCCAGCGCCTTAGACCACTGCGCCACCGGGGCGGCAACCCTTAGTTGGTTGGAGCTTCATTGTCTTGGGTGGTGTATTATATAGCATGCACGAACGGAAATCAGGAGACGAGGGTTCGATTGCCATTCTAGAGCAATGTAGTTTTCAAGTTTTCTGAGATGTTACATGGAGAACAGCAAAATACGGGCAATTCAATACACAATTCTGATTGCTTTGAATTTCTGAGAAATATCTCTTTATATTTCATATTGTATATACTTGCATTTTCGTTTTTTTTTTTTTTTTTTTGTTTTACTCATTTCTCAAAATTTTTGTGAATTCTTTTAATACACGCGGGTTAATTGATAAGTAAGGTCTTCAATCGTATAAAATAAGTTTCCGACAAAATAAAATAACGAAAGTGGCATAAAAATGAAGGAAATTTATTTCTCTTAAACACTGCAACCTTGTTTTTCAACATAGTCACAATTTACTGATACACGTCTTTCCAAACGCGCTATCCACTTTTTCATTCCGTCAATGAAGAAAGTTTAATGTTTGCTTTTGATCCATTTGCGCACAGCAACTTCAACTTCGGTCAACATTTTCCGTCAGGATGAAAAATGTTGACTTTTCAACATATCTTTCAATTTTGGGAACAACCAAAAATCGGACTGTGCCAAATCTGGGCTTTAAGGAGAGTGTGGAACAAGTGTGAATTTCAGGCTTGTCACTGTTTCCGCCGTTTGTCGACTGCAATGTGGCCTTGCGTTGTCGTGATGCAGGAGGAAAGGCTTCCTTTCAGAGCTGAATTTCTTTACGCTCGGAGAACCCGGTGGCGATATTCCATGGATTGCCTTTTGTTTTCTGGGCTATAATGGTGAACCCAGGATTCGTCTCCAGTGGTAATTTCGACTGGCGCGCAACTTTCTAGTGTGAAAAACTCTATTACTGATCGCTGCTTTATATACGTAACTCGGAGGAAGCACTCATGACTAACGATCGCTATTACTCAAGGACGTCGAACAGTGAGCTGAAACTAAGTTCGTTTGCACTAAACAGTAGCGGCTATCAAACGAACGCGCAAACGTTTTCTTCCCTAACTACTAGCGACGCCACGCGGTAGGAGGCCTTACTTATCAATCGACCTTGGTATTTCATGCTACTTCAATTTTGACAAAGATGAAAATCCTCCAAATACGTGGCGTCAGTAAATAAATAAATACATCGCTCTTTCCGCGTACCAGAAACACATAGCAACCGAAAAATTGTGTTCAGCCGCCGCCGTGGAAATGAGCCACTGATCTCTCGACATCTAGCCGAGCGCGTTAGCTTTACACCACGGTGGCCAACAATCCACGGTGCTATGTATATATATATATATATATATATATTTTTTTTTTAAGTCAGCTTCTGACATCATAAATCCGTAAGATGGGCTCAGCTACTGAGACGTCTCCATCTGGTGGGTATTAATGGCACTGGCTATATATATTATAGCAGTTAAATCCAGGCAACATTTTTCCACATGTCTAGGGTCCAGTGGCGATGTTCCCGCGCCCATGCTAATCTTTGCGCCCTGTGATGTGCGGTCGGCACCGGTACCCTCGTGGGACGATGGCTTTTGTACCCCATAGCGAGGAGATGGTTCTGGATGGCGTGGCTGCTTACACGTTTTTGTGCACCAGCGCTAAATTGCCGAGTGATTTCTTGCACTGTGGCCCGTCTATCCGGTGTTGCAATGCGAGCTAGCCGACAATGACCCCGCTCACCCACACGCTGTTGTCTACGGCAGTCGGCCCTTGCAGGGATGGTTTTACCGGATTCGGTGTACTCACGGTGAACCCGTGACAAAGTGGCTCGTGAAAATCCTAGTGCCTGCACGACTTCCGAGATGGAGTGACCCATTCGTCTGGCCCCAACAATTTTCCAACGATCAAATGCGCTTAGATCCTTCGTCTTATCCATACTGCGTCCGACTCTTACTGATTCCCGTCGCATCACTCCATATATTGTCGGATCGCTGCATACGTCATGTCGTTTCCGTTTACAGGGCCGCCCACAGCGCCACAGTTGCATGACGCCATCTGTCTCTAATTCAATTGCACTTCAGTGTATATTGGCGGTTGGTGGATGCCAAGGGTAAGAAAGTATATCAAGGAATGTTTTACAAAGAGCACGTCTATTCAGACCCAAGGGGTGGCGTTATGCAAGGGTAGCGGTAAATCGAGGGCGGTACATCGAGGGTTGACTATATTATACACTGAAGGCCCAAAAGTCATGGGATAGCAGTATGCAAATTTTTAACTGGCGCTGTCGTCGTATCAAGACTTTGACGCATACTACGATTTTTATCAATTGGGACGTGTAATCCCGTGAGTCAGGTTGAACAACCGCGAGTCAGATAATGGCAAGCCGACGTGAATTATCAGAGTTTGAATGTGGCATGGTAGTGAGAGCCAGCCGGGTGGGACATTCAATCTCCGAAGTTGTGCAAACATTCAACATTTTTAGATCTACGGTGTTACGTGTGTACCGAGAATACCTCACGAAAGGCATTACTACCCACTGTAGACAGCGCAGTGGCCGACAATGGATGCTGAATGACCGTGAACAGCGGCGTCTGATCAGGATTGTCCATGCTAACAGACAAGCCACAATGGCTCAAATAACATTCACATTCAATGCAGGAGATACCAGAGACATATTCATCAGGTCAATGCAACGTAATTTAGCGTCCATGGGGTATGGGAGCAGAAGACCTACCAGAGTGTCTTTGTTAACACCACGAAATCGGACACAGCGCCTCACCTGGGCTCGTGAACACGGTAATTGGACCCTGGAAGTTTGGTAACATGTGGCTTGGTTCGATGAGTCACGCTACCAGTTGTTACGAGCTGATGGCAGGATTCGGGTGTGACGCAGACACCATGAGGCCATGGACCCAAGCTGTCAACAAGGCACTGTGCAAGTTTGAGGTGGTTCCATACATGTATGGGGTGTCTTTACGTGGCACGGTTTGGGTCCTTTTGTTCTCATAAACACGTCATTAACCGGTAATTGCTGTGTTGCTCTGTTGGGTGACTATTTAAAGCCCTTCAGAGACTTTATATACCCCAACAAAGATGGGATTATCCAGGGTGACAGTGCTCCATGTCATCGGGCCTACGTTGTTCAAAATTAGTTGGAGCCTTCTGGGTTGTTCCGACGGACGGTATGACCACCACGTTTGTTCGAAATGAACCCAGTAAAGCACTTATGGGACGTGGTGGAAGGTCTATTCGCACCCAAGATCCTTCGCCTACAAATACCAGGGAACTGTGAGCGGCTATTCAGATGGCATGGCTCAACATCTCTCCAGAAGTCTACCGGCCACTTGTGGAATCGATGCCACGTCGAGCTGCTGCACTTCGCAGGGTTAGAGGAGGTCCTACACGATACTAGGTACGTATCCAATGATTTTTGGCACTTCAGTGTATATTTGTATATGTTTTTATATGCGAATTACTGGGAACGCATTTGCCGCCCAGGTGGCACAGTGGTCTAAGTGCTGGCTTATGACCATTCGTCCCAGAAGGGTCCGGGTTAGTATCCTTGTGAGGCAAGGATGTTGTATTTGCCTTACGGGCCTGCCTCTCTTCCTGCCCTGGAACCAGTGGCCCTGAATTAGTGACGGGAGACTGCCTATAGCCTATCGAGTTGCTCACGGTAGTCGTTAAACCTTCAATCGAAAAAGAGGATGCATTTGAACGCACCAGAAATATTTTTATCGCTTCCCAATATTTAAGATGCTTTCTCCGAGGTATTTTTATTTGCATCTTCAATATTTTGTGCTTCCTCCATAAAGACATCCTGGGTGCGCCATTGTAACGGAGGTATGAGAAAGCAAAAACTGCATGCTATGTGTTGTAGTGGAGAACTTTTGAACCCGATGGACGTAATTTGAAGTTGACAAGAAAAGTGTGTTCTGTCCCTGCTGAAACCAGTGTTTCCAAATTAAGGAAGGGCGCCGCTTTATATTGTTAGATTGCATTGGGGGTCGTTAAGCCGAGAATAAAAATTAAAAACGTTTTTATCTTTATATCTGTTACAGTTCTTCCGAAAATTTGGCCCGATTTCGTCGGGAAAGTAACTTGCTGGTTTCTTGGCATAATCGTTTCGCATGTCTCACGTTAAAGAGAAACCTGATAGGAACCTGTGACCATCAAAACACCGCGTGAAGCAAAAAAAGGTATATGCAAGCAATCAACATGTTACTGTCCTGACGTAGTTGGACCAGAGTTCGAAACAATAGTAGACTTAAAAATACGTTTTTAATTGGCTTATATCAGGTTCATGCACAAATATTCCATCTTCACGTTGCGATGTGTAAAAGCAAAACCGTTCAATTTTTGTCAGAATTTCTTTCTGTGGAGATAAGGTGGCAACACTGAGTCGAAGGACACGTCTGACAGCCCACATTGTACGGTTAGTTGAGCCAGTACATGATGACCGACAAGGTGCGTATCCGTCATTATCGTATTCGTGTTTAATCTCTGCAAAAGCAGGAGAGCAGATTTGTTCTGCATACGGCGAGAAAACTATAGGTGCAAGCACATGTATGACGTACAGAAGTGAATAACGTGTCAAGACGACAAAGTTACAGCGATTAGTTCCGTCGGTGTAGCTTAATTGGTAAAGTAATCATTTCCGGAGCAGAAGGATGCGACTACGATGTTTGTCACCCACAAAATTTTGTTTTCACGCATATCATGAGTGGTTTGTTTTCATGAGGGGTTCGAAGCTCAGAAATTTTAATTACAACGTAGAGGACAAGCAGCCTGGCTGGCGGCAGGAGGAGATGCAGGGAGCAGATTCGCAGGCTCTTCTGGACGAAGATGCATTCGATCAAAGAGATGGTACTACAGTTAGGTGTAAATCAGTCGGCCGAGGTTCAACAGTTGCATGCCATGGGAAAGATTCAAAAACATTCAAATCCTGTATTCGATACGAAAAGGCTGGAAATTTATGCTTAGACATTAACTATACTTAGTGAAAATTATCTCAACAGGACCAGCAATGCTGAACACGAAATTTTCGCCTTTGATATGTGTGTGGAACAAATAGATGAATTAGTTTCAAATTTGGAATATGAGGTGTCCTGCATGGCCTTAGTAATTGTAAAATATTTCATTCGAAACGCGTGGGTGGGTTTGAAGATACGGATACCCCGTTTTGTCACCTTTCTGTGGGACCAGACAAGATGTGGAAGGCGAGGGAGAAGAATTGACGGAGCAAACGCACAGCGGTAACCAGAGCAAATACAGATGTCCTTCGTGGCTCATAGAAAAGTTTTTGTTTTGAGTTTTGGGGACCTTTGATGCCAGAAGTGAAAAATTCTTGAAATTTAGGGTATTCACTCCAGCCTGAAAAAAAAAAACTTTTAACCTTTTTGTTCAGCAACGACCTGTTGTACTGAGGTTTGTTGTACTAAATTCTTTGTGCTATGATCTTTTGAAGCTTGACTCAAGTGCAACCTTGTTTTGTTCAAATTTCGACCTTCCCCATCCACATTATTACATTATTTTGCATCCGCATAGCCTTCCAGATTGCATGCGTGAAAAAGAAAAGCCACCATACTATTTTTCAGTCGACTAAGCAGGTCTACAGAAAGTTGCCTTGACCTAATACGTAATGTCTCTTGTAATCATTTACGTCGCCGCGGTGGCGCAGTAGTCTAAGCGATGGCCTCCGATCATTCGTCCGAAAGGGGTCCGGGGTTCGAATCCCAGTGGCCACCCCGCTGGCACAGTCGTCTAAGCGATGGCCTCTGATCATTCTTCCGAAAGGGGTCCGGGTTCGAATCCCGGTGAGGCATGGATGTTGTGTTTGTCTTACGGCACTGGCTCCCTCCCTTCCTTGGAGCCAGTGACCCTAAATTAAGGACGGGCGACTGCTTATAGCCCATTGAGTTGTGGTCGTTAAACCTCCAAGCAAAAAAAAAATCATGTACGTGAACGCTGTATTTCCATATCAAGGAAAGAAGTTTGTGTATCTTTAACCTGACAGGATATCAGGGCTTTGTTATGCCACACGTTCAGCTACCGTGAATCCATCATCCTCTCTATGTCGTTTCAACACTTGCTTAGAAACAGTGAAAGGAAATCGTGACGTCATGGCTCTTCAGTTGTTCAATTTTCGATCATAATAGACAGCAATGTGGAAATCCCTCCCCCTGCCGTCCCCCTTCCCTCACACACACACACCCACACACATCAATCCAAGGGAGGGATGGGTTACCTGCTATTGACGAGAGCTTTAAAATGTTGCTTAACATGACGGGGTTGATTTTCTCAAATATCTCCCGAAAACGGTGCGTCGTAGCGAAATTTGACTTCCTCTCGAGCTGTCCGTGAGTATAGGCGTAACCACTGGGGGTTGGGGGGTCAGGGCCCCCAGATTTTCAGAGTCTGGAATGCCCCCCATGTTTTAGGAATATAATGATATAATGCACACTTTTTTATGACGTGAACCAACTACATTTAATAATATAAGATTGTAATTTTTCGTAGAATTCAAACACGTGTATAATATTACTACGTTCAAAAAGTTCCGGAACTTTTTATATTAAAAAGAATGAGTACAGATAATACCTGTTTATGCGGTGTTTCCTTCGAAGTAGTTACCCTGTGCAATTATGCATTTTTGCCAGCGCTCATACAAAGATTTAAATGCAGATTGCAAGCCTACTTTTGCCACATCCTGCAGTGCCTCCGTCGCAGCTCGTTCCACTTCTTCGGAACTTGAGAAGCGTCGCTTCGTAAGCAAATTATTCATAAGGGGAAAAAGGAAAAAAGTCACACGGGGGTGAGATCAGGGGAATAAGCTGGTTGTGGAAGAACGAGAATGTGATGTTTGAACAGGTGATCGGACACCAGGAGGAATCTGTGAGCCGGCGCATTATCGTGATGGAGCACCCACGAGTTGGTCTTCCAAAGATCGGGTAACTTGCGTCTCACTGAATCTCGGAGACGTTTCAGGACGTTCACGTACTCTTCTTCTTTAGTGACTGTACGACCATGTTGAATTAATTCCTTGTGTACGACCCTCTTGCAATCGAAGAAAACTGTTGACAAGACCTTTCCTTTGGAGCGGTCATTCTTGAACTTGTTTGTTCATGGTGACGACGATGATTTCCATGCTTTTGACTGACGGTTGGATTGGGGGCCGTAAACTCTAGTTCGACTCATTGCTCTCTCACCGTACGCTGACTTAATCTTTGAAAAGCCTCAGAGAAAGATTTTCCGGGCAGAACACAAAATTGTACACTTGAACGCTGTTCAAAATTCGACATCGTTGTCCTCGCGACGAAAAACCTCTAATGCCTGTAATCACGAACTACGCACATACGCTGTACGTGTTGGATCTGGATGAAACCGGTTCTAGTTGGTCGGTCACGTCATGCTCTTCGCTTGCTCAGAGGGTAATGACGTAATTCACTGACATTTGGCAAATATTCAAAAAGTTCCGGAACTTTTTGAGCGTAGTAGTATGTACTGAATAAAACAGCGATATCGATTCCTAATAAGCAAAGTCAGTTCTACAACTTTGTAATTTACATTTCTGCCCTATCTATCATAGTTTTACAGTTGTGTTAGCTAAGTTTCACAATTCACTAACAAAAGCGCCTATATCGTGCCCGTTAGATCGCGTCTCAGCAACTGCTTTTCTCCTGTGTGCGTATGCAGGGGAAGGAGGGGCCCAAACTCTATCTCATACAGTATGTATATATTGCATACATACAGTATGTATACATATAATGTGTGTATGAGTGATCGGACACCCCACCTCCACCCCCAGATGTTGAAACGTGGTTACGCCACTGCCCGTGAGAAAGGGTTACTTACAACTGATGCGATCTTTAAAACGATATATAACACGACGAAGTGCAACCTGTATGTATTCTACACCAAAAGTCACCAATCCCCTCACTAACAAGCTTGCGATTCAGCTTTTCTTTCCATCTTAAAGTCAGATTTTAGCTTGCGCATGCGCAGATGAACTTTCGTAGCTACATCACATTTCATCGGTGTCAGGTTGGTTTCTTACGTTCGTCTAAATCTGAATACTCGTGCTAAGAAGAAAAATAAATATTGCTTTCGAAAAACTAAACAGTGAAAATACTATTCCCGCCGCCATAGTTTAGTAAATGTTTACTTTTATGACTCACATATCTTCTTTCATTGGCTTTACGAAAATAACATTCATTCTTCCACCTACCTAAGTGCCGCTCTGTGTCAAGGATTAGGAAACCTTATTGTTTATTGTTATGATTTAATTCCACTTAGTACGTACCAGACTGTGGCTCGGTGTTGCCGTGTGTGACGCGGATAAATGCACGGTACTGTACGTAAATGAATGCATACTCTGGAGTCACTTCTTTTATTTCACACCCACGCAGATATTGGCATGCGGAAGGTGCATAACATGATATATCTACAACAAAGATACCAGGATATTCTCTCGATTTTATTTTATTTTGGAGGGGCGGGGAACTGTTGAGTTCTAAGGAACACCTAAGAGAGTGCATGATCGAAGTGTGTCCTAAATGCTCCTTTGTAGAAGATTCTGTCCCAGGTGAAAGAGACACCAATAAAAAATGGCGCCGAGGCAACCTCAGCTTATCCCATTGAGCTCTATTTAGTCTTTTCTGCCGTTTACGGCTACGGCTGCTTAATCCTCTTTTCCACCCACCGTAGGTACTAGGCAACCAGTGAACAGACGACAAAGTTCGCCGATTGCCGGATACTGTTACTCTGTGTTCTGCATCCAGTGATCATGGCCTTTGCTAATGGGTCCAGTCTCGTCCTTTACAAATTACAATCGCTGTCTCAGCTCCGACTGATACTGCACGTGCTACAGATAGCGCTGTATACTCCCTCAACTTTTACACGGGTGCACAGCCACGCCGGAAACGATCCAGACGTCAGATATGGGAAGGCCATAATGTTTGTTCCTGCTGTGTGTTATGCAATGCTGTAGTTTACCGCTCATAAAAAAGTCCTTAGATTTTGTAGCATTTGTGTGTAGCTGACTTACTAAAACACTGCACAGATCAAAAACTTCACCTACAGTGAAATACGAGTCACTCAAATAAAGTTCAAGAAGTTGTTACCTACAGCTAATCCTTTATTGCTGTCAATAGGCACCTGATCATTTGCACTTCAACAAGGTGAGATCAACGATACTTAGGTTAGTATCCACAATAACAATTAACTATGAAACACAATACTGGAACTTGAGCTAATATCCACAATACCACTTGATTACGAAACACAACATTTTCATTAAAGTAGAACACGTAGCCTTCAAAAACACTTAAACGGCAATTAAGCTGTCTCGTATCTAAAAGGAGCATTAACGTTCACCATCAAAATTCCACCCTCACAGCTACTCGTAGCCATTACATATCTCGTCTTGTTCTTATCACATGCATACCTCACTTACGTACTGACCTCAGGGTGTTGCCAAACCTCCATTCATGCAAGAGAGAAGATATCACGTTAAGTTTGGAAAGTGCAAAAGAAAACAAACTCAAATTTACGTAGGAAAAGGAACTGAAACTGAAAGTTAAAATAGAATATAAGTCGCAGTTTAAATTATGCTTCGCGTAAGTCCTCAAAACATCAGTAGACTGGCTTGCTCACGAGCACGTACTTAAATTATTGAAAATTGTTTGTTACAATCTCTGATAAAAGTAGGTGGTTTGTTTTGGGGTAACGCAGTGTTTTCAGTGTTTAAAGTCTGGGATAATTCTTTTTCCTCTCTCTCTCTCTCTCTCTCTCTCTCTCTCTCTCTCTCTCTCTCTCTCTCTCTCTCTCTCTCTCTCTCTCTCTCTCTCTCTCTCTCTCTCTCTCTCTCTGTTCTCTCTCTTTCTCTATCTTTCTTTCTCTCTTTCTTTCTCTCTCTTTCTCAATCTCTCTCTTTCTCTCTGTTTCTCTCTCTCTCTCTCTCTCTCTCTCTCTCTCTCTCTCATTCTCTCTCTCACTCATTCTCTCTCTCTCTCTCTCTCTCTCACTCATTCATGCTCTCTCTCTCTCTCTCTCTCTCTCTCTCTCTCTCTCTCTCTCTCTCTCTCTCACACACACACACACATTTTATATGTCTGTGTTCTTTTATATGCACATAAATAAAAAAAATAAAAAATATTACAATGAATAGAAATTAAACCCTAATAAATTTATAATTAAGATAAAAATGTCTATAGCACAAAGAGCAAGTTACGTGTCAGCTGAAGGAGTTTCGTATTTCTTAAACTGCGCAGCTCAAAAATAGTGAAAACCTTAGGATTTCACTAATTGTTTTCCTACCTAATTGTGCATAGTAATTGTCGTAATAAATGAGCACATTCAGTTCATTGACATTATGCAGCATGAAAAAGAAAAACTACGCACCCCGGTAATTTAAACTTAGAGAGGAACGAAACACCTCAGAGAGTGTTCATTTTTAAATTTTAATTACCAAAGAATCCGCTCTGCTGTTAGGCGCCACTTTAAACAATTAGATGATGCCGTCTCTTCCTGAAACCAGTGCGGTCTTAGTCAGGTGCTTTTGTACCGAATTGTTACTATGAATGAATTTGAGTTTGGTATTCTAAAGCCAAGGTTAGTAGACTCTATTAGCCTTGTTCTAAATCAAGCCGGCAACATTGTTGCTACTTCAACATTCCGCAATGCGGGATAACATACGTACTAAGCGATACGAAAGCAAAACAGTCAAATGCGACCATCCCCTCTGGCTATATTAGCTCAAAGCTTCTAGCTAAGAGTCTGAAGGAGAAAATTTGTTGTATCGGAGAAAAGGCATTGAAAACTGCAAAATCAGAGACAACATTTTCAAAGGTAAACATCTTACACAAATTGCTAATAGAATTCATAGATAAAAATGAACTGAGAGCCAAAATTTCCTCGCTGTAGTTCCGCAGCACATTTGTGAAAACACAAGTTTGTCCGTGTCCCCTCACTCCGGAGTAAGTCGCTCTCCCAATTCAGCTACGCGGACAGAATGTCTCGCTGCAGATTTGTCGCCTTGACACATGTTTTTACCCCTGCAGTACGTCACATATTTTTTTTTTTTTTCGAATATTGTGTACTTAGGGAAAAGTCGTTCTCCTCCGTTCCTGCCCACTCTTACCACTGGTAAAAATATGCAAATACAATTCAACATTGCATTCTCGTGCTACGACATGTGATGTAATTTCTCTTGTGAAGGAAACACATCAAGAAAAATTTCCCCGAAATATTGGGTATAACGAGCACAACTGAATTTTTATCCCAAAGAGACCAATCCGAGTCAAAAGGGAACTTTTAAAAATCCGTCTTTTTTTCAAGCAGAAATACTGTTCCGAAAAGAAATATCCACTTGCATTCCATCAGAAATATTGCGGCAGCAAAAATTCATGCAAAGTGTTATTCACGAAGAAATACGTATTAAGTAAAAAACTGTATTTTCTATCTGAATTTTAGAAAAAATAATGTGGTCGCAAATGGATGTAAATACATGCGCTCCCTAGTGGAAACACTGTGAATCATTGGAATCAAGAAATATATATACACTGCTGGCCACCCAAAATGCAACACCAAGAAGGACACGAGATAGCAAAGCCAGATGTACTGGACACATTACAACAGATACAAAGATGAAACGATTGAGGTATGTCGGTCCAGACTGCTTCCACACGTTGACACAGTTCGTCAGACGTAGCCGCAGGTGGTGCTTGCCGGGCCACTCGGTTGCCGATCAGCGACCAGACGTGTTCGATGGGCGACATATCGGGAGAACAGGCGAGCCTGAAATTTTGCAGAATTGTTGCACGATGCGTGCCACGTGCGGGCGCGCATTGTCCTGTTGAAACGTGGCCGCTGGCAGGCCCTGCAGGTAAGGGAGGACTACAGGCTCCAAAACGTCGGAGATGGTGCGGTGGCTGTTGAGTGCACCGGCGATGCGTGTCATATCCAATTGCGCCCCAAACCATAACGCTAGGCGACGGACCGGTATGGCAATGCATAATGCAGGCGTCATACAGTCTCTCTCCGCGGTGCCGCCACACGCGGATCCGAACATCGTGGTGTTGCAGGCAGAAGCGGGATCCGTCAGAGAAGACAATGTCGTGCCATTCCGTAGTCCAGGTGCGGCGTTCAACGGCCCACAACCGCCGCACTCTCCGGTGGTGTAACGTCAGTGGTAATCGGTGCAATGGGCGCCGTGCGACAAGTCCCCGCTCCTGCAGACGACGTCGAACGGTACGTGCTGACAGAGGTTGTTGCGCAACACACCCTAATTCCTGCGCTGACGTTCGTGATGTGGCGGTGCGAGCCGTCAATGCCCGCCGCACAACATGCCAGTCCTCTCGTTCGGTAGTGTGTCGCGGATGCGTCAATCGCTCACGTCGTTCCGTCCGTCCCTCCTGCACCCACCGAATCCATACTCGCCTCACTGTGGCTGGATGTCGTCCCACTCGGGCGCTGATGTCTCGGTACGATAAACCGTTGTCGCGATAAGCCAATATTCATCCTCTGTCGAACTCCGAAACGTGCTGGAATGACTACCGTTTTCTGCGACGAGGCATCAGGAAGCTTTCCACGCACAGGTCCGGCAGCAGAACACACTTCCACTACTTACACCCCGCCTTCTGTGCACCCTTCTTATAGTGCTTCTTGGTGGCGTGCCGGGCGCATATGATTTGCATATGCCCTGCAATACTAATCGTTTGCATGTCCTGTCGCGGGCGACGCATGCTGCGAATTTCAGGCCAATCGGATGCTTCCTTCTTGGTGTTGCATTTTGGGTGGCCAGCAGTGTATATATATAAATCTTTGTGGTGGAGAGACTGATTTCGTATGCAGAAGAAATTCTTTCAATCAGTATTTTAGTAGCGAAGCTATAACTCCGCGTGAAAATATGTTTGCACTCCCCTTAGTGGCAGAACTGTGCGTTATGGGAAAGATAAAAAGCATTCGAGAGGGAAAAAATACCTCACAATAGGAGCTTTCTGAAACAAAAAGAATTTTTCAGATCAGTCTTTATTAGCAGAAACAGAAAGGAAGTTGAATATGCATTCAAGTTCCTATCGGAAAAACTGTACATTATGTGAATAAAAAGCTTGCGCTAAATGGAGCTCAGTGCAAAAAGTATTCAAATTAAAAGTAATTTATTCAGTCTGATTTTTAGAAGTAATATGTAATAAAAAATATACAAAGTCTTGTGCATTTAAGCTCCCTAGCGGCAACACAATGTATCCGGAAAAGACGAAAATACTCAGATCTTTATTCTCACAGTTCCAGCTTACTAATGCAAAAGAATGTTTCAAATCGGACTAATAGGGGTCTAAGACTTATCGACTTTTTCCTCACAAGTAGCTAGCGGTCGTGTTGTAATCTCACTTATTGTCTTTGATTTATCGAATATTTCGAGTACCGTAATTTTCGGGCTAAGCGCCCCATTGATATAAGAATCGCACCTAACGAAAATCGCTATTTAGAAAACAAATTCGTTGTAAGAGCTGCACTTGCATACGCGCAGCCCCCCCAAATTTTGTAATCTCTTAATCATCGATGTAAGAGCTTCGACAAATAACAAAAAAGAACATGTTTAGATAACTACCTGAACTACCTGCATATTTTGAAAGTCCTTTTCTCGTAATTTCGTAATATCTTTTAAGTTATTATCGGTAATATAATTAGTTAATATAAAAATAAGATAGATGATGGCATCGAAAATCCCAAATGTTCTTTTCTTTATTAAGTTCTTTTTTTATTTGCGCTTAATAATTGTTCTTAGAGGGTGATATTAATTATGAATTCCAGCTTGTGAATACATTTTTCACGGCGTGAATTACAGGGGTTATTTTTAGTTGAAAAGACTGGTTTGTGCTATCGAAAAATGTCCGAACTAAAATGAAATGAGAAATAGTAAATAGTCATTTCTTAGGGAAGAATGTTCATGAAAAAAAAAAGGTATAAATAAATGGATGGATAAAGCAGAAACGTGCTGGAAAGAATTTAAAAAATCAATTATTTTTTTAATTCCAAGTATTTTTACTGCTTGTGTGAAAAGCAGGAATGCTATTTTAGATAACAGTTTTAACCCTGTTTTCTAGAACAACATTAAATTTTCAGAAGTGCTTCAGTTTGTGACATGACAGGAACTTTGAATTACTGCTGCAAATTTCTGTTGTTGTTTTTTTTAATTCGGCTCCTAAATTTCTCATGACTACGTATGAGAGAAATGTCTCCCCACTTCATCATGAACGTAGTCGCTGTCCTTGGCTGTGACCTCCCAGCTAGGGAGGATACGAAAGATAGAGTCACCCGAGGGTCGAAAATGCCCACCTCCACTTCATCACGAAAGGTAGACTAACTTTCCAGCTAGGGAGGATACGAAAGATAGAATCACCCGAGGGTCAGAAATATTCCTCCACTTCATCATGAACGGTAGTCGCTGTCGTTTGGCTTTAACTTCCCAACTAGGGAGCATAGGAAAGCTAGAATCACCCGAATGTCAGAAATGTTTCCCCACTTCATCATGAACAGTAGTCGCTGTCTTTGTCTTTAACCTCCCAGCTAGGGAGGATACGAAAGATAGAATCACCCGAAGGTCAGAAATGTTCCCCCACTTCATCATGAACGGTAGTCGCTGTTCTTGGCTTTAACCTTCTAGCTAGGGAGGAAACGAAAGATAGAATCACTCGAGGGTCAGCAACGCCGAATTATTGTACACTGTAAGAAATAATTGGGATGAATTGACGGAAATTTCCTGAAAATAGCGTGCAGCAAAGTTGTCACTAGGTGCCCGACTTTTCACAAAATTTCCGTTTTGAAAAGCTTCCGTTTCTTCTAATTTCAGTAACTTGACAGAATTTCCGGAGTCAGTAATTCCGTTTATTTACAAAAACATTTCTGGTTTTTCCATGCTTATACAGAAATTTCGCACAACCTTCGATTTTGACTTTTCCTGTCCGTTTACCCAAGAATTTCTTTTCCTAGCGTCTTCGTGTGGTGGATTTGGAACCAGAAACTTTTTGAACTGCAGCTGTGTGTGCCACCGTTGAGCCAAAAAACTACGTAAAGCGCCGTCACGTATTAGGGATAATTCTAATCAAGCGTTGTTTTCTATAGTCATTTGTCAACGTTCCACGAGATCCATGATCTTACGGTGGTATGGTTTCGCGAACACGAAACTTTCTAATAGCAGATTGCACATCCACCATTGAAGCGAAGTGCCGTCCTTGTAGGAAATGGAATCGGTAGCAAAACAGGTGGTAATCAGATGGAACAAACTCTGGACCAAGGTACTTAGAAAGATGTACCTTGATTGGTCTTCGCTCGCCAGACTCAGTCAAAGAAGCGAATTCTCACGTGTTCTTTTTTGGCAGCGAAAGCATCGACATATCTTAATACCGTTGATAATTGACTTTTATTTGTGTATATTTAATTGACTTTTATTTGTGTATATTTCATTGACTTTTATTTGTGTATATTTAATTGACTTTTATTGGTGCATTCTCTGGGCTTCGCAGCTAACATTGAATGTACTCCACAGGCATAACTGCTTTCGAATCACCATGTTTGCAATACTGGCTGTGCTTCGTGACGTAGCCTCAGCCACTGGCTCCCAGTGGCTGAGGCCATGCATAGAATAACAGGAATAGGCACTTTTTATCACCTGTGACGATACGACGCCAATATCTATCGTCTTGTGGACTTGACAGCGATATGCGATAGAGAACGACACGTTGTTCAGCCAGTTGGGGTGTCAATTCGCGGCAGACCATTCGATGGCGGTTCAGCGACACGTTGTTCAGCCAGCTGGGGTGTCAATTGGCGAAAACCCATTGGACGGCGCCCGGAGGAAAAATCAAGTTAGTATAAGTGACGAACGATGGTTGAATGGGAAGACTCCACCTCAGCTGCCAATTGTCATGTACTGGTGTTGGGTTCGCTGTCCCAGCTTCAACAACGGTGTCAGTGTTGGTGGTCGGTGGACGTCCTGACCTTGTCTTGTCTTCGAGACTAGTGTCGCGCAGTGCTGCTCTTCACCATTTCCTCGCCGTCAACTAAAAACATTTCTCACGTCGCTGCTGTACAGTTCTACCCCTTTTTCCAATAATGGCGTAGGAACACCCGAACAGCACGTTTATCGACCACCATCCTCTGATCACCTGATAATGCAACGTGGCTCTGTGCCAAATACACGTCATTAGCCCCGGGTGTTTCACGTCATCGCGGTACCCAGTCGACGCTAGAGCGCTTTTCTCATAGGAATGAAAGCCCAACATTATGTGTAGCTAAAAACGAGGCGAGCTGTTGACTCACGTTGGTAGTTCTTCACTTAATTCCTCTGTTTGTGACTGCAACTTGAAGTACACAAACTTGGATTTTCTCAAGGGCAGTAAAGAATCATCCTGTAAGTTATAATTAGCTCATTTATTCTCTTTTGTAACTACAGATACGACGGAATCCACATTGGGGTGCGATAATTCATTCATTCGGAGCGTAAAGTGACGGTCGCTTCGGTATAATTATTATACTGAACCCTCAATGGGGTTCTAATGAAATGTTCAAAACCTTAAAATGATAGGGCGTCGTTGTTGTTTTTTAATAACATTTTTCTGATCTGAAGCTCATGTGAAAATGGAGCGACTCGCTTTCCTGGAGAACTACCTTCTCAGAGATTCGAGAAGAAATTTGCTACTTAGCCACCGCGAAAGCTTCGAACGTCGGCCGAAGCTGCTAGAGGCACGACGGACGGGTGGCCTCTGGCAGGCCGTTTTACACTGTCGAAATCCCCGCTCGCTGTCTCGAACACAAGATCTGATTTAAAACTGTGTGATTCATTACTGGGAAAGCATGCTTCATAAAAAAGAGAGGGCGGGGGAACGCGAAATTCTGTCTCGCAAATATCAGGCTAAATGGTATATTCATTGCGAAGCATATACATTATTAGGTAGGAGTTAAGGGTAGGACTAGCTCAAGTTAAGTAGATTGTAGAGGTAGGTCCATAAGCAGGTCCAGCCGTATTGGCTTCTCGGTTCCGCTCCCTAGTGACGTCAAAGATGCAAAGCAGCTAAGGACTGAAGTTTTCCATTTAAAACGTTCAAGACTTTTTTCGGCAAACATCTAAATAAAATATTTCGGAATATTTTCCACGACATTAATGGGCAATATATTCAAATACAAGTCAATAAAATGTATTTTGATTTCCGAAAGAAATATAAAGATGCTGAAAAAAAAATGTCGAAAAATTCAGAATTTGCGTTTAGGAAATTTTTCAAGTCAAAAATAAACTCATAATAAAATTAATTATTTAAGAAGACAGTACTTAAAGAACAGATACTGCAGTTTCCTATAAAACAAGCAAAGACCATCGTCACTTTTAGGAACTGCAGATTAATTTACAAATTTGTAAAATGTGAATCCGTTTATTAGTGTAAATATGACATGGATGTTAAGTCAGAGAATATCCGAAAACTTGAAAATTTCGTCGTCCTGGAGCGGGAATCGAACCCGCGTCTCCCGGATAGCGCCCGAGTATGCTAACCACTACACCACCCAGAACTACCAAATTTCAAGTTTCCTATTAATATGAATATATAATGAATGAAAATAATATATTGAATATATATGAATGCCAGTTGCTTCGACTAGCGAATCCTGTGATGGTTATATTTAAATTAATCGGAAACTTGAAACTTGGTCGTTCTGGGTGGTGTAGTGGGTAGCATACACGGGCGCTATCCAGGAGACGAGAGTTCGCTTTCCGCTCCAGGACGAGGCTATTTTTAAGTTTTCGGATATTATCTGACTTAACATCCATGTCATATTTACACCCATAAACGGATTCACATCTTCCAAATTTGCATTGTACAATGGTGTAAGCCCGTATTCCATTCATTGATACAGATTAAGAGTTGAAAGGGTTACAAAAGTTTAAAATTTTTGTGCTTGATTTTCAGGTATATTCATAAAATTCATAGCTATTTTTAAATTTTCAGCTGGATGTTGATGGTTGATATTAAAAGAAATGAATTCATTCTGTGAACACGTTATTCTATAGTTACAAAAAAAAAGAATATCAAGAAGTATAGTGTTGTCACAAAAATCGCTGCAAAAACTGAAAAATAAGATATCTGCATTCGAGATAAAAGAAAATCCCGATGTTTGCGTTAAAATGCTGTATGACATGATAAGTAGCATTTTGCAGTTGTGCGAATGTTTTGTCATTTTCAGAAAACAACAACAACAAGAACTTTTACATTTTAGAAAACAAAACTGAAAAACACCTGATTTTATCACCGCGAAGTACCTCACAAGATGATTTTGCTAACTAATAACGTGGGTTTCCTATCACTTTGTCCGTGTTCATTTGTCGACGTTCACTTGGTCCAGTTCATTTTCATCAGGACCGGATGAAGCTTTTGTGGGGCCCGGGGCGAAATTTTATTGCCTGGCCCAGAGGCAAAATTTCATTCCTGGCATTTGAAAATAAGTCCCATACTTTTAAAATGTCGTTAAGTGAAAAATGCACGTGCCGACACGGTGGCGCAGTGGTCTAAGCGCTGGCTTATGACCATTCGTCCGTGAAAGGTCCGGGTTCAAATCCCGGTGAGGCATGGATGTTGGGTTCATTTCCGGGACTGGCTCTCTCCCTTCCCTGGAGCCAGTGACCCTAAATTAGGGACGGGCGACTGCTTATAGCCCAATGATTTGCTCACGGTGGTCGTTACACCTCCAATCAAAAAACAAATGTAAGCAAAAAACACACACGATTTGAAATTCACAAATTTGATGGTGACGAAGATGAATTCCTCTGCTCTAGAGCCGAATGCTTTACCAATTAAGATACACCGACGGAATTTCTTGCTGTAATTTTTCCGTTTTGACATTTGTTTCACCTATGTAGTACGTCATAACGAAAACTATCATAAAGACAAAATGATTATCTCAAAGAAGTATTTGCTTCAAGCTTAACAAGAAAGACCGTAATGTGATTGAAAGAGAGAGAGAGAGAGAGAGAGAGACAGACAGACAGAAAGAGCTCTTAAAATCTGAGATTTTCTTTCCGGGGAGATGGGGTTGAGGTTGCATTTACAACTCTGATAAGAACTTCCTCAAAAAATGATAAAAAGATACCTGCGTAGCGAACGTTTTTGGATTGCGAATACCTTTTGTGTAGAAAATAAATAGGATCCCTCTAAAAAAAATTGCATTAATAGCTTTTTTTTTATTGGGAGTTTAACGACCACCGTGAACGGCTCAGTGGGCTATAGGCAGTCGCCCGTCCCTAATTTAGGGCCACTAGTCACTGGTTCCAGAAAAGGGACAGAAACAGTGCCGTAAGACAAACACAACATTCATGCCTCACCAGGATCCGAACCCGGACACATCGCGGACGAATGGTCAGTAGCCATCGCTTAGACCACAGCGCCACAGGTGTGGCATAGTTTTTTCCCCATTTTTTTTTTTTTTAGATACTTCATGTGTATCTTCCGTATAAGGAAGTCACAAGTTATACGTGGTTAAAATACATAATACATAGAGATTCAGTATCTCTTTTAGAATTGCTATTACGCACGTTAAAATACGGACATGTGATTATGGTGGTTCAGTTATTTATGACGTTTATTATTGAAAAAATAAAGACTAAAAGAAAGCAAGAGCAATTACTCACATATATTCGTCCATAGGTCGGTTTTGTTCGTATACCACCGTAGTTCCGCAAGTTGTTTGGTCTCAGGTGTTCAGCGGTTATGCATTGCAAAAAGTCCGATGGTGACTATAATATGGGGTTTAGCAACGTCAAAGTAGTATTCGACCCAAGGGATCTTGTTATATATTGCATCGTAAGCTCAAAAGAATAATATAGCTGAGAATGAAAACCCTGTAATGACCTATGCCACAGGCAGGTTAAAAGGCTAACAATGAACAATCCAAAAGAACTATAGCGAACAAATCTAAAAGGCTGATAGTAAACGAATTTAAAAGAACAAAATGAAATGTGGATGGTCAGAAGAAACGACGAATGAACTTTTTTTATGTTTTAATGAATGAACTTTTTTATGTTTCAGTGATTGATTTTTAATGCAAAGTGGAGTAACTGACAAATTAGTGACTTTTTAAACTTTTTAACGCGCTCAAATATGAAAATTGAATTTGTTTTTTCAAATTTTTTGTGATGTTTTTAAAATCACTGAATATATATGTTGCCCGAAACCAACTTTGATGCTGTTCTTTTTATTTCTTTAAAATAAAGTATCCGGTTTGCACGCAAATTGTTAAATACGTAAAAGTAAGGCCAACAAAGTGATGAAATTTAAGTTGCTATTTCATGAATGCGGAATATACACGGTCGAGTCACATTATTGTGACCACCGCCAAATATCCAGACTAACTGCCGTGTGCAGTGTGGACAGCAGAGTGACGGGCTAGGAGGGACTCAATAAGGTGCTGGAAGGTGTTCACAGGTATGTAGAGCCATGCTGACTGCAGTGCATCTGACAGCTGCTGGAGTGTGCGTGGTGGAGGATCTATAGAGCGAACAACACGACCGAGGTGGTCCCACAGATGCTAAATTGGGTTTAAGTCTGGGGAATTAGGGGGCCAGAGAAATACTTTGAAGTCTTCATCGTGCTCTTCCAACCACTCTCGGGCATTTCTAGCTGTGTGACACATCGCATTGTCGTGCTGGAAGATCCCATCCGCCCCAGGGAAGACAATCAACATGTATGGGTGCACCTGGTCTAGATTCATAACGAATTCCGTCCATAGTGCCTTCCACAGGTATGAGTGGACCCAGAGAATGCTACGCAAACATTCCCCATACCATAACGCTGCATCCACCAGCTTGTGTTCATCCAGCAATGTTGAAGAGTGTTTGTTCTCCGATGTTTCTACCCTTATACGCCAACGTCCATCCGTTTGGTGAAGCAGAAAACGTGACTCATCGGAGAAGGCAATCCTTTGCCAATCAGCGGAAGTCCAATTCCGATACTGCAGTGCAAATGTAAGCTTTTTCTACTGACGCACCTTCGTTAGCATAGGTGCAGTGACCATCCGTCTGCATCGGAGCCCCATACGCAGCAGAGTTTGCTGAACTGTCGTTTTAGACACACTTTCGGTAGCCCCCTGGTTCATTCGGCCAGTGAGTGCTCCACTGTAGTGCGTCAATTGGCCCTCCCGCACCTTCGAAGCCGAAGTTCTCCTCTCACATCAATGGCACGTGGTGCTCCGCAGTTTCCACATCGCTCATTCGCAATGGTGCCATTTCTCCAATCATGATATACTTTAACCACAGCAGCACGCGATCAGTTCACAAACTGCGCTGTTTCAGAAATACTGCCACCCTTGCCCCGAAAACCGATAATCATCCCTTTTTTCAAATCTGATAAATCGCTCCTTTTATCTATTACAGCAACGAGTGATATGTTTTCAGAATGCCTACAACACACCTTACATACCCTCCAAGCCAGCTCACGACACGAGCCTTCTTTCATTGGCTACGCACTGTTGACCTCAAAAGTAGGAGATGGTCATAATAATGTGATTCCACTGTGTATTAAGGCGGTTATAATACTTACTTAAAATATGCAAACCTCAGTATTTGTACGGCGAAGGGCGATAACCTATTCCAAAATGGGGGATTGAAAACGACAAAAAAAGACTTTAAAAATATATTTTTGTGAGCCTCGCATCCAAAAACACATACACACAAAAAATAATAATTGTAAAAATTTCTACCAAAAATTATTTTTTCCCAAACCTCGGGACCCGGAGCTTACGCCCTTGTTGCCCATATGGCCCAGCTGGCTCTACATTTCGTCCATCGTTCACTTTGACCATATTCATTTTGTTCTCAGAATAAATGGAAATACTGCGCAAACTTTCTGTTTTGATGGAAATTTCGTTACTAGGCAGAAAAAAAAGGTCAGCGAACGTTGTTTACATACGATTTTTTTTTTCCTGTTTAAGTTTTTCGATTAAAATGTAAAGATTTTAAATGTTATTTAAAGTAAATCGAGGAAGTGAACTTCGAAGAGCTTTTAACTCTTTTGTGCGGTACGATGTCAATTACTATGACGTTAATAAAAGTTTATTTAATGGCCATAAATGTGTTGGATTGAAGAGAAAATTTTAGACCCTTTTTCTTCTTTATCTAAAAAGTCTCTATTTTCTTTCTCTCATACCGCAAATTCATAGTAAATATCAATCTAAACTTTCTTTTACAATACCATTATATTTTTATGGATTTTGTTTTCACTTTAAATAGCTATGACACATATAGCGATCATTACAGTTCGTTCGTATGAAAATTAGTACTGCGGAAATTATGAACAATTAATAATCAGAATAAAAATCAATATACTAAAATGCTAAGAACTATATGAAAGCAATATACAAGGCGTATTTCAAAACATGAAAAGATTTTTGTAAAACTTTGATTTATGTGAAAGTGATTGACATCGTACCACATGAAATACTTATAAAGCTCTTCAAAGTTTAGTTCCTTGTTACTTTAAATAGCATTTAAAATCTTCGTATTTTAATCGAAAAACTTAAACAGGAAAAAAGTACCATGTAAGCAATGCTCGCTGACCTTTTTTTTTTTTTTTTTTTTTTTCCTTCCTAGTAACAACAAATTCATCAAACCAGAAAATTTCCACGTTATTTTTATTTACTCTGAGTACAAAATGAGTGTGGGCAAAATGAACTGTGGACAAAAGACACCGTGGACGAAATGAACTGTCTAGCGTTTATGTGTAGCTGACATACTAAAACACTACATAGATCAAAAACTTTACCTACAGTGAAATACGAGTCACTCTAATAAAGTTCAGGACGTTGTTACTTACAGCTAAGCCCATATTTCTGTTAATAAGCACTTGATCGTTCGAACTTATCACGAAACTTGTATTAATATCCACAATAACGATTAACTATGAAACACAACACTTTCGCTAACGTAGAACACGTAGCCTTCAAAACACTTAAACGGCAATTAAGTAATCTCTTATCCAAATGGAGCATTAACGTTCACCATAAAAGTTCCCCCTCTCACAGCTACTGTGTAGCCTTTATACAGTATATCTCGTCTTGTTCTTATCCCATGCATACGTCTCTTACGTACGGACCTCATAATGTTGCCAACCCCCATTCATGTGAGAGAAAAGATATCACGTTAAGTTTGGAAAGTGCAAAAGAGAACAAACTCAAATTTACATAGGAAAAGGAACTAAACATGAAAGTTAAAAAAGAATATACGTCACAACTGGACCAAGTTGTGGGAGAAGTGAAAGCAAAAGTGATCCGTCACCAGGGCCGTAACTAGACTTTACTTTCAGGGGAGAGGGGGGTAAAAATACTCCACAGCAAAAATGTAATCTATCTAATATCTATCTATCTATCAAGGCCGTAACTAGACTTCTGTTTCCGAATTTTTTTAACTATTCCACAGCGAAAGTCTATCTATCTATCTATCTACACTGGTGTGCAAAAATTAAGGACGAAGAGGAGAAATTAGCATAACAGCGGAACGAGCAGGCAGAACGGAACGAAAAACCACTCAGGAGATAGACTAGTGTCCGGTACGGTAGGGCATGCGCATATATGCAGCATGACGTAGGGGTGGGGGAGGGTCGGAAGGGTATAAAGCACACGGGCGGTGTACGCTCAGCAATTCAGAGCCGCGGATGGCTTAGTGGTTAGTGATTCAGACTATCGATACTGGGTCTCCAGGTTCCTGCTTGGGCTGATCTTTCAGAGATGGTGTGATTTACTAACAATCGCTGAATATCCGCCGTGCATCGGACGAGCACGTAAAGTGACGGCCCCCAGGCTGGACCCACTCGTTAAATGGATATCCTTTCCTATGCCCCCCTGAAATTCTCTCACCCATCTATGTGCAATATCGTACTTGTACGGTGGCGCCATCTACTGTACTCTAATCTCACTACAAACTGTTCCGTCAAAAGTCGCTAGACTTGCTCTCATTCCTTCCGTTTCTGTGTCCTGCCCATAAAGGCGATCTCGCTGTAGGTGGCTGGGACCTAAACTCTACTCAATGTGGACGGAAGTCCTACATGAAAATGACAAAAAATCTGCCAACGCTCAGCAATTCGGTGAAAGCTATTGCACGGTGTACATCGGTTTAAATGACGTCGAGTTGCTGCCACTGTGTGATATGGCCAACAGGCAATCCAGTAGATGACATCTGGATGACTTTACCCGAGGTCGCGTCATTGGGAAGTTGGAAGAAGGTCGAAGTATGACTAGTGTGGCCGAGGAGTTCGGGATCGCTCACAGCATCCTTTCACGAGCTTGGAGAGTATTTCAAACGACAGGAGAAGCTGTCTGAGAGTTTAACAGTGGTCGTCCACGAGCAATCACGGCGGCGGACGACCGGTATATTGTCCTACGGCGAGAAGAGACAGACGGCAGCCAGCGGGAGAAATCTCAAGGCACATGCAACAGACAACTGGGCGTCCGTTGTCGCATTTTACCTTGGCCAGAAGGCTGCACAAAGGTGGTCTATTTCCACGACGACCAGTACGGTGTGTGCCATTAACGCCTGCTCATCGGAGACGGCGGTTTCTGTGGTGCCAGAAACACAAGAACTGGACACATCGGCAATGGGGTCGAGTTCGCTTTACGTATGAGAGCCGATTTAGTCTGGCGAGCGATTCTGGACGTATACATATCTGGAGAGCAGGGAACACGCAATCACGCATCCAACATGAATGAAAGGGGCCGGTTTGGAGGTGTCGGAGTTCTCGTTTGGGGCGGTATCATGATTGGTAGACGTACTGACCTCCACATCTTCCAAGGAGGTTCAGTCACAGGTGTCCTCTATTGTACCGAGGTTCTCCTGCCTCACGGTCGTCTGTTTCGAGGTGCTGTGAGTTTTGAGTTCCTCTTCATGGACGACAACACTACACCTCATCGTACAGTGGCTGTCGCAGAGTTGTTGGAGAGTGAAGATATTCAACTCATGGATTGGCCCGCAAGGTCCCCGGACCTAAATCCAATCGAACACGCGTGCAAAAATAAAGGACGAGACGGTTTTTCGAATGAAACGTCGTGCAGAAGTGCTCCACATTGACATCATACTTTAACAAGATGTAAGAATATGGGACAAGTGAGCAAAACCGTCCAAACAAGGAATCCAAAGGATACAAAGACACTTTATTGAAAAGATAGCTTCGAGCACAACTGGACAGAAGAAAGAAACGTCCATGTGACAGGCGGCTGCCAAGAAAAATCCAATCTTTAGTAAAGGAAATGATCACCCCTGACTGCGTTGCACGATTTACAACGTCTGTCCATGCTGAGGACAGGTTGTCAAGGAGCTTTTGAGGCATCGCGGCACATTCCTCTTGTAGCACCAATCGCGGCTCATTCCTCTTGTAGCGCCAATCGCAGCTCCGGAATCGTTGCTGGCGGCTGGTGATGTGCTGCCAAACGTCTCCCGAGAAGATCCCACACGTGTTAGACTGGATTTAGGTCCGGGGACCTTGCTGGCCAATCCATGCGTTGAATATCTTCACCCTCCAACAGCTCTGTGACAGCCACTGTACGATAAAGTGTAGCGTTGTCGCCCATGAAGACGAACTCAGGACCCACAGCACCTCTAAACAGACGCACGTGAGGCAGGAGAACCTCGATACAATAGCGGACACCAGTGACTGAACCTCCTTGGAAGATGTGGAGGTCAGTACAGCCACCAAGCACAATACCTCCCCAAACGAGAACTCCGCCACCTCCAAACCGGTCCCTTTCGATGATGTTGGATGTGTGATTGCGTGTTCCCTGCTCTCTCCAGATGTGTATATGTCCAGAATCGCTCGTCAGATTAAATCGGCTCTCATCCGTAAAGAGAACTCGACCCCATTGCCGATGTGTCCAGTTCTTGTATTCCTGGCACCACAGAAACCGCCGTCTCCGATGAGCAGGCGTTAATGGCACACGCCGTACTGGTCGTCGTGCAAATAGACCACCTTTGTGCAGCCTCCTGGCCACGGTAAAACGTGATAACGGACGCCCAGTTGTCTGTTGCACATGCCTTTCGATTTCTCCCACTGTCTGCCGTCTGTCTCTTCTCGCTTGTAGGACAAAATACCGGACGTCCGCCGCCGTGGTTGCTCGTGGACCACCACTGCTAAACTCTCGGACAGCTGTCCCTGTCGTTTGAAATGCTCTTCAAGCTCGTGAAACGATGCTGTGAGCGATCCCGAACTCCCCGGCAACACTAGTCACACTTCGACTTTCTTCCAACTGGATTTCTACTGGATTTCCTGTCTTCGGTCTACTGGATTTCCTGTTGGCCATATCACACGGTGGCAGCAACTCGACGTCGCTCAAACCGGTGTACACCGTGCAACAGCTTTCACCGAATTGCTGAGAGTACACCGCCCGTGTGCTTTATACCCTACCGACTCCCCCCCCCCCCACGTCATGCTGCATATATGCGCATGCCCTACCGTACCGGACCCTAGTCTATCTCCTGAGTGGTTTTTCGGTCCGTTCTGGCAGCTCGTTCCGCTGTTATGCTAATTTCTGCTCTTCGTCCTTAATTTTTGCACACCAGTGTATGTAGAATTTATTTCAACATTGTTTTCAACTTTTGGTAATTTTAATTTCCTATTGTACGAGAAACCAGAAAAAATCATTAATCCTTTGCTGAAACTTTCTTTGGATTCTTGAAACCAAGTTTGTAAATATTTTTCTGCTTTCTTGCGGTAATAAATCCTCTTTTTTTGTTACAGTCGTTTAGGTAGACTCATGCGTCATCAATAGTCACAATAAATTTCCATCTGATTTTCAGCTTGAGTAAAGTGAACAAACACATGGCTTTTTCAAAAGACATTTCAACTCGATTTTAGAAAATGCTTGCCGTGATGGGGATAAGAAAAAGCACACAAGTTACGTGTGCCTCAATGGAAAAATAAAAAAATAAAATAAAAAGCATCTCAAGTTCCGAAACGTCAAGTCAGTCAGGCCTGCTCCAGAATATTTTCTCCCGGCGCCAATGAAAATCTCCAGGGAAGTAAATTCTAAATTTCATAATGTGTAGATATTGTTACACGCTTTTGCTTTATCTGAAGATTTTCCGCGGGCAGAATTGTCGTAAGCTTCTGGGAGTGGGGGGGGTTAAAGCCCCTGAATTGTCCCCAAAAGAAACCCTAAGAGAAGTTATTCGTAAATGATTTTGTCTTTTCCGGAAGAAACGTAACGAAATCGCTCAAAAATAAAAGTAATGTACAATTTTTTTAATGTTTTTTTTTTTTCAGAAATTAGCTTAAATTCATTCATTTTCTTAAACGGCTTCAAGATCATTTTGTTTCGCTGCTCCGATTTATTTTCCTGGAGAGAAAACTCAGTGTAATTTATGCATCATTTATCCTCTGGAAGCACTGCAAATATTTTTTACATTTCGTAAGATTAGTCAGTTAATTGCATTCTAGGATTTATGTTATTCTTTAGAAAAATGCAGTACTATTTCTTCATTGGTCACTTGAAAGAAATGTGAAAGACACAAACGAATTTCCAACTGGGAGTCAAGTTTCACATTTCGCGCGATCTGACAGCGGCATTTACCGCGGCCATCGTGGGTGGAATTGTTTGACGTCATGCACGACGGTAAGAGAGACGAGCGAGTCGCCGATCCCGAAGTAGGAATCACGTGCTCCAAGACTCCGCCTCTAAACTATGCCCAATACTTATTACACCCCCCTTGATCATTTCACATCATGGTTCCTTAGCGCATGGCCATTTCTTCAAAGCCAATTATCTCACGGGGGTATACGTATTTATATGTAAGCTGCTCAGCTTCGTGCCAAGTACTACTACTAACACACACAGGTAATAGATCTTTTTCTTAATCAACTGTTTTATTGGTAGAAAAGGCAAATTGTTTTTTTGTTTTTTTTTACGTATTTCTGAGTTGTGAATAAAACTGCAAAAATTTGCGATTTTGAAATCTCCCAGAAATTATACATACATGCACAGCAATGGTGTGTGTTGCCTGTTTTTCATTGTGCATGCTTTAGCAAGCTTTAAAGCTGGCCTATCTGTTGTAAGTATTTTTCACAAGCTTTAAGTAACCTATCTGTTGTTTTCTAGCAATTACAGAAAGAAGTCTGATTAAAATCAATAAAAGTGTTATTTTAAGACACACAATTCAATAAATTCAAAGAGCACACTGATAACTTAAAAATGCAATGCTATATGAACTGAAAATTTCTCTAGAAACGGAATTAATTTTAGAAGATTCTTTGTTGTTCTACTTTTAGCTTCATTCTACTGACTATAAAACAAAGCTTGAGTATATATTCATATATCTAAAGAAATCTGTCTCTTTTTTTTTTTCATTTTCATTGTAAAATCTTTTTAAATTTTGCAGCCAATAAGCTACTTTACCTCAAAGAGATTTCGAAACTCTTTTCCGTTGTTTTCCGGCGACTGAGCAAAGAAATCATAATTAATATAAATTAGTGCTTTATAAACATGCTAATAAAGTTTAATATGAAGGGAACACAGCATTTGCTGACTATACACCCCAAGCAAAAGAAGTTAAGTAGCGTGGTAGAATTAGAATGACTGTCCCATATTTTTCACAAGGGTCAGAAAGGGTAAATCTTGTTGAAATTACATTTTCTTTTGAAACACAGAAAAAAAAGGAAAGAGCTGAAATTTTCAGAATATGTGTAAAGAACTCAAAACTTAACAGTCACTATTAACTTAGATATAACTGCTGAAAAAGCTTGATAATAATGTCTCACAAAGTGTCTTTTTTTCTGATTTAATAACCCCCAATCATGAGTGGCTTCATCCAGTAATTGGCATGTGAGGCGTTTATTTTGTTAAAAATAGCTTTCAACGTTTTGTTAATTATTTAATTCAAATTTCTAAGACATGAAATTTATCTTATGTTTTTAAATATAAATATTATTGCTATAAGATCAATATTTTAATCTCATAATTTTACCATGTTGTAATTTTACGCAACACATTTATTAGTACAGCTCTTGTTCTAAAAACTATCCGATTTTGCTAGTGATTTTTCAGTAAACAAATGCAGGGATTAGGTTTCCAAATTCGATTAAAATGGGGAAGAATATGGGAAAAAATTCGATTAAAATGGGAAAAAATTCGATTAAAATGGGATTGAATATGGGAAAGAATTCGATTAAATATGTTTCTAAATTTGATTAAATATGTTTCTAAGTTCGATTAAATATGTATAACTATAGTTGTTTATATTAAGTGCTTTAGTACAAAATTTGTGGATACTTGAACTTTTTTAACAGTATGAATTCTTCACTTGGTTCTCTCAAAATTTTGATTCACCATGAGGTTCGCTGTGGCCCGCAGAAATCACATTGCACGTTGTAAACGGAAGTAAATGAACTTCAGCTGATGCTGTGCTAAACAAAAATATCATGAAAAAGCTACAGACTCCAAAAACTATTTTCCAAAAGAAAGGCAACAACGAGCGAGTAGATAGTTTTAAATTCTTGGTTCAGAAAAATTCGGGGAAAGAGCGTCATGCAAAGTAAGATAGCTAAAATAAAGATATGTATAATTTTTCATTTATTTATTTTTTGAACAGTAGCCATTTACAGTACGTTCAAATGATCAGGAAAACCATTCTTAATGAAAAGTAAAAAAGTAGAAGATAGAAAAGATTGTAATAAGGCAAGAATTGCATACACTGTAGAAAATAAGTGGAGTGAATTCACTAAAAATTCCTGAAAATAATGGGTTGCAAAGTTTCTCGTAGGTGTCCGACTTTTAATGAAATTTCCATTTTTAAAAGTTTACGTTTCTTTAACTTTTTTTTTTGCAGATTTTTCCGTAGTCAGTAGTTCCATTTATTTCAGAAAATCCGTTTCGCGTTTAACCAATGAGCCAGAAAGCCTCAAGCGTCACAGTAACGTTCAAGGTAAAACTCTAATTGCGCGAAAATATTTTTTTTTTTTTTTTTGTCACTAATGCGAGTGAATTAGTCTTTTTTATTTTCTGTTGGTGCTTATTATTTTTTTTAATAGGTTTGTAATATTTTTATTTATTTTTTTCTGTAGGAGGACTTATCACAAATTAAGTATTGTTTTCATCGACATTTTTCGATGCAACAGAATACTTTGGAACTTGAGATCTTTTTTAACTGACAATGACATTATCTTTAAGAAAAGGCAAAATGTATTATTTTACAATATAACTTCACAAAACTCATAAAATGTATTCTTGATAGCTATAAAGCTTTTATCTTAAGGATTCCACAGACTGATACATAGACATCGTACAATCACCTGTACAATAAATTAAGTACCCGGATTCTTACGTAACACAATATGTAATAGCTGATGCACAAAATGGGAGAAAGGAGAAAAAATATCCTTTGCCACAATAACCAAAATTCATGCGATATGTTATCCACAATATCTGATCTATGAAAGTAACACTGGACATGGCTCAACCAAGAGAACAAGCTGGATTCAGGAGTGGCTACCGCACTATAGATCATATCCACGTACTAAGAGAACTAATTGAAAGAGAGAGGGAATATGAATTTCCATTATGCATGGCTTTTATCGATTATGAAAAAGCCTTTGTTTCGGTGAAACCATCAGCAGTTAAAATGGCTTTGAAATCCTGCGATGTTGAAAATGCATACATTAATATTATTAATAACATCTATGCAAATTCAAGTGCAAAGATTCGGCTATTTGAGAATACAACACACATAAAAATTGGAAAGGGAGTGAGACAAGGTGACACCATATCTCCGAAGCTCTTTAATGCCACATTGAAAAATGTCTTTCAATCACTGAACTGGGAAAACAAAGATATAAAGTTTAATGGAGATTATCTAACTCACCTTCGTTTTGCTGATGACGTAGTCATTTTTGCAACTACCCCAACAGAGCTGCAGAGTATGAACTTGCTGACAAGAGTAAAGAAGTGGGAATAAAAATGAACTTTCAGAAGACAAAAGTGATGTACAATGCTTTTTACAAGAAATGAAGATTTATCGATTGATGGAGAAAAGCTGGAGGTAACAGACACGTACGTTTATCTTGGACAGCAGATATCAAATGAGGGTCACATTGATGAAGAAATTAAATGGCGTATAAAACTTGCTTGGAGAGCTTTTGGAAGAAACAGCATAATTTTCAAGAGTAATATGCCATTATGTCTTAAAAGGAAAGTGTTTGCTCAATGCATCCTTCCCGTGCTTACGTATGGTGCAGAGACGTAGACCTTAACTAAAAGAGACATACAAAGGCTGCAGATAACTCAAAGCAGCATAGAGAGATGCATGCTTGGTGTAACCAGGAGAGATAAGAAACGGAACTCGTGGATCAGAAAAATGACAAGAGTGGAAGACATCATGATCAGAGTTAAATCCCTGGAATGGCAATGGGCTGGACATACTGCCAGAAGGACAGATCATCGATGGACAGCCGAAATTTCAGATTAGATTCCAAGGGACAGGAAAAGACCCAGAAGAAGACCACGTGGGAGATGGGTGGATGAAATTCGAAAGTATGCGGGAGTAACATGGAGGAGACTGGCACGAGACAGATCGTTGTATAAGAAACTTGGGGAGACCTTCGTCCAGCAGTGGATTGATAATGGTTGACAATGATTATGATGATGATGATGATGATCTAGCTACAGATCTTCAAAATCATTCTCTTCGACAAATTTCAGAGATAATCAAACCCAAAGTATTCCTGTAAATCGCTCCTATTACCGGAAATTCTTCGTCATGTGGATACGGAAAAAGTGCGAACAGTTTTCCCATTAATTTATGAAAAGAATTGCGGAGAGATTTTAGAAAATTCAGAATTTTCCGGCAACACGTCTTAACAACGGCAATTTACCGTCAAAATAAGAAAGGAATTGTGAAAAGATTTCTGAAAATTCTGAATTTTCCAGGCGTACGAAAAATCCGTGAAATTCAGGTTTCTTTTCGTCATTTCACGGAAAAGGTTGTAACAGAAACATGCTTTGAAAAATCCCCAAAGAAATCACCAAAAGTGGTTCGTGAATTTCAGATTTTTTTTTTACTTGTGGGAAGTCTTCAAAACGAAACTTAATTATTATCAAATGTTTTCGGTACAACAGAATTACTGGACAGTGCTTATTGTTCTATTGCGATAATTTGATGCAAATTTCCATAATGAACAATTTTTGCGCCTTTCTCAGTTTTAATAATGCAGTGAGTTTCTAAGCGATGTGAAAGTATATTTTCTTTCGTACGGTACCTTTTCTTCTCTGGAAAATTTAAAGAATTCCTTTTGCCTGCGATAACTGTACAAAGCCGAATATTTTTCAGATTTTTCTGAAATAAAATGTTTTCGCTAGTGCAAATTTAAATATTTACCCGACGATATTTCTCAACTACGGTGCGCCCAATTAAAGAAAAAATTTAACATCGACCAACTTCAGAGACAATCAAGACAATACCTGAATTTCTGGATGCATTATTCTTTTGCTGACCAACATCATGATGTGTTTGCAGTGGATTCTGTATTTACGCTTTTAAGTTTAAGATTTGAGAAATTCTTTTTTCATCCCATTGCTGTCATCATGACTACAATTTTTCATGGTCTTTTTAGCTTTTCTGGTGGAAAATAATTATACTAAATTTCAATTTTTATTTCGATAATATTCCAGCTTTTAGCGACTCTGTAGTTAGTTGCGATCTTAATCATTATAATTCATATGTGCATATTGATTTTGTTGACCGCATTATCTTCCCTTTATTACTCTCACTGTACTTTTCATTTGAAACTACGCACAAGATTCAGTTTTCAAAAATACCCTTGGTATCGATTTTTGGTGCTCTGAATGCAATTTCCTAGCTTTTCGGATTCAAAAATTCCTTTCTACGTAAGAATATTAATTCAGATTTTTAGTTGGATGGTGTTCATGCAGGTAGAATTAGAAAAAATATATCTTCCAGTTCTAGCTGAAGTCAGTTTTATCCGCATTGTTCTGATCTTTCGGATACGATGTTTTTCCACTACTATGTGTGACGGTATATATGCACTTGGATCAATAATTGCGTTCTAAAAGTGCTTTTAAACTGTTTGTTTTTTTAATCCAAATACTTAATATAACCCCAATTTTTCATAAATTTTCCAGTTTTTTCTGATTCTACATTTTCCCGCCAGGTAACATATAACTTGATTTTTTTATATTTGTTGAAAAAATAATAACATACGACTCAAAAAAAGTAATAAAACAAACAAACTTGAAAGCTACAAGTTTGACCCTTTTGACATAAGACGTGCTCATTAAGGTCGAGGATTTGTTGACATATTTTTTTTTCCTGTTGCTTTTTTAAATTACTATTGAATATGTTTAAACTTGACACTGAAGACTCATATTTCAAATGTCCACATTTTTTTAGCCTTAACGTAAAGAGGACTGGAGACAATTAACTTTTGAAATGGCCAAAGGAGGTTAGCAGAGATTTCCTTTAACACTAGACTTAGTGCTTAATTCAGTTGTTGAATTGTCAAAAGGTTTTCTAACTTAGTTGTTAAATGCCAAGTATAAGATTTCGGCTTTCTAAAGGAAAACTCTGCAATAGACTGAATTATTTTATAGCAGTTGCAAAAATGAGCAAACTTTAGATATAGTAAGCACTACTCCTCCTCTTTTTTTTAATGGTGCCGTGAGTAAACTTCGTGTATTAGCAATCGCCAGTCTGTAATTTAGAGCCAGAGGTCCCAAGGAGAGGTAGAGACATCAGACAAGCACGCCACCTATGCCTCATCCACGCCCATCTCGGATGAGGGGTCAGGAGCCAGCGCTTCAAACCACTCGACCAC
Source organism: Macrothele yani (assembly GCA_039090855.1). NCBI lineage: Eukaryota > Metazoa > Arthropoda > Arachnida > Araneae > Macrothelidae > Macrothele > Macrothele yani. The sequence continues at coordinate 71,733,081 of CM077030.1, read as the reverse complement.
GGGGAGAGCAATAGATAATTGGATTTATAGTCATGATGCCATCTTCACGATTTATGTGAGCTACTTTAAGGTCTATTATCGCTTTAGACAAATGTTCGGCAACCATGCTGTGAATTATTGCAAAAGATTAATTTATTGATACCGTCCTTTCTGTTCTGAAACAGCACTTGCATTTTTCTCTGTTATCTTCCTTTTCTGGAAACCGCTTTCGTAATTTCTGTTTGTTATGGGGTGGGGCTTTTTTTGTTTGTTTGTTTGTTTTTCCGTAATTTCTGTCTATATTTTTGGGTGGGTTTTTTTCGTTTTTTATGTTGTTGTTTTTTCAAATTACTAACGTAGAAGAAGGTGACCAAAATTTGAGGCAAAATCAATGGTGGCCAGGGGTGTTCCCAAGGAATACCATACGGAGCATTCCCAATGGCCAAGTAGTCAGAGCCGCGAGCTTCTGGCAAATCGTCAAAGATGCGCATGGGTTCAAATCCCGGATAAGGCATGGATGGCTGGTTCCCTAGAACAGACGGTCTCAAATTAAGGACGGACAACTTCTGATTATATTAGAAGAAGTAAACACCGAAACGATCAAAAAACACAAAACATAGCATCCTTTGGACTACTTCTTTCAAACGGTTTCTCTCCAGTAACATGTTCGGAAAGAAACACGTGACAAGGGGCTCCTGCATTGTCTCCTCTGGTATATCTGTATGACAAAACGCCCTCCACGTAGTTATTTCTTCTGCGTCGTTATTTTCTTTCTACTTGGATAGTTTACATGTTTTATGAGACTTTCAAGATATAATACCATATTCGATCTTTACGTGCTTGTGTAAAGCTGTATCTTCCGACATTAATTTTAAAGAACATATACTGAACAAGACTCACGAATGATAAACTACGCAACTTTTAAAGTTAGTGTTACACAGCATTCATACTGTCTGAAGAAACCATCCATAGAAAAGCAATGTCAGCTAATAACAGAAACGTAATTAAGGGAATAGTTCAGAAAGAACGGCGACTCCCAAGAGATAGCAGATTGTGTTTATATATCTAATTCATGCTACGACATGATGCTGTAAGAATATAACCACACTTTTACTCACTGATTTTTTTTTCTCAAGTATATAAGGTTAATAGACTTCTTAAGTTCGTTCCGATGGCCGAACTTGACAGAGGCTGGACTCCCGGATGAGGCAGGGATGGTGGATTAGTCTTACAGCGCTGGGTCTGTTCCTACCCTGTTACCATAACGTTACAGAATCATAATCCCTTCCCCCTTAAGAAAAGGCGGCGACACGAAATCGCAGGTTTCGGGTCAGCCGACTACCATGCTCGATGAACCATTTTGACGAAGAATTAATTTTTCTTGAATGCGTTATGTGGAAGACGCATCACATATATTTATCAAACCTAATGGTCAGAAGATTCACTTTCGTTTGGAAGACAATATGGCATATAACCGTTTTGCCATTACTGTGATTCGAACCCACATCTTTTAACTCCGAAGCGGCTGTTCTCCCAAGTGAACTAAGCCGGCAGGCTTATCGCTGCAGTATTACCAATTTGGAGCATACGTCACCGTCTTAGTACAAGTCTAAGTCATGTAACATAGTACTTTACAAGTTGCTATTTTACGGTCAACATTTTTTCGCGTACCATTTGTCTTTCTTCCCGCGCGATTGTGTGTGTGTGTGTGTGTGTGTGTGTGTGTGTGTGTTATCTCTGCGTCTTCTCCTTCCCTCTCTTCTCCTTCTTCTTCCTCTCTCTCTCTCTCTCTCTCTCTCTATTGGTGCGAGAATACCTCTATCTCTGTTCGATCAGGATACGCAATTTGGTGACTTTCCACTACCTGATCTGAAATCAGTAACGTGAGTAATAAACATTTCTACTGCATTAGATGGAAATTTATGTACCTAAGAGCAATAGAAATCGCCTTTCCTTGACCGATCAGTTGGAAGAAAAGAAAAGTTTTGCTTCGTTCAAATGAAAAAGCCCGTCACAAAGTTTTCACGCTGACCTAAGAGGACTTCACGAGTTTACATCAAGATATCTTGTAAGCACGGTTTACGGAAAAGTCAGCTGTTTACCGAATTCTGTTTATTCATCAGTGTTGTTTGGCATTAACACACAGAACGAAAGTGAAGAGGATACGTCTGGGTATCAATTCCGGATATTGCGCAAAGGGAGTGTTAAGCTAAAATCTAATGAATAAGACTAGATGAAAAGCAGCTCGTCCAACTGCACGCTTTGGATGCAATTTTTATTCCGAATTTGCATATTGGCCACTGAGAAACAACCGGTAATTTCCCGTTACAAAGGACCATTGGCAACACAAAAAGGAAAATGCTGCACTTTAGCTGTACTAACGTAATTCCTCACAAAATGCATTTTGATGTATTTTGACTCTGTTACCAAAAATTAGTTTAGTACAAGGTACCTGTATATCAGAGTACATTAATATTTAAGACATTGGTATAGAAACACGCTAAAAGGCAATTTAGATAACCTGAAATTTCATGAATTTGTGCAAAATTTGCGGTAATTACCTCTGCGTTCAATTTATAATCATGCTGTATTTAACATTTTCTGAAAAACCGGCAATACCTAAATATAGATACATACACTGGTGTGCAAAAACTAAGGACAAAGAGGAGAAATTAGCATAACAGCGGAACGAGCAGGCAGAAGTGACAGAAAGACCACTAAGGAGTTAGGCTAGGGTCAGGTACGATAGGGCATGCGCATATATGCAGCATGACATAGGGGGAGGGAGTGTCGGAAGGGTATAAAGCACACGAGCGGTGTACGCTCAGCAGTTCAGTGAAAGCTATTGCACGGTGTACATCAGTTTGAACGACGTTGAGTAGCTGCCACCGTGTGATATGGCCCACAGGCAATCCAGTAGACGGCATCTGGATGACATTACCCGAGGTCGCGTCATTGGGAAGTTGGAAGAAGGTCGAAGTGTGACTAGTGTGGCCGAGGAGTTCAGGATCGCTCACAGCATCGTTTCACGAGCTTGGAGAGCATTTTAAACGACGGGAACAGCTGTCCGAGAGTTTAGCAGTGGTCGTCCACGAGCAACCACGGAGGCGAACGACCGGTATATTGCCCTACAGGCGAGACGATACAGACGGCAGACAGCGGGAGAAATCGCAAGGCACATGCAACAGACAACTGGACGTCCGTTATTGCGTTTTACAGTGGCCAGAAGGCTGCACAAAGATGATCTTTGTGCAGCCTTCTGGCCACTGTGAAACGCAATAACGTGGTCGAGCTCAGATATTGCTGCAAATACGGTGGGTGCCATTAACGCCTGATCATCGGAGACGGCGGTTTCTGGGGTGCCAGAAACAAAAGATCTGGACACATCAGCAATGCGGTCGAGTTCTCTTTACGGATGAGAGCCGATTTGGTCTGACGAGCGATTCTGGACGTATACACATCTGGAGAGAGCAGGGAACACGCAATCACACATCCAACATCATCGAAAGGGACCGGTTTGGAGGTGGCGGAGTTCTCGTTTTGGGGCGGTATCATGCTTGGTAGCCGTATTGACCTCCACATCTTCCAAGTAGGTTCAGTCACTGGTGTACGTATTGTACCGAGGTTCTCCTGCCTCACGTGCGTCTGTTTAGAGGTGCTGTGGGTCCTGAGTTCCTCTTCATGGACGGCAACGCTACACCTCATCGTACAGTGGCTGTCGCAGAGCTGTTGGAGAGTGAAGATATTCAATGCATGGATTGGCCCGCAAGGTCCCCGGACCTAAATCCAATCGAACACGTGTGGGACTTTCTCGGGAGACGCTTGGCCGCACGTCATCAGCTGCCAGCAACGATTCCGCAGCTTCAATTGGCGCTACAAGAGGAATGGGACGCGATGGTTCAACAGCTCCTTGACAACCTCGTCCTCAGCATGGAAAGACGTTGTAAATCCTGCAACGCAGTCAGGGGTGAGCATATCCCCTACTAAAGACTGGATTTTTCTTGGCAGCCGCCTGTTACATGGACGTTTCTGTCTTCTGTCCAGTTGTGCTCGAAGCTACCTTTTCAATAAAGTGCCTTTGTATCCTTTGGATTCCTTGTTTGGACGGTTTTGCTCACTTGTCCCATATTCTTACATCTTGGGGATCTTAAAGTATGATTTGAGTCGATGTGGAGCACTTCTGCACGACGTTACATTTGAAAAACCGTCTCGTCCTTAATTTTTGCACGCCAGTGTATATCACACTGGGAAAAGAGAGAAGGAGAGAGAAGGGCGTACCCTTCTGCAATAAAATCCCAGCTACGTCACTGGCCATAAGGTCATTTTTTTAAATGCATTTTAAAACGCTTTATCTTTTCTATTTTACACATTCTTAACATCATTTGATATTTTAACTTGGCTTTTGCTATTAAAACCACCACGAACATTATACAAAACAAGAAAGATGACACCAAATTTTCGGGTGTAATGAGCACGTCTTTTGAATCCGTTCTGACGCGAATTAAATGAAAGCTATTCAAAGTCAATGGGACCGGTATGGAAAACAGTAGTATCTGACCGAAGAAAGAAGTGTTTTGTCCCGCAAATATTTCTGTAAACGGAATCGTGAACTTACGCTCTATATTTGAAGACTTGTGCATAAAGAAAAATATATATGAGAAACATTTCACAGCAGAAACGCTCTCCAACAAAGAAAGAATTTTTCAAATCTGACTCTTAGAAGCGGAGATATCGACATGTATAAGATATTCATCCACGCTCGCTAGAGGGAAAAGCGTGCATCATTTTAAGAAGAAAGTATTCTCAAAACGTTTTCCGATGTGAGCGGTATCAGGCCACGAAAGAATTTTTTCAGTCGAGTTTTTAGGAGCTCAGATATTGCTGTAAATGTATCAGAAACAGAAATTAATTCTTATGCTTCCTGGTGGCAAAACCATTCTTTACCAAATATCAGAAATTATATGAAAAACATTTTCCATCAGGAGCTGTATGCGATACAGGAAAAAAATTTCAAATATGAGTTTTAGAAGCAGAAATATTGGGGGAAATGCAATTTACCTTAACGCCCCCTAACGGAAAGTCTATGAGTTATTTGAAAATTTTGAAATTGTATGAAAAACATTTCGCACCGGAAACGCTATCCAAAAAAGAAGGAATTTTTCTAATCGAACTCTAAGTAGTAGAGATATTGACATAAATAATATATACATCTATGCTCCCTGGCGGAGAAACCATGCATTATTTTCAGAATAAAATATTCCGAAAAGGTCGATCCACGTGACTAGTATCGATCCACAAACGAATTTTTTCAATCGAGATTTTAGAAGCTCAAATTTTACTGCAAGTACATCAGAAGCGGAAATTAAGACTTACGCTCCCTGGTGGTTAAACCATTTTTTTCCCAAAAAGTAGAAATTATATGCAAAAGATTTCCCAGAATCTTTAGAAGAATTTTAATTTCACAATGGTTCTTTGAAATTTAAATGCATAAATTGCTGAGATTTTGAACGCAACTGTGATGAAAAATTAAAAATCTCTGGTTCTCTTTGTCGAAGCTCATAATACGGCACTTCAGCTATCTATATGCTGTTCATATCTCTGCTGGAAAATGAACGTTCTCCAAACAGCACTGATGTACAAGTTGTTTTAAGTAGATTACTAGCAGAAAAAAAAATGTTCTAAACAGACTTTAAACGTGTAACAGGTTACGAAATTATATGAAGCATTCTGAAATGAAATTGGAATACATTCTATTCTAAAGTAATTTGAATTTTATAAATTGTGTGTGCACTTCCATTTTTCAAATACCAGTAGTAGGAGCCCAGGACTACTTCTTCTTGGAAAAAGAGAGAAGGAGACAACAAAACACACACACACACACACACACACACACACACACACACACACGATTTTCATATGCTTTCTGTACTCCACTTATTTGACTTTCATTTTTCAAGAAATGTGCCATTGCTATGGACTCGGGAGCATAGCAGCAGGAGGAAAAGACTTCATCCTGCAAAACAAATAAAGCACTTCAGCTTTTGCTTTAGGTACGAACTAAGTCTCTTGATATCTCAATTAAATCTCTGATGATACACCGATCAGTCGAAACATTAGAACCACCTCTGCATTATGCAAATAAGAGCACGTGCAGCCAATATGTTCCAATGTCGCGAATACATAACACCTGGGTCTGAGCTCTCTCAGTCAGTGGGCTGCGGATGTCCTAGTAGTTAACGTTCGTGACTGCCACGGAGGAACCTCTGGTTCCAATCCAGGCAGGTACGAACGTTCGAACCACTAAATATCCGCCGTGCGTCGGATGGGCACATTAAGCCGTCGGACCCCGAGTACTGCCCTGCTGGTAATAAGTAAAGGTGTCTTCCTCTCCCTTTCTACCTCGCTTCCGTGTCACTTTCCCATCGTACATTCTAGCCCAAATCTACTAGCTTCCTATTTCTAAGGGTTGTTTAAGACCTGAGGTCAGGAACTCCCTTCCTGAAATCCTCTACATATGATATGATCTCTCAGTCAGTATTTCGTTTCATCTCAACATGGGAAAAGCAAAGAATTATCTGATTCCGATAAAGGCCAGATCGTTATGACGAGACGCCTTGGTAAGAGCATCTCCGAAACAGCAACATGTTGGTATAGGCTGCTCACGCTATGCAGCAGTTAGTACCAATCAAAGATGGTTTTGAAACCGGTGACACTTCGACCCGTCGACAAAGCGTGGGCAGGCCACACCTCATTTATGCCAGAGGTCAGCGCAGGCTATGTCATTTTGTCCACAGCAATGTGGCTGACATGACTCATAATTTCAATTGTGGTAAAGGCTCTAATGTCTCTAAACACATAGTTTATCGTATGCTCTTAAATATAGGTCTCTGCAGCCGCAGACCCATTCGTGTGCTTATGCTCACAACCATTCATCGTCGTGAAAGCTTGCAGTGCGCATGTAGTCATCGACATTGGACCATAGATGAATGGAAGAGGGTCTCATGGTCAGACGAATCCTGTTTTCTCTTACATCATGTCAACGGACGAGCTCATTTGCAACGTTTACCCAAGGAAGCCTTCTCACTTGGATGCACTGTGGGACTGATCCAATATATATCCGACGTTAATCTAGTCAAAATATAAAAAATCTAAGGAAAATATCTTTCTTCATAGGTACAAGCCCTGTAATGCGTCTCATAGAACTGCACAACAGCGGGCTGGTAAAAGTCTGAAAAAGAAAGCTGAAAACAGGAATTTCCCGAAGTGAAATGAATTTTAGTATAGAACCTGAAAAAGCCAAAATCGAAGTTTTGGAAAACTCGGAAATTTCTGTATAGAAACGGAAAACCTCGTAACTTATATTTCTGTAAAAAAAAAAAAGGAAATAGTTACAACAGAAAATCTCTGAAGTTTCCATTATTAGAAACAGAAAATTTTCGAAGCGGAAATTTCGTTAAAAATTGCTCAATAAATGTTCATGAAATTTTTTAACTTTTGGGAAACTGTATGAACATTTGGAGTAACTTAGTTTCAATGTTTTGAAATTTATGATTATGTCACAATCTTAAAAGTAATAAGGTATATTACAGCAGAAAATTGCCATTGTCTGTTTTCACTGATGAAACTGAAAGCAAATTTCTTTAATAATAAGCCAGAACAAAGCTTCAAGCTCTTTTGTTTTCCTTTGTTTTTTACGGTTTTCTTATTTTCAATTTTTTTGTCTTCTATGGTAAAATTTTCTCTCTCCGAATTTCATCTTTATCATCGCAGTACGTACAATTCTATTTGCCGACACAAACTCTGTACCCTCTCATAAGTTTTACAATTTGCTCACAGTTTCGATGGGAAGTCGATCCCCTAAAATGAAGAGATCATACAGAGATAAACAACACGCTTAAAGAAAGCAAAAAACAGGTGAATTCCTTCTCCTGTACACTGAGTTAGCTTGGCATTAGGAACACCTACCTAATAACACATTGGCCCACCTTTCTGTGCAATCACGGCTCTCAGACGCCTAGGAACAGATTCTACAAAGTGTCGAATATCCTCCATGCGTAACTTGACCCACAAAGTATCGAATATCCTCCATGCGTAACTTGACCCACGTCTGCTGTAAAGATGGGCTCGGACTCGGCCCGAGCTCGGACGGGCTCAGAATTCATTAACTACCGAAAAACCTGGGCCCGGGCTCGGAATTACATATCTTAAATTTCATTACTGTAATTAATTCAACACGTGTAATTCTGAGCCCGGTTGAATTACACAAGTTGAATTTCACTGTGGATTTGTTACTATGGTGGAAGGATTTTCAGCTAGATGCCATTTCACGACAAATTTTGCTTAGCAAGACTTGCATTATGCATTGTCCAAAGCTATGGCCCAAGCAAGGATTAGTTTAAGGTGGTCTGGTATCGAAAAACTGGGAAAAAATCACATTCCCATTTTTTGTATTTTATTAAAAATCAAGGATCTTATCTTTAAAATGATGTATTAATTTCCAAAATTGTGCAGTTAGAAGTATTGTTATTTATTTTTTAAAATTTCCTCACTCCCGCGATTTTTGGGGTGACGTTGGTTTTTAGTGCAGCAAGTCGAGTTTTAGAGAAAAGAAGATCAAGTTGAAGCGCTGAGGCATTAGATGCAATTCTCTCTCCCTCTTTTTTCATGATGAACTTGATCTGGAAACTGCACACACATATGATAATATTGTGATTATTATACTATTAAGCGCAAAGCTTTGTTAATGTTACAAATTGCAGAATAATCAAGTCTGGAATGCTTTTACGTTCTTTTTTTTTTTTTTTTTTAATTTTGGAAATTTCCCTACATGCTTTTTTTTATATTCTACTACATCACTCTAAACTACCTTTACTAATTAGCATATATGTAAATTATATTGCAAAGATTAGTTTTCTAGAGTCAAAATTTCAAACACCTGCACCTGTCTGTACGGCGTTGTACGTTTTATAATGCAATTTATTAAAAATAAAAGTAAATTTAGAAATCAAAAAGAAATATCGAATGGAATTTTTGTTTCTAAACGATTTTCTTTTCTTCAGCTTTTACCAAAATTACTGATTCCCCTGATACGGTCGAAGAGCACGTTGATTATTTACTTATTTTCAAATCCACATTTTAGAACATTTGGCTTTATGCGTAGTATTTCTAAAAACATATTAATATTGTGAAGTGGATTAACGGAACTAAACTCTTTAAACTAATGATTTTTAAACTAATCCTTGCTTGGGCCATAACTTTGGCCAGTGTATAATGCATAAATGCAAGCCTTGATAAGCGAAATTTTCCAAGAATCCGGTCCCGGAATCACCAAACACATGTAATCAAAGAAGGCGGGCCGGGCCCGGGCTCCTAAAATTGAGCCCGAACTCATCTCTAGTTTTCTGGAGCATATCCGTTAATTCACGCTTATTCCGTGGTGGAGGATCAGCAGTTTTTACATCCCGTTCTAGCATATCACACAAATGTTCAATTGGGTTACAGGCAGTGGAGTTTGGGGTCTAAGGCAGTGGGGAATTCGTTGTCGTGTTCCTCTAACCACTCAGTAGTTATACGAGCCCGATGACACGGTGCGTTGTCCTCTTGAAAGATGACACTGTGGACCGAGATTAACGTCCTGCAGATATGGATGGAAATGGTTGGCTAACAGGTCCCTATATCGTCCACCATTCAGCGTTTGGTGATGATAACCAACGAATCTATAAGGAAAAAGCTCCCAAGACCAGAACACCAATTCCACCGGCCTGTTGAATCCCAACTGTGCAACCCGCGAATAGGGGCTTCATGCTGTTTACGGTATATACGAACCCAACCATCAGCATGGTGCAACAGGAAATGGGACTCTTCACTCCAGACGACCTTCTGCTATCTGACGAGGCTCCATTGCAGACGTTCCTTGGCCCATGCGAGGCGTTGTTTGCGATGACTGGGCATCATCAAGGGTACTCTCATTAGTCTCCGGCTGTGGAATCCCAAGCGAAGCAAGACACGGCGCATGGCGTATGTGGAAATAGGTCAAACTACACCACTGTTGTACTAGTGGGTGAGCTGAGGGACTGTTGCATGTCGTTGCTGAGATTACCAGTCGTGACGCTCGTCGTTCACCTCTACGATCAACTGCGCGTTGCTGACCAATGCGAGCCCTTCTGTTGGATGTGTGCACATGGTAAATCTAGTCCTGGTACATTCTTGATACAGTAGTACGGGAGCAGCCAACAAGTGCTTCTGCTTCCAAAATACTGGCATGTGCCCTCCGGAGAAGCATTCTCTGTATAGGACTAGATGGTTAATCTAGTCTGGTACATGTCTGGTATATCTAGTCTGGTACATGTCTGGTATATCCGACGTTAATCTAGTCAGGACTAGATGGTTAATCTAGTCTGGTACATGTCTGGTAAATCTAGTCTGGTACATGTCTGGTAAATCTAGTCTGGTACATGTCTGGCATATCCGACGTTAATCTAGTCAGGACTAGGTAAACCATCTAGTCCTATACAGAGAATGCTTCTCCGGAGGGCACATGCCAGTATTTTGGAAACAGAAGCCCTTGTTGGCTGCTCCCGTACTACTGTGTCAAGAATGTACCAGGACTAGATTTACCATGTACACACATCCAACAGAAGGGCTCGCATTGGTCAGCCACGCCCAGTTGATCCTAGAAGTGAACGCCGAGTGTCACGACTGGTAATCTCAGCAACGACATGAAACAATCCCTCAGCTCACCCACTAGTACAACAGTGGTGTAGGTTGGCCTATTTCCACATACGCCATGCGCCGTGTCTATCTTACCATGGTACATTCTTGATACAGTAGTACGGGAGCAGTCCGCAAGTGCTTCTGTTTCAGAAATACTGGCATGTGCCCCTCCGAGCCCCAACTATCTGACAGCGGTCAAATTGGCTTACGTTTCCATGTTTCCCCATTACTGGCAAACGTTTATTGATTACGCACAGAAGTTTGGTGTGCAAAATTTATAGCAGCCGCTCGTGACGTGATATCACGTGGTACTTCGTTATTGCTCTGAATATGTAAAACTAATGAATGTGTAAAACTATTCTTAATGCAAAGCTAACTCAGTGTATTTTGCAAATAAATGGAAACGGAAAGTACATTGTTTGGGGATTGACATTGCTTTCACTCGCAGAAGAAATTAAATTGGTCGCCCCGGTGGCCCAGAGGTCTAAGCGCTGGTTCTGACGATTCGTTTGAGATGGGACCGGGTTCGAATCCCGGTGAGGCATGGGTGTTGTATTTGTCTAACGGAACTGGCTGTGTCCTTGTGGTGATGTAAAGTGATATAACAAAAAAATAGAAAAAAAAGGCTGAAAAATCAGTGGTAATGCTGGAAGAAAAAAAAAGACAAGAAAAGATGAAACGGGAGAAAATTCTGAACTTGAGTAATGGGACGCCATTATATCAAGAAGAACGAAGGGAGGAAGAAACAGCCGCCATTTTTGTGTCAAGGTCACAAGAGTCGCATGGAGGTTGTAACTTTCTAGGAATTTTGGGGAGTGGAATTCCCAGAACAGCTACAATAGGGGATGTTAGAGTACGTAGTGGGAAAGCTACAGGACTCTTGTGAGCGCGATGCTTCCGGACTCGGGGTCAAACTGCAAGCCTATGATTGGCTGTACGCGGTCCAGAGTCAGGAGAGAAAGTTCAGAGAGGCAGGAGAAGAGTTTTGGCGGGACTTCTCGTTCAGCCAACAAGAGGAGCGGATGATAGACCATCTGTCAGGAGGAAGTTTGAATTCTAAAATGTCTGAGCGCTCAGCTGCGGTTGGGTCGCCAGTATTCTTTTATTACTAGCCTAGGTTAGTTCTCGATTTTTGTGAATTACTGAGGTATTATAGGCTGCGGCTGAAAAAATCTAAGATAGTAGAGAACTCCCCGTGTTTTCAGTAGCTGATATGTTGTGTAGTGTAGTCTGTGTGGTTCGGATCAAGAAATGTCTATTGTAATATCAACTTGACATATAACTGACTCTGGACATTATGTACTCACTGCTGGGTGTGTGACTTAAATTTTCGACAAGATACCTCAACAAATCCTCCTGGAATTGGGATGATATTCTCAATCAACTTTGCACATATTGCCACAACTGTGGTGGAATGTAGAGGGATAAAAACGTGTTGTTGTGAAGATGTCAGCTCTGTGTCGTCAATACTTGATCCTTCGCTACGCCTCTGAGGTGAGTAACGGTGTGTGAAATAAGTCGTCCAGGCTTTACAAATTCTGGACTGGTGGCAGCGTCTAACACTGGTAAAAAGCATATTATCATTATGAGTTAAAATTTCGACCGGAGTGCAAACAAATAAAGAAAGAACGTAACAGATAACAAACCATATAACACTCCCTTCGATGGAACCAGTGGCCCTAAATTAAAGACGGGAGATTCTTACACAGCCCATCGAGTTGCTCATAGTGATCGTTAATTCTCCAAAGAAAGAAAGAAAAAAGATATTGAATTATAATCAGAGCAAAATGAGAAGCGCACATACCCACAAATTCAATGGACATGATACTGTAATAGAAAATCATGCAATACTTTAATTCCATGGCAGAAAACACTAAAACGGCTTGGTCAGTTCGGAAGATTTCAAGTTCTCATGGTTGCATTCAACAGAACTGCACAGCTATGGCAAAAATGAAGCATGCAATAGAGAACATGAACAGGTCTGAGTAAAAGCTGTTAAGTAGGAGAACCACAAAAGAGCAGTTATGATTTTATGTGCGTTCACTGCACTATACAAATTAATGGTAATAGGTGCAGATCTCCTTTCGTTACTTTCTTTCATCTGTGATACATACAGAAATTTTGTTGATGAAACAACATGCAGCAGTGTTTATCGTGAAATAATGAGCGGAGGTCCTACACAGGTCACAATTCTGCTATTAATAAATTATTTAGGGTTTTAATCCTTTAACTGGTTGGAACGCATTTACTCGGGGTTATCAAAATGGACTGAAATCAGCTTGAACGAATATATTCTCTGTCTCAGAAGTGGTCCATACGCAGCTGGAACGAGGGTACCTACGCATCAGAAATAGTTACGTTTTTCAAAAGTAGTCGAGGTAGTTGCCTTTGTTGCACGATCTTGATAAGAAGAATCACACACAATACAAATTCAAATTCATCGGCTGAATTTAAAGATTTTATTGTATATAGTTTGTGGTATAAGAACTTTCAGGTTTCCCTAGAACCCATCGTCAGATACATAAACAGAAGAAGAAAGGAACTGCGTTTCAATAGAATATGTTACGTGACATGATATAGACACCAGGTATAATATGTGATACAGCGTCACGTGGTTTCAAATTATCCGTATTATACCTACATCTGTTATTATCTATCATATATTATATACCTGGTGTTTATATCATGTCACGCAACATATTCTATTTAAACGCAATTCCTTTCTTCTTTTTATGTATCTGACGATGGGTTCTAGGGAAACGTGAAAGTTCTTATACCTCAAACTATATAAAATAAAATCTTTAAATTCAGCCAATGAATTTGAATTTGTATTGTGTGTGATTCTTCTTATCAAGATCGTGCATCGAAGGCAACTACCACGATTATATTTGACTATGCACGAATTTGAATCTCCCAATAGTTAGGTTTTTTTAGATGTGTTATCCAAAATGTTCATCTAGGGGAATTATTGATACTAATCCATTCTGAGTAATTTCCTGCAAAATGGGCTATAACTTTGAAGATGAACTTTAGAAAGGAGAGACACGATGTTTAAGTTTCTAGCTTCTTCCCAGTGGCATGATGTCTGTGTCAGAAGGACTAGCACTTCCCCATCATGCGTTGCGTCATAGAGCAGAGAATGAAGTAAAAGAAAGGAGTGCTTATCAGTTTTGATAGGGGTATGGTCGATATTGCTGAGACGGGAGGACGAAAGAAATTATTTTTCTGTAGGTTTCGTAAAACCAGCGACAATATGAATACATTCCTTTGAGGAGCGCGAAAAATTTCGGGGATCATTTAGTCAGAAGCATCGGCCGCTTAAAGGGTTAAAAACAAAAATTTAATAATTTCTTCATCATTTGGTGTTCGAAGCCCAGGGCAAGACATATAATGAGTTTCTCCTGTGCGCGTTGGTTTTCATGCTTTCCAAGAATCTGTAACTCAAATTTAGGTATCAGAGAACAACTCTTCATAGTGTTAAATGCTCATGGAAGCCGTTCAGTCTCCAAGCAAACAAAGTATAGGTTTTATTATTTATTTATTATATATGAGACATTCAAAATCATGAAGTTATTCATTTGTGCCACATTTCTCCAGTAGAATATTTTTGTGCCCGGATTCCGTGTAATACTGTACTTGAAAGCGGTGAAAATATTGGCCATAATTCCTTTTTGCTGTTGTTGTTTCTCTTTTATAATCGAAAATGTTTTAAGACCGAGCACGAAATATCCTGTTTCGGTGAATATTTACCTTATAGCACGCACACACACACACACACACACACACACACACACACACACACACACACACTACGAGGCGGTATAAGAACGCAATAACTCTGACTTTATCTTAGGATGACTTCTATTTTTTCAATTAAAGTAAAGCAAAATTTATTGCAACACATGTAAAAAGAATAATCATAATTTTTCTTCCCGCCAAAGAAACGCGATCTACCCTCTACGAATCGTATTTGAACCATACGTATTTCGATGAATCCTATCTGGCAAGGATACTGAAGAATCAAAATTTGCGGGTGAAAGAGTAGAATAAATACTTGTTGATGAAATTCCAAAATTGAATTTGGCAGCTTGCTTTTCCAAATATCTTCACTGAATTACTTTTGAAGAACTTTTGTTTGCTGATGTGCGATGACAAAATTGAATTGAAATTTTACTATCATTTGCTGTTAAGTCTTCCTACATATTAGTTAAAGCTCGCTGGTAGGACTTCAGATTTAAAGTTAACCTATTGCAGTTACCTTCGTCCTGGTTTTGGTTTCAAGTGCTTCATGTGCACTGTTCTCTTGTCACTATATAGTTCGCAGTGATGGTTCCACTGCTCAGTAGAAGGTTTCAGCTCCTGCTACGAATGACTGTTTTTACTAGTCCGCAGATGTGTCGAGCAGAACAGTAAGTGTACAATACCTTAATAACACCGTTAAGGCAAGCTTCAAGCAGTAGGTCTTGTTATGTGTCTTTTGTTAGTTCAACTGAACATTGAACAAAGTTACTACAGGGAAACAGCATTATATTGCTAGTCCAAAGGACTAATACGACTGTAAATTATTTATGTACTAAAAGTTCCCAAACTGAAGGAACATTTTATTTCATAAACTGTAATCATGTGAATCTATTGATAAAGCCATTTTTCGTTCTTATTAAAGTGCATCGGTCTCGTTTAGCAGCTTGTGTTGCAAATTCGGTCTTACTCGATTAGAGTATTCTAGCAGCTGGAGAGTCGATAGAGCTAATGGCAGCTGCGTACCTTCAACAGTTTTGACCCATTGTCCTATAAATTTTCAGTTCTTGAAAATGCATTGTAACATTCCAGCCGCAGCAAACGGCCAATGTTTAGTTGTGAAGTCACTTTGCAGGGTTTGGCGTTGGGCATAATTCACTATGTTGGTCAATCGTGATGTTGAAACTGGAGCAGCATTTTCTATAATCTTTGTAGTATAGTTATATCGCTATTAGTCATTCGTCAGACCGCCTTTGGTGATAACTGAGTTCACTACGATATGGCGTGGTAAGATACAAACAGAAAAGTGCCGCCCGTGTGGTGCTGTGGTCAAAGTTCTGCCTTCTGACCGTTCGTCCGAGATAGGTCCGCGTTCGAAACCCGGGTGTGGCATGGATGGTGTTTTTGCCTTAGGGCACTGACTTTTTCCCGTCCCTTGAACCAGTGACCCCAAAGTAAGGACGGGCGACTGCTTATTTACCTTAGAGTTCTTAAGATGCTCGTTAAAATCCAAACAGAAAACATAAATGTACCTATACGGACATAACGACTAGTTAGAACTTTATGAGATTCCGCAGAGAGGTAGCCTACATCAGTCCATTACGAAGAACATATGCAAAAGAAGAATGTCACGTGAAGAGTGCTTGGGTAGGAACATTCAAAATGCCATGCACATATAGCGCGCTATAAAAAAGAGTGCAGGTACGGCGCTCGTGATATATTGCCTCTCACCCTGTAAAACCAACTTGCAGGAGGTGTTGACGAAATCTATCAGAAGTGTTCAATTTGAAGAAAATTCTGTCGAAATCCGTTTAAGTTCAGTGGATTAAGGAAAGTGCAGGACGGTGCTGAGCCCCTCCCTCCTCTTACAAGGCAAGCGATCTCCAACTTGGAAACTGGTTGTTACTGTAAATCAAGTGCCGCAGAGGACAACATCGTGCTTATTCTGCACTTCGGGTAGTTGTTTCGTGATGTCATTGTCAAAATCTCCATAGTAAGACTAAGTAATCGTCGTTTTTCTATATACAGTGGAACGTTTTTAAACCACACCTCCTTAAATCTCCACTTTCGCTATTTTGCCTACTGTAACCTGTGACGTACTACGAAGATAAAACACGTATCAAGACAACACATCTGCAGCTATGCATTCTATCGGTGTAGTTTAATCTGTTAAAACAACTGGTCGACAGTAATGATTAGTGGACAGGAACGATTGGTCGACAGTAATGATTAGTCGACAGTAACGATTAGTCGACACAACGTTTGATAGACATAACTATTGGTCGACAGTCACGACTGGTCGATATAACGATTAGTCGACATTGGTCGACATAAAATGGTCAACGGAACTTGGAAAAAAATTGAATAAGTGAAAACAGTTTGGCGGTAAATTGCCCCACCGGAAGATTGCCACACATCTTTCAGCAACCCGGAAAATTGCCACACACAGAAAAATGTCACCAACCGGAAAATTGCCACGCGGTTTTCATTAAGAGGACGAGCACAAATTGCCGTTCGTCCGAGAAGCGCTTTGAATCTTTGGCAATTTTTCGAGTTTCCGAATTATGTGTGGCAGTTTCCCCAAGGTGCCTACGCCTAAAGTGCCCCGGGGCCCTTTCGGAAATAACATCGTTCAGAAGGCCTTCTATATAGATTTCACTTAGAGTAAAAAAGATGACACGAGGGCCTATTCGGAAATAATATGTTATAATGCTGTACGTTCTGAGGACTACATTCTAAAAGATATTATTTCCAAAAAGAAACGTTACGTTTTGAGAGGTCAGTACGTTCTGAGAGGTACCGCTGCGAATGTAAACCATAATCCTCTGAACCAATGGTTATCTCGACCGATCCTTGTGTCGACCACTCGTTACGGTCGACTGATTGTTATGTCGACTAATCGTGCTGCGACCAATCGTTACTGTCGACCAATCGTTATTCGACCAATCGTGCGGAATCGGAAGATTTCCCCGATAAGCCAACTCCTCGTTGTTCGTCGACCGCCCGTACACTAAAAGCACCAAACGTTTTTAAAGCCTGTTAGGACACCCTTTTCAAACTGCTATCTGCACAACAAAGAATTAAAGACGTTTATCTCATATACCTTGTGACGGTCCAACCTGCAACTATCTCTTTGCCCGACCCAAGCTGGCTCAAACCTTGCAGGAAGGACTGTCTTAAGAGTGTTGACATTCTTAAATTAAGTTATGTAAATAGCGACAGTAAACAGAATTTACAACACAAGTCAAATTTAAATGTTTAATGTAGTTCCAAATCATTAGTTACACCTTTACACAAACTTCTATTAAAAGTCAAGAGTGCTTTTACCTTGAGGTGCTCTATTATGCAGAAGAATATCTACAAATTCAATGCGGTCACAATTAGCACATACCAGTTTTTCAACACGACGCAAACTGGAACTTATGGCAACATCCAAATGTCAATCCGACAAGCTGATACACACAGTTGTTCTCATCACTAGTACTGACTTGGCATAGGCACCCCTCCACTGTAGTATCATCCACCGGCAGGTAGAAAGGGCTGCCACAGGAACACCAGATCAGAGTCTATCCAATGCTGTCGACGAAGGCAGACCGAGTTCCACGACGTTCACCTCATCAACACGGCTTTGGCATAGACGCCCCCTACGCTGCGGTGACATCCACCGGCAGGTAGAAGAACCATCCACGAGAACACCAGGCCGTAGTCCATCTAATGCTGTAGACGAAGATGGAGCTCCACACTCACAGCTGCGTGACTTACATCAGATCCGGGATTTCATCCACAGATCTCCTAAACCATCGGCAGGTAGAAGAACCATCCACGGGAACACCAGGCAGTAGTCCATCTAATGCTGTAGACGAAGATGGAACTCCACACTCACAGCTGCGTGACTTACATCAGATCCGGGATTTCATCCACAGATATCCTGAACCATCGGCAGGTAGAAGAACCATCCACGGGAACACCAGGCTGTAGTCTATCTAATGCTGTAGACGAAGAAGGAACTCCACACTCACAGCTGCGTGACTCACATCAGATCTGTGATTTCATCCACAGATCTCTTGAACCATCGGCAGGTAGAAGAACCATCCACGGGAACACCAGGCCGTAGTCCATCTAATGCTGTAGCAGAAGACACAGCTGCGTGACTCACATGAGATCCGTGATTTCATCCACAGATCACCTGAACCATCGGCAGGTAGAAGAACCATCCACAGGAACACCAGGCCGTAGTCCATCTAATGCTGTAGCCGAAGACACAGTTGCGTGACTCACATGAGATCCGGGATTTCATCCACAGATCTCCTGAACCATCGGCAGGTAGAAGAACCATCCACGGGAACACCAGGCCGTAGTCCATCTAATGCTGTAGCCGAAGACACAGCTGCGTGACTCACATGAGATCCGGGATTCCTTCCACAGATCTCCTGAACCATCGGCAGGTAGAAGAACCATCCACGGGAGCACGAGGCCGTAGTCCATCTAATGCTGTAGCCGAAGACACAGCTGCGTGACACACATCAGATCCGGGATTTCATCCACAGATCTCCTGAACCATCGCCCTAGGAAAAATTTAATAAAACAAATTACTCTCATAGTAACATTCAGTAGTACACTTTGAATCTCGGAGAGAGAGAGAGAGACGAATCTATTGTGCGTGTTCTTTTATCTCACTCGAGAACAAAGAGCTCAAGGCTACGCATTTCCAAATTATGCAAATACCCGTGAAAGCACATTGACCGAAGAAGAACTCCAAGGGCCGCCCCGGTGGCGCAGTGGTCTAAGCGATGGCCTCTGATCACTAGTCCGAGATGGGTCCGGGTTCGAATCCCGGTGAGGCATGGATGTTGTGTTTGTCTTACGGCACTGGCTATCTCCGATCCCTGGAATCAGTGACCCTAAATTAAGGACGAGAGACTGCTTTTATAGCCCACTGAGTTGCCCACGGTGGTCGTTAAACTTCCAATAAAAAAACTGCCGAATGCTCACTGGTGGTCAACCACTTAATTTCGTCACACAGGTCTTCAATTGGGTTAAGATTTGGGGACTTTGGAGGTCATTTTAGCACTCTGAAGTCATTGTTGAGCTTCTGGAACTGACTATCAGAGCCTTGCGGCATGCAGCATTTTCCTTCTGGAGATAGCCCCTCTCCATCATGAAACGCCATGCACATGCACGGGTATGCCTAGCCGGCCGTTATGTTAAGATATCTCGCATCATAAAAATACCGTTCGAGCGGTATTAAGGAACCCAACACCACATCTATGAAGAAAGGCCTCAGGCTATCATAACGCCTCCACCGACTCAATTAAAGCTAGGAAGATGGGGTCCATCAATTCGTGCTGCTGGTCCATTCATTGGCGTGAATTAACTAAAGATGTGATTCATCATACTAAGCCGATGGTCACGACTAAGCGACCTTTTCCTAATCCGGAAGGATCAAGTTTTTGGAGATCTCGTTAGCACTCCCCCAGACGAATTAGTCTGTTTTTAGTGAAAACGAGTGTTACACGAAGCTGGTCTTCTGTTAAAAGCGCATTTATGCCAATATACAATGAGCTGATATTCTTCTCTCGATCCACACATCACAGAATATTTCGTATATGTTACAAGTACGTAGCACTAAAACATTGAGACTTTTCAGATACGTTGCGCAATGTAACAGTAATGTTTCAGAAACCTTACGATTACGTCAAATTGTCCTCAAATTCTACATAACTTTGAAACATAACCAATACGTTACAGTGAAAGGTCTTTGTAACTTCAACATACCAACTTCGTGTTACTGTTACGTATTTGAAAGATATTTGTAACTTCGTTACATTACTGTTACGTATTTGAAAGATATTTGTGACATCATCATATTACTGTTACGTGATAATAGGGGTCCCTGCAACAAAGGAAGCCGTCCACGTGCTGGCTCAAGGACAGATGTGATCGATTCCTGGTCAATCATAACGTCAGTCTCAGCCATTTTTTTTCCACGTGATCTTTCCTAACATCTTTTGTCCGCCATTTTCTCTTTGTGTTCAACCATAACATTTTGTGTGCCACGTGGTCTTACCGAACATGTTTTGTTCGCCATTTTTTTTACCTCCCCACGTGGTCTTACCGAACACGTTTTGTTCGCCATTTTTTTATATCTTTTGTACGCTATTTCGTGTTTCCCCATCAGGAAATTTTACGGTGTGATGTCACAACTCTTGGGAAATTTTCTTTCCAAGGAAATACAAATCCTCGAAGATTACGTTACGCCAGCGGGTTTCTAGGCAGATGCATTATCCCACTCAAGGAGGTTAGAATACAACAGGAGACGCCCTGTTCCTTCTGCGCAACGTAAAGTTGATGAAGCCACTTCCTCCCCCCCCTCCGTCAGCTGCCAGTCGGTGGCGGCCATTTGCATTGGTACAAGAACAGACTCTTTGCGTGCTACTCAACGCTTGCTTGGCTCATTTCTAGCTGGGGTTGCAACGTCAATAAATATCTGCACGTATTTTATTGAAGCGGTATGGTGTTTAGCTTCACTTGTATTTATGTATACCGTCCAGCCAGAAAGTTTTCAGTTGTTTAGAATTTAAATGAGATACATATTAAAGCCTGCAGTGTAAGCGAAAACGCGAAGAAACAGGGGTTTGTTTACAAATATAGTGACTTATAAAATCCAAACTACTGGGTCGATTTAAATTCTGCTAACAGTTATTTAAAGATCATGAACTAAAGTTTCTTCCGGTATATGTTACAGCTCTGTTGATTTTTACCCCGATTTTTAAGGTAGCTAACCAAAACACCAATCTAGCGTAAGAAAGATGAAAATAGAAACAAACCTATGAACGCGTACAATTTCTATATATATTTTATATTTTTTACACGTTTCAACCTGTTAAACTGAAAATTAGTGAATCTTCCCCAAATCACTGGCCATCAATCAAAATTGGACTTTTGATTGATGAAGAAGAAAACTGTTAACCTGAATTCAGTTTTTATACCCCCCCCCCCAATCTATAAAATCTAGTATTTCCTACATTTACTAGATTTTACATTTTCTTCTGTGTTAGAGGAGAAAAAAAAACTTTTTCTTTTTTCTTTCCCAAATTAAATTTTTTGGTTTTTTTTTTTTTTTTGTGTGTTGTTTCAACAAATTTTTGTCTTTTTAACTGAAAAAAAAAAAAAAGATATTAGGGGGGATTAGTTGGTTAGTA
Organism: Macrothele yani; assembly: GCA_039090855.1. Classification (NCBI taxonomy): domain Eukaryota; kingdom Metazoa; phylum Arthropoda; class Arachnida; order Araneae; family Macrothelidae; genus Macrothele; species Macrothele yani. Next base: position 71,711,449 of record CM077030.1, on the reverse strand, counting down.
GCTCTCACCGAGCACTATTTATGGGTGTTAAGCTTGTTTATAAGTAAGAATCTCTACCCTGGGTCCATCTTCTTAATGCTAGTACTTATGAATTTAGAGAAGCATGAAATAAAAATTCTGGAAAAAAAAATGTAAAGCTAGGGGACACAAAAGCACACACAAGTTCACTTTGTAGGAAGCTGATAAATAAGAAGTCAGCTTGCTGTGGAAGATGACTTTTAAAGAAAAGATATATTCATACATTGGCGCATCAATTTTGCCATCGAACAGCCAAAAATAACAAAAGCACTTTTGTGCACAGTCATATCTTAGATGTTATTCTTCCTCTCTCTGTTCATTCCAAAATTTGAGATTCACAGAAGGGCACATGGTGCTTGTGAACTTACAGGTGGAGTTTCTTGGATAAATAAAAAAAAATTGGCTTTGATAGTTCCTAGAAATTACTTTTCTCACTGAACACATAAGGGTGGAGTGAAGATCTGTTATTAATTGAAAACTGTTGTTTTCTTCCTAATGTTAAAGAAAGCAAACTACTGTACACACACAAATGAAACTATGTATAACAAGTTGATGTGAAAGTCCAAAGGCAAACAACATGGGTAATTCATATATAAAGATTTTTATTTACACATTGATTTACACATATACTATATTTTAGATACCATAGAGGTGTTGATATTTTTTTTCTTCAATTCCAGGATTTTCCTGTTGACTTTAACAAATTTTTAGTGACTCGAAATGTATCATTTAAAGCTTGGATCTTTATCTCCTCCAAAGTGTTTCACAGCTACATAGCTGGTGACACCTGATAAATGCATTCCTTGACACAAAATTTACGCTCCAAATACAAGATTGATAGATACAGCTAAAGCATAATGGTTACCAGCAGTAAAAAAAAAAAAAGGAAAACAAGGCCACCCGGTGGCGCAGTGGTTTAAGCGGTGGCTTCTGATCATTTCTACGAGTGGGGTTTGGGATCGAATCCTGGTGAGATATGGATGTTGTGTTTGTCTAACGGTACTGGCCCTCACCCTTCCCTGAAATCAGTGACCCTAAATTAGGGACGGGTGATTGCTTATAGCGCATTGATTTGCTCACGGTGTTCGCCAAACCTTCAATAACAAAAACAAAGGCACATGCTAATTACCACAAGGAATTCTGGGATTGTGTTATTCTCCTCTGCAAGCTATTTCGCCTACATGTTAACAAGAATGAGGGACTTTCTGTTCTTCATTTTCACACATACGCATGGTTTCCCTGGACCCGATAACTCGTAAGCTCAGGTGCCACAACCCTTTGGGTGTAGCTGATGGTCGTGGGGCAAACACTAAACACGTCATCCAATGTAACGTTTAAAATAGGAGTAGACTAACAAACAGGTCTTAGAAGTTGATTATATGCAAAACAAATAATCAACTTCTAAGACCTTGAAAATCCCTTAAAAAATGCAACTATAAACAATCAACTTACCATTAAATCTTTGATACTGCAGGTTTTTGTTACTAATAAATCCTATCGCTTTTGATCATTGATGTTTTATAAGATGAATCCTTACAACAATTAGAAATAGAAATATGAGTGCAGTATTCATAAGAACATCTCTGCACCACAACATTCTATCTCAAATAGTCTGAATCAAAGCAGGAGGCTTGTGGCAACAAACTTGTAGTCTTCAGGCAAAGCATATATAAGGTTCAGATACACTGTAAATAAAAACATCCATAATATATTTGCACAAAATAAGTCTTTGATTTCACAAGAGAAATCACATATTTTAAACCATATAAACAAACAACTTACTATCTCTGAAAAAAATTCAATCTATGCAAAAAATAATTGCATTATTTTTAATGTTCTGTTACTAGGGCAGTACAAAGAATAAGGAAGCTGGTAAATCGAGCAGGGCCCTTGCCGTAATTTCGCGTTCAGGAAAATTCGAAAATGAAAAAGGTAATATGGTAAGATGATATTTAGAGCACATTTAAGGAGATGAGGGCCCGGAGACTGGGCAGTTTTGTGGGGCTCCAGTATTAGTGGCACATCTAGGATTTCACATTGGGCGGCAGAATAAAATTGCCCAGGAGAAAACATTCCCAAAATATTATGAGGAAGCCATAAAAATATCGCCGTCATATTCCCATGATTCATGGACGAATCAGTGGCAGCAAGAAAATGTAAAAATGCACGTTTGAAAAATGGATACCAGTTCAGTTCTGCTTTACCCCCCCCTCCCCTTTCTTCTCCCAGGGTTAGGTTCACCTTGTTGAAATTATATCGAAGTAGTGGGCAAAAGAATATGATCAAACTATCATGATTCAAGCGAATTCTTAATGAATGAAAATTTCTCCCAATTACAGATGTGTACAAAAAAATATTCTGTAATGCTTTCCAAAGATTTGGGATGTATTGGGGGAGACTATATTTTTTGCGGACTCCTCCTAAGAAGCGGAAAGAAAAAGAATTTTTTTTTCACAAGGCAAAACCAAAAGAACCTGCAGAACTCTGTCAATTCTTCAAGCATCCTGCCTATTTTTGGGGCCCTTTGAAAATGCGGGGCCCTTTGAAACCCCCCCCCCGCTAAATGGTCTCTGACGATACCGTGTACTGCAGCAAAACAGAACTTTGTGCAGTCGATTGATTTTGCATTAACTTCAAATTAGATCCACGTGAGGACACACAAACGAGTTTATTATGAAAAATGCATTTCCAAATTTTCACCACTGCTAAACATTCATACCACATTTCTTAATCAAACATCCATACCATATTTTAGTCCAATATAAAAAATATAAGTACTTACATGTGAAAGGTAATCCCTGGCATTTTTTTGGAAGATCGATTAGTGCAGCCTATAGCAACACATCCCGGCATTTTGCGGATAAGCCACTATAACGTGATCCTGAGAATTATCCAGATATCAGAACGTCCTAAATTTAATTCCCCAGATTATGTGTTATTGCAGTCGATAACCCTACAACTTTGCTTTTTGTAAATAAAACTTTTATTCGATCCGGAAATAACTGAAAAGTGTAAGCGCACGAGTCAACAGGCTCTCACACACGCAGCAGAATAGATTGTTTTGTACCAAACAAGATGGCCGCTGTGTGGGTGGGGGTCGCAGCTAATTGGCTTCACCGGAAACTGCGTAGGGCGTCTCCTGTTGTATTCTAATATCCTAGATCCCACTCGACCACGGGTCGCCTCGCTCTTACAGCGTTCTGTATGAACTAACCAGAAGGCTAATGCTTTGCGAATACGTTATTTAATAGAAATACATTATTTATTTTTCCATAGATAATTTTATTTTCTGTAGGATGACTTAAATTTCTTCATGATTAATCAACGAAATGTTCCTTTTAATGCATATCTTACTCAATTTTTTTTTCTAAACTTGCGTAGTCGTTAAACTTCTTAATATATCAGCATTTTTTTTCTACCTTTTCAAACTAACAACTACTTTTATTGAGACTTTATTTTTCTGATTCAAAACCAACAAACGTACTAAGATATTATACACTGGCATGCAAAACTTAAGGACGGACACTAGTGTACACTAACTAGCTAACTCGAGTACGACAGTATCACCAAAGAATATCCCAGTAGAAAGTGGAAATCCGACTGAGAGAGCGTTTCGGTGAAATGGCATAAATGCGCATGCTCATCCACGCCGTTGCCAAACCAAAAATCTTAAATATCGCCGGAATGTAACATCGAGGTGGCAATTATGTACAATGGAAACTATAAAATAGTAGTTTCGGTGAATGCTATTTTTAACGTAACCGTAATGTACAAAGAGTTATGTTCCAAAATAGATGTTGATGAAACGTAATTGTAAGATATCTCTGAAAGTGTAACGAAAATGAGAGATTGTAACATTATTCATACATATCTGAAATCTTTTGTGCTGCATGGGCGTAGTTACGTAATGCAATTGAGCTCGTTTGTTACCTCGTACAATCTTCCTCAGCTGCGATTGCCCTTGAACATCAACCAGTCATTTCCGCCTACAGGAAGACCGCCGACTTTTTGTTTTGTTGTTTGTTCATCACTCATTGCACATCTTTTGTATATTTGCTCTTGTACATATAACCGAGAAGATATGTCGTTTCTGATGCTTGCACTTGCTTGTCTAGCGCCCATAATCTTCATTCACATTGGTGTCTGTGAGGCATTCATCCCTCACAAACCAAAGAATTTCTCGTGGGGTTTACGCCCATAGGGAGGGGTTACGTGCAACAACCTATTTCCCATGGGACCTTTGTGCTGCGTATCAGAAATGAAGTTACACTGGACTGAGCCTATATAGGGCCTCAGATACAGCAGAGAATAGACAGTTATAGAAGTAGAAGTGCTAAGTTGAAAGTGCATATCCGCATAATTGGGATTACCAGACTATGATGTCACGTCATGCACTTCCAAGGAAAGGGTCACGGCAAGGAACAGATTACTTTTTTTTTTTAGTAACGGGGGATAAAAATATCCTGGAGCCGACAGCTTGGCTTGCTCAGGTCGAGTGTTCAGTGGTTCATAGCAACTCAGCCAGTACGATAAGTTACTCTGGACCACTGCCGTATCATCAAGACGCAGAACAGTTGCTCTAATCACTAGGCCACTCGCAACCTGTTACCTCTGAATCCTTGGCAGTGAGCTGTTTATTAAGTTATCTCAACGTCGTAGTTGCATATGTAAGTGAAGATGGCACGAAGCGATGGCTTCTGATCATTCGTCCGAAATGGGTGGGGGTTCGAATCCCGGTGAGGCATGGATGTTGTGTCTGTCTTACGGCACTGGTTCTCTCCCTTCCCTGGAACCAGTGGCCCTAAATTAGGGACGGGCGACTACTTATAGTCCACTGAGTTGCTCACGGTGGTCGTTAAACCTCCAATAAAAAACAAAGATGGCACGTGTCTGATTGCTATTGAGTGTTCCTAATAATTTGCTGTTTCAGTGTATTTCTTAGGAATCACTGCGTTACTTATTTAGCTGTAAAAGCTAAGACCACGTATTGATTCATGACGAACTCTGTGGGATCACGAATTTAACCGTAAACAATCAAGTAGTTCATCTAAATCAAAAATATGAAAATCTCTATCTAAGATGGACCTTCAATCACAGGCACCTACTACGGGCATGCTCAGTTGCTTAATCATACCCCCGCAGAAATCATGGTATCTTTAACATGCACTGATTTTTGCCGGGCGACCAAAATTCCTTTTTAGTAACAATTATATAGTGTAATTCAAACTTATGGAATAAGATGTTTCTATCAGTTAACATGAGCCATAGTTGCTAAAAATTAAAATTGATAAATTCAAGACACACTTTTGAAATAGTGTACGTGGTATATGTTATTTTAGTACATAAAGAAATTCTGTAATATGCCAGTTACAATTTGATGCTGAATTAAATACAACAAACATTTTTTTATATCTACTGAAAAATAAAAATTATTAAGAAAAACGTGAAGGAAAAAAATTGTCTGGGCGACTGAGTGGTACTAGGCGCTGGCTACCAACCCGACATGGGTCCAGTCCTGAATCCCGGGCAATGATGGTACGCTTGTCTTATAGCGCTGATTCTCTCCCTTTCTCGGAAACGGTGGCCTCAAATTTGGGATGGACGACAGCTTATATGTCCCAATGAGTTGCTCACGATGGTCGTTAACCCCCAAAACACATTTTTTCTCTGTAATACACTCATCCTCAGAAAAATAGTTGCACGCAGATGGAAGCAACCAACGGGAATAAAACTTGGTGGATAGGTTTGACACCGTGAGACATGGAAATGATTCACGTGACGCAAGCAAGGAGGGATCGTAGCGCTGTGCCTGACCGGCTATATAAGGTCGTCCCGTTGCGCGTGCTTGCCATTCTGACTCGTGCTGTTGTGTTGGTTGCATCCTTTGCAAGTGAAGTATGCCTCGGAGAAAAGTTCGGAAGCAATTCGAGCAATCGGAGGAGTTCGAGAGGGGCCGCGTGGTCGGGCTCCAGGAAGCGGGATGGTCTTACGCCGTATAGTGCGTCATACCGGTCGTGCGGATGTCACCATAGCTCGCTGTTGGCGGCAGTGAATAGAAGAAGGCACGCAGCAGGGACAGTAAGGTCGAGTGAGACCTAGACGAACCACGGAGAGAGAGAACCGACGGGTTGTCCGACATACGCGGAGTGACCCAACAGCCACGACTGCGGATATTCAGCGAGCAGTGGTGACCTCCATACATCGTCCGATTAGTGCCAGCACCATTGGCAGACGGCTGCACGACGTAGGACTACACGCACGCAGACCGTTACGACGACTGCCCTTAATATCATTGCATCGTCGCCAAAGACTGCAATGGTGTCGTACCATACTGTCATGGAGCCACAAAGAATAGCAGCTGTTGATCTTCGGTGACGAATCCCGCTTTTCTCTTGGGGGAGACGACCACCGAATCCGTGTGGGGAGGCACTGTGGTGAGCGCCAAGATGAACGCTTTGTTGTTGAGCGTCACTCGTCCAGAAGGCCTAGTGCCATGGTGTGGGGTAAAACTTCTTACGATGCCTGATCACCTTTAGTGTTCATTCCAGGCTCTTTGACAACCTAACGTTACGTTAACGAGTTCCTGCAACCAGGGGCCCTACCTTTTCTGAAAGCTCATTCCAGTGCGATTTTCCAACAGGACAACGCTCGTCCGCATACTGCTGCTGTCTCGAGAGCTTGCCATCAAGGCACTGAAACTCTGCCATGGCCAGCCGCATCACCAGACCTATCGCCGACTGAAATGTGTGGGATGCTATTGGACGAGCAATCCACACTCCACCCCTACCGCACAATCTGCAGGGACTGCGTGAAAAGATTCAAGCTGCATCGAATGACTTATCGCAGGACACCATTAGGAACCTGTACAACTCCATGCCGAGACGTCTGGCATGCTGTGTGATCATACATGGCTGCCCGACGCCATACTGAGAGACACTACTTATTGGCCTGTAGCTCAATAAATATTACCCATGTAAGTCTCAATGTGCCGCCCGGGTGGCGCATTGGTCTAAGCGATGGCCTCTGATCATTCGTCCGAAAGGGGTCTCGGTGAGGCATGGATGTTGTGTTTGTCTTACGGCACTGGCTCTCTCCCTTCCCTGGAACCAGTGACCCTAAATTAGGGACGGGTGACTGCTTACAGCCCATTGAGTTGCTCACGGTGGTCGTTAAACCTCCAATCAAAAACAAAAACAAAAAAGTTTCAATGTTTAAGGTGGTTCCACCAAACATTTCTGCCTTACTGTATGTTTCCAATAGTAAAGCTTCTTTACATATTTTCTTCGCACTTAATGCATTCCCAATAATGAAAAGTTGCACATCGATAAAACAAACTCTAAGTTATAGCATGGGATACCTAATACTTGCTAAAACATAACCATAACTAAGCAATCTAACATTTGTTTGTCTACTGACGTCATAAACGAACATGTCGCGTAGTTTGAAATAAACGAACATGTCACCCTATGCTATAACTTAAAGTAAGTTTTATCGATGTGCAAATTTTCATCCTTCGGAATACATTAATTGAAAAGAAAATATGTAAAAAGGTTTTACCATTGGAAACATAAGGCAGAGATTTTAGGTGGAACCACCTTAATCATTTATTGTTCCTGGTAATATTTACCTTCCTCCCGAATAGCATTGCAATCCAACACGTCCTTCTAAGTGCAACTATTTTTTTGACGATGAGTGTATATTCAAATTTACTCACAAACATGATGATTAAATAAAAACGGGCACTATTTCAAAAATATTGAAAAGTTTTCTACTGGATAACGATTAACGATAATACATGTTACTTATTCTTTCATTTATTTTAAAGAAAATTTGTGTACAAACTCCATTTCTTTTTTTTTCTTTTGGCTTGTCGAGCATGCCCTGAAATTTATAAAACTCTACGACTATGGCTTCAATGATTAGAATTCTGTGATGCTGGCCAAAGGACGTTCGATTCAAGACAGAGAGGATTTCATACGTAATAAATCTCCACAGGTGTGTGTTGGAAGGATGTTTGAAACTTTTACTGCGAAAGAAAGGAATCCGTTCTCTTTTATCTGAGTTAGTTCAAGCTGAGCTACATTTAAAACGCTATCACTAAATTCACTATATTTACGATGCCTCACAAGTGGCGTTGATTTAGAACAGTAGTGGCTTCGGTTTAACTCATACGTCATCGCAGTAGTACGTCATATTTCTTAGTACGTTACACTATATGAACATTGAAACTTCAACCACATACACTGGTGTGCAAAAATTAAGGACGAAGAGGAGAAATTAGCATAACAGCGGAACAAGCAGGCAGAACGGACCGAAAGACCACTGAGGAGATAGACTAGGGTCCGGAACGGTAGGGCATGCGCATATATGCAGCATGACGTAGGGGTGAGTGTCGGAAGGGTATAAGCACACGGGCGGTGTACCCTCAACAATTCGGTGAAAGCTATTGCACGGTGTACATCGGTTTGAACGCCGTCGAGCTGCTGCCACCGTGTGATATGGCCAACAAGCAATCCAGTAAACGACATCTGGATGACTTTACCCGAGGTCGCGTCATTGGGAAGTTGGAAGAAGGTCTAAGTGTGACTAGCGTGGCCGAGGAGTTCGGGATCGCTCACAGCATCGTTTCACGAGCTTAGAGAGCATTTCAAACGACAGGAACAGCTGTCCGAGAGTTTACCGGTGGTCGTCCATGAGCAACCACGGCGGTGGACGACCGGTATATTGTCCTACAGGCGAGAAGAGACAGACGGCAGATAGCGGGAGAAATCGCAAGGCACATGCAACAGACAACTAGACGACCGTTATCGCGTTTTGCCGTGGCCAGGAACCTGCACAAAGGTGGGCTATTTGCACGACGACCAGTACGGTGTGTGCCATTAACGCCTGCTCATCGAAGACGGCGGTTTCTGTGGTGCCAGGAACACAAGAACTGAACACATCAGCAATGAGGTCGAGTTCTCTTTACGGATGAGAGCCGATTTAGTCTGAAGAGTGATTCTGGAAGTATACATATCTGGAAAGTGCAGGGAACACGCAATCACACCTACAACATCATCGAAAGGGACCGGTTTGGAGGTGGCGGAGTTCTCGTTTGGGGAGGTATCATGCTTGGTAGCCGTACTGACCTCCACATATTCCAAGGCGGTTCAGTCACTAGGGTCCGCTATTGTACCGAGGTTCTCCTGCCTCACGTGCGTCTGTTTAGAGGTGCTGTGGGTCCTGAGTTCCTCTTCATGGACGACAACGCTACACCTCATCATACAGTGGCTGTCGCAGGTCTGTTGGAAAGTAAAGATATTCAACGCATGGATTGGCCCGCAAGGTCCCCGGACCTAAATCCAATCGAACACGTGTGGGACCTTCTCGGGAGATGCTTGGCAGCACGTCACCAGCCGCAAGCAACGATTCCGCCGCTGCGATTGGCACTACAAGAGGAATGGGCCGCGATGCTTCAACAGCTCCTTGACAACCTCGTCCTCAGCATGGACAGACGTTGTAAATCGTGCAACGCAGTCAGGGGTGATCATTTCCCTTACTAAGGACTGGATTTTTCCTGGCAGCCGCCTGTCACATGGACGTTTCTGTCTTCTGTCCAGTTGTGCTCGAAGCTACCTTTTCAATAAAGTGTCTTTGTATCCTTTGGATTCCTTGTTTGGACGGTTTTGCTCACTTGTTCCATATTCTTACATCTTGGGGATCTTTTGTTATGATTTGAGTCGATGTGGAGCACTTCTGCACGACGTTATATTCGAAAAACCGTCTCGTCCTTAATTTTTCACGCCAGTGTAGTTACAACATGTTATTAGGCCATCCACATAAATATTTCACGTAGACTTTACTTTTGACTCAATGTCAGGGTTGACAAAGCGTACAAGCTATTCGGGGAAGTAATGTGCCGTTCAGTAAGAAAATCTCAAACTGAGAAGTAACAAAAGTTACATATGAAACAGAAACTCAAAAGAAAAGTTAAATTAAAGGTACACGCCACAGTAGATTTTAACAGGTGAAGAAACATTCTGAAGCTTTCTTTATTTCAAAGACTACAGTCTTGTGACGATTATACGTATTAAGAAAATACAACGTGGTTTGTCACAAATATTTTTTTTCAAGTCGACCATGGTTTCGCTGGATATTGACTTAGCTTCTTTAGGACGAATGACACGTAAATATTCAGATTGTATATAATGTCATAAACGGTGTTTACAGTCACGGGTTTTGGTTAGTTGCTTCCACGTACCTGGTAGAAATAGGATGGTTGCCATGTAATTAACAAGTTGCGAAGACTTCTTATATATGTGGAAAGCTTCCAAAATATCAAGTTTTGTGGTTGAATCCGACTTGTCAATTAGTTTTGCTCCTTCAAAGGGAAATTTATGGTCCTTTTCGTAACAGTGTTTAGCCATCGATAACTTCTTTAGGTCACAGTTCCGAATGTAGGTCTTGTGCTACTTCAATCGAAAACGCAAGGCTCTACGGGTCTGTCCTATATAGGAAGCGGCACATTCACATGGAACTTGATGAATTCCCTACAAGTTTCCGTCTTCAACATAGTATTTTGATCCTAAAAAGTTCATTTTGTTTATGGGTTTAAAAATTACTTTAAAATTAAAGGTTTTGAGAATTTTTGAAATTTTGAATGCAATGTCACGGGAAAATGGAATAATGGCAAAATTCTCTCGCAATGGGTGCATCACAGGAGTTAACGTGGATATAGGCTTCGGTTTCCGGAATTTTGTTAGAGCCTTGTCTATAATGGAAGAGTTGTATCCTCGTTGTACTGCAACACGTTTAAGGAAATAAAGTCCTTTTTCCAAACTGCCTTTATCTCAACATATATGTATCGCGCGATATACGGAACCCGAGCGATTATGTTCTCGCGCAGAACATATAAATGTAATCCAGACTTTGAAATTAATTTGTATGGAAAAAATTTACCTTGGGTAAAAGATGTTAAATATTTAGTCCTTATTATGGATCACAACCTTAATTGGAACAAGCATTTCAAAGAAACCTTAGCCAAAGCTATAAAACTCAGAGGTTGTCTCCAGAGAATAATAAACAAGTTAGTAAAATCATGCAATGCATTGATTATGATACGCTTTTCAACATACCAGAAATCATTACTCAAGTTATCACTCAAGTTATGAGAATAATGGCTGTGGAATAAATCTCGGTCCTGTGCCCTGACCTTTGATCCCATTTCGATGATATTCAACAGAACCGGTTCGGTATACCTCCGAAATAACATGATAAAGTTTTGTCGCAATCGAAGCATTTTTACATAAGTAATGATGCATAAAGGCTATGGAATAGATCCCGCTCCTGTGTCCTAACCTTTGACCTCATTTCGCCCATTTTCAATAGAATTTGTCCTCAGGCAGGCCCCTACAACATACTAACATTTTATCCAAATCGAAGACTTTTTACGTAAGTTATGACACATAATGGCGATGGAAGTGATTCCGCTCCTATGTCCTGACCTTTGACCCATTTCGCCCATTTTCAATAGGGTTTGTCGCCAGGTGGTCCTCTACCACATACTAAAATTTCATCGAAATTCAACCCTTTTTACGTTAGTTATGACGCATAACAGCAGTGGAATGGATCCCGCTGCTATGTACTGACCTTTGACCCCATTTCGTTCACTTTAAATAGGGTTATTTTCCAGGTGATCCCCTACCAGATACTAAAACTTCATCGAAATCGAACATTTGTTACGCGAGTTATCGTGCGGACGGACATACGCACACAACGCGTGACGTAATGAGGCAGATGGGAATCGCGACTATCTGCTCGCCGCAAGAGTGTGACGTCATAATTCTTTAATAGGATCCACACACAACGCGTGACGTAATGAGACAGATGGCGTGTCCGCGCGCCAACATTCTCAAACGCGCAATTGTGACGTCATAAGATTTCTAAGCATTGGTAACATTAATGGAACGACGCCATGCCACTAAAAACGTTATAATTCGGGATGGTGATTTAACCCACTAAACGAATTCTCCTAAAGTCGTGATCAAGCTAAATCGATTTCTAGTACCAGAAAACTGTAGGTTAACGACTTTCATCAAAATTCTTAGAGCCGTTTTCAAAATAAAATGTACATACATACATACATACAAGAATTGCTATTGTAAGGTGGGCGTCAAGTAATTTTTCTTCCTATACTTCCAATGGAAAAACTTCTGTACACATTTTCTTCACAATTAATGCGTTCCCAAGGTTGAAAATTTTAACATCCATTAAAATAGCTTCATTTCATAACTTGGAATACTTAATATTTTCTAAACCATAACCGTAATTATGCAATCCAACATTTATTTGCCCACTGACGGCATCAAAGCACAGGTCGCGCCATCTTTTTTCTGGTTTCAACACCACCAAAGGAAACGTTATTGTTTTTTAATATAATTATGCTTATGTTTTACAAAATGTTAAGTATTCCAAGTTATAGTATGAAGTTATTTTAATCGATGTTCAAATTTCCATCCTTGGGAACACACTAATTGTGAAGGAAATGTGTACAAAAGGTTTTCCCATTGGAAATATAGGAAGCAAAATTACTTGACGTCCACCTTAATAGTGTGGGATTAAGGGCGATGGAATTGATCCCGATCTTATGTCCTAACCTTTGACTCCATTTCTCTCATTTTCAATAGGGTTACTCTCCAGGTGGAACCCTACCACATACTAAAATTTCATCGAAATCGAACCATTTTTACGCACCTTATGAAGCATAAGGGCAATGGAATGCATCCCCGCTCCTATGTCCTGACCTTTGACCCCCACTTCACCCATTTTCAATAGGTTTTGTCCCCAGGTGGTCCCCTACCACATACTAAAATTTCATTGAAATCGAGCCATATTTACGCAAGTTATGACGCATAAGGACAATTGAATGAATTCCACTCTTATGTCGTGACCTTTGACCCCACTTCACCCATTTTCAATAGGGTTCGTCCCCTGGCGGTCTCTTACCACATACTAAAATTTCATCGAAATGGAACCATTTTTACGTGAGTTATCGTGCCGACAGACGGACGGACAGACAGACAGACAAACGGACGGACGGGAAAAGCTGGAGCATATACGCTTCTTCAACCTACGGTTGGAAAGCGTAAAAAATAAAAGGCTGAGCAGAAAAATAAAACTTTGCATAGAAAACCTGCTTCAGTCCTGTTATTACTTATGGCTGTCCTATCTGGGGTAACTGCAAAAAGCAGCAAAGAAATAATATTACCTCGTATCAAAATAAAACCCTACGTATGGTGGTCAGACTTGATGGAAAAACCTCAAACAACGCTATCCGTAGTATGTTAAATATTAATTCTATTCATTATACTATGTATGATTTAGCAAAGAGGTACTATGAAAAAGCTAAGAATCATCCCAATCCACTGGTCAGGGAGGCCCTTAATTACACTGGTCAGGGAGGCCCTGTTAGTGATACTGACAGATATAAAAGGCCGAAAGCTATTTTGAATAAAGTTCCTTAAAAGAACCCAATACACAGCTACACTTGTAGAAAAAATAATAATTGGGACTAAAGGGTTGAGCGTACTCTTCACAGGTGTGAAGAAAATGAGAGATTAAGAAAACGTTCCAAGCCCTCTACAGCCAATAGAAAAAATTATTTTCCCTGATTGGCTCCTGAGTAGCAAGGCAAATAGCAAACTCCTACCAGAACACTGAGCAAACGGCAATTTTGTTTTATCAGGTGCCTAGCTTTAAAAAAATGTAAACTAATTTAATAGCTTTGTTTTGTGAAAAAAAATGGTTGTTGCTCTGGGAGTTTTTCTTTCGTGTGTGCTGTCTGTTTCTTTTCAGGTTCCCCTTTCCCCCGTCCTTTCCTCTTTTCCGGCGGCCGGATGTTGGCTTATAATGTTATTGCTCGGAGTATGCTGATGCAGGTAAGTATTTAGGTTAGCTTATAACTTTACTACTTAACGGGTAACCGTATATTACTTGCACTCTAACTTTTCCGTTTTTCTCTTTCTTACTATCCTATCAGGGCACTCTGTTCCCACTTCTTAAATTTCTCCATTTTTCATCTGCCAAAAGGCGCAGCGCGCTGCTGTAGGTTCGGGTATCTAAACCTAGATTAGGAAGCTTCGATTCGATTCGCAACTGTAATAAAAGGCGCCGAGTTTTTGTTGCCAAATGTGATTGGACTTGGCATGTTGCGGAGGTGAGAAAACAGCGAAAGGCTTCCGATAATTCCTGGTTGCGAAAGATCCATTTGAGCGAGTAACCAGGATGTCAAGAAATGGTAAGCATCCGTTATTTTCGGTTTCGTAGGTGAATTGAATGTGAGAATCAATGGAATTTACAAGTTTGACTAATTCCAGAATTTTTTCCTTTTCTTTACCATGCGTTACATTGCATAGATTAGGAGATGAATTGTGAAGATCTACATAAACTGATAAACGGAGAAGTCTTCTTGCTAACATCTGGTATACTCAAAACACCCCGCAGGGCTTTTAATGATTGGTTGATGTAGAGGATTTTAGGAAGGTATTGTCTGACCCCAGGTCTTAAACAACACTTCTGAGTAAGCAACTAGGGGGATTGTGCTAGAGTGCCCGACAGGAAAGCCACACGGAAGCAAAGTAGAAAGAGGAAGGGAGACACCCTTATTTATAACCGGGAGGCCAGTACCCAACGTCCGAAGGCTTAACGTGTTCATTCGATGCACGGCGGATATTTAGTGGTTTGAGCGTTCGTACCTGCCTGGGATCGAACCTGAGACTTTTCCGCAGCAGTCACAAACGGTGACCTCTAGGCCATCAGATCAGATCAGATCATATGTAGAGGATTTTAGGAAGGGAGGGTCTAACCCCAGGTCTTAAACAACCCTTAGAAATAGGAAGCTAGGAGATTTGGACTAGAGTGCCCGAAAGGAAAGTGACACGGAAGCGAAGTAGAAAGGGGGAGGAAGACGCGCTTATTTATTACCGGGGTGCCAGTACCCGGGGTCCGACGGCTTAATGTGCCCATCCGACGCACGGCGGGTATTTAGTGGTTCGAACGTTCATACCTGCCCAGGATCGAACCTGAGGTTATCTCCATGGCAGTCACGAACGCTGACCACTAGGCGACCCGCGGCCCCTCTAGACCATCCGCTGCCCCAGGGCCTTTAATACTATTACCGCGCCCTATTTAAACGTTCCGCGAACCACTACTATGTCTTACCCGCCGTAGTGGGATTAAATAAATCATCCAAATCCGTGTAAACAAACCGCCTTAAAATTTCGTTTAATGCGTCAACGATGAACGATGAGGTTAGGTTTCCTATTCCAGTGTCTCCAAACTCAGGGTTGACCAAAGTGCATTGCGTTGTGTTTCATCTGGAACAGCTATGGGTTCGACACGCCCTTTCATATGCCGCATAAGAATCTGTTAAAGAGAAGGCATGCAGTCATTGAGCATCGTACGCGAACAACCTGAAAATTTACTCAAGAAAAATAATATTTGTTCATTAACTAAGAGGCACAGGTAAATTTTTTAATATAAATTTGATGTATTCAGAAAAAATGAGCGGCTAGGTACATGAGTACCGATGGAGTTGATTGCGTTAAACAACATACAGTATCTGCACGACTTAATCTTCACCTCATCAAAACTTAGTGAAAAATTGACAGCATGTCCAGTTGTTTCGAAAGCTATGGAGCGCTAGAAAAACAGTTTAGATGCTGAGAAAACAGGATTTTTCACCCCCGCATAGCTATGAGGTATGAAACAGAAAACATCTTACCCTCTCTTTTCCGGAAGTCCCTCTCCACCGTTAGTTACAGCGGTGACTTCTCGTCTTCTTACCTAACTTAACCTAGCTTCTGGCCTGACGATCCTTCATCCAATTAAGTACGGTCCAAGTACCTATTCTTTTTAGGTTTTTCTTCTACATTTAACTTAGAAAAATTGTACTGTTTAGCTTAATTCCAAGACTGGGGAATACTCAACCCTTTATAAGACTTTTCCTTGCATCCATTTCATTTTTTCGTGCCGTGTCTTGGTCTGTATCAGGTGCGACGCTACTGGTGGGCTGGGGTGGGCTTTCACCCACCCAACTTTTCTTTGAGCACCCTTTAGCTCCTTTAAGCAGTTGGAATATACACTATATTGACAAAAGTCACAGGACACCCCTTCAAAAGCAAATGAAAGGATCCGCTGCGTTGTTAGATGCGCGGTACAGCTGCAAATGGTATGAAAAGAAGCCTGCAGCTGACCGCGATCATATCGCACTGCAAGGTTGAGTGAAAATGTCGCGGCGGGAGAGAACTGACTTTGAGAAAGGAAAGATTGTTGAGTGTTATATTAGTGTGTTGTCCATAAGAGAAACCGAGAGGCGTTTAAACATATCCAAGTCAACTGTTTTGGATGTACTGAATAAGTGGAAGACACGTGACGTGCGTGAAGCAGCAAAATGTACCGGCAGGCCAAAGAAAATCAGTGATAGAGGACGTCGAAGCCTTAGGAGAGTCGTTACAGCTAATTTTTTTATAGTTAAGAACGGTTATTACGGGAAAAAAATTCAAACAATACACGTGGGTAAATTTTTTTTTGTGTTTTTATTTTTATTTTTTATCTGTTATGTTTGAATGCTTTTCTAAACAAGGCTAGAGAAAAGAAGTATTAACATGGGTTGCTGAAACAGTTGGTATTGATATTTTCACGAATCTTGTCATGCTGACGTGATTGTGAAAATACATTGGCAATGGATTAAAATGTAGAAATACATACATATGTTTTATGGTTGCATTACTGGCCTTAAACATATGAATGAAGCCAGAAAAGCCAAAAACGAAATATGACTGCTATATAAATAGACTTCAAATTAAAATAAAGAAGAAGAAAGAAATAATGCTTGCACTGTGGTAGAACATACTTCAAGTTAAAGTTGAGCAATCCATGTAAATGCTAACTGTTGTTGACAACTGTGCTCTATGAGAATAAAAAAAGACTAACACAAAAAATCAAAAAATGTTTATACTTCTCTCTCTCTCTCTCTCTCTCTTTGTTACACACCTCGAAATAGAGGGTGTTGATATTTTTATAGGGGTGTTGAGGAAATTTGGGGTTTAGGGGTGTGTGGATAAATCCCTGTTATGGCATTATACCCAGGCTTTGTGAGTTGGCAAATTTTGGAAATCCAAGGTTTTTGGAACACCTGGATATTTCCTTGGCATGCTTTTCTCGGTGGATTTGCGGTTGTAGCTACGGGGAAGAAAAAAAAAAAGAAAAAGAATTTATAACTCCGAACCTCCCCATAGCCCTGTTCTAAAATGTGTGAAGAAGAAAAAATATATGCACGCCTGTAAATGAGTAATTTTAACTAGTGGTTTAATTAATATCCAAAATTTGCATAATGCCTAATTTAATTACTTTCAACATGAGTTTTCAAAGTTAGTTGAAATACGAAGAATTTCGGGGTACAAATTGTTAGATTTCGTCATTACATCTCAAAGTACCGCTATCAAAAAAAAAAGGTTTACTGATAAGTTGTGTAAATTATGAAAATCTCCGTTTTCATTTTGTAAGTTCAATGTATCTTAAAGAAATCTAGAACGCATTTGAAGTTTGATTTCCTTCTCGCGTGTTGTTTAGTTTTTTGTTTTGTTTTCTTTGTTTTTTAGACAAATGCCTGGACCAATGAGATCTGCAGCAGCGCCGGCTATGGTTTCGCACACCGATCCATCAAGCGAGTTGGAAGATTTCTTTCACAATCATCTGGAACCCGAGAACGCCAAAAAAGTCAGCTGTCAACAGGTGAGTCATTAAGTCATGGGCCGAGGGTTAAAACTTTCTTCCTTTCACTCCCCTTCATTTTTTGTCCACACATCCACCCCCGCCCCAAAACCACACCAAGTTCGCTTAACTGTTCTTCCAACATCGTTCTGAGTATGAGAAAAAAAATTTCATGGTCACTCCTCATTGCATTCTTATTAAGCTTTTTAAATGACATCACCAGCATTCCATACCGATGGCTGAACCACGATTTCGGAAATAAGGACATTTGTGTTCCGAGCGAGATAAAAGTCGGTTAATTAACAATTCAGTAGCTTGAAGAGAAACCTTCGCATCACCATTCACGTTTGAGTCAATCGTTCGTTATTTATTTATCTACTTAATATTTTTTTTTTTTTTTTTTGTCATATTCTGCTGGGTAAGTTCACTACCGACTCATTACATCTCAAGGAGACTTTTGAGTCGGGAAACGGAAACATTGAATGCGGATAAGTTCACCTTGATTCGAAAATACTGAGAACTAAATACTTTTTTAGAGTAATGAGATGCGTAGCTTTTTTACGCTTTCCAACCGTAGAATGAAGAAGCGTGTATGCTCCAGCTTTGTCCGTCTGTCTGTCTGTCCGTCAGCACGATAACTTGCGTAAAAGTGGTTCGATTTCGATGAAATTTTAGTATGTCGTAGGGGACAACCTGGGAAGGAACCTTATTAAAAATGGACGAAATGGGGTCAAAGGTCAGGACATACGCGCGGGATCATTCCATCGCTCTTATGCGTCATAACTTACGTAAAAATGCTTCGATTGCGACAAAACTTCATCATGTTATTTCGGAGATGAATTGAAAAGGTTCTATTTAATATCATCGAAATGGGGTCAACGTTCAGGGCACAGGAGCGAGATTTATTCCACAGACATTATCTGCATAATTTGACTAAAAATGATTCTACTGCGGCAAAATTTTAGTATGTTATTCCGGAGATATACTGACGAGTAAAAGCCGTCTTTGTGCAGATAATTGAAAGTAAAATAAAACTCGGCTTAGCTCAAATCAAATTAACTCATATCATGAGACATCAATTTAATAAAACCTTATGATATTTTAAAAACAGATTAAAAGACATGAGTACTTTCGGGCCATCACATGGCCCATCTTCAGATGGAACAGCCAAATTGACAAGATCCGTTCAATATATACACACACATGAACGCAGTCAAAGTCGGTTGTTGTACATATATGCAAAGAAGGAAGACATTCCTCCCGACACATCATCCCACGGTTACGGGTAATTCAAAGCCCCTAAGATTAGAGTTAATTAATACCTTATAGGCATTGGGGAGCTCATAAGGCATATAGTCATCACAACAAATATTTTGTGAGTGAAAAATGAACATGCTCTCGGTAAGAAGCAGCGTGCTACGATTTTTAGGGGTGACCAGAATTTTAAAATTTTCCCAGTCCGGATATAAAATCCCTTCTGTAACTTTCCTAGCAAGTGCTGTGTTGGTACCTCTGCCTGGATATTATATTTATGTTACTTCGCCCTGCAAGACAAATTCCGTCCGGTCGACCCTATATAGACAGATTGAGTAGTTCCGAAAACAACTTTTAATGGAACACAATAGACACCCCATCTTTGTAAAATATCCGCCGGGGTCCTGTCCTTTCCAACAATTGGTAGGATATTAAGGGAGCGAGTGCCGAAATCCAATCCAAATTTCCGGCAAATGTTACGAAGCGGTTGAGTAATTGAAGGGATGTAATCGATGGAAGCAATGAAACGAAATGGTGTGGGCAAAAATGGTTGTAATGTAGTAGCAAGTTTACTTTTAACTTGGGAATGGATCCGGTTAAAAACGTATTCAGGATATCCGATTTGGGAGGCAAACGACGAGACCCATTGTAGTTCTGCAACGCGTGCAGTGCGAGTTGAAGAATATATGTAGGCTCTACGAATGAAAAAGTGAAGAGATGCTAACTTTTGGTTTTGCAGATGATTAGAGGAGTATGGAATCATAGTTGGGGTACAGGACGGTTTTCTATAAACAGCGAAGTGCAATGGTAAAACCTGGTTTGGATGACGGGTAATCATGATATCAAGAAACGGGAGTTTTAGGTCTTGTTCGATTTCTAGGGTAAATTGAGTTGACGGAAATTGTGAAGAGAATGTATCAATAAGGAACATAATAAGCTAATCAAAAATTCATCCACTACTGAAAAAAGACTTTTACGGACACTTAAGGAAGAATCTACCATCTCGATTATTACTGCCGATAAAACCTCTCAAATTGTGATTATTAACACTGCTGATTACTGTGATAAAATTATCTCTGCCATTTCCACTATCCCACATTGTATCATCAGTCATAACCCTATAAATTCTACCTTTTCAGCTTTGTCAAAACTAGGTAAGGACTTTGTTTTTCCCCCTAGTTTCCGGTGCTCCTTTAAGCCCCCACCAGGACCCTGCGTTCCCAACGTATTTGGTAAAATTAAACTGCATAAACCTAACCATCCGCTCAGGCCACTTGTCCCTGGAAGGTCTAGTCCTACAAGACCCGTCGAAGCCACCCTTTCTAAATACCTCTCACATCTGGTTCAGGACTCCCATTACTCTATAAAGAATTCTACCCAAGTGGTTCAAAACTTTCAAATCTTCCAACCCAGGCTAAACCATTCATTCTGGCTTCCCTCGACGTGGTGTCACTCTACCCCAATGTACCTGTTGAATTCACACATCAGATTATCGAAAATCAACTTCATTCCTTAGGGCACCCACTTACTGAGATTTCAGCCATAATGAATGCCCTTCGGTTTGTTAAAAAACGGTCCTATTTCCAATTCCAAGATAAACTTTATCGCCAAACCGATGGCGCGGCCATGGGATCACCACTTTCTGGCATTTTAGCCGAAATTTTCATGCAGTACCTTGAAAATACCTCTTTGACTTTTTATCCCCATCAACCTCTGTTATTTCTCAGGTATGTAGACGATATCTTATTACTCTGGCCCCACTCGTTACCTGAATTACAAGCATTCACGAATTCTTTCTCTTCACAATTTCCGTCAATTCAATTTACCCTAGAAATCGAACAATACCTAACTCCCGTTTCTTGATATTATGATTACCCGTCATCCAAACCAGGTTTTACCATTGCACTTTGCTTTTTATAGAAAATCCGTCCTGTACCCCAACTATAATTCCATACTCCTCTAATCATCCGCAAAACCGAAAGTTAACGTCTCTTCACTTTTTCATTCGTAGAGCCTACACCCATTCTTTAACTCCCACTGCACGCGTTGCAGAATTACAATGGGTCTCGTCGTTTGCCTCGCAATTTGGATATCCTGAATACGTTTTTAACCTGATCCATTCCCGAGTTAAAAGTAAACTTGCTACTACATTACAACCATTTTTGCCCACACCATTTCGTTTCATTGCTTCCATCGATTACATCCCTTCAATTACTCAACCGCTTCGTAACATTTGCCGGAAATTTGGATTGGATTTCGGCACTCGCTCCCCTAATATCCTACCAATTGTTAGAAAGGACAGGACCCCGGCGGATATTTTACAAAGATGGGGTGTCTATTGTGTTCCATTAAAAGATGTTTTCGGAACTACTCAATCTGTCTATATAGGGTCGACCGGACGGAATTTGTCTTGCAGGGCAAAGTAACATAAATATAATATCCAGGCAGGAGGTACCAACACAGCACTTGCTAGGTAAGTTACAGAAGGGATTTTATATTCGGAACTGGGAAAATTTTAAAATTCTGGTCACCCCTAAAAATCGTAGCACGCAGCTTCTTACCGAGAGCATGTTCATTTTTCACTCACAAAATATTTGTTGTGATGACTATATGCCTTATGAGCTCCTCAATGCCTATAAGGTATTAATTAACTCTAATCCTAGGGGCTTTGAATTACCCGTAACCGTGGTATAATGTGTCGGGAGGAATGTCTTCCTTCTTTGCATATACACTGACGGAAAAAATCCCAACACCACGAAAAAAATAGTTGTAGAGGAATGAAATGGCGGCAATACATTTGTATAGGTAATATATTTAATCGATTAAGGTTTCAAGATCACAGCTTATTGTAAGCGCGAGAAGAGCCATTTTAAATGTGAAATGCTGGTACATTAATAACCGGTGTAACCGCCAGAATGTTGAATGCAAGCACGCAAACGTTCATGCATTGTGTCGTGCAGGTGCTGGATGTCAGTTTGTGGGATGGAGTTCCATGCCTGTTGCGCTTGGTCGGTCAATACAGGGACGGTTAATGCTGGTTGGGGGTGACGCTGGAGTTGTCGTCCAATGATGTCCCATACGTGCTCGATTGGTGAAAGATCTGATGATCTAGCAGGCCACGGCAACATGTCGACACTCTGTAAAGCATGTTGGGTTACAACAACGGTATGCGGGCGAGCGTTATCCTGTTGGAAAACACCCCTGGAATGCTGTTCATGAATGGCAGCACAACAGGTTGAATCACCAGACCGACGTACAACTGTGCCGTCAGGGTGCGTGGGATAACCACGAGAGTGCTCCTGCTGTCATAGGAAATTGCTCCCCAGACCATAACTCCAGGTGTAGGTCCAGCTTGTCTCGGCCGCAGACAGGTTGGTTGCAGGCGCTCACCTGGCCTCCTTCTAACCAACACACGGCCATCACTGGCACACAGGCAGAACCGGCTTTCATCAGAAAACCCAACAGATACCCACTCCGTCCTCCAATGAGCTCTAGCTTGACACCACTGACGTCGCAAACGGCAGTGGTTTGGAGTAAGTAGAATGCACGCTACAGGGCGTCTGGCTCGGAGCTGAGTAGTAGGAAATGGCGGGTTCTACGTCAAGGAGCAGCTCCTTCTAGAGAAGGAGCAAGGGGCGTGGCCTGACGCAGAAGGAAGGGGTGTGGCTTGCGGCAGAAGGATGTGGGGGCGTGGCTTGCGGCAGAAGGGTGTGGGGCGTGGCAGATGACGCTAGTGCGTAGGGACGATGTGCTGCCCCTAGCGGTGCTTCTTGGAACTTTATTATTATGTTAGATCTTTGTTTTTGAGTGATGGCAACGACCGAGTGGGGGAAAGGAGATGTGCTGCCCCCTAGCGGTGCTTCTTGGAACTTTCGATGGATCTTTGAGGGATGGCAACGACCGAGAGGGAAAGGGGGTGGATATAGGGGGATGTTAACTCGATGTGCTGCCCCCTAGCGGTGCTTTTTGGAGCTTTTAATGGATCTTTGAGAGATGGCAACGACCGAGTGGGGGAAAGGGGATGTGTACGTTGCCCCCTAGCAGTGCTTTTTGGAACTTTTCTCGGGAGATTTATTGGACGTTGACAAATTTTGAGGAAGTCTTTCCAATATTTATTTTTTTAATTTTCTCGGGAGATTTACTGGACTTTGTCAAATTTTTGAAGGAAGTCTTTCCAATATGTTTTTTTTTATTAAATTTATATTTTCAGGAATTCCCTGAGGTGTTATAATTTTTATAGACGTTGCATTATTTTTTTAATTTTCTCGGGAGATTTATTAGACGCTGACAAATTTTTGAAGGAAGTCTTTCCAATATGTTTTTTTTTAATTAAATTTATATTTTTAGAACTCCGTGAGGTGTTATAATTTTTATAGACGTTGCATTATTTTTTTAATTCTTATATTTTTCTTCCCTACAATTTTAATTTAGACAAGGAAAGGCTTTGTTTGAAAAGATTTCGTTCCTGTTGATTCATGTTCCGCCATTTTAGTTTCACCACGTTGTCATTTCGTGAGCCATGTGTTTTGGGATGACTCACCATTTTCTCTTTGCCTCAGAAAATTTTGTATGACACGTGTTTTGGGATGAGTCATTATTGATGGGTGACGCATTCGTGATAGCAGACATGACATCAGCCAACGCCATTTCCTCCGCTGGGTCGGCGGTTGACGTCATTTGAGATTCTGTAGACACATTAAGTTCCAAGACTGATTTTTTGAATAACTTGATCATTTAGCAACGAATTTATTCCTTATTTTTTCCTCATAATTTCCCATTTTATATTCATAATTTTTCAACGTAACGATTTTTTTATTTTCTTTGAGGAGACTTCACGCATTTTCAACGGACGTTTCAACATAAAAACGCTTTCCAAAGTTTTGTGCTGCAGACATAATCTTAAAACACGATTGTTTATTAACGTATTTACTTGTTCATGACATTTTCTGTTACGTTTTTTTAACTAGGAATTTTTATAGACGTTGCGTTATTTTTTTAATTCTTATATTTTTCTTCCCTCCAATTTTAATTTAGACGAGAAAAGGCTTTGTTTGAAAAAATTTCGTTCCTGTTGATTCATGTTCCGCTATCTTTTGTCCGACATGTGTTTTGGGATGACTCACCATTTTCTCTTTGACTCAGAAAACTTTGTATGACACGTGTTTTGGGAAGAGTAACTATGATGTGTGACGCATGTCGTGATAGCAGATATGACATCAGCCAACGCCATTTCCTCCGGGGGATCGGCGGTTGACGTCATTTGAGATTCTGTTAGACGCCTTAAGTTCCAAGACTGATTTTTTCAATAACTTGTTCATTTTGCAACGAATTTATTCCTTATTTTCCCCCTAATTTCCCATTTTATATTCATAATTTTTCAACGTAACGATTTTTTTATTTTCTTTGAGGAGACTTCACGCATTTTCAACCGACGTTCCAACATAAAGACGTTTTCCAAAGTTTTGTCCTGCAGACATAATCTTAAAACACGATTGTTTATTAACGTATTTACGCGTTCATGACATTTTCTGTTACATTTTTTTAACGTTGTATCTTTTTCCACCTTACAAAGCCACAATTTTTTATGCATAGTTAAAATATTTATTTTTTCGTATTTTTTTATTTCTTCATGATTATTCAGTGAAATGTACCTTTTAATGCATTATCTTAATCTTTTTTTCTCCATGCTTGCACACTCGTTAAACT
Source organism: Macrothele yani (assembly GCA_039090855.1). Classification (NCBI taxonomy): domain Eukaryota; kingdom Metazoa; phylum Arthropoda; class Arachnida; order Araneae; family Macrothelidae; genus Macrothele; species Macrothele yani. The sequence continues at coordinate 71,686,720 of CM077030.1, read as the reverse complement.
TCTCGATGTACCAACATTATTTTATTTTCTAACTTTTCAAACTAACAACAGATTTTTTTTCAATAACTTGATCATTTTGCAACGAATTTAATCCTTATCTCCCCCCTAATTTCCCATTTTATATATACATAATTTTTCAACGTAACGATTTTTTTTATTTTCTTTGAGGAGACTTCACGCATTTTCAACGGACGTTCCAACATAAAGACGTTTCCCAAAGTTTTGTGCTGCAGACATAATCTTAAAACACGATTGTTTATTAATGTATTTACGTGTTCATGGCATTTTCTGTTAAATTTGTTAACGTAGTATCTTTTTCCACAGTACAAAGCCACAATGCTGTATGCATAGTTAAAATGCTTTATTTTTTTATTGTTTCGTATTTTTTTTATTTCTTCATGATTAATCAGTGAAATGTACCTTTTAATGCATTATCTTAATCTTTTTTTCTAAATGCTTGCGTACTCGTTAAACTTCTCGATGTACCAAAATTATTTTATTTTCTAACTTTACAAACTAACAACTACTTTTATCGAGGTTTTATTTTTTCTGATTCAAATAAGCAAACGTTTCTTCATTATTATTTCTGTTTCCTATGCAAACAACTTTTCTTACTTGCTTTTAATGTATGACTTAATGTAGTTTTCCACATAGCTGTTTCATGTTTGTGCGAGAAATATACAGACTATAGCAGCTAGCTATACATAACATTCGTTCGTAACAGAATCATTTTTTTCCAGATTTAAACCTACATACGTTTCTTAACGACTTGATATCTGTTTTCTGGGGAACTTTTTTTTTTCCTTCATTCAATTTTATTCCAGATCATGAGACGAGGAAATGCTTCTTTAGAAACGATTTCGTTCCTGTTCGCAGTAATTATTGGACTTTAACAAATTTTTTGTGAAATGACTTCATACTAATTCCGAGTCTTGTCTTTGCAATATTATTTTCTCGTAATTTCTTCGTGTGTTCAAGAACTCTACAGGTCTTTTACAGTTAAAATTCTACTGAAACAATATTTTCTTTCTTTATTTCGCATATCATTATAGCTTCCCAATTTTTCACTATTTTACTTCATCTTTTTTTGAAATTTCGTAGAACTTTTCAGTATGTCAGTAATTTATTTCTTACTTGGCCAAACTTATGACTCCTTTTATTTAGACTATTTTTTTTTCATTTCATTTCAGCAAAACGATTATTTTAGATGTAGCAAATCATCAGGTTTTTGTTTCCTTACATATCATATTTTCCAACTTGCTTTAAAGTATTCCTCAAAGCTTGCATGTATGTCAAATATGCATTTTTTATTCTTTCCTAGTTTTCTATACTCTTTCGTGGACTGTCCCCACAGGAAAGCATTCATTGTCCAGACATGCAACATAAAACCTTTCTTCTTACGATAAAATTTGTATTCTTTGGGACATGTTTTCTGTATATTTTTCTGTCTCGTCCGAAAAAACAATCATTCTGGAGGCAAAGCGAGTAATTCTGTTCTTCCACTAAACATTATTTTTTAACGTTTTACTAACTCACCACCTCCATAGCGAAAATAAAGAAATACTTACTTCTGTTCCCTGCATATCGACTCAATCTATTTCTTTTCGAAATGCTGATCATGGCAATTCAACTAAAATTTCATACTTTCACCAAAAATCATATTCTTAAACGAGTTATTTTTTTACTTTATTTCATTATACCTAAATTTTTATTGTTTACTCACCTCATTAAAGTCAATAAAAACTCCCCTAATCTCATTCCTTTTCCTCATTTAGTTCGCTTTAAATTGAGATGTTTCAAAACTTCGCGTATATTTCATTCACTTAATGTCCGGTTCTCCAGTGTCTGTCCCTTCATTTTTAACTTCTGTGCCTGCTGCATTTTTTCTTTAGACGTTTAGTTTCGTTGACCTTTTTTTCGTTTTAATTAGGTTTTCCTTATCATAGTTTTTTATTCATTGTCTCAGCAGAAAAAGCTTTCATTCTGGAGACATAGCGACTAAGTCCGTACTTCCTCTAAACATTTTTATTTCACGTTTTACTAATTCGTCAGAAAAGCAGGTGTTTCCAAACTCCCATGGTGAAAATATCGTATTCTCCTTATTTTACTTATTATATTTTTCCTTCTATTCAGTGTTGTATGATTCTTCAAACTTTGGTTTATTTTTATGAAACTTCTTTTTTTCTTAGTTCTTTTTTCTGATCCAAACTATCAATCTTTTCCTATCGATTTAATTACTCTTATTTTCCCATTCGACTTTACTTTTGAACAGAAATGTATCTAAAATGTTCAGGTGTATTTTAGTCTATAAGGCCGATTCTTCCCTGTTTCAAATAAAGTCATGTAGGATTTTAGTGTAAATGCCCCTAAATCTTTAGAACTTACTTTTCATAGTTAGATACTAATTCCTCGAGGTTTACATTAAAACATGAAAGAAGAGTGTTTTTACGCTCTCTCCAGTGTGTGAGCTTTCCCCAAGAAATTAACTTTGGAATCCTCCTTCTTTCTACCGGAAAATGACAATCTCCTGCGACTGTTTTTATGCGTCTACTGCTTACAGGAAAACCTCATATGGCATGAAATCACTTTGCTTGGGAGATTAAACTAAATTCTGGTTTTGAACTTTGAATGCAAACTCAAGCTCGCAAAAGCATAGTTTTCTGAGTGAACTTAAACTGTCTAAGATGACAAAAATCTAAAACTGCTGACTCAAGGGGATAGAGCGTTTGAACTTTGCCGTTCATTCATCATTTAAGAGATCCATCGTGAACCACTAGAATGGAAGTAAGCAGACCCTGATTTAGTCCACTGTTTCCAAGGAAGGTGGAAAACTAGTGTCGTAATTCAAAAGCTCATAACTCAAGCCCCCAGGATTCAATTTCGGACGAACGAATACTCAGGTGTCAATGCTTAGACATTGAAAAATTACTTCAGACAAATATTTTCTTACTTAAAGTGCTTCAATTCAGAATTTGTACTACTTAAGATTTCCCTTAGTCAATATTTTTTCTATCTTAAAAACTTCTAAAGGGTTGATTTTGAAAAAAACGAGTTCTCACAAAAATATAAAATTTCCTCAGATTGTAGGAGGCACCAAAGAAAAAAAATTGATGAAGCTTGAATGTTAACCATTTCTTTCTCTTCATGTTTCATTCCATAAACTTTCTTCAAATTCCTATATATCCAAGAATTTTGTTAAATGTCCAAGTTCGACTCCCCCAGAAATTTTCTGAAAATGATAGTTTCTCTTTTAAAAAAATTCCAGAATAAGAATCCCTTCACTGAAACAAGAAATTCATATTCAAAGCATTCCATCCCTCTTTCTACTTCAAATACTCTATTTGTAAATCTAAGGAAGTTTTTTTAATATTCATATATTTTTCCCTCTAACTTTAGAAGATATTGTCCCAAAATGTATATACATATTACGATAGTAAAATATCTTACTACTTACTGCTTGATGTTCAATTCACTTCACACTGTCTTAAGGAAATTCGTTCATTTTCTCATAACACATAGACATGTTATTTTTCTTTCCATTCACTTCAAAGACTCAATTGAGATCAACCTAATGGAGTCCTTTGAGAAAAACTTTCATAAGAAAGCATAAATTTGCCTAAAAAGTACATTAAAAATAAACAAATGTTGAAAGTTCCTGTACAAGAAGGAAATTCTATTGTAACTTCTAAAGGAAAAAAGACAAATTCTAAGAAAATATGTAAAAATGTTCGTTGGATTCCATATTAAAAAAAATTTAGTTGAAGAAAAGTGTCATTCTTTTTTTTTTAAATGTATACATTTTCGGAACAGTTCATTCTTTCCTAGGGTTAAAAATGGAACACTTCATTTTTCTTAGTAGACAATTTTGAGAAAACACATTTCATTAAAAGCAGGAAATTCCCATAGAATAACATGGGAAAACTAGTATGCATAAAAAGACTGTTTCGAAACGAGTAAAAATTTGTTGAAGTTCGTTTTCGAAAAAGTTGGAAATGGAATGAAGTAAAAACAGTCACACCAAGTTCCTGAAAGTTGAAAATTGGATGTACTAAAAATGTCTAGGGAAAGAAATTTTTATAAAACACAAACTGTTTAGTTTTTCCAGGCTAAGGGGTCTTCAGTGAGAGCGCTTCTCCTTTTCAACTCAAAGAATAAAGCGAGTCAGTTTGAAACATTTCAAACTCCCCGAAATTAAGCCGTGTACTCTGGTTTCGACTCAATACTGTAAAGCATTGCTCTCAGACCAGTCGGAATTCCGCCCCGATTGGTTGCCTAATGGAAAACATCAGACCTCTTTCCAATAACAATTCCCAAATATCCTTAAGAAAAGTCTAGCAAAAAAGCACTAGTTCACCATTAAAACAATTGGATTCATTCTGTTACTGTTTTAAACATTTCAAAAAAGAAGTTTACATTCTCACTTTTACTTTAAAAATCTTGAAAGCTTAAATTTTGGCTCATTTCAAAAAAAAAAAAAAATTCACTTAAAATTTCATTTAAAAAAATAATTACTCTTTAAATTTATGTCTTAAAACTAAAAAATATTTACGCTTAATATTTCAATAAATAATAAATATTCACAAACTCACCTTCTACCTTGCCCAACTAAAAAAAAAAAAAAAAAAATTCTGAATTTATATAATCGAAATCATTACTTCTCCAAGTAGTTCTTTTCCCCTGATTGTAGAGAGGAACTCTTCTGAAATCTTCACTTTTCCGCATGTGTTCATAAAAGCTTGAGCTACTTCCTTAGGATTCAACAAGGCCACAGCGTTCTCGAAACTTGAAATCGCTTTCCTGTTCCACTCAGTTATTAGGCATGGAGGATGCATCTGAATAGGTGGAAGTACTTCAGAAATGCATTCGCGACATCTAAATACCTTCAGGATGCTCTCCCCGATTAAATTTTTTAATCATTCAATTAAATTGTGTCTAAGTTCACACTCCTCAATCGATGTATTTTGAAACTTTCGGGATTCTCCGAGTACGATTTTCTGGAATTCTGAACCCATTAACAATTCCTGGATGCTGTCCCACACGCCATCCAAAATAATTTGGAGTTTCTTAAACTGCTTTCTGGTTAATGCAACTCCTGTTGTTAAGTGAAAAATCTGGAAACAGAATTTGAAAGACTTGAAGACTTCTTACTTTATTCAAACTTTGAACAGAACTAAAATTCGCTCAGCGTTTCCTTTGCATACTGTAACCAACACATGACCCTTATCACCATGTGGTGATTGATGTGTCACCATGCGTCAGCACTAACTGCACGATGACTGTTTCCTTATCTGGTCATCTTGCAACGAACATGCTATTGACTCTAATCAGACAAAGCTAACTTCAGCTTGAGAGATAAACGAAAGGATTTCATTATAACTAACTTTCATATCTTGAGAGAATAAACTAAAAAAATCTTCATAGAGTACATAATAAGCGTAAAGAAATTCTTCAAGGACGAATTTCCACTGAAATGATGGTGGATGAATTAAAAAAATAATGCATAAGCAGGATTCCCCAAAACATAAAAAAAATATAAGTTTTATATAAAAAAGAAATTCCAGGGAAAATATTGGAGGGGCGAAAGATTTCCCATTCTTCCATTCCCACAAAAAACTTAACGAAGTCCAATAAATCTCTCGAAAAAAAAATTAAACAAATACTTGGACTGACAAAAGAGAGAACGACACGTGACGTCAACCTATCCCGCGGCTAGTAGTAGGAGATACACTGTTCCCCACTCTGACATCATTTTTTTTCTATGCGAACAGAAATTAACTTGAACAACCGTTTTAGAAAATGCCTCTTCCACCGTTTTTCTTCCCATCCATGCAAGAGCAATCAGATTGCCTTTTCCCACCAAAAGTTCTAGAAAGAAGGAGCAGGAGACGCCGGAACGAAACCCGAAGGAGCTCCCTCCCTGTCTCGCCCCCTTGTTATTCGGCTCCTTCGGGCTACGTTCCGGCGTCTCCTGCTCCTTCTTGCTAGAACTTTTGGTGGGAAAAGGCAATCTGATTGCTCTTGCATGGATGGGAAGAAAAACGGTGGAAGAGGCATTTTCTAAAACGGTTGTTCAAGTTAATTTCTGTTCGCATAGAAAAAAATGATGTCAGAGTGGGGAACAGTGTATCTCCTACTACTAGCCGCGGGATAGGTTGACGTCACGTGTCGTTCTCTCTTTGTCAGTCCAAGTATTTGTTTAATTTTTTTTTCGAGAGATTTATTGGACTTCGTTAAGTTTTTTGTGGGAATGGAAGAATGGGAAATCTTTCGCCCCTCCAATATTTTCCTGGAATTTCTTTTTTATATAAAACTTATATTTTTTTTATGTTTTGGGGAATCCTGCTTATGCATTATTTTTTTAATTCATCCACCATCATTTCAGTGGAAATTCGTCCTTGAAGAATTTCTTTACGCTTATTATGTACTCTATGAAGATTTTTTAGTTTATTCTCTCAAGATATGAAAGTTAGTTATAATGAAATCCTTTCGTTTATCTCTCAAGCTGAAGTTAGCTTTGTCTGATTAGAGTCAATAGCATGTTCGTTGCAAGATGACCAGATAAGGAAACAGTCATCGTGCAGTTAGTGCTGACGCATGGTGACACATCAATCACCACGTGGTGATAAGGGTCATGTGTTGGTTACAGTATGCAAAGGAAACGCTGAGCGAATTTTAGTTCTGTTCAAAGTTTGAATAAAGTAAGAAGTCTTCAAGTCTTTCAAATTCTGTTTCCAGATTTTTCACTTAACAACAGGAGTTGCATTAACCAGAAAGCAGTTTAAGAAACTCCAAATTATTTTGGATGGCGTGTGGGACCGCATCCAGGAATTGTTAATGGGTTCAGAATTCCAGAAAATCGTACTCGAAGAATCCCGAAAGTTTCAAAATACATCGATTGAGGAGTGTGAACTTAGACACAATTTAATTGAATGATTAAAAAATTTAATCGGGGAGAGCATCCTGAAGGTATTTAGATGACGCGAATGCATTTCTGAAGTACTTCCACCTATTCAGATGCATCTTCCATGCCTAATAACTGAGTGGAACAGGAAAGCGATTTCAAGTTTCGAGAACGCTGTGGCCTTGTTGAACCCTAAGGAAGTAGCTCAAGCTTTTATGAACACATGCGGAAAAGTGAAGATTTCAGAAGAGTTCCTCTCTACAATCATGGGAAAAGAACTACTTGGAGAAGTAATCATTTCGATTATATAAATTCAGAATTTTTTTTTTTTTTTTTAGTTGGGCAAGGTAGAAGGTGAGTTTGTGAATATTTATTATTTATTGAAATATTAAGCATAAATATTTTTTAGTTTTAAGACATAAATTTAAACAGTAATTATTTTTTTAAATTAAATTTTAAGTGAATTTTTTTTTTGAAATGAGCCAAAATTTAAGCTTTCAAGATTTTTAAAGTAAAAGTGAGAATGTAAACTTCTTTTTTGAAATGTTTAAAACAGTAACAGAATGAATCCAATTGTTTTAATGGTGAACTAGTGCTTTTTTGCTAGACTTTTCTTAAGGATATTTGGGAATTGTTATTTCAAAGGGGTCTGATGTTTTCCATTAGCAACCAATCGGGGCGGAATTCCGACTGGTCTGAGAGCAATGCTTTACAGTATTGAGTCGAAACCAGAGTACACGGCTTAATTTCGGGGAGTTTGAAATGTTTCAAACTGACTCGCTTTATTCTTTGAGTTGAAAAGAAGAAGCGCTCTCACTGAAGACCTCCTAGCCTGGAAAAACTAAACAGTTTGTGTTTTATAAAAATTTCTTTCCCTAGACATTTTTAGTACATCCAATTTTCAACTTTCAGGAACTTGCTGTGACTGTTTTTACTTCATTCCATTTCCAACTTTTTCGAAAAACGAACTTCAACAAATTTTTACTCGTTTCGAAACAGTCTTTTTATGCATACTAGTTTTCCCATGTTATTCTATGGGAATTTCCCTGCTTTTAATGAAATGTGTTTTCTCAAAATTGTCTACTAAGAAAAATGAAGTGTTCCATTTTTAACCCTAGGAAAGAATGAACTGTTCCGAAAATGTATACATTTAAAAAAAAAAGAATGACACTTTTCTTCAACTAAATTTTTTTTAATATGGAATCCAACGAACATTTTTACATATTTTCTTAGAATTTGTCTTTTTTCCTTTAGAAGTTACAATAGAATTTCCTTCTTGTACAGGAACTTTCAACATTTGTTTATTTTTAATGTACTTTTTAGGCAAATTTATGCTTTCTTATGAAAGTTTTTCTCAAAGGACTCCATTAGGTTGATCTCAATTGAGTCTTTGAAGTGAATGGAAAGAAAAATAACATGTCTATGTGTTATGAGAAAATGAACGAATTTCCTTAAGACAGTGTGAAGTGAATTGAACATCAAGCAGTAAGTAGTAAGATATTTTACTATCGTAATATGTATATACATTTTGGGACAATATCTTCTAAAGTTAGAGGGAAAAATATATGAATATTAAAAAAACTTCCTTAGATTTACAAATAGAGTATTTGAAGTAGAAAGAGGGATGGAATGCTTTGAATATGAATTTCTTGTTTCAGTGAAGGGATTCTTATTCTGGAATTTTTTTTTAAAAGAGAAACTATCATTTTCAGAAAATTTCTGGGGAGTCGAACTTGGACATTTAACAAAATTCTTGGATATATAGGAATTTGAAGAAAGTTTATGGAATGAAACATGAAGAGAAAGAAATGGTTAACATTCAAGCTTCATCAATTTTTTTTTTTTTTTTGGTGCCTCATACAATCTGAGGAAATTTTACATTTTTGTGAGAACTCGTTTTTTTCAAAATCAACCCTTTAGAAGTTTTTAAGATAGAAAAAATATTGACTAAGGGAAATCTTAAGTAGTACAAATTCTGAATTGAAGCACTTTAAGTAAGAAAATATTTGTCTGAAGTAATTTTTCAATGTCTAAGCATTGACATCTGAGTATTCGTTCGTCCGAAATTGAATCCTGGGGGCTTGAGTTATGAGCTTTTGAATTACGACACTAGTTTTCTACCTTCCTTGGAAACAGTGGACTAAATCAGGGTCTGCTTACTTCCATTCTAGTGGTTCACGATGGATCTCTTAAATGGTGAATGAACGGCAAAGTTCAAACGCTTTGTCCCATTGAGTCAGCAGTTTTAGATTTTTGTCATCTTAGACAGTTTAAGTTCACTCAGAAAACTATGCTTTTGCGAGCTTGAGTTTGCATTCAAAGTTCAAAACCAGAATTTAGTTTAATCTCCCAAGCAAAGTGATTTCATGCCATATGAGGTTTTCCTGTAAGCAGTAGACGCATAAAAACAGTCGCAGGAGATTGTCATTTTCCGGTAGAAAGAAGGAGGATTCCAAAGTTAATTTCTTGGGGAAAGCTCACACACTGGAGAGAGCGTAAAAACACTCTTCTTTCATGTTTTAATGTAAACCTCGAGGAATTAGTATCTAACTATGAAAAGTAAGTTCTAAAGATTTAGGGGCATTTACACTAAAATCCTACATGACTTTATTTGAAACAGGGAAGAATCGGCCTTATAGACTAAAATACACCTGAACATTTTAGATACATTTCTGTTCAAAAGTAAAGTCGAATGGGAAAATAAGAGTAATTAAATCGATAGGAAAAGATTGATAGTTTGGATCAGAAAAAGAACTAAGAAAAAAAAAGAAGTTTCATAAAAATAAACCAAAGTTTGAAGAATCATACAACACTGAATAGAAGGAAAAATATAATAAGTAAAATAAGGAGAATACGATATTTTCACTATGGGAGTTTGGAAACACCTGCTTTTCTGACGAATTAGTAAAACGTGAAATAAAAATGTTTAGAGGAAGTACGGACTTAGTCGCTATGTCTCCAGAATGAAAGCTTTTTTCTGCTGAGACAATGAATAAAAAACTATGATAAGGAAAACCTAATTAAAACGAAAAACAGGTCAACGAAACTAAACGTCTAAAGAAAAATGCAGCAGGCACAGAAGTTAAAAATGAAGGGACAGACACTGGAGAACCGGACATTAAGTGAATGAAATATACGCGAAGTTTTGAAACATCTCAATTTAAAGCGAACTAAATGAGGAAAAGGAATGAGATTAGGGGAGTTTTTATTGACTTTAATGAGGTGAGTAAACAATAAAAATTTAGGTATAATGAAATAAAGTAAAAAAATAACTCGTTTAAGAATATGATTTTTGGTGAAAGTATGAAATTTTAGTTGAATTGTCATGATCAGCATTTCGAAAAGAAATAGATTGAGTCGATATGTAGGGAACAGAAGTAAGTATTTCTTTATTTTCGCTATGGAGGTGGTGAGTTAGTAAAACGTTAAAAAATAATGTTTAGTGGAAGAACAGAATTACTCGCTTTGCCTCCAGAATGATTGTTTTTTCGGACGAGACAGAAAAATATACAGAAAACATGTCCCAAAGAATACAAATTTTATCGTAAGAAGAAAGGTTTTAGATTGCATGTCTTGACAATGAATGCTTTCCTGTGGGGACAGTCCACGAAAGAGTATAGAAAACTAGGAAAGAATAAAAAAATGCATATTTGACATACATGCAAGCTTTGAGGAATACTTTAAAGCAAGTTGGAAAATATGATATGTAAGGAAACAAAAACCTGATGATTTGCTACATCTAAAATAATCGTTTTGCTGAAATGAAATGAAAAAAAAATAGTCTAAATAAAAGGAGTCATAAGTTTGGCTAAGTAAGAAATAAATTACTGACATACTGAAAAGTTTTACGAAATTTCAAAAAAAAGATGAAGTAAAATAGCGAAAAATTGGGAAGCTATAATGATATGCGAAATAAAGAAAGAAAATATTGTTTCAGTAGAATTTTAACTGTAAAAGACCTGTAGAGTTCTTGAACACACGAAAAAATTACGAGAAAATAATATTGCAAAGACAAGACTCGGAATTACTATGAAGTCATTTCACAAAAAATTTGTTAAAGTCCAATAATTACTGCGAACAGGAACGAAATCGTTTCTAAAGAAGCATTTCCTCGTCTCATGATCTGGAATAAAATTGAATGAAGGAAAAAAAAAAGTTCCCTAGAAAACAGATATCAAGTCGTTAAGAAACGTATGTAGGTTTAAATCTGAAAAAAAATGATTCTGTTACGAACGAATGTTATGTATAGCTAGCTGCTATAGTCTGTATATTTCTCGCACAAACATGAAACAGCTATGTGGAAAACTACATTAAGTCATACATTAAAAGCAAGTAAGAAAAGTTGTTTGCATAGGAAACAGAAATAATAATGAAGAAACGTTTGCTTATTTGAATCAGAAAAAATAAAACCTCGATAAAAGTAGTTGTTAGTTTGAAAAGTTAGAAAATAAAATAATTTTGGTACATCGAGAAGTTTAACGAGTACGCAAGCATTTAGAAAAAAGATTAAGATAATGCATTAAAAGGTACATTTCACTGATTAATCATGAAGAAATAAAAAAAATACGAAACAATAAAAAAATAAAGCATTTTAACTATGCATACAGCATTGTGGCTTTGTACTGTGGAAAAAGATACTACGTTAACAAATTTAACAGAAAATGCCATGAACACGTAAATACATTAATAAACAATCGTGTTTTAAGATTATGTCTGCAGCACAAAACTTTGGGAAACGTCTTTATGTTGGAACGTCCGTTGAAAATGCGTGAAGTCTCCTCAAAGAAAATAAAAAAAATCGTTACGTTGAAAAATTATGTATATATAAAATGGGAAATTAGGGGGAGATAAGGATTAAATTCGTTGCAAAATGATCAAGTTATTGAAAAAAATCTGTTGTTAGTTTGAAAAGTTAGAAAATAAAATAATGTTGGTACATCGAGAAGTTTAACGAGTGTGCAAGCATGGAGAAAAAAAGATTAAGATAATGCATTAAAAGGTACATTTCACTGAATAATCATGAAGAAATAAAAAAATACGAAAAAATAAATATTTTAACTATGCATAAAAAATTGTGGCTTTGTAAGGTGGAAAAAGATACAACGTTAAAAAAATGTAACAGAAAATGTCATGAACACGTAAATACGTTAATAAACAATCGTGTTTTAAGATTATGTCTGCAGGACAAAACTTTGGAAAACGTCTTTATGTTGGAACGTCCGTTGAAAATGCGTGAAGTCTCCTCAAAGAAAATAAAAAAATCGTTACGTTGAAAAATTATGAATATAAAATGGGAAATTAGGGGGAAAATAAGGAATAAATTCGTTGCAAAATGAACAAGTTATTGAAAAAAATCAGTCTTGGAACTTAAGGCGTCTAACAGAATCTCAAATGACGTCAACCGCCGACCCCGCGGAGGAAATGGCGTTGGCTGATGTCATATCTGCTATCACGACATGCGTCACACATCATAGTCACTCTTCCCAAAACACGTGTCATACAAAGTTTTCTGAGTCAAAGAGAAAATGGTGAGTCATCCCAAAACACATGTCGGACAAAAGATAGCGGAACATGAATCAACAGGAACGAAATTTTTTCAAACAAAGCCTTTTCTCGTCTAAATTAAAATTGGAGGGAAGAAAAATATAAGAATTAAAAAAATAACGCAACGTCTATAAAAATTCCTAGTTAAAAAAACGTAACAGAAAATGTCATGAACAAGTAAATACGTTAATAAACAATCGTGTTTTAAGATTATGTCTGCAGCACAAAACTTTGGAAAGCGTTTTTATGTTGGAACGTCCGTTGAAAATGCGTGAAGAGACTTCACGCATTTTGAAAATGCATTTTTCACGCATTTTCTCAAAGAAAATAAAAAAATCGTTACGTTGAAAAATTATGAATATAAAATGGGAAATTATGAGGAAAAAATAAGGAATAAATTCGTTGCTAAATGATCAAGTTATTCAAAAAAATCAGTCTTGGAACTTAATGTGTCTACAGAATCTCAAATGACGTCAACCGCCGACCCAGCGGAGGAAATGGCGTTGGCTGATGTCATGTCTGCTATCACGAATGCGTCACCCATCAATAATGACTCATCCCAAAACACGTGTCATACAAAATTTTCTGAGGCAAAGAGAAAATGGTGAGTCATCCCAAAACACATGGCTCACGAAATGACAACGTGGTGAAACTAAAATGGCGGAACATGAATCAACAGGAACGAAATCTTTTCAAACAAAGCCTTTCCTCGTCTAAATTAAAATTGTAGGGAAGAAAAATATAAGAATTAAAAAAATAATGCAACGTCTATAAAAATTATAACACCTCACGGAGTTCTAAAACTATAAATTTAATTAAAAAAAAACATATTGGAAAGACTTCCTTCAAAAATTTGTCAGCGTCTAATAAATCTCCCGAGAAAATTAAAAATATAATGCAACGTCTATAAAAATTATAACACCTCAGGGAATTCCTGAAAATATAAATTTAATAAAAAAAACATATTGGAAAGACTTCCTTCAAAAATTTGACAAAGTCCAGTAAATCTCCCGAGAAAATTAAAAAAATAAATATTGGAAAGACTTCCCCAAAATTTGTCAACGTCCAATAAATCTCCCGAGAACAGTTCCAAAAAGCACTGCTAGGGGGCAACGTACACATCCCCTTTCCCCCACTCGGTCGTTGCCATCTCTCAAAGATCCATTAAAAGTTCCAAAAAGCACCGCTAGGGGGCAGCACATCGAGTTAACATCCCCCTATATCCACCCTTTCCCTCTCGGTCGTTGCCATCCCTCAAAGATCCATTGAAAGTTCCAAGAAGCACCGCTAGGGGCAGCACATCTCCTTTCCCCCACTCGGTCGTTGCCATCACTCAAAAACAACGATCTAACATAATAATAAAGTTCCAAGAAGCACCGCTAGGGGCAGCACATCGTCCCTACGCACTAGCGTCATCTGCCACGCCCCCACATCCTTCTGCCGCAAGCCACGCCCCCACATCCTTCTGCGTCAGGCCACGCCCCTTGCTCCTTCTCTAGAAGGAGCTGCTCCTTGACGCAGAACCCGCCATTTCCTACTACTGAGCTGTCCTTTAAGTAACCGATTTGTAACAGTTCGTTGTGTCACTGTGGTGGCAACTGCAGCTCGAATTGCTGCCGCAGACGCGGTACGATGCGCCACGTCCATACGCCGTACACTGCGGTCTTCCCTCTCAGTAGTGCCACGTGGCCGGCCGGAACCCGATTTTCTTGAGGCAGTACCTTCCCTTGACCACCGTAGCCAACAATCATGCTCAGTGGCTACATTCCTGCCAAGTCGTTCTGCAATATTGCGGAAAGAAAATCCACCTTCTCGTAGCCCTATTACACGACCTCGTTCAAACTCCGTAAGCTGTTGATAATGGCTTCTTCTTCTTCTTAAAGGCATTCTTGAATAACATCAACACCCTACGTCGAATCTCAACGATAACTAACGCTCACGAACGTTACAGCGCGTATTTACAGCAAACCTGCTTTGCATGTTCCGAGGGGCGCTACTAGCGCCACACGTATGCGCCGAGCGCAAAATTTGCATAGACGTTATCTTACAGATGTACTCTCACCGCCTACTAACTGTCGTTTATCTAACACAACCCCTTCTTGGTGTTGGGATTTTTTCCCGTCAGTGTATGTACAACAACCGACTTTGACTGCGTTCATGTGTGTGTATATATTGAACGGATCTTGTCAATTTGGCTGTTCCATCTGAATGTGATGGCCCGAAAGCACCCATGTCTTTTAATCTGTTTTTAAAATATCATAAGGTTTTATTAAATTGATGTCTCATGATATGAATTAATTTGATTTAAGCTGAGCCGAGTTTTATTTTACTTTCAATTATCCGCACAAAGACGGCTTTTACTCGTGAGATATAGTTTGTGCGACTCATCAGTATGGGAGATATACTGAATCAATTCTGTTGAATATCATTGAAATGGGGTCGAAGGTCAAGGCACAGGAGCGAGTTTTATTCCACAGCCATTATCCTCTTAACTTGACTAAAAATGCTTCTATTGTGACAAAACTTTAGTATGTTGTTCCGGAGGTATACTGAACCAATTCTATTTAATATCATCGAAATGGGGTCAAAGGTCAGGGCACAAGAACGAGATTTATTCCACAGCCATTATCCTCATAACTTGAGTAACGATTTCTGGTATGTTGGAAAGCGTATCATAATCAATGCATTGCATGATTTTACTAACTTGTTTTCTTTTTGACTCCTGCAGGCAGGCACCCAACAATTTCTCGTATTATTTTCATCCATAGGGAATATTTAAACGCAACTACCTATGTCTCATGCGAGTTTTGTGCTGCGTATCACAAACGAAGTTACATTAGATTGAACACAGAGGCGACACAAAGCTTAAATCCCAACTATGTCGTGGGAGTCGACATAGTTGGGATTTGGCAGACTATGACGTCGCGACAAACACTTTAAGGGAGAGAGAATAAGGACGCGTGAAAGGAACAGATGATGTTATTTGTAATGGGGAGGACTTAACGGGACGATCAGATAAATGACAAGTATTCAGTGGCTTACAGCAATTGAACCTACCTGGAATGGAACCCACAGCCATCTGGTCGCAAGACGGTTGCTCAAACCACTCGGCCACTCGCGATCGTGCACTGCGAATTTTTTTCTGAAGTTCAGGAGCTATTTTCCATGATTCCTTTCGTGAATTAACGAAGTATATATTTCTGATACAACCTATCCCGTGAAAAACGGGGAAAACCCTGAAGTTTCGTAAGCCGGGAAAATTCTGAATTATCAGAAATCTTTTCGCGATCCCTTTCGTATATCAACGATGAATTTCCGTTTTTAAAAGGTGTTAATGGAAAATTCTGAACTTACAAAACATTTCCGCAACCTTCGTATATTAACGGGAAAAGTCTGTTCTCAC
The DNA here is from genome assembly GCA_039090855.1 of Macrothele yani. NCBI lineage: Eukaryota > Metazoa > Arthropoda > Arachnida > Araneae > Macrothelidae > Macrothele > Macrothele yani. The sequence goes on along the minus strand of CM077030.1, from coordinate 71,670,872 downwards.
TTTTTCCATAACCATATGACGGAAAATTTCTAGTAATAGGAGCGATTCGCGGAAATCCTTGAGTTCTGATTAACTACAGGGTGTCCGAAAAATAAATGTGCACTGAAAGTAATACTTACCATGTCGGCAGGAAGTGTTGGAAATGGGCCACACCGACGTCCAGACATGTCTGCACACGCTTCTGCATGTTGGTAAAGACCTTTCTCAGAGTATGTGGTGTGATTTGTCGGATGTGGGTCGTTATTGCAGCCTGTAGCTCTTGAAGTATATGCATATTACCTGCGTGCACCTTCCTCTTCAGTACTCCCATAGAAAAAACGTCAGGCGGTGTCAGATTCGTCCATGTACTTGTCGTCATGGCGAAAGGCATGTTCCACCAAAATACACTCCCTGTTCAACACCATTGTCCTTGAGCCGAGACGAATTATCAATTGAAACGTCTGCCTCCGTCGACCAAGCGCCTTCCCTCGGAATGACAGCTGCTCGCGACTCGGGGTGGGGAGACATCTACGTTTACCAGACACAGAGCACTTCCACGTGGCGTGTCACTTCTACTGTAATTCAATTCAAAATTTCTTTATTGTTACATTACTGCAATTCGTACATTCAGTACACAGTTATTATTCGGGCATCCTGTATTAAATTTCGGGTATCGTTCACTTGATCGAAAGGTCACTTGATCGAAAGGTCACTTGACCGAAAATCACTTGATCGAAAGGTCACTTGACCGAAAATCACTTGATCGAAAGTTACATTTCACTGAAGGGTCACTTGATCGAAAGGTACATTTCACCGAAGGGTCACTTGACCGAAAAGTTCATTTCACCGAAAGGTCACTTCACCTAAAAGGTCATTTCATCGAAAGGACATTTGATCAAAAAGTTCATTTCACCGAAGGATTACTTTACCTAAAAGTTCATTATATCGAAAGATCATTTCAGCGAATGGTCAGTTTATCGAAAACTTAGAATTTTGTTGTCAGAGATCTGTTGGAGTGTGGTGCGGTATTTTGAAAAACTGGCCACCTAAACATTATCGGATTGTATAAAAAATACACTTTTAATTTCTATGAAACACCTCCCCATGAGTAGGTTTTCCGAAATATAACATTAATTATAAGGCCTAGATCTGTGTCTTTTTGTCAAATTTTAATCCTTCAAGCTCATATTCATAAGGGTTACATAACAAATCAAGTAAATAATGTTCCACTTTTACTCAACCATAAAACATTAATTTTTTGACTGTAGGCCATTTAACAGATTTACAGACCATTTAACAGATTTTAACTCTACTCATATTCATAAGCATTACATAAAATGTAAAGTAACTTTTTATGTAAGCCTTATGAATATGAGCACGCACGTTTAAAATTTGCTAAAAAGCCCTAAGCCAAGGCCTACAGCCCTAAACTTGATTCTTTTTGCCTGAAAAAATGTGCAACATTATTAACTTGAATTTTTATGTAAACCTTATGAACATGAGTTCGCACGATTAAAATTGGGTAAAAAGGCCTACGCCAAGGCCTAGGGACCTAAAATTGATTATTTTTGCCTGAAAAAATTTGCAACATCATTAATTTTACTTACATCATTAATTTTACTTTTTATGTAAACCTTATGAACATGAGCACTGAACACGACTTTTATGTAAACCTTATGAACATGATTAAAATTTGCTAAAAATGCCTAAGCCGAGGCCTAGGAACTTAAAATTAATTATTTTTGTCTTAAAACTAAATCTGTGCGTTCTCTGTGACACGGAGAAATCAAAAGTGTAATTTGAGTATGATCCCCTAACGTTTCGGAGGTCTGTCTGCCGAACTTGCACCATCCTTCAGCAGATTCTGTAATGAAATCCAAAGTTTTCGATAAACTGACCCTTCGGTGAAATGGCCTTTCGATGAAATTAACTTTTAGGTAAAGAGGCCTTTCGGAGAAATGAATTTTTCGATCAAGTGACCCTTCGGTGAAACAATATTTTCGGTGAAGTGGCCCTTCGGTGAAATGAACGTTTCGATCAAGTGATCTTTCGGTGAAGGGATTTTCGGTCAAGTGACCCTTCGGTGAAGTAAACGTCGGGCAAATGAACCAGACCCTTAAATTTCAGTCGTCTGCCGAAAAATCTGATTTTGAAGTTTTGTAGCGAGATCGGATATTGTGGATAGCATATCGCGTGAAATTTTGGTTATTGTTGATATTCCTTCCCTCTTTCCCCCATTTTGTGCATCAGCTATTGTCTATTGTGTTTTGTTGATATTCCTTCCCTCTTTCCCTCATTTTGTGCATCAGCTATTGTCTATTGTGTTTTGTTGATATTCCTTCCCTCTTTCCCCCATTTTGTGCATCAGCTATTGTCTATTGTGTTTTGTTGATATTCCTTCCCTCTTTCCCCCATTTTGTGCATCAGCTATTGTCTATTGTGTTTTGTTGATATTCCTTCCCTCTTTCCCCCATTTTGTGCATCAGTTATTGTCTATTGTGTTACCGTAAGAAATACAATAGACAATAGCTGATGCACAAAATGGGGGAAAGAGAGGAATATATAGTATTATTTTTAAAAAACATATACTTAAATTATTGTGCAGGTGATTGCACGATGCCTATGCATCAGTCTGTGAAAGCCTTAATACAAAAGTTATTATAGCGCTAAAGAATCAATTTTATATTTAGGTTGTTGTTTTTTTAAATAATACTATAAAGCAGTACATTTCACCTTTTCTTAAAGATAATTGAAAGTCGCTGTCAGTTTAATAAGATCTCAAGTTTCAAAGCATTCTGTTCCTTCGAAAAATCACGACGAAAAAAATATGTAATTTGTAATGGGTCCCCTTACAAATAAAATTATTACAAACGTTTTCAGAAAAATAATGAGGTCCAAAATAAAATGACTAATTCACCCGTATTAATGACAAAAGAGAATTTCATTGTCGCGTAATTAGAGTTCTTCCCTAAACGTGAGGGAGATTCACGTGTCTTTCGGGGTCTGAGTAACACGCGCGGCTTCTGTTGAGCTAACCCAGATTACCTCGGATCGAATCCCACCAGGGGTAAAGAGAAATTAACCTCTATTGGAAGAGTTGAAAAATTCAGAATCTTCGATTTTGCTGAATTTTTGTATAGATACGGAGTAACCCGAAACGGACTTTTTTGTAATAAAGCGAATCACAGATTACGGAAAATCTGTCAAAATACGGAAGTAACTGGAACTTTTAAAAACGGAAATTTCGCTAAGATTAGACAGGCACCTGCTGGCAAATTTGTTGCATGTTATTTTCAAGAATTTTCTGTTAATTCACACCATTCTTTTTTTTTTTTTTTTTTTGGCATTGTGAGAGATACGTAGCTTGTTTATAAGCCGAGTATTATCACGGACCTCCGAATTAACGGGCCCTCTGAATCACGGTAATTGTTTGTTGGCTGCGGGTTTCGATTTTGGGTTGAAGGGTTCCCAGTTCTGATGCTCTAACCACTTGATCAACCTCGGCCGGTTTGAGTTGAGTCTGAACATCCCATGTTGAATCTGTTGATTGAAATTCATATTTTAATACAAATTAGATTCGATTACTAAAAAACTTAAATACAATGTAAAAAGACTTAAAAAAGCTCAAAAATTGTAATTGTTACAATCATCATTCATCATCATCATTGTCAACCATTATCAATCCACTGCTGGACGAAGGTCTCCCCAAGTTTCCTCCACAACGGTCTGTCTTGTGCCAGTCTCCTCCATGTCACTCCCGCATATTTACGAATTTCATCCACCCATCTCCCATGTGGTCTTTTTCTGGGTCTTTTCCTGTCCCTTGGAATCCAATCTAAAATTTCGGCTGTCCATCTATGGTCTGTCCTTCTGGCAGTATGTCCAGCCCATTGCCATTTCAGGGATTTAACTCTGATCATGATGTCTTCCACTCTCGTCATTTTTCGGATCCACGAGTTCCTCTTCTTATCTCTCCTGGTTATACCAAGCATGCACCTCTCCATGCTGCTTTGAGTTGTCTGCAGCCTTTGTATGTCTCTTTTAGTTAAGGTCCACGTCTCTGCACCATACGTAAGCACTGGAAGGATGCAGTGATCAAACACTTTTCTTTTAAGACATAATGGCATATCGCTCTTGAAAATTATGCTGTTTCTTCCAAAAGCTCTCCAGGCAAGTTTTGTACGCCGATTAATTTCTTCATCAATGTGACCCTCACTTGATATCTGCTGTCCAAGATAAACATACGTATCTGTTATCTCCAGTTTTTCTCCATCAATCGATAAATCTTCATTTCTTGTAAAAGCATTGAACATCACTTTTGTCTTCTGAAAGTTCATTTTTAATCCCACTTCTTTACTCTTGTCAGCAAGTTCCTGGATCATACTCTGCAGCTCTGATGGGGTAGTTGCAAAAATGACTACGTCATCAGCAAAACGAAGGTGGGTTAGATAATCTCCATTAATCTTTATCCCCTTGTTTTCATAGCTCAGTGACTGAAAAACACCCTCCAATGTGGCATTAAAGAGCTTCGGAGATATGGTGTCACCTTGTCTCACTCCCTTTCCAATTTTTATGTGTGTTGTATTTTCAAACAGCCTAATCTTTGCACTTGCATTTTCATAGATGTTATTAATAATATTAATGTATGCATCTTCAATACCGCAGGTTTTCAGAGCCTTGGTAACTGCTGATGGTTTCACCGAATCAAAGGCTTTTTCATAATCGATAAAAGCCATGCACAATGGAAGTTCATATTCCCTCGCTCTTTCAATTAGTTCTCTCAGTACGTGGATATGATCTATTGTGCTGTAGCCACTCCTGAATCCAGCTTGTTCTCTCGGTTGAGCCATGTCCAGTGTTACCTTCAAGCGGTGTGAAAGAACTTTAGTGAAGATTTTATAAACCACTGATAGGAGGCTGATAGGTCTGTAGTTCCTGAGATTGTTACAATCATTACGTACTAAACCAGGCACATAATACAAGAAACGAAACTATTCTGTCAGTCATCATTAACGAAAATATCTGGCAGTTCATGTTAGAATGTTCCAGGAAAAGCCATAAGCTACCTTTAGCACCAGAAATAGTTACTTTTTCTGTCTTTATCAAAAGAAAAACGGCCTTTCCAAGGGCAGGTTGGCCCCCCGGGATATTTTCCGGTGGACCACTCGAGAAATGGCAGAATATTTCTCGTATCCTCATTATCTGGATTGTTTGGAAAGAACGAATAATTATTTTGGTTCTTATGAATAAGAATCTTTAACTTCATTTAAACTTAATACACTTTTTGCCAGTAAAAAAAAAAAAAATAGCACCCAAAAGGAATCATCTAATCATAATGAAAATCCCTCTACAATATCCGGACGGCTCCAAGCGATGCTGCATTGGAATGACCCAAAGTTCATTTAGAAATAGAATCAACTAGCATAAAAGGGACGTAAAGACCGGTAAAGTAACAACAGCCATATCCATAGAGTTCCAGTTCAAGTCCGCTACTCCTACGTGGGATGACGTAAAGAAATTAGCTTCCTGCTCTACCCCAAAGTCTACTGCCATTCGCAAAACTTTGGAGATCATCACCAACAGCGAATCATGCAATGACAGCGTCTCACTGCGGAATTGCCATGAGTTTGGAACCAGTTCTTCAAATAGTGAATGCCTTTTGTTTTCTTTCCATGATTCCGCGTGTTAAACGAACATGACGCCTCGAGTCTTTGAATGAATAATTACTTAGCATCCGTTCGTTTATTGTCAGGTCAAGTCACAGCGTTCAAATTGTTGAAGCGTTCTATTATTCAGTTGGCTGTTTACCTTCCTCGAAAAAGCCATCTGGTTGATGTGCGAAAGCTTGGAAACTTTGATTTATAATTTCCTCCAAGAAATTCGAATTATGTACATGTACAGAAAAGGAAATGATCGCAATTCCAGAGCATTCGGGCCATTTATTCGGATAAAACAGCTACACGAGTGGAACAAGTCAGTACGTTGTAGCGCCACCTCTGGCACAGATACAAGGAGTCACTCGGCGTGGCATGGACGCATACAATTCACGGATACTGTCCTGAGGTAGAGCATGCTAGATGGTGTCCAAATTGCGGGCCAGTTTACCGGCAATCTGGGATGGCGTGCAATCATGTCCCGAGCATGTTCGATCGATGAGAGGTCGTGAGGTCGGGCTGACCATGAAAGGGTGTCGATATCACGGTGGCAGGCATGGAAGAGCCGCATCATGTATGGCCAGGCATTATCCTGCTGAAAAATTACTTGGTGATACTGCCACAGGAATAGCAACACAAAAGGCCGTAGAATGTCGTCGACGTATCGTTGAGCCATGAGGGTGGTACGGAGTACTACCAAGGGTGTCCGGCTGGCTCCCCAGACATTCACTCCCGGTGTGTGAGAGACGCGTGCCGTTCTATGGTAAAGACAGGATCCGTGCCTTTACCATGCAACGCGGTGAATCACGGTTTGCACATCGGCGTCAAATGCAAACCGTGATTCACCACTGGACATTATCCCAATATCATATCGGGCCTGACACGACTGCAACCGGTGCCGGTGATGCTTGCTGGTCAGTGGTAGGCGGCGGAGTGGTAGCCTGTAATGTAGTCTCCGTGCCACAAGTCGTTAGGCAAAGGTGTGGATGGCAACCTCTGTACCTGTAGACGACACAATATGGCCACGAATAGTTGAGAGCAACGAATTCAGTTTTGATCGTGTGGCTCTCACAGTGGCTCGATCAAGCTTTCGTAATGTTTAACACAAAAGATACTAGATTAAATAAGTAATACTCTTGACTGCACACTCTGGCGACAGAACGGGAAACCGCAGCAGTGACGACGAATACGTTCTGCTCGAAGGATGATGCGATGTTGTTTAATTACGATGCAACGTTGTTTAAAATACGCAGTAATGACTATTGTTATTTTACAAATCCGCTTGCATAATCCGACTCCACAGATAAGTGAGCCCGGTTAATCTGCGTTTTACTGTACAGTGATACCATCACTACGACAAAAAAAGTCACCGCAGTAAAGTGTGTAAAATGGCGTGTTCCAGTTCTCACGCTGAATGCTTTTTTAAAAGGAGTATGTGCTACCCAGGCACGGAGTTGTCCAAAAGGACGTGCGACAACTCCGAGCCAAGAACCTGTTTGTCCAAAAGAACTTGCGACAACTCCGAGCCAAGAACATGTTTGTCCAAAAGAACTGGCAACACCTCCGAGCCAAGAACCTGTTTGTCCAAAAGAACTTGCGACAACTCCGAGCCAAGAACCTGTTTGTCCAAAAACTTGCCGCAACTTGTTTGAAAAATGCAGATCTGGCGATCGGAGCCTCTCGAATAAGAACATCTTCGTAAGCCATTGGGGCTCTATTAAGACACGCTGAAGGGCATGGTGGGAGTGAATAAGAGCTTATTAATGTAAGAAATGGCTATCCAATTCGAATCTACATATTCCATGATCTGTCATCAAGAACACTTGCCAAGATCAGTCGGTGGATCCTATATAAACTGCTCTTGCATAAAAGCATTCAGCAAATGTTATTTTAAATACACCAGATCGTGAATACTCAAGGAACGCTTATAGCGTAGTAAATCCGTTTATTTTCGTGGTTTTACATGCATAAAGATTGGCCAAGCTTATGGCAATGTAGATGTCTACATTTATTGTCTATATTGCCTTGGAAAAGCCTTCCAGTGGAGTGTGAAAGCTTTGCGGTTCTTTATGAATATTACACTACGAAAAAAAAACGGATTCACGACGCTATAACCGTTCCTTGAATATAGCATTCAGCAAGTTATTCTGCCAAAGCCGTGGCAGTAATGAATCACTTTTAGACGAAAGCAGGGTTTTAGTACAACGTTAAGCATAGACGGCGGTGGATTCACCGAAGCAGTTTAATGCGCACACAAGCCACAAATGGGCTACACCCATAGAAGATCACTCAGAGTTTCGTGTAATAAAGGTATTTTTCACTTAGGTTGCCACCACCAAAGATATACATTACGAAGTAGTAGGTTTGCGGCCAGTGTTGAAAGTCGTAGCTTTTGCCACTACTGGTACTTTGACTCTCCCTTCTGAGATAAAACAAGGTCTATCCTCTTGTACTTCTTTAGAAGGAGCAATTTTCTACAAGAAGTTCCGAGTGTCAGTGATTTTTTGCTGTTTTTCCACCACAGATTGCCAGAGGAAGGCAAGATATCTTATGGTTTATAAATCGCCCAATATGACAGGACACTTGGACTATCATTTCATTACAGTTCGTTTTGAGTTCACATCATTTAGCGTGCTTACTAATGGAATCATTTGAAGTCGTTGAGACAACAAAAAATAAGCCGAGTGGTTGATATTGGAAGAATCATAATATTAGGTGTACAAATAGGTTTTAAGGCGTTTTTTTGTGTGACGTATACCGCTAACTTACATATCCGATATTCCCACGCGTTGTTGTCATGTGACCGTAAATTGTCCCGAGTATAAAATGTGATGCAGAAGTTTGCCCAACAGTCAAACACACTTGCACATCGTTAGGTGAAATATGGCAAGCAATATTGCATTTATTCGACACTGCATTCGTTACGAATTTCATCTAGGAAAAAGTGCTGCAAAAGTATGTGCATTGATCTGTTCTGTTCTGGGGGAGAATATTGTATCGAAAAGCACGTGTGAGTTTTGGTTTAGACGGTTTAAAGCAGGTGATTTTGATGTTAGCGATCGAGAACGTAGCGGCACCCCGGAGAAGGTTGCACATGAGGAACTGCAAGCATTGCTGGATGAAAATTCGTCTCAAACGCAAAAAGAACTAGCTGAACATCCGGGGTAACTCAACAAACCATTTTCGATCGTTTACTTGCAATGGGAAAGATTCAGAAAAAAGGAAAATGGGCGCCACATAACCAAAGGAACAAAGATGAGCGTGTCATGAAGTGTTCGAATCTATTCAATGAACAACGCAGAAAGTCTTTCCTGTGGAAAATTGTTACGGGTGATAAAAAGTGGATATGGTACGACAATCCCAAAAGCAAAAAACACTGGGTAGAACCCGGTGAAGCAACGACTTCGACACCGAAACGTAATATTCACCCCAAGAAAGTCCTGCTGTGCATCTGGTGGAATATGAAGAGTGTGCTCCATGGTGAACTATTGGAACAGGGCAAACTGTTACAGCTTATCGCTACAAGCAACAATCACTGCAATTGAACCAGGAAGTCTGTTTCAAACGTCCATTCACAGGCAAAGGATTGCGTCCCGTGAAATTACTGCATGACAACGCTAGGCCGCATGTCGCGAAATTGGTCAAGGAAACATTATTGACGCTTGGCTGGGAAGTTTTGGAAAACCCGGCATATAGACCAATGGCGGAAGGTGATCATATATTTGATCACCTTCCGCCATTGGTGATCGCATATTTTGACTCGTAAAGGTTTTGTTGTTTTATCTCAAATAACATGTTGCGTTGTCTTAAAACGCTTTAAAACTTATTTGTACACCTAATAGCTCGATACGGGGGAACTGCTCGAAAGAAAAAAAGGTCTTCAATATATAAGCTTGCAAACCAGATTTAGCAGAGAATGAATTGTGTGTGGGTTTGTGAGAGTTGAAGGTTTAACGACTACCGCGAGCAACTCGATGGGCTATAAGCACCGTCGCCCTTACCTAACTTAGGGTCACTGGTTCGAGGAACAGGAGAAGCCAGTGCATTAAGACAAACACAACATCCATGTCTCACCGGGATTCGGAGCCGGACCCGTCGCGGACGAATGGTCAGAATCCAGCGTTTAGACCACTGCGCTACTGCGACGGCTAGAATGAAGTTCAAAAGAATTTACATAACACCAAAAAGTGGGCTTGTGAAGATCAACCACTACCAACAATTTATCGTGAAGAAATGACAGATCGTATAAACCGTGGTTATGACTTTGTGGAATGACATTATAAAGTGCATAAATGCATTGAAAGAATTCGGCGAATTCTTGAGAAATAAAAAAAAAAAAGCTAAAACCTTAAAAATTCAACCAAAAATACATATATATATATATATAAATAAATTTAATTTAATTTTAGATTGGATTCCAAATGACAGGAAAAGACCCAGAAGAAGACCACATGGGAGATAGGTGGATGAAATTCGAAAGTATGCAGGGGTGACATGGAGGAGACTGGCACAAGACAGACCGTTGTGGAGGAAACTTGGGGAGACCTTCGTCCAGCAGTGGATTGATAATGGTTGACAATGATGATGATATAAATAAATGGGGCAAAATACAGCTTTTAAACGTGCCAGTGGTTTTCATCAGTTTAAACGCTGCCAGTCCTAAACCTGGGTAAAGTACAATTTTGAAGCTTCCAACTTTTCAGCTAAAAACAAAACGCTTGTCTGTCCAAGCTATATGTACACCAGTTCTCAAATACCGATTCAAAAAAAACCGCAAAAGCTACGCCCAGGCAGCCAACGCAACAGCCGCAAAAGCCCATCACCATCCGTTACTGCCTAGATCCACCTTCACCGAATGGTGGTAATTGCTTTCGGCTGGTCCATCAAAACGGAGTTATGCTTCACCCGGATAACTCTAACTCTCTACACGGGAAAAGGACCGTGTCAAGAACTTTGACGAAACATTATCACCCGCGTCTTTCCATACTGCTTTTTCTCATTCTGCTTTATTTCCCCTCTCGTTTATATTGGGGCCATTAGTAGTCATTAGTGGCTGTAAAGCGGGGAGAGGAAATTTAAGTCGGAGCAGCATATCCCAATCCACCTTTTTTTTTTTTTTTCATATGTAGATGATTTTAGGAAGGGATTGTCTGACCCCAGGTCTTAAACAACCCTTAGAAATAGGAAGCTAGGAGATTTGGGCTAGAGTGCCCGATAGGAAAGTGACACGGAAGCGAAGTAGAAAGGGGGAGGAAGACGCCCTTATTTATTACCGGGGGGGGTAGTACCCGGGGTCCGACGGCTTAACGTGCCCATCTGACGCACGGCGGGTATTTAGTGGCTCGAATGTTCGTACCTGTCCAGGATCGAACCTGAGGTCATATCCATGGCAGGAACAAACGCTAACCACTAGGCCACCTTAATTCCCCTACGGCTTTATATTGCGGCCATGAAACGGGGAAACTATACTTGCTTTTAAGGTATAGCGCTGTCGAACGCGACCGTTACGTGAGCAGGCAAGCGCAGGCGCTATTGGAAAGGACACCCAAATATTAGTTACTAAGGCATTATAACGAATCTTAAAAGCAACCTCACAAAATTTATCGTGAATTACTTTCTTTCACGTTGAGCGTGATCAGGTTCTATGTAAACGCAGCGGAACGATCCACTGGCCGTTGGGTTTTTTTTTTTTTTTTATTGGAAGTTTAACGACCACCGTGCGCTACTCAATGGGCGATAAGCAGTCGCCCGTCCCGAATGTAGGGTCCCTGGTTCCAGGGAAGTGAGAGAGCCAGTGCCGTATGACAAACACAACATCCATGCCTCACCGGGATTCGAACCCGGACCCCTTTCGGACGAATAATCAGAGGCCATCGCTTAGACCACTGCGCCACCGGGGCGGCCCGATGGGTTTTTCGAAAAATGCGTGATGTTTGTTTCACACATTGTTTGGAATTAATGAAAAATTCCTACTTCGCTTCAAAGACTTAAAAAAAGAAAAAAATAAGAGGGAGAGGATTTGACGTACTACAGAGGTGAAAACATGTGTCAAGAACTAAAAGGTGTTCTTCGCGGGAACGAAGGAACAGAGAGGTGTCGTTCTTTTTTTTTTTTTTTTTTAATAACAGAATCAAGATAATTTTGTATCTCTATGTGCAAAACATTGTGGCATTATATTAACTGTATTTTTTACATTCAAGAGGAAATAATTTAAGTAGTTTCACTTTTTTATTTGTGCCACATTTGTTAATTGCAACTCATTTATTTTCTTACTTATGTTCTGTATTTTCGTATAAGCAGGGGGAAAGTTATTAGACGCCATGGGCGCCCAGAGAGGGGGAGGGGCAAGACTGGGCATTTGCTCTCCCCTGAAAATCGTATCACACCCTTTCTGTTCTTGGAAGGTACTACAGAGATTTTCGTGATAACACTAATTTTGTTTGCAAATTTTTCTGTAGAACTTCTGGATGCATATGTATGCGTACAACAATAGGAAAAGTGTTGGAAATTTTCAGTTGAAAGTAATGAAATTTCCTATTGCAAGTTGAAAAACAGCGTACATTCGTACGGTATGGAAAAGTAGGAAAGGCGAAGAAATGAAAAATATATCATCCCCTGCAAGAGCTATTCACTGCTGGACGAAGATCTTCTGAAATTATTCTCAGAAATCTGTCTTGAGCGTATTTTATTGTTCTGGATTGTCAACTGAGTGATCTGTGGGATTTTGCTGCTCGTGCTTCCTAATGGCTAAAGGGATCAATAGAACAACAAAGAAATTTTATTTTTTTGTCCAAACATGTTGTCTAATTTAATTTATCCATGTTTTCTATTGAGCGAAGCGAAGCCGAAGGCCGAGCGGAGCTCTCTTTACGAGACTCGAGACAATTAGTTGTTCGGGTATAGGAACGAGATGACACATCCGATCACCGTGATGTTTTGCATGCGATTGAACATCGTCCATGGTCAGGTTTTGACGCCTTCCGATTTCCCGAAATTCCGTGTCATTGATGAATAATCGTCCAAAATCTTGCATTTTTAGGGGGTTTTCCGGGTTTTGAGAAGGGATCGTTTGCTACCTATCTCCTCCAAAGATCTTCAGCCGATCGCCGTGACTTGCCACAGAGAAAAGGAAGGACACGGGGAGTGACATGGGGTTAGTATCATAGTGATTGGTCGTGTCGTATAAAAATAATTACCATTAAAAAAGTGACCAATTTTAATAATAATTGAAAAAATCTGCTCTCTATACGAGACGCGGGACAATTAGATGTTCGGGCATAGCTACGACATGACACATCCGACCACCGTGACTTTTGGCATGCGATTGGAAATCGTCCATGGTCAGGTTTTGACGCCTTCATATTCCCGAAATTCCGTGTCATTGAGGAATTTCAATTAAAACTAAATGACCTTTTACTTGAGCCGTTTCACGAAAGTCGGCTCAGTAACATTATTTAAAAAAAATCGTTTAAATTGAAAACTGAGGAAATGGAAAGACTCCGTCTGTTAGCTTGCTTAATCTATAACAATAAAAGGAAGTTTGTGTGTTTGTCTTTCGCGATACAAAATGAAAAACGTGGTTCCCGATCTTAGTGTGTCTTTCCGCTTTGTTTACATGCAACCTGATTACAACTACCGTGAAGGGGTGAAGGAAAGTAGTTCATGATCAATTTTACGCATTTCTTCTTTAGAATGTTTTGTACTTTTGTTCTGGAAATCATAAATTTTACGCGTTCGTTTTTTAGAATTTGTTATGATAGACGCCTTAATGAGCTTAGATTTTGCAATAGCTTCGCTCAAATTTTGCCAACTGTACTTGAGTTATCGGTTACCGTTGGCGGCTTGTCCTAGTGTAGTTTTTGAGTCTTTTGGGTTCCAATTAAATTTGTGTGTTGAGAGTGTGGTAAAACCTGTTAGATAACAAGGAGACATACTTCATTTGAATTTGATGTTTGTACATGTTATTCTCAGTTACAATTTCTGTTTGTTCCCTTCTGAAAACTAATCTATGGGCCCATGTTAGATACTGTATACGCGGTTATATTTTGTGTGTGTGTAATCGTGAGGCATTTCAAAGAGGCTGAACTTAGTTTTCTAAAATAATAAAATTTACATGAAATTATTGACTTTGACGTTAGTATTTTGTAGTATTTTGTATTAGTATAAAACTAGAGCAGTTATTTTATTTACAACGTGCATATTTGTGTTTCATGTAACAAAGTTCAATAAATTGATAACAGTACACCAATTATGTAGAATACAATAACACTATACTAGTGATCCGATTTATTGGCGAGTTTTCGATTTTAGGCAGTTTCTATGTAACTCCTTGAAAAGGCCGTCTGGTTGATGTGCGAAAGCTTGGTAACGCTTTTGTATATTTTCCTACGCCAATAAATTAAATCGGATCCCTAGTATAGTGTTACTATATTCTATAAAGTGTAATAATTCTGGTTTTACGAAAAATACCTGTAGGTTTCAAAGAATTTGAGTTATTAAAACGCCTGTAAATCCTAGTTAATAATATGGGATTTAAAAATTTCAGTAATTGAAAGCTAATAGATTTTTGCAAAAGGTCCTCGAAAATATTTTTTGTGCGGGGGAGGGCCCCTAATTTTTCCGGTATGCCACTGCTTTAATAATCAGCAGTGATGTAGAAGGGGCTTAGCGCGCCTCAGCGGCGCTAAGGTACTATTTTTCCAGGCTTAGCGACGCTAAGGCACTTTTCGTGGTTACATGGTAATAGAATGTGGGCAAAGGAATTTTTTTTTAAATGATCATGTATGCAAAAATAGGTAAAACTGTGTTCTGTATGCAAAAATACTCGTATCTTCACTGAATGTTCATACTACATAATTGGCCGCCCCTGTGGTAGAGTGGTCTAAGGCGCAGGCTTCTGATCATTCTTCCGAGCTAAGACTGAGTTCCAACCCCAGATGAGTCATGGATGGTGTGCATGGCCACAAAGGTGCTGGATCTGTCTCTTCCCTGGAACAAATGACCTGAAATTAGGGACCGGCGACTGCTTATAGGTATACGATTTGGCCGCCCCTGTGGTAGAGTGGTCTAAGGCGCAGGCTTCTGATAATTCTTCCGAGCTAAGACTGAGTTCCAACCCCAGATGAGTCATGGATGGCGTGCATGGCCACAAAGGTGCTGGATCTGTCTCTTCGCTGGAACAAATGACCCGAAATTAGGGACCGGCGACTGCTTATAGGCATACTATTTGGCCGCCCCTGTATTAGAGTGGTCTAAGGCGCAGGCTTCTGATAATTCTTTCCGAGCTAAGACTGAGTTCCAACCCCAGATGAGTCATGGATGGCGTGCATGGCCACAAAGGTGCTGGATCTGTCTCTTCCCTGGAACAAATGACCCGAAATTAGGGACCGGCGACTGCTTATAGGCATACGAGTTGTCCATGGTAATTGTTAAAGACAGAAAAAAAAAACATACTGTGTAGATTGATTTACATAGTTGGATAATGCAATAGGGTGTCTCACAAATCATAAGATTCTATCACAAAGAAATTGTGAACCCCTTTGTCTAGACAGTCAAAATAAATTTGCAGGAGATGAGCTACTCTGTAGGGTTAAGATTGCATTGCTCAGAAAGAAAACAGTAGTGGTGGACATCTGTATTAAACAACTCACCACTGGTATCGACTACAATAAAAGTATTCTCCTGAGCTCACTCTCTGACTCCTTACCAGCAACAGTGGCGTAGGAACGGGGGTACAGGGGTACAATGTACCCCCAAGTTTTGGAGAGGGGTACATAAATATCTACTGTACCCCCCCCCCCCAGATATGAGCAAACACAAACCAATCATTCATAAAGAGTGAACTGTAAAATTTATATGCTACTTATTTTTTTTATTCTCTTTTTTTTCAAAGAAATATCACGGGTCATCTGTTTTTTTTTTTTTTTTATATCCGAAGCTTGTAGTGGGAGGCTTTTCATCCACCAAAACCTGGCCAACCATCTGGGAAACTCCAGCAAATTAGTTCTGCAGGGAAACGACGTGTGCGAGGTTTTTGTTAATAACTTCAAACAGCATATGGTAGGATTAGGGCTTGATAACATACTTGTGATCAGTGTTTCTTTTCTCTTAAAATTCCATGCATCTTGATCAGGTCGTCCTTTCTGCACTTTAAAAAAAATTTAATACACAAGTGGACATTTCAGCGCCCGCAGCCCCGGCACTAAAATTGTTTTCTGTCTTAAGATCTGTAGCAATACAACAAGTGCATTACGGATTTCACATACCACTCATAGAACTCCAATTCCTCGATATCTCCACCATCATTTAGTTTTGCACCAGACCAATGTGCTTTTTACATCAATTGTCAGCCTATGTATCGTTCAAAGTTTTTAATATAGACTTCATAATGCTTCAATGGTACTATCTTCGCGAGTAGAGCAGTTTTTATCTTACTGCGGTTTTACTTTATTAACGTAAACAAAAATGATAAGAAATTGAATTCGTTCTTGTAAAGAGTTATATAACATTTCCTGAGAAATTCCTCTTTTCCAAACCCTGCTGACAGAAATTCATCCTAATGTTGACTTGTCCCTGCTCAATATTTTAATGGGGAAAAAAGTACAAAAATTAACAAGAGAGAACACGAAAAAAAAACCAACTTCTCCATTCATTTTCTGATAAGAAATTAATAATGTGAACTTTTTGTCAGCAATAAAAATAATAATTAATAATAATATGATGATAACAATGTTCATTCGGATGAATTCCTGATCAGTATACGTATTTTATAAAAACTCTAGTATACTACCCCACCAAAAAAAAAAAAAAAAATTCGGAGGGGGTCATCCATAGATGGCTTAATCCTTGAGATGTAAGGTTCATGAGCTTGTACCCCACTAAATCAAAAGCGTTCCAACGCCACTGACCAGCAATACAAAAATCTTCCACGTGTACCACAGAATCTTAGTAAAAACGGCGCATTAGTCATATTGAATTAATATTACTCTGTTATTCACAAATATTTCCAATGCATATTTAAAATCGTATAGAACGACCCGAAGCCGTATTTGGATATGTCACTCGCGTTACATTCTTCCTGTTATTTAAAATTGCTGAGATTACACAGTTTAAAGCAGTTTTAATGTAAATTGATATTGGTAATTAGTAATGAAAATTAAAAAAATAATAATAATAAACTACGATTCAGATTTTGAAAATTTTGAGGGTATTTTCTTCCTAGTCAGTTCACCGCTAAGGCACTTTTTTATTTAGAGCTACATCACTGGTAATCAGCTAGTGATGCTATGGAAAGTGATCTCTGTTGTTTATGCTAATGAGTAAATGCACTTCTTTGTTTGTGTTTTGCTTCAGGAATACCATGCAGAACGAAGAGCACCATCTCAAGAAACGCAGCCAGGGAGCGCTCCAGAGTGAGAAGCCTTCGTAATGCTTTTCTTTGCCTTCAGATGTCGCTACCGTCCGTACCACCTAACACTAAATTATCGAAGCTCGATGTTTTAATATTAGCAACTAGTTACATTTCCCATCTAAGAAGGATACTTAGCCAGGAAGAAACACTTCAGGTATTAATTTATGGAACATTTCTTTTAAGAATTTGGCCCTTAAAAGTAGCCTATTTTTCAAGACTCTCCTTAAAAAGAAAATCCATGTTTATGCTACTTGCTTATTATTATAATGAATAAATCAGTGAAAACTATGAAAATCGTTCGAGCTCAGTGGTGGACTGGCGATCGATAAACGGCCATAGAAACTGATTTTGTGCAGCCCACTTTTGGGAAGATTTATCAAGGTGACCCACTCCTAAAATAAACTGTATGCAAAATATCACCGTTTCATGTTAAACACCTTTTCAACACAAGTCTACGAATTATTGCAATTCTTGTATTGAGGCAATATATTTCTTATCGCGTTTCTTGTATTTAGCGTAAGAAAATTACTTCCGTTGCTGAGAAGCAATAAATGCACATTCTCTGAGAGAGATTATCAAATATTTTATGCCATTGTCCTAAATTTTATTGCGATAGTTGTATTCAGAATTGTAATGCACTCTGTGCTTTTAAGTCAGAAGAGAAATCCAAATGTGCAAAATATGAATTTTATTTTTCCAGACTTACCCTTCATAAACAAAAGAATTACCAAAAAATATCTTGAAATAAATTGAAAATGTCCAAACTTGCAAGAATTTTAGGGACAATTTATAAAGTGAGAAAAACTGAAGAATGCAAAAAATTAAATTTTATTTAATTACTTTCAAATGGGAAAAGCATTTTGCTCTGGTTAAAATAAACTTTCCAGATCTGCAGTTCAAGAATTCGTGTAACTGTAAAAAACAAAATGTCGTAAGTCAGATGCACATTTCATTAAAAAAAAAAAAAAGAAGAAGAAGCTACGCGTCTACATAAAGCAGCCTCAAAATTTTATCGTAGGTGAACCTAAGTGTAGTAACATACACAACGAATCTCGAGTTTATATCCCACATTAGTGACAGCATATTTGATTATATTGTATTGATTATTTCATTGCAACGAAAATTAGCAAGAGAGGATTGAGGTAAAGGATATCAGCTCAAAGGAAGAGAGCTTAAATTCGAAAGTCGAGAAGAGGACGAAGGGGGAGTTACAGAGGCGTAACTAAGCATTTTTGCGCCTGGGGCAAACAATAAATATTCCCCCCCACCCATTTAATTTTCTATCTTATACGTATAACTCGGACGAAACCCAGCTGGTAGTCGTGGCTCACAGTCACAATAATGATCGAATTGCCTTCAGATGATCTTCTTCAACATTGTGAACAACATACTTATCTTGCAACGTACCCATAGTTCATCCAACAGCTGAAGAGAACCGCTGTCCTCACTGTTGTCGACGAAAGTCGTGGTTATTCTTTAGTAGAACGGATTATTCTTTAGTCTGAATGTGATAAAAGTAATCATATTCAGGGGAAAATACAAATTTTAAGCTGTCATTTCTTACGAACTGGTGAAACATATAAACAAATTCTGTAAATGAACAACGGGCAAAGTATGGTACCAAGAAAAACTGCACCAAGAAATGGGTGCAAAAGTTTAAATTCCAGTTTTAATCAGATTGCACGTAACGATTTTTGCGCCCTGTGGAGCCGCCCCGCCTCTGGAGAGTCGTATCGAAGTGTTTGGCTAGGCTGATCAAACGTACCGGGTTTTTTTTTTTTTTTTTTTTCATTTTTTCCGGCCGTCCCGTCGTTTTAATAAAAATGTCAATTTTGTCCCGTTTATAATAAAAACTATACATATACTTGTATATTAGTCAAGCAAATTTTTTCTGAAATGAGCAAAAACGCCTAGAAAACATTCCTGTAGCTGATAGATAGGTACAATTTTTTCTGAAGTGAGCGAAAAACGCCTAGACTTTCAGAGCTTTTGTAATATTGTGGAGTTTATTCTTAGTCTTCCAGGAAGTACAGCACCTGTTGAGAGAATATTTTCTGTTATGAACAGTATGTGGTCAAAGGAGAAATCTAGTTTAAGTGTTGAAACAATGAGAGCTATGTTAGTTGTAAGACAATATTGTGTCATGGAGTGTGAGAAGTTTTATAAGGTCATCGGAGAAATATTCATGGTATGATCGTGGTGAAATACAGACCCCCGCTAAGTGTACCTAAATTTTTGTATGGGTTCTGTCACTGTTAACTGAAGAATAATGGTAAGCTCAATATGTTTAAGTAATAAAACTTTTTTTATCGTCTTACTTTTTTTGTCCCGTTTTTGTCTCAAGGAAATATGGTCACCCTATGTTTGGCTCAACAGAACATTTGCTAGGTTTCTTTTTTTTTTTTATGAATCCGTCAAAGTAATAAAAAAAACTCTGCCGTTTCAGCGTGACTCGATTTTCTTGTTCAAGAACAGTGAAGTACAGTTGTATATACACTTTCTTTTTTCTTGAATTAGCATAAGGCCCACCGGCCCAGAATATAGCAGCCAACCGGGAATTCTCTCGGTATCCCAGCGGCCCAGTCCGCTCCTGTTTGAGCTGTTTGATTAAAAAACAACAAGGCAATGAATAAAGAAAAAAAAAACGCAGCCGGACCCGATAAAGTGGACACTTCAATTATTACTTTCGTTTGACAGGTAGAATCCAACAGTATGAAATAAAAATAAATATATATATTGAAATAAAAATATATATTATGTACAGTCATGAGCGACCGTAGGAGAGTGCAAAAGGAAAGTATAAGTAAGAATAACATTCACAAATACTATGCAAATATTTTCGCTGTGCCTTTCCTGTTAACTAACCGTTTTTAACACACACACACACACACACACACACACACACACACACACTCACACAACGAATAAAATTAACTGAAAACCACAGGACTCAGAAATCAGATGCAAGCAGTGCCGGCTTGAGGCTAGCGCGAGTCACCGCACTGAGAACTAAGTTCTGGGGGTGGGGGAGTTTACTTTCTATTGTTTATCTTGTGAAACGGCAGAGTATCAGAAAAAAAAAAAACCTCCGGGTGTTGCAATTAGAGACGATGCGCGATGATGTTTGGAAGCGATGAAAGGTTTCGCTGTCACTGGATGATTGGAACAATTCAAATCATGAAAACAGAGTATTATTACCAGGGGCGTAACTAGGGCGGGGCAGACGGGGTGGCTCCCCGGGCACATCCCAAGGAAGGGCGCAAAAATCACTGCTTGCAGTCTGATTAAAATTGAAACTGTAACTTTTACATAAGTTTTGGGTACACTTAAAATTCGAATTTCTTCCTTAAAATGTTCAGTGGATTGTAGGTGTTCACATTCAGGAATGAAGGAGTGGTTATATGGTCCGTCGAACTAAAAAAGAACTACGACCTTCGTCAACAACATGTGACGTACTACGGAGGTAACGCACGTGTCAAGACGATAAATCTGCAGCGATACATTCCGTCGGCGTAGTTTAGTTGATTAGAACTACTCACTCTGGAGCGAGGAGACGCGAGTTCGATTTTCGGCACCGACAAAAGTGTGCATTTCACATTTGCACCTGAATGTAAAAATGGATTTACTGGCCGTTGGGTTCTTCGAAAAATGTGTGATGTTCCTTCTACACATCGTATGGAATTAAAGAAAAGTTCTTTCTTCGCTTCAAAAAATTTAAAGGGAGATGATGTGACTCATTCCGGAGCGAGGAGATGCAAGTTCGAGCCCGTCACCACCAAATTTGTGAATTTCAGAAGCAATGGGGCTGCTGTTTTTCTTTAGTCTGATGGACTATACGTACGTTGCTAGAAAAGGATGCTGTTCACATTGTTGAAGATTCTCTGGGTCCTATTTGATCATTTCTCTGGCTGCGAGCCACTACTACGAACTGAATTCGGTCCGTTTGATGTGGTAAGTAGGTCCGAACTCCCAAGCAGTTGCGAAAAACTACACAAACACCGCAGATAGATTGTACCTACCGCTTAAATATAACTTTGGGGTATGACGTGAATTTTGTATTGTCGAGAAGTGTATTACGCAGCATGACATTATTACTAATATAATATACATATTTAATAGTTACATATGTATCATCATCATCATTGTCAACCATTATCAATCCACGGCTAAACGAAGGTCTCCCCAAGTTTCTTCCACAACGGTCTGTCTTCTGCCAGCCTCCTCCATGTTACTCCCGCATACTTTCGAATTTCATCCACACATCTCACGTGTGATCTTCTTCTGGGTCCTTTCCTGTCCCTTGAAATCCAGTCTAAAATTTCAGCTGTCCATCGATGGTCTGTCTTTCTGGCAATATGTCCAGCCCATTGCCATTTCAGGGATTTTACTCTGATCATGATGTCTTCCACTTTTGTCATTTTTCTGATCCACGAGTTCCTCTTCTCATCTCTCCTGGTTACACCAAGCATGCACCTCTCCATGCTTTTTTGAGTTGTCTGCAGTCTTTGTATGTCTCTTTTAGTTAAGGTCCACGTCTCTGTACCATACGTAAGCACTGGAAGGATGCATTGATCAAACACTTTTCTTTTAAGACATAATGGCATATTGCTCTTGAAAACTATACTGTTTCTTTCAAAAGCTCTCCAGGCAAGTTTTATACGCCGATTAATTTTTTCAACAATGTGACCTTCACTTGATATCTGCTGTCCAAGATAAATGCAGGTATTGGTTGTCTCCAGCTTTTCCCCATCAATCGATAAATCTTCGTTTCTTGTAAAATCATTGTACGTCACTTTTGTCTTCTGAAAGTTCATTTTTAATCCCACTTCTTTACTCTTGTCAGCAAGTTCTTGGATCATACTCTGCAGCTCTGAAGGGGTAGTTGAAAAAATGACTACGTCATCAGCAAAACGAAGGTGAGTTAGATAATCTCCATTAATCTTAGTCCCTTTGTTTTCCCAGTTCAGTGATTGAAAGACATTTTCCGATATGGCATTAAAAGGTTAGGGAGATATAGTGTCACATTGTCTCACTCCCTTTCCAATTTTTATGGGTGCAGTATTCTCAAATAGCCGAATCTTTGCATTTTCATAGATGTTATTAATAATATTAATGTATGCATCTTCAATACCGCAGGATTTCAAAGCCATTGTAACTGCTGATGGTTTCACCGAATCAAAAGCCTTTTCATAGTCAATAAAAGCCATGAATAATGGAAGTTCATATTCACCTGCTCTTTCAATTAGTTCTCTCAGTACGTGGATATGATCCATAGTGCTGTAGCCACTCCTGAATCCAGCTTGTTCTCTCGGTTGAGCCATGTCCAGTGTCACCTTCAAGCGGTATGAAAAGACTTTACTGAAGATTTTATAAACCACTGATAGGATGCTGATAGGTCTGTAGTTCCTGAGATCCTCAATGTCACCCTTTTTATGTAGCAGGATTATTGTAGCATTGTTCCAAACCTCAGAAGTCTTCTCTTCATTAAGGCATCGAGTGAAAACCTGGGCGAGCACTGTTTCAATTTCTCCACTTGCTTCTTGTATGATGTCTACGGTAATTCCATCTTCTCCTGTAGCATTCACCCGTTTCATGTTCTTGATTGCATGTGCAACTTCTGCTGGGAGGACTGAAAGAACTCTGGTACTGATGCCTTTCGTAATGTCTGGAGTACATGTATCATCCCTATCATATAGTTTTGAGTATAAATCTTTCACTCTTGCCAAAATTTCACATGTATTTCTTGTTACAGAACCATCTTCTTTTTTCAGAGCCATAATCTGTTTTCTTCCCTTACTCAGATGTCCCTTTGCTCTCTTCAGGCTTTGGTTTATTTCAATTGCTTTCCTCACTAGTTCACAGTTGAATTTCCTTACATCTTAAGTGATACTTTTTGGTACCGTCTTGCATAGCTCTATATATTCCTCTTTGGAAGTCACATCTCCTTTAGTGTCCTCCTCTCTCTTGTTTTTTGCATCAGAATTTTTTTTCTGATAATTTGTTCGTATGCAACTTGTTCGTAGTACCAGTTATTTTTGTTGCTGTTTCCATAAGAGCCTTGGTCAGTTTTCTGTTAACTTCAGAGATGTCCATTTCTTCCGACGTTAGACCTTCTAGAGCAGAGAATCTGTTCCTCAGTTCCAATTTGAATGTATTATGATGTTTTTGAAGGTTGGTCATGTCAATACACTTTATTTGTTTTATGAGCTTGCCACGCTCGAATTTAACGTTGAGGTGCATCTTACATCGTACCATCCTATGGTCACTACCTGTGTTAAACTTGTTTAATACACTGCAGTCTTCCATGACAAATTTCTTGTTACACATAATAAAATCAATTTCACTTGTCAATCCATTGGGATGCCTCCATGTCCATTTCCTTTACGGCTTTTTCTTGAAAAAGGAGTTCATGATGAAAAACCTTTTTGCTTCTGCAAACTCTACGAGAGTATTTCCACGCTGGTTTCTGTTGCCATGACCGAATTTACCTACTGAAGTTTCATTCTGCTGCCGTTGCCCTATTGTTGCATTGAAATCTCCCATAATGATCTTCAAGTGCTGCTTACCTTTATTATTTAGATGACGAATTTCCTCATAAAGTTCTTCAGGATGACTTGTGGTGGGTGCATAAGCTTGAATAATCTTTAGCCTGGTATCTTCGCGAGAGTTGGATCGTGCAGCTCTGTCAGAGTTGCTTTCAACTTCTACAGCTTTATACTTCAGTTTCTTGTTTATTATAAATTCAACACCACCAGTTCTGCCAGTATCAGTCCCACGATAATAGAAGAGATGTCCACTTTTCAGTTCAATGATATCTTTTCCTTTTCTCCTTACCTCACTTAGCCCGACGATGTCCCACTTGATCCTTTGTAGTTCCTCTTCCAATTCAAGAAGCCTTGAATCAGAAAATAGGGAGCGCCCATTATACGTAGCCAAGCATCAGATGGCAGCCTAGTCCGGTCCTCCGGGGATTCTTAGCACCCTCTTCCTTTATGTCGCACTGGCCGCTGCCTTGGTCAAGTACAATCCAGCTGCCGGAGACTGAGGGCCAAGATTTAAGTTGTGGAGTCATTTTGGAATGGTTTGGCCATAACTCACTACGCTGGCCAAGCGGGTTGGTGAGTGTAGGATAGCATTTCCTCTAATCCCGATGGTATAGTTATACCGCTATTGGCGGTCGTCAGAGCCCCTTTAGTGGGAACAGGATGCACCACGAGAAGGCGGGGTTGACATTTGTCAAGGAGAGGCTGTATTATGTTGCGCATCACCTGGCCTTACATCCAACATATGTATACAACTAATAAATTAGTAACACCTTGAAAGACAGATGGGGGCACAGTATTTTGCGGTTTGTCTTGGTCCCAAAAATACCTAATTATGCCTCTGATTAATAATTTTTCTACCCCAGCGGTTTTACTGCTTTTGCTGCCACACATACACATATCCAGAAATGTCAAAAAAATTATCAATCGGAATGAGCGTTATCGCAAATATCTTTATAGTACCTTCCAGGGACTGAAATTGCATAATTAGAATTACATGGGGGCGCCTATGCTTCCAGTGATTGCTTTATTATTGTGAAAATCAGTCGCGCACTGGCGATCCATAAACAGCCTTGGGAGCTATTTTATCCAGCCCACTTTTGGGGAAAATTATCAAGGTTTCCCATCCCTAAAAATACGGAATGTCAGTATCGCCGTTTAGAGTTTAAACATCTTTTCACCACAAGTCTACGAGTCATTGAAGTTTTTTGTATTATGGGACAATAATTAACATTTTACCTATTTTCCTGGACAGCAGATCCCCAGTAAAATTAAATGTATGAACAAATTTACTTCGATTTAGTCTTTTAAAATTACTTCACTTTTGAGAAGCCACAGACAATGTATGTTCTATGAAAGAAACTGTCAAAGACTTTATTTCATTATTATGAATTTTATTACGATAACTGAATTCATAATTAGTAAGAGTTTCTTCGTTTTTAATGAGAACAGAAATCCAAATGCACCAAAAATCAATTTCTTTTTCAAAACTTGGCTGTCATTAATAAAATAATTACGAAAAATTATCTTGGAAAAAAAACTGAAAACTTCCAAAAACGCAAGAATTTCAGTAAAATGAGAAAAAATTAAAGAATGTGAAAAATTAATTTTTATTTATTTTCTTTCGAATCGAGAAAGTACTTTTGCTGTAGCTGAAACAGACTTTTCGGAACTACAGTTCAAGAATTCGTGTAACCGTAAGGCCCCAAAAGTAGTAAATCAGATGCAGATCTCAATAAAATAAAGCATATACATTTAAAAAGCAGCACCCTAAAACTTGTTTCTATCCCAGACTATTTATAGCATATTTGATTGTATTGTATTACTTATTCAGCTGCAATTGACAAAAGCAAACTGAGTTAGAGGATATCAGTCCAAAGGTACGGGGGCTTAAATTTAAAAGTCGAGTAAGAGGAAGGGAGTGTATCAAAAACAGTGTTTGGCTGAATATAACATTTGCTTCTTAGGTTGTGTGTGTGTGTGTGTGTGTGTGTTCTGAATCTGTCAAAGCGGTAAACAAGCTTTGCCGTTTTGGTATAACTTGGGTTCCTTCTACAAAAATACTAAAGTACAAATACATACATGCTTTTTTTTTCTTGAGTTGGCATAAGGTCCACTAGCACAAAATTTGGCGGTCTACATGGAATTCTCCCGGAATCCCGGTGGCCCTGTCCCCGCCTGGTGAAAATAAAAACATTGTTTTTCTCCCAAACATGGGCAGAGGATGGCCTAGTGGTCAACGTTCGGTACTGCCTTGGAGATAACCTCAGGTTCGATCCTGGGCAGGTACGAACGTTCGAACCACTAAATACCCACCGTGCGTCGGATGGGCACGTTAAGCCGTTGGACCCCGGGTACTGGCCCCCGGTAATAAATAAGGGCGTCTTCCTCCCCTTTCTACTTCTCTTCCGTGTCACTTTCCTATCAGGCACTCTAGCCCAAATCTCCTAGCTTCTTGTTGCTAAGGGTTGTTTAGGACCTGGGGTCAGACACTCCCTTCCTAAAATCCTCTACATATGATTTGATCTGATCTCCCAAACAAAGACGGCGCAACCCCAGGGCAGTGGATGCTGCCGCTTCTCGTTTTGGTGGTGAAATGTCCCGAAATCTAATATTTCGAGAAACTCTCAGACACGTTTGCTGTAATTAATACACAACTGACCTGGACTAGGAACATCAAAGAGAAGTCATCGCTCTTTCCACATTTATTCACGGTGGCGGCAGATGACAATTTTTTCGTGACTCACTTATAAACGTGGAAAGAGCGATGACTTCTCTTTGACATTTGCTATAATTTGCTTCCTTGTTTCGTCGATTGCATTTATTTGGCTTTCAAAAAGTAACCTTCACTGCCACACATAGAACTATGTGAAGAACTGCATATTAATAAAGGGTTTTGAGTTCTCAGAATATATATATATATGAAAAATATATACACGGTCGTGTCAGAATAAAAAAAGATGAAGATGGGCATAGTGTAGCCTGAAACATGTCCGGGCGAGCGAGGAACGGCTTGTTGACTTTTTTAACTTTTAAATTTTTGATGCTTCACAATAACTTGGCATTGAACAGTGAAATATCGCAACTGCTGAAATTCTGGCTGCGTCGATGTAATCTAGTCTTAACAACAGTCTCGAATTATTTTAACTCATCAGCCCCCACCCCCTCCACTTCTTTTGGAATTGTGCTGTTGTTCGTGTTTGTGTTGAACTTTGAACATCGAATATCTTTTAATGGTGTGGTGCAACAGTGGACACTGGACAAGTAGCATGTTTGAACTGATATGTGATGAATATGTTTACGCCAGACTATTGCATACCAGGAGGACTAAAGCCGGAATAAGGTGAGCTCAATATGTGATGCTCCATATACCTCATTACTGATTTTATGTCTCACTGGATGTATCTTACATAAGCTTTCAAAATCTAATGTAAATATATTGTACATATAGAGATATTCTTAGGTTCAGATATAAATATTCCATTGTCATCGAAGTCAACTTGTCTTTTCTACGCTCATATACTACAACGTGTGTAACAGTACTATAGAGGACTTTGTCCTAATATACAGTGTCAGAATAATATGACCACCCTCGGAATCACAGTGTACCCGCCACAGAGTGCACGTCACAAGGTCGACCACACGGAGATTTAAGCGGCCGGCCAGGACAGATGAGCGATGGTGCGTTACCTGAGCACAATGCGCATAAGTAGTGCTTTGCCGGAAGTACAAAAAGAAAGGATCATCGGCTACCTCGCCAAGGGTGGAAGCATCTCAGAAAAAAAGGGCTGTTCACGAGGTAAGGGTGTACAAGAATGGACCTCTAGCACACCGAGTACCTCGTGACGTCATAACTGTGGAGCCCCAAAGGCCATCGATCCCAGAGGAGAACGTCGCCTCCATCGACTCGTTACGTGCAATCGACGCGCAACCGTGCAGCAATGGACCACGCAAATGAACGCTGGGGCACCCAGGTACGTGTTCCTGATAACAGTAGAGCGAACCCTGTTACGCATGAGTCTCCGGAGTCGACGCTGCGTCAAGATGTCCATGTTAACCCAGATCCTTCAGCAACGACGCCTGCGATTTGCATGGGACTAACATCATTGCACAGTGGAAGAGTGGGAAAAGGTTGCCTTCACCGACGAAACGAGGTATCTACTCCACAGAAGTCACGGATGGTGGCGGATACGGTGCTAGACACATGAGAGCCAACACCCGGACATACTTGTCGATCAAGTACAGCCCAGCGGTGACATGTCTAGTTTCTTGTATGACCTGTGACCGCTGGTATCACTGGATGGGTCCCTGAACGCCAATGGCTACCTGTCCATCCTCTCTGACCGCGTTCATCCCTTCATGTTGGACGTTTACCTTGGTTGTTATGGTGTCTACTAACAGGACAATGCGCCGTGCCATCTCGGTAAGGGGGTGGGTGACTGGTTCCAAGAACACGTCAGCGATGTCTCCGTTTTTCCTT
Organism: Macrothele yani; assembly: GCA_039090855.1. NCBI lineage: Eukaryota > Metazoa > Arthropoda > Arachnida > Araneae > Macrothelidae > Macrothele > Macrothele yani. Next base: position 71,642,807 of record CM077030.1, on the reverse strand, counting down.
GGCCGGCGAAATCGCCCGATCTCAATTCCCTAGAACACTTGTGGGACTATTTGGGTTGACAGATTCGACGTGCTGACCCACAACCACGTCCTCTCCGGGACCCCCGTGCTCTGCTGCAGTCCGAATGAGCACGTGTGCCTCAGATAACCTTTCAGGGCCTCATTGCGTCCATGCCACGCCGTCTCGCCGCTGTCATCTAGGCCAAGGGTGGTTATTCCCATTATTAGGTAGGTGGTCATATTATTCTGATACGGCTGTGTATATTCAGTGGAACCTCGGTTATACGTTTATCAGTTACACACAATTCATTTATATGTTTTTCTGCGATTATACGTCGAATTCCGAATTTCAGATTACCAAAAGTACACGTTTCTTTTATGGCCCAGGTAGCACGGCCTTACAATTTAACGTAGCCTCAACACTGAGCCACCGTCTTCCATTCCTAAAAGACGGTGGCTCAGTGTTGAGCCTACGTCAAATTGCAAGGCTGTGCTACCTAGGACGTACAACGATGTTACAACTATGAGAGAATTGAGACCGAGCTTTTTTTTATTATTATTTTATTTTTGGGCATGAAATAGATGATTCAACTAAAAAATTTGCTAAATGAAGTTCACAGTTCTCTCTGAAATCAAGAAATTTCAAGCAAGCAAAGATTAATAGCGAGGAACTGTACACTAATTCTGTAAAAAATAGTAAATCTATACTAGGAATCCGATTTATTGGCGTAGGAATATATCTGGACGGCTCTAAACGATACTGCATTGGAATGACCAAGCGTTCGTGTAGAATCAGAGTCTACGAGCATAAAAGGGATACAAAATTAGGTTAAGTAAATACGGCCTTATCCAGAGAAGTCGCATTCCAGTCCGCTACTCCTATATGGGATGATATCAAGAAATTAGCTACCGACTCTATCCCTAAATGTGCAGCCATTCGGGAAACCTTGGAGATCATTACCAACAGCGATACTTGCAATGATAGCGTCTCACTAGAGTTACTACAAATTTAGAGCCAGTTCTTCAAGTAACGCTTTCTTAGTACCAGGACGCCGCGTGCACAACCAACGTGATACCTCGTATTTTTAAATGAACACATATAGCGTCGTATCTATTTATTGTCAAGTCACCGCGTTCAAATTGTTAAAGCGTTCTATTAATCAGATTGCCGTTTCTGTCTAAATTACTTGAAAAAGCCATCTGGTTGATACGCGGAAGCTTGGAAACGCTTATTTTTATATATTTTTACACCAATAAATCGGATTACTAGTATAGTTTTACTATTTTAAGCAAATATTAGTGAATATTTTACTCGGTACTGATGCTCTAAATGAACTAGAGACAAACTACTTTGAAAAGAGTGATGCGTATAAGTGAAGAATGTGTAATAGGGCTATTGAATATAAAAGAAAATTGCATTTGGATTTACTACCTAACATTTCAAAGATAATGGATTTTTTGTTCATATTTTAAAAATATGAAATCTTACAGGATTTCTGAACCCAGATTTTATAATGAAATTGGAATCAAAAAATTAATACAAAAGTCAAAATAGACATAGGCTTAACGTAGCAAAGTATTCGTGTGCCTGTACGTATATGTATGTCTGACAGCGAGTAATTTCCCGCTCCTCCTTTTTGCTTTTTGGAGGTATTCAAAATTTTACAATGGTGTTCATCATTTTTAAATTCATTTATACCAGTGGCGTATCTTGGGTAAAAAACCTGGGCTATCCCCCTCCCCCACTACTGTTTTTTTTTTATTGCGAACTTTAATTTTTAATTGTTAAGTAATAGAAGAAACTTTTTATAAATTTTAGGTACATGCCATTGCCTACTTGATACCAAATAATTATGAGGATTAGGATTTGAACACTTATTTGTAGCTGATCTTCTTCTGAATAATTTAATTGTACATGAACTCCATTCTTCTTTCCTTTTGTGGGAACTTGAGTGTTACGTTTTCATAAAATGTTTCTTCGGAGTACTTTTTCATATTTAAAAAGAATGTTTTTCTCTGCTGACAAAACAGCCAAATTTTTCGAATGTGCATGTCCTTGTGTGGCTCTAAGATACATCTTGATTCTTTTTAATGTAGAGAAACTTCTATCGGCAGTTGCAGTTGTTGATGTAAAGCTTAATATGAGATATTCTAATTTGTACACCTCACTAAACACTATGTCCAATTTTTTCAACTTTATGTAACACGTAATGTCTCTTACTGATTTGTTTTTGTATTCATCAAGGGAATAAAACATCTTCAGTTCATTTTTAGTCGAGCTGTATCAAAATTTGAAGCATAGAGTTCTTTTAAGTTCTGACAGTAGTTGTTCAGGGAAGCTTTCGCAAAATTAATCAAAACAGTTAGAATCTAACAAAGCCACGAATTTAAAATATATTATCTCTGATTTTAATTCATTGGCACTTCACAAAAACTGAAACAACACTCTCGAAACACTCTTATGGGCGGGAGTATGCGAGTGCCTGAGATAATCTAAGTCTTCTCTATTTTGAGCTAACCGTTTCCCAAAGCAATGGTCCATTCCCCTCTACCAGCTGATTCATGTTGTTATGGAAACGCTAGCAGGCGATGGTACGGAAGGTTTTCGCATCAGAACTGGGAAGACTGGAAGAGCTGCTTGCGTTATACCGTTGGTTTTCGCACGCCAGACTGAGTCAAAGAAGCGAATCCGCACGCGTTTTTTACGCTTTCCAACCGTAGATTGAAGAAGCGTATATGTCCAGCTTTGTCCGTCCGTCCGCACGATAACTGGCGTAAAAATGATTCGATTTCGATGAAATTTTAGTATGTGGTAGGGGATCACCTGGGGACGAACCCTATTGAAAATGGAACAAATGAGATCAAAGGTCACGACGTAGGAGCGGGATCATTCCATTGCCCTTATGCGTCATAGCTTGCGTAAATATGGTTCGATGTCAATGAAATTTTACTATGTGGTAGGAGACCGCCTGGAGACAAACCCTATTCAAAATGAGTGAAGTGGGGTCAAAGGTCAGAACATAATATCGGGATGCATTCCATTGCCCTTATGCGTCATCACGTGCGTAAAAATGGTTCGATTTCGATGAAATTTCAGTATGTAGTAGAGGACCACCTGGGGACGAACCCTATTAAAAATGGACGAAAGGTCAGGATATAGGATTGCGATTCATTCCAACACTCTTATCCCATACTATTAAGTTGGACATCAAGTAATTTTGCTTCCTATACTTCCAATGGAAAAACGTTTGTACACATTTCCTTCACAATTAATGTGTTCCCAAGGATGAAAATTTTAACATCGATTAAAATAACTTCATATTATAACTTGGAAAACTTAATATTTTCTAAAACAACCATAATTATACTAAAAATCAATAATTTTTCCTTTGGTGGTGTTGAAACCAGAGAAAAGATGGCGCGACCTGTACTTTGATAACGTCAGTGGACAAATAAATGTTGGATTGCATAATTACGGTTATGGTTTAGAAAATATTAAGTATTCCAAGATATGAAATGAAGCTATTTTAATCGATGTTCAAATTTTCATCCTTGGGAACGCATTAATTGTGAAGAAAATGTGTACAGAAGTTTTTCCATTGGAAGTATAGGAAGCAAAATTACTTGACGTCCACCTTAAAGTAGCAATTCTTGTATGCATGTATATACATTTTATTTTGAAAACGGCTCTAAGAATTTTAATGAAAGTCGTTAACTTTCCGTTTTCTGGTACTAGAAATCGATTTAGCTTGATCTCGACACTAGGAGATTTCGTTTAGTGGGTTAAATAACCACCCCGAATTATAACGTTTTTAGTGTCATGGCGTTGTTCCATTAATGTTACCAATGCTTAGTAATCTTATGACGTCACAATCTCGCGTTTGAGAATGTTGGCGCGCGGTCACACCATCTGTCTCATTACGTCACGCGTTGTGTGCGTATGTCCGTCCGCACGATAATTCGCGTAACAATCGTTCGATTTCTATGAAATTTTAGTATCTGGTAGGGGATCACCTGCGAAGGAACCCTATTTAAAGTGAACGAAATGGGGTCAAAGGTCAGTACATAGGAGCGGAATCCATTCCACTGCTGTTATGCGTCATAATTAACGTAAAGAAGGTTCGATTTCGATGGAATTTTAGTATGTGGTAGGGGACCACCTGGCGACAAACCCTATTGAAAATGGGCGAAATGGGGTCAAAGGTTAGGACACAGGAGCGGGATCTATTCCATAGCCCTTATGCATCATAACTTACGTAAAAATGCTTCGATTACGACAAACGTTCATCATGTTATTTCGGACGTATACCGAACAGGTTCTGTTGAATATCATCGAAATGGGATAAAAGGTCAGGGCACAGAACCGAGATTTATTCCACAGCCATTATTGTCATAACTTGAGTGATAACTTGAGTAATGATTTCTGGTATGTTGGAAAGCGTATTATAATCAATGCATTGCATGATTTTACAAACTTGTTTTTTTTTTCGCAGCTAAAGCATCGACATATTTTAATACCGTTGATAATTGACTTTTATTTGTGTATATTTAATTCAGTTTTATTTGTGCATTCTCTGGGCTTCGCAGCTAGCTCAGCTAGCCTCGAATATACGCCACTGATTTATACGTTTTATATGTTTTTTAAGACCATTCCCTAGGAAAACGTAGAACCTAGATTCCACTTCATACATACGATTACAAATTGAATTAGGTGCTTCTGGACAACGCGAAAGAATGATTTTGAGTTAATCATTTTTAACGGTTATTGATTACAGTCTTGTTTCTTTGAAACAAAATGAATTTAACTTTTTAAAACTTTCATAGCTATATTCATTATTTTATACGCTAAAAAGGCTACATATACCTATGTAATTGATATTGTTAAACACTTTTTTAAACTCATTTTTTAATCTATCACGGTGTAAAATTTCGATCTTTTGATCATACAAGGGTATGTTGATAAGTTTTTGGCTTTCACAAATTTCTCCTTTTCCCGACCATACGTCACATTTTGTTGCATTTTTTGACCAATTTTAATCTTATTGTGACGTGTATAACTATTTCATTTTCAGGTTTGAAGTAAAGATGGCGTCTTCTCAAGTAGCGTTCAAAGCGAAAGTAGAGTCAGATGCGTAATTAAGATCCTGTCTCTAAAATGGATGATACTGGAAGAAATCCAGAGTGAAATGTCTGAGACTTGTGAATAATCAGGGGCGTACTGAAACCTCCCGCAACCCCCGCATCGCGGGGGCCTCGCGGGTAAGAGGGCCTCCAACCACTGGAAAAATGTTTTACAATTTTTTTTTCCGAAAGCTGTGTATAAAGCTGGTTAAAGAAATAGCCAGGATTTTTAATAGAGGAGCTTTGAAATATTAAAAAAAGAAAACGATTTCTTTTTTTCATTAAATACGTGCGTAAACATTTGAAAATCATTTTCGCGGTTTTAGTTTTTAAAAACTGGATGACGGAAAGTGCTTATTCTTTACAACTGGAGGCCTCTTTTCACAGTCAAACAATAATCCCTATACATGTATGTGAAAGAAATATCAGTTCAATGAATGTAATTTTTAAACCAATGAGGATAAGATGTCATGTATTACAGGTGTTTGCACAAAACTACGCATCATTTAGAATATAATGAACTGAAAAACATTCTTCGGGGATCAAGAAACGAAACCTGTGTCAATTTTTATAAGAGTCAAGAAAAAAATGTACTATGTGCAAGATATTTTGGCATTATGTGAAACGTGTTATTTATACATATGAGAATCAAAATAATTTAATGTATTTTTTATACATTCAAGAGTACATAATTCTTAATCGGCATTTGTCTTTTGCTTACGTTTGCTTATGTTTGGTATTTTCGTATAAATTGGAAAAGGTTATAACATACCGTCACACGGTAGTTAGGTGTTTTGGGTGTAAGATAGTGAGACATTTCAAAGAGGATGGCCTTTGTTCTCTAAAAGAATAAAATTTGCATGGTATGATTAACTTGGGCCTAGTTTTATACTATTACAAGTTTTTTTATACTATTACAAGTCTTCTGTGTAGTACTTTGTAATGGTATAAAACTAAGACAATACTTTTAATTATAACGTACACATTTGTGTTTTTATCCAGCAAAGTTCAATAATTTTGGTTTTACGAAAAATACCTGTAGGTTTCACAGAATTTGAATCATTAAAAAACCCATAAAACCTAGTTTAATAATATGGAATTGAAGATTTTCATCAATTGAAAGTTAATAGATTCTCGCAAAAGGGCCTCGAGGATATTTTTGCGGGAGCGCCCCAAGTTTTTCCGCTACTCCACTGTGAATTGTGTCCTTCCTATTAAACGGTTAAAAACTGGGTTGCCAAATTTTAGACAGGATATTTCAGCACTGCGGATGAAGACCATCTAGGAAGGCCTGTTATGGTATCCCATTCCACAAAATGTGGATGTGGTCCACAACACGATTTTGGAAGATCAAAGATTATCTGGTGATATCCTAGGAATGCCCCGCAGTGCTGAGTTCGGGCTCAATTTTAAGAGCACGAGCCCGATTTTATATTGCAAGATAGAGCCCGGGCCCGAAAGAGCCAGAAAACTGTGACACTAGTCTGTTTAGGCATTAAAACAAAAACGTTCTCTTCCCTCTGCAGTTAACTGATGTCTTTCTCAACTAGAGAGTTAAGAAGGGACTTCTATCTGTTTCTATAGAATAGTTGCATGATTCTTTTTACCATTCGTTTCTGCCTGAAATGTTTCGGGCATTTGTAAAGTTCGGGAGCCGCTGAAAAACCACGTACTTAGCTCAATACAGTAAGCAAAGAGCTGCTGCGTGAAGGAAGTGGACACATTTTTTTCGGCGTGCTGCTTGCTATCTCGTTTCTGTAGTTCTTAAAGTTCTTGTAGTTCTAGGTTCTATAGTTCTTCAAGAAGCTTTTCCTTCTCCGCAGAAACTCACAAACACGTGGCTTATGGTATTTTTGTACCCATGCCTAGAATAAATAGGCCTCCCGAGTCCCCACTCTCCACCCAGGACCAGATGCCGAAGAATTCTCTTTATCAATTAAAAAGTGTAAAAAAAAGTTTCGTATGCTAAAGCATACAAAATTACATCAAAATAAATTATCTTTCTCTGTTTCAAAGCTCGAGCCCGAACCGTAGTTAAAATTCCAGGGCTCCGCTTCGGGCTTTCGGGCTCGGGATCGGCCCGTCTCAGCACTGATGTCACATGAATGCGAATGATTCATCTTCCATTGGGTACTGTGTATGAGGAAGCTTCCGCGCTAATGGTTGCTGAAATTCTTATAGCTAAGGCAACATTGTCTTTACAGCAGCTAAGGCAATGTTGCAGCTTATTCATCAGGATAATGATAGTTTCCTGGCTCCATTATTAACCATGGATGAAACTTCGATACAGCTGTATGATCCGGAATTCAAGAAATAGAGACACAGCGGTTCTCCTCGCCCAAAAATGATTCGAGCACAAAAGTCATGCGGCACAGGCGAAGGTGTTTATTTTCTGGAACATGGACGGGGTACTGCTGTTAGGCTACCTGGGTAGGGAAGCCACAGCTATGTATTATGTTTTCCTTCTGGACAAACTGAAAACGGAATTGAAATCAAAGCGAAGGTGGTCGTCCCGGTGGCGCAGTGGTCTAAGCGATGGCTTCTGATCGGGCGGTCACGTTTACTTGTGTTCCTGCACTTTGAGGGATATTAGTTGTTTTTGGGAGTTTCCTGTTAGGTTTTTTATGTTATTTAGTTTTGTGAATGTTGTATGCTTAAGTTGAACCCACAAATTTGTTGGGACAGCCTTTATTTATTTTTATTTTTTGGTGTATTTTACACCGACGTGGGTGAATAGGTCAGTTACTCACTTCAGTGTTACAAGGTTACTCAAGGAGAGTACCTATGTCTTCAAGCATATTGTTGAAGGTGGGTTCCTTTGTTTTTAGTGTTGCAAGCCGCAACACTAGGTTTTAGTTTAAGTTCTGTGTTAGTAGTCAAGATGACTATGACCTCAGCGTCTAAGTCGACGTCTGATGCCTCTGTGCCTATTCTGCTCGAATCTTCTATATCAACGACCAGTGTGTCTGCTTCAAAGGATATATCAGTAATGGATACCTCCACTGTGATCTGTCATTCTTCGGAAAGTGTGTTAAGTGTTGTGGAACAAATTGTGAATGAAGGGGTCGAAGCCGAGGGCCCACCCCCGCCCCTCTCAGCACCTATGTGACTGCTGTCCGTCCTGCAAATGTACCTTCTGCAGCTTCAATAGACTCTCAATATACGATTACACGTATGGATAAAGTTTTACGACTGAAAGTTCCGGATGACTCTGTTCTAGGTAAGCGTTTCTCAGAAAATTTATCTTTCACTGTTTATGTTCCTGCCCTAAAGGACACCCCAATCCTTCGGTACCTGGATGCAATTTCAATGGTTGTTTCCAGAGAATCCATCAAATCAGCCATCCGTTTTGGTGGGGGAATCGAAGTGCTCTTTAGCCTAAAATCTGCTGTTGAAAAAATTCTTCAATGTGGTGTAGACATTGGTACTGTGCATCTGCAACCGACACCTTCTATTCAGCGCCCTGTTACTGTCACTCTGACACCCGTTCCCTCGGGACTTCCTGATGAACTATTAGTAGATGCGCTTAGTTCCATCGGCAGAGTAGTAGGTACAACAAAATTTCTCTCTGCTGCAGGCGTGAACACCCCCTATGCCTATGTGCAAGGAGGACGTCGTCAGTATAGGGTGATTTTCCCTACGGAACAGGCTCTGAAGGACAGGCCTACCTCCGTTGAGGTTATTACAGACTCAAGAAAATACACGTTTGACTTATTTGCAGGAATGCAGTGCTTTTATTGTAAAGGGGAAGGGCATCGGGTGACCTCGTGTCCTCACAGAAATGTGCAGAATAATTCTACTTCAAATCCTGGAGCCGTTGAGTCATCATTCTGTTCTTAGCCGTCAGTTGCCCAGACACCAAACCTGGAATCAGTAGATGATGCTATGTTGAGTACAGACAGCACATTTCAGAGTCTTATTATTCATAACTCTGCAGCTCAGCAATCCCCTTCTGTGGAAGTACCCGATAGTGGTTATCAGTTAGAAGATTACCCTGCCTTGCCACCGTCGGGGGGAACACGAGTTTCTACAACTACGTGTAAGAGACCTTTGACCCCGACATCTCCTAAGAAAAAGAAAGGTCGACCACAAACCAGGTCCCACTCGAAAGGGACACGTTCTGGTGGACCCTCTCAGTCGCCGAGTCTTAAACGAAGCAACTCTTCCACTTCAACCCTAAAACAGCCTGAAACCAGTGTGAGCTATCAGGAGGTTGAAATGGAAATACCTGATAATCTGAGTGACACCACGTCGACACATTCTGATATTGAACCATATCCAGAGTGTGAGGAAGACTTTGATAGATATCTTAAAGATATAGAAGTGCCAGTTACGCCATTATCTTACTTCGAACTAGTTTCTCTGTATGCGGTTCCTAAGAAAACTAGCATCATGAAAATTCCTTGCATTCAGAAAAATCTGTCTAGAGTGCCTGTTCCACAAGCACTCGACCACTACACCAAAAGTGCACTTATTTTGTCGACGTATTCGTTATTTATTAACAATGCTTGATAAACGGGTTGAGGGGGTTTTGTAGCCACCAAAACGAACTCTAAGGTACTATTTGTTTCTTTTAACTGCCGCGGTTTAGCGGCATCAGCAGCAAATGCATTGGTTTTTGAAGATGTCCGACCTTTAAAAGCAGATGTTCTAATGTTGCAAGAGACTAACTGTTCGGCAGGAATCAATTTTGCTCGCTGGCGCCACTGGCCTTATGTTTTTTATCATAATTACCGGACACATGTTGGTTCCGGAACTGCAATAGCATTTCATTCCCGATTTCACTCTATATTACAGAATATTGTCGAGTCCCGTAGCCGCCTGGGAGTTTTTCAATGTATTTCGTTTTGCCTTTAGTCCAGTCGAATTCATCTGTTAAATATTCATGTACCTCAAAATAATAATGAAGCTACTGATCTCCTGGTTCATGTTGCTGCCGTTCTTGCGAATATTCCTCTTTCAGACCTTATTCTTTTTGCTGGTGATTTTAATTGTACACTTCAACCTTACATTGATAGAGATAATTCACATGAAAGCCGTCATTCTTTAGTTTCTCAGCTCTCTCAGACTGTCTTCAACTTTGACCTCCAAGATGCCTTCAGATATCTACACCCAACTGAACGAGAGTTTTCTTGGTTCCCCCTATTCATTTAAATTGTGCTGCAGCCAGACTTGATCGATTTTATGTCTCCCGTTTTATTCGTCCGTCTATTATTTCAGTCAATCACGCACCTTCTGTTTCTTCAGACCATAAGCCAGTTATTCTTTACCTCTGTTTTCAGTCTATTGGTATTCCACGGCCGAGTGTTTGGTCTTTAGATGATTGGTGTCTTCAAGATCCTGATTTTAATACTGAAGTTGTTCTTATTATCACTCAAGCTGTTACTCAATTGTCTTTTGTTTCCGACCCAGCGGCTCTGTGGATCTCGACAAAACAATCTATTGTAGCTTTTGCGAAGAAATATTCTTTTACTATCAGAACCCGGCGTAATATGACTGTGGACAGTCTCCGGCGTGCGCTTCAGCGAATCCCACGAACCTCATCGAATTATGATCTCCTTGAAACGAAATTACGAGAATATCTTCAAGCCTCTGTCTCAAATGTACTGATCCGTCTGAAATACTCATTTCTCAGATTCGAGGAAGATCCTTTTCGCAGTCTCCGTTCCCTCGAGGTACGAAGAAAAAAAAATAATACCATTGTACAACTCACCCTCTCTAATGGCTCAGTAACTACTGACCCATATGTTATATGTAATCAAACTCATGCGTATTATAGCCAACGTTTTCAACGTACGTTAACACAGCCAGCCTCTTCTGCACCACTTTTGCAAGACCTTCCGCAAGTTCCTGAATGCTATGTGTCCTCTCTAAATGCTCAGATCACCCCTCAAGAAATCCGCAATTCGATTAACAGTTTAAATGATCGTTCCTCACCTGGAGAGGATGGGCTTTCCTTAAAATTCTACAAAATATTCCTTCCTTATCTCATGCCACTTCTCCTCAGTTGTTATAGTTTCCTTTTTTTCGTCTTCAAGTTCTTCTTCCAATGCTTTCAGCTTTGCTCTGCTTCGCCTTATTCCTAAATCTGGCTATCTTGGTATTTTATCTAACTGGCGACCCATCTCTATACTTAATACCGACTATAAAATCTTTGCTAAACTACTCGCACTCCGTCTGAATCCTGTCCCATCCTATTTAATTCATCCTGACCAAACTTACACTGTTCCCACCCGCTCTATCGCTTCTAATATTACCACGATCCGTGATCTTAACACTCTCGCATCCCAGCTCGCAGAACACCTTGCTATTTTTAATATTGATCAACGACAGGCTTTTGATTCCATTAACCATACTTATATATTTACTGTCCTTCAACGCTTTGGATTCCCTCCCTTCTTCTGCCAGGCTCTTTTTAATCTGTATTCAAACTCTTTTTTTCGGGTTCGTACTTTGACTTTTATTACTTCTGCTATCCCTTATTCTAACGGTATCTGGCTGGGCTGTTCCCTGTCGGGTCAACTTTTTGCACTCTGTTTTGAACCTCTTCTAATCTGTCTCCGTTTCCGACTTCTTTCTTCTGTCCCCCGTGGAGTTGTGTGCACCCGGCACCATCATACTGTCTTGACTGCAAATGCCGATGACTTGACGTTATTTTTACGAACAGAATCTTCGTTTGGAATCCTATTATCAACATATAACGAATATGCCGTAATTTCTGGATCAGCCTTAAACACTGAAAAATGCTCAGGTTTATGGACGGGAGCGTGGGCGACCCGTGGTAACCGTCCGTGGGGGGCCCGATGGTCTTCAAACGTAGTCAAATTTCTTGGTGTGCACTTCGGAAAACCGGAGGCGGTTGCTGCTGCAGCATGGACCCCCCTCGTTCATCGAATTAATCGAAGACTTGCGCCTCTCCGTCAGCTCAAACCCTTTCTTTCATTTTTTAGTCGGGCAATGCTACTAAATGTGTTTGTGCAATCGAAATTGTTTCACAGCTGGATTGCTCACCTTCCGCCACCTTTCTTGCTGAATCATCTGCAGAGAACTTTTGTGGACTTCATTTGGAATATTATTCATTGGGTACATCGCTCCACGCTTTCTCTTCCGATTTCCTATGGTGGTCTCTCTCTTGCTGATATCACTCGAAAATTTCAAGCCTTTCATCTTCATAACTTTCTTAAGATTTTTTCAACGCCTCTTTCTTCAACGCAAACCATTATCGATACTCTGTTCTTCCCCCGGAGTCCCCACCTTACAGTTCAAACTTTTCTGCGAATGGACCTGTTCCCATTCATTCCCAATCATTCCCCTGACACTTACAAGTCTGCACTTACCCTTTGGCGCTCCCTGAATCCTGTCCGACTCCCCCTTCCACTACTAATGAGCTCCTTGCAGAACCCCTCTTCTTCTCCTCTGCTATCTACTCTTCTACCTCTTCGTACCTTCACTACTCCTCATGGTTTGCCAGTGGAGTTGTGAAGGTCTCTCAACTCGTTGACAGTGATCTCCGTTGGAAACCTCTTTCTCGCATTTCTCCCTTGTTTGCAGATACCCCTGTTCATCGTGCTCAACTTCGGCATATCCAGATTTGCATTCAGAGACTCTACCCACAACTTGCCAATCAGAATGGACTTATTCAGAACTCATCAGCCTCACTCAGTCTCCCGTTCATTATTTATCTAGATGACCAGCCGTTTCTTTCACATCAAGTATCTGCTAAACTCATCTATAGGCATTTCATTACATATTTTACCTATCCAATGCCGATTCCCTCCGTGCCAGAGGCAGAAGTACCAGTAACATGGAGTGATCCACTAACAGCCTTGGCTACTCCAAAGGCAAGGGATATCCATTGGTTACATCTACATAGTCGCTTATTAACCCCACGCACCCTTCATCGTTTTCGGCATCTTACATCGTCACTGTGTTATTTTTGCAATACAGAGGGAGATGTATTTCACTCTTACTCGATGTGCTTGTTTTTACAGCCTTTGTTTTCATTGATGTTTCTTTTGCTTCAGAATGTTTGTGCTTCTTTACATACCATGTTTCATTATAATGTTCTTCGCTCACATCACCCATCTGCTTCATCACACAATTCTGTATGCATTTTTCTCATATTGCAAGCAAAATATACAATTTATCAGTACTATCATATTAGTGTCGATTGTCCTACCCTTAGACGTTATAACGTGGCTAGACGTTTTCTTTGTCGCAGATACCGTCAGTCTGTGACTGCGATATTGGAGGTCGAGTATGATACTGCAAAGACGAGTAACAGTCTTGACAGTTTTCATGCTAAATGGTCCCCAAGTCATATCTGGTTTAATACGAATAATGATATTGTAACACTAACCGTGTAACGTCCACGACATTTTGTTGTGGTCAGATCTCTGTCTTTGTATTGTATTGGAGCGTTTTTTTTTGCACTATGTTGTGAGTATTTTTGTATATTTACGCAGGTTAGTTGCCCGACGAAGTGTTTGGCATAACCCCTTTTTCCATAAATTACTGTTGGGTAATATGTCGTTTTATTTGACTACCTAGTTACGTTTCTCTGTTCAATTTCAAAAAGTTAGTGTCTCATGAATTGTTCTGCTTCATTGAGTGTTACGTGAGAGTATTTTATGTTATACCGTTGCACCGTCATGTGTTGTTAAGGTTTTTCCTAATCATTCGCGTTTATAACTGAATTTTGTATTTATTGTTGGGGAAAATTGAATGCTTGAAATTGCTTGCACTGTCTAGCGATAACATAATGGTCTTTTTCTGCATTATCGAACCCATAGTGGTTAATAAGAATTTTACTATGTCTGAAGTTTTTTTCAGTTGTAGTATTTGTCTTTGCGAGCCTATTGTTAGAGTGACTGACTAATTTAGCTATTTAGTTTTTGTCGAGCAATAAGTACTTTCTCTGTATGAAAATGACGGTTTCTTTAAGATAATGTAATGCTCATCTGTTGTAATATCATGCAGTTTTCTGTACTTCTAATTTACGATTCTTCCCTTTGAATTTAGCAACATTTGCAATATATCCTGGACATTGAATTTTTGTATTTATCACATCTGAATGATGAGTCCTTTTTGTTTGTTTGTTGCATCTAATGTTACGAGATTTTTACTCATCTACTTTTTCCGCAACTTGTTCATGAAAAACGTCTGTGTTTATAGATTGAGAAGTAGATAATTTTTGTTTTGAAGTGAAACTGATTCGTATGTATAATGTTTTTTTATTGCGAATTATGTTGCTCATAGAGTCTCACTTAGCGATATTTTTCTTTTATGGAAAATTGTGGTACTTACAGATAGACAGAAGAACCTATTTTTGTATTAGAAGCAGCATACCCGCGTTAAGCAGGGTTTTTTTTAGAGTTAAGGTTTACGCTTATTTTGTTTCATGATTCTTTATGAATTATTATGTCGGTCGTAAAAAATAGTTTTACAGCCTGGCAGAAAAAATCAGTATATCATGTTGTTAGTGGTATCGTACATGTTACGAGCAAGGTTTTTTTTTACTGGCTTGATGTTCTTCTTCATGAATGACATGCTGAAATATTTTTAACTTTGTGCGGCCTTTGACAATGTTCAGTTTTACAGATTTTGTGTTTTGTTCAATTTTAATGTTCATTATTGTGAATTACCTGATGCTTTCTTTTTTTTTTTTTTTTTTTTTGGCTTTTTGTGGTAGACGGAGAATGTTAAATTGATCTCGTTTCTGTTTTCTGTCATTGTAATTTCGCAATACTGTATGTTTGTTGAGTCTTTTTGTCTTCTGTGTAAAATATGCCAAAATGGCAACAACTGTTCCCGGTGAACTTACTGTAAATATTGTTTATATGGTTTTATGGCAATAAAGATATTTTGAAGTTCTGGCCATTCGTCTGCGATGGGTTCGAATCACGGTGAGGCATGGATGTTGTATTTGTCTTGCGGCACTGGCTATCTCCCTTGCCTGAAACCAGTGGACGTAATTTTTCTTTTTTTCTGATTGGAGGTTTAACGACCACCGTGAGCAACTCAATGGGCTATAAGCAGACGCCCGTCCCTATTTTAGGGTCACTGGTTCCAGGGAAGAGGAAAAAGCCAGTGCCGTAAGACAAAAACAACATCCATGCCTCACCGGGATTCGAATGATCAGAGGCCGTACAAATGATCAGAGCCATTGCTTAGACCACTGCGCCCCCTGGGTGGCAGGTCGTAAATTAGGGACACGCGACTGCTTATATTTCAACGAGTTACTCAAGATGGTTGCTTAACTTACAAACAGAATTTTTTTTTTCTGTTTGTGAGCCGCATGTGGAAATTGTCAAAAGGGGTTCTATTTTTATAAAACAATGCTTTTGTCCACACGGTCGGCGTCAGGCAACAAAATCCAATTTGAACTGTTGAAACTTCCTGTTTGCACATCGAATTTGGCACAGTGTAATTATCTTTCGTTTTTCAACTGGAACAAACATTTGAAGGGGACTAATTCCAACTCATTTCCGATGCCAAGTCAGTTAGGTGGTTTCAGTCATAACAATCAGATCTTCATTTAAAAGGCTTAAAGAAGCCGATGCATTGGTGTTCGAACCACAATGTGTTGACCTCGGAGGTAAATATGTAGAATAATACAGGGTGTCCATAAAGTATTTCCCACATTACAAAAATTAATGTTAAAAATCTATTTAAGTTAAAATAAGATGGTTGACAACATAATATAGCAGCACTGATAAATCTTTTTTTTTATTCTTTAGGTGAGCGCTACTGCTAAATAAGAGGAGCATTTCGTCGATAATGGCTTCCATGCAAGGAAACGCGGCGTGCGTGTTGTCGTTCCATGAGACCGAATCTGCGGTTGCTGTCCAGCGTCATTTCAGAAAAGAGTACAGACGATCACCACCGCACCAAAAAAGTATAAAAGCTTCGTATGAAAAGTTTAAGCGACGGGTAGCTTTGTAGTATCTCCCGAGAGGGCCAACCACCAGTTACACAAGAGACAGATGCAGCTGCTTAGGAGACATTTCTGCGAAGCCCCAGGAAATCAATTGGTCTTGCTTCACTGGAAACTGGGATTCCCCGTGCCGCGGCTCACAAAATTTTACACAAACGTCTTCATCTGTGTGCTAATAAAGTACAGATCGTTCGAGCTTATCAGCCTGATGACCGGCCTCGCCGTGCTGCATTTGCGACGGAGATGTTGCAGCGCATAGCTCATGACAGTGATTATCTGCCCCGTATCTGTTTCTTAGATGAAGCCACATTCCACGTCTCTGGTAGAGGGAATCTGGGAATCAGAAAATCCCCATTACGTCATCGAACAACAGAGAGAGAGCTTATGGTGCTGCCTGATGCATGACAGAATCATCGGGCCCTTCTTTTTCACAGAGCTCACGGTAACATGTAACGTGTACCAGGACTTTCTGGAACTTTTTGTAGCACCTCAGTTGCATGCACTCCAACTTTTGGTTATTTTCCAACAAGACAGTCACCCACAACATTGGTCAATAACGGTTCATGAATTCTTGAATGCCACATTTCCAAGCAGATGGATTGGCCGCGACGGTCCCATGACATGGTCAAGCCGATCGCCCGACATAACCCCTCTAGACATTTTCCTGTGGGGTTATGTAAAAGACCAAGTTTACTCTAGCAGCGTTCCGGATGTTGAGACGATGAAGAGCCGAATAACGGACGTCATTGGTTCTATCTCTGCTTAGATATAAAGAAAAAACATGGCGTGAAATCGAATATCGCTTAGATGTCCTCCGGGCCGCACAAATGGGGCCCATGTAGAGGTGTACTGACACTGAAAAAAAACTTTACTTGTGCACCATCATTGTTGTGCAATCCCTTTCTTGTACTTGAAATACATTTTTATATAATAATTTTTGTAATGTGGGAAAGACTTTATAGACACCCTGTATATTAAGACCAATCCTCTCACTCCATTCTTTCTATGAAAAGCCAAAGACATACCAGCATACCCTCTTACACTGCAAATGCTATATAATTTTATTTGTGGTACGCTCGGTTTTATATGTGCAAGTTATATTTTTCCTTTTCGTTTGTCTAGGACAGCAACGAGTGCATGATTTCGTCTTGTGTTGCAAACGACGCATCGTTTTCCTCTGTAAGTGAAGATCCAAGGAGCCTGAGATGGGAAAACAGCTATTTGCATCCTGTGAGGGTAATGAAATATTTTTATTTTTGTTTTGAGAAAACCTTCTTCCAATTGAGCTGAAAACGCATCTTAAAATTTCGACGGCTAGCTACTAAATCTGTTTTGAGTAATCGCGCATTTTTTCCCACTTCCGTTGCCATCAATCACTTCAGAATTACTGAGAATGTATGAATAAATCACAGCAAGTTGAAAGACGGAAAAGCAGGACACCAGCCTCGGATGAGGAAAAAAAAGGTTCTCAATAAAAGTTCAGTCGTCAGAAAAAATTTGGTAATTGAAAATTTGTATGACTAATTTCTACACTTATAATTTATCCTACGTGAACAAGACAAAACAAAATACCTGAATGACGCACTTAGAAAAGAATACAAAATAATATCCAATGTCGTATGACGTATACCATAATTTAACTTTCGTTTTTTAGTTTCTTTATGTAAATTTTGAGTTCATTCTCTTTAAGCGTTTCAACCTTAACGTTGTATTATACTTTTTCTTCCTCAATGAACGATTTTGGTGACAGCAGTTTTGAGGTCAGGGTAAGTGACGTGTGTTGACATGATAAGAACGAGCTATATAATGTTGGAGCAAGCAGCCAGCGAAAAGGGTGGTGATGTGGTATTGCGTAGTGGTAATATGATAGACAACTTGTATATAGATTACTGATGCCAATTGTTGTAGGCCGCCTCGGTGGCACAGTGGTCAAAGCGCTGGATTATGATCATTCGTCCGTGAAGGTTCCGGGTTCGAATCCCGGTGTGGATGTTGTGTTTGTCTTACGGCCCTGTCTCTTTCATTTACGTGGAACCAGTGACCCTTAATTAGGGACGGGCGACTGCTTACAGCCCATTGAGTTGCTCACAATGGGCATTAAACCTTTAATAAGAAAAAAAATTGTTGTAGTTGGATGTAAACATGTCGAACATAAGTTGGTAAAGGTTCAGTATCCAGGGCGTGAAAATTATCTGAAAAGTTACATGTGCAGAAATTATTTACCTACCCAGGTAGTAAAAGCTGGATGCCCATGAAAATTTATCTTTTAAAGTAACAAATGCTTAATTTTTTTTAAGTTAAAAAATATGATGAGCTCTACTCAAAAAATGATGAGCTTTTTTTACAAGTTCTGCATTTCCGTTTTAAGGGTATGAAATCAAAATGTTCAATGCAAAAAAGCACGTATCTCAAGTTTTAAGATGAAGATGCTGAAATTGGTATGAAATGGTATGATGATGGAAATTAGTATTTGAGAAATTTAGTGATTCTGCCATGTTCCTATCGTTGAAGTTTTCGCCCTTTGTCACTAAACACCAGAAGCTAGTTCCATCAGAGGCATGCATCCCGTCGCTGACTAACATTTGGTTCTTTCAATTTCTGGACCTAGAGCAAAATATAATAAAAGAAGGAATATTCTTCTGTTCTTGGCACTCCGTAACAATAATACAACTTAGGGCAATTAGCAGTGAATTACATGACATGCGACGACTGCTTTTTTCTTGTAGTAGGAAATTCTATTCCAAACTTTTTCATTCCTAAATTTAGTTTATAACGAAATAAATTTCTCCGTCATTTCTGTTCACGCCAGGATTCGAACCCGGATCCCCTCACTCCGGAATAAGTCACTCTACCAATTGAGCTACGCGGACGTTTTATTCTGATTCCTATCTGCCTTTATGTCGTGTGCGTCCTTCTGGCAGGTACATTGTCACATCTCCTGGTACGTTACATCACCCCCCCTTTTTTTTTTCTTTCGAAGTGCTGGAGAAGGATTTCTCTTATTTTTCCTATCTCGCGGTGTGGAAATAACATCACACCATTGCGAGATTTTGAACGGTCGGGTCATCCGGATAGTTCGGGCGCCATTATAATGAATAATAAATTTCTCCGTCATTTCTGTCCACGCCAGGATTCGAATCCGGATCCCCTCACCCGGAATAAGTCACTCTACCAATTGAGCTACGCGGACGTTTTATTCTGATTCCTATCTGCCTTTATGTCGTGTGCGTCCTTCTGGCAGGTACGTCACATCTCCTGGTACGTTACAAGTTGCTCGGACCGGGCAACTACGTTTGTTGTTGTTTTTTGCCTGCCCAGTCCAATAATTTATATGCCCCAGACATCTCGGGCATGGTATTTTTAAGCCCTGGTATTGTGGCTTATGCTGATATGATCTACCGTACGTTCAAATTCCTACAACAAAGACCGTTTTTCGCACGTCTTTTGAATAAAAGAATGTGCTTATGTTACCGGTTTGTCGTTCGTCCGTCTGTGGACACCATATCTCTGCAACTATTGGTCCTATTTGAAAAATTCGTTTTGCATTGGGAAGCTTGAAATGTGCGAATGATGATCCTTCATTTCGGTTTTTTCTACGATGCACAATTTCGCCGATAAAGGGCGAGAATGCACATGATATCGAATTCAAAATACATTTTATTCCATATACTGTATTTGTTTTCAAATATCCGATTGAATTTTTTTTTTACCTTTGAATTCTATTTATGTCGAAGACTATTTTAGGGTGTAGTCACTTTTTTAAGTTACGCATACATTTTCCGCTAGGAGGCGCAAAACTGATATTGCGTTTTCCCGATATCTCTGCTTCTAAAACGCCGATTTCAAAAATTCTTTCTGCACCGGATACAGCTCTTGATAGGAAATCTTTTGTATATAATTTATAATTTTTTGGTAAAAAATAGTTTGGCCACCAAACTATTTTTAAGTGCTCATTTCTGCTTCTGATGTATTTGCAGAAAATTCCTAGCTTCTAAAATCTCGATTAAAAAATTCGGTCGTGGAAAGATGCCACTCACGTCGCTAAACGTTTTCGGAATATTTTCTCCTTAAAATATTGCATGGTTTCTCCGCCAGGGGGCGTAGACGTATATCTTATTTTTGTCAATATATCTGCTTCTAATGGTCCGATTTGAAAAATTCTTTCTTTGTTGGAGAGGGTTTTGGATACGGCATGTTTTCATTTAATTTCAAAATTTTCAAGTGATTCATAGTCTTTCCGCTAGGGAGCGTAAAAGTAAATTGCGTTTTTCTCGATATCTCTGTTTCTAAAACTCTGATTTGAAAATTTGCTTCTACACCGGATACAACTCCTAATGGGAAATATTTTGCACATAATTTTTATTTTATTTTTTAAAGAATGGTTTGTTCACCAGACCAGAGGGCGTAAGTGCTAATTTCTGCTTCTGATGTATTTACAGCAAAATCTGAGCTCCTGAAGACTGAATTGAAAAACCTTTTCGTGGACCGATACCACTCACATTGGAAAACCTTTTGAGAATACTTTCTTCTTAAAATAAAACACATTTTTCCCGCCAGGGGGCGTAGATGCATATCTTATATTTGTCGATATGTTTGCTTCGAAAAGTCCGATTTGAAGAATTTTTTCTTTGTTAGAGAGTGTTTCCGCTGTGAAATGTTTTTCATATAATTTCAAATTTTTCTTAACCTATAAGTCTGCCACCAGAGGGCGTATGCTCACGTTTCCGTTTACAGCAATATCTACAAGATTACAAACCCGATTGAAAATCTTTTTTCTTCGGTCAGATACTATTGTTTTCGATACCGGTTCCATTGACTTTGAATAGCTTTGATAAATTTCATTCGCGTCAAAACGGATTCAAAAGACGTGCTCATTACAACCGAAAATTCGGAGTCGTCTTTCTTGTCTTGTAAATGGTTTCAAAAATTTCTCTCTTCTGACCCGTTTGGTCGCCTAATAACCGACTGATGGTATGATAAATGTTTAAGAAATGACGATATTAACTAACAAACATTGTACTCGTTTGAAAAGATATACATTTTCTTTTACCGATTTAGTGGGACATAGCAGATTTCATCTTTCAAGCCAGGAGTCATCTACGGGACATATAGACGACCCACGCACCACATCTACACAAAAAATTGATTCCAGGGTAAAAACAACATGCTTACTGTAGCGTTCTTAACTATTTGAATCGTATGTAGCGTGAAGAACACTACTTAAGATTTTGAGTATACAGCCACTTCCTATTTACACTGTTAAAGAAGAAAAAGAAGAAGAACTGAAACAAAGTCACTCAAATAAACTTAGTTTTGGAGAATAACCTCTATAACACGATTTTGACTCCAACGCCTAAGCAACACTCTAGTTTGAGTCAGAAACCTTTACTAAAACACACAATATTTACAATTAAAATATTAAAATACACTGCCGGAAAGTGAAAAAAAAAACACCAAGAAGAAATTGGCGGACGATCATGAAATTTACATATGTTAATGGGGTCGAGTTTACGTAGGTGTGATGTTAATTTCGGGACCAACCGGTGAGCGCTTACGCCACAGCATGGCATAATATGCAAATTATCGTCGGTGTATTTAAGGAGTACGGCGAAGTGAATGTAATCAGTCGTCGGCGTACGGACACGTACGAAGACCCTGAAGAAGCTGCAATGCCTGGACATGGAAGACGTGCTCGATTTCAGCAGTTATCGGACTTTGAGCGAGGTCGTCTAGTCGGAGGCCGGGTGGTCGTATCGTCGTATTTGCGGAGCGAATTGGACGGGAAGTATCCGTGGTGGTACGATGGTGGCGTCGATGGTCCGAGGAACATTCCCACACGAGAAGACGTGGAACCGGGAGTCACAGACGGACTGATGAGCGGACCGATCGACGCATAAGAAGAGCGGCGTTGTCAAGCAGAACATCCACTGCGACGCAAATCCCAGCTGCCGTTGTACTTGAGGTGACTGTGCGAACAATCCGCAACCGTCTACTGGATGCAGGACTACGTGCACGTGTGACTCTGGCATGTGTACCTCTGACTCCAGCCCACCGTCGGGAACGGCTGCAGTGGTGTCGCCAACGTCTGCACTGGAGAACGCAATGACGATCTGTTGTGTTCAGCGATGAAAGCAGATTCTGCTTGGGAGCCTCCGATGGGCGTATACGTGTTCGCAGACGAACAGGGGAGCGTCTCCACCCTTCTTGCATCCGCCAGCGACACACAGGGCCTACACCTGGTCTCCTGGTGTGGGGACCGATCAGCTATCACTCCCATACACAACTAGTGTTTGTACCGGGTACATTAAACAGCACCTCCTACATCAACAACATCATTCAGCCCGTTGTTGTGCCATTTGTAAGGTCGGTCCGTCGTGGTGTTTTCCAGTAAGATAACGCATGCCCACACTCGGCACGTGCAACGCAACATGCACTTCAGGGTGTGAGACAACTTCCATGCCCTGCATGTTCACCGGATTTGTCCCCGATTGAGCACGTGTGGTATTTTATGGGACAACGACTTATCCAGTCTCCACGGACAGCCACGACCATCCCCGATTTACGCGTCCAGGTTGAGGATGCTTGGAACTCAATACCCCAAACTTGCATCCAACATCTGTACGACAGACTCCATGCCAGAATTGCACAGTGTGACAAAGTTCATGGCGGTTCAACCTCGTACTAACCATGTTACATGGAAATGTTATTTTTCAGTTTACCAGCAAATACAGCTTTATTTTGCCATAATGTTTTGATCACGTTATCCTCTGCATTCCGTTATTATGCTGTAAAAATTTCGTTGGTATCAGACGTCTCCTTCTTGGTGTTCTTTTTTCACTTTCCGCCAGTGTAGTTAGACCTTTCGGGCGTCATTTTGCGTCCATCATCAGACTGAATCACAAGACGTCAGCACTCGCATTAAATAACAACCTACAACACGGTGACGGTTTTTGTTGTCACAAACACTACAGAGAAGACACCTTGCAGTAAACTTTATAAACACATTCGACTTTGTAGCCCTATATCGGCCACTGGTTTACATTTGTTTGTTTTTTAATGTTTTACCAAAGTTTCATAAATACCCGGAATATCCACTGGGTAAGAGCCATTGCAGCATTGTTTATCGTTTGCACAAATGCACAAAGTATAATGATGATATACTTTGAGGCGTATTTATAACCCTCACTTGTTCCCAAACTGGAAAATGAGATCCCTTATGGATTGTGCGTGCCAAGGCTGTCGATCTAGCACCCATTCGTACATTATAGCAATTTTCCTGCAGACGGATACCCAGGTTCCTTCTGGTAGAGCCTATATATGTCTTTGGCGATTCGTTGCTGTCAAAGGCTTGTAAAGGGACACTGTACACTCCATACTGATCTTCCGATTTTACTCTATCTCTGTCGTTTTTCACTAATGACATAATGTTTGAAGTTGTAGTCCCGAAGTTTAAATTATGCTTCTTGCAAATATTGTTCAAAATGGCTGCAGTTGCGGGGTGGAATGTTATGAAACCATCAAATTTAGATTGCCGTGCGTAGTGGAGCTAGTGTTTTCAAATTTCTTTGGAATTCGTTGCATACAATAATCCGGGTATCCGTGAAGGCGCGTAATTCTCCGGATCTCATTCATTTCACATTTTCGAAACTCTAAGGTAGAACTGTGGGTGTAAGCTCTTTTTATGAAAAATCTAATTGCCGCAAGTTTATGATTTCTTGGATGAAATGAATTAAAGGGTGTTGTGGAAGGATTAAACGGCGGTTTCCTGTAAACTGAATAATTTAGGGTTAAAGCAACTGGATGTTTAATTACCAGAAAATCAAAGAAAGGTAATGTGGGGTTTTCCTCAACTTCAAAGGTAAATTTAATTGAAGGGAACACTGATGACAGTAAGTCGACGAAGGTTTCCAGTCCATCCAGAGAATGAGACCGAATCATGAACACATCGTCCGCATACTTTAAAAATAATAAAGGCTTAGCTGGAGATTCGGTTAGACATTGTCCTCAAGGTTTTACAGGACGATTTCCGCTAGAACTGGCGAGAGGGGCGATCCCATCGGTGCACCCTCTTTTTGTTTATGAATGATATCATCAGATTTGAAGAAAGTTTGATTCCGCACAAGATATAACGCCTCCATGATTGCCTGCACTTCCAATGGGTCGGTTCCAGCATTTTTTTTTTTTTTTTTTTTTTTGCAGTTTTTCCCCAATTATTAAGTGAGCGGTATCCAATGGTACGTTTGGAAACAATGTGACCACATCTAGTGATACCAAGGTACAGTGGGATACCAATTTTACTTTTCGAATCCGCTGTAAGGCTTGTTCGGAGCTTGAGACCGAAAATGACCAGGTGGAAATCAGAGGTCTTAGGTATCTGGCGAACTCCCTTTCTAACGAGTGAGTCGGATTCGCTTTACGCCGCCCCGGTGGCGCAGCGGTCTAAGCGATGGCCTCTGATCATTCGTCCGAACGGGGTCCGGGTTCGAATCCCGGTAAGGCATGGATGTTGTGTTTGTCTTACGGCACTGGCTCTCTCCCTTCCCTGGAACCAGTGACCCTAAATTAAGGACGGGCGACTGCTTATAGCCCATTGAGTTGCTCACGGTGGTCGTTAAACCTCCAATCAAAAAAAAAAAAAAAAAAAAAAAGATTCGCTTTACCGCTTACCAAAGTCCGCGCTGGCATTTGTGGTTTATGAGTTTTTATTTTGGCGAATAGTTCAGGTACTCTGTAACCTGGGGGGGCGGGTATTTTGTCTTTAATAGACCTGGGTAAACAAGAGTGATTTTTCAAGTGAGACAATGCCGCTACTGTTGCCCTGATACGATCTCTCCGTACTACACAATGTTGGATAGATTCGATTGCTTCTTTTACTTTTCCCTTGTAGATAGGGAAATCCAACAAAAGAACTTGATTTTTTTATCTGTAGCAGAAATTGCTATACCCGGATTTTCTCGTAGTGCTCGGAGTTATTTCCGCTTTTCCTGATAAATTTGAGGATTTCCCCTTGCATACTTGGGATGATATAACGCCTCCATCATTACCTTTCCTCGATTTTCTGGTAATTAAACATCCAGTTGCTTTAACCCTAAATTATTAAGTTTACAGGAAACCGTATTTAATCCTTCCACAACACCCTTTAATTCACTTCATCCAAGAAATCATAAATTTGTGACAATTAGATTTTTCATAAAAATAGCTTACACCCACAGTTCTACCTTAGAGTTTCGAAAACGCGAATTGAATGAGATCCGGAGAATTACGCGTCTTCACGGATACCCGGATTATTATATGCAACGACTTCTAAAGAACTTTGAAAACACTAGCTCCACTACGCACGGCAATCTAAGTTTGATGGTTCCGTAACATTCCACCCCGCAACTGCAGCCATTTTGAACAATATTTGCAAGAAGCATAATTTTAACTTCGGGACTACAACTTCGAGCATTATGTCATTAGTGAAAAACGACAGAGATAGAGTAAAATCGGAAGATCAGTATGGCATGTACAGTGTCCCTTTACAAGCCCTGGACAGCAACGAATCGCCAAAGATATATATAGGTTCTACCAGAAGGAACCTGGGTATCCGCCTGCAAGAACATTCCTATAATGTACGAATGGGTGTTAGATCGACAGCCTTGGCACACACAATCCATAAGGGATCTCATTTTCCAGTTTGGGAACAAGTGAGGGTTATAAATACGCCTCAAAGTATATCATCATTATACTTTGTGCATTTGTGCAAACGATAAACAATGCTGCAATGGCTCTTACCCAGTGGATATTCCGGGTATTTATCAAACTTTGGTTAAACACTAAAAATTACAAATGCAAACTAGTGGCCAATATACGAGCTACAAAAAATGTGTTTATAACGTTTACTGCAAGGTGTCTTCTCCGTAGTGTTCGTGACAACAAAAACCTTCACCGTGTTGTAGGTTGTATTTAATGCGAGTGTTGACGTCTTGTGATTCAGTCTGATGATGGACGCACGCCCGAAAGGTCTAACTATTTTAATATTTTAATTGTAAATATTGTGTGTTTTAGTAAAAGTTTCTGACTCGAACTAGAGTGTTGCTTATGCGTTGAAGTCAAATTGTGTGATAGAGGTTATTCTCCAGAACTAAGTTATTTTATTGGCACGAAGATAATTTTTATGTTTTAACTCAACTAAAGTTGCAGAAAGACTTATTCTTCACTTTTTTACGCTTTCCAACCGTAGGTTGAAGAAGCGTATATGCTGCAGCTTTACCCATCTGTCCGTCCGCACGATAACTCGCGTAAAAAATGGTTCGATTTCGATAAAATTTTAGTATGTGGTAGGGGACCAGCTGGGGACGAACCCTTGAAAATGGACGAAATGGGGTCAAAGGTCACGACGTAGGAGCGGGACTCATTCCGTTGCCTTTATACGGCATAACTTGCGTAAAAATTATTCGATGTCAATGGAATTTTAGTATGTGGTAGGGAATCACTGGGGACGAACCCTATTGAAAATGGGCGAAATGGGGTCAAAGGTCTGGCAGAACATTAGAGCGGGATTTATTTCATTGCACTTATGCGTCATAACTTGCGTAAAAATTATTTGATATCAATGGACTTTTAGTATGTGGTAGGGAATCACCTGGGGACGAACCCTATTGAAAATGGGCGAAATGGGGTCAAAGGTCTGGCAGAACATTAGAGCGGGATTTATTTCATTGCACTTATGCGTCATAACTTGCGTAAAAATTATTTGATATCAATGGACTTTTAGTATGTGGTAGGGAATCACCTGAGGACGAACCCTATTGAAAATGGGCTAAATGGGGTCAAAGGTCAGGACACAGGAGCGGAATCCATTACATTGCCCTTGTACGTCATAACTTGCCTAAAAATGGTTCGATTTCCACAAAATTTTAGTATGTGGTAGGCGACCACTGGGGACGAACTCTATTGAAAATGGGCGAAATGGGGTCAAAGGTCAGGAGATAGGAGCGGGATCCATTCCATTGCCCGTATACATCATAACTTACGTAAAAATGCTTCGATTGCGACATTATTATCGTCTAAATGGGGTCAAAGGTCAGGGCTCAGGAGCGAGATTTATTCCACAACCATTATACTCAAAACTTGAGTAATAACTTGAGTAATGATCTCTGGTGTGCTGGAAAGCGTATCATAATCACTGCATTGCGTGATTTTACTAAATCCTTTTTTTTTATCAACAGCGTCTGAGCACTTTTATTTCAAAATTCATGATGAACTAATCAAAATATTAATAATATTTCAATACTAATTAACGTGAGTTGGTAAGCAGAAAAATTGATTACTCCAAACACTCAATATACTGTACACTGAAGGGCAATTAAATTAGAGACAGTTGGCGTTATGCAAATGTGGCGCTGTAGGAGGCCCTGTAAACGGAAACGACATGACGTATGAAGCGATCCGACAATATAAGGAGTGATGCGACGGGAATCAGTAAGATTCGGACGCAGTATGGGTAAGACGAAGGATCTAAGCGCATTTGATCGTGGGCAAACTGTCGGGGCCCGACGAATGGGTTACTCGATCTCGGAAGTCGTGCAGGCACTGGGATTTTCACGAGCCACTGTGTCACGGGTGCATCGTGAGTACATCGAATCTGGTAAAACAATCCATGCAAGGTCCGACTGCCGTGGACAACAGCGTGTGGATGAGCGGGTCATCGTCGGCTAGCTCGCATTACAACAGCAAATAGACGGGCCACAGTGCAAGAGATCACTCGGCATTTTAACGCTGGTGAACAAAAACGTGTAAGCAGCCACACCATCCAGAACCATCTCCTCGCTATGGGATACAGAAGCCATCGTCCCACGTGGGTACCGCTGCTGACCGCACATCACAGGGTGCAAAGATTAGCATGGACGTGGGAACATCGCCACTGGACCCTAGACATGTGAAAAAATGTTGCCTAGACTGATGAGTCGAGATTCACGTTGGCACATGCGAATGGCAGGATACGAGTACGCGCGCAAACCACAAGAAGCGATGGATCCTTCTTGTCAGCAGGGTACTCTTCAAAATGGTGAGGGTTGCATTCTCGTCTGAAGACTGTTTGCGTGGACTGAAACGGGACCCCTAGTACGTGTGACATCGTCCCTCACAGGTCAACATTATCGTGATATCCTGGACGACCATTTGCTCCCGTTTGTGCGTCTTCAACATCCCACTGGGGACCTCATCCTGCAACAAGATAATGCACCGTGCCATCGCTCCCGAATTGTATCTGAATGGTTGGATGAACACTCCACCGACGTTACCTCATTTCCTTGACCAGCTAGGTCACCTGACCTGAATCCTATCGAGCACATTTGGGAAACCATCGACAGAGATGTTCAAGGCTCTGACACCCCTCCATCAAATCTTCGTGAACTGTGGGAGCTTATTCAGAGGTCGTGGATCCGTATGGCTTCCCAACGCTTCCGGTGTCTTGTCGAGTCCATGCCGAGACGAATCGCCGCCGTCATCAGGACGAATGGTGGTGCTACACGTTACATAAATTTGATGTCTACTTTATTTATGTATATATAAATAAAGTCTACTTTATTTATGTACATATATATATATATATATATATATATACTTAAGAGCAAAACTGAAGACTAAGGAAAAAATTTTAGAATTTAAAACGAAGGGTGCAAAATAACCTGAAAATCAAAACGCGCAACACAGCAGTTTTGAAAATTCAGAATTCACATTCTATAAAGAAGATACCTAAGCAAAAAAATACATATATAATTTTGACTCACACCTAGTACAACATAGAAAAGGTTATGTATCTACCTGTGCGAGTAAAAGGAGAAAAGATAAAAAAATAAAATAAAACAACTGAATGTAGAAGGTGTCGAGAATACTGAGCCTTGGCTTTATCAAGGACCAGCAAAAACTCTGCATTTTCTCACTTCCACAAAGACCTAGTTGGAAATGGGTTTCTGCAAGGCCATAGATGCAAGTAACATTCCCACCTAAAATAGTTTAAAAAATATATATATAAGTCATGTCCTCCGTAGAGTAGCATGACCTAGCACTAGTTAACAATTTCGCTTGCATCCATTAACCTTCATGGCCCGACCCATGCTCTTCATCTGTTACTATTAAACAGAGAGAAGAAGATTAAAGAGAACTCAAGCTGTGAGAGTGACATAATAATTAGAAATGATTTTCAGCTATAACGAAATTCCAAGTTCGTTTGAGAGAGAATTTAAACCTGAAAAACAATGCAAAAGAAATCCAAATTTTACATTGCAATTAAAAAAGGAAATGTTAATTTATAACGAACAGATTTTTGAAAGAAAACTTGAGTCTAAAAAACCCCCTACTCTACAACTTATGACAGCACGAAAACGAGAATAAGTTAAAGATAATAATTAACTAAAGAAAACTTTGTGAAAGTTATATACCTTAAACAGTTAGTTGCAATATGTACAAAGTATTTCAGCAGTGCTTTAAGTGCATAATTAATTAGTTATTAAGAACTTAACTACTTTGATTGTAACTTTGAGCGTCTTTTGGGGTACCTAGGAACAGAAGATGGCTAAGCTTGTTCCTTTTCTATGCGCTGTCTATGCGCTGTTTTTTCAAAGTAGTTAAGTTCTTAATAACTAATTAATTATGCACTTAAAGCACTGCTGAAATACTTTGTACATATTGCAACTAACTGTTTAAGGTATATAACTTTCACAAAGTTTTCTTTAGTTAATTATTATCTTTAACTTATTCTCGTTTTCGTGCTGTCATAAGTTGTAGAGTAGGGGGTTTTTTAGACTCAAGTTTTCTTTCAAAAATCTGTTCGTTATAAATTAACATTTCCTTTTTTAATTGCAATGTAAAATTTGGATTTCTTTTGCATTGTTTTTCAGGTTTAAATTCTCTCTCAAACGAACTTGGAATTTCGTTATAGCTGAAAATCATTTCTAATTATTATGTCACTCTCACAGCTTGAGTTCTCTTTAATCTTCTTCTCTCTGTTTAATAGTAACAGATGAAGAGCATGGGTCGGGCCATGAAGGTTAATGGATGCAAGCGAAATTGTTAACTAGTGCTAGGTCATGCTACTCTACGGAGGACATGACTTATATATATATTTTTTAAACTATTTTAGGTGGGAATGTTACTTGCATCTATGGCCTTGCAGAAACCCATTTCCAACTAGGTCTTTGTGGAAGTGAGAAAATGCAGAGTTTTTGCTGGTCCTTGATAAAGCCAAGGCTCAGTATTCTCGACACCTTCTACATTCAGTTGTTTTATTTTATTTTTTTATCTTTTCTCCTTTTACTCGCACAGGTAGATACATAACCTTTTCTATGTTGTACTAGGTGTGAGTCAAAATTATATATGTATTTTTTTGCTTAGGTATCTTCTTTATAGAATATATATATATATATATATATATATATATATTTGCAATGTGAAGTCTACTTTATGTATATCATCATCATTGTCAAACATTATCAATCCACTGCTGGACGAAGGTCTCCCCAAGATTCCTCCACAACGGTCTGTCTTGTGCCAGTCTCCTCCATGTCACTCCCGCATACTTTCGAATTTCATCCACCCATCTTCCATGTGGTCTTCTTCTCGGTCTTTTCCTGTCCCTTGGAATCCCACCTAAAATTTCGACTGTCCATCGTTGGTCTGTCCTTCTGGCAGTATGTCCAGCCCATTGCCATTTCAGGGATTTAACTCTGATCATGATGTCTTCCATTCATGTCATTTTTCGGATCCACGAGTTCCTCTTCTTATCTCCCATGGTTACACCACGCATGCACCTCTCCATGCTGCTTTGAGTTGTCTGCAGCCTTTGTATGTCTCTTTTAGTTAAGGTCCACGTCTCTGCAC
This sequence comes from Macrothele yani, assembly GCA_039090855.1. NCBI lineage: Eukaryota > Metazoa > Arthropoda > Arachnida > Araneae > Macrothelidae > Macrothele > Macrothele yani. Next base: position 71,611,889 of record CM077030.1, on the reverse strand, counting down.
CATACGTAAGCACTGGAAGGATGCATTGATCGAACACTTTTCTTTTAAGAGATAATGGCATATTGCTCTTGAAAATTATGCTGTTTCTTCCAAAAGCTCTGCAGGCAAGTTTTGTACGCCGATTAATTTCTTCACCAATGTGACCCTCATTTGATATCTGCTATCCAAGATAAACGTACGTGTCTGTTATCTCCAGCTTTTCTCCATCAATCGATAAATCTTTATTTTGTGTAAAAGCATTGAACATCACTTTTGTCTTCTGAAAGTTCATTTTTAATCCCACTTCTTTACTCTTGTCAGCAAGTTCCTGGATCATACTCTGTAGCTCTGATGGGGTAGTTGCAAAAATGACTATGTCATCAGCAAAACGAAGGTGGGCTAGATAATCTCCATTAATCTTTATCCCTTTGTTTTCCCAGTTCAGTGATTGAAAGACATTTTCCAATGTGGCATTAAAGAGCTTCGGAGATATAGTGTCACCTTGTCTCACTCCTTTTCCAATTTTTATAAATGTTGTATTTTCAAACAGCCGAATCTTTGCACTTGCATTTTCATAGATGTTATTAATAATATTAATGTATGCATCTTCAATACCGCAGGATTCCAGAGCCATTGCAACTGCTGATGGTTTCACCGAATCAAAGGCTTTTTCATAATCGATAAAAGCCATGCACAATGGAAGTTCATATTCCCTCGCTCTTTCAATTAGTTCTCTCAGTACGTGGATATGTTCTATTGTGCTGTAGCCACTCCTGAATAAAGCTTGTTCTCTCGGTTGATCCATGTCCAGTGTCACCTTCAAGCGGTGTGAAAGAACTTTAGTGAAGATTTTATAAACCACTGAGAGGAGGCTGATAGGTCTGTAGTTCCTGAGATCCTCAATGTCACTTTTTTATGGTGCAAGATCATTGTAGCGTTGTTCCAATCCTCAGGAATCTTCTCTTCATTAAGGCATCGAGTGAAAATTTGGGCAAGTACTGTTTCGATTTCTCCCCTTGCTTCTTGTATAATGTCTACAGTAATTCCATCTTCTCCTGGAGCTTTTCCCCGCTACATATTCTTGATTGCATGTGCAACTTCTGCTGGGAGGACTGGAAGAACTCTTGTACTGGTACCTTTCATGATGTCTGGAGTACATGTATCATCCCTTTCATATAATTTGGAGTAGAAATCTTTCACTCTTGTCAAAATTTCGCCTCTATTTCTTGTTACAGAACCATCTTCTTTTCTCAGTGCCATAATCTGTTTTCTTCCTTTACTGAGATGTCCCTTTGCTATCTTTAGGCTTTAGTTGTTTTCAATTGCTTTCCTTACGAGTTCACAGTTGAATTTCCTTACGTCTTCAGTGATATTTTTTCGTACTGTCTTGCATAGCTCTATATATTCCACTTTGGAAGTCACATCTTCTTTAGTTGTCCTCATCTCTCTTCTTTTTTGCATCAACATTTTGGTTTTTCCTGATAATTTGTTCACATGCAACTTGTTCTTAGACCCAGCTAATTTTGTTGCTGTTTCCATAAGATATTTGGTTACTTTTCTGTTAACTTCAGAAATATCCACTTCTTCCTATGTTAGGCCTTCTAAAGCAGAGAATCTGTTCTTCAGTTCCAATTTGAAGGTATTATGGTGTTTTTAAGGTTGGTTATGTCAATACATTTTGTTTGTCTTATGAGCTTGCCACGTTCGAGTTTAGTGTTGAGGTGCATCTTACATCTCACCAATCTATGGTCACTACCTGTGTTGAACTTGTTTAGCACACTGCAGTCTTCTATGACGAATTTTTTGTTACACATAATAAAATTAATTTCACTGGTCGTCCCATTTGGATGTCTCCATGTCCATTTCCTGTGTGGCTTTTTCTTGAAAAAGGAGTTCAAGATGAAAAACCCTTCTGCCTCTGCAAACTCTACGAGAGTATTTCCACGCTGGTTTCTGTTGCCGCGACCGAATTTACCTACGGAAGTTTCATTCTGTTGCCGTTGCCCTATTTTTGCATTGAAATCTTCCATAATTATCTTTAAGTGCTGCTTATCTCTATTATTTAGATGACGAATTTCCTCATAAAATTCTTCATATATATATATATATATCATCATCATCATCATCATCATCGTTGTCAACCATTATCAATCCACTGCTGGACGAAGGTCTCCACAACGGTCTGTCTTGTGCCAGTCTCCTCCATGTCACTCCCGCATACTTTCGAATTTCATCCAATCATCTTCCATGTGGTCTTCTTCTGGGTCTTTTCCTGTCCCTTGGAATCCAATCTAAAATTTCGGCTGTCCATCGATGGTCTGTTCTTCTGGCAGTATGTCCAGCCGATTGCCATTTCAGGGATTTAACTCTGATCATGATGTCTTCCATTCATGTCATTTTTCGGATCCACGAGTTCCTCTTCTTATCTCCCATGGTTACACCACGCATGCACCTCTCCATGCTGCTTTGAGTTGTCTGCAGCCTTTGTATGTCTCTTTTAGTTAAGGTCCACGTCTCTGCACCATACGTAAGCACTGGAAGGATGCATTGATCGAACACTTTTCTTTTAAGAGATAATGGCATATTGCTCTTGAAAATTATGCTGTTTCTTCCAAAAGCTCTGCAGGCAAGTTTTGTACGCCGATTAATTTCTTCACCAATGTGACCCTCATTTGATATCTGCTATCCAAGATAAACGTACGTGTCTGTTATCTCCAGCTTTTCTCCATCAATCGATAAATCTTTATTTTGTGTAAAAGCATTGAACATCACTTTTGTCTTCTGAAAGTTCATTTTTAATCCCACTTCTTTACTCTTGTCAGCACGTTCCTGGATCATACTCTGTAGCTCTGATGGGGTAGTTGCAAAAATGACTATGTCATCAGCAAAACGAAGGTGGGCTAGATAATCTCCATTAATCTTTATCCCTTTGTTTTCCCAGTTCAGTGATTGAAAGACATTTTCCAATGTGGCATTAAAGAGCTTCGGAGATATGGTGTCACCTTGTCTCACTCCTTTTCCAATTTTTATAAATGTTGTATTTTCAAACAGCCGAATCTTTGCACTTGCATTTTCATAGATGTTATTAATAATATTAATGTATGCATCTTCAATACCGCAGGATTCCAGAGCCATTGCAACTGCTGATGGTTTCACCGAATCAAACTCTTTTTCATAATCGATAAAAGCCATGCACAATGGAAGTTCATATTCCCTCGCTCTTTCAATTAGTTCTCTCAGTACGTGGATATGTTCTATTGTGCTGTAGCCACTCCTGAATAAAGCTTGTTCTCTCGGTTGAGCCATGTCCAGTGTCACCTTCAAGCGGTGTGAAAGAACTTTAGTGAAGATTTTATAAACCACTGATAGGAGGCTGATAGGTCTGTAGTTCCTGAGATCCTCAATGTCACCTTTTTTATGTAGCAAGATCATTGTAGCGTTGTTCCAATCCTCAGGAATTTTCCCTTCATTAAGGCATCGGGTGAAAATTTGGGCGAATTCTGTTTCGATTTCTCCACTTGCTTCTTGTATGATGTCTACAGTAATTCCATCTTCTCCTGGAGCTTTTCCCCGCTTCATGTTCTTGATTGCATGTGCAACTTCTGCTGGAAGGACTGGAAGAACTCTGGTACTGGTACCTTTCATGATGTCTGGAGTACATGTATCATCCCTTTCATATAATTTGGAGTAGAAATCTTTCACTCTTGTCAAAATTTCGCCTCTATTTCTTGTTACAGAAGCATCTTCTTTTCTCAGTGCCATAATCTGTTTTCCCCCTTACTGAGATGTCCCTTTGCTATCTTTAGGCTTTGGTTGTTTTCAATTGCTTTCCTCACTAGTTCACAGTTGAATTTCCTTACGTCTTCGGTGATACTTTTTCGTACTGTCTTGCATAGATCTATATATTCCACTTTGGAAGTCACATCTTCTTCAGTTGTCCTCATCACTCTTCTTTTTTGCATCAACATTTTGGTTTTTCCTGATAATTTGTTCACATGCAATTTGTTCTTAGACCCAGCTAAATTTGCTGCTGTTTCCATAAGAGCTTTGGTTACTTTTCTGTTAACTTCAGAAATATCCACTTCTTCCGATGTTAGGCCTTCTAAAGCAGAGAATATGTTCTTCAGTTCCAATTTGAAGGTATTATGGTGTTTTTTAAGGTTGGTTATGTCAATACATTTTGTTTGTCTTATGAGCTTGCTACGTTCGAGTTTAGTGTTGAGGTGCATCTTACATCTCACCAATCTATGGTGACTGCCTGTGTTGAACTTGTTTAGCACATTGCAGTCTTTTATGACGAATTTTTTGTTACACATAATAAAATCAATTTCACTTGTCGTCCCATTTGGATGTCTCCATGTCCATTTCCTGTGTGGCTTTTTCTTGAAAAAGGAGTTCAAGATGAAAAACCCTTCTGCCTCTGCAAACTCTACGAGAGTATTTCCACGTTGGTTTCTGTTACTGTGACCGAATTTACCTACTGAAGTTTCATTCTGTTGCCGTTGCCCTATTTTTGCTTTGAAATCTCCCATAATTATCTTCAAGTGCTGCTTACCTTTATTATTTAGATCACGAATTTCCTCATAAAATTCTTCAATTTCTTCTTCAGCATGACTTGTGGTGGGTGCATAAGTTTGAATAATCTGAGCCTGGTATCTTCTCGAGAGTTGGATAACGAGTCGTGCAGCTCTGTCAGAAGAACTTTCAACTTCTACAACTTTATCCTTCAGTTTCTTGTTTATTATAAATCCAACACCACTGGTTCTGCCAGTATCTGTCCCACGATAGTAGAAGAGATGTCCACTTTTCAGTTCAATGAGATCTTCTCCTTTTCTCCTTACCTCACTTAGCCCGACGATGTCCCACTTGATCCTTTGTAGTTCCTCTTCCAATTCAAGAAGCCTTGGATCAGAAGATAGGGAGCGTCCGTTATACGTAGCCAAGGTCAGCATCAGATGGCAGCCTAGTCCTGTCCTCCGGGGATTCTCAGCACCCTCTGCCTTCATGTCTATATGGGTCTATTACAGAACCGAGTCGGGTCCAATTGTGTAACGTGCGGGTCCAAAATTTTTGACTCGTTTCCAACTCCGTCTCAGACCACTGGGCCACGAACGGGGTTGTAATTTAGTAAAAGGGCAATATTTGATAAGCTTTGGTGGTCGTGGATATTTCTTAGACTCAAAGAAGAAGAAATTGGATTTACAAAAAAATTGAAAAAAATATGAAGTAGGATGCAATCGGCATCTGCACCGTTTTGAAATGAGACTCCGCACGGAAGACTAGAAAAAGAATCAAGGTTCACCGTACTCCCAAACGCCAGCTACCAGTACTGCTGTTGGGAACCGAAGGCTCATAGACGTTCCTTACCAGTTATTGTCCTCATTAGATTGGTAGTGATCGATGCGTTATAAATGAGGATTTGCCGTCGTTGTGGCCGAATGATCAGATGCGGAGGTTTCTGGCTAATCACCCGAGATGACCCCAGCCCCGGTTGATGTATGGCGATGCGCTGGTCCCACTTCACCCCCCCCCCTTTCCTTCCCGGATTCAGCGGCTGCAAATTACGGACGGGTGACTGCCTACAGCCTTAGATGCTCACGGTAGTCGCAAATAAAGAAAAAATAAGTAGATAAAGGAAATTTAGTACTGTACTTAATTTTTAATTGTTAAAGCTATAGACATCAAAATCTACATGTACTCGTACATACATATATGTTTTTATTGAATTCTTACTTAAGACAAATTTATGGATTATTTAATCCAATTTTTTTTCAGAAATGGCCAATGCGCTCTCGTCTGTATGCCGGAGTGGAAGAGGAGACATCCAGCTCCACAGCAGTCACTAAAAATAACTGTGCCGTGATACCAGCGATGAGAACGCATAATACTTGATATTTCTATTTCTTTCAGCAGAAAAGTAAACTTGAAATAGAAATCGGCAACCTTCAGACATGGACTTAATTCTCGTTTTTTTAACATTACACTTGGAATCTTTCCAACAAACATCCATGCTAGATTAATGCTAGTACGATGATAAATAATTATGTTAACCCTCCCTTCCCTTTTTTCTAATTTTTTATGACGTGGTACGAGTGTTTCAAGATTCACAATTTTTGAGATGAAATTTTCATGTGCTTTTAGTCTTTTTTTCTCCACATATGATGGCATCACAGCATTTGCTGTTATGGCATTTTAAAACATGTGTTTCCTATTTGCATCCACGCCAGAGATACATTCACCGCTCGATGGTTCAGTGGCCTAGCGCTGGCTTCTGACCATTCGTTTGAAAGGGGTGCCGGTTCGAATTCCGGTGAGGCATTGATCGGGTGCTTGTGTTACAGAACTGGCTCTCTCCCTTACTTGGAATCAGTGACCCTAAAATAGTGACAAGACGACTGCTTATAGCCCCTCGAGTTTTTCACCGTTGTCGTTGCACCTCCAAACAAACAAACAAAAAAACATGTGTACTGACAAAGAAAAAATATGACTACCGTCTCACGTACTCGTAACTTTCGAACAACTGATTAGCAGAACAACTGTCGTCTCCCTATGTGTAACATTACTTCATCCAAGAGTGATGGGGAATTTTTCCAACCTTTGCATACGTGTACTATACTGCTAGGCATGAAAACCATACAAATTTTTCTAGCAGCGTACGTTTTGATTCCCGTACTTATACTCTCAGATTGTGCTTTAACTGGAAATGGAAGAGTTTCCAGTTCAATGTTCATTCCAACGTTTTTCATCACTATGCACAGTAAAACCACCAGCATTGCGCAGTTGCTCAAGTCGTTGTGTGCAGTGTGGGATGCGAACGTTTCTGACGGGTGTTCGAATTCCAGCCCTACCGGCCATCCAGCCTGCGGTTTTTCCGGGGTTTTCCGCAGACTCCCCATGGGTAGACGGGAATGCGTGGTTGGTTCCCTGTGAAGTCGGCTGCGGACGCCCTTTGTCCTTGGACCCCCTCGCTTGGGATGACAGGGTTTGCCAGATGAGTATCGATGAGCTGGTAGTAAAACAATAAAAGACGACTGATATCTGCTGCCCTGTGACAACAGACACCTACGGGACTCTTTCCCATGGTTATTGATGATGATGATGCCGCACAGTAAAACAAATTTGACAAAATCTTTTGGAAACACCCAGTATAAAGGGTAGTATGAACGATTCCCTCATGATTCAGGCCCAAGAAGCTCTTAACTATGCCGTACCCGAAATTTCGAAAACTTTATATGTCATCAACAATTATCCACTACTGGATGAAGATCTCCCCATTCCTCTTCCACAACTTTCTGCCTGGAGTCAGTCCCTTCCATGCGATTCCAGCGAGCTTAAAATTCCATTCACCCATCTCCCACGGGGTCTTCTTTTGTGTCTTTTTCTGTTCCTTGGAATCCAATCTATTATTTCAGTTGTCCAATTGTGGTCAGTTCTTCAAGCAATATATCCAGCTCTTTGTGGCTTGAGGGTCTTTACTTTGATCATGATGCATCCACTCTTGTCATTTTCCTGATCTATGAATAATTTTTCTTATCTTTCTGGGTTACAATAAGCATGCATCTCTCTAAGCTTCTTTCAGTTATCCCTATCCACCACAGTATGTCTCTGATTCACATGTAGGAACTGGAAGGATTTCAAATTTTGCTGTAATGGTACAGGGACTATACATCAAAATATCCGGGGGGGGAATTGGACCTAAACACTGTTCAGTACGTGGAATATGAAACACAGTGCTTCGAACCGGGACACACACTACAGCATAAGAGTGAGGTCAGTCGAAAAGCAATGAGTAAATGACAATGAAATGTATAGTGATTGATAGAGCGGGGCACAGCAAAGTAACACAGCACAAGAAACTGGGGCACACACTACAGAAAATGGCGAGGCGTGTCGGAATAGTGCAAAAAATAGTCAATAAAAATATATACAGTGAGTCACAATCAGCGCTAGTACCCACGCAGGATGTGGAGCTTGAACATAGTGCTGAACTGGAAGGATGCATCGATTAAACACTCTCCTTTTAAGATATAATGATAAATCGCCCTTAAAGATTGCACCATTTCTTCCAAATCTTCTCCAATCAAGTTTTATATGCCTATTAATTCTTTTTTGATGTGACCGTCACTTGATATCTGTTGCCGAAGGTAAATGAACACATCGGTTTCTTTTAAATTAGTATCATCATCAACAGCTAAATCTTCAGTTCGTGCAAAAGCACTGTATATCAATTTTGTTTTCTGTACGGTCATTTTTAAGCCCACTTCTTTACCCATGTCAGCAAGTTCATTGACCATACTTTGCAACTCTGAGGGAATACTTGCAAAAATGACTGGGTCATTAGAAAAACGAAGGTAGGTTAAATAACCTATATTGTTCTTTATCCCCCTTTGGGTGTTGGAGAGTTAACGACCACCATGTGCACCTCAATGGGCTGTAAGCAGTTGGTCGGCACAAACTTGGGAACACTGGTTCCAGGGAAGGAAAAGAGCCAGTGTCGTAAGAAAAACACATCATCGATGTCTCTGGGATTCGAGCCCGGACCCATCTCGGACGAACGAATGGTCAGAAGCCAGCGCTCAGACCACTGGTTCACCTGGGAGGAGGTCTCCTTGCCCTCCCAGTTCAATGATTGAAATGCATGCTGCAATGTGGCATTCAAGAGCATGGGAAATATTATGTTACTTTGCCTCACTTCCTTTCCAATTCTTATACCTGCTGTTTCCTCGAACATTCATACATATATAAATACATGTGTCATGAATATTTCCATATGGCACATACCTTGCGGATACTCACCGTGCTTTACTTTGTAATGTAAAGACAACAGTTCTGGTGTATGACGCAATACTAACGCCCACACCGCACCGTAAACTAAAAGACAAGGGGTATTTTCATGAACAGTTTCGTATGTCACAAAGCCAAGATCACAAACGTACAATTGACAACAATCAAATCAGTGTGGCGACCAAATGGATCTCGATCTGTCAAACTACCATTGTTGCCATGGTGTCACGTACGTCAGGCAAGATTAAGCTGATAGGAGCTATCTTCTTCGCTGCTACTGTTCTATTGGAGGTCTGAGTTCATTTGTCGAAGTATTGTGTTGGAATTATTGCTCTTCAGCCCCTTAAAGTGCACTCTTACTTGCAGGAAACAAGAGCAAACCGGCTACAGACACACAGTGTTTTCACCTTAAACCTTAGTAAACTTAGTGCCTCAGTCACAATCAAGTGTTTTGTCCAAAGAGTGAGTTCCTAAAGGTATGCCTCTGTTGAATGCACATTTCTTCTCAACAGGACACTAGCCAATGACCTTTGTGTTCACGAACAGGTTTCACGCAGTATATGGCAGCATGAAGGTTACAAAAGATCGATAAAAAACACTTATGTCTTCTGTTTCCACTTTCTATCAGCATTTCTGAAAAACTGACCCAAAGCAACGTGGAAAGCTTATGTTCCGAAATAGCCTAGAAAAAATGTTTGTTTCTTAAAACCGATGCGAAATGTTGCATATTTTGTATATAAATACAGAAATTTTGTTTTCTAGAATTATTCCATACGAAATCATTCCATAGTTTAAATATGTAAACTGTGTGCAATAAATGTTATTTAAGATGTTATTGTCAATTTTATCACATGCGAGGCTTTCTTTTGTTGTAGTTGTTTGTTTCGGGATTTATCCACCATTATGAGCTACTCTAAGAGTATAAGTAATCTCACATCCAAATTTAGGGCCCTTATTTTCAGTGAAAGATGCAGCGCCGGAAGAGGAGCACAGCCGCCACCCACTTGCGTCATCCAGAACCCGGGCACAGCTTAGACGGCTAGCTAGATACCTCGGCTACAGGAAGGGAAGTGGGAGAAGGAAACACGTTAGAACTTTTTACCTGGGATCGTGTTAAGAAAAATCGCCTCTTTGTCGGTGACAGGATTTATATCATTTTACGTGGGATCCTGTTAAGAAATAGCCCCTTTTTGCCTCCACATCTCCCTTCTCCGGAGTCTACTATTCTACCGATTGAACTCCACCGACGAAAATTACCGCTACAACTTTACCGTCTTGACACGTGCGTCACCTCTGAGGTAAGTAGGTCACATATATCCCCCCTTGAGAAAAGTCTGGAACGAAATCGTAGGTTTCCCGGTCAGCCGGGAAACCATACTTGAAGAAGCTCGCTGTATAAGGAATTCTTATTAATTCCAGACGATGTGTGGAAGAATCACACAAGTTTCTCTAACCTCATGACCAGGATATTCATATTTAGCACGTCTTTTGTAAAAAAGATCCTGCTTATGTTATCGGTTTGTCCGTCCGTCCGTCCACCTGTGTACACGATATCTCTGCAACTAATAGTCCGCTTTAAAAATTATTTTTGCATTGGAAAGCTTCATATGTGCGAATAATGATCCTTGCTTTCCTTTTTTTTTTTTTTTTTTTTTTTTTGATGCAAAACTTTGCCTTTAGAGGGCGTAAACGCAGATCATATCGAATTCAAAATATATTTTGTTGCATATATTTGCTTCTAAATATCCGATTGAAAAAATTATTTCTTCCATTCGATGTCATTTGTAACGAAGATTATTTTGGGCACAGTTCCTTTCTCAAATAATTCACTGATTTTTTGCTAGGAGGCGTAAAGGTAAATTGCGTTTTTCCCTATATCTCTGCTTCTAAATGTCCGATTTGAAAAATTCTTCTTGCATCGGATATAGTTCAAGATGGAAAATGCATTCCATATAATTTCTAATTTTTGCTAAAGAATGGTTTTGGCCACCAGGGAGCGTAAGTGTTTATTTCTACTTCTGATGTATTTGCAGCAAAATCTGAGCTTCTAAGAGCTCTAAATGTCAGCTTTTCAATCGGAAACATTTTTAGCTCAAGAAGTTAGAATTTATCTTCTTTAACTATAATAAAAACATTCTTTCGTGGACCGACACCGCTCACATCGGTAAACCATTTCGGAATATTTTCTTTTGCAAAGTAATACATGGTTTCTCCGCAAGGGAGGCGTAGATGTACATCTTATTTTTGTCAATATTTCTGCCTCTAAGAGTCCGATTTGAAAAATTCCTTTTTTATTAGATAGAGTTTCCATTACGAAATATTTTGCACATAATTTCAAATTTTTCGAGTAATGCACAGACTTTCCGCTAAAAGGCGTAACGGTAAACTGTGCTCTCCCCGCTATCTTTGCTTCTAAAACTTCGATTTGAAAAATTCTTCCCGTGTCAGATACAGCTCCTGGTGCGAAATGTTTTGCATGCAATTCTTAATTTTTAGTAAAGAGTGGTTTGGCCACCAGGGGCGTAAGGGTTGGTTTCCGCTTCTGATATATTTGCAGCAAAATCTGAGCTTCTAAAATCTCGATTGAAAGAATTCCTTCGTGGGCCGATACCACTCACTTCGGAAAATCTTTGCAGAATACTTTCTTCTTAAAATAATATATAGTTTTTCCACCAGGGGCATAGATTTATTACCATATTTTTATCGATATGTCTGCTTCTAAGAGTCCGATGTGAAAAATTCTTTCATTGTTGGAGAGTTTCAGCTGCAAAATGTTTCTCATATAATTTAATATTTTTCTCAGCGCACAATTTTGCCGCTAGAGGCCGTAAGCTTCCGTTTTTCTACAATATCTGTGAGACTAATAATCCGATTGAAAAATTTTCAGTCAGGTACTACTAACTATGAACTCTCTTTGTGTGTATTGTCTTCTCAAAACAACGCACAGTTTCGGCGCCAGGGGCCGCCAATGTTTAATCTGTTTTTCTCAATATCTCTATTTCTACATGTTTCATTTAAAAATTTCTTCCAACACCGGATGACATTTACCTTGTGGAACACTTTAGGTGAGCATTTGAGGAGTTTTATAGTTCACAGTTCTGTCGCTAGGTGGTGTTTTTGAAATTCTGTTTGCAGCTGTTTTTCCGCTTCTAAAAACCCTAGTGTGAAATTCCTTTTTACTGTATGCCGTTCGCTACAACAGCGATGTGGAACATTATCCTCTTTAAATAAAGCATTAATAAAGCATTTATTCATTCATTCATTCATTCATTCACAGATTTCCTGTTAGTGGACGTAAAGGTCAAAACCTTTTTCTCGCTATCTCTACTTCCGGGAGACGTATTAGAAAAGTTATTTTTCCTTAGCATAGCTTTTCCCCATGAAGAACCTTCTTCAGCTGTTTTCAACTCTTCATTATGCAAAATTTTTCCGCTAGAAGGCGTAGAATTATATCATGCTTCATTCTATATATTTCCTTTTAACTTTTCGATTTGAAGATCATTTTGTTTCCGATACCTTCCTTCTGCTATGAGGAGCTATTTTTGTGCGGCATTTGTTAATCTTTGTAACAAGGTCTTCGTAATATAAGTTGAGCTTCGTAATCTTCGTAACAAGGTTTTCGTAACATAAGTCCGAGCTTCGTGATCTTCGTAACATAAGTCCGAGCTCCTGAGAACAGGATTTAGCCGCTGTTATAAATAAGTAGCTATTTCTATTTTTGAATGTTTTATCGATTGTATAAATCCGGTTGATTTTTTTCTAACAGGTTTGACTTTGAATAGCTTTGATAAATTTAATTCGCGTCAGAAGGGATTCGAAAAACGTGCTCATTACAACCAAAAATTCGGTACCACTTTTCTTGTTTACGTTGGGGCGCCAATGTTATTAAAAGAGCCTTTTTTGCCGGTGGTAGAATTTGAATCTGCTTTCTGCGGAGTCGACTGTTCTACCGACTGAACTACACCGACGAAGCTTATCGCTGCAACTTTGCCTTCTTGACACGTGCGTCACCTCTGAGACAGGTAACGTCACAATCCTAACATGAATTAAAAGCATATAAAAATAACACGTTAATGCACAAAAAATGAAAAACTAAATCAGCGCACAAAAATGCTAAAAGCAAATAAATCCCTACAGGTACATCATTAATGTTCCCCTCTAGCCTCGTTTTTTAATCGTTTACAAAGATTACGTAACAATGACCTGTTCCGTGGATGTCACTTTTGTATTTAAGACTTCCATTCACTGTTCTTAGAATTCAAAACACTAAGGGAAACATCCCTATTTCACGGAAATCGGTTAAAAGTGTGTGTGTGTGGGGGGGGGGGGGTATAAGTTCTTGAGAGCAAAGTCAGTCTTCTCAGTTTTGTGATCAGTCATGCTTGAAATAGTTTGTACCTTCAAATTGTGTTTCTAATAGCGGAAAGAATATAAACAGAGAACAAAATCCGATGACTACTGAAACGCATGTGATGCATTACAATAAAAAGCATTTTTTTTTATTTTTTTTTACTTCACGCGGCAAATTTTTCTCGACATATTTCAGCGACACGCAGTCTTATTACTCGCGAAACTTTTGCACGTAAATATTTATTAATCATATTTGGAGTAACGAGAATTTTCTCATTTTATCCGTAACCTCGCAAAACTGAGCTCCTGAGAACAGGATTCAGTTATAAATTGCGTGCCCGTAGCATGCATGAGTATGTATGTAAAATTAACAAGTTAGGAAAATCATGCAATGCATTGATTATGATACGCTTTCCAACATACCAGAAATAGCGCGCAGACAAACCCTCCTCCCTACCCTAACTATTGATTCGTTCAGTATACCTCCGGAACAACATACTAAAGTTTTGTCGCAACAGAAGCATTTTTACTCAAGTTATGAGGATAATGGTTGTGGAATAAATCTGGCTCCTGTGCCCTGACCTTTCGACCCCATTTCGATAATATTAAACAGAACCGGTTCAGTATACCTCCGGAATAACATGCTAAAGTCTTGTCGCAATAGAAGCATTTTTGGTCAAGTTATGAGGATAATGGCTGTGGAATAAATCTGGCTCTTGTGTCCAGACCTTTCACCCCATTTCCATGATATTCAACACAACCGGTTCAGTATACCTCCGGAACAAGATACTAAAGTCTTGTTTCAATAGAAACATTTTTAGTCAAGTTATGAGAATAATGGCTGTGGAATAAATCTGGCTCCGTGTCCTGACCTTTCACCTCATTTCGATTATATTCAACAGAACCGGTTCAGTATACCTCCGAAACAACATTCTAAAGTTTTGTCGTGATAAAAGCATTTTTACGTAAGTTATGACGCATGAGGGCAATGGAATGGATCCCGCTCGTATGTCCTGACCTATGATTCTATTTCGTCCATTTTCAATAGGGTTCGCTCCCAGATTGTCCTCTACCACATACTAAAATTTCATCGAAATCGAATCATTTTTACTCTAGTTATCGTGCGGACAGACTGACGGACAGACGGACAAAGCTGGAGCATATATGCTTCTTCAACCTATGGTTGGAAAGCGTAAAAAAATTATAGAATTTCATTTACGGCAGGCTGAAAAGGAGGAAACTGAACTTAAGCGTAAAAACATGATAGAATTTCATTCACGGCAGGCTGAAAAGGAGGAAACTGAACTTAAGCGTAAAAACATGATAGAATTTCATTCACGGCAGGCTGAAAAGGAGGAAACTGAACTTAAGCGTAAAAACATGATAGAATTTCATTTACGGCAGGCTGAAAAGGAGGAAACTGAATTTAATAGTTATTCGGATTCATGCATTGTTCAGGAGATTGAGTGGTCAGATGCACGGGCTTTTGGCCGATTGAATTCAGCCCAGATGACGCACGCTCGGTGTGTTTGTCCCATGGAGGTTGGAATTTAAAAAACGCGCAGACTTCTATTCCTCTCCTGTTAGCGACTGTAAACTGTGTTTATCGTATTTCTATGCTTCCGTGGTGAAAGTACTTACTACCCGTTAAAAGTATATGCTTGCGAAAAATGAATATTTAAAATACCAGACAGCTATCAGAAATTACCAACAACTCAGGATTTTTATCTGGAAAACACTAAGAAACATTTATATGGACAACAAAACGTGCAATGAATTACATGGATGCTAAACGTGAAAATGCTGAAGTACTTTCTGAAACAGCAGAAAAAAAAAACATTACGCTGGTAAGCTTGCTTATGATGAAATATCGGTTTCTAAAATTTACAAATTTTCACTCTTTTTCTATGGCATTCACGCGCTTAAGGCTGTCTTTTAATGAGTGTTGGGGTTCATGTTCTGCGATAGATGGCGCAAGAAATCACTCCTTAGACGTGGCTTTTACGTCTTGAGTGACTGTCCCAGAAGTTGGAGTCAGCGAATCACTGCAGACCTCGCCATATTCAGAATGGAAGCGGTCTCTCGTTGGCTCCACAGTGAAAAGACAAAATACGTGCTGTTACGTTTTAACCAATTACGTTATTTCGGGTGGAGCTCAGTAAGTAGGCGGAGTTTATATAGCTCAAGTTCAGGAGTTCTCTGCTAACGTACACATTTTCTTTTCAAAAAATGAAAGTACAGTAGGATTTAAGATGATCTATAGAAGACAAGATTCCAATCTTACTTTTGCCCATATGCATTGAGTTCTATTTGGCTCAATCAGAAAAAATCAGGCAGAAATAAGAGATTTCGTTGCTTCCAGACAGAAACACCGCTATGCTAACTTATTACGCTATCTAACGCCAAATTTAAGTCCTTTCGAGTCAGATAAATTGAATTTAAAAAAAAATTTAACGGTTTTTACGGAATAATAACTGTGGCATATATATTAGCTTTGGGTAGTTTTTATTTGTACTCAAAATTTCAGACACTACCAAGTGATAGTCTTCGAGAAAATGTGTACAAACGAATTTACATTGCAGATATAGGGTAGAAGATGAACCCAAACGCTCGTTCAAAGACAGTCTTAAGAATAGCATAAACGTTCTGGAGGTAGTCAAATGTGCGGAAAGATATTTCAAGAAATCGGCATGAAAAATTCGCGGCCAAATCTGTAAATTTCTGCCTTTATGGTAGTCAGCACTCTGAAGGTAATAAAACGCTATAGGAATATCGCATAGGATCGGCTTCATAAATCTTCACTCAGGGCATATATACTACAATTGTAGCCAACGTTCTGAAGGTAGTCAAATGTGCAGAAGAGTATGTGACGTATTATACACTGACGGAAAAAGAATCCCAACACCACGAAAAAATAGTTGTAGAGGAATGAAATGGCGGCAATACATTTGTATAGGTAACATATTTAATCGATTAAGGTTTCAAGATCACAGCTTAATGTAAGCGCGAGAAGAGCCGTTTTAAATGTGAAATGCTGGTACATTAATAACCGGTGTAACCGCCAGAATGTTGAATGCAAGCACGCAAACGTTCATGCATTGTGTCGTACAGGTGCTGGATGTCAGTATGTGGGATGGAGTTCCATGCCTGTTGCACTTGGTCGGTCAATACAGGGACGGTTAATGCTGGTTGGGGGTGACGCTGGAGTTGTCGTCCAATGATGTCCCATACGTGCTCGATTGGTGAAAGATCTGGTGATCTAGCAGGCCACGGCAACATGTCGACACTCTGTAGAGCATGTTGGGTTACAACAGCGGTATGCAGGCGAGCGTTATCCTGTTGGAAAACATCCACTGGAATGCTGTTCATGAATGACAGCACAACAGGTTGAATCACCAGGCCGACGTACA
The DNA here is from genome assembly GCA_039090855.1 of Macrothele yani. Classification (NCBI taxonomy): domain Eukaryota; kingdom Metazoa; phylum Arthropoda; class Arachnida; order Araneae; family Macrothelidae; genus Macrothele; species Macrothele yani. The sequence goes on along the minus strand of CM077030.1, from coordinate 71,595,366 downwards.
ACTGTGCCGTCAGGGTTCGTGAGATAACCACGAGAGTGCTCCTGCTGTCATAGGAAATTGCTCCCCAGACCATAACTCCAGGTGTAGGTCCAGTGTGTCTCGGCCGCAGAGAGGTTGGTTGCAGGCGCTCACCTGGCCTCCTTCTAACCAACACACGGCCATCACTGGCACCCATGCAGGCAGAACAGGCTTCCATCAGAAAACACAACAGATCTCCACTCCGTCCTCCAATGAGCTCTAGCTTGACACCACTGACATCGCAAACGGCAGTGGTTTGGAGTAAGTGGAATGCACGCTACAGGGCGTCTGGCTCGGAGCTGTCCTTCAAGTAACCGATTTGTAACAGTTCGTTGTGTCACAGTGGTGGCAACTGCAGCTCGAATTGCTGCCGCAGACGCGGTACGATGCGCCACGGCCATACGCCGTACACGGCGGTCTTCCCTCTCAGTAGTGCCACTTGGCCGGCCGGAACCCGGTCTTCTTGAGGCAGTACCTTCCTTGACCACCGCTGCCAACAATCATGCACAGTGGCTACATTCCTGCCAAGTCGTTCTGCAATATTGCGGAACGAAAGTCCACCTTCTCGTAGCCCTATTACACGACCTCGTTCAAACTCCGTGAGCTGTTGATAATGGCTTCTTCGTCTTCTTAAAGGCATTCTTGACTAACATCAACACCCTACGTCGAATCTCAACAATAACTAACGCTCACGAACGTTACAGCGCGTATTTACAGCAAACCTGCTTTGCATGTTCCGAAGGGCACTACTAGCTCCACACGTATGCGCCGAGCGCGAAATTTGCATAGATGTCATCTTACAGATGTACTCTCACCGCCTACCAACTGTCGTTTATCTAACAACCCCTTCTTGGTGTTGGGATTTTTTTCCGTTAGTGCATATTTGGCACAGTTGTTAAGATTGCAAGTAGCAGTGATGAGCAATTGTCGGTGTAGCTTAATTGGGAAAGCATTCAGTTCCGGAGTAGAAGGACGCGAGTTTGAGTTCCGCCAGAAATTGTGTTTCGACATTGGCGCCCGAACGTAAAAATATATCTACTGGCCGTTAGGTTCTTCTAAAAATGTGTGATGTTCCTTCCACATATCGTCTGGGATTAATGGGAATTTCTTCTTCGCTTCGAAAAACGCGTTATACTTCTTCCCCACATCGTTTGGAATTAGTGAGAATTCCTTCTGCGAGAGTTTCGTCTAAAGTATGCGATTTCGTACCCTCGCCTTTTTCAAAGGGGGGATAAATATGATGTACTACAGAGGGGACGCAGATGTCAAGACGGCAAGTAGTAGTGATAAGCACTTGTCGGTGTAGCTTAATTGGGAAAGCATTCGGTTCCGAAGCGGAATGGGTTCGCAGTCGCCATAGGAAAGGTTTGGGTTTCACAACTATCACATTGGATCGGTTTCAATAAGTCCGCGCTTACAGCATCTCATGAAATTTCTACCTCCATGATAGTCAGCTCTCTACATGTAGACTGCAGCGAGGATGGATATCTCACAGGATCGGCATCAAAAATCCACGCTCAGGTGTGATCTGTCAGTTCCTGCCCATATGGTGATGCTCTGAAGGTAGTCAAGCGCGCAGATTGCGTAGGATCTGTTAAACCTCGCTCAGAGTATCTCCTATAATAATAGTACCTAGTAGACAATGCTCTGAAGGTAGTCGGATGTGCGAAAGGCTATCGCATGGGATCGGGTTTAATAAATCCATGTTCGTGGCATCTGTAAATTTGTACCTCCGTGGTATTCAACAGCGGTGAAAGACACTCATAGGATTGACTTCGAAAATCCGTTCTCAGGGCATCTGTTGCAAATTCCTACACTGTAAGAAATAAGTGGTGTGAATTCACGAAAGATTTCTGAGAATAACGTGCAGCAAAGTTGCCGGTAGGTATCCGTGTTTTTCAGAAATTTCCGTATTTAAAGGTGCCCGTTTATTTTAACTTCCGTATTTTCACAGATTCAAATTCCGTTTATTCCAGAAAAGCCGTTTCAGGTTTTTCCGCATTTAAACTGAAATTAAGAAAAATCAAAGGTCATGCACTTTTAAGCCCTTTCACTCAGGATCGAATCCCTGTCGTTTGAGTTGGTTTAACAAAGAACGCGCGCTTTTAACCAACCCTCCACACTCAGGGATTGATCTCAAGAAAAAAAAATTGCCCGACGATGACAAATGTTCTGATTATTAATGCGAGTGATTTAGTCATTTATTTCTGTTGGAGCTTATTATTTTTCTGAATAGGTTTGCAATCATTTTTTTCCTTAGGTGGACTTTTTACAAATTAAGGATTTTTTTTTTTTTTTTTTTTTATTGATACATAGACATCGTATAATCATGTGTACAATAAGTTAAGTACCCGGCCTCTTACAGTAACACAATATATAATTAATAGCTGGTGCACAAAATGGGGGAAAGGAGAAGAAATATTCTGTGTCACAAAAAAATAAAATTCATGCGATATGCTATCCATAATATCCGATCTCGCTACAAAACTTCAAAATCAAATACTTCAATACAATTTTAGAAGATGTGAATCCGTTTATTGGTGTAAATATGACATGAATATTAATTCAGTTAATATCCGAAAACTTGAAAATTTCGTCATCCTGGAGCAGGAATCGAACCCGCGTCTCTGGGATAGCGCTCGAGTATGCTAACCACTACACCACCCAGAACGGCCAAGTTTCAAGTTTCAGATTAATTTGAATATACCCATCACACGATTCCCTAGACAATCATATGTAGAGGATTTTAGGAAGGAAGTGTCTGACCCAGGTCTTAAACAACCCTTAGAAATAGGAGGCTAGGAGATTTGGGGTAGAGTGCCCGATAGGAAAGTGACACGGAAGCGAAGTACAAAGGGGGAGGAAGACGCCCTTATTTGTTACCGGGGGTCCAGTACCCGGAGTCCGACGGCTTAACGTGCCCATCCGACGCGCGATGGATATATAGTGGATCGAGCGTTCGTACCTGCTAGGATCGAACCTGAGGTCCTTTCCGTGGCAGTCACGAACGTTGCCCACTAGGCCACCAGGTGCCCATTTTTTTTCTTTTTTTTTTTTTTTGGAGGTTTAACGACCACCGTGAGCAACTCAATGGGTTATAAGCAGTCGCCCGTCCCTAATTTAGGGTCACTGGTTCCAGGGAGGGAGAGAGCCAGTACCGTAAGACAAACACAACATCCATGCCTGACCGGGATTCGAACCCGGACCCCTTAGGGACGAATGATCAGAGGCCAGCGCCTTAGACCACTGCGCCACCGGGGCGGTCGGCCCATTTTTCCCTAGACGAAGCAACCGGCATTGATACATAGCGAATCTGGAGGTTAAGAATTCATTCCCGTGATTGCCCGGAGGCGCAGAATATCAATGAATTAAATACGAAAAAAAAATGTAAAATGTTCTTTGTACAATACAAATCACCATCGTACAGTACAAATTTGGAAGATGTGAATCCGTTTAAATCCTGAAATGGGTGTTGCTATAAATCAATCGGCCGGCCCGGTGGTGCAGTGGTCTAAGCGATGGCTTCTGATCATTCGTCCGAAAGGGGTCCGGGTTCGAATCCCGTGAGGCATAGATGTTGTGTTTGTCTTACGGCACTGGCTTTCTCCCTTTCCTGGAACCAGTGACCCTTTATTAGGGACGGGCGACTGAGTCGAGTTGCTCATGGTGGTCGTTAAACCTTCAATAAAAAAAAAATTGATTTTCTGGGTGATGTAGTGGTTAGCATACTCTGGCGCTATCCGGGAGACGCAGGTTCGATTCCCGCCAGGACGACGACATTTTCAAGTTTTCTGATATTATCTGACTTAACATCCATGTCATATTTACACCAATAAACGGATTCACATCTTCCAAATTTGTTTTGTACAATTATGTAATCCCGTATTTCATTCATCAAATACTTCGACAGACTATTGAAATTTAACAGTTAATCAAACTTCCAAGTATTCCCGTTAATTTCTTCTATTACCGCAAGTTTTTCGTCACACAGTATGAATACGGAAAAAGTGAGAACGGAGTTTTCCGTTAATATAAGAAAGGAATTGCGGAAAGGTTTCTGAAAATTCAGAATTTTCGGTTAAGGTGGTTCCACCTAAAATCTCTGCCTTATTTATGTTTCCAATGGTGAAACTACTTTACATATTTTCTTCGCAATTAATCTATTCTCAAAGATGAAAATTTGCACATCGATGAAACTAACTTTAAGTTATAGCATGGGATACTTAACACTTGCTAAAATACAAACATAATTAAGCAATCCAACATTTGTTTGTCTACTGACATCATCAATGTACAGGTCGCGCCATCTATTAACAGCTCTGAACATTACTCAAAGAAAAATGATTGATTTTTTATGTAATTATGGTTGTGTTTTAGCAAGTGTTAAGTATCCCATGCTATAACTTAAAGTTAGTTTTATCGATGTATACATTTTCATTCTTGGGAATGCATTAATTGCGAAGAAAATATGTAAAGAAGTTTTACCATTGGAAACATAAGGCAGAGATTTTAGGTGGAACCACCTTAACACATCTTTAAAACAGTAATTTACCGTCAGTATAAGAAAGGTATTGTGGGAAAGTTTCTAAAAATTTAGAATTTTCCCGTGGTACGAAAAATCCGTGAAATTCAGGTTTTTTTCCCGTCATTTCAGGGAAAAGGTTGTATCAGAAATATATTCGTTTATTCACGAAAGGAATGACGGAAAGTAGCTCATGAATTTCAGAAATTTTTTTACAGTGTACCTCCAATGTTTGTACTATGGCGGTGGCTGTGTCCTTTTAGTGGAACCAGAGTCCCCAAATTAGGGGCGGGTGCCTCCTTACATGCTTCAATGCCCACCCCGGAAAAAAATTAAGTATCTTTCAGCTTTTTCGAAAGACAATATAACAGACGAAAATCTGAAGATGCGTGCTAGCTTACCGTTGCAGGACAATACGGTATTCCAGCTTTCTAACGACTAACGAGTTCGTCTAGTGGGTGACAGTTAATGACGTCATTTGTGAATAGAGTTGATGACGTCATGTCCAAGCAAATCTGTACATATAAAACTGAAATCCCTCACTGACTCATCTCCGAAACTCAGAAACTAATGAACTCAGAACTTTCATATTTGGCAGGAATCTTCCTATTACAACATAGAGGCTTACTAAGAAAGGATTTTTTCCTGCGATAACTTTAAGTGGGTCGAAATGGGTTTTTTAAATAACCCAGCTTTGATAACGCTAGGACGTTTTGCAATGATCGGGCCATTGTTTCCCAGCAACTGAAGTCCCGCCCTAAGTTTTGAATGACTTTAGTTGACCTGCTCAGTATACAGTATGTTTTGTTCTAAATTTATTTGTTCCGCATTTATTTAACAAAATACCTTAAAAATCACGTAAAAAGCGCTATATCATAATATGCTTTGCATTTAAACATTTATATTATCGTTTGACATATCTAATGTCAAGGTTTTTTCAGTCAAAATCAAATTACCAACATTCGTTTTCACCGAAGCAACGGTGACGTCATATAAGTGGGTTTTTTGAGTCAAAATCAAATTTCCTATATTCGTTTTCACCGAGGCAACGGTGGCGCCATATAAGAAGTAAGGTGACTGCAATAAATATAAATATGCGGGTAGATTTTTATAGTAATTGAAATTTGAAAAAAAGAAAAAAGTTTTCTTCCTGATACATTAGCGATGGCAACACAATTTTGCTCAGGCTTCCAAAAACATCTGACTTGCCAGATTTTAAATGTACAGTTTCGAACGAAATAGTTTAAGAAATCACGTTCGAAGAACGGGTATTTAGCTAGTGACCTTATATAATTATACAGGGTGTTCGTAAACTGTTTTGACAAAAGAAGAAGGGTGATAGTACCCATCAAGACGAACAATATTTACAATGGAACTTAGGGTCGCATTCCACTCTGAGTGTCAAAAAAGAGTAAAGTTAGATGTCCAAGTTGAACTTTCAACAGTGCAAAGAAAGAGAATTAACGACATCATAAGTTGCATAATCCCATTTATGGAGATCAGGGACAGACTCAAAGTAGATGCTCAAAGTGGCGGCCACGGGTGCCGTTGCACAATTCACACCGGCGAATGAAAGACTGGCGCACCCTCTCGAAGACTCCTGGTGTCGTGTTTATCCTGTCCGCTGCAACAACGATTATCGCGACGAGATCTTCCACGGAGTCCACAGGCGTCTCGTACACCAATGATTACATGTGCTCTCAGAAGAAGTCCAGTGGGTTTAAGTCCGGTGAGCGTGGGGGCCATGCCACAGGTCCGCCACGTCCAATCCATCGTGCTGAATATGTGGCATTCAGGAGTGTCTACTGCACCTTGATAAGCCAATCAGCTGCAACTGTCGATGCTACGTCTTTTCTATGGCAATTTGCATACGGTAAATGCTTCCTTTATGGGTAAATGCTTGACGGTGATGTTCTGGCGATGTGCTACTTCTCCGGCACAAAAGAAATGACGTCTGAGGGGACGACTTGTGCTTGTTGGACGTATTTCGAAGTTACTCTTTTCTGACACTCAGAGTGGAATGCGGCCCTAGGTTCCATTGTAAATATTGTTCGTCTTGATGGATACTATCACCCCTCTTCTTTTGTCAAAACAGTTTACGAACACCCTGTATATGACAATCAGTCTTGATCTCTTCTGTTTTTCTACTGACACGAGACTTCCGTTGCTTAACTAAGTCGTCCGAGAACATCGCGATGCTGCTATTCAGAAAAAAATCCAAGATTCAAAAAACTTTGAGGTCACAAATTAGACAACAAAATCAAATTACGTAACTACGCTTAAAGAAGCGAAATGCACAGTTCAAATTTTATTGCTCAAATTCCTTATTCACGGTTAGAAATTTTACAAGGACCAGAGTTCCATATACAGTTTTAATGCTTCGCAAAGCTATTGAAATGAGAAATATTTGGTCTGCGCAAGTTCCAATTTTATGAGCAGGTAAACAGATATTACATCAAATTCTAGGTTTTCAAATCTGGTGATCTGAAACAAAGAATAAAATTTTATTTCACATAAAATCATACTTTTTTTCCACTGAACCAGTACAGTATTTCATGATTTCGGAAAAACACACATACTAGAATTTTTTACAAAACAAATATGCAGGTAAAATTCACCTTAAAATGCTTTATTATTTTGCGTCTGCTTCAGATTTCCGCAAACACTTTTAAAATGTCTTTCGTCGAAATAATAAGGAAGTATGAAATGCACAGCTGTTCCATAAAGATATAACAACTTTCAACGGGCATAATTAAGCGTTAAACTTTTTCCTATATCTTTCAGGAGCACTTTTCACTATTACTAATACTGTAATATATCAAAGTAAAATTTATCTTGAAGAGAAATATTTTTCTAAATTTATAAAAAGCTGTTTTGAAACTTAAGAGTTTAGCAGAATTAGCTTCTAATTAAATTAAGCAAGAATGTTTGTTTTCTCAAGTAATGCCAAGACTCGGCGTGACTTAAGAATTCAAGTCATACCGAGCTCGAAACTACTATATGCCTTTGTGAAAACGCGGCTTAAAAGAATTTTATAAATAAGTTATCCTTAACTGCTGTAAAAATGTTTAAAATAATTTTCATTTATTAAATTCAAGCTGAAGAGTGCTATTTACCAATCATGTTCATACATGCACGTTATGCATTTTTTTTTTTTTTTTGGTCGTGGGCCTATAACCCTCTGGCTAGTCCGATGGACATTAATAACTCCACAAATCTGTCGTTTGAAATATTTGACATGTCATTCATCCATGGTATGCAAGATTTCTGGTCCCACCTTAAAATTGTAAGACGTATCGCAGTCATTCATCCATGGTATGCTAGATTTCTGGTCCCACCTTAAAATTGTAAGACGTATCTCAGAACACATTCAACGGAAACAACTGCCTTTCAAGCTTTTTCTTGCAGATCTTAAGCTGCGAATTCAGTGTTTTTTAAATGCATTTTATAAATGAAAATCACCTGTTTGAACCTTCGCAGTGCAAAATGCTTTGCATTCAGACATACACAATTTCCTTCAAACTCGTGCGTGTCAAAACTGGCCGCTGCGTAAATATATAGTTAAATTTCATCCAGTTTTGAGGAATGTAACACGACTGCTCATGTGCAGTAATGTAGTTTATCATAGCAGAAAATAAACAGCAATCAATGATTCTCTGAGGGATCAATCCCTGAAACAAGAAGAAAAACGTTTTACTATTTTTCGTAAAAATTCAATTTACACAACAAGCACTTGGGAAAATGTACAGTATCATTCATGTCGTTCTATCCTAAAGAAGTTTGTGAACTGAAATAATATTTTAGTATTAGATTTTGCAAGAAATTAAATTTGATAGAGAGCAGGAAGAGTGCAAAGTGAATGTTCTCTATTGTAGAAAACTTGTGCAATACAGAATAGCAAAATATCAAAAGTACAATAGCAATACCAGCTACATATCATTTCACCGCCTATAGAGTTTAAGCTTTGTTAAGTTGTATTTTTAAATGGCTCACTGATTTGCGAATTAATTAGCTAATATTCTTGCATAGTTTAGTAGCACATAAATCGCACTTTAGAAGCATGTAGCCAAATGGCCAAGAATAATCAGCTTTTCACTTATGTAATTCCAACATTTTATTCGGTAAGCATTGTACTTCAGGGCATCAATATAGTAAACTGCCAGAACATAATCTTGCTGGCTTCAACAGATGTATCAATCTTATGACAATGGCACTTATATCTCAACTGGTTTTGTATCAGCGTTAAGCAATCTACTCGTAATCTCTGCAATTACACTAACTCCACCTTTACACATTCAATCAAGTAATTTTATTTTGCTTTGACCCTGGCGTAATTCAGCGTTTAACTTTTTCCCATATTTTCAGGAGCGTTATCAAATTATGAAAGCTATTCATGGAAGTAAAGTGCCGTTCAGTAAGAAAAGGTTGTAGGGTAAAAATTTTTGTCAGTGATGGATTTCGAAATCACGTCTTTCTACTACGGAGGCGGTTCTTCTCCTAAATGAACTACGCCGGTAAGGCTTATTTGTTTGCAACTCATACGTTATGCAGTAGAAAGTCTTTACGTCATGTTACGTAGCAGGTGATGAACCGACAAAATAGCCCAGACTGAAACAGCCCTCGTCAAAACAAAATTGTATATATGTATAATATGTGTGGGGGCATATATAGAATTGTTTCCGGGGGGCAGACGAAAAATGGAAGTTTTTGAAATCTACAGAACTAAATTACAGTTAATGAGAAATAGAAGAAAAAATTAAAGCACTTTTTTCTGATGTAACATGGCTAATTTTTGTTAAGGCATTTTTTTAATTGTCGCATTTTAACCAAAAATTTTTAAAAATGAGACTTTTGGGGAGCGCCAAGGCCCCACTGGCTCCCCCTAAATACGCCCCTTGTGTGGATGCATTTACTAAATTGCCAAAGAAATAAAAAATGAAAGAATTTAAACAATGTTTGGCAAAAAATGAAAGGATTTAAACAACTTTTAGTGAAACAAAATAATTTTAATCAAATTAAATCGTCACGTTGAGAGAGTTTCTACGTAGACAGACCAAAATCTTGATAGTATGACAATTCTGCACAGTTTTAAACGATTTTAGTGAAAAGTAATGGTTTCAAACAAGTGGAGTTATATTATGAAGTTATGAGAAGTACCGCGCAGATCCTCCAAAACATTGATGCCATGATAACTCTGCACAAGTGTTTCAAGAGGCCGATTTAATTGCACGTACTTTTGCTTCGATGCTCTCTGTTGCCTAAACACTGCTTTAAAACAAGCTAAACCAGTTTTGACTCGATTCAGCTCTTTCAGAAATTGATGTACAAGTTTGTGCACTGACTAGTGATGGCAGTCTATGGCCTGTTGAAAAGAGAGGTGCCATCCTTCAACCGGGTTATTAGTGCGAGGAAGGTTATTGAGAACTCGACTGCAAACGCTCCATATGGAAATTATAATATAATTCGCAAAGGGAATGGATTACAACTTAATTGTATTTCATGGCGTCCGTATTGTGTCTGGAGGATATATTCTAACTGCAATTCCGAACATTTCTTCCAGACACAGCATGGACGCTATGAAATACAATTAAGTTGTAATCCGTTTTGTTTACGAGTTATGTTATTATTAATCAAGAGACAAAGTGGCGTAGCCATGCAGGTCCGTGGCAAGCTCCTTTGACCGGGGTTCACTTTGTCTGTTGGCTGTGATGTCGGGGCTCTTTCGTCCGGGAACCGTAGTACGTAGCATCATCCCTTCTTGAGGAAGGTGGCAGCACGAAATCGCATGTTTTCAAGTTTGTCGACAACCATGCTTGAAGGACGATACATATGAAATCGTTTACCGATGGAGAACGAGAATAAATATCGTTCTCCTCCGGTGAACGATTTCCACATGGAATGACTGTCGTGAATTGGTTCAGAGTACGATCCGTTTGTTTCGTTAGTTTAGGCCCATTTCACACACGCGGAGTTTTCTGCCGAAGCAACATAACAGTCCCGCAGTGCAGTTTTGGCTAGTTTTCACACAAGCTATTTCATTGCTAGAACGGAAGAAAAAATTCCTGAAGGATAAGCGGGAACTATCGGAAGTTCTTTGCGCAACAGCACTTTGTTCCCCACCCCCTCTCACAGGAGGGATTGTTTTATTGCAGTAGCGGACGATCGGCTGGCCGCCTGTGTGCACATCTTGCTTTACACCTACGTTCTCTAAATGTGGACGGTATTTTCGCAGTCCGGTTTGTAGCGAACTCCGCGGAAGCTCAGTGGCTACTGCGTCGGAATTTCTACCGCTTCCGCGCGTCTGAAAGTCTCGGTATAACTCTATAGTCCTCTTTAAAACAAGTGGTAAGACAGCCGAAAGATTTATTGCTTCGGTGGAAACAATCCGCTCGTGTGAAACGGGCCTTACCCCGTTGATCAACGATTTCCGCATGGAATGAGTGTCTCGAATTGGTTCAAAGTCGAATCAGTTTGTTTCGCTCATTAACTCCTCCGGTGAACGATTTCCACATTGAACGACTGTCATGAATCGGTTCAAAGTACGATCCATTTGTTTCGTTCGTTGACTCTTCCGGTGAACGATTTACACATTGAACGACTGTCGTGAATCGGTTCATAGTACGATCCATTTGTTTCGTTCGTTGACTCTTCCGGTGAACGATTTACACATTGAACGACTGTCGTGAATCGGTTCAAAGTACGATCCATTTGTTTCGTTCTTTGACTCTTCCGGTGAACGATTTACACATTGAACGACAGCCGTGAATTGGTTCAAAGTACGATCCATTTGTTTCGTTTGTTGACTCTTCCAGTGAACGATTTACACATTGAACGACTGTCGTGAATCGGTTCAAAGTACGATCCATTTGTTTCGTTCTTTGACTCTTCCAGTGAACGATTTACACATTGAACGACTGTCGTGAATCGGTTCAAAGTACGATCCATTTGTTTCGTTCTTTGACTCTTCCGGTGAACGATTTGCACATTGAACGACTGTCGTGAATCGGTTCATAGTACGATCCATTTGTTTCGTTCGTTGACTCTTCCGGTGAACAATTTACACATTGAACGACTATCGTGAATCGGTTCAAAGTACGATCCATTTGTTTCGTTTGTTGACTCTTCCGGTGAACGATTTTCGAAGAGAATGGTTGTCGCGAATCCGTTTATGGTCGGATTCGTTTCTGTCGTTCGTGAACTCTTCTAGTTTAGTGAATTATTTTCAGTTTAAATTTATTTTTAAATCTTACGAAAAAATGTTCTCCTTACTTTTCAGATAAGTTGGTTTCAATACGTTCATGAAATGCATTGCATTTTGTAAACGTCGGAATAAGATTACATTCTTTAATTGGAACAGTAATTCAGACCCATTAATTGAGGAAATTAGCCCTTTTGCAAAACGAATTCTTGTCATTAAAAAATTATTCGTAGATCACTTAGTTTGCTGATTTGTTCTCAAGCGAATCGTTAGCAAACGACATGATCTCAACCCCAAGCTATCTCAGGTTATATGTGTATCTTGTGCAAATACTCCAAAAACTGAAACAAATCAGAATTCCGAGAAATTTTCTGGCCCACTTGTACTACCTCTTTCAATACTGCAAGTGCGGTCGATCAACATTCTGTTGTCTATCAACAGATGGATATTTTGTGTTTCCAGAAAGACATACTACTACTTGCAATATCACAAGTGGTGTTGACCTTCGACATTTTTCAGTCATAACTATGTACAGCTTAAGTTTTGTGTCTCCAGAAAACCATCATTGCAATAGCACAGTTGGAGCGGACCATTCACATTTTCCAATCTAACTATGTACAGATATGGATTATGTGCATTCAGAAAGACATACTACCACTAGCAATTTCAGAAATACTGCTGGCCATCAACATTTTCCAGACCATCTACAGATGGAGATTTTGTGTACCCAGAAAGACACACTAGCTCCTGCAATATCACAGTTTTTACTAAGCGCCAACTTTTTCCAGCCTAATCACCTGCATATTTAGATTTTGACCCTCGAGGAAGATATGCGAAGAGTTAACCAACCATACATTCATGAATGTGCTGCACAACATTTAAGACCAAAGTATGATATCACATTAAAACAATCAAAATTATTTCAAATAGCCAAGTATTATTTCAAATCATGTAAATACAACTTTCAAAATATGTAAATAATTTCAAATCATCTAGGTACAACTTTTTCAAAATTTCAAAAGCGCTTCAAACTAATCACTCTTACATGGCTCTAGGGCCCTTGATTTTCCCTCTGGCTTCAATTAAACAACTAAATTTTTTTGTAAAAGCCAGAACGAAAACGATATTATCCACACACAGTGGGGGTGTCACCTGCAGTGCTTACTGTTACCTACTATAATAAGAACTGATTAAAATTATAGGTGCCCTGCCCTGTTCGCTGTTTCATAGCTCATTCGTACATAAGTTTATGTGTTATATCTATCCATCTGTCTGTCTGTAGCACATTAATTTATGTACGTATGAACGTATGAGCTGAATATACATATATATATATACCCTGAAGTGCCAAAAGTCATGGGACACGTATCTAGTATTGTGTATGACCTCCTCTAGCCCGGCGAAGTGCATCAACTCGATGTGGCATCGATTCAACAAGTGGCAGGAGGACTTCTGGAGAGTTGTTGAGCCAGGCAGTCTGAATAGTCGCCCACAGTTTCCTTGTATTATTTGAAGGTTCAAGATATTGGGTGCGAATGGACCTTTCCACTGCATCCCATAAGTGCTCTATTGGGTTCATGTCGGGCAAACGTGGTGGCCACACCATCCGTCGGAACTCTCCATGCTTCTCGAACCAAGTTTGGACAACTTAGGCCCGATGACAGGGTGCATTGTCCACTTGGAAAATTCCATCATTGTTGGGGTACATGAAATCCATGAAGAGCTGCATATGGTCACCGAGCAGAGCAACGAAACGAGTACCGGTAAATGACGTGTTTACCAGGACAAGAGAACCCAAACCCTTCCAGGTAAAGACACTCCACACATAAATGAACCACGACCAGCTTGCACAGTGCCTTGTTGACAGTTTGGGTCCGTGGCCTCACGGGGTCTGAATCCTACCATCAGCTCGTAACAGCTAGTAGCGTGACTCATCGGGCCATGCCACATGTTGCCAATCTTCCAAGGTCCAATTACCGTGTTTACGAGCCCAGGTGAGGCGCCGTGTCCGATGTCGTGGTGTTAACAAAGGCACGCTGGTGAGTCTTCTGCTCCCATACCCCATGGACGCTAAATTACCTGCATTGACCTGATGGATATGTCTCTGGTACCTCCTGCATTGGACGTGGCCGTTATTTGGGCCAGTGTTGTTTTTCTGTTAGCATGGACAATCCTAGTCAGACGCCGCTGGTCACGTTCATTCAGCACCTATGGTCGGCCACTGCGTTGTCCACGGTGGGTGGCAATGCCTTCCATGAGGTATTCTCGGTACACACGTGACACCGTAGATCGAGGAATGTTGAATGTTCGCTCAACTTTGGAAATTGAATGTCCCATCCGTCTGGCTCCCACTACCACGCCTTGTTCAAATTCCGACAATCACGTCGGCTTGCTGTAATCCTACTGGCTTTTGTTCGGCCTGACTCTCGAGATTACAACTTGCAACTGATAAAAATCGTGGCGTGCGTCGGAGCTTTTATACGACGGCGTTGCCAATTCAAAATTTGACTTTTGGCAAAATAAGCTCAAAATTTGACTTTTTTTCTTAATATTAGTGTTCAGTGTGTATATATCCAGAGATTCATGCAAGCGCAAGATAATGAAATACTAGGTAAACAATAATTATGGTGGACAGACTACTACAAAAATGTGTATTATAAATAAGAAAAACGAAGACTGCAATTCAAAAACTTATAATTTTAATAGAAGTTGATTAATATCTAGAAGCACGCGTTTTATTTTCTGGAAAAGCTAAATAAATCCATGAAGTATTATTAGCTTTGTAATATTAGCAATGTTGCTACCTATAGTGAGTTTCTAAGATAACCAGAACACAGTTCTTAATCACAAAAGAATGAAAACCTTTCTCTTAGGGATATATCTAATTGAAAATATAACAGCATTGTGCCCTCATCTGAATTCAATATTCATATCCTTTCAATGTCCTACGAAGGTGCAGCAAAGAAAATAAGAATCCACAGTTCACTGTATATAGCAAAAGTGGTCTGAAATATTGAGAAGAACTATAATTCGGTTTCAGCATTCCAGTTCATTCTACATTTGAAAGGTTTTTACTGTTTAAAAACCTTGAGAAAGGAATAATTCGTCGGAAATACTGTTTCAGATTACTGTGACCAAGATCCGTAACAATAATTTAACCTTGGTAGAATATAGCCTAAAAGCTCTGGAAGAACTGGTTAAGCGAAATTGATTCCAAATCTGTTTCCACATAACTTTCGAAATTTGTATACAGAGACACCAGAATTCAATCAGGAAAACAATGAAATTCAAAGTTTTCGAACAACAAAATACAGTGTGATGTGCCTGCCCCGCAGGACGCATATGAGATAAAAGCAGATAGCAGTGAGAGCACATGCCTGTGTAGTATAGTAGATAGCACTCGGAACTCCGGAGCCGAGAGATGTGGTTTCCAATCCCTTCACTGGCATAAAAATGATGGAGAAATTTACGTCGTCGTATTGGCGCCCGAACTTCAAGGACGATTTGGCTGATAGGTTTCTCGCAATGGTGTTATGTGCTTTCCACACCACGAGACAGCAAAAATGAGAATCTCTTCTTCAGTGGTTCGAAAAAATAAATGAGTGTGATGTCAAGTTCCACACACCAAAAAGTGTCTGGGATTTCTCAAATGCACCTTATTCATTGGATAACTGCCTACAGCGACACATGGTCCCGGCTGCACGTGGTCCCTTCCACGGCCCCTTTTCGGGGGGGGGAGAGATGCCTGCCCCGCAGGCCGCACATGAGATAAAGGCAGTGAGAGCACATGCCAGTGTAGTATAATGGATAGCACTTGGAGCTCCGGAGCCGAGATTTAGGGGTTCGAATCTCACCCCTGGCATAAAAATGATGGAGAAATTTACTTTGTCATATAACAGGATGTTTATAAAAACAGGATAATAACGGTGTTTAATTTCCTATGCATTTCATCCGGCGATTTTTCTGACGTAGAAACGTTTTGTAGGAAAAGAGATAGTTCTGGAGCTTTCCTCATAAGGCAATTTTTTTTACACTTGGGTTACTAATTTAAAGTCGTCAGTATGGTGACGAAGAATATCAGAGAGTTCAAAGAAGAGAAAAAATAAAATTTGAGTGAAATTTTCCCATGCGATAAATTTTTTGCCACGTGTACAGGAGTACATTCTTTGCTGAGAAGCGCACAAACGAAACTCTCCAACGAAATAGACAACAGAAGACACCATTTAAACCCATCCGAAATATATTTTCCTGAGACTTATCTTTCTGATATAACAGTTACAAAGGACACACTAAGAAATACATATACCAACTAAACGGATACTCTCAGAACCAGCAAAGAAGCAGCAAAATTGGGCTAGCCCTTCCTTCACACGCCAGGAATATACACTATATTGACAAAAGTCACCGGACACCCATTCAAAAGCAAATGAACGGATCCTCTGCGTTGTTAATATACATGGTACAGCTGCAAACGGTTAAAAAATAAGCCTGCAGCTGACCGCGATCATATCGCACTGCCAGGTTGAGTGAAAATGTCGCAGCGAGAGAAAACTAACTTTAAGAAAGGAAAGATTGTTGGGTGTCATATTAGTGGGTTGTCCATAAGAGAAACCGAGAGGACTTTAAACATATCCAATTCAACTGTTTTGGATATTCTGAATAAATGGAAGACACATGGCGTGCCTGAAGCAGCAAAACGTACCGGCAGACCAAAGAAAATCAGTGATAGATGGCGTCGAAGCCTCAGGAGAGTCGTTACCGCTAATCGACGGAGTACTCCACAAGACCTCATTTAACAGGTGAGTAAAAATGCTGGAACTTCGGTATGTACACGTACCATTCGCAGAGAACTTCATTCCATGGGTTACCGTGGTCGTGCGGCTGCTCATAAGCCTTTCATCTCTATTCGGAATGCTAATCGTCATTTAACATGGTGTAAAGAGCATTTATCTTGGACCGTAGATCAATTGAAACGGGTCCTATGGACTGATGAATCCAGATACAAGATCCATCAATCTGATGGCCGTGTGTGAGTATGGCGGCAGCCGGGAGAACGCTATTTACCACAGTGTACTGTTCCTACGGTCAAGTTTGGAGCTGAGCTGGCAGTGTACTCGTGTGCGGATTTTTCGTGGTATGGTACCGGCCCATTGGTTATAGTGAACAAACCTGTTAACCAGCACCTCAATATTCTAGACAATTATGCCCTACCAATTCTGTGGCAATAGTATGGAACCGAGCCTTGTTGGTACCAGCAGGATAATTCACCAAGCCATAAAGCAAGAACTGTTACGGCGTGGTTTGACGGTAATTCCGTATCGAGTGTGGACTGGTCTACACATAGCCCTGATATTAATCTCATAGAGCACCTATGGGGTGAATTAGAGTGCCGCGTAAGAAGTTTGGAACCAAAGCCTACTACTAAGCAAGAGTTAGCGGCAGCATTATGCACTGACTGGAAGCGCATGCCTATCGCTGTGCTCCAAAACCTTGTCGAAAGCATGTCTCGAAGGGTCAGTGCATGTATTAAGCCCAAAGGTAGACCGACACCGTACTAATGTATGTCAATAAATGCTATGTTGTGTTTCTCTTTTAGTTGTTTGGTGACTTTTGTCAATATAGTGCATTTTCTCTTGAAGTTCATAGAGCACAAATAACTTTTTCCTGAAAAACATCAAACAGAAGAAATTTTCTCACAAAGTACATTCAATAGAATCTACGCAGTTATAATTTCTTCTGAAGAGCACACTCCTGCCCTATAATCCATCCAAGAAATGTTTACAGTCAAAAGTATCTTCAACATTCAAAACCTATAACTGTAATTTAATTTCGAAGCAGAAGTATGTATATAACCAAACATAAAACAAAGACGTAAACTCTCATTACTTTGATAAAAGATAATGAAAAATAATAATAATAATAATAATAATAATAGTTTTCTGGACAAGAACAGGCATTGCAAACAAATGCTATGAAGGCTAAAATTCAGAAAGTCAGTGATAATCCAAAGTACCGACTTTGTTAAGAAAAAGATGAAATCGTGTTTCATCTTATATGTGAATGTAGCAAAATTGCACAGACAGATTACAAAGCTAGACATGACAGGGTTGAAAAATTCATTCACTGGTCATCATGCAGAAAGTACAATCTGCCAGCATCGAAAAACTTATGGGAGCATCAGGCTGAGAAAGTCGTAGAAAATAATCAAGACCAGATCTTGTGGGATTTTCGAATTCAAACCGATCGGCACGTAGAACATAATACACCAAACATAACAGTCATAGACAAGGACGCCGCTCCGGAGGCACAGTGGTCTAAGCGATGGCTTCTGATCATTCGTCCGAAAGGGGTCTGGGTTCGAATCCCGGTGAGGCATTGATGTTGTGTTTGTCTTTCTTACGGCACTGGCTCTCTCCCTTCCCTGGAACCAGTGACCCTAAATTAGGGACGGGCGACTGCGTCTTACAGACCATTGAGATGCTCACGGTGGTTGTTAAACTTCCAATAAAGAAAAATAGACAAGGGCGCCCCCCCCCGTTGGCATAGCCAAATTTTTGATAAATTTAAAACACTAAAATAGACGAAACCTTTTTTTAAAGCATTTTTAAAAATAATAAGATATTAATAATTGATTGTATCAATTATTTTTGTTGTATTTTAGTATTTTGTACACTTACTAAAATGTTTGACAGCCTTGAAACAGGTAAGGATTTTTTAGCCCCCCTCCCCCCTAAAAGTACTCATATGCGCGCCACTGGTCATAGAAAATCGGAAAGTCTGGATAATCGATATAGCGATTCCTGGAGATGCCAGAGTCAATGAAAAAGAACTGCAAAAAAAAAAATGACTAAACATAGAGACCTGGCCATAGAAGTTACCCGATTATGGACTAAACACACAACGGTAGTCCCCATTGTCATCGGGGCACTTGGAACAATGTCAAAAAAATTTATGAATCCTTTTGAAAAATTGCAGTTTTATGATATACCACCTAGCTTTAATGATAAAGACTGCAGAAGGCAGCTTTACTTAGGACATCATATATTTTACGCCGATACCTAAGTCTCCAGTGGAAATTCGAATCAGCTCAACAACACCAGTTAATCATATTTTGTTGTTTCTGTTTGATTGTCATAGGCTGTACTTCGTATACTTCGAATAAAGAAGATAATAATAATAATGATTATTATTATTATTATTATTATGTATATATATGTATATCCACGTTGACATGTTAGAATACTGCAATTCGTAGTTTAACAGCTATCTCTAAAACATACCAGTTTAAACAATGTCTCGACTAATGAAACTTGAAGCTGCATGCATCTTCCCTAAACCCGGAATAAGGTCTTAAACTAGGAAAAATAAAACAATTTACAAGGGAATAAACGAATTATCAGCAGAATTGCAAATATAACTATCCACTATGGTACTTTAGATAACTGTGCAATTCGTAGATCAAGAGGATCTAAGCTTGCGAGAGAAATGTTCTCTTCGGTGTCGTGCAACAGAATCCGAGGAGGAAAATTTTTCTTTGGAGCGCAATAAACCCTCCGAAAGACATGGACGGTCGCATGGCTTTTCAATCCGTTTTAAAGAATTTAACATTAAAGCTATCTTTAAAACATCTCAGTTTTAATAATGTTTCGACTAATAAAACTTGCAGCTGCATGCATATTCCGCAAACCAAGCAGTGGCGGCTTTTCAGGTGAAGTATGTGAAGTGCCTCTTCACCTATTTTATTTGAAATAAGGTTTTATTTAATAATTTCGAAAATTTATTCTTTTTTTTTTTTTTTTTTTTTTGCCTTTATTGAGTGCCAAAATACCCAAAATTTTGATTAGATATCAATTCACAATGCGCGTTCAATACGGAAAACAAGTCCTCATACGCAAAACAGTTCAAGTGAAGAGCTGAAATGAGAATGCTTGGAAGTCTGCAGTTTTCGTCCGAGTTGCCATGGTAACTGTGACGTCACCCTCCCCTATCTGCCGGGCAAGTGAAGTGTTTTAGCTTGAGACGCCAAGGCTCTGCACCTGCATTCGTGACCTTCCGAAGAGATCGCAGTGGAACGGGACGGATTGCCAAGGGTCTTTGCAATTCACTTGGGCTTTTTCCTTGCGGTAATTTTGGTACATACTTTCCGAAAGAGATTTGTTTTTTCGTGTTTTGTGATTGTTTTTTAAAAACTTCATTAGTTACTTTAGTTTCGTGTACAGTTTAGTTTTCAGTATTTATCCTGTGAACGACATTGTCTGTAATTTATTGCAAACTCCGTTCAATCAGTGATAAGATGAAAATAAAAGAGACATTTTACTTCAAGGACGACCGACGGATTCACTGACAATTGCACCAAGAAAAAAATCAAGAAGAGCGGTAAATCTTACAATATTAATTTTAAAAATTGTTGGTTTACTGAATATAAATGGCTTTGTAGCCCTTCTGTGTTACAAAAAGTATTTTGTTGGCCATGCTTATGTTTTAGTAATAAAATTCAGCGTGGAATAAAGACAATTTTCAGATTTCTTAAATATAAAACGGTCACTTCACAAACGTGGTGATTCTAGCGAACACCTGAAATGCGAATTAATGCTAAATAATTTTGAAAAGAATCAGAATACCATTGCCGAAGACCTGAGGGAGAATGCTAGGCTTTTGAAAATGCATTTCAACAAAACCGTTCGTTTAAATAGACTTTTCCTGCAGACAATGATTGATGCAGTACTTACTGTATTTGAGTAAACAAGAACTAGCATTCCGTGACCATGACGAAGGCACTGACTCGATAAATCGTACAAATTCAAGGGATTGCTTTCACTGTTGATATCAAGAAGTCCTTTAAAAATTCAAAATCAATACGAACGATAAAAAATGTCTTCACAGGTGCCTCAAAAACTATTCAAAACGAATTAATTGAATGTATTTCTGAAAATATAAACGATCACGTCAAAAATGAAATAAATGAAGTTCAATGCTTTTCTATTCAAGTAGATGCGAAGACATAACCAGAGTTCCGAGTGCTCTTTAATAATAAGATCTGTTTATTCGGAAAGTGTATTGGTTGAGCGATTTTTGGGTTTCCATGATGTGAGTGAAGATAGAACGTCAGAAGCTTTATACAAAATGCTAGACAAAATTTTGGAGCAGTTTGATTATCAACACAAGTCAATAGGACAATCTTACGATGGAGCAAGCGTAATGTCTGGACACTTGACTGGGCTCCAGAAAAAATGAAGCATAAAGCTTCTCAAGCTGTTTTTGTTATTGCTTAGTACATCGTTTGAACCTTGTATTACAGCAGAGTTTTTCTAAAATTTCTAAGTGTCGAATATTTTTTGCAAGCCTCAGTGTAATTCGTTAGTTTTTTCACCACTCAGCGAAGCGATCGCTTCGCTGAGTGGTGAAAAAACAATACATTCCCATCAACAACCGCAAGATGCATTCCAACCATAACAGAAACTTCGAAGTTAGTAAGTGTAATAGTTGAAGATTGAGATAAATTGAAGGAAGTATTCGAATTTCTCCCAAATAGTGACCAATCAAGGGATTTTAAATGATATGAACACTTGAATTTACATTTTTGGCAATAGTATTTAATGAAATATTTGGCTTCACTGATCTATTATTCGAAATTTTGCAGAAAAAATCACTAGACATAAAGTACTGTGTTACTCAAATTAAAAAAAAAATTATGAAATTTTGAGCCATAAAAGGAACGATGAGGTATTTGGAACACTCTTTGGAAAAGCTAGCAAAATCACAGAAATAAGCAGATCTAAACGGGAATATGCACATATAAACGGGAATATAACAATTGTATTTGGAAATTTTGTACCACATTCTTATGGAAATGGATATAAGATTTCAAGGCTGTGAGAAACTTAAACTTCAATTTGCCTGTCATGCGGACACAACCAAATTCGACCAATTTAATTCTTGCTTTCCCTCTCATGCATTTGAAAATCTACAACATTTTTACGGAAAAAAATTTACTAAACAGCAGCGCCTTAAAAATGAACTGAGTCTTGTATATGCTGATGAAAAATTAAGGAATATATCGACTAATGAACTTCTTCGAGTGCATCATGGAGATAAAGACATTTTTACAGAAGCTTTTATATTGGTTTCCCCGATTTTAACAATTGCATCTGCAAGTGTTTCCGTGGAAAGAAGTTTTTCTTGCCTTAAAAGAATACAAACTTACTCAAGAAACACTATTTCTCCAGATAAACTTGCTTCTTTGGCAAAGATTTCTATTCAGAAAGACATTTTCTTGATATCACAAAGAAACAGCCATTTTATGACGACATAATCGACAAATTTCCAGCTTTAAAGGGAAGAAGAATTGATCTAATATGTAAAAAAAATAGGGAAGTTCTCATTAACCGATTTTAATTGAAGACAGTAGATATCTTTTCAAATTGCTCTTGTAGCTCTTCACCTATTTTTCTTACCACGAGCCGCCACTGAAACCAAGTAAGCTTCGAAAAATGAAATAATACATTTACAAATTACCAGAGAAACTGCAAATTTAACTACCCACGTTGGTCTGTTAGAAAACTGCACCTCGTAGTTTAAAATTCATGCTATCTCTAAAACATATCCGTTTAAATAATGTCCCGGCTAATGCAACTTGCAGCTGCATGTATCTTCCCCAAGCGGGAAATAAAGTCTTAAACTAGGGAAAATGAAACAATTTACAAAGGATTAAACGAATTACCAGCGGAATTGCAAATCTAACTATCCACCATGGTGCTTTAGAGAACTATGCAATTCGTAGAACAGGAGGATTAAAGCTTGCAAGCGACATGTTCTCTTGGGTTTCGTGCAACAGAATCCATGGATGACAATTTTTTTCTTTGGAGCGTAATAAACCCTCCCGAGGCATGGACGGTCGCATGGCTTTTCAATCCGTTTTAAATAATTTAACATTAAAACTATCTCTAAAATATAGGAGTTGAAAATATGTCCCGACTAATACAACTTACAGCTGCATGCATCTTCCCGAAACCGAAATAAAGTTTTGAACTTTCAAAAATGAAACTATATTTAAAATGAATAAACGAATTACCAGTGGAATTGCAAATCTAACTCTTCACGTTGGTATGTTAATTCGTAGTTCAACATTAAAGCTATCTTTAAAATATATCAGTTTAAATAAAGTCCCGACTAACGAAACTTTGCAGCTGCATGCATCTTCCCCAAACCCGAAATAAAGTCTTAAACTATGAAATATGAAATTATTTACAAGGGAATAAACCAATTACCAGCGGAATTGCAAGTCTAACTATCCACGATGGTATATTGCAGAACTGTGCCATTCGTAGAACAGGAAGATCAGAGCTTGCAAGATTAATGTTCTCTTGGGTTTCGTGCAACAGAATCCATGGATAAACATTTTTTCTTTGGAGCGCAATAAAACCTCCGGAAGACATGGACGGTTAGATGACTTTTCAATCCGTTTTAAATAGTTTAACATTAAAACTAACCCCAAAATATATGAGTTGAAATAATGTCCCGAGTAAGCAACTGTCATCTGTCTGCATCTTCCCAACACTGGAGATAAAAATTTTAAACATTCCTAAATCTTTGCTACAGGAAACGATCGCTATGCAAGGAATAACAGACTTCCAGCGGAATTGCGTCTTTAGCTATCTCATATGGTATATTAGAAAACTGTGCAATTTGTAAAAATGTTAAACATTCCTAACTTTTTGCAAAGAAAACTATGACTTTACATATTATAACAGATTTCTAGTAAACCGATTTGATTTTCGCGTTAGTTGAAAAGAAAAGAGCACAGCACATTAGCGCCAATAGGTTATAACAGCACTCTTTCCTATTGCGTACCACTCGGCTATTCCAAAAACCAAAATATACATACGTGTGAAGTGGGCAAGGGATCCAAATAAGGACACTTGAGACCTCGAAAAGGGTTTTTGGGTCCGATGTATCACATTTTTTTATTAATGCACGGCGGTGGATGGACTAGAATTTCGCGCGAAAGCACGAACCGATGGATCCTGGATGCTGTCGTTAACTACACAAAATAGTGGAGACGATGCACACTGAGTCAGGTTTGTAGCACCAACATCATCCTTTTTACGTATTTGGAGCGATAACGAAGTAGCACCTGATATTAACGTCACGTGTAGCTTATGTCGAAGTAAATTTCTCTATCAATTTTATGCCATGAGCGGGATTCGAAACCGCAACTCTCGGCTCCGGAGCTGCGAGTGTTACCCGCTATACTACACTAGCATGTACTCTCACTGCTATCTACCTTTATCTCATGCGCGTCCTGCGGGGCAGGCACGTCACAAGCTACTATAAATTGTGCAAACCTATCCTCCAGACGTAATCAGTAAACGTTTGCCAGTAATAATGATACGTGGCGACTTAAGTCAATTTGACTGCGGGAAAATAGTTCAGGTCCTTAAGGCAGATGCCAGAATTTGGAAAATAACCCCGCTTGTTGGCTCCTCCCGTACTACTGTATCAATGATGTACCGGGACTAGATTATAGGGTCTCGTACTGGCCCCCCGGTAATAAATAAGGGCGTCTTCCTCCCCTTTTCTACCTCACTTCTGTGTCACTTTTCTATCGGGCATTCTAGCCCAAATCTCCTAACTTCGTATTTCTAAGGGTTGTTTAAGACCTGAGGTCAGATACTCCCTTCCTAAAATCCTCTACATATGATATGATTTGATCTGAAAACATATCACTATCATGGATAAAAGGAGCGATTTATCAGATTTGCAAAAAAGGGATGATTATTGGCTTTCGGGCAAGGGTGTCTCTACGCTAATGTGATGCAATTCATTCGTGATTGGAGAAATGGCATCATTGCGAATGAGCGATGTGGAAACTGCGGAGCACCACGTGCCATTGATGTGAAAGATGAACGTCGACTTCGAAGATGCGTGAGGACCGATCGGCACGCTAATGTGGAGCAACTCATTGGCCGAATGAACCAGGGGCTTCCGGCAGTGTGTCTAAAACAACATACGCAGCAGTGTGAACCCTGCTGCGTATGGGGCTCCGATGCAGACGGATGGTCACTGCACCTATGCTAACGAAGGTGCATCGGCAGAAAAGGCTTACATTTTCACGGCAGTATTGGAATTCGATCTCCTCTGACTGGTAAAGCATTGCCTTCTCCAATGAGTCATGTTTTCTGTTTCATCGAACGGATGGACGTTGGCGTATAAGGCGAGAAACATTGGAGAACAAACACTCTTCAACCATTGCTGGAAGAACACAAGCTGATGGGGTCTCGTTATGGTCTGCGGAATGTTTTCATGCTGAGTGCGAATTAACGGCGGGAAAGGGGGAATTCCCGGGCTCGAAAAACTGTGTCCCTGGCTGATGACACCAGTATTTTTCCCTGTCGGGAAAAATTGTTTTCCCCTCTCTTGCCTCTAGGCACTAAAATGACATTTTACTATTGTTATGCCTGTTGCTCACGATAAAATTTTGTCTCAAATTTATTGAACAACTAATTTGTCAACTCTTATTCGAAGCGCGTCGTCTGCTAGCTAGCATCAAATGACACTGCAGGCAGGCCCTGATTTACGGGAGGGCACGTGCCCCGTGTGCCCTCCCGTAAATCAGGGCCCCCGATTTTGGGGGGCCCCCAAATTTGAATTAAATGTGTACTTAGTTAATGGGAATTTTGTGTGTGTATATGTAAAATTTATTTTTTTACTTTTGCATGCTCATGAGTCATGTGTTTATAAATGTGGTACTTACATGCAGTGAGTTTGAGTTTCGAGTTTTACGTAAACACGTGGCCATTAATGAGTTTCAGTGGTTTAATAACCTTCAGGTAGCCATTGAGAAGGAGGACTGTTTTCATTGATTCACGTGACCTTTTCTTGCTTCTCCGAACGCACCTAAACTTAACTGATCCTTCAACTTCCTGCACACGGATTGTCGTTGTCGTAACTCGTAACTGTAACCGCAAACGCGATGGCATGGTTGTATTTTGCGTGGCGTTTCTTGTAGTCTGATGGAATGTTGGATATATGTTAATTTTATATATAATCAAATTTAGTTAGTTGTAACAATATATTTAAGTTGAATTATTTAACAGTTAAATTATGTCAAAACAAACATATTTATCCAGCAGTGCTAAACGGAAAGCCAAACAATTGAAACTGAAGGATAATGACCTGCAGCATGGTAGCATTGAACGTTTTGCCATTAAAAAATTGGATATTTCACTTGGTCCCAAAATTCCTACGCATTCCTCTAATTTTACTACTGGTGAGTATCTTGAGTGTAATTTGCCTTTGGAAGCCAGTAATCTGACTTCAGAATCATCTAACATCACAGGTGCTCCTAATTTGGGAAATATTTTGAATTTATCTAATGAAGGGAGCACAAGTTCCACAATGAATGCAGTGGATCTTGCCTTATGGGGAGAAATTACAGAAGAAATGCGCAAATGCTTTTTGAGCAATCCACCAGTCCAAAATTTGAAGTTGCTGGCATTCACAGGGAAGGATATCTGTGGTAAAAAATCGTTTCCTAAAAGAAGGTAATTTCTTCAGAATAAAAAATAATGAGAAGGTAAAACGCGACTTTCTTCTTTTATCCCCATTAACTTGTTTACTATTCTGCCGGATATGCAAATTGTATGCTAGGAGCACTACAGCATTAGGATCCACAGGTTTTTCTGACTGGAAGCATGCAAATTTACACATACACAGGCAAGCAGTATGTGACTATTCATCACGCATGAATGCTTCTGCACGCATTGACTGTCAGATAGTTATGCAGTATCGGAAGGAATCCAAGTACTGGCAAGATGTTGTTTTTTTTTTTTTTTGATTGGAGTTTTTTTTTTTTTTAGGTTTAACGACCACCGTGAGCAACTCAATGGGCTATAAGCAGTCGCCCGTCCCTAATTCAGGGTCACTGGTTCCAGGGAAGGGAGAGAGCCAGTGCCGTAAGACAAACACAACATCCATGCCTCACCGGGATTCGAACCCGGACCCCTTTTGGACGAATGATCAGAGGCCATTGCCTTAGACCACTGCGCCACCGGGGCGGCAAGATGTTTTGCATAGAGTTGTTGCAACAGTTAAGTATCTCTCAGTTAGTGGGTTGGCAATGTATGGTGATCATGAAACAATTGGATCAGTTCAGAATGGAAATTTCCTGGGCTGCTTAGAATTAAAGAATTTGATCCATTCTTAGCTCAACACTTGGAAAAATGTGGGAATCCAGGAAGTGGTAACACCAGTTACTTATCTTCAACATGTGTGGATGAATTTGTTAAATTAATGGCTGTACGTGTTTTTAATGCCATCACTGATGAAAGAAAAATGTCAAAATATTTTTCTGTCATAGTTGACTCTACTCCAGATATTACACACATAGATCAACTGGCTTTTATCATAAGGTATGTCAACAAAGATTGTGAAGCAAAAGTACGGTTTTTGACATTTATTCCATTCCATGGATATACTGCAGAAAACATTGCAAATACCATTATATCTTTTCTACAGGACGCTGGCCTGGATATTATGAATGTCAGAGGCCAAAGCTACGACAATGCCAGCAACATGTCTGGGAAGTATTCTGGTGTTCAAACACGCATTATGGAAATCAATCCACTAGGGGAATATGTGCCATGTTCTGCTCACACTTTAAATTTAGTTGGTGTGAATAGCATAGATAGTTGTGGTAAAGTTCTTTCTTTTTTCACATTTTTGCAAAAACTCTATACTTTTTTTCTGCATCAACTCACCGTTGGAAGATACTTCAGGAGAAAGTCCAGAAAGCACATGGAAATTCATCACTCACACTGAAGAGTCGGTCAGTTACCAGATGGTGTACAGATGCTGCAGCTACACGATCAGTGAGGAAAAATTATCGTGAAATAGAGAAAGTTTTAGTATTTCTGTCAGAAAATGTAGATGATTCTCGACAGACAAGAGATGAAGCAAAATCACTGCTGAAGAAAATGCGAACAATGGAAATATCGATCAGCACAGTAGTTTGGGACACAATACTTCAGAGATTAAACTGCGCAAATCAAACTTGCCAGAATCCAAAAGGGAAATATTTCTGAAGTACTTAAAATTTTTGAGTCGTTAATTGAATTCATTCAGTTCGTGAGGGAAAATTTTGAAGTCTATGAAGAGGAAGCTAAAACATTAGTGTCTGAAAATGTGCAATACCATGGTCATGAATTCCGAAGAAAGAAAGTGCCCAAGAATAAACTCCTAGATGAATGTTACAGTGAACATATAGAACTCAGTGCAAAGGATATATTTAGAACTCAGGTTCATTATGTGCTTTGTGATGCTTTAATCACTCAGCTTTCAAGCAGAAAAAGTGCTTATGAAAATATGAGAAAATTTGAATTTTTTACAAAAAAATCAAGATCTGAAATTTTTGAAGGGGCAAAAGCATTGCAGGAATACTATAACAATGACCTTGACGACCAGTTTGCTGATGAGTTTTTGCAATTCTCTTCAATGATGGGGGAGCATGCAACCGTTCCCCAAATGCTGCAAACTTTGAAGGTAAGCAATTTAGAAGCCACATTTCCGAACACTGAGACTGCACTTGGAATGTTCATGACATTACCGATTTCAACTTGTACAAGTGAGAGATCATTTTCTTTGCTGAAAAGACTGAAAAATCCCTTACGATCAACCATGCGACAAACAAAACTGGCATCATTAGCTCTGCTGTCTTTGGAGAGTGATGTGACATAATCTTTGAATTATGATTCTCTAATACATGACTTTGCATCTAGGAAATGTAGAAGAAAAATATTCAACCCAACTGTTTCGTCCAGATATAGAAGGTAAATTTTCAATTCTTTTTATTCATTCCTAAAAATAAAGAATAGTAAATGAGTTATTACAAATAAAAAGATCTGGTGCCCAAACACAGAACTTTGTAATCGTATTGTCATTTTTGTTTGACACTGGACAACTTATACATTCATGTCATTATGTGCTCATTATATTTTGGTAAAAATTAGGTAAATGTGTAGTTTAGCGTCCTAAATTATTTGGTCGGAAAAGATGTAAAATTTCGAAAAAGTGTGACGTACAGATTCTAAAATATGCAATTTAAGGGGAAATGGTGAACAAATTTCATCGTCAGAATGAATATTAAAGATGTTTACCGAAAAACTTGAACTCCAAGTATGACGAGTCAGAAGACGCTGCGGGAGGCCGTAAACAACGCTGCGGCGTTGACATGAAGCTGTGCTCCGTTGAAAGAAAGGATCGCTGCAGCCAGGATATTCACGGGCGGAATAGTACAACAGGAACCGGGTACGCTGTTGTCAGGAAAGAGTGTAGTGCTACGCTACAGAAAATAGTTAATTTCGGTGTCAGTTATTGACATCGCAGTCGGAGAGTTTGTTGTTTTTTTTCCCATGGGATTCTTTGATGCTGAATGTATGAACTCATTTCTCCATGGAAGCTTTTTTTTATTTAGTAATCAAACTTTCACATTGAGGCTTGCCATCTAACTTCCGTTGGAGAGAATGCGACACCTACTCTAACGCTTTTCTAGAAACAAAGGAATGTGCATACTTACTATTTCGTATAACGGAATTACATGCCAAAGAACGAAGACAATCTCTGTATGTTTCTTTAAAAAGTGAGACAGAAATTTCAAACTACATTCTTTATCATAGAAGTATATTCTGTTACTCTTTCCTGACAAGAGCGTACCTGATTCGTGTTGTACTCTTCTGTCCATGAATTCCCCGCCACAGAAAACCTTCCTTTTCACGGAGCAAAGCTTCAGGTCGTCGTCGCGGCGTGTGTTTACTCATCGTACTTGGAGGTAAGTTTTTCGGTAAACATCTGTAATATGACTTTTTTTTGTTTGTTTTTTTTTGAAAGTTTGCAAATTTTCTGACGAAATAATTTAGGACGCTGAAGTACACATTTACCAAAAATTGAACCGGTACTAGATGTTCCCCTCAGCTTTTCAGATTATAATGTTTAACTCAGACTTTTTCCCATCAACACAAAATTTTATGTTTTGCAGTTTTCTGATATATTGATCATGATGTGCTGATTTGATCTTGGTAGAAACCGGGAAGCTGGAAGT
This sequence comes from Macrothele yani, assembly GCA_039090855.1. NCBI lineage: Eukaryota > Metazoa > Arthropoda > Arachnida > Araneae > Macrothelidae > Macrothele > Macrothele yani. Next base: position 71,565,534 of record CM077030.1, on the reverse strand, counting down.
AGGAGTTCCCATAGCACTTTTTCAATTGTTTATGCAGTTTCATATCTCTATTCATGAGAAGGTCCAGTGGAGGTCACCATGGATTATTTTTTCTTGTTTTAATTCACATTGTTTGTAGGATGCATTGTTCTCATGTTCTAGACGCAAGAATCAGTACATTGCAAGACCACAATATTCACTAAAATTAAGATGTCCATCCATTTCGTCATAGATATATTGTTATAGTTAGAATTTATGGGGTCATTAACTGCACAAACAACTGATCAACCAGTTGTCCCCGCACAGCCAGAGTTGTATAAAAATAAAATGTATCTGCGTACACAGCTATTGAAACAAAAAACTCGCTGCAAACCCGCAAACCATGATAACAATAGAATAAGATAATTTAAGGGAAAATTAATAAAACAAATAAATATTAGAACATTACAGATTCCAATGAGGACAAAATAAGTACATTCCATTGAATGTGCAGCAATGTGTGTAAAATGGACTTTTATGGCAAAATATTGGACTACGAACCTCATAAAAACAAGAGATTAGTTAAAGAAAGTTTTTATATCCAGAAAAACAGTTATATCAATGAACCTTCAAAAATTATAAATATGATTTTCAACAAGTTAATTCAAAAATACTGGACTTTACAAAATGCATAAGGAGATTATTTTTATTTAATTGGCAACTGAAAGTGGAACCTGGCAATAAAATTTAAATTCTGTGTAAACAAAACCTTTAATACAGTTCGTATCAACTCGTTGGTTCGTATACATTGAGAACAAGGTCTTGATAAAATCTAGAGGCCAGAAATGTCTGTAAAAACAAAAGAACTCAGAAGATGTGAAAAAAATTAAGTTCTTCAGTTGAAATAGAATTAAGTATATTAATCTGCGTAAAGCGTTGAGTAAGTGTTTTAATTGCTGTATATAGGCCTAACATTTTAATTTTTTAAATCTACATTCAGAAACTATCTGCAAACCTGTTAATGTATTGGAAACTATCAGCGTACGCACGTACGCCTACATTTTGCTACTCTGCACACAGTGACTATTATTTGGTCGATAGAGAATAACAAGGGAGGCCCCGGAAATGTTTTGTGCCCTGGGCCTCGCATGTAGTAAATCGGGCCCTGACTGTAGGCACTAACATATCTTGCGCACCAAGCGGCATGCAATGCACGAGAACTTCCTGTTGTATTTCAAATATGTTTCTTTAACAGGAGTGTTGGCAACACTGTATCATTCAGTAAACGCATGGATAATAACGGTTATGAAGCAACGTATTCGATCGTTATTACATTCCACATAGTTATTAGTTTCGTTTGCGTTTGTTAATATTGAAGTTTGTAGGCCTATACAAGCAATATACTTACAAAATGAAACGTCAAATGGTTTTATCTGAATTGTTTATAAAAGAGAAAAAGACTAAGGCATTAGTGAGTGATATTTTGTTTGCCGGACCTTCATCAACAACAACAGTTCAACTGAATTCCGATACATCTAATTCGTATTCACCTTTTTTTTTTTTTTTTTTTTGATTGAAGGTTTAACGACCACCGTGAGCAACTCAATGGGCTATAAGCAGTTGCCCGTCCCTAATTTAGGGTCACTTTTTTTTTTTTTGATTGGAGGTTTAACGACCACCGTGAGCAACTCAATGGGCTATAAGCAGTCGCCCGTCCCTAATTTAGGGTCACTGGCTCCAGGGAAGGGAGAGAGCCAGTGCCGTAAGACAAACACAACATCCATGCCTGACCGGGATTCGAACCGGGACCCCTTACGGACGAATGATTAGAGGCCAGCGCCTTAGACCACTGCGCCACCGGGGCGGCTTAGGGTCACTGGTACCAGGGAAGAGAGAAAGCCAGTGCCGTAAGACAAACACAGCATCCATGCCTCACCGGGATTCGAACGCGGACCCTTCTCGGACGAATAGTCATGAGCCAGCGCTTAGACCACTTCGCCACCGGGGCAGCGTATTCGCCTTCATTGGAGAAATTAAGCACCAGTGGGGATTTAAAGAAGGTTCAGTATAATGAACAATACCATGACCAAGCTAAGGAACAAAATGAACATTCAAACCAACGAGATAGAAGTACGTAGAGCGCTTACGTCGGGGAACGGGTGAAGCCACCGGAAACAAGTGGCAGCCATGTTTGATGAGGTACAGAACGATTTCCGTTCCGTGTTAAGAAAGGGAGTTTTCGTAATATATTGTTTGATGTTAAATAAGGATATAACTCAGAAATGTTGTTATAAACACCTAGGGGGTGAGACTAAAACTTTAATGTATCAAATAACGCTTTTCATTGTTAGTTGGCGGCAATAGTGTTTTAAAAAGAAAATTTTATTTTAATGGATGCAGCTTGCTCTCGTTGAATAAAGTCTCATGCCGTAATTTTTTGACATTTCACAAATTTTTTGGAACCAATTTTACGTGAAATATAAGTCAGCGGTAATAGAGTAAATGAAAAAAAAAATAAAAAAATAAAAAATACAGTTGCAGTCAATCCGCAATTTCGGTAAAAATCTTAGATATTCGTGGGTCATCACCATGAGAATGCTGAATCATCCCACAGCTTATCACTCCAAATACATAGACGCCAAATATTTTATGAGAGTTTTAAATGAAAAAAAAAATGTTCGAAGAAAAACGGAAAACAAACAATGAGTTTACACAGCCAAGAGGTATCAATATTAAAATAGTTTTACCAACTGCCCCTATCTTATATAATCAGAAGAAAACTACTACTTAACTGGTTTTTATTTAATAAAAATTAAAAGTCCTTAACACTGGGCATGTTTCTAATCTGTTTGTTAGCCTTAACATTCGACAACACAGATCTGTAAGCCTTATTCGTGGGTAGGCAAGGCAATTGTGGTAACTTGACCATAATAAAGGTACATACACTAAATACTGCACACAATATAATTCTCTCTCTCTCTCTATGTATATATATAAGACCCAGAAGATGACCCCATGGGAGATGAATGGATGAAATTCGAAATCATGCAGGAGTGACACGGAGGAGACACGCTCAAGACAGACGACTGAAGAAGAAACTTTGGGAGGCCTTCATCCAGCAGTGGATTGATAATGGTTGATGTTATACATATATCAGCAAAAAGAAGTAAAGCACACTCATGTAGTAATTAGACCACATCAACACTGCACCTTGCTGCAGGAATCAGACGTAGTAGAAATAAACATAGAATTAACCAGAAGTAACCCACTTTCATGGTTCTAGACAAAAATGACATAGAATAAAACAACTCAGGAACCCCAAACCACTCTTTAAGGAAAGACATCTGGAGCCCCAAAGTTAAATCATAGCTTAGGTGTTACCGAAAAAACCCCAGAAGACCCCGTGGGAGATGGGTGGATGAAATTCGAAAGCATGTCGGAGTAACATGGAGGAGATAGGCTCAAGACATACAGTTGCGGAAGAAACTTGTGGAGACCCTCATCCAGTAGTGACTTGATAATGGTTGACAATGATGATAATGATATATATATATATATTGATTATATACAGTATACATATATTGTAATGATAATAGTTGTCAATGATGATGATATATCATCATCATCATCATCATCATTGTCAACCATTATCAATCCACTGCTGGACGAAGGTCTCCCCAAGTTTCCTCCACAACGGTCTGTCTTGTGCCAGTCTCCTCCATGTCACTCCCGCATACTTTCGAATTTCATCCACCCATCTTCCATGTGGTCTTCTTCTGGGTCTTTTCCTGTCCCTTGGAATCCAATCTAAAATTTCGGCTGTCCATCGATGGTCTGTCCTTCTAGCAGTATGTCCAGCCCATTTCCATTTCAGGGATTTAACTCTGATCATGATGTCTTCCACTCTTGTCCTTTTTCGGATCCACGTGTTCCTCTTCTTATCTCTCCTGGTTACACCAAGCATGCACTCAAACACTATATATATATCATCATCATCATCATCATTGTCAACCATTATCAATCCACTGCTGGACGAAGGTCTCCCCAAGTTTCCTCCACAACGGTCTGTCTTGTGCCAGTCTCCTCCATGTCACTCCCGCATATTTACGAATTTCATCCACCCATCTCCCATGTGGTCTTTCTCTGGGTCTTTTCCTGTCCCTTGGAATCCATTCTAAAATTTCGGCTGTCCATCTATGGTCTGTCCTTCTGGCAGTATGTCCAGCCCATTGCCATTTCAGGGATTTAACTCGGATCATGATGTCTTCCACTCTCGTCATTTTTCGGATCCACGAGTTCCTCTTCTTATCTCTCCTGGTTATACCAAGCATGCACCTCTCCATGCTTCTTTGAGTTGTCTGCAGCCTTTGTATGTCTCTTTTAGTTAAGGTCCACGTCTCTGCACCATACGTAAGCACTGGAAGGATGCATTGATCAAACACTTTTCTTTTAAGACATAACGGCATATTGCTCTTGAAAATTATGCTGTTTCTTCCAAAAGTTCTCCAGGCAAGTTTTGTACGCCGATTAATTTCTTCATCAATGTGACCCTCACTTGATATCTGCTGTCCAAGATAAACATACGTATCTGTTATCTCCAGTTTTTCTCCATCAATCGATAAATCTTCATTTCTTGTAAAAGCATTGAACATCACTTTTGTCTTCTGAAAGTTCATTTTTAATCCCACTTCTTTACTCTTGTCAGCAAGTTCCTGGATCATACTCTGCAGCTCTGATGGGGTAGTTGCAAAAATGACTACGTCATCAGCAAAACGAAGGTGGGTTAGATAATCTCCATTAATCTTTATCCCTTTGTTTTCCCAGTTCAGTGATTGAAAGACATTTTCCAATGTGGCATTAAAGAGCTTCGGAGATATGGTGTCACCTTGTCTCACTCCCTTTCCAATTTTTATGTGTGTTGTATTTTCAAACAGCCGAATCTTTGCACTTGCATTTTCATAGATGTTATTAATAATATTAATGTATGCATCTTCAATACCGCAGTATTTCAGAGCCGTGGTAACTGCTGATGGTTTCACCGAATCAAAGGCTTTTTCATAATCGATAAAAGCCATGCACAATGGAAGTTCATATTCCCTCGCTCTTTCAATTAGTTCTCTCAGTACGTGGATATGATCTATTGTGCTGTAGCCACTCCTGAATCCAGCTTGTTCTCTCGGTTGAGCCATGTCCAGTGTTACCTTCAAGCGGTGTGAAAGAACTTTAGTGAAGATTTTATAAACCACTGATAGGAGGCTGATAGGTCTGTAGTTCCTGAGATCCTCAATGTCACCTTTTTTATGTAGCAGGATCATTGTAGCATTGTTCCAATCCTCAGGAATCTTCCCTTCATTAAGGCATCGAGTGAAAATTTGGGCGAGTACTGTTTCAATTTCTCCACTTGCTTCTTGTATGATGTCTATAGTAATTCCATCTTCTCCTGGAGCTTTCCCCGCTTCATGTTCTTGATTGCATGAGCAACTTCTGCTGGGAGGACTGGAAGAACTCTGGTACCTTTCATGATGTCTGGAGTACATGTATCATCCCTTTCATATAGTTTGGAGTAGAAATCTTTCACTCTTGTCAAAATTTCGCCTCTATTTCTTGTTATAGAACCATCTTCTTTTCTCAGTGCCATAATCTGTTTTCTTCCTTTACTGAGATGTCCCTTTGCTATCTTTAGGCTTTAGTTGTTTTCAATTGCTTTCCTTACGAGTTCACAGTTGAATTTCCTTACGTCTTCAGTGATATTTTTTCGTACTGTCTTGCATAGCTCTATATATATTCCACTTTGGAAGTCACATCTTCTTTAGTTGTCCTCATCTCTCTTCTTTTTTGCATCAACATTTTGGTTTTTCCTGATAATTTGTTTACATGCAACTTGTTCTTAGACCCAGCTAATTTTGTTGCTGTTTCCATAAGAGCTTTGGTTACTTTTCTGTTAACTTCAGAAATATCCACTTCTTCCGATGTTAGGCCTTCTAAAGCAGAGAATCTGTTCTTCAGTTCCAACTTGAAAGTATTATGGTGTTTTTTAAGGTTGGTTATGTCAATACATTTTGTTTGTCTTATGAGCTTGCCACGTTCCAGTTTAGTGTTGAGGTGCATCTTACATCTCACCAATCTATGGTCACTACCTGTGTTGAACTTGTTTAGCACACTGCAGTCTTCGATGACGAATTTTTTGTTACACATAATAAAATCAATTTCACTTGTCGTCCCAATTGGATGTCTCCATGTCCATTTCCTGTGTGGCTTTTTCTTGAAAAAGAAATTCAAGATGAAAAATCCTTCTGCCTCTGCAAACTCAACGAGAGTATTTCCACGCTGGTTTCTGTTGCCGTGACCGAATTTACCTACTGAAGTTTCATTCTGTTGCCGGTGCCCTATTTTTGCATTGAAATCTCCCATAATTATCTTCAAGTGCTGCTTACCTTTATTATTTAGATGACGAAGTTCCTCATAAAATTCTTCAATTTCTTCTTCAGGATGACTTGTGGTGGGTGCATAAGTTTGAATAATCTGAGCCTGGTATCTTCTCGATAGTTGGATAACGAGTCGTGCAGCTCTGTCAGAGGAACTTTCAACTTCTACCACTTTATCCTTCAGTTTCTTGTTTATTATAAATCCAACACCACTAGTTCTGCCAGTATCTGTCCCACGATAATAGAAGAGATGTCCACTTTTCAGTTCAATGAGATCTTCTCCTTTTCTCCTTACCTCACCCAGCCCGACGATGTCCCACTTGATCCTTTGTAGTTCCTCTTCCAATTCAAGAAGCCTTGAATCAGAAGATAGGGAGCGTCCGTTGTAGGTAGCCAAGGTCAGCATCAAATGGCAGCCTAGTCCGGTCCTCCGGGGATTCTTAGCACCCTCTGCCTTCATGTCGCACTGGCCGCTGCCTTGGCCAGGTACATTCCAGCTGCCGGAGACTGAGGGCCAAGATTTAAGTTGTAGAGTCATTTTTGGAGGTGTTTGGCTACAACTCACCACGCTGGCCAAGCGGGTTGGTGAGTGTGGGATAGCATTTCCTCTGATCCCGATGGTATAGTTATACCGCTATTTGCGGTCGTCAGAGCCCCTTTAGTGGGAACAGGATGCACCACGAGAAGGCGGGGTTGACATTTGTCAAGGAGAGGCTGTGATGTTACGCATCACCTGACCTTACATCACATCACCTGACCTTGCATATATATATATATGCATAATCATTGATCAACCATATATATATATATATGGTTTAATGATGATATATATGGTTGACAATGATGATATATATATACCATTATCAATCCACTGCTGGACGAAGGTCTCCCCAAGCTTCTTCCACAACGGTCTGTCTTGTGCCAGTCTCCTCCATGTCACTCCCGCATACTTTCGAATTCCATCCACCCATCTCCCATGGGGTCTTCTTCTGGGTCTTTTCCTGTCCCTCGAAATCCAGTTCAAAATTTCAGTCGTCCATCGGTGGTCTGTTCTTCTGGCAACATGTCCAGCCCATTCCCCTTTCAGTGATGTCACTCTATCTCTCTCTCTGTATATATATATTCTTTGAGTTGTCTGCATTCTTTGCATGTCTTTTTTTGGTATCAAAAGAAAAATCTTTCTATATATCCTGCTTTTCTTTTTTTAGTTAAGGTCATACATACAGTATATATATATATATATATATATATATATACACACACCTGGTTATGAAGTCGCCCACCCTCTCTTTTTCTCTCTCTCTCTATATATAAAACATTACGTATAAACATTACTTACCTTTTTCAGCTGCCACAGCAGAGAACCAATCACAGAAGCACTCTATGTATTTCTATCTCGTTGATTCAAACACTCTCAGCCGCCCCGGTGGCGCAGTGGTCTAAGGCGTTGGTCTATGATCATTCGCCCGCAGGGGTCCGGGTTCGAATCCCGGTCAGGCATGGATGTTGTGTTTGTTTTACGGCACTGGCTCTCTCCCTTCCCTGCAACCAGTGACCCTAAATTAGGGACGGGCGACTGCTTATAGCCCATTGAGTTGCTCACGGTGGTCGTTAAACCTCCAATCAAAAAAAAAAAAATAAAAAAAAACACTCTCATCTCTAATGTTTATATCAATCAATGAACCTGCTTTAGAAGATTTTCCAGCAAAACCGTTTGCAGCTGATTGGATAAAAGAGGGCCATCACTCTGCTACAGACATACCTCATTGATAGGAAATGTTAAGGTCATCATCTCATTCAAGCAAACTATTTGTTTTGTTATTGTGTTTCTATTTGATGTATTTTTCATAATTACAAGTATTTTGCGCTGCCTTTCATTAAGGTAACTTGAGCAAATGTTATTTACTTCTGAAATGTCAGCGCGCGAAGCCTGTTCGTACAGGAAACATTGGCTAAATGTTTCCTTCCCACGACAAGCTGCTTGATTCTCACTCTGTTTTCGTGGCATTCCCTAGGTCCACCCATACCTGTGGAAGGCACTATGGACCGAATTCGTAATGAATCCATCCTTGCAGACCACGTGCACCCATACATGTCTGTGGGACCACCTCGATCGTGTTGTTCGCTCTATAGATTCTTCACCACGCATTCTCCAGCAGCTGTCAGATGCACTGGAGTCAGCATAGCTCCACAAACTTGTGAACACCTTCCAGCACCTTGTTGAGTCACTGACAACCCGTCTAGCTGCTGTCCGCGCTGCACACAGCGGTTACTCTTGATATCAGCTGGTGGTCAATAATGAGGCTCGACTGTATATATATATATATATATATATATATATATGCGCAAGCGCACACACACACACACATGAATATACCCCCCGCCCCCAACAGGAATTCCTGGGTGTGCTACTGGGTAGTAGTGAAGCGAATATCAGCGCCCGATGGCGCAGTGGTCTAAGCGTTGGCTCATAACCATTCGTCCGAGATAGGTCCGAGTTCGAATCCCTGTGAGGCATGGATGTTTTGTTTGTCTTATGGCACCGACTCTCCCTTTTCAGGAACCAGTTGCTCTAAATTAGGGACGGGCCACTGCTTATAGCCCATCGAACTGCTAATGGTGGTCGTTAATCCCTCCACCCCCTCCATCAAACGAATATCAACATCAGCATAAAAAAGACACTAGAAATTGGTAAAGAATCGTACTTTTATCACCATTATAAAGTAATGATATCGTACAAACCACAAACTGTGAAAGAGAAGCAGCCGCCCTGGTGACAGGCCCGTAGCCAGAGAAGCAGGTTGGAAGGGGCGGCTGATGATTGAGATCGGGAGAAGGGTGTAAAGTGGTCGGGTAAAAGATGTGAAAGAGGTCGGGCACTTTGAGTCGTTAGGACGGGCAAAAGGAAGCACAGGTCGGGCACTATACTGTTGTGTGAGTCGTTTGGACGGGCAAAATGAAAGATAGGTCAGGCTTAGCCTGGCCTGGCCCTCCCCTGGCTACGTACCTGCCCGGTGGCACAGGGGTCTAAGCGATTGCTTCTGATCATTCGTCCGAAAGAGGTCCGGGTTCTAATCCCAGCAAAAACAGTATTGCTGGCCCAGCACTATGTTGCCGCTGCCGAACCGTCAATAAAATGTCCGGGCGGCCAACAGAAGGGCCAGCAGTTCAGGCCAACAGCTGGCCAGCAGTTGGCACTCCATCAGTTGTCATATGCCACAACAGGGCCATCAGTGGTCCATCACAGGCAGTAGCTGCCACAAGTGGCCCTTCATTGGCCCTGCAAGTACTTGCCAGAAATGATGGCTAGCCTAATGTGGTCCGCTAGTGGGCCGTTAGTGGCAGCCAGCAACCTCATGACGTAACTGGTGGCTTGCCGAATCTTGTCCGCCAATTTCCCAGTAGTAGCAATAATAAAAAAAAGCAAGGATCACCGCAGTTTCCTAAAGCTACAATTTTTTTCTACCCTTACGAAGCTTGTGAATTAACGCACTGGGGAAATTTTCTCGACAGACCGGAAAAACGCCGTTTGCATCTGACTAGATTCGATCCTGGGCCGTTTACGTGGAAGCCGCGCTCGCTACCGACTGGACTAATTCACGAGGCCGTGTATGTGCTGGAAGCTATCTGTTTGGCATGCAATTTGTAATCGAATGCTTCCCTCTTTCATTTTATAATATTGCGAGGTATTTTTCATAAAAGTCAGTTTCATATAATTGATAAATTAATTTTTTCAACGTAACGATAGTTTTTTTTATTTTACCTTAAGGGAACTTCACTCGTTTTCAAGGCGTGTACATACTTAGAGTCGCTTTCCAAAGTTTTGTACTGTCCTTGCCGTCTTGAAAAGAGATTGTTGAATAAATATATATTTACCCGGGTTCATGTCACATTCTGTTACATTTTTAACGTTGTGTCTTTCCTTTCCGTTGTCCGAAGCTACATTTGTTTTAAAGAATAAAAGCTATTTTATTTTACTTTTCGTTATTTTTAGAAGCGAATTCCTCCCAGTCTTGTGTATTCAACCCATGGATGAGTACACCACATAGCGTTGCTTTTTTTTTTTTCAAATAATTAATAAATTTTGTACGCGTATAATTCTTTTTTATTCCCAACAAACGCTATTTTTATGGTTTTCCAGGATATGTGTTTCAAGCGGTTTCAAATTTTTTCTTGTTATTCATCCACTCCATTCCATGAATTGTTATTCATGGGAATGGAGTGGGTGTATTTCATGGCTGTAATCTAGTATTTCACGGCTTAATCTGATATCTTCGTCGACGTAAAATTTTATTAGGAAATTAATTCGCCTCTCCACATATGGATTTTTTTCTTAACATCCACTAAAATAACACGATGGCGATAGCGTCGTCTTCAACTATCTGGTACCATGAGAGACACAGCAAGTGTTGCTTCTGCGCATGCGCAGTCCCGATGCTTCCACCTGCTGTTGGGGGCTGCATTGGTTGCCAGCAACGGGCCACTAGTGGCACTTGCTTGGAGGCCCACAATTCACGGCGATGCTGCAGGGCCATCAATGGCTCGCCAACTGATAGCGCTGCCACCAACGGACCACTACCGGGCCGTGAGCGGCAGATTTCGGCCAGCAGTGACCCATCACTGCCAGTGGTGGCCAGCAGTTTCCCAGCACTTGTGTTTTTGCTGGGATCCCTGTGAGTCATGGATGTTGTGTTTGTCTTACGGTACTGGGTCTATCCCTTCCCTGGAACCAGTGGACCTAAATTAGGGACGGGCGACTTCTTATTGGGAACCTCAACGAACTATAGGGGCGCTGCGCAAACGTAAACAAACTTCTCTAGTACGGGTAACGTCGCACGTGTTTCCATAAAGTCGAATGTTAGAATGGCTGGTTTGTCGCTTTCAATCCTTGAAATAATGAAATTTGTGGACGCTTCCAAAAATTCAAGATGCATTAAAGAAGGGGAAGTGATTGTTAATGTAGGCCATATAATTTCTTGTGGAATTAAGAAGGAAGATGGAACAGAAATTCTCATAGTTTCGCACTGCATTCAGTCCACGACAATAACGTCGTCGCCTCACTCCATCAACGGTGTTTTAGATACAAGTAACAGTGAAATTTCTATAAAGTCATCTGAGTGCTCTTGTAAATCGGGCAGAAGTGGAACGTGTAAGCACTGTGTAGCAGTAATGCTTTACTGTAACTGGTAATTTTTTTACATTTTCAGGCAAGTGATATAGTAATACCGACAGGGGTGTTCTAATCTGGATTATTATTAAAAGCTGACATTTCGTTTCACTTGACGTTTCCCAGGACCCATTTTCAATACTGTCAACAGTAACATTTGTAATTTTTGATCATTCTGTTCCTAAAAGTGTTTGTGAATCGGTAATTGTTGATCATCATTGGGTTCTGCGTTTTTGAACCGATGACTGTTGACAGAACATTGCAAATCTTGTTCCATAATGAAGTTTAAATTTATATGGATAACAGCAATTATTTGTTTTCAAGATTATGTAGAAATGCGGATTTTTTAATTACTACTATGCAATAAAAACATGCTGCCTTGTTTATTATTCATTCAAAGACGTTACTAGGTTAGTAGCATTTTACTGGAAGGATTTCAAACGCAAGGCACAAACGCTTATACTAACTTGTGAAAAACATAGCCGAAACCTTGGGAACGACATTGCGGGACACAACAATATGATTTGTTCTTCTTCACGGAATTCTCCATTATACAACTCTCTAATTCCAGAATGAATGCAAAAATACACCAAACTACGACAACTGAACGTAATGAGCGATCTACCAACAGCCAAGCATTGAGCCAAAAACGTTACCCGTACTACAGTAATTCTTTCTTTTGCCGCTAGAGGGAAAGCGGACCGCTGAGATTGTCAATAGCCGGTTGAGCTTCTCACGGTGGTCGCTAAACCTCCAATAAAAAAATAAAAAAAGAAGCAACTTTATACAGATGCTATTTATGGTCAAACAATTAAAGAACTTCTGCCATCCCGGTGGCGCAGTGGTCTAAACGCTGGCTTATGATCATTCGTCCGTGAAGGGTTTAGGTTGGAACCCAAGGAGGTTGGAACCCCGGTGAGACATGGATGTTGAGTTTGTCGTACAGTGCTGGCTCTCTCCCTCCCTGAAACCAATGGCCCTAAATTAGGGACAAGCGGCTGCTTATAGCCCATCGGGTTGCTCACGGTGGTCGTTAAACCCTCAATAAAAAACAAAAAAACCCTTCTGGTGCGGAAGTAACAGCCTTTTGCTGCCGAAATTCTCCAGCAGCTGGGGAGTGAGCTATCATGTGGAGAAGAAATTATACCCGAATAATTTGAATTTGGCAACACTTTGTAGGCGGGACGCAGACGTGTTTGTTTATGTTGTATGACTTGTTTGAAATTTGTTGGAGGTGTCCCAGTAGTTTTTGTAATTTATGAATTAAACACGTACTGTAAAATTCAGATAGGGCATTACTATGATTCCTAATTTAGTAGACGATGTGCTGCATTTCGGAGTTGTATTGTCTCTGCTTGTACGATGGGCAGTTTCTCGTTTTCCCTACTCCGGTATGTTCAGTTTTTTTTTTTCCGTGAAGAATTCCGTAGAAACAAATTTTTGCGCTCCGACTTGATGTTTACAGGTTTTATACAAATAAAGCATTTACTTCGTTAAAAAATTTACTTGTGCAAAATGTGAATTCCTGCAGAAAATTCTGTAGATGTGAAGAATGCATTTAAAATTGCCTTAAATGGGGAATTTGTTTGACTCAGAATCACAGATGTTATTAATTCAGTTGTATGAAAATGGCTAATTTATAAGATCTGGGCTAAAGGGGTAGTTATACACTGACACAAGGAAAATGCATTTTCCCACACTATTTGATTGAGGTAGACTGCAAACTTTTGTTTGACTGTGTAGATTAAACTTATTATATTAGAAATTATCTGGTGACCCCCCCGAAGTAGTGCAAGTTCCTATGATGCCTGAAATCATAAACATGTGCGTTTGTTGTTTTTGGAAGTGCAAAATGTTTTGTAGCAGATTTTATTGGTGGAACATATCTGGTTCTGTAGTATAGGTTGCAAATTATTCTCGTGAATTTGCACTTTAAAAAAATACACTTCTGTTTTATGTTTTTATGTGGAGATCTATATAAAATCTGCCTTAGCACCATCTGCCATCATGTTGCACTAGCTGCCTTGGCGAGGAACACACCATCTGCCAGAAACTGAAGGCTAAAGTTTTAGTTGTGCAGTCATTTGATAGTCATTTTTGCAAGTAACCTCTCAGAGAGCTGTAATTTTTAGTGAAGTCATTTGATAGTTTTGCAAGTAACCTTTAAGAACTGTAAAGTATAATCAAGGAACTTGCTGACAAGAGTAAAGAAGTAGGACAGCCCCAGTGGTGCCGTGGTCTAAGTGCTGGCTTCTGATTATTTATCGAGATGGGTCCAGGTTCGAATCGTGGTGAGGCATGAATGTTGTGTTTCTCTTATGGCCAGACAAAGAAGTTGGGAGGGGCAGATGATTGAGGCAGAACAAAAGAAAAGAGGCTGGGCAAAAGATATAAAAGAGGCTGAGCAAAAAATATAGTCATTTGCAAAAATTTAAAACTACTTGTCAGTTTATTGAAAATTAAGGTTTTCAAAGAAACAACTTATTACTGGTCAGAGATATTTGAAAGAATGACACTGCAGATGAATACTTACATTCTTTAGAACACAAAAAGACCAAAATCAGTACTTTGTGGAGCCACCTTTGGTTTTTATAACCAACAGAATACGGTGAGGTATACTCTCAATGAGGGATTTGTAGCAGTCACTTGAAATGTCTTTGAAACACACGTAGTTTATGACATCAATCAAAGCTTAGAAATTTGATGGCTGTTTTTATGCTACCTTGTTTTTTAAAATGGTCTACAAATTTTGATGGGGTTAAGATCGGGACTATTGCCGGGCCGGACAAGCACAGTTATGTTTTTCCTCTGCAGACAGTCCTTTACTGTCTTTCATCTGTGGCATGGAGCACCATCATGCATAAAGATTGTGCACTTGCATATGGGTTAACAGCTTCTCAGGTAACATTTCCACATAAAAAGGACCTGTCATAGTAGTACCTGTCGGCAAAAACGATAATGAAGCTAATGCTAACATCATCATCATCATCATTGTCAACCATTATCAATCCACTGCTGGACGAAGGTCTCCCCAAGTTTCCTCCACAACGGTCTGTCTTGTGCCAGTCTCCTCCATGTCACCCCTGCATACTTTCGAAGCACCCTCTGCCTTCATGTCGCACTGGCCGCTGCCTTGGCCAGGTACATTCCAGCTGCCGGAGACTGAGGGCCAAGATTTAAGTTGTGGAATCATCATAGCATCCCATATCATCTTACTAGGTGGATTTCTCATGGTGCTAATGGTGTATTTTTCATCAAACCTTTTCTCTTTTGGTCATCGAACATGTGCTTCACTTGATTCAAATTGATACATAGTTGATTCATTGGAAAAAAGAATTTGGCTCCAATTTTCAGCAGTCCGCGATTGATGATGCTTCGCAAACTGGAGTCTTCTTTTTCATGACAGAGGTTAGTCTAGGTTTATGTGCAGGTTTTTAACACTTTAATCCAAAATCTTTGCTAAGGTGTTCGAAAACAGTGCTGATACTAATGCCAGACCCTTTTGAATGTAGAAAGGCCTTGATTTACAAACTCCTCAGAGAATGCATAACTGTTCCTCTTATGGTATTGTCATCACATGGGGTTGTTTTCCTTGGGCGTCCACTTATTTTTCGGTTGCTAAATCATACACGAGATTCTTCCGCGGATTTGCGGAATTCCTCTTTTTTTTGTCTTCCTTGGGTTATTCTCGAGATCAATGCAAAACTGAAAAGAAATTTTGGAGGATTAGTTTGGGGGGGGTCATTTTTTGATCTGAGGATAGTATTTTGTTTTTCAAAACTTTCGAAAACGGAAGTTAAACGGAGGGAAAAATTTTCCTGTAATCCTGATTTCTTTTTCTTGCGATGTTTCTTCTGCACAGTATTATTGTTAAATATAATTTTATTCCATAAAATTTGCATTTCAGCTTGAAAATAGAAGGAAAATTCCGAAAACAGAAGTTGGCATGAAAATTTTCTCGTGATCTTTAGTCATGAGATTCTTCAGTGGATTCGAAGAATTCCGCCATTTCCATCTTCATTTCGATGGTTTTCGAGATCGATGCGGAACTGAACACAAATTTGGGAGGGATTGGTGATGGGTTGTTTTCCGTCGGTGGGCAGAATTCCAACTTTAAAAACTTCTGAAAACAGAAGTTAGACCCGGAGTAAAGGTTTCTCCTGTAATCGTAATCCTTTTTTCTCGCAGTATTTCTTCTACCAATAGTGTTGTTAAATATAATTTTATTCCATAAATATTTGTTTTGCTGCTTCAAAATGGAAGAAAACTTTCCTAAAATGGAAGTCAAACAGAGCGTAGATTTTGCCGGTTGTCTTAATTTTTATCTCCGCGATGTTACATTTATCCTGTGTTGCTGTGCTGTTATGTAAATATATATATATTGAATACAGTGATGTGCTCCAGCTGAATATTTAAATAACAAATTTTAGTGAACAATTTTGTCTTGCTTACCCTGTGTTATATTCATGCTGTTTCGCAGCACATTCTTATTTTTCACCTGTGCGGTTAAAATGTTCAGCTTTTTTATGTATGTAAATTCATCTGTATCTCAATATTTCATGATCATATTATGAATAGCAGTCTTGCTCACATTCACCTTTCCGCTTATGTTACGTTCGTAATATCCTTCATGATATACACTGAAGAGCAATTGAATTAGAGACAGCTGGCGTTATGTAAATGTGGCGCTGTGGGCAGCCCTGAAAACGAAAACGACATGATGTATGCAGCGATCCGACAAAATAAGGAGTGATGCGACGAGAATCGGTAAGAGTCTGATGCAGTATGGGTAAGACGAAGGATCTAAGCGCATTTGATCGTGGGCAAATTGTCAGGGCCCGACAAATGGGTCACTCCATCTCGGAAGTTGTGCAGGCACTGGGATTTTCACGAGCCACTGTGTCACAGGTGCACTGTGAGTACATTGAATCCGGTAAAACCATCCCTGCAAGAGCCAACTGCTGTGGACAACAGCTTGTGGATGAGCGGGGTCATCGTCAGCTAGCTCGCATCGTAACAGCGGATAGACGAGCCACAGTGCAAGAAATCACTTGGCAATTTAACGCTGGTGCACAAAAACATGTAAGCAGCTACACCATCCAGTACCATCTCCTCGCTATGGAGTACAGAAGCCATAGTCCCACGAGGGTACCGCTGCTGACCGCACATCACAGGGTGCAAAGATTAGCATGGGTGCAAGAACATCGCCACTGGACCCTAGAGATGTGGAAAAATGTTGCCTGGACTGATGAGTCGAGATTCATGTTGGTACATGCGCATGGCAGGATACAAGTACGGCACAAACCACATGAAGCGATGGATCCTTCTTGCCAGCAGGGTACTCTTCAAGCTGGTGGGGGTGGCATTCTCGTCTGGGGACTGTTTACGTGGACACTCTTCAAGCTGGTGGGATGATGTCACATGTGCCCCTGGTACGGGTATCGTTCACTTGATCAAAAGGTCACTTGACCGAAAATCACTTGATCGAAAGGTACATTTCACCGAAGGGTCACTTGACCGAAAAGTTCATTTCACCGAAAGGTCACTTCACCTAAAAGTTCACTTCATCAAAAGGACATTTGATCAAAAAGTTCATTTCACCGAAGGATTATTTTACCTAAAAGTTCATTATATCGAAAGATCATTTCACCGAATGGTCAGTTTATCGAACACTTAAAATTTCGTTGTTAGAGATGTGTTAGAGTGTGGTGCTGGTTTTTGAAAAACTGGCCACCTAAACATTATCGGATTGTATAAAAAATACACTTTTAATTTCTATGAAACATCTCCCCATTAATAGGTTTTTTTGAAATATAACATTAATTATAAGACCTAGATCTGTGATTTTTTGTCAAATTTTAATCCTCCGAGCTCATATTCATAAGGGTTACGTAGTAAATAATGTTCCACTTTTACTCAACCACAAAACATTGATTTTTTGATCGTAAGCCTAGGCACAGGCCATTATAACAGATTTTAACCCTACTCATATTCATAAGCATTACATAAAATGTAAAGTAACTTTTTATGTAAACCTTATGAACATGAGCACGAACGGTTAAAATTTGCTAAAAAGGCATAAGCCGATACGTAGGGCCCTAAACTTGATTCTTTTTGCCTCAAAAAATGTGCAGCATTATTAACTTGACTTTTATGTAAACCTTATGAACATGAGTTTGTACGATTAAAATTGGGTAAAAAGGCCTAAGGTAAGGCCTAGGGACCTAACATTGATTCTTTTTGCCTGAAAAAATGTACAACATTATTAATTTTACTTTTTTATGTAAACCTTATGAACATGATTAAAATTTGCTAAAAAGGCCTAAGCCAAGGCCTAGGGACTTAAAATTAATTATTTTTGTCTTAAAACTAAATATTTGCGTTCTCTGTGACACGGAGAAATCAAAAGTGCAATTTGAGTGTGATCCCCTAACGTTTCGGTGGTCTGTCTGCCAAACTTGCACCATGCTTCAACAGATCCTGTAATGAAATCCAAAGTTTTCGATAAACTGACCCTTCAGTGAAATGACCTTTCGATGAAATGAACTTTTCGATCAAGTGACCCTTCGGTGAAATGAACGTTTCAATCAAGTGATCTTTCGGTGAAACAATCTTTTCGGTGAAGTGATTTTCGGTCAAGTGACCCTTCGGTGAAGTAAACGTCGGGCAAATGAACCAGACCCCCCTCTTACGTGTGACATCATCCCTCACAGGTCAACGTTACCGGAATATCCTGGACGACCATTTGCTCCCGTTTGTGCGTCTTCAACATCCCATTGGGGACCTCATCCTGCAACAAGACAATGCACCGTGCCATCGCTCCCGAATTGTATCCGAATATTCGGATAAACACTGCACCTACGTGACCTCGCTTCCTTGGCCAGCTAGGTCATCTGACCTCAATCCCATCGAGCACATCTGGGATGCCTTTGAGAGAGATATGTTCGAGGCTCTGACCCCCCTTCCATCAAATCTTCGTGAACTATGGGAGCTTGTTCAGGGGTCGTGGATCCGTATGGCTTTCCATCGATTCCGGTGTCTTGTTGAGTACACGCCGAGACGAATCGCCGCCGTCATCAGAGCGAAAGGTGGTGCTACACGTTTACTAGACAGGTATCTCTAATTAAATTGCTCTTCAGTGTAAAGTCACTATTTTTGCTCTCCGAGTAACACTTAGTGACTCTTTTTTGCCCATTTTTCTTTATGTAGAAAATACGTATAAAACATGAAAACCAAAAGCAAACTGATGCTCGCACGCTTCCCCCAACTGTATCAACAGTGCCGCTGTAGGACGATGCAACATCGACAGGAAATTGAGTAATACAGACAGTAGCTGATGTAAACGGCAGAAATCTCGTAATACCAACAGGTGGTCTTAAACTTTTGCAAATGACTGTAAAAGAGGTCAGGCACTGAACTGTAGTGTGAGTTGCTAAGATGGGCAAAAGAAAATATAGGTTGGGTGGTCCCATCATGGCTACACCTCTGCTTATGGGGCTGGTTATCTCCCTCTCCTGGAAGGCCAAAATTAGTGATGGGTGACTGCTTATAGCCCATTA
This sequence comes from Macrothele yani, assembly GCA_039090855.1. Classification (NCBI taxonomy): domain Eukaryota; kingdom Metazoa; phylum Arthropoda; class Arachnida; order Araneae; family Macrothelidae; genus Macrothele; species Macrothele yani. Next base: position 71,546,425 of record CM077030.1, on the reverse strand, counting down.
AGTTGCTCATGGTGGCCATTAAACTCCCAAATAAAAAAAATAAAAAAGAAAAAGGATTAAAAATGAATTTATAGAAAAAATTTATGTGCAATGCTTTTACAAGAATGGAAAATTTAGCGGTTAATGGTGCAAATCTAGAAGTGATTGAAGCTACTTTTACCTTGGACAGTAATCAAGTGAGGGCTGTATCAAAGAAAAAATTAATTGGCATATAAAACATGGCTGGTGAGCATTAGAAGGAACAGTGCAATTTTCAAGAACAATTTAACTTTATGTCTTGAAAGAAAAGTGTTGAATCAATACTTGCTTCCAGTTTTTATTTATGGAATCAGAAACATGGATCTTAACTAAACAAGACATGTAGAAGCTGTGGAAAAGTCAAAGAAGCATGGAGAAATGCATGCTTGGTGTAACCAGGAAATATAGGAAAAGGAACTGATGGATCAGGCAAATGACAAGACTTGATGACATGATAAAACTTAAGACCCTCAAGTCACTATGGGGTGGGCATATTGCTAGAAGAATTGACCATCATTGGACAACTGAAATGCTGGACTGGTGCAAAGGTAGAGAAAACCATGCAAGAGATTGGTGGGTGTCATTTAGGTAGGAGGATGGATCGGAGAGACTTTGGCGAGACCTTCTGCAGTGTTGAGAATTATCGATGAGGATGTTAAACCTTCCATATTTCTCATATGTCAAAAATTAATGAAGTTCACCAATTTTGAAGTACTGATAATCAAATGTGAGTTAGATGTTGTTAGTGTAAACTAATATATTATTTAAATTGGCTCTTTTTAATGTTTGGAACATCTCCTACATTAGGTACTTTGGGGAAAATCAAGAAAAGAGCTCTGAAACTGTAATTATGTACTACTGTACATAATGACTATTTCACTTATCATTTCATGTAAAGAAAGGGCCCCTTCACTTGCTAGCTGTCAGATCTGATGACCTGTGGATGGCTCAGTTGTAGTAGGCTTTTGCCATGAGTTTGGTTCCAAGTTTTAGTATGCACAATTTCCAAAGTTTTTTTTTTTTTTTTTTTTTTTTCTTGAGAACTTTCATGTAGGTAAACATACAGTTCAAAGAATCATTTAAATTGCTAAAGTAATGCTGCAAGCTATCAAATGCTTGGAAAAGAAAATAATGATATTTGTAATACCTCACTTCATGAATTGTGCTTAAAATCTTGGTCACCAGCAGAGTAGCAGAATGTAGGCGTACACGCGTACGCTGTTCGCTGATAGTTTCTAAATTATTAGAAGATTTTGCAGATAGTTTTTGCTTGTAGATTAAAAAAATGTTATTTGCAGCAATTAAAACACTTACTCAAGGCTTCACTCCGACTAATATATTTAATTCTATTTTAATCTGAAGAATTTTCACTTATTTTTCACATCTTCTGAGTTCTTTTGTTTTTACAGACATTTCTGGCCTCCAGATTTTATCAAGGCCTGTTATCAACGTATAGGAACTGTATCAAAAGTTTTGTTTACACATAAAGAATTTTAATTTTATTGCCAGGTTCTTCTTGAAGTTGCCAGTTATTCAATTAAAATATTTTTTTATGTATTTTGTAAGTCTACTATTTTTTAATTCAGTTGTTGAAAATGCTATTTGTAATTTTTTAAGGCTCATTAATGGAACTGTTTTTCTAGATATAAAATTTTTCTTTAATTAGTCTCTTGTTTTTATGAGGTTCATAGTTCAATATTTTTAAGATTTTGCCCTAAAGGTCTATTTTGCACAAATTACTGCACATTCAGTTGTAATGTACTTATTTTGTTCTCACTGAAGTCTGTAATGTTCTAATAATTATGTATTGTTTTATTAATTTATCTTTAAATCATCTTATTCTACTGTTGTGTGAGTGTGATTTGCAGATTTGGAGCAAGTTTTCTGTTTCAATGGTTGTGTACGCAGATACATTTTATTTTTATACAACTCTGATCACCAGTGGGCTGATTGGTCAGTGCTAAATTGCTTGGTCTGACAGTAATCTCATTGTGATTGTGCTCTGAGACTTCTTATGAAAAGATAGTCGAAATCAGTGGCGCACCCATGGGGAGGGATGATGCCCCCTCGAGCTGACTGAGCAGAAACTTATTACGTTGAAGTTTGAAACAAAAAATCACGATATGCGACCTACATGTACTTCTTAATCATGTACCATATAATTATAACATACAATCATAAGAGAGTAGTTCTGTTAAATAAATATAGGAAAATCTAACCATAAAAAGAATTTCATCTACTGCTTTTTCTAATCATTTAACTTTCTTGCAATGTAACATTACTAGTAACTGGATAAGAATAAATGTACAAAAGTCAACCTTCTTAATTGTTATGGCACCTGACTATTTTTCTTGGCAAATTTAACGGGGTCACCCCCACGTTGGGAAAATTCTGTGCGCCATGGAAAATTTCTGGGTGCGCTACTGGTCAAAATGGAGTTAAATAGAGATCAGCATTTGTCAGAATGATTCAAGAAACTTATGTTTGAATAGGCATATGCAGGGCTCGACTAATATGCTCCAGATCTAGGAGCTAGCTCTTAAAATTTAGAAGCCCAGTGAAACTAAGTTAAATTTCAAAGAATAACACACAAACATAATTTGGGTTGATGCTGGAAGAAAAAGTAATAAAGTATATTTGCTGTCATTTTTTTTTCTTTTTATCCAAACCAGTGAGAAATCAAATTCCAATTTAAACTCCATAATTTTCTTTTCCCATTCTTCCAGTTGTTGCTCTCAAAAATTAAAATTTTTGATTTTATTAAAACACAATTTCTGAAAATCAAATTTTGTACATATCAATTCAAAGTACAGTATTTTCTTTTGTGCGACCTGCAAACCATAAAATTCAGAAAAAAAAAAAAATACTTCCTAAGATTTGCGGCAGCTTATTTATAACTTGCAGTGAAATAAAATTAAAAATTCCGACTCATAATCTGTGGCGGCGTATAATCCGTAGATTGTAAAATTTTGAGAAAAAAACATTTTTTCCCTTTGTATAGTCCTTGGTGGCATGTCCGTAGACCATGCAATTCAAAAAAATAAAAAAAGATAGTCATATAATTCGCACCTGTCATGTTCATCATGTACCATAATTTCCAGCAGAAAAGCTGTGATTCTTACGATGACTGACCCAGAAGTCCAAAGAAGTAAGAAAGAAACAATTTTCTTATAAAAAGCAACTGTTATTTTTAAGTACTTTTGTGTTACTTTTAATTAAACTAAGAACTAAAATCCCTGGCTTTTGCATCACCGTAGTTCATGAGTTAGACCTGAAATATCTGTAGAAATTTTTGTTTGTGGTCACTATTTTTTCCAAGTTTGTCACATTGTTTGGTTGAGCTGGTCACTATTTCAACTATTTTTAAAGCTATATAGTGTTGTGATCCCTACAATCCACAGCAATTGTCTCTTTTTCTGAACATTTTTCATCTGAATAGTGAAATAAATCCACAAATAAAATGATTACTACAGCAAAACTGACGAATGGAATTCTCAAAATGTTACATGTCATGGATTACCTTTGCGGACTTCTCACAGCATGTACGCTTCTGCGAGTGCAAATTGTTCTGCATTCGTTCCATCATATTTTCTATCGGAATGCTCGCAAGAAAAAAAATATTGTTTCAATCTCTTTGCTGTCCTCTATCTCCATATTGCTTTACATTTTTTCTGTTACTGCAATTTTGGTACTTTTCAATAATGCCACTTCTCCCAACAATAACCACGCTGATTTTTTAAATCACCACAGAAACATTTTTTTATCAGGTAAACCTAAATTTATAACTTTCTAATAGACAATCTGCAGATTATATGACAGAAATTATGGTATTTACTGCAAATTACAAAATCTGTAGTAGAAAAAAATTGGGCACCAGGGTCAGATTTCTAGGCACCTCGGCGACCTGGTGCCTGGGATTTGTCGAGCCCGGGCATATGATTGTTTAGTTATTTGAGGTTAGTTGCACATTGGCTTCAGTATGCTGAAGAGCTTCACGCACCACAGTTATACACCAAAACAAAAAGAAACGTGGGTGCTCAAATACAACAGGAAATGAATCTGAGGGCCAACACAAAAATGACACATTGCAAATACCAAAAGATTGATACAATATAGAAAAGACGTTGTGGAAAACACATCACTAATGATTTAAAAGCCCCCTCCAGTGTTTCTTGGTTGTCTTATTGTTGGTAAAAAAAGGAAATGAGCATGTTCACTATGAATAGGCTTGTGAAACTTATATGGCCGCCCCGGTGGCGCAGTGGTCTAAGCGATGGCCTCTGATCATTCGTCCGAAAGGGGTCTGGGTTCGAATCCCGGTGAGGCATGGATGTTGTGTTTATCTTACGGCACTGGCTCTCTCCGTTTCCTGGAGCCAGTAAACCTAAATTAGGGACGAGCGACTGCTTATAGCCCATTGAGTTGCTCACGGTAGTCATTAAACCTCCAATTAAAAAAACAAAACAAAAAAACTTATGTGTTCCGTAGTCAGATTTTTTGCATGTTCTAGCTATGTTAATTTAGGAATCTCTAGTCATAAGTTTTTACAGAAACATAAACTTGAAGAGTTCACAGTAAGAATAATGTTCCTGACTTCTTGAACATTAAACACCCACAGAGAAAAATATTATGATAGTATAATTCACAAAAAGTAGTTCTAAAACTTTTTTCAAAACAGTTTTGAACATATTCTAAAGCTTTTTAATTATTTCTTGAGTTACTCAAAAATTTTGCAGATTCTTCAGATATATAATTTCCTTCACTCCCTCAGTTTTTATTTATTTTTTAATCTAGGTGCTGGGAAATACCCTATGTATGGTGATTATGAAGCCCAGAGGCATTGGATGGAAATAACTGTGAATCTACCTGCCAAAGAATGGTATTCCTTCTGTTATTTTTTTAGTGAAAAGTATTGCACATACATAGATACATACATATCACCAAGTTGTCTGATATTCACAGGTTAGCTCCTCAAAGCAAGATTATCTGTGAACACAAAATGTAATTAATAACATTATAAATTTTGCTTACTGTTAATACATCAAATGTTTCCATTTACAAAAAATCTTGGCATGCAACTTGTGTTTCACTGACATCCATCACACATGACCTTTTTGTGCTTCATACAGAGACATGGACCTTAACTAAAAAGGTCAAACACATGCTGTAAACAACTGAAAGAAGCATAGAGAGATACATGCTTGATATAGCCAAGGAAGAGAAAAGATCAACTCATGGATCACTCAGAAAAATGACAACAGTTGATGACATCATGGTCAAAGTAAAGATATGTTCAAATTTATGAGTGCCAATGGGCTGGACATATTGCTAGAACTGACCACCATTAGATAGCTGGATACTAAGGGACAGGAAAAGACTCAGAAGAAGATGACATAGAAGATGGGTGAATGAAATTCAAAAGCATGCTGGAGTGACTTGGAAGAGACTGGCACAATACAAAAGTTGTGGAGGCAACATGGGGAGACCATCCAGCAATGGATTGGTAATTGTTGTGGTGAACTATCTTTTTCTCTTGCAGGTATTCTTGAATATGGCCCTCCCCTGATTTCCTACAGATATTCTCATCCTTTCTGGCGACCTGGGCTGCGAAAAAAATTCTCTTTACACCTAATCACATATATTCTTCCAACATGACCAAACACCTCAATATATTTTTCTCCTTCCTACTAACAATATTATGCTTCATATTATTACACATCTTCATTCCACATAAAAAGTATAATTAAATAAACAGCTAAAGAAATTCGTTGTTAATTCTTTAGAATTTGGGCACACTCAAATAAAAAAAATAATAATACTAATAATGAATTTTGCCTTTTTTGTGATTTTAGATATCTCTTGCATTGCCCCTTTTTCATCTGAGAAATTACTTTGTACCCATTGGAAGAGGGTTTTATTTTGCACTGCCTCTCATTGCAAATGTTGGAATGTTGTCTTAACACAGGCCTGTTTCATCAGTAGTTCCCATCATGAATTTAAACATAGCAGTGTCAAGTATATATATATATATATATATATATATATATATATATATATATATATATATATATAGGTGGTTCAAAAAATTCAAACATCAAAATGTCTTCGTGTTTGCTGATTTTTTTTTTTTTTTTTCCCCTTTTGATGAGAAAATGTTTCACATGAAATTTCAAGAAAATCTGATAATATTTAGGACTGCCTCATCCTCAAGGTGGTTGAACTTTTACTACTATAAGATTATGGCCATTATAAAGAAAATAATAAACATGACACATTGACACTAGAAGACTTTAACTGAACAGGATAAATCTCAAATGTATTTCATAAGTACGCTCACATATGGTTATTATAGTGATTATACTATTTAGCAATTTACAGAAAATCCCTCTGCTGATTTCTCATTCAGCTTGCTTCTCAGTCTCTGCGAAAAGTTTGCTTTTCTTGGTACCCGGAAAGCATTTCTGGTGGCTCTTCACAACTTGAAAGAGGAATTGTTTCTGATCTTCGTGCTTAGTGAGAGAAGAACTGAAAGTGGTAGCAAGAGTGATTCTCCTTTCAGCACTGTCATTTCCAACTTTAAGAGCCATTAGACCTACTGTCTTCTTTGCTTCCTGGAAAGAATTAATCTCTCCCATGAATCCATGTTCTTGGCCAAGAAAGAGCTGTTCAATTGCAAAACTTCAAAGAAGACATGGGAAGCAGATCCAATGAAGTAGTCAAGTGTTTTATTGCTCAGATCTTCTATCCCGGTGTATCTGACTGATCTGCCTTCTCATCCTTGAAATGTGTGTTCTTGTAAGCGTGCCAGCATCAGACACTTCATTTCTACAGGTATCAAATCTGAGAAAAATCGAAGTGGGGCCATTTCTTGGCCAAGTACCACAAATGATGACTTAATGATGCAATTTCCTTCTTTGAGATAACTCCAGAAGTTGTCCTGTAGTTTGAAAGGGCTCAAATTAGATTGCGGTCATTGATAAGAGCTTCACAGGCATTCTTGCCAGGCTTTTACGTAAATCCACACAGCAAACAAACCAAATTCAAGGCAGGATTTGTTCTCAAATTTTGTGAGCTTGAACTGCTTTTGAAAGAGATTAATCTTGAGCACGTAGAGTAACTTTGACATCTGCAGCGTGTGGTGAAAAGCTCTGGGAACCCGACAGTTGATACCCTGTGGAGGAATTTCTCGTAGAAAAAGCAGAATGAACTCCAATAACTCTTGGTAGTCTTCTCTAAGTAGATTTTCTGATTTTCTCTGTAACATATCATTTGCAAAGTTTATTGCTTCAGTCTTGAGTAACTGTAGTTCTTCATTCAACTGGCTGTCACTGCATATTTCGTATTCGCTCTGTTTAATCTTAGGCCAAAATTCCTGGAATCAACAAAATATCAAAACATTTGGGCCAGACATTGTGCCAAATAATGCATTGAAGACATCTCCACATACCACTTCAAGTATGCGTTGAGGACATACTAGCCAAAGCAATTCTTTCTTCTGTTGTTGCTTAAGTAGAACGCAAGCTCAATTGACCTGTATTAGCAGCAGTCGCATCAAATAACATTCCGATGATCTGATCCTGAAGTTCCAATTAAGGATTTCCTGTAAAGCTACTTGTGCAACTTTCTCCCCTGTTCAACTTTTGGAACTCCTAGAAGTTTTTCCACCTCGTGGCCTGAGACTAAAATGGCAACTCGATCCTCCTCTGTTGGCCCACCAGAAATAGCCACATAGCTTTCGTGTTTGGAGCATGTTGGGAGCGATGCTATGTCCTCGATCTTCGAATGCTGGTCATGGATAAAGGAAGCTTGGCTGCATCTGGGAGCCCATAACTTCGTGCTGCTGCAGCCAGCAGCACAAAGTTATGGGCTCCCAGATAGGCTGCTTTTCTGTTGGTGATGTTCATGTGATCCAGCGCAGAGGCGAGATCTCCAGAAATAACAGTCAATGCACTTATTTTTGCATGCTTTTGTGTGGTTTTTGATGGTCCTGGAGCTCTGGCATCAAAGTGTATTTCCGTATCTTTGATTAATTCAGCGTCAGGGTCACTAATTGGATTGGCTTCTTCATTGTTTGATGAACTTGAGTACTGTGCTTCCTTGGTTGCCTTACGTTTCCTCATTTCTTCCATCTTAAATCTTTCAGCCTCTTTCAAGGATTTCATTTCTTTATTATGTTCCTACTTGGCAAAATTTATGGCCATCCCACCCATGACATACTTCCGTTCCAACCTTTGGTCTGTCGAGAAGTGTTTATCCTCTGCAATTTTTATCAGGTTTAAGGCATCATGTTGAGTAATGCCAATGAGGAGTTTGAAAGACTTCACTAAATCAGCCTCTCTGGCAAGCTGAGCCGAACTTCTATGATTCTTGTTATGGCAAATGTTTCAGTATTTTTCCAGTAATGAATACATCTTTCAGACAATGTTTCTCTCCTCAGAAATTGGAATCCTTTCTATGTTCCAAATTTCACAGATCTCCTGCACAACAATTTTCACTGCATCCTTCTAAGACATATTTTCCTTTGTGTGATAATAAAAGTAAACTCTCAAGACTTCAAGACTCGTTGGTAACACTCTGCCACCAAAACCTTCCAGTGGTTTGCCAATGAGGTAAATGGCAGTCTTAAAGTGTGTTTCGAACATAATTATTTGTTAGTTACTTGAAAGGAGAACCTAGTGTCAGTATCATGTGGCAATACTTCAGATAGATTTATCAATTTATCAGGTACATTTATCAAGTAAATAAAAGTTTATTGTACCTTGAACTTTTTCATTGTTCGTTGCTCATTTAGCTAGCAGAAGGTGAACATTTCCATTTTTATTTTTTTATTTTTTTCAAAGTTTGCCATTTCCATCTGTGTACTGGAAGCTGATATGAGTTCATCTTTCCTGGCTGACATGCACTCAGTCTTCTTCTGATGGGATGAGCAACAGGCAGGAATGGATGAACTTTGTCACATGCTTCGGAAAAGACCCAGACTCTCCGTAGTCACTACATCATTGGTCCGCTGCGAAGTACAGGAAACTGAATGTACTGTGCAAGTCAAAAATGTCAGTGAAATAATGCTATTCAACCACACACCCCTACCCACCCACACCTTTCCGTGTTAAAGTTTATATTTTCAAAATTCTAACATTTGTTAAACATTTTTGGAATTAGTTTATTGGATGTTTTTAATATTGTAATGTTCTGTGATTTTTGGATTTTCAAATTGTTCTGACCAAGATATAGCCCTCCCCTCCCCCGTTCCCTTCCTAATTGCATTGTTTATATAAAGAAGTTGCGCTGCTTATCGCGTTCTTCACAGTTTGCAAAAGAAAAATCATTTTGACGATTGATAAAACGTTTTAACGAAAATATTTGTAATTACCTTCTTTAATGATGTCTCAGCAAAAACAGTCTAATTTTTATTCAATTTGGTACTTGAAAAATGAAATTTGAATGTTAGTTACTTCTTTCATTGTTTACATTTTGCATGAGACAGAAAGCGATTACGTGAAAAGAGTATGCAGTCACTGACGTAAGACCTATTATAACACTTCATGGTTTTTATAATTCCAAAGGAGGGGTGAAAAAGAAATGGCGACTTCAGGTTACATTTGGCAAAAAAAAAAAAAAAAAAAAATTAATTAATTTGATGAATGGGTTGGCAAGAACTTTAGAAAAACCAGAGCAACCACTGTATGTCTATATAGGTAAAGAGAGACCTTCATCCATATATATAGACCTAATCCATATATATATATACATACACAGGGTGATTGTAAACTCTTTCAACAAAACAAGAGGGGTGATAGTACACATCAAGACGAACAATATTTGCAATGGAACCTAGGGCCACATTCCACTCCTAGTGCCAGAAAAGAGCACGTTCAGAAACCGTCCAGAAGGCACATGGAGTTCCAACCAGTGCATGAGAAGCACAAGATGCAAATCAGGTGTGCTGAACACGTGCGTAGACGATGAGGAGCAAACATTTAAAAACACAGCCAAGCCCATCCCGCTATATTACTGTGCAAACATCACATGAGAATTGATGTATACATCTGACTGCCGCAGCGTACCGTGTGTTCCTGGAGCAAGTGCTTCCCGATCTGTTGCAGGATGTTCCGCTCACTACACAAAGGGACATGTGGTTTATGCATAATGGGGCCCCAGTTTGCCTCCGAGGTCCGATACTTCCTAAATGCGACATATCCCGGGCGGTGGATTGGAAGTGGTGGACCTGTGGCTTGGCCTACACGCTCCTTGGACCTTAATCCACTGGACTTCTTCTTCTGGGGGCACATGAAAACATTGGTGTACGCGACACCTGTGGACTCCCTGGAAGATCTCGTTGCGCAAATCGCTGTTGCTGGGGACAAGATCAACACCACATCGAGAGTCTACGAGAGGGTGCGACAGTCCTTCATTCACCGGCGTGGGCTATGCAATGACACCCTTGGATGCCAGTTTGAGTAGCTCCTTTGAGTCTTTCTCTGATGCGATTGGAATTGTGCAACTCATAAATTAGATATGTCTCTTTGTTTTCACTGTTGGAGGCTCAATGTGGATATGTAACTTTACTCTTTTCTGGCACTAGGAGTGGAATGCAGCCCTAGGTTCCATTGCAAATCTTGTTCGTCTTGATGTGTACTATCACCCCTCTTGTTTTGTTGAAGGAGTTTACAATGTTTACAATCACCCTGTATATAGACCTTCATCCAGCAGTGGCCGCCCCGGTGGCCGATTTTCACTGATTGTGTTTCGAAGATACGTTCTGAGTCGTCGTAGTGTTGAAAATGTTCATTTACTGCAGCAATTACTGGCAATTTTGGAAGTATTAGTAGAAGATTTCGCATTGTCGGAAACACATTTTCATCGCATATGAGAAATGCATCGTGAACATTTCACGGAATATTTTCAATATTGAGAATATGCCGCCATCACATCTTTAGTTCTCCGATAGCTTCCTTTGTGCAATCAAGAAAGCGTCCGTAGTTTTTTATAAGTTTTTTTTGGCGCTATTTTCTTGCTTTATGGTAAAACCTCCCTTATTTGGCGAAAGACACATAAAAAAAACTGCAAAATCATTTTGTGCTTGAGTAGTCCGCCGAGAATTTGGTTTGTGACAGAACCAAGAAAAGGAATGAAGATTGAGATGCGGTAATATTCCTACGGAGTGTCCTTCATAATATTACAACGATAGATTTGCCGTGCCTCAGTGGTCTAAGCGATGGCCTCTGATCATTCCTCCGAACGGGGTCTGGGTTCGAATCCCGGTGAGGCATGGATGTTGTGTTTGTCTTACGGCACTGGCTCTCTCCCTTCCCTGGAACCAGTGACCCTAAATTAGGGACGGGCGACTGCTTATAGCCCATTGAGTTGCTCACGGTGGTCGTTAAACCTCCAATCACATCCAGCAGTGGATTGATAATGGTTGACAATGACGATGAAGATTTATTTATTTATTTATTTATAATCATGTTCCACAGTAATAGTGAAAAAGAGCTACTTGTATTTTTTCTTTCTAATGAAGTGCAAGTTTCACTGCATGTGTCAAAACTATGCCACTCAGCTATCAAGTATTTGTAGTAAGCTCTGCCTCATACATTCATGCCATGTTTTCAATAACTGCTCATTGAACTATTAACCACATTAACATTTTGGCAGTAAATTGTATATTCAGTACAGTAGTTGCTCTGGCTTTTTCTAAGTTTTCCCCAAACTCTTTTTATTTTTATTTTTTTTCCCAATGTAATCTGAAGTCAATTTTTTTTTACCCTCCATTGGAATTATAAAAACCATAAAAACAAAGTGTTGTAATAAGTCATACGTCAGCGATTGCATCACTCTTTTCACACGATCACTTTCTGTCTTGCAGAATGTAAACAATGAAGAAAGGTAACATTCGAATTTCATTTTTCAAATACCAAATCAAATAAAAATTAAAGATTGTTTTTGCTCAGGGTGTCATTAAAAAAAGGTAATCGCCAATATTTTTGCCAAAACCTATCAATTGCCAAAGCAATTTTTTTTTCACAAGTTGTGAAGAATGCGATCGGCAGCATGACCCCTGCAGTATATGCTCACTCTTGAAAAAATTATGTACATGTTAATCACCAAGGAGCTTGCTGACTAGAGTAAAGAATTGGGCTTAAAAATGAACTTACAAATTGATGTACGAGGGGCAGTCAAAAGGTTAGTTGCACTCCTCCTAAAACATTTTGGTAAAAGGATATTTTGTTGACACTTTGTGGCAACATTGCTGGCATTTATCTGCAGCACATGCCGCAGTTGCTTCTATGCAGTAGTTTTAGTTCGCTCGCTAACGAGCCGTGAACATGCCTCGGCAGTTGAACGAAGTGTACGGTGAGAACGCAGTATCGCGTCAAGCTATCGGAAAGTGGTGCATCTTGTTCGAGAATGGACGATCTGATATCGAGGACGATAATGACAAGGGTAGACCGTCAACTTCGACAGCGGCTGAGAACGTTGCACGCGTGAATTAACTCATTCTTGCAAACAGACGAGTAACAGAAGATGAAATCGCAAAAGAACTGGATATTTCACATGGAAATGTGCATACGGTTATTGTGCAGCATCTTGAATTCCGTAAAGTTTGTGCTCGATGGGTGCCTCGTCTATTGACTGAAGAACACAAAGGGAATCGTTTTGAAAGTGCCTTTGCATTCTTGAAGCGTTATCAGCCGGAAAGAAATGAGTTTTAGGACAAAATTCTGACCGGAGACGAAACATGGGTGCATCATTTCTCACCTGAAATGAAATGCAGCTCTCTCGAGTGGAAACATTCCACTTCTCCGACTCGAAAAAAGTGCCGAGCAGTTCCATCTGCGGGGAAGGTGATGCTGACGCTGTTTTTCGACAGAGAAAGTGTGGTGCATACCGAATTCATGCCGAAGGGTGCCACGCTTACAGCATCGTCTCATTGTAAAACCCTGAAGAGATTGCACAATTCACTTAAAAATCGATGGCCAGGTAAACTTTCAAAAGGCATTGTGCTCCTGCATGACAATGCGAGACCGCATGTGGCGAACCTAACGAGGGTCCTTCTGAAAAAGTTAAGGTGGGAGGGGGGAACCACCCTCCTTATATCCCAGATCTTGCGCCGTGGACTTCCACGTCTTCGGTCCCATGAAACAAGAACTTAAAAAGCGACGATATCACTTGGATCACGAGGTGAAAGCTGCAACCCAGCAATGGTTATTGGACGTTGGATGAAACTTCTTCTCAGAAGGCATAGACAAACTTGTGCCACGCCTCGACAAATGTATGTTTCAATAAACTAGATGATTACGTCGAGAAGTAACTTTTGTATGGAACTTTCAGGTACATATAACATTTTTCTGTAATTCCGATCCTGTGTTCTTTTATCAAGCAGTGCAACTAACTTTTTGACTCACCTACGTATAATGCTTTTACAAGAACTAAAGATGTATAGAAATTGATAGAGCTAATTTAGAAGTAACTGATGTACCTTGGATAACAGGTATCAAGCAAGGGCCACATTGAAGAAGAAATTAATGGCTATATCAAACTTGGATGGAGAGCATTTGGTAGAAACAGTGTGATTTTCAAGAGCAATTTATCATCAGTGCATCCTTTCCAGTTCTTACATGTGAATCAGAGACATGGACAACAACAAAAGACATTCAGAGACTGCAGACTACTGAAAGTAGTGTGGAGAGGTGCATGTTTGCTTGTGGTAACCAGAAAAAATAGGAAGGGTAAGTCATGAAACAGAAAACTGACAAGAGTTGTTGGTATTATGACTGTAGTAAAGACCCTTAAGTGACAATGGGCTGAAGGACTTAACACTGTTGGACAACTGAAATACTAGACTGGGATTGGGATACCAAGAGACAGAAAAAGCCAGAAGACCACATGTGAGATGGGCCGATGAAGTTCGAAAGGATGCTGAATGACATGGAAGAGAATTGCTTAAGAATTGATTTTCAGGCAGCAAAATATTTTAATGAGATGCATGGATATTCTTGTCTTTATTTCCATTATACATGTAAGCTAGTTGTTTTAAGTATTTCTTTGTCCTTTGTAATATTTCAAAATACATTAATACATTTTTTTCTTAATCACCATTAAATAGGTACAAAAACAGCACTGATAATGACCTGCAGTACTGGGGTTTGGATTACCCACCTTTAACAGCTTACCAAAGCCTGATTTTTGGTTACATGTAAGTAAAGCACATATATGATTTATTATCACTCTGATAGTGTTACAATCTCAACTTAATGTTTGTAATATTACTGTAATTGCTTTGATTCAGGATTCCAAAACAAATATTTTCTATTCATAATAACTAAAGTTTTTCATGTTGCTATAAAAAATTTGTAAAAGAGTAAACATTAAGGTGAATGATTATTCCATTATTCTATCAACATGCTGCACTGATCATATTTTGTGGATCATATCACATTGTTCCTTAAAATGGGGAAAGAAAAAAAAAAAAGCACTTAAAAACCTAAATTAGGTTGAATGAGGAAAAAAAAAAAAAAAAAAAGTGAAATGAATGAAAACAATTATAAAAAAAAAAATAGTGGTTTCTTTGCTCTTGATTCCTTTGGAAAAATGCTCAAAAGCTGACATTCACTTGAAAAGTCCAACTATCAGTTTTCCTTTATTAAAATCTCATGGGGTCGTTTTGTCTTTTACGGTATTTTTTCATTTTTATACTTTTCGTTCTCTTTCATTTCACTAAAAAAAATGTTGTTTTGCGTATTCAGGTTTGATTCTGAAGTTTAGGAGATTTGGAATGCCATTGGGATTTGCGTTTAATCAAAATTTTGTGCATCATTTTCTGTTGTGCGTGTGTGTGTGTCTGTCTGCTTTATACGTACATTGTTCAGGGAACCAGTGACGAATAGAAACTATTCTTATACAAGTTTTTACTAGATTCGTCAGTGAAGGGAAGCTTCCGAGAACTGGAACAATATTACAGTGATCCTGCTACATAAGAAAGGCCTCAGGAACTACACACCTCATCAGACTTTTATCAGTTGTTGACCTATCATTCATTAAGGTACTATTGCATTGCATGAAAGAAACACTGAACATGGCTGAAACACAAGCTGGGTTCTGAAGTGGCTATAACACTATAGATCATTTACCCTCACTGAGAAAACTAACTGAAAGAACAAATAAATGTGAACTCCCACAATGTAAGGCTTTTGTAAATTATGAAAAGGCTTTAATACCATGCAACGGTATGCAGGTTTGAAATCCTGAGATACTGAAGGGGCATACATCAACGTTATTAATAACGTCAATGGAAATGAAAGTGCAAAGGTTCGGTTGTTCATGGACACTGCACTCATAAAAATTGGAAAGGGAGTAAGACAAGGTGACATCATATCTCTCAACCTCTTCAGTGCCACATTGTAGAATGTTTTTCAACCATTAAACTGAGGACAAGAAAATAAGATTAATTGAGATTATTTAACCCACCTTGATGGCGTAGCCACTTTTGCAGGTATCAGAGCTGCAGTATACGATGCAGGAATTTGCTGACAAGAGCAACAAAGTGCATTTACAAAGGAACTTGCAGAAAACAGAATTAATGTACAATGCTTTTACAAAAACCAAAGATTGGTAAGTTGGTGGGGCAAATCTAGAATTTATCTTGGGCAATATGTATCAAGTGAGAGGGCCACATAGAAAAAGAAATAAGTAGGTATACAAAACTTGGTTGGAGGGCTTTTGGAAAAAACAGCACTTTTTCAAAAGCAGTTTGCCATTATGTCTTAAAAGAAAAGTAGTTAATCAATGCAACCATCACCAGTTCTTACTCATGGATCAAAGACATTGATGAGCCTTAACTACAATAAACATACAAAGGCTGTGAACAACTGAAAGAAGTGTGAAGAGATACGTGCTCGGTATAACCAGGAAAGATTGGAAGAGAAAGACATGAATTAGAAAAATGACAAGATTTGATGGTATCATGATCAAAGTGAAGGCCCTCAAGTGGCAATGAGCTGGATTATTGCTAGAAAAATTGACCACATACACTGTTGAATAACTAAAATTCTAGACTGGATACCAAGGGTCAGGACAAGACCCAGGCGAAGACTATGTGAGAGAAGGGTGGATGAAATTCGAAAGCATGCTAAAATGATTTGGAAGAGACTGGCTGAAGACAAAAGTTGTGGAAGAGACTTGGGAAGACCTTCATCCAGCAGTGGATTTATAATAGTTGTTGTTGTTAGTCATACATACATATAGATTTTTTTTTGTTGTATTTATATGATGATACCATTAAAGCTGTGAGATGTGGCATTCTTATAGGTGCCAGTGGTCTTCAGAAAATGTTATGTTAGTGAGCAAGACTAGAGTGTAATGTTTGATCTCATATCATTTGTGAAAATGTAAAGAGCAGCAAATAACTCTTAGTCCCAAATCTGTTTGTTATGTAATGCATTTGCTTATTTATTTATTTTGATAGGGAGATATTATTCAGGGCTGTGTAATATTATTTATTTATTTCTCTCTTTGTACTTGCAATTTTGTGTTAAGAAAATGGACAAGTTTTGTTTGTGAATGGTTCATTTGTACAAGCTAAAATCTCTTCGTGCTTTAAAAACGATATACATTTAAAATTACAACTGTCTTACATGATTAAAAACATCTCCATTATGTACACCTGAGTCATTGGCAGTAGGTTTATTGCAGTTGATCAAGTCACAAAGTACAAATACAAAATGATAGGTTGGAATGGCAAGATCTTTCAAGCTCCCACTGGAGCTCATTCTCAAGCCATAACAGCATTATGGCTTGAGAATGAGCTCCAGTGGGAGCTCAAAAGATCTTGCCTTTTTATGGCTTGAGAATGAGCTCCAGTGGGAAGCTCAAAAGATCTTGCCTTTTTAACCTATCATCTTTTATTTGTACTTTGTGACTTGACTGTAATAAACCTACTGCCTGCCAATGACTCAGGTGTACATAATGGAGATGTTTTTAATCGTGTGAGACAGTTGTAATTTTAAATGTATATCGGTTCATTTGTAGTTAGAAGTTTGGTTCTCTTTAATTTATTATCATTATTGATAGGTATATTGTTTTAAAACATTTTTATACTATTTTTGGCTGTAAGATTGGCATATGAAGTAAAATATTTGGAAACATGCTATTGAAATGATGTTTCATTATATTTGCAGTATATGAAGAAACTGGTTATATTTGTCAAATATTCTTAGGGTATTCTTGATTAGATATTTTATACATGATTAAAAAGTGGTATATGATTGATCCTGATGTTGTCATAGTTATTTTTTTTGTCTGTGTGGGATAGCCAATCATATTTTGTTTGATCATAAATGGCTCAAAAATTACATGCAAAGTAGAATTATGATCAGTGCTTTTCTTTTAGATGTATTATGTAGGTTTCAGTAGTTTTCCTGATTATTTTGAAGTTATTTGTAAAATTAAACAAACACATTTTTTAAATTAAGTTCCTTAATTTGACATCTACTTGGAAACTGAAATTTTTGACCAAAATGATGCAACTGAGAGATTATCACAGGTATTTGATAGTTTTTCTAAGCAGTTTTTGAGGGTTCTTACATTTTATCTGTTAAGTCTTGTTTTCAAAGGCAGTAAATATTCTCTAATATTGGTGATATAGGTAACTAACTGAGTAATGGGAATTAAGTTGCTAAACTTTTAAAGGAAGTCCTGCTGAGAAAATATATACACCTCCCAAAATATAGAAATTGTTGAAATTAAGCAAAACATGTCATTGACTGCTGATAATGATTCCAATGATAACTTTCTTGAAAGTTTAAAGTTTCTTTAATTGAAAACATAGTTTTTAGTCAGGAATGTAGCAAGCTTTTCTTATCAGGGAGGGCAAGTCATGAAATTACACCTCTTTGAGTTCAAGAGTTCCTACTTCCACTTAAATAGAGAGTAAGCAGTTCTTACTTTCTCATACCGTCGTTGTAGGAAAGTATTGGGTTGGTGCAAATGAAATGTCCTGCAAAGGACCAACATACCTGGACGGCAAGAATAGAAAAGTAGGACAACTTACCTAGGCAAAATAATCCCCCTTGGCATCGACATATATTTGCCATCTGTCCGGCAAGGGCATGATCCCGGAACGAAAAAGTCTTGTGGCTGGGACCCGAAGAAGTCATCAACTGCACGTTGAAGCTTGTTGTCTGTCGTGAACTGTTTCCCGGACAGGAAGTGATCCAGGCGACGAAACAAGTGATAGTCTGTCAGGGACAAGTCCGTGGAATAGGTAGGATGCAAGGTAAATAGATAGAACAAGTAGGTCCATAAGCCGGTCGAGCGGTATTGGCTACTTGGTGCCACACCCCTGTGACGTCAAAGGTGCACAGCAGCTAAGGATCGAAGTTTTCTGCTTAGCATTTTACAAACTTTTGAGAACACTTTTGGATTAGAACATTCAAGTCTTCTTATGACAAACTCTTAATTTAAATATTTCAGAATATGTTCCACGGCATTAATGGACAGTATTTTCAAACACAAGGCAAAAAACTGTATTTTGATTTCAAAAGAAATATAAATATATTGAAAAACGAAATCATGAAATAAATACGGGATTACACCATGTAATACACATTTTGAAGATGACAATCCGATTGTTGGTGTAAATGTGACAAGGATGTTAAGTCAGATAATATCCAAAAACTTAAAAATGTCATTGTCCTGAAGCGGGATTCGAACCCGCGTCTCCCAGATAGCGCCCGGGTATGCTATATGCTATCTGGGAGACGCGGGTTCGAATCCCGCTTCAGGACAATGACATTTTAAAGTTTTTGGATATTATCTGACTTAACATCCTTGTCACATTTACACCAAAAATTGGATTGTCATCTTCAAAATTTGAAAAACAAAATGTTGAACAATCAGAATTTGCACTTAGAAACTTCTTAAAGTCAAAAATAAAATTGCAAGAAAATTAAGTATTTAAGTAGACAGTACTAAAGATGAAATTCTGCCATTTATTATAAACCATGCAAATACTTTTGCCACTTCTTTTAAACTAACGTTTAAGAGTTGTAAACGCTATGAAAGTTGATAAGTTTTGTGTTTGATTTTCAGGTATATAAATGAAATTTATAGCTACTTTCAAACTTTTAGCTGGGCGTTGGGTGTTGAACATTAAAAAAAAAAACATTTTATTCTGTGAATGAGTTATTAAAAACAAAAAATCAAGCACTAGAGATAGCTGCAAATAATGAAGAACAAGATTTTTACATTCTGAATAAAAAAGAAATTCTAATGTTTATGTTGAGATGCTGTATAATATTATTTGTAACATTTAGAAACTGTGTACATATTCCCTCATTCTCAGTAAAAAAAAAAATGATGCATTAATGTAACAGAAATTCAAAGAGCATACCTTTTTGAGCTTGAAATACTTCTCAGTATGAGTTTGCTTTACTTTTATTGAGAACTTTTCATGCACTGTTTATTTTTGTTATTTGTTTTCACATTTCTCACTTTCGTCATACAAGTATTAAGAAATTTGATTCTAATAAAAATCCTCAACTTTGTGTAAAGATGTACTATTTCTTTTCTTCATCTACTTCTGGAAACACTTTTTTTGAGTTCCAAAAACAAATGCTTAACTATACCGTGATATTTTACTCCGTGGATTTTCAAAAATGCACTTTCAAATTTTTGTACAGTTTCCATCCAAGAGCTTGCAGGATAGGTAAGCCCACCTCTACTGATTTGCTGGATCCAGTTATTAAGTTCCAGTCTCTCCGGATTATCACAATTGAGTTGCGGATTCCCAGAACAAAATGCCAAATAACCAGCTATGTATTGAAGAGCATTTTCTTGTTTCTGAACTCAAGGATGAAGGATGACTGTGTTTTAACATGCTGCAAATTTCCTGTTTCACAAATTGATGATTTGTTGACAAACAACCATTTTCAATTTCTTCAGTTTCTGATTCATTGGATGATGGTAGAAGTAATCCACATAAGTATATGGAAGTCAAACATTTTATTCCCTCATCCCGTACGTTGGAATCACGCGACAGTTCTGGAAGCTGCCAGCTCAATAATAGTAATCTTAACCTGTATTTGAATTCGCACGGAAGAGAGTGATCATATCCACGTCCCATGCCTCGAATTTGTGAAAATAAATTTTCAAGACAGTCCTGGTTGAGACGGCAGGTTAGTATATATTTCATTCCTACATTTTGTAAATAAGCATATACATTTTTTTACAGATACAATAGAAACAATGAAGCTCTGCTGGAATGGCAAAATATTTTTTTTTCCCAAGATGCACATTTCTGCCACAGTTTCTTTCATTCTGGTCAATACTGCAACCTGTTCGTATATATGTTGTCCATACTCCCACTTTAATAAGTTATCATCATCAGAAGGGCAACGTGAATTAAGCACTTCAAACGCATTATTCGCCAATTCAATGAAATCTGCTGTTGAACTTTCGTCAGGAAATAAATATCTTATAGCTTTCGCAACATGCAAGGAAAATGTCTGTGCAGCAAACACAACCTTCACCCTTTCTGCCTTTTTAACTAAAAGATGTTTTTCTAAAAACTTGTGACAAATTTTCAGTTCGCCTTTATCTTTTTCAACAAGCTGAAAAAGAACTTTGCTAGTGATTACTTCACCAGTTGGAAGTTTAATTCCTCTGTCCAAAAAAATATTTCTCAGCAGCTTCAGCAAATGCGGAACATCAGCAAACACAAAAATATTCCTTCAGTTATCCCAGGATTAGGAAAGCTAGTTCTGTTAATACTTATTTCTAATTCCTTCCACAAAGCCTGATTTCCGCCTCCCAAATCCGAAGTTAAACCAATCACTTGGAGTCTGATCTTTTCAATTTCCAAAATTATTTTTTTCCAACGAATCTTTATTCATTTTACTGTCAAAGTCATAAAATGCAGGCTGCTTCCATGAGTTTGTTAAGCTATGTAACATTACAACTTGTACTGATTTATATGATCCCAAAATAGCATCTTCAGCATGATCCTATGAAATTTTCGCATCAATACTCATCTCATCCATCACTATAATGCAAATTTTGTCAAACATGGAGCAAGGTTTTGCATATTGGGCCAGTAATACGAAAACATCATGTAAGAGTAAGAATCCTGGGGAAATTTTCATTCCAGACACCCAACGCTTCAAAGTGGTCACACCATAGTGGAATGTTCATCCGATTTCTAACAAAACTGTAAGCTCATTTTGTCAAGCCTCATAATGATAAAGCTGTCACTATATCAGAAATTGACCATCTGACATTTTGTTTCCTTAAAAGGAAAGAAATCTGAGTTTTTGAAAAAAATCTGCTCAAAATTTCTTTTGCTTTTTCACCTTTTTCTTCAGCAATAAGAGACAACCTTTTTTTTTTTTCTTCAGCAATGCATTTTGAGATAGTAAATTTCTAGATTTCAAATAATTTATTTTAGCTTTGCTTTGCCAATACTGAAGTTTGAATTGTAACTCAGAATTTATTTTGTTGAGCTTTTCTATATATATTTTTTAAGGATAAAATTTCCTTTTCCTGGGCGTCTATTTCGGCTTCCAAGCTAAGTAATGTAGCAGAATCACATTTAGTTATCTCGTCAGCAGGTTGAACTTGCAAATATGGACTCAATCTTGCCTTCTTCGATGTAAAATTCTGCGTTACTTCCAACAAAAACTGCTGAGATTATCTTTTTTCTGCACGTTTTGATCTTTCTTGATTTGTGCTTGAAGTACAACTGCCAAATATATTAACGTGAGGAATCACACTTTTTTTCTGTCGACGGCGCGAATTGCATCCTATTAATTCGCTTTTTAAATCTCTCTCAAAATCATCATCATCAAAATGAGCAGAACATATTTTAGCATTGTCAATGCTAAACGCGTCTTTTCGTCAACATGATGTTTATCCAGGTTTTTCTCAAACTGCCCTTTGGGATTCGATGAAAAGTTAAATTGGAATATGTAGATCTTTTGCTGTTGGCACAACATGCAACAGCGCATCCAGACAAATCTGTTAATGCACAATGCACAAAAAGCTGCTTTGAACAAATATATTAATAAAAAATATTTCTCAACTGACCATAAAATCACCGCAAAACGTGTATCACTTGCAAAATACTGGACAAAAGTCACTGAAACTTTGCATAAATTACAGACGGCACGTGCACTATAGATAGGTTGGGAATATAAACTTTGACCCACTGCTATCTCCGTTTTCACCTTTGACCTTACAAAACTCACCCCGCCTGAGGCTTTAGAATTGCTGACTTCGAAAACCTGCTCTCGGACCTACCTTCAATAATCTACTTACCTTGGGTAGGATGAGGCAGTGCTTCATAGCCCAAGGCACTTAGTGTCAGCATCGTTCATTGTGCGACATGAGGACAGGTGTTGTCTTGGAGCAGAAGAACACCATGTCTGTTGACCAAAGCTGGTTGCTTCTGCAGCAATTTCCGGTGCATCTGGTGTAATTCAGCACAATAACGTTCTTCAGTGATGGTTTAGCATCTTGCCAAGAAACTCTGATGAATTATCCCGGCTGTGGACCACCAGACAAGGAGCATCATCTTCTTGGTGTGTAGAAGTGGCTTAAGTTTCCATCCAGCAGGCTGTGCCTTGCTTAACCATTGTGCAGATCATTTTAGATTATCATAAAGACCCACTTCTCGTCGTAGGTGACGATTCGATGCAGTAGAGGTTCTGGTTATTCCTGGCAAGCAGCAACATGCAGACTTCCAAACGCCTAGTCTTGTTGACAGTTGTCAACTCATGCGGCAACCAGATGTCCAGCTTTTTTACCTTACCCAGCACAGCCAGATGCTGAACAGCTGTTGTGTGGTGGACTCTGCCGCTATCTCATGACACGTTTTTCAGGGGTCCACTTCAACCACACGTAACAGAACATCGTTAGAAACAGCAACAGGTCGGTGATCACATGCTTCATTTTGCAGATCCGTATCTCCGCTTTGAAACTTCACAAACCATTGCCGAATGGTTCATTTGTTGGCTGTATTCTTCCCAAATGCGTTGTTAACGTTTCGAGTGGCAATTCCCGCAGAATGGTCCAGTTTAAATTTGTACAGGAAAATGACTCAAATCCGGCGTCTGCATGTTTCCTTTGCAAGCCACGTTACGTCCAAACAAACCACACCTGAACCTTGTTCTTCACACACGTGCTAGCTATTTATAGTAACTCTGTGACGTAATATCGCAACACCTGTGGGTGGTTCCATTCCTCTGGGGGGGGGGGGGGCTGTCTCCACTACTTGTTTGCGCCAGACATTTCATATGCACCAACCCTGTATTATGATCGTTCAAAAATCTCACTTCCAGTTTTCGACATAATTTTATTCAAAATTTGAAAATTTGGGGAATACCCAAGAGCAAACAAATCTAAATATCAAGTGAAACATAAAAGTTATGTGAAGACCAACAACATAACATGTGCAGAAATGCAGAATGAAAACAAACCAGCTCAGAAGGAATGAGTGTTAGGCAGTAAACATAACAATAGGAAGATGCTTTTGGAGTAGGGCTTGGGGAAATTATTTTCAAGGTTTAACACTCAGAGGAACTTTTAGCAACCTAGCACAAATGACTGATTTGCTCTTCATCTCTATGACATATTCCAAAAGGTCACAGAGGTTAGACATATCAGCATATTATTTTACATACCTCCATCCACAATTTCGGACAATTACATTCATTCATATGAGATGGTTCACAACTCACAGTGTAAGTTATGTATGCTGATTAGCTGTGCATAATAGTGTATGAGGCTCACTAAAGTATTTATAAAAGAACATACGGAGACAGGGAGGGCGTCCCCACCCCAGCTGTTAGCTACGGCCCTGTTTCTGGTGTAAAAACTTTCTTTCATAAGCCTTTATTCTTATGAGTCTCAGAATCCAAAATTTTGTTTCAATATAGGTTGGCACATATGCTTAAATATGTTTCACCAGAGCACTGTTTCAATTATTTTTTTTTTAACGATCTGAATATTTCTTTATCTTCTTTCCTAATCTATGAGCAGTCTGTCTGATCAAGTGTCTTTGCATGTCAGAAGTATTTGATGGATAAAGAAAAGGTGGTGTATATATAAATTTAGATTTTAGTTTGACATACTTCGAGTTTTACAGATTCCATTAGAAAAATTCTTTTAACATCAACTAGTTTTTAGTCATGATCAGTATACTCCACATACAATCTGCTTTGCCAAATTCATTATTTTCACACTACAGGCATCACAATATATATTGCATGCAAAGATTTATCTGTGCTCCTAAAAGCCCTATTTAGGTTGTTTTTCTCCTTTTGTCTTCCTTTGCATCTGATGGCTGTAGTCTCAATTTTACATGCGCTTTGTAAGTTGTTTGGTGGAAGTTTTCTCAGTAGATGGTGTAAATTTGGATTTTGAATTTGCCAGTACTCATCAGTTTCATGTGAGGTAAGAAAAATTCTTATACATTAGCTAGCTCTAATCATTTATGCCTTTCCTCTCCCTAAACACACTATTTTTCAGTGAGGGCATAACCATATATTTACATACATTTGATGCCATATCTGCACATCTAAATGTCCTATTTTGAAAATTATTTTGGTGCATGATTACTACAACAACCACCACCATTTTCCATGAATTTACCAGCTTTCCTATAGCAGAATTTCCTCTCTTGGTGACGTAAAACTTATTTTTTTGTTAATTTGCTAACAAAAAAAAAAAAAAAAGGCAATTGTACACTACCAAGCAATTGCCCATTATATTCCATAATTATCTATATATTAATTCTATAAGGTTTTTTACTGTGAGTCCTATTTTGAGAGAATGGCTGAACATAAATATATGGTAGAGGTATCAAAATAAAGGTCTTACCATGTAGATGTGCCAGTCGAAGAGAAAAATGAGATTGGGGCAACGGTTCAGGCGTTGTGGGGTGGCAAATTTCCCATGTAAAGCCTATGGGAGAAGCGTGCAATGGACATTCGTTCGTCTGCGGTTGACTCACGCGCTGTTGAAGGCGGAAACATGGAGAGACTGAGATAGTCCAAAGTCCGAGGTCTCTTTTCTGAGCCAACCGCTGTGCAAAACAGCGCTAGCATGAATTGGTATCATAGTTCTTCTCATCGGAACAGCGAACACTCTCAAAGACCTGATTGTGTTATGCCGTTGCACTGTGTGTTGTATATATACAATTTAATATTCATTCGATCCAGTTTATTCACATAGATAAGACATTTCCCATTATGTAAAAATGTAAATAAACATTCTGTTGACCATTGTTAGTGAAAATATTACAGGCGACTGCTTATAGCCCATTGAGTTGCTCACGGTGGT
Organism: Macrothele yani; assembly: GCA_039090855.1. Lineage (NCBI taxonomy): Eukaryota > Metazoa > Arthropoda > Arachnida > Araneae > Macrothelidae > Macrothele > Macrothele yani. The sequence goes on along the minus strand of CM077030.1, from coordinate 71,521,075 downwards.
CGTTAAACCTTCAGTAAAAAAAAATCATGAACCTGGACTATTGTTTTTACTAAAGTGGTTGAATGAATTTGTGAATCAAATAAATTTTACATTTGTTGTTTCATATGAGTTTTCAAAAAAAAAAAAAAAGTACTAACTGTTGATTCCGACGGGTGAAGAGTACTCTCAACGTGAATCTCATTCCAACAACATTTACAAAAGTGAAAGAGTGCACTATCCAGTTGAATTTTTGTACACGATTGAAATGAGTGGACTTCCACCTCACATTTTACGACTGTAAAAGGGTGCAGTCGTGATGCTCATCACGAACCTGGCCGCCCCTGTGTTGTAGTGGCCTAAGAGCTGGCTTATGATGATTCATTCATGAAGGGTCCGGGTTCGAATCCCAGTTAGGCATGGATGTTGTGCTTGTCTTACAGCACTGGCTCTCTCCCTTCCCTGGAACCAATGAACCTAAATTAGGGATGGACGACTGCTTATAGCCCATTGAGTTGCTCACGGCTGTCGTTAAACCTTCAGTCCGAAAAAATCACGAACCTTTACTGAAATGATTGAATTAATTTGTCAATCCAATAAAGTTTACATTTGTTGTTTTTATTCTTTCCTAAAAAAAAAAAAAAAAGACTAACCGTCGATTCTGACGTGTTTCGTCTAGGTTTTTTTTTATTTTTGAAAAGATAGAGAAAAGGTGGGAAAGAATATCTAGAAACACTTTCTTCATACCATAGTGCCAGAAAAGTTTTTTTGTTTAAAAACATCTCATTTTATCCTAGAATTCAGTGACTATTTTTCTTTCTCCTATTATTTTTTTCCTTTGCCATGTAATTAAGTAGCAATTGGTATATGATTTATCATTAAATATCCCACTTTTTGGAGTTCACAGAAACTGTGTTAATTTCTGGTAATTACCACCAAATATCTTTCAAAGCAGCATGGTTTCTTAAGTTCCAGTTTTGTGGGTCATTGTATGAATATTCCTCCTTTATCTACATATACAATTGTCCATTGCATGGTAATGTATATCCATGGAACAACAGCAGTACTGATGTATTTAATCATTGCAGTAGTATGACTCCTTATTTCTGAACTGACAGTATAATAGTGATAGTAGTTCTTGCTAGGTAAAATTATGTGTGCTTATTACAAGTTTGGTAAATCACACTGTGTTTATATATAAATGTAAGTTTTCTTTTGTTCTGTTTTTCTTCCTTACTGTACATCTTATTACTGTTCTCTAATCTATATCTAATCATTGCTAATTCATGTGATTTAGTAGATGTATGTATGATTGTATGTTAAAAAGTAAATTTAATTTTTCCCCTCTTTCTTTATGTCTTTTTCCCTCTTCTTCAGAGCCAAGGCAATCAATCCAGACTGGGTTGCACTTTTAAGTTCCAGAGGTTTTGAAAGTTATGAGCACAAAATCTTCATGCGATCAACAGGTTATTTCAATTTCCTGTAGAATTTTATTTTGTCGTTATCTCACGTGTAAGTAATTATCTGCTTTAATGCAAAACTTTTAACAGGTTGGCTGAAGTACTTTTAGGGTATCTTGTTGGACTTGACAAAATTTGCACGTAACAGTTAGTTTTCTTACTATTCCAAACCCAATATGTGAAGCATTTTATCATATTTTAAAAACAGTTTTTATATGCGCATATATTTTATTACAAAAAATTTTACTTGTTAAAACATATCTGAACAACAGTGAAGTATGTAATGATATTGAAGAAAGAGATTGTAACTTATCTGTAATGCTTAAATGTACTGGGTGATAGCAGTTAAAGAGGAGGTGTTTGTTCACAGACCCCTGTATTAAAGCATTTATGGAGCGTAAAATAATCAGACTTGATAGGAATATTCATATGAACATGAGCTTGCAATTTATGAAAAAAAAAGTATATGTATATATATGTATATGGTTCCATTTTGTGCTGTGCCACCAAGGGATACATTCCACTGCAAGTACCAGAAAAACATGTAGCACTTGCACAAATTGCATGCTGCATTACTCCACTGGATGTTGCATTCCACACAGCATCCACTGGTGATTATGTGGATATAAACACAATAGGTAATGCAGCATGCCATTTGTACATGTGCTACATACTGTGGCTCTTACTTTACCTGAACTTGAATTGCTCGTCAAGTTTTAATATCAAAACAGCGGTAATGCAACTGCTGTGCTTCAAGAATTCCTGTGACTGAAGAATATGATGAGGGACCTTGTGACCATCCTGTAAAAAAATATTGTACGGTTTGAGAAGAATGCCAAACCTTTAGCAGAGAGACAAAGGCACAAATCGATTATGCCTCAGGTGTTGGAAGAAGTTGCTTCTCCTGTCATGGAGTATGGAATGGGTAACACACTAAGCACCAGCAGTGCACAAACAATGTGGGTATGTTGTACACAACAGTGTGGAAGATTTTACGCATTTTTTTTTTAATCCCTACAAGATCACCCACACTCAACAGTTGCTTTTTGGTGATATTTAAACCCGACTGATATTTTCTCTGAACTCATGGAGGTACATCTTGTGGAGAGAGGAGGCTCATTTCTGTCTGCACAACAGTGTGAACACTCAGAATTGTAGCATTTGAGCTGATTAAAACCCTTGTGTGTGCGCACTTGCCAAAAGTTACAGTGTGATGTAGTTTTATGGCATCATTTATCATTGCGCTATATTTTTTCAAAGAAAATTATCCAACCAGACCAGTGACTTATGCCGTTAAAGCCCACATGTATCGAGAGATTCTCTACAACTTTGTGATTCCACAACTTCAGCAGTGACAATGTCTGGATTGACTACATTTATGCAGGATGAAGCACCTCCTCATATTGCGTTGTTGGTTCAGCAGCTGTTACGACAAGAGCTTACCAACAGCAGAGGAATTAGTCATGTATTTCACATAGCCTGGGCATCTTTCTCACCTGAACCCAACCCCTGTGTTTTTAGCACGTCTTTTGTAAAAAACGATTGTGCTTATGTTATCGGTTTGTCCTTCAGTCCATCTGTACCCACGATATCTCTTCAACTATTCGTCCGATTTGAAAAATTCTTTTTGCATTTGGGAAGCTTGAAATATGAGAATGATGATCCTTCATTTCGTTTTTTTTTTTTTTTTTACGATGTACAATTTCGCCCCTAGAGGGCGTAAATGCAGATGATATCGAATTCAAAAATACGTTTTATTCCACATATTTGCTTCTAAACATCCGATTGAAAAAATTCTTTTATCTTTCGATTCCATTTATGTCGAAGAGAATTTTAGATATACGTAGTTACTTTTTCAAATTGCGCATAGATTTTCCGTTAGGGCGCGTAAAAGTAAATTACATTTTTCCCGATAACTCTTCTTCTAAAACTCCGATTTGAAATTTTTTTTCTTCAGCGGATTTTTGGTAACTGAATACTTTGGCCACCAGGGGCGTAAGTGTTAATTTTTGTTTCTGATGTATTTGCCATAAAATCTGAGCTTCTAAAATATCAATTGAAAAAATTATTTTGTGGACTGATGCTACTCACATCGATAAACCTTTTTAGAATATTTTCTTCGTAAAACATTCCACAGTTTCTCCGCCAGAGAGCGTAGATGTATATCTTATTTTTGGCAATATCTCCACTTCTAGGAGTCCGATTTGAAAAATTCCTTCCTTGTTGGATATTGTTTCCAGTGTGACACGTTTTTCATATAATTTTAAAATTTTCAAGTAATTCATAGACTTTCCGCTAAGGGGCATAAAGGTAAATTGCTTTCCCCCTATATCTCTGCTTCTAAATCTCCGATTTGGAAAATTCTTTCTGCACCGGATACAGCTCCTGATGGGAAATCCTTTGCACATAACTTCTAATTTTTGTTAAAAATGGTTTGGCCACCAGGTGGCGTAAGTCTTAATTTCCGCTTCTGATGTATTTTCAGCAAAATATAAGTTTCTAAAATCTTGATTGAGAAAAAAGTCGTTTGTTGACCAATACTACTCATGTCGACAAACCTTTTAGGAACATTTTCATCTTAAAATAATGCATGGTTTCTACGCCAGGGGGCGTAGATGTATATCTTATTTTTGTCAATATCTCTACTTCTAAGAGTCCGATTTGAAAACTTCCTTCTTTGTTGGACAGTGTTTCCGATGCAAAATGTTTTTCCTATAAACTATAAATTCAAAATTTTCAAGTAAATCATAAACTTTCCGCTAGGGGGCACAAAGGTAAATTGCGTTTTCTGCGTTATTTCTGCTCCTAAAACTCAAATTTGAAAAATTCTCCCTGTGACGCATACAAGACCTGATGAAAAATATTTTTCACAAAATTTCTAATGTTTGGTAAAGAATGGTTTGGCCACCAGGGGCATAAGTGTTAATTTCTGCTTCTGATGTATTGGTAGCAAAATCTGGGCTCCTGAAAACTCGACTAATTTTTTTTTTTTTTTCTTGGACCGATACCACTCATATGGATAAACCTTTTGAGAATGCTTTCTTCCTAAAATAATGCATGGTTTTCCCATCAGGGGACGTAAAGTTTCATCTTATTTTTGTCGATATCTGTGTTTCTAAGAGTCCGATTTGAAAAATTCTTCTGTGTTGGAGAGCGTTTCCGGTGCGAAATGTTTCTCATATGAATTCATGTTTTCCTTAACGCACAAGTGTGCAACCAGAGGGCGTAAGCTCATGATTCCGTTTACAGCAATATCTGAGGGATTAATAACCCGATTGAAAAACTTCTTTCTTCCGTCAGATACTATTGTTTTCCACACCGGTTCCATTGACTTTGAATAGCTTTGCATCAGAATGGATTAAAAAGACATGCATATTACATCCAAAAATGCGGTGTCATCTTTCTTGTTTTTTTTTTTTGTTTTGTTTTTTGTTGTTGTTGTGAAGACACCTCAAAAGCTCAGTTTGTCAGGGCTATGTTTCCAATTTGATAAACTTGAAATATAAAGTAACACAGCATGTAAAATAAATTCGTATGGACCAGCAGAATTCCACTATGGAAAATGTGGTTCAAACCATGCAGTGTTTAGAACGTCTTAATGGAGGTTCCATTGAACCGTATCTGTAGTCTGTACCAAATTAAAAGGTATTCACACTTTCCAGTTAGCTTTTTTAGTGTTTCCTGTAACCATTATACCTTGCCACATTTAGTCATTTTGTGCTTTTCTTCAGCAAGAGCTCATGTTCACGAAAGTAATCATACTGTGTGAGTGTGTTTCGCCCAACTGTAGTGTCGATACAGGGCTCAAAACACCATCTCTTGCATTGTGATCACCTCTGTACTAGTGTTCTCCCTAGATTTTTTATTACAGCTGGGTGGTACTTTGAATGACCCCTTTCCCAATTGAAAACAAAAAAAGATGTTTTGCTTAACATTATTATACTTATTAAACATTTTTAGCAGTGTGCTAGGCGTTAATGTAACATAACATGGTAAACAACATAAGAAAATTTTACTTAAATGATAAAAAAAAAAAATGAGTACTTAACTACTAAATCCTATTTGATGGGTTTCATTTCAACTCAGGCAGGGTCGTACCATCATGGTCTCAGATTTCTCTAAAAAAATTAAGGGGTGTTCCTTGACTAAAATAAGGAGACCCATATTTTTTCTTTCGGCAAGAAAAAATTTTCCCTTTGAGATAGAGGGTTTCAAATCTTGCACCGTCAAACAAGCTCTCTAGAAAACGGTTATTTTTCCTAACTTCAGCGAGTCATTGCAGCAGAGTTAAAAAAGATATTGTGTTCTTGTATTTTTTTTTTTTTTTTTACATTTTGTGTATAACATTGTAGGGGTGGGAGCTCATTATGTTAATTAATGGCTCCTCGACCAAACTTGCCCACTGGCTTCCAGCGCTGATCAAAAATTCCCCACAGCAGGAAGGAAAACCATTTATAAGGTTCGTTGTCAAATACAGAGACTGTCTATCAACGGTAGTTGATAGACAGTCTCTAGACTATCAACGAGTTGAAGACAGCCCGGCGTTCTTTCTCTCCCAGCTTTACTATAAATCTGCTATTCAGGAGAGGGGAAGTAAAAATAATGGCAAAACAATTCCAAGCATGAATTCACTCTCGGCTTGTTGCAAACTTAACAAAACATTTAATCAAAAAGAAAATTGTTTCGACAGCTATTGTTCCTTGACCTCCGGAGTTCCTGTAACTGCAGTTCCAAGTGAAAATGATCCGGGCATCTAATTATTCCAGAATACCCTTTCGTGCCAATACTCTTTGCCGTTCTTTTCTATCACCGCGACGTGAAATGTTTCAATCGTCGTAACCTTCCGTTCGTCTCTCTTCCTTTGTTCCGGAAGCTATGCTTCGTGTTCCATCCGAACACGTGTTCTCACCAAACGCTTTCTCCGTACGTTGTTCCAGACCCACGTGTCTGATTCCAAGTTACGATCGCTTTTCCCGTGCTCTAACTGGCCGTTCTATCAAGAACTTTTCTTTACCCAGTGCTAACTCCCAGCACTATACAACACGCATCCACAGCAGCTGTCGTCAACCGTTCTCCACCCCTCGCTCCCTGTCGACCGTCTCTCACGCTCGCTCCCCGTCCACTGCCTCTCATGCTCGCTTCCGTCCACTGCCTCTCATGCTCGCTTCCCCGTCGACTGTCTTTTTTCCCTTCCACTCCTACGCTGAAGTTTTTCCCCCTAACTTCATTAGTCTTCTGATTGGCTCCTACCTCACTGCGCCTGAGGCTCCCTCTCTCTCCTAGTCGGAGCCCTCCAAGAGCAGGCGCCCCTCCTCGCTCTTCTCGGTGCCCCCCATACTACCTTTCTCTCCTGACACGTGCCTTCTGCTGGTGACCTTCACCTAATCCCTTTGTTGACCTCCACCTAATCCCTTCGTTGACCTCCACCTCTCGGTGCTCTGCAGCTTTCATTTCTCTCTGGCCAGGAACAATAGCTGTGCCTTCTGTGAATACAATAGACCTGTCAAACAGGCACATCGAAATGTCACCTAGTCTGGTGCATTACCACGTGTTACACTCGTTTCCAAATAATACACATGGAAATATTTATTCAGAAATGTTAGTATCCGGAATGATCGATGGGATTTAAAAGTCCATCACACAATTTATATAGGGGCGTAATTTCTCGCCCCTACAAACATATAATAATATATGGTGCTAATATTTGCTACACATCGTATGGTTAAAATTTTAAAAAAATCGTAAACTTTTTGATTTTAAAAAAAATCAAAATTTTTTTAAGTTTTTTTCATTAGACAGGTTTGGATGGAGTTTTTTTTCTATATTCGTTTTTTTTTTCATTAAAGACATACAAATGTGCACTTTATTTGTAATTTTTTGAATGTCTGTAGAAACTGCTAGTTTCAGCGTTTCGGCAACGTTAAAAACAGCCGATTTTTGAAAAATCTCTAACTTTGCCAACGATTTTCTCAAAGAGGCCATTTTTAAAAATTCTGAAAATAAAATCCCTGTTTTATTATCAACAGGAGAATATCTGTGTAAATTTTCACGGACCTAAAAAGCACTTCCCGTTTCCGAGTTAGACTGGTTTGAATTCGGTTTGAAAGCCTACGATTTCCGTGTTCTAAAGGCGCCATTTGGAATAATCTCAGGCGCAAAGTACGTACGTTATCTCTTACCCGAATCAAAGCGTTAGATATTCTTTGCCCGATTGATGGAATGAGAGCATTGGGTCAGCTGGCCCTGGTTGTGGATCCATCCACCTCACCGTCCCCGAGTGATGACATGCCTATAAAACTGTCCGGGGGGGGGGGATAGCCAACACATAAAAGAAAATTCTTGCTGCTCCACTAACAAAATTGAGTTGCGAAAGACAGCAGCAGTTGTTTGTTTTCATTTGTTTACGTATATACTTAAACATCGCATAAGAAAAGACTATGAAAGAGTAGAAAACTGTTGTGAAATAATTTTAAGAAAAACAGTGCAGGCATGTGTACTGTAAGTTAATTTTCGATGGCTAAACAACCTCGAGTTTTTCTGGAGTTGCTAAATTGTAGGCTACTGTCAGAAGAGCAGGTGCTGTTTTGTTATAGTTGCTAAAGTTAACTTCTCAGTTTTTCATAATAGTAAAATATTCGCTCAGAGTTTTGTCCTCTGCGAACAGGGGGAGAAAGGTGCAATGCTCTTGACCTCGCTGCTGGGTTGATAGTGCTGGTCGCTACCCGAAGCTCTGCTTACCTCCTCTCCAAAACGTAATGGCAATTGTCTAATCTACTAAATAAATAACAATTAACACATATGCGTGCATGCTTATTCATAAAATGTAAGTTGAGTATATTTCCTGTTCAATCAACTGATTTTACACGCATTAGAATACATATACAACTTATGCGCTTATAATGGAGAAAAGATTTTTATCTATTTAAAACATATTCATAGATTTCAATTTTTTTTTTAAAGATGGGCGGGGGGGGGGATTGTGTTCTTAGTGATTTCCACCTGGGCCGCAATAAACCATGAACAGCCCATGGCTTCTGTTCCCTTAGAAGATAATCCTGGATCGATGGGAGACCAGCGGAGTTTTGACACCACCCCCACCCCCTCACGTGGTGGTGGTGAGGTGTCTCAAAGCTAGGTAGCTTTCAAAAATGTTTCAACTTAGTTGGCTGGTAACAAAGAGAGGGATTCCATTTCAACTCTGGCAGGGTTGTACCATCACGGTCTCAGATTTCTCTAAAAAAATTAAGGGTGTTCCTTGATTAAAATAGGAGACCCATATCTTTTCTTTCGGCAAGAGAAAAATTTTCCCTTTGAGACAGAGGTTTTCAAATCTTCCACCGTCAAACAAGCTCTCTAAAAAACGGCTATTTTCCCTAACTTCACGAGTCATTGCAGCAGAATTAAAGATATTTTGTTCTGGTACTTTTTATTACATTGTGTGTATAACATATAATACAGTAATATGTGATGCTAATATTTTTTACACATCGTATGATTAAAATTTTAAAAAATCGTAAACTTCGATTTTTTTTTAAAATTGAAATTTTTAAGATTATTTTTAACTAGTTCAAATGGAGTTTTTTTTTCTATACTCGTTTTTTTTTGTTAAAGACATACAAATGTGCACTTTATTTGCAATTTTTTATGTGTCTGTGAAACTGCTAGTTTCCGCAGCGTTAAAAACAGCCGATTTTGAAAAATCTCCAACTTTGCCAACGATTTTCTCAAAAAAGCCCTTTCTTAAAATTCTGAAAATTAAATCCCTGTTTTATTATCAACAGGACAATATCTGCGTAAATTTTCACGGACCTAAAAACGCCCGTTTCCGGGTTAGACGCGTTTGAATTTGGTTTGAAAACCTACGATTTCTCCGTGTTCTAAAGGCGCCATTTTGAAAAAATCTAAGGCGCAAAGTACGTATTCTCTTACTCGAATGAGAGTGTTGGATCCGTCCACCTCACCCTACCCTGAGCGATAACATGCCTAAAAAACGGTCTTGGAAAAAAAATAACAAATCTATATATATAGAGAACTGAATGTATGTCAATTTAGAACTATCAAACTTGGTATACTATCTCATGGTACCCTAACTTAGATTGTAGACGGTTTTGGGAAGGGGTCGGAGCCCGGGGTCAAGGGGCCCCACACAAAACTTCCATAAAATCTACAGTTTTCAATTTAGAACCACCAAATTTTGAATACTATACCATGGTACCCTAACTTAGATCGCAGACTGTTTTTGGAAGGGGTCGGAGCCCTGGGTCAAAAAGCCCCCACACAAAATTTCTGTAAAATATACTTGTATACTATAGTGCTCTAACTGAGACCGTAGATGGTTTTTGAAAGGGGGCAGAACCCTGGGTGGGTGGGAGCCCGGGTCAAAGGCGCCATGCAAAATTTCCATAAAATCTAGTTTTCAATTTAGAACCATCAAATTTGGTATACTTTTTCTTGGCACCCTAACTTTGACTAGACGGTTTTGGGAAGGGGTCGGAGCCCGGGGTCAAGCCCCCACCCCTACAAAATTTTCATAAAATATTTTACAAAGTTAGGGTGCCAAGAAAAAGTATACCAAATTTGATGGTTCTAAATTGAAAACTAGATTTTACGGAAATTTTGCATGGGGTCCTTTGCCCCCGGACTCCCACCCACCCAGGGCTCTGCCCCCTTCCAAAAATCATCTACGGTCTCAGTTAGAGCACTATAGTATACAAGTATATTTTACGGAAATTTTGTGTGTGGGCCCTTTGACCCAGGGCTCCGACCGCTTCCAAAACCAGTCTGCGGTCTAAGTTAGGGTACCATGAGATAGTATACCAAGTTTGGTGGTTCTAAATTGAAAACTGTAAATTTGTTTAGCAGACATGCATTCAATTCTATATATATAGATTTGTAATTTTTTTTCCAAGACCGTTTTTTAGGCGGGTCAGGTGGACGGATCCAATGCTCTCATTTGGGTAAGAGAATACGTACTTTGCGCCTGAGATTTTTCCAAATTGCGCCTTTAGAACACGGAGAAATCGTTGGTTTTCAAACCGAATTCAAACGTGTCTAACTCAGAAAGCGGGCGTTTTTAGGTCCGTGAAAATTTACACAGATATTCTCCTGTTGATAATGAAACAGGGATTTAATTTTCAGAATTTTAAAAAAGGGCTTTTTGCGAAAATCGTTGGCAAAGTTGGAGATTTTTCAAAATCGGCTGTTTTTAACGCTGCGGAAACTAGCAGTTTCACAGACACATAAAAAATTGCAAATAAAGTGCACATTTGTATGTCTTTAACAAAAAAATGAGTATAGAAAAGAAAAACTCAATTTGAACCAGTTAAAAAAAATCTGAAAAACTTAAATTTTTTTTAAAAATCAAAGTTTACGATTTTTTTAAATTTTAATCATACGATGTGTAAAAAATATTAGCATCAAATAATATTATACGTTATACACACAATGTAATAAAAAATACCAGAACAAAATATCTTTTTTAATTCTGCTGCAATGACTCGCTGAAGTTAGGAAAAATAACCGGTTTTTTAGAGCGTTTGTTTGACGGTGGAAGATTTGAAAACCTCTGTATCGAAGGGAAAAAATTTTTTTTTCTTGCCGAAGGAAAAAATATGGGTCTCCTTATTTTAATCAAGGAACACCCCCTTAATTTTTTTTAGAGAAATCTGAGACCGTGATGGTACGACCCTGCCAGAGCTGAAATGGAATCCCTCTCTTATTACCAGCCAACTAAGTTGAAACATTTTTGAAAGCTACCTAGCTTTGAGACACCTCACCACCACGTGAGGGGGGGGGGGTGCATGTCAAAACTCCACTGGTCTCCCATCGATCCAGGATTATCTTCTAAGGAAACAAAAGACATAGGCAGTGCATGGTTTATCGTGGCCCAGGTGGAGATCACTGCGAACACCCCCCTCTTTAAACAAATTGAAATCTATGAATATGTTTTAAATAGATAAAAAATTTTACACCATTATAAGCGCATAAGTTGTATATGAATTCTACTTGTAAAATCAGCTGATTGAACAGGAAATATACTCAACTTACATTTTATGAATAAGCATGCACGCGTATGTGTTAATTGTTATTTATTTAGTAGATTAGACAATTGCCATTACGTTTTGGAGAGGAGGTAAGCAGAGTTTCGGTAACGACCAGCGCTATCAACCCAGCAGCGAGGTCAAGAGCATTGCACCTTCTCCCCCTGTTCGCAGAGGACAAAACTCTCCTGAGAGAATATTTTACTATTACGAAAAACTGAGAAGTTAATTTTAGCAACTATAACAAAACAGCAACTGCTCTTCTGACAGTGGCCTACAATTAGCGACTCCCAGAAAAACTCGAGGTAGTTTAGCCATCGAAAATTAACTTACAGTACACGTGCCTACACTCGTTTTCTTAAAAAATTTTCACAACAGTTTTCTACTCTTTCATAGTCTTTTCTTATGCAATGTTTAAGTATATACGTAAACAAACAAACAAACAACTGCTGCTGTCTTTCGCAACTCAACTTTGTTAGTGGAGCAGCGAGAATTTTCTTTATGTATCGGTTATCCCCTCCCCCCGACAGTTTTATAGGCATGTCATCACTCGGGGAAGGGTGAGGTGGATGTGACGATTATGGGCAAAACACGTAACAATATTAACAAAGAAAGGTAACTTGATCACGCTAGTTACGTTAACTGAAAACTTTTACAAAAAGTTCGTAAGTTGGAAGCTTTCGACCTTATCTTAGGTCTTCATCACGCCAATGGAGGACTAAGATTGTTGCCAGATTCTACATTTGAATTTTCCTATTTTTGTTGCCAAAACTTAGAATTGATCTCCAGATCAACGGAATGTAGAGAGGAGATTCAGAGTTGCAAGTCATTGAGTTGAAAATAATTTCTATGCTTTCACGGTAACAGAGGGCAAAACGATTGTCAAAAGAAGCAATTCGTTTTTGCTTCGTTCCAGTGGGGAACTGCAGATGTGTCTTCCATTGTCAAAATAGACAAGGCAGTATTGGGATTGGCTTTCGAAACATCTTTTCTATGTTCTAAAATTCTATGGCTAATACTCCTGTATGTGCTTCCAATGTATAAGTTATCCCCAGTAGAAGGAGAGATAGGAATGCAGTAAACTCCTGGGAGGTTCAGGCTTTCAACTTTGTCCCTATCCCTTTGTAGAAGTTTCAAGATGTTTGGGGTAGATTTAATGGCAAGATGGTAACCAAAACTTCTAAAAGAATCTGTAACTTATAAGCATAGGAAGGATGGTAAGGAACAGAACCACAGAATTTCAGGTCTTCTTTCTTGTGAGGAAGGAGGCATTCGATTTTCGAATGGTTTTCATATTTCTTTATGAGGGAGTTGACTGTAACAGCAGGGAAACCATGAGAGAGGGCTATTGTAGAAATTTTGGAGAGTTCTTCTTGAAGAGAGTTGGTTGTTGCAAATGATATGAGCCCTGTGGATGTAGGACTTCAATGCTGCAAGCTTGTAGAGATGCAGGGTGCAAGATTTGTAGGGAATGATGTTAGTGGCTGCAGAAGGTTTTCGATAGACGGAGACGAGTAATGGAGAGATCAGCGTTTCTGCAGATAGATACATCCAGGAAATCAATTTTGTGATTTACTTCCTTAGATATAGTGAGCTTAATGGAAGGAAATTTTTCTGTAATGGAGTTGATCAGTATCTGTAGTTCAGACTCGGAATGTGGCCAGCTAATGAAAATGTCGTCTACATATCTTAACCATAGGGAAGGTTGAAAAGGGTGTAGAGGAATGATGGAAACTTCAATATTGAAGTTTTTAGAGGAATGATGGAAACTTCAATATTGAAGTTGAAACTTCAATATGAAAAAAACTTCAATATTGAAGTTTTTAGAGGAATGATGGAAACTTCAATATTGAAGTTTCCATCATTCCTCTACACCCTTTTCAACCTTCCCTATGGTTAAGATATGTAGACGACATTTTCATTAGCTGGCCACATTCCGAGTCTGAACTACAGATACTGATCAACTCCATTACAGAAAAATTTCCTTCCATTAAGCTCACTATATCTAAGGAAGTAAATCACAAAATTGATTTCCTGGATGTATCTATCTGCAGAAACGCTGATCTCTCCATTACTCGTTCCGTCTATCGAAAACCTTCTGCAGCCACTAACATCATTCCCTACAAATCTTGCACCCTGCATCTCTACAAGCTTGCAGCATTGAAGTCCTACATCCACAGGGCTCATATCATTTGCAACAACCAACTCTCTCTTCAAGAAGAACTCTCCAAAATTTCTACAATAGCCCTCTCTCATGGTTTCCCTGCTGTTACAGTCAACTCCCTCATAAAGAAATATGAAAACCATTCGAAAATCGAATGCCTCCTTCCTCACAAGAAAGAAGACCTGAAATTCTGTGGTTCTGTTCCTTACCATCCTTCCTATGCTTATAAGTTACAGATTCTTTTTAGAAGTTTTGGTTACCATCTTGCCATTAAATCTACCCCAAACATCTTGAAACTTCTACAAAGAGATAGGGACAAAGTTGAAAGCCTGAACCTCCCAGGAGTTTACTGCATTCCTATCTCTTCTTCTACTGGGGATAACTTATACATTGGAAGCACATACAGGAGCATTAGCCATAGAATTTTAGAACATAGAAAAGATGTTTCGAAAGCCAATCCCAATACTGCCTTGTCTATTTTGATAATGGAAGACACATCTGCAGTTCCCCACTGGAACGAAGCAAAACGAATTGCTTCTTTTGACAATCGTTTTGCCCTCCGTTACCGTGAAAGCATAGAAATTATTTTCAACTCAATGACTTGCAACTCTGAATCTCCTCTCTACATTCCGTTGATCTGGAGATCAATTCTAAGTTTTGGCAACAAAAATAGGAAAAATTCAAATGTAGAATCTGGCAACAATCTTAGTCCTCCATTGGCGTGATGAAGACCTAAGATAAGGTCGAAAGCTTCCAACTTACGAACTTTTTGTAAAAGTTTTCAGTTAACGTAACTAGCGTGATCAAGTTACCTTTCTTTGAGGTGGATGTATCCAACCAGGGCCAGCTGACCCAATGCTCTCATTCCATCATTCGGGCAAAGAATATCTAACGCTTTGATTCGGGTAAGAGATAACGTACGTACTTTGCGCCTGATATTATTCCAAAATGGCGCCTTTAGAACACGGGAAATCGTAGGCTTTCAAACCGAATTCAAACCCGTCTAACTTGGAAACGGGCGTTTTTAGGTCCGTGAAAATTTACACAGATATTCTCCTGTTGATAATAAAACAGGGATTTAATTTTCAGAATTTTAAAAAATGGCCTTTTGGAGAAAATCGTTGGCAAAGTTAGAGATTTTTCAAAATCGGCTGTTTTTAACGCTGCCGAAACGCGGAAACTAGCAGTTTCACAGACACTCAAAAAATTACAAATAAAGTGCACATTTGTATGTCTTTAATGAAAAAAACGAATATAGAAAAAACTCTATCCAAACCTGTTTAAAAAAAACTTAAAAAATTCAAAAAAATTTTTTTTAAATCACAAAGTTTAAGATTTTTAAAAATTTTAATCATTCAATGTGTAGCAAATATTAGCACCATATATTATTATATGTTATACACACAATGTAAAAAAAATATACAAGAACACAATATCTTTTTTAACTCTGCTGCAATGACTCGCTGAAGTTAGGAAAAATAACCGTTTTCTAGAGAGCTTGTTTGACGGTGCAAGATTTGAAACCCTCTACCTCGAAGGGAAAATTTTTCTTGCCGAAAGAAAAAATAAGGATCTCCGATCTCCTTATTTTAGTCAAGGAACACCTCTTAATTTTTTTAGAGAAATCTGAGACCATGATGGTACGACCCTTCCTGAGTTGAAATGGAACCCATCATTTGACACAGATTCCAGCCAGCTTTCATTAATATTGATGGTTTATGTGGGAATAAGTTTTCAACTCTTACTATTATGTGCATTGTGAAAGTGTTCATTAAAGAAAATTTAGCTGGGCGGTAGAGAAAATTAACTGGGCAGGCCGCCCAGTGAAAAGGCTCTAAGGAGAATGCTACTTGTACATTTTTCTTGCTCTTTCAGTACCACATATCCCCTGATGGTGCAAAATGAATTTTTTAATTATTTTTATTTTGTTCATAAATCGGCAGTGCATGTTCATGAGAGTATTCCTACCAAGTTTGATTGTGTTTTATCTGATAGATGTTCTGCTACAGAGCTGTAAACACCTATTTAACTGTGATCATCTGGTACATAATCTGAAAAATAAAATGGCAAGCTCATTGGATTCATTCAACAATATAGATGGGTTTCAAGTAGTACTTATTAAGATGAATTCAAGCCAAGTGATATGAAAAGTTTCCTATGAAATAATGTGAATTTATAAGGGAATGCATTAAAAAAGATAAGGGGAAAAGATGGAGTTCTGGGACAGGGCCAAATTGTAATATTTTGGCTTATGTGTAGGATAAAGTTATATATAACAACACTGTCATTTAAAATGCATTCAGCTGCTGCTTTGGCTGTTCTTGTTGGTTAGTACTCCAAACTGGGTGGCCCATAAATCTGCCCCTGTTTTCAGGTAGTGGAGAGGTGTGAGGTAGAACACTATGGCAATTCTGGCTTTTCGATGTCAAGAAATATTTAAATTATTGCTATCTGAATAAAAGGAGGGACTAGTTTGCCTATTTCAGCAGTAGTTTTCTTGGGTGTATTCAGACCTGCCAACTGTTATGATTTTATCTTATTTAGTATGATAAATCATGCTGCAGTACGCTAATACGATTTTGCAGCCAAAAATACGCTTTTTTTTTTTAAATAGTCATGCCCCCCCCTTTCCCCTTTTCAGTGCGGCGACGGGTGACATACGTTGCGGATTTATTTTGGTCCTGCAGACAAAAATGACATCCCCAGAACCATATTAAACCATTTTGCAGACTCCCTATGATAGATGCAAATTTTCCCCTTTCAAAATTTCCGAAAATGGAAGTTAGGCATAGTGAGGATTTCTTCCGTAATCGTAATTTTTTTCTCGCAAAGGACGCTGTACGTCGCACAATCATTTGGTATTCATCTCCGTAGCAGAATCATGTCAACGGCCGATGTATATCGCAGATTTATTTTGTACTCATCCCCGTAGAAGAATCGTGGTGACGTACATCGCAAATTTATTTTGTACTCATCTCCATAGAATAATCACGGTGACGTACATCACAGATTTATTTTGTACTCATCCCCGTAGAAGAATCTTGGCGACGTACATCGCAAATTTATTTTGTACTCATCCCCGTAGAAGAATCGCGGCGTAGGGTGATGTACACCGTAGGTTTATTTTGTACTCATTCCCGTAGCAGAATAGTGGCGATGGCCGACGTATATCGCACATTTATTTTGTACTCATCCCCGTAGAAGAATTGCGGCAATGTACATTGCAGGTTTATTTTGTACTCATCCCCGTAGAAGAATTGCGGCGATGTACATTGCAGGTTTATTTTGTACTCATCCCCGTAGAAGAATCATGGCCAACGTACATCGCAGATTTATTTTGTACCCACTCCTGTAAAAAGAATCGCGGCGACGGCTGACGTACATCAAAGATTGATTTTCTACTAATCCTCGTAGCAGAATCGAGGTGGCAGCTGATGCACATTGCAGATTTATTTTGGTCCTGCAGACAAAAACGACGTCCCCAGAACCTGATTAAACTATCTTGCAGACTTCCTAAAATGCAAGTTTTCTGCCTCTCAAAATTTCCGAAAACGGAAGTTAGGCAGAATGAGGATTTCTCCCATAATCGTAATTTTTTTCTAATAATTAACAACATAAAAGTGTTTGCTGATTAGATTTAATAAGTTTATCAATAACATTTTGATATAGGGAAAAATCCCTACATTCTCATCATCTTCTGTCAGTGATTTCTTTGTGTTGTGGATATGTGTGTGTTTTCCTGTTTTTGTTTGGTGAAGCTGAATAATGGAACTGAGTAATTTGGTTGTAAATTACTAATTGTGTGTGTAGTGTTGTAAATACTCATAATGTGATTGTAAATTAGTTGTGGATTAATGTGCCTTTTTGTTGAAGGAGGTGCAGTTAGCAACTGCCATAAGCAGCTAAAAGTAGTCTAATTTAAATCCAATGGTTACATTAAGAGTGTTGTAAATACTCGTAATGTGATTGTAAGTTAGTAATTGTGGGTTAATGTCCTTTCCTTTTGGTTGGTGGGAGGGTGGATTAGCAATCTCTGTAAGCAGCTATAAGTAGGCAGCCCTTCCTAATTTAGGGCCAATGGTTCCAGGAAAGGGGAAGACCTAGCGCCATAAGACAAAACACCAGCCATCCTCATCTGGGACTCGAACCCGGGCTCGTCTTGGACAAATAGACCACTGGGAAGGTCACATTCCATTGTGATTGTAAATTAGTAACTTTGGTTTTGCTTGTTAGGTTATAATAGGAAAGACAGCAAAGGAAGTTTATGAATTTCAAATATCTGAATGATGGGGATAAAGGTAGAAGGGATAAATTTAGAAAATATGATACCATTTATCTGTATTGGCTTCACAAATGCAGGAGCCAGTGGAGTACTAAGCAGCATAGCAATGAAAATAGAATCCTTAAGCAGCACAACAACAGAAGCAAAATCAAGTTACACACTGATTGTGATACTTAAACTTGGTGAATGCAAGGTAAGAATATTCTGTTTAATGAACACTTTTATGTTGGTATTAACTGGTTTAAGCATCATAATCAGCACTTGCAGAAATACATTAAAACACAGACTTGAAACTTGACAGTTATCTTTAGAACTGCTGTATTGTGTGTGTGTGTGTGTGTGTGTGTGTGTGTGTGTGTGTGTGTGTGTGTGTGTGTGTGTGTGTGTGTGTGTGTGATTAGGATTTCTCATATAAGATGGAGTCAGTTGATTTACAAGAGTCTTAAAAGTCAATGGTGTATTGAAGCAAGGATGAACTGCTGTAAAGGCAATCATGCAGCTATCAAAAGGTTCAATATGACAAGCTCAGATTCTGTTCATCTCATTCATATTTACACTGAAGTAGCAAATTATTATGAACACCTGTCTAATAATGTTTTGAGCTGCCCTTGGCCTTTGAAACAGCTTCCATCTGATGTGGTATGGATTCAATGAGGTGCTGATATTGTTCTACAGGTATGTTCAATCAAGCAAATGTGATAATGTTTGTCAATTGCTGAATGTTCACTAGAGGAGAACCTCTGTTGCAATGGTTCTCTGATTCTCATCCCATAGGTTTTCACTTGGGTTAAAAATCTGTGTACTGTGGAAGTCATTTTAGCACTTTGAAGTCACTGCCATGGTCCTGGATCCATTGTATAATGATTCAAGCCTTGTGGCATGGTGCATTAGACTGCTGGAAGTAGTCCTCTTAATCAGGAAACACCACGAAGGAATGCCTGAAAACAGACCAAACTGCACACACAGATAGCCAAGTAGGTCCTGAACAAATGATGTAATTGTTACATGCAGACTAGGCTCCAGTGGCTGAATATACAGGATGATCAATAAGGAGTGTGGCCCCCATTTTGGGCAATACAGTGTTGAATCCAACGTGACATCGAGGCAATGAGAGTTTGAATAGAGTCCTGGGGTATCGTGGACCATGTGGTGTTGATCTGAGTCCGCAGTTCATCTTCATTTTGCAGGGGTGGGAAGGTACTCAACCGATGTCCAATCATGTCCCACAGATGCTCGATGGGCAAGAGCTCGGGGGATCGTGCTGGCCGCAGAAGCATTGGCACACCATGTAAAGCATTCAGGCTGATCCGAGCAGTATATGGTCGGGCATTATTCTGTTGAAAAATAGTGTTCGGGATGTCCTACAGATACTGCAGCACCTCATCAACATAGCAGTGTGCTGTCATTGTGTGCGTAATGCGTATCAGCAGTGAGCGGCTGTTGGCGCTGATAGCACCCCACACCATTCCACATTGCTGCGCTGTGTGGTGCTCCTCAGTGGTGTAGGAATCTGCCCGTTGGCCAGGTCGCCTCCAGACTCTCACACGGCGATCATCCATGGTGAGACAGCTGTGATTTGGTGCTGAACACCACACTGTTCCCTTCGGCACCCCATGCAGCTCTGGAGCGACACCACGCCAAGCAGTGATGACGATGGCTCACTGTTAAGGTTAGCCTTCACAATAGACGGCTGCACAGCAAACCAGATGCAGCCATTTGGGGTGACACTGTCCGCGTTGATATCGGATCATCGAAGCCTTCCCACACACTCCGCAAAATGTCGCCCATTGTGGCCTGTGGGTCTGCTACGGCATGACGTCGGATGCGACGATTGGTGCGCTTGGACGTCCATCTCCATGCTCCGGTCTCCCTACAACGTTGCACAGATCCTTCGTGGGACCACTGCCTCCGAATGCAACCGACGGTTGTGGCATCATGTTGCGTTTCTTCCATAATACGACACGAGGACCATCCAGCGGTATGAAGACCTACAATGACACCTTGTGAACTCATCCGTTTGGCGAAATCGGCACCCCTTGTTTGCTCTCCAGACATGGTTACAGCAGAACCACTCACTTCTCGCGGTCGTGATGACGTCTCAACTGATGGCCTCACAGGCTGGTTGTCTGCTTACATCCCGTGCGCCGTTCATGCATTTGGCCTGCAAATGCAGTCATTTGCATTTCTTGTACATGTGCTCTCATCCTACAATTTGCATGGCATTGCGTTCACATCTTCGTGGTGTGGCATTTTCTCTCTCAGGCAATGTATGTATGGGTGTGCCTGGTCTACAATGATGTTAAGATACTTCTTGGCATCCAAATGATGTTCAGAGGTATTCATGAACCCAATGCCTTCCAGAAAAACAGAACCCAGGCCATTCATCACCAGCCTATACAGTTAACACTAGGCAGCTGTGATCCATTGATTCATGCGTTGTTGACTATATTCTGGCCTATCCATTAGCATGTGTTAAATGAA
This sequence comes from Macrothele yani, assembly GCA_039090855.1. Lineage (NCBI taxonomy): Eukaryota > Metazoa > Arthropoda > Arachnida > Araneae > Macrothelidae > Macrothele > Macrothele yani. Next base: position 71,500,672 of record CM077030.1, on the reverse strand, counting down.
ATCCTCATTAGACCAAGCAACCTTTTTCCAGTTCTCAGGGGTCCAGTTTTGGTGCCCACCACAGTTGAAAATGTTTGTGCCCACAGCAGATGAAAATGTTGGTTCTCAGGGGTCAGGTTTTGGGTGCCCACTGCAGATGAAAATGTGGTCTCAGGGGTCCAGGGTTGGTGCCACTGCAGATGATAATGTTGGTTTATAACCGAGACGAGTGATACAACGTACACGCAGGAGATGTCTGCTGTTATAGCCCATTTGTAGCTGGCTGTGTATGCTCAAATTCTCCTTTCAATACTGCTGATGTACTGCACAGTTGCTTGATGCAATTGAGCTTGTTTGTCAATCTTCTCCAGCTGCTGCTGCTCTAGAGCTGGGGTTGGCAAACAGTTTTTGTAAGGGACCAAATAGTAAATATTTTAGGCTCTGTGGGCCAAGAGACAAACTCAAGGAAATTTATGTAGGTATTTTTCCCCTTCTTATTTAAGTAGATAGACCTATTTAAATAACAAATAATAATAATAATAACAAATAATAATAATAATAATAATAATAATAATAAGTAGACTAAAAAAAATAACGTAATAATAATCAGTAGACTAAAAAAAATTACAATTGTTTGAAATCCAGCTGTACTAATGAGAAGAATGGAATTGCATTTTTTGAGATTACATTTCATCAAATTGGGGTTTCAAAGTTAGTACTCCTATCATCAAAATCGATTGCAAATGTTCATCTGTTAATGCTGACCTGTATTGATATTCTATGTATTTCATCTTTGAAAATGTCTTTTCACACAGGTAGGTGCTGTCAAATACAGATATAAATCCCTGAGCATATGATCTTAACTGTCCATATTCATCACTTCGAAGAAATTTATAGAATTCTGTTAGTTTCTTCTCTTGAAATTTGCTTTGTAGCATGTCATTGCTTTGCAGATTAATCACTTCCAATTCAAGGTTAGGTGGAAGCTCCTCAACTGTACAGTCAAATGGATTTTGAATTATGGAATGTCTTCTGCACTTGCATCAAGATCCGAAAAATGCTGCTGGATTTGTAGTTTGAGCTCAGAAAATATATCCGCTGCAAATTTGTGTGGGAATGGAGATTTCACTTTTTTTAATTTTTGACAGCATGGGAAATGCATAAAGCAGCTTGACATGATTTGTTATTCAATCAATGCCAGTTGTCGAAATGATTTTACTGCGGTAAAAGTTTCACATGTGAGCACTGTTTTGCCTTGTAGTTTTAAGTTGAATCCATTAAGAAATCCTATGATATCTGTAAAAGCTAATTTCTAAAGCCATTCCATTTTTGGTAATAGTGGTTGAGGGCAGTTTTTCTTGTTGAGAAAAATTCCAGTCGCTCCTCTGAGTTCAAAAAATCTCAATAAAACTGTACCACTGCTGAGCCATCGAACTGCTGTATGGTAGGGCGAGTCAGGATATTCGGCTTCCAAACAGCGATACATGTGGCACTAGAAATGCTGCTGAATTATAACTGTGTGGTGTCACAGCAGAGGCCACCGAATGCGAAGCTATAGGAGTGCCACATACGGTCGTATTTCACAACTCCTCAACTCAGCGGTCAGCCGTTCCATTGTAGCACTTTCTTTGACATTTTAAAGACTTTGAAATTTTAAAGAATTTGAAAATGTAAATTTCATTCTTAGAGCTCGCGGGCCGTACAAAAAGAGGCGGTGGACTGGATTTGGCCTGCGGGCCATAGTTTGCCGAACCCAGCTCTAGAGCATCAACCCATCGTTTCTGCCCGCGCGAAGACCACTGACTGCTTGTTTTGTTGTTTGTGCACTTCTCATTTGTGCACCTTTTGTTTTGTTGTTTATGCATCCTTGATACAGTTTTTCTTGCATAGCTGAGAAGGTTTGCAGTTTATGAGATGCTTGTTCCTCCCCTCCAAGCATCCATTATCATATCTGCCTCTTTTAAATCACAAGTCTTTCCCATTTTGCCACTTTGTACACATTTGAATCCTTTGAAATGAGCTGTTTGTAAAGCCATCTCAGTGACACAGTTTTGTACATAAGTGAGGGTGACGTGTCTAATTGCTGTTGAGTATTCTTAATATTATTAGTCAGCATTCATTGTATGAGTGAATTGGGTTAACACAACATTTGTGGATTGTGTGAATGTTGACTTTTTCATAATAATTCTTTTTTTTTTTTTTTTTTATTTAAGGAATTTGGTATTAAAACTGTGTTGAGAATTGAAAATATTTTGCCTGAAATCTAATTCTATAAGTATTATTTCTGTCATTTCATTTATTAAGCACTACTTGTTATTTTATTATACACCAAGCCAGCTCCCACCAAAAGATTGTGACTTGATTATTAATCTAACTACTGATGTGCATGATGAATCAGTAACAGCTGACTGGAATTCCTGTTTACCTAGGTATTAACACTTCCAGGTATTTTAGTTTCTGTTGTTCATATTATGTTTTATTCTCTGGAAAAAGAAAGTAGTCTAATTACAACTGTATTTTTTTTTCATAGTCATCATAGCTGATCTGTTGGTTTTCTACTGTCCTGTGATTTTTTACTGGCATAGTGTTAGCCGTCCAGTGAAGTTAAGGGATAAGGTAAGCTTCAAATTCAATTTATTTCAGTACTAATTTTTTTTTTTTTTTTCACACTTTCTGCTTTGACAGTTTCAAGTTTGTTTTGTTTTTTTAATTGCATTTTGTGTGGGTGATAAATATCTTTGTCTTTGGCAGTAACATACATCATCATCATCTCACACCAATACAGTTTGCAGATGTGTTTAGGAAACACACACACAACACACACACACACACACACACACACACACACACACACACACATAATTTGCCTCAGGTTATTAAAATTAGCTACAAGGCATTTTTATACATTCTTTAATTTCATGTTGGCAGAGAGCAAAAATGAGTTCCAGAGTATGTTGTCCTGGATGTACGAAGTTTGCATGAAATTCAAACTTAGTATAAATAAGGGTAAGACGAAAGTTATGGTTTTTGAGAGAGGAACTGGTAGTACTGAATGTAATATAAGTCTAAATGGCACAGTGATTGACCAGGTGAATAAGTTTGTCTAATTAGGAAGCATGTTTGACAGAGAGAACAAATTGGATAGTGAAATTAGTAGGCGAGTGATTTCTTCATTGAAAGTCATAGCGGTTTTGGGAGGTGTTGACAGGAATGATGGGTTCTCAAGAGAGTCTCGCATGAGAGTGTGATTGTTCCTACTCCGATGTATGGCAGTGCAACCTCCTTAGTACTGCAGAAGAAACATAGGAGTCGTTTGTGTGCTGGAGAAATGTGTTACTTATGGGGGGTTTGTGGCCAGGCATGTTCTGTTTGTGTGGGGAATGAAGATGTGTTGCAGTTGCGTAATGTAAAGCAAAATGTTGTTAGCAAGGTGGAGACTAGTATGCTTAGGTGGTTTGGCCATGTTGGAAGAATGAGTGATGAGATGCTTACTAAAAAAATCTTTTTAGCCCAAGTGGCAGGAAGAAACGACAGAGGAAGACCAAGGAAGTCATGGGAGGATCAGATTCAGGAGTATCTGCATGAGAAAAAGATTATGAGTATGAAGTATAGCAGGTCTTGCGTACTGTGTGTGACGGATGTCAGTGAAGCCCGAGTTGTATGTCAAGATCGCTGTAAATGAAGAAGTTTGATACAGCAACAGTAAGTAAAAATTATCTGGTAGTTTGTATTTCTTTGTGGAGCTAACCTCTGAATATCAGAGAACAGCTTAGTGATATGTATGTATGTATGTATGTATGTATGTATGTATGTATGTATGTACATACGTACGTGCGTACGTACGTTTTCTCTTCAGAATGGTAAGGCTCCGGGAGTTGATGGCATAACTGCAGAGATGTTGAAATATGGTGGTGGCTCTATAATTGACTGGTTAACTGAAATTTGCCAGTTGTGCTGGAAGTTAGGAATGGTCCCTTGGGATTGGAAGGATGCTATCATTGTTCCCTTGTATAAGGGAAAAGGTGATCAGACTGAATGCAAGAACTATCGTGGTATTAGCCTACTGAGTGTGCCAGGGAAAGTGTTTGGTAAGGTTGTTATTGAAAAAGTACGGGGTCTTACATCATTGAAAGTGTGGGATGTTCAGAGTGGTTTTATGCCTGGTAAAAGCTGCACTAACCAGATTTTTGCATCTGCACGATGATTGAAAAGTATCTGGCTGTTGAGAAGAAAGTTTTTACTGCCTTCATAGATTTAGAGAAAGCTTACGACCGAGTGAATAGGACACTTTTGTGGAAGGTATTGAATGAATATGGTGTTACTGAGAATCTACTTAATAGTGTAAAAGCCATGTATGCTGGTAGTAGAGCTTGTGTACAAGTGAATGGTGTTTTATCAAAATGGTTCTCCATTGGTGCAGGAGTTAGACAAGGTTGTGTAATGTCACCATGGCTGTTTAATATATTTATGGATGCATGCATGCGTGATGCCAAAATAGATAATAGTGGTTTATGTCTTGGTGATATCCGTGTGTGCAGATCGCTGTATGCTGATGACACTGTCCTGTTGGCAGAGAGCAAAAGTGAGTTGCAGAGTATGTTGACTCGGATGCACGAAGCTTGCATGAAATTCAAACTGAGTATAAATAAGGGAAAAAAGTGAAAGTTATAGTGTTTGAGAGAGGAACGGGTAGCACTGAATGTAATGTAAGTATAAATGGCACTGTGATTGACCAGGTGAGTGAGTTCGTGTATTTAGGAAGCATGTTTGACAGAGAGAACAAGTTGGATGTGAAATCAGTAGGCGAGTGAATTCTTCTTTGAAAGTCATAGCTGCTCTGGGAGGTTTTCACAGGAATGATGGGTTCTCTAGAGAGTCCCTCATGGCTGTGTATGAAACTGTAATTGTTCCTACTCTGATGTATGGCAGTGCAACCTTAGTACTGCAGAAGAAACATAGGAGTCGTTTGTGTGCTGGAGAAATGCGTTACTTACGTGGGGTTTGTGGCAAGACACGATATGATTGTGTGAGAAATGAAGATGCATTGCAGTTGTGTGATGTGAAGCAAAATGTTGTTAGCACGGTGGAGACCAATATGCTTCGGTGGTTTGGTCATGTTGAAAGAATGAGTGATGAAATGCTTACTAAGAAAATCTTTTCAGCCCAAGTGGCAGGAAGGAAAGGCAGAAGAAGGCCAAGGAAGACATGGGTAGATCAGATTCAGGAGTGTCTGCATGAGAAAAAGATTATGAGTATGAAGTATAAAAGATCTTGTGTACGGCGTGTAATGGATATTAGTGAAGCACGAGTTGTATGTCAAGATCGCTGTAAATGGAGAAGTTTGATACGACAACAATAAGTAAAAATATCTGGAAGTTTGTATTTCTTTTTGGAGCTAACCTCTGAATCTCAGAGAACAGCTTAGTGATATGTATGTATGTATGCTAATAATTAAAAGTGCTGTTAAGTATCAGTCTGAGAATATGGGAAGATAAGCTGCTGGGGATACATAAGCAGGGTTTTCCCCCTTTGCGTTCAAGAACCTCTGGACTGCCCAGAAAATGTAGTAAGAAATATTGAGAAAGAGCAAAAAAAAAAAAAAAAAAATCTTGAGGTGAAAACAAGGCTGTAAATCTTGTTGTACACCCCAAACCACAAGCTTCAGGAAAGGACTGATTTGCCACAGTATTACAGGCTCTAAAGGTCCTAGTTTTGGTCGGTGGAATGTCATCAACGGTAGGGAAGGAAGCTAGAGAGAGAGAGAGACGTTTGTACCCTGTGTCCTAATTCACAGTACAAGAAGTTTTGTTAACATAATCAAAAGAAAACAACACTGAAACAAAAGAGAAAGATCAATGGTATTCTGGCTATTCAAGGAAATTGTTGATACTGACTGAGAAGGGCCCAGAATGTTCAAGGTAGTAGGGCTCATAACCTGCTGCACTAAAGCTGACAGAGAGAAACAAAAAGCTCAAATAAAGCCTGTTCAGAGATGGTGCAATTAAAAAACATAATGTGATCAAAAACTATCACACTAGTACAATGTCAAGTGCTGTTACTTGGGGGAAAAGAGAAAGGACAATAGCCTATGGTTTGTTCACAACTTCGTTGGGCATCATCACGCCAGGAACTGTTGACCATCCGAAGTTCAGCAACTTGATACCCTATACTTTTGCCAAAGAAGAGAATAAAAGAGAACAGGAAGCATTCTGCTGCCTTGCCCACCATGTTCAAGTGTAACTTTCAGCAGGCTTGCAGATAGAGATCACCCTTCTGATGTTGAGTGTCTGTGGGAAGGATAAATTTGCTCTCCAAGGAAATGTAGATTACTTGCTTTGCCATAATGGATAATCAACTGCTGTTAAAAAATGTGTGAATCTGTTCAAAGCACAAATAGAAGGAAACCTACACCGAGCTTTTTTAGTGGGGCGTGGGACTCCATATTCATACAGGTAATTTTTGTGCCCAGGGACCAATCCTAGCAGTAAGTCTCCTGTGATAAGGGTGAAGTACTACAAATAGCATAATAGTGGTGGCTAGTGTTCAGCCACGATCATCCTATAGTGAATAATTGGGCAAAGAAACTGTAAGTAAGAATTCCTGTTTCACATTTTGATTTCTTGCATGACTGAATGGTTCGATTAAATCAATAATCAGACATTGAGAAACTGTTAGTAAGAATGATTAGCAGAAACACTGAGCTGTTTATGCATAGTGAAGCCTGAACTTAACATTATCAGATGTTAGGTAGAACTTGTGGGTTTCTTGTTTATGTTTATTCCTTTTGTGCACCAGTTAGAAATTTGTAGTTATGGAGCTCTTGCACCTTGGATGGCAGATACTGAGTGAGGGTGACATAGGAGAAATTAATAAGCATATAAAACTTGGCTGAAATGGGTTTGGAAGGAAAAGTACGATATTCAAGATCAGTTTACCATTGTGTCTTAAAAAAGTGTTTAATTAGTGCATCCATCCAGTTCCTACATATGAATCATAGCCATGGATCTTAACTGAGAAAAACACACACAGAGGCTGCAGACAACTCAAAGAAGCATGGAGAGATACATGCTTGGCATAAGCAAGGAAGATAGGAAAATCACAAGAGTGGGAGACATTATGATCAAAGTAAAGACCCGCAATCCAGATGTGTATTCAGAATGGTTGATGACAGCGATACATACATGTATGAGTGCGTAATATGCCAAGAGTGTCTTCATACTGTTATCCTTATCTTAAAAAATCAATTTTAAGGTTTATAAACTTTTGTCAGAAATTACATTTTTACTCAGTTTTGTTATTTTTACTGAGTTTTAAAAAAAATATTAAAATTATTTTTTACTTCCAGGCCATTGCAGCATCACTGACTCTCTTATACCCTGGTTTGCTTTTGATTGACCATGGACACTTTCAGTATCCTTATGTATGGCGCATGTAACAGCTTATTTCCCCATCTAACCTGCAAAGGAAAGGATAATTTCGTTAAGTGTAGAGTTTTTCAGAATCAAGGAAAAATGTTTGAACTGTCTTATGTCTCTTTGTAACAGTAAATTATCCTAATATATAATTTGCTAGAGCCCTCCTCCTTATAGGTGCAAACTGGAGTTTTAGCTAAGTGGCCAGTGGCTGGTAATTTAACTAATCTTAGTGGCCAAAAAAAGTCTCCAGCATAAAAAGGGGGGGGGGTGATTAATAAGAACTTTAATGTAACTGCTATTATTTACATGGATGGCTTTTTCTGTTTTTAAAAGAAGCCACTCACTGCACAAAATAAAAACCATTTTGTAGATTTTTTTCCCGCTCTGGGTATACTCATTCCCAAAACATCGATAGTATCAGTGGTAATTTAGCATGTATCAGTGAAAACACCTCGATGTTTTTGCTAATAAATTGATGAATTCGTACTTTTCCATCTGCAGCAGTAAATGGGCACATCAGTGGTTAAAATCGCTGCTTAATATAACATTGATTACTCACCAGTTCAAATCAGGTAACCAATAATATCTGTTAAAACACTCGATATATCCGTGCAAACCTTGTTATTATTATTATTTTTTTATATGTATCAGTTCCTGTAGCATCGACCAAAACTGTACTTTGATTGATAAATCTGTACTTGATTTCGTGAATTAAACATTGACCAAAACAGCCAATTCATGACATAAAAACATGATATTCCCTTCCTCTTTACAAGAATGCAACAAAAAGAAATTCATTTACTTTACGCAAAAATTATTCTTTACCAGTTTCAAACATCAGTAATGAAACCTCAATGATTTTTTTATGTATCGGCTTCTGAAACCTCGAGGTTTAAGCCCTTTTTAGTGCTACATGTAATGTGTGTGTGTGTATGCCAGAAATGCTAAGCCATTTTCTTAGAAATTGCACGCTTCAAGAAAAAATGCTGTACTTTCCATAAATTCTAATATTTTGGGCCGAAAATTTTCCCTGAACTTTATAAGATTTTTCTTAACATTTTTAGAAATGTAATTATATATATATATATTACATTTCAGATAACTGAATTTTGTTTAAAAAATAACTTTACATGAAATAGTTTTTTGAAACAGAAATTCAATTGGAAATTCAAAACGAATTCTCAGATTGTTCTATCTTCTGCAAAAAAAAAAAAAAAGGTATAACTCCCTTAATTTTGAATATACCCTTACAGACTGATGTTATTCTATAGTGATTCAAAATCCTCACTATCACTTGGCAAACTTTCACTGCCACTACAACTAGCCATTCAAGATTTTCTTGTTATTCTAAGGTGATTCAAAATGCACGTCTTCAAATTCTGAGGAACAAGCTGTCAATAAAGTTTGTCCTCAGCTACCACACAAATTTGGAAAAAGAAGGGGATTTGTAATTCACCGAGTTTTTTGATTGTGTAGGTTTGTTTAGGGGAAAAAATTAATGTGAAGAGTTTCTAGTAATAAAACACATTTCATTCTCCTGTGAAGCTAAGTGCGCAAGAAAAATAAACATGCCGTTGTCAGTGGACCACAAGTTGTGCATTATTGCACTGTGAACAGGGCTTGAAAAAGTAATTTCCGACAGTGTAATGCTCACAGTGATTCACCCACAATATCTTGTGAACAGCCCTGCCTCAACTGTAGTAGGAAAATTTTTGGCTAAAATTAGCTTTCCTCCCATCATGTGGCGATGTGTGGGCAGCCGCGAACGGGAACTTACGATACAATTCTTATTGCATATTCTCATGATTTTTTCAATAATATTGCTGCTTGATGGTATGATTCATGGAGATTTCATTTCAAAACAATATGATTAATAAATGTTATGATCATTCACATCGATATCTGCTGTCAGATTCCGGAACTACTTAGGTCAAAATCGAGGGCTGATCACTCAGCCCACCGCGCTTTTAGCACAACACTTGCAAGCAGAATCGACCACACCGCCCTAAAAGTGTTCTGCAACATCGAGGTTTGAACCTCGATTATCGGTGGCAAAACTTCGATGTTCAAAAACATCAAGGTTGTGTGCCATCCCTAGTTAGTCACTTCTTTTACATTTACTTCTGAACTATTGTACTTTTGTAACTTGGAACTGAAAACTACAAATGGCCAAACTGGTGACCACTAAAATAAATTTAATCGCCAAAGTTGTAAGTTAATTGCCATCTGGAGAGTGCTAATTTGCACCTATACTCCTCCTCCTCCGTGCCATTTTTAAAGTCAGTAGCAACAACCGAGAAACAAATGTGCATGACGTCATAATCCAAATCATTCTCACGTGATGTCAGAGATGCGTTACCTCACACGGTCAACTCTTTAGAGATACGAAAACTTTACATCAAGAATTTTGGTTCACTACCTGAATCGGTGTTTAGCCACCTGTATGTGGCAATGTCAAGAGTACGACGATCTGACGACTTCAAGATAAAAATAGTTCACGGAAAAGAACAGGAAATTGATACAGGGTTCACAGTCAGTGTATACGAAAAATGTTGTGTACAAGGAATTGTTGACAAAATAGGGACTAAAGGCTTTACAAAACACATAACAAACAGACAGCCCGTCGTATCAAATTCCATAACCGACTGCTCGGGAAATTTTAAGTAAACCGTGAGCCAGCATCGCCATCTATTGGCGTGGAACTCAAAAACTCAATATCATAAATTTTAACTCAAAAACTTCTGTATCATAAATTATATTTTTCCCTGTCATTATTGATGGGCTTTCATCTAGTTTTTGTAATAAATTTTAAAACAATTTCTCCCATGAAAGTAATCTGAAATGCATCCAGAACCAATTGTGCATTTTAAACCACATTAATGTTCATACACTGGTGTTCTGATATTATCAGATGTTAAATAGAACTTGTGGGTTTCCTCTTAATTCCTTGTGTGCACCAGTTAGAAATTTGTAGTGATACAGCTCTGGCAACAAACCAAATGTTAATGCATTTTTGAGGAAAATATATGTACCTACTATTTATTATTTGTAGTTAGCACACAAATCTGAATCAGTAAAGGAAGAAACATAGGATGTATGATTGTACCCATATATAACGAAATTGAAGGGAGAGTTAAAAACTTTTGATATGTGCAAATTTTATTATAACCCCACAGATCAAAACAGAACAATATTCAATGTATTATATTGTGTCAGGTTAAAACTAGTCAATCATGAACTGTTTACTAATTAAACAAAGGTAAATAATGCTTGTTAATTAAAACTATAGCTAGCAATAAAAATATGAATGAGCTCTTAAATAAGCAAAACATGAATTAATGTAAAACTTAAAGCAACTGCAAAAAAATTGAAATTCCACCTGTTACAATTATTTTACTGGTTGCATGTTGTGTTGGAAATATGAGTCAATTATTGCTTGTTGTCATAGCAACTATTAATTTTGACTTCCTGTAATGCAGTGGGTGAGGTCTTTCTGGATGCAAAATAAATTCTAAGATTTTCTAAACTTTCAATGGTAAGTCTACTTAAAATTATATTGTTTTCTATAGTGATATAAATTGTTTGATTGATCATCATTCTTGGAATGTGCTCCACTATGTCCATATCTGTGTGAATTCCATCTTGGAAACTTCATCTTTCAGTGCTCTGTGAATTAAAGTTTTGCACTTGCTTAAAGGCATAATTTTTTGATTTTTAGAAGCACACTGCACAGACAACTGAGCAATCAAAGTCCAACTAAATTTATCAAATGTGACCAACATCATTCTTTGTTACCTAAGTGAAACTTGTACTTGAAAAACCCCACTGAAGAGTAAAGATATTCCCACAGAGATAAGAAATCTGAAAATCTCAGTCAGGAATCATATCACTAACATGACAGTTTGCAAGAGTAGGACATAAAAAAACTGAATTTGCCCACCATAAGATGGGGGGGGGGGGGGGGGTGGGGGAGGAAGTAAGAAAAAACTGAAACTTTTTTTTTTTTTTTTTTTTTGTCGTCATGCAAACTGACCTATCTGTAATGGCAACAACAGGGTATTATAAATAGTCAGTAATCCCTAGTTTTCCAGTGAAATAGGAAATAATTAAAACTGAGCTAGTGACACTGATTTTGTTTGCCGATAACCATGCTGAACTTCATTATATGTAGTTCTGCCAAAAGTTGTTCCTAATACGTGGTTAAAATAACAAGTGAGTATATTACGAAGTTCAAGGGATCTATAGAAACTTTGGCTTGTGTGAGCTTGTCATATGTGGGTTCAACTGTATTAACATTGAAATTTACAACTATTTGATCCCTTTTATCAACAAAGGCTAGGATGAGTCTCCCAACAGTAATAGAACGTAACTCATTACTGTGAAACAATCAGTCATTGACCAGTAACGTACAGGTTGAGAGCTACTATGCATCAAAACGATAATTTACAACCACAGTAACACTTTGTTGCATGGACTCTACCAGGTGTTGGAAATTTTTGGATGTTATTGGAGTCCTTGATTATACAGCCATTCTTAAAATGCCAAGAGTTGCCAATGGTGGGTTTTGAGCTCAAATACATCACTCCATTTCATCAAGTAGATATACAAATGAGAAACCAATTGATCCAGGGAGTGAGAGGGTCATTCAAGGGTTGTGAAGAAACTGGAATGTTCCACCAATCAGTTCATCGCCTAACAGGAGTGATGGGATAGGGCATTGTCTTGTTGTAAGGAGGCATCCTGCTGTGGAAAATGGATGTAGGTGGTTGGTGAATACGTCAACTTAGCCTTGTGCTGTGATGGTGGCCTCCATAGCTACAAGGGCCCTAAGGTGCCCCATGTAAATATGCCCCAGAACATTGCACTACCTCCACCAACCTGTAACACGCCTACATGTCAGTTGGGGTCCATGGTCTTTTGTGATTCACACACCCTCTTGTTGACATGTTGCAGTAGGAACCTTGATTTGTCATACCAAGCTCTATCCTATGATAATTCTAGAATAGTAATTTAAACATCTACTGATGTGTGGTATGTGCAGCCAGTACTGGTACTTCTTGTGTGCTGCATTTAAGAGAAGCTGTTCCCCTCGTACATTTTTTAATACATTCAAACAGCATAACAACTGTTTATTTGAATTTAAAAGCTCCACCGTTATTTTAGCTGTTCCAGATTGACTTGGATTTCATTTTCTACTTAAAATATACCATGTACATAGATGCCAAGTAGTACGGATTTTCCATAATTTTACGGATTTTTGGTTGCTGTTACGGAAGTACGGAAACACCCCTGAAATTATGGAAAATCGCCATTTGATTTAATTTTCTGAGATAGAAAGCAAATTTTTATCAACTTAAAAATTTTTGTTGGTTCTTCAAGTTTTTCTGGGGGGAAAAAATTAAATGCTACATTCTGTGTATTATAGATTTCTGCATCTTAATGGCAATTTATCTACCGTAGACTGAGCAGCAACCACACTATGCTGGCTCAGTGTTTCATTCCATGACACCGCTTCCATTGGTTCTCCCCATGCCGGACGCAACTACGCAGTTTAGCTCTGTGCGGACGCTGCTTAGGCATTCGTTCCGAACTCCCATGATGCACTTCGTGCCTCCTGCGTGCAACCAGGGCAGTTGCTTTCGTTCCTCGTAGGCAGCACTTCTGCTTTATTGTCCTTGATGCTTTTTGGTTCTCTCTGCTGCACGTGCTACCGTACTGTTACATCACGGAAGGGTGAGGCGATTGTGAAGGTTTTTTTTTGCTGTTTTCTTTCATTTATTTAGAATGAAGCGTTCTTTAGACAAACCTTCGTCATTGAAGAAGAAACAGTGTTTTCTAGAAACTTGCAATAGAGATTGGCCCTGTTTTGAGAAATCAAAAGTTTCTGTGAACCACGTGTTTTGCAGAATTTGTAGATGCGATTTTAGTTTTGCGCACGGTGGGCGGGATGATTGCCGAAGACACGCAGAATTGAAAAAGCATAAATCTTTCGGTGAGTTGAAAGTTCAGTCAGTGAGCGATTTGTTTGCATCAAAGGAGAATAGTGTAATAAATGCAGAACTTATGTTCACTTCGTTTATTGTGGAACACAATTTACCCATAGCAGCTGCTGACCATGCTAAACAATTATTTCAAGCCATGTTTCCAGATTCAGCGATCGCAAAAAAATATTCGTGTGGAAGAACCAAGGCTACTGCACTAATTCAGCACATGGCCAGTGTTTCTACAAATAACATCGTATCTGAAGTTAAAAAAATCCTTTTTCTCTATCTACGGAAGGAAGTAACGATGCTCACGCAAATAAACGGTATCCCATTACAATAACATATTTTGACGAAAAAATAGGGAAAAATTTAACTGTTTTGTTATCATTGGTTGAATCAAGTAATAATACAGGTGAAGGAATATTCAACGTTTTCAACAATGAGTTTGTTAAAAAAAATATCTCATGGAGCAACTGTGTGTGATTTTCCTGTGACAATGCTAACACTATGATAGGTCAAGTAAAAGGTGTTTCTCACATAAAGAAGGTTCAGCCTGCAATCATAGTGCAGCGATGTTCATGCCATTTAGTAAATTTAGCTGCACAGAAATCTGCTACTCAACTGAAAGGATTTAATCTTGAGCAGTTTCTGATACAGTTGTTCTTTTTTTTTTTGCAGAAAAGTTCAAAGAGGAAACACAATCTAAAACTGAGTCAAGCTGTTTGTGGTACTAAACCACACAAAATTCTAAAGCATGTCAATACTTACTGGTTATCACTTTTGGAATCCATTGACAGAATTTTAGAACAGTGGGAGGCTCTAGAACATTATTTCAGTGACAATGAAGAGGCTAATTCACAGTATAAGAACCTTGCAAGTATGATTGGAAATCCTTCATCTAAACTTTATTGTCTTTTTTTATCTGCAACTCTTCCATTACTTACATCTGTTAACATGTTCTTGCAGCAGGAAGCTCCGCTTGTGCATGCATTAAAAAGAAAACTTCATAGTCTGTTATCTGAATTGCTTGTACGATTTATCAAGCCATCGGCATTTGATGTGACAGCAACATCTCTTGCAGATGGAAATTTTGAAAGAAGGAGAAATCAAAAGAAAACTGTGATCTCGTAATTGGGTCAAAAGCGAGATCTTATATAGGCACAACTGCAGATTTGAGTGAAGACACAGTGGCTACTTTTTATTCTGAGGTAAGGGAATTTTACAAGGCAGGCTGCAATTACATTTTAAGAAAATTTCCACTTAATGATGAATTTCTGAGTCATGCTGAAATTGCAGATGTAACATTAAGGCAAAGTGTTTCTTTTGCATCAGTCCAAGGTATGTGTTCCCTGTTTCCAGTTTTGAAACCAGAAGAATCTGACAAGGTGGAATCTGAATTTGCTCACTACCAGTTTGAAAATTTTAAATGTGCTGTTACTTCTGGGAGAATGGATGAAGTGTGGCACAGAATTTCTTTAATGAAAAATGAAAGTGGCCAGTTGAAGTATGAGTCATTAAGCAAAATTATGAAAATGATTTTAATAGTTCCTCATAGCAATGCAAGTACAGAAAGAATTTTCAGTATTGTGAAAAAAAAACATGAATGAATTCAGACCTAATTTAAGTACTCATGTGCTGTCTTCTTTATTAGTAGAAAAAATAAATAGCATTGCACACAGTGAACTATGCTATCAGAAGAAGTTTTCACAAATTGAATTAAGGAAGGCCAAAATGGCAACTACAGCCAGTTTATCATAATAATTTGGCCAACATTCCAAGGAATAATTTTTCTTCATGTTTGGAAGTAATTTATTATATTTTTCTGGTAGACAGTATTTTAAATTTTCCCACTAGCAAATTATTTTTATTGTATTATTATTATTATAATTATTATTATTATTATTTTGTTAATAGTTCTGACAGATTGAAATTTGTTGCAGTGTTAAATACCCAAATTTGCCGCTGTAGACTGGATTACTAAAAATTACTGAAAAAAAAATTGTTACTGAAAATTACTGAAAAATGAACATGTTGGTTACTGAAAACTACTTTTAGAGGTTGGCATCTGTGCATGTACATACCTGCCAACTACTACGGATTCAATCGCCTGACTACAGAACTATGGAAACCTTGTTGAAACTACGGACGAGTCTATGGATTTTTCTTTAGTTTTTCAAAATTAGTGTTTCTGCTAATATTTCAGGATATATATAAATGATCTTTGTCATAAACTGGAATTGGTGTAACAGTATGATCATGTGGTAAGTGGAGGTTAGCGCAATGCGTGTTCACGTGCTGGAGTTCCCTCTGGTCAAGCGTTGGGGGATTCCAAATGCATCAGATTGATTGTTACTGGTGGTAGTTTTGAACTGAAATCTGGCAGCGCTGCCTGTTCTGCTCGCGTTGTCCCAGGATGTTAGGCCCGCGTCAGTGAATCGACTTCGAATTTTGCACATGCTAAGTTCGCTTCATTAGTTGTACGGTTGTTGTATTGCGCGTTTCTTTTTTACAAAGATGGATCGTTTCCTGAAAAAGCGTTAGAATGAAACAGCAGCTTCAGTGCCACCAAAAAAATTGAAGAATTGCCAGAAATTTAAAGAGGAATATTCCAAACAGTGGCCCTGTATTGTTGCATCATCGGAGAAAGACGGATATGCCTATTGTATGGTATGTACTTTGAATGTTTCTGTGGTTCACGGGGGATGTGACGATTGTCGGCGCCATGTTGCAAGCAAAAAACATGTGGAATTTGCGAAAAGTAAAGCCTCAAATCACAGCGTTTCATTATTTTGTACTAAAGATGATGGTTTTAGTACTGTGCGATCCGAAAGTCTTTTTGCAAGATTTCTAACCGAACATAATATTCCAATTTCGGTTGCAGATCATGCAGGCCCATTGTTCGTGAACAAAAATGTTTCTGGACTCTGTTATTGCTAAGAAATACAGCAGTGGGCGCACAAAAACAGTGTCATCATTCGCACAATGGCTGATTCCAGCAAATCTGAGATTTGTGATATAATTAAAAATAATTCATTTACATTAGCAACTGATGGCAGCAATGACACAAGGCCAAAAAGCTATATCCCGTAGTTATTAGCTATTATGCTCGTGAAAAGGGCCAAATCGTAACCACTTTGCTTTCATTATTAGATTCTTCTGATAATACTGGAGAAGGAATATTTAAATTCATTGATTCTGAATTAACGAGACTGGGCATAGGGTGGAATAATTGTGTATCCTTTTGTTGTGATAATGCGAGCACTATGACTGGCCGTTTCAAAGGTGTAGCAGCTTATATTAAAAGCAAACAGCCAGATATTAAAGTTGTTGGTTGTCCATGCCACTTGATGCATCTTGCTGCTCAGAAAGCAGTAAAAGTGCTACCAGTTGATGTAGAAATGTTAGTGGTCCAAATATATTATTACTTGGAAAAAAGTAGCAAAAGAAAAAATGAATTAAAAGTATGCCAAAGTCTGTGTAGCGAAAAAGCTCACAAGATATTGAAGCATGTGTCTACTCATTGGCTTTCTCTTGAAAGTGCTCTGAATAGGATTGTGGAACAATGGGAACCTATGCAGGTTTTTTTTTTACTTGTGGTATGGAAGTTTTAGAAAAGAAAAGTCATCAATTTTGCACAATTGAAAAGTTACTTGAATCACTTGAGACAAAACTGTATTGTCTTTTTGTGAAGACTGTCATAACAACATTTACCAAAGTGAATGTTACCCTTCAAAAAGAACAGCCTTGTATTTATATTTTAAAGGATGAATTGTCTAAACTGTTTTTTGAACTACTTGTTCGATTCATAACACCTTCAGCCATTTTGATGTCTGAATCTGTGTTTAATGTTGATTTTATGAAGCTTAGAAACCAAAAATATGATGATTAACTTGTTATTGGAGCATCGACAAGAGCATTTATAAAAGATGCAAATTTTTCAAGCAATGAAATAAGAAAGTTTTTTTCATCTGTTCGAAATTTTTTTGTGTGCAGCAGGCAACTATATTCTGAAAAAAATGCCTCTACAGGATAAGTTTTATAACCATGCAGCTGTGACAAATGTAAATTCACGTCATTCTGCAAACTACCAGTCTGCTAAGTATTTTGCGGATCTGCTTCAGTGTTGTCAAGATAGTGATGAGTTGGAACTTGAATTTGCGCGTTACCAGAGTGATAAATTTCCTCCAGATATAACAGAATGTGAAAGGATGGACTTGCCTGGCATTAAATTAGTGAACTCAGAAATGGAGATGGGACTTACAAATACTCCCTTTTACCTAAATTAATGCTGTCTGTGCTTGTGGTGCCACACAGTAATGCTCCAACAGAAAGAGTATCCAGCATGGTGCAGAAAAATCAAACAGAATTTAGATCAAGTTTGGGTACTAAAACATTGGAATCACTGTTAATTGAGAAATTAAACATGGACTGTTGCTACAATAAAAATTTTACTCTTGATGAACTGAAAAAAGCAAAAAGTGCATGTTATAAGGATATTAGCTCAAGGTGCTGAACTTCATTGTATTTTTTTTTTAACTTCAGATGCAATGTGCTTTAGTCTAGCTCATAGCCACATATTTGAATTTCAGAAACAATGATACTTAAGGTAGTATTAAAGTATATTATAACTGAGGGAATAAAGTTGTCAAGAAGAGTTGTTTTTTTTTATGCTGGTATTTATTATTGCTAAAGGGAAGCAATTGTTTTGGAAGTGCTGGTATTAATTCAACAAATATAGCAAAGTAATGTATCTTTACCTAGGTTGGATATTCTGATAGTTCTTTCCAATTGAATACAAAGCCATAAAAAAGTGAGTGAAACGGAAATGTTAAGAAATGTTCAGAAATAGGTATGACTCAACAGCACAGTGCATTTTTTACATCAACGCTGTATGACAAACATCCATATTGCTTTAGTTTCGAAAGAAGGAAACTTATCTTGGCAAAGTACAACAGAAAAAAAATAAGGTAAGCTCCTTTAATTTTATTTTATGCATTGAAGTTTGCTATTTTCATTGTTTCAAATAATCCAGTTGTTCACTAGATAAAAAGTTGCACTGAGCCATTTGAGCATTGTACTATACACTGGGTGGCCACTTTCTTATGACCACCCCATTAGTACTTCATTGGGCCACCTTTTGCCTTTAATACTGCGTCGATTCTTCGTGGCATGGACTCCACGAGATGTTTATAAGTGGTTTGTGGAATCTGAGACCATGCTTGATTAATAGCACTTTCCAGGAGTGTGAGATTGCAGGGTTGTGGATCCAACTGTCTGATGGCTCGTTCAACTTCATCCCACAAATTCTCCACGAGGTTGAGATCTGGAGAGTGCAGGGGCCACCTAAGCAAGGTAAACTCACCGGCATGTTCCTGAAACCAATCCTGTACAATACGAGCACTATGGCAGTATGCATTATCTTGTTGAAAGTAGCCATCCCCATTGGGATAAACAATCCACATGACAGGATGCACTTGGTCCGCAACGATGTTTAGATATGATGTGCCAGTCAGACATTGATCAACATGAATTAAAGGGCCCAAAGCATGCCAGGAAAATATTCCCCAAACCATAACGTTGCCTCCACCAGCTTGAAGGGTTATAGCAATGCATTTGGGGTCCATTCTTTCGTGCTGTTTCCGCCAAATTCTCACTCGGCCATCGGCATGGTACAACTGAAAACGTGATTTATCGGACCACATAATTTGTTTTCAATTATTGACTGTCCAATCCTTGTGCTCCTGTGCAAACTGGAGATGTTTTCTTTTGTTAACTGCAGACAGCAAAGGTGTTCGAACAGGCCTTCGGCTGCCATATCCCATCCGATGCAGTGTATGGCGAACAGTGCATGCAGAGATCATTTGAGGGGATGCTTGATTAAGATGGTCTGTAATTTGTTGTACTGTTGCCCTTCTGTTACCAGTCTGGACACTCTCCATTCCACCTGAGCAGTCACTAGTCGATGACGACCACACGTTGCACGTAGAGACCCAGTTTTTTGGCTGACAGTCCAATATTTAAACACTTTAACAACAGCTGCTCTGGAACATTTCACGAATTCAGCGGTTTCGGTGATTCTCACTCCATGGCTCTGAGCTCCTACAATCACCCCACGTTGAAAGTCCATCAAATCGCATTTTTTACCCATCTCGTCACCCAAAAATCACTTCTACTACTGTCACAAGCACTAAGCTTTCCCTTTTTATACTAGCCTCGCCTTCTGGCAGCAACAGCATGCAGTCATAGCTCATTTGCTTAAAACTGTCAGGTGGTCATAATAAAGTGGCCACTCAGTGTATAATGAACCATTATAAATTCCAAACCCCTCACCCAGCTGAGAAAGCAGCAGTAAATTAAATTATAACTCAAAAGCAATAGTAAATTAGTTATATTTGAAAAAAGCCTGTAAAATTAAGCCATTTAGAAGCATGTAAGGAATTACTTTATCACGGTCAAAAGTAGCTGTTACGTATGCCGCGTAACAGTACGAGTTACTACTAACAGTGCCCTGGTCAATGTTGGCAGGTATGCATGTAGATGATTAGAATAAATAGTGACTAAAGAGATGAAGGAAAGGAACTAGAGTTAATGCAGTAAAACCTCCTTAACCTGTCGTTGGCTGCATTATGAGCATTTGTCTCACACTTTGCATATAAAGTGCACCACTTATTTGGAGGTAACCTTGAGGGTACAACCCCCGCTGTAGCTGACTTGTAGAATCTTCTGAACAGTCTGTTATCAGTTCCAATAAGGATTGGTGTGTCTTTTACCTTCAAACAGTCTGCTCTTTGCTCCCATGAGCTTCATGTGAACACTTCTCTCATCAAGTGACCGCTAGCATTTGCGTCACCAAGAGCTTTTCTTATCAAGTGACCAGTGGCATTTGTGTCTTGCATTTTTATAGATAACATGATGATATGAGTGCGTTTTCACCTAATTTGATGAGAAAAACTACATTTTTGTAGTTTTTCTCATCAAATTAGTTTTTCAGTTTTCTCATCAAATTAGTTTTTCAGTTTTCTCGTCAAATTAGTTTTTCATTTTTGTAGTTTTTCTCATCAAATTAACCTGCCATTGGTTGCTGCACTTTGAACAACAACACTGGTCACGCGTGACCAGTGTTTGTTCAACGTGTAGCGACCAATGGCAGGGTAACGGACGCTCCTGAATAGTGGACACGTCCATTTTGCAGACAGTTTTTTGATCCCCCAATCTTGAAGTATATGCAGTTTTGTATATTTGCCTCCAAATAGCACCTCAGAATAACTGGTAGTGATCTTTGTCATAAGATAGTTCAAGGGGGGGGGGGGAAAGTCGCAAAATTTTTGCTGCAAAGATTTTCTTTAGTTTTTGGGCAGAAGCATGGTGTCTTTTTTGCCCTCCACATCCTCATTACAAATTTACTGGTCTGTGGTTTCAATCTGACAGATCTATTTGTGGAGAAGTGGATATGTGTCAGTATTAGAATTAGAAATAAATTTTCTACAGGCCCAGTGGATCACTTGAATTTGCAAATCACTGGTCCATGAAAAAAAAATGTGCACATTTACAGATTATGTAAAAAATAACGTATAATTTCATTAGAGCTGTATATCACAAATTTTGAGCAACAGAATGTGTACATGTATGTATGCATGCACATAATGCATAAATAAAACACAAAGCACAGTAAGCAGTTGTAGAAATTAGAAAGCAACAACAGCAAAAAAAAAAAAAAAAAAAACTATTCAGCAGAGCCAGTTTATACCAAAATGTGGTGCTCCACTCATTTTTACTGGTCCAGAAATGTCACAAATACTAATACATTTAATATGCACATGGTATTTGTATCAAGAACAGTATGCTGAAGAGTAATATATAGTTAATTTCAAATTAAAGCTTGTAGTACAAATGTTACGAAACATTTTGATTCGGACCTTGGTTTGCTACAATCTAAAATTTTCATGAAAATTAAATATAGTTTGCAATTCCGACATTCAGTTTGTGAATAGTAAATATCTGAATTTCAAAAAACCCGATAACTGCCATAGCCAAACCTGGATATTTTGAAATCTGGTTCAGTTCTTTATAAACTTGTAAATTAAAAAAAAAAAAGCGGTGGGAATACTGGCCAATCGGGCCAGTAACAAAAATATTAATATTTCACTGGTGCAATGGAATCTTTACTGGCCAGTGGACCAACAGGTAATTCGAACGCTGCGTGTATCGAAGAAGCAACAAACAATTTTCTTCTGTGTTCACATAGCATTGTAATAAAAGAGTTTTTTGTAGCACTACTGAAGAATTTTTTAGATACAATTTGCTGACAAAAATTGCTGATTAATTTAATAAAATAGTTAGCAGTAAGTATGACTACGTACATTCCAAAATTCAGAGTGTAACATATTTAACTGTTATGTGTGTATATTGAAACACATGCATCAAGATATGTACATTGTATGTATTGTACTTTAAAAGGAAAAGACTGCACATCCTGTATGTATCCACACTTATGTTGTTTTCCCCTGTAATAAAATAGCAGAAAAATAAAACGTTTAATAATATGTATATGTCATTGGTACACAATGTTCCTTAACTTATTACTAGATACAACTGTGTTAGTCTTGGATTTGCTTTATGGGGCATAGTGTTGTTAATTCGGCGTTATAAAATTTGTGGTGCCATATTTTTCACTCTCGCCCTCCATTACAAGCAAATGTCATTATATTATGCATTGCCATTCTTTTGCTACCTACTGGGATACTGTCTTCTGCTTCCTATGAATACAGGGTAAGTATTTATGCTGTTATTTTTTTTTTTTTACTTTTCACTTTGTTTTTTCATAGATATTTAAAATTTCTTCCCACATCACAATAAAAAAAAAAAAATGAATGATTCATACATACATCTCTTGGAATTTAAGAGCTCCTTAAATGGCCGTTTTCTTTTTACTTTCCCTCAGACTTCTGGAAGAATCCTTAAATTTAATTGACTCCTAAAAAAAAAAAATCCTGACTTCTGGAAATTATTACACTACAAACTTTTTAATGTCTTCCATTGCTCATTTAACAGGGAGATAGTGAGCTTTTCTATTATTTTTTTAATTTGCTTCATAATATTTGTTTGTGTGCTGGAGGCTATTTTAATTTCACCTTTCCCAGCTGACATGCACTTGGTCTGGTCCTCTGCTGCTAAAGGGGTGAGCAATAGGTGTGATTTGATAAACTTCGTCATGTGGTTTGGCATTGCTTTGGAAAAGATCCAGACGCTTCAAGTGCTACAGATTCATCATAGCCACCACAGAAATCGTTGGTCTGATAGAGCTCATGAAACTGAATATACAATGGAAATCAAAAATCTCAATGGAATAATGCTATTCAACATCTGTGTAAAGTTTATTTTCGTGTTTTCAAGTTTCTAACATTTATTAAATGTTAGAAACATGAAAACATTTAAATAAATATTTTGAAAATATTAAAGTGTTTTCATTATTACATTTCTGTTCTTTACATGCTATTTCAGCATTAAAAGCTTTACAAGTCAGATTAGAGCTTTTGCAATAATGTTTTATAAAATTATAGTCCTGTACAAGAATTTAGAATATAACCTTGCCCTCAACTTCATCTTCAGGGTCGTCTGTCCAATGACTTCCTCTTCCATCACTTTCCTTCCACTAATGCAAGGTCAGAAATTAGCCTGTAACCACAGCTCATTTCGATGCTTCCATTGAAATCGAAATGATTCTTCCTTACCCATCTCATGCTCTATTCTAAAAATTATTAAACTTGAAAAAATATCCATATGCATATCTGCTGGGTCAGACCACCTATCATGTCTGCAGGATTTCTTCTTAAAGTAAAACAGTTTATTGATTTTTTAATCTTAAAGTTTAGAATAGAGTATGCGATGGGGAAGGAAGAAATATTGCGATGGAAGCCCCCAAACTTGCTGTGGTTATGCAGGACTATAGTTGTTATAAAACATTATTGCAAAAGCTCTAATTTGACTCATCAAGCTTTTAACACTGAAACAACATGTAAAGAACAGAAATGTCATTATGAAAGGACTTTAATATTTTCAAGATATTTATACTGTTGCACCACGTAACTAATTGTACAATCACTGATTATAAATATTTTCAAGATTTGTATAAAACATTATATTTATTAAACATTTTGTGATTGTTTATTGAATGTTTTTATTATTGTGGCATTTCTTTGGTGTTTTTACAATGGTTTTCGGATGTCTTCATACCGTCTGCTGGCCAAAAATATTTTAGAATTGCTGGAAATTATTGTTCTAGCAGGTATGAGAATGTTCTGTGATTTTTAGAATTTTGATTTTTTCCAACTAAACTGTGTCTTTTTTCTTTTTTTTTCTTTTCTCTTCCCAATTATATTCTTAGTTTTTGTGTTGTTTTGATTATGTTCCTCATTATTTATATCTTCGGTAATTGTGAAAAATAGCTACTTTGTAGTTGTTGTTGTTTTATTTTTTAATGAATGCATGTTTTCCTATTTCTAACAGTTTCTTTTTCAAAACCAATTCATAGAGAAAGTCAAATAGAAGTCATCGCTCTTTCCACTTTATAAGTGAGTCACGGAAAAATTCTCATCGGCCGCCACCGGGAATTGAACCCTGGGTTTTCCAGTTATGCGCCGGACATGCTTCCACTGCACCATAGCAGCCTCTAATAATTTTATACTGTTCACCTGGTGATTTTTTTAACATATTTATTATCATAGAGAAATAATTTTTTCATCTTTTCTAAAGCAAAATTAAATTTCAAAATTGGTACTTAATCTGTCCATGATGGAATCTGAGCCATTTCCATGACTTCACTTGTAAAATTGTTTTCATGGCAGAGTGAACAATGCAGTGCCAGTTTTTCATATTTAATTTCAGTGTGTGTGTTTTCTAAGAAGTTAGTCACTTCCAGAGCAAGCAGTTTTTCTTTTGTGTAAAGTGAAATTAATGTGCCAAAATGCTACTGTATGTGCACTTTGCAAAGAATACAACTTTATGGGAAACAAAAGTTTATGGCAGAGAGTTGAAATAGGGAGTTAACATTATGGGGGAAAAAAGGTGGCGACAGAGAGTTGAAGTTCTGATTTTGAACTTTAATTTTTTTGTAAACGAAAGAAAAAAATGCTTGCTCTTCTTGTAGGTTGATGTAGCAAGAAGTCACTATGCAATGGGTAACCATGCATTTTCAGATAAATTGAACTTGAAATAGTTTTAAAAAGCTCTGATGTTGCTGTCAACTGGAAAATTTCTTAAATGGACTTCCAAAATTCAGTACGAACCCTGCGTAGATGGCTAGATGACATGTTTCATATAATGCTTATGCAAAATCTGGCTTGTGTTCTCACAGCTTTTTCCTTGGAGGGAAATGTTTATGAAACAGAATGTGTTTTTTTGTTTTTCCTTTATGCCACTGTACCATTTCTTCTAGTACAAGATTCAGTATTTTCTGACCATGATGTTTTGTGTATTGTCAGATCTTTTCTGCAAGAAAGTATTCATTCTGTAATTTTTTTATTAATCATTCTCAACCTTAAGATCCAGTGTTTCTGATGCTGAATGAAAACTACATACCATTTAGATAGAGTGCAGAATGGGAAGGGGGGGGGGATGATTCAGGTTACATCATAGATAAGATCAATAATTTTATAAACAATGCAACATTTTTTCTAGATTCACTTTAAACTAGGGGGGAGCAGGAATTCATTGTGTATTGGAGAGATGCATTTCTTATTTAAGAGTTTGCAGAAGGTGAAGAAGGTGATTTGTTTAACATTAACAACAGAGGTGTTTTAGACAGGTGAACAGTATTAAATAAAATATTATGAAACACTGGCCAAAAGAACTTATGCAGTCTTAGTTCTTTGGCCAAGAAGGCTAGGAAACTTGGAGAATCAGATTTTGAAATAGGAATTAACTGAGGTAGAAAAGGTCATGCTTTCGTCATATGTGATGTATGTATTTGTGAAACTTGAGAACTGCACAGTTATTCATTCATTCATCAGCTTTAGTTGAAATGTGATAAATCAGTGTTGGAAAGTTAAAATCAGAATTTCAGCAGCAATGTGAAAGTACATGTTTAATTCACTCACTGACCTCTGAGGAAAGGAATTCCACATTTCCATACAAGGCAAAACATCAAAGAGAAAAGGAAAACAGATATGTGGAATACTGATCAAAAACATAAGTAGTTTGAGATCTATAATAATGCACTCTTTCTGCACATGCAGCAAAAAAAGAAAAATAGAGTGAGAGAATTCTCTCTGTTCATAATAATTCAGTTATGCTTACATTTTACATATTACTTACATATTTTATGAATCTTTCAGTGACCGTAAAGCCTAACTATCATTTACAAGTAAGTGCCAAATAATGTGCATGAACTGATTTCCAATCCTTCTCTCAGGAGAGTTGGAAATCATTTGTCCATTCTGAAAACCTCTACCTAATTAATAGCTCAATATATGTATTTGTTTAGCTTTTACCACAACAATCTTGCCATACATATTGTGTTTAAATAAGCCATTTTGTATGTAAGTTAGTTCTGCAGCTTACAGTGGAAAACAGCCTTTCTTTTTTCTTTTCTTTTTCTTTTTTTTATTTCCCATTACCACCACATAGAATACATTCTGGCTCAGGGGAGCTTCAGCTAGTAAATGTTACACCTGTTCCATCTCATGTATTGGGTTGCTGCAGTTGAAATGGCCAATTTCATTTGGGTACTGAAAGCGAGCATACAACCTGAAGCAAAGTACCTGATCAATCAATATGATCATCAGCCACAATAATACACTTATGCCAATAGGTCTCAAGGGTGTTCAAGCCAGCTCTAGTTTTCTTGAAGCAATAAAGTCTTCAAATGCCTGGTCAACAGGTGCATTATTGTTGAAGGTCCTCTTAGATGGAAAACAGAGTAGGTACTAAAAGAAGTTTGTTGGTGCAAGGTCTGGATCATAAGCCTAGTGTGGCAGAGTCTTATATCCTAACTGGTAAAGTTTCTGCATGGGTATTCGTGCGAAACGGAGACAAGCGTTACCATGAAGCATCAGGACACTCTACTGAACAATGCTGGATGTTTTCTGCACAGTTTTTCATATATTTGGTGCAGGTTGTCTCAATGGCAATCAGCTGTGATGGTCTGACCAGGCCTCAAGAATGAATGGTGGATCATGCCTGCAGATGACCACCATACAGTGACCAACACTTCCTTTGAGTGTAGGCTAGTTTTGGCATGTTCCTCGGTGCTTCATCAGCATCTGGTTGTATGTCAGTTACTATTATCGTGTGGGATCTACTTCTCAGCAGTAGTCACAATTTGCCACAGAAATCTTTCCATTTTGTTCCTGTTAAGCAAAGAAAAGCATACTTCAAGGTGACATGCCTTGTGTTTCTCAGGCATCACATACATCACCCACATCAAGTTTTTTCATTTTTCACTTACATGTGACTCCTAGGTGCTGAGACACTGTTGAATATTGGACATTTGACTTCTGTGCAACATCCTATACTGTTTGAAGTATGTCCGAATAAGTGATTTCATTTAATTCGACAGGATTAATTGTTACAGAGTTGTTTTGTTGGGTTCAGTTCGGAAACTCGTATCTCCAGATTTGAATTTTGAGAGCCAATGAAGCACAGTCTGTTCATTAGCTGTTCCTTCCCCAAATGCTGTATTTACATTCTTTGGTGCCTTGGACATGGAATATCCTAACATAAATTTGTAAAGAAAAATTACATGAATCTTACTTTCTCCACGGCCACTTACACTACCATGCAGTAACCACACAACAATTGACAAACCTGTTGCTTAGCCCACTGCCCAAGGTGTCATGTGGTGTATCACATGTGTGTTTTCTGTACAGCGCCAATCAAGCAGAATAGTGCTAAGTGGTAATGCCTTTTAATTGGTCATTTCAGCTGCAACAAACCAATATAGCTTTAGTTATCTTTTTCAAAACTCCATTTTATATTTTACTATTACCCATCTTGTAAATTAGTGTTTAACTTTTACCATGAAGCAATTTGCTTAAAAACCAAGTTTCTCTAATAAGTTATTAAATTCAAAAACTTTGTTGCCTTATTGACAATTCTTAAGTTGGTAAGCCACACAGATTGGCCTATCTCTCACTCCCCCTCTACCCTTCCATTTCATTTAATACGGGGCCTGGGCTTGTGTCCAGAATTAAATGTTGGTGTTGCATTTATCCCTTCTCTGGTACCTTATTGAATTTAGATGGGCAACTTCTCCTGACCTATCTTAAAAAGAAATCTTCATAGTTTTTTAAGTGTAACATATACAATTATGTTTTACTCATTCTGAGTTGGGTTTTTTTTTCTGTTTCAAGTACATTTAATAATTAGTGCCTAAATTTTTTTGAGTAATTAATAATAAGTGCACAGTGTTTGTCCATCACCATCAATCTCATCCCATTGGCATTAATACACTGCTGGACAATTGCTAAGGACGGATCATAAACGGCTATATAGCGCATAAAAAAGTAAGTGTGGTTGGATGCCAAGTGAAATAAAATAATGTCAGAATGCCAGGACATTACAAGAAAGACAATTTATTGTGCTCTGAAATCCAGAAGGCTTTGGAACGTGTTCAAGGGACAAACAGGCCATTTTGTGCAGAATACGTAAACGTGAAAAAAATGCAATTACCGTCCGTAGGCGTTCCGGCGTAAGATTTCAATACGGGATATGGCCACCATGGAGGGCGATGCAAGATTCCACACGTCGTGTCATGCTTTGCACAACATTATCAAGCAGCTGTAGGGGTAATTTATCCCATTCCTCTGTCAGTGCACGTATGAGGGTGTCCTTGTTTACTGGAGGGCATTGGCGACCAGCAAGACTCCTCCCCAAAGCATCCCACACATTTTCAATGGGATTCAGATCTGGAGAACGTGCTGGCCATACGAGGCGTTGAATATCCTCGCTCTCAAGACAATCCTGGACAGCGACTGTTCGATGACATGTTGCGTTGTCGTCCATGAAAATGAAGCTATCACCGACAGCACCACGGAACATGCGAACATGGAGGTAGCAGAACATCATTAATGTATTGTTGGCCAGTCATAGTCCCAGTTGGAAGCACATAGAGGGACGTACGGCCATTGATCATGATGCCAGCCCATACCATGACACTACATGTCGGATATCGGTCCCTTTCCTGTATGTTTCTTGGACAATATGCAGTACCACTATCACGCCAGATCAGTTGTCATCGACAATCAAACGATAGACTGTATCTACTCTCATCTGAGAAGAGGACAGCAGACCAGTTGTTATCAGTCCAATTGCAATGTTGATGGCACCATTGCAAGCAAGCGGTACGGTGACGTCTGGACAATTGGATGCACACAACAGGACGGCGGGCGTATAGTCCTCCTTCATCCAAACGTCTGGCGACAGTTTTTCGGGAGATCCGCTTGCCAGTAGCAGCCATAAACTGATTTGCTACCTCACTAGCTGTGCTGCGCCGATGTCTTTTTGTTGATAGCACTATGTACCGATCTTCTGCAGGTGTCGTACTGCAAACACCACCTCCCCCGTGACGTTTGCTACACTCTCCATTTGTTTGAAATGATTTCCAAAGCTTTGAAACAACACTGGGGCTGACGTCAAACTCCCTGGCAACATCTGTTATTTTTCACCCTTCTTCAATCTTGCCAATAATACGGCCACGCGTAAAATCATCTAGGTGATGTCGGGAAGACATACTGAAAATTGCAAGTTCGTCAATTGATTCTTTCCCTTTCAACTTTGCGTTTGAACAACAACGGTCCAATACGTGTTAAATCCTTTATATCTCGTATCAGCGCTATGTTGTCACGAACAAGTTCGGCAATCCAAAATTTGCATACGCACAACACTTCTTACTGTATCCCGCACTTATGCTAATTTCCACATTTTCCTGCCTTCCATTTTATGGTTGCTATCGCTGCTATTGTCAGCCGTCCTTAGCAATCGTCTGGCAGTGTATATGACCAATAGCATGGTAAGATGCTAATTAAAAATTCACTACAAATTTATATGTTCACACTATGTATTAATGTATGAATTAATACTTTTAAAAAATAAACATTTCTGAACACCAGATGCTGTCACTGTAGACAGTTATGTTTTCAGAGGCAACTTTAATCAGTTGTAACAATTGTTATGTGACTCAGCAGTTTGTTTGTTAAGATGTAGTTCCATAATTTGTAATTGTAAGATCCCATGTGCCAAATAAATATGTTATCACTGCTAAATTGTAGTCTTTATCATCAAAATTTTCTCATTAGGTTAAAGAGTTGACAGTATTGCTGTTTCCGGCATAGTGACAGAACACAGTTTTGCATCTGCTGAAACACAAATCATGTAGTTGTCAGGATGTAATCAACTATTCCTCTTTTTTTCCCTATTTTTGTAATTATTATTGGATGAGTAATTGCAAAATTTTTGTGATTCCAGAATACCTAAAGTTTTCCAGCTGGCTGTTGTTGTACTTGGGACAAGTGTAATATGCTGGATTCCATTTCTCACCAATGGTGAAACTTTTCTGCAGGTGGTGAGAAGGCTCTTTCCCTTGATAGAGGTTTGTTTGAGGTATAACACATAATCAGTTGTGTTTTAAAAGAGTTCTTACTTATGTCACATTTAGTGTCTAATGAAGATGTCGTACCTTCTCTTCCACAGCTCAGTGTCAATCAACTGATTTTCATGAACAGCCTGTAAAATAATTTTATACTCTCTCTCTCTCTCTCTCTCTCTCTCTCTCTCTCTCTCTCTCTCTCTCTCTCTCTCTCTCTCTCTCTCTCTCTCTCTCTCACACACACACACACACTCGCACGTTAGTAAATAAGTAAAAAAAAAAAATACTAAGTAAGATACAAATGTGAAAATCATTTATTATTACCTTTGCATTTCCTTTTATTTCTCAAAATAATGTCCACCAATAGTGATACAC
Organism: Macrothele yani; assembly: GCA_039090855.1. Taxonomy (NCBI): domain Eukaryota; kingdom Metazoa; phylum Arthropoda; class Arachnida; order Araneae; family Macrothelidae; genus Macrothele; species Macrothele yani. Next base: position 71,470,337 of record CM077030.1, on the reverse strand, counting down.
TTAACCCATTGCTTTATCAGTGGGTCAAAACCTGCAGCACAGAAGTCTTGGGTCTGCTCTCTCAGCCATATTCTCACTTCATGTTCAACCTCTTCATCATCCATTGCACATTTGCTGCCAAAGTGAGTTTTTAGGGGGACCAAACTGGTGAAAATCGCTCGGGGCTGTAAGGCAGATGTTCGCAAAGTTCCCAGTCTGGTTGTTCAATTTTCTGCTGGGTTAATCAATCCTCTAGTCAGTAGGCCTGGACTTTTTTTTTTTTTTTTTTTTAACTGCGTCCCACAGCATCGACAGAATTTCACAGTACAATGCAGCATTCATATTTTAACCTCACTTCTGGAAACGGGCTAATAGCATTCTATGAGAATCCCAAAACACTGTAAGTTTAGCCTTCCCTACTGATGACAAAATTTGAAATTTCTTGGTTGAAGGGTAAAGAAGGATATTTCCAGTGCATTGGAGCACATTTTGATTCAAGTTGGTAGTGATGCACCCATGATTCATCCTCAGTAACAGTCTTGTTAAGCATGTCTTTCTTCTTCTTCACATGCGTACCGAGAGAGTTGTCACAAGAACAGACCCATTCAGTTCATTTTGTGTTCCTGAATGAGTTCTCTGGGAGTCCTTGTGCCCTTTCCTGAAATTCAAATGATTGGGCATTATTCTGTAGGCTAAATCATAAGATGCTACACTGCAGATGCAGATGATACACTGTCTGTCTTTACTATTGCAGATGCTATACTGTCTGTTGTTACTCACCTGTTAGCTCAAATCATCTCCTCTACCCACCTCACAGTTGCTTCTGTCGCAGTCTGAACAGGACGACCAAGTCGTTCTTCATCAGCAACTTTTGAGCGTCCTTGAAAAAATGTATCGACCCAGTTGTGTACTACTTTGTGCAACAAACATTTCTCACAGTAAACATTTCCATTTAAATATCCTTTGCAGGAAGTCATTGTGTCCAAAGAAAACATACAACAGCACACTTCTCTTCTGTCTTCTCAAGCATGCTCACCATTTCCAATCTCAGCTGGGCATGCGCCTGCAATACCTAGCATCTGCTACGTTGAACTATGAATTGGCTGGATTGTGCTGCCATCTAATGGCACCTTTAGAAACTAATAACTAATATTATCATCTATCCCATAACTGTTTGTGACTTATTTACTGACTTTTCCTTGTATATATTACTACGTTCAAAAAGTTCTGGAACTTTTTGAATATTTGCCAGATGTCAGTGAATTATGTCATTCCCCACTGAGCAAGCGAAGATCATCATGTGACCGACCAGCCAGAACCGGTTTGATCCAGATCCAACATGTACAGCGTAGTTCGTGATTACAGGCGTTCAAGGCTCTCCGTCGCGAGGACAACGATGTCGAATTTTAAACAGCATTCAAGTGTAAAATTTTGTGTTCTGCTCGAAAAATCTTTTGCTGAGACTTTTCAAATGATTAAGTCAGTGTACGGTGAGAGTGGAATGAGGCAAACTAGAGTTTATGAGTGGCATCGACGATTCGAAAATGGGCGACAGAGTATCAAGGATGATGAGAGGTCAGGACAACCTTCAACATCCACAATGCATGAACAAATCGCCATTGTCAAAGAAATTGTGAAAAATGACCGTCGAAAAACTGTTCCAGCGATTACAGAAGTTGCCATGCCATTTTAACAGAGAAACTGGGCATGCTTCACGTGTGCCAACAAATTGTTCCCAAAGACCTGACACAAGAAAAAATCGATGAGTGCATGCAAATTTGCGGGGATAACATCGATGCAGTGGATTCAGATCACGATCTCTTGAATCGATTGATCACTGGCAATGAGACTTGGTGCTTTCTGTACGACCCCCAATCCAACCGACAGTCAAAAGTGTGGAAATCACTGTCGTCACCACGACCAAAAAATTCAAGGCTGACCACTCCAAAGGAAAGGTCTTGTTAACAGCTTTCTTCAATTGCAAGGGGTCCTACACAAAGAAATTCCTTCAACATGGTGGTACAGTTACTAAAGAGGAGTACGGCAACATCCTGAAATGTATCTAAGAATCCGTGAGACGCAAGCGACCCGATCTTTGGAAGATCAACTTGTGGGTGCTCCATCATGATAATGTGCCGGCTCGCATTCCCATTCTTCCACAACCAGCTTATTCCCCTGATCTTGCCCCGTGTGACTTTTTCCTTTATCCCCGGATGAAGAATTTGCTTAAGGGGCGACGCTTCTCAAGTTCCGAAGAAGTGCAACGATCTGTGACAGAGGCACTGGAGGATGTGGCAAAAGAAGGCTTGCAATCTGCCTTTAAATCTTTGTATCAGCGCTGGCAAAAATGCATAGTTGCACAGGGTAACTACTTTGAAGGAAACACCGCATAAGCAGGTATTATCTGTACTCATTCTTTTTTAATATAAAAAGTTCCGGAACTTTTTAAATGTACTGGTACAGTAGATTACGGTTAATTGGTTCACATCGGGGCTAAAACACTTTGTCCCAATTATGTGAAGCTTTATCCAAAAGAGCTAATTTGGAATGTTCTTCAATATTGTCCCAAATAAACAGCTGGCCCAAGTAACCAAAATCTACTGTACAAAAATTCACTAGGAAGTATGAAAGGAAAAGTTCATATTGCAGGCAACGTGAGTACAAAGGTGTGCCATGGACTTAAATATTTAAACTGGATGATCTGACATTTAAGGCATTGTTTGGCCAATGCCTTAAATGTCAGAGCACTGCTCTTTTCATAGTCATGATGCATCATATTTCGTGAATATTAGCATCAGTGTCCTAGCAAAGTTGAGCATGTCCTAATTTTTATACCTGTAGAATTGTTATTCATCTGCAGTATTATTAATCTCACATCTAGGTGGAGTTGCTCTTACAATCCAACTCCACTTCTCAGCACTTCTTTTGAAAGCAAAAGGATTAGGTGTACAAATACTAAAGCATTAAAGCGTTTTTTGTTTGACGTATACCGCTAATTTACATATCCGACATTCCCCCGCATTGTCATGTGACCGTAACTGGTCCAGAGTATAAAATGTGACACAGAAGTTTGCCCAACAGTCAAACACACTTGCACATCGGTAGGTGAAAGATGGCAAGCGATACTGCATCTACTCGACACTGCATTCGTTACGAATTTCATCAAGGAAAAAGGGCGGTAAAAGCATGTGCATCGATCTGTTCTGTTCTGGGGAGAATACTGTATCGAAAAGCACGTGTGAGTTTTAATTTAGACGGTTTAAAGCAGGTGATTTTGATTATAGCGATCGAGAACGTAGCGGCGCCCTGCAGAAGGTTGCACATGAGGAACTGCAAGCATTGCTGGATGAAGATTCGTCTCAAACGCAAAAAAAAAAAAAACAAAAAAAAAAACTAGCTGAATAACTGGGGGTAACTCAATAAACCATTTCCAATCATTTACACGCAATGGGAAAGATTCAGAAGGAAGGAAAATGGGTGCCACATGACCTGAGCCAAAGGAACAAGGATGAGCGTGTCTGTCATGAAGTGTTTGAATCTGTTGAATAAACAACACAGAAAGTCTTTCCTGTGGAAAATCCTTACGGGTGATGAAAAGTGGATATGGTATGACAACCCCAAACACAAAAAGCACTGGGTAGACCCCGATGAAGCAACGACTTCGACACCAAAACGCAATATTCACTCCAAGAAAGTTCTGCCGTTCATCTGGTGGGATATGAAGGATGTGATCTATTATGAACTATTGAAACAGGGTCAGACACTGGTGATAGCTACAAGCAACCATTGCTGTGATTGAACCAGGAAATCTGTCGGAAATGTTCATTCACAGGCGAAGGATTGTGTCCCGTGAAATTACTGCATGACAATGCTAGGCCACATGTTGCGAAATCGGCCAAGGAAACGTTATTGACACTTGGCTGGGAAGTTTTGGAACACCCCACATATAGTCCCGACATAGCTTCTTCAGACTATCATTTGTTCCGATTGATGCAACATGGTTTGTCTGCTGTATGGTTCCGGACATGTGACGAAGTGCAAAAATGAGTTGACGACTTCATTGTGTCTCATGACGAAGTGCAAAAATGGGTTTACGACTTCATCGCGTCACATGACGAAGTATTCTTCATGGCTGGAATCTGTCAGTTGCCCGACCGATGGCGGAAGGTGATAGATAATGGCGACACATATTTTGATTCCTAAAGGTATTGTTGTTTTCTCTCAAATTACATGTTGTGTTGTCTTAAAACGCTTTAAAACTTATTTGTACACCTAATATGTGCTCATAGCATCACTGTGTCACCCATCTGTCCATTCATCCATCAGTAGGTAAGGTACCATATCTCTGCAACTATTAGTCCAATTTGAAAAATTCTTTTTGCAGCCTAAAGCCTGAACTGTGAGAATGATGATCCACGTGTTTTGGTCCCTTTTTTGATGCCTAACTCATTACTATGGGGCATAAATACACATGCTATTAAATTCGAAATATATTTTAATCTATACAATTGTTTCAAAAAGGAATAATTCAAAAAGTTCTGTGTAGTTACCAACTGGAAAGTTCTAACCTATTGCAGTTAATGATCGACTGATGGTCTCATTGGAGGCCTTTCTGTCACCTCCCTTGTTGAAGTTGGTGGTGATCTATGCTATTGTCATTCTCCAGTTAGTTGTAACTACACTCATTGTCATAAAAATCTGCGCACCAAGAAAAAACATGCGATTAACGCGAAACTCGGCGAATAGCTACAGGGAGGACAAACATGCAAATGATGAAATTTTTTGTGCAGTTCTGTATCTCGTGTGCCCAAAACCGGCGCTGCAACCGCAATCCTTGAGGCTTATAAGGCACGGTGCAGGGGACTCCACATTCGTTACTAAGTGCACTGTAAGAGTCCGGAGAGATCCCTAAGTGATAGACATGCTGAGGAGCTACCGTAGATGTGCGTATGGGCAACGGGCGAAGTTTGAACAAGGCCATATTGTCGGAATGAAAAAGGCAGGATGGCCGGCATGCCAAATCGGCCGCCATTTGGGCCTGGTTGGACAGTACAGTGTGATCTTGTTGGGAACAATGGACACAGGAAGGCACCCGAACACAGCAGACTGGCTCTGGATGACGCAGACACACCACCAGCAGAGACGATCATGAGAGCAGCACGCACAGTTGCAATGATGTCCTTGTCCAATATCCAGAGATGTGGTGGCTGTACAAGGGACTCCTGTGTCCACCAAAACTATTTCCAGACGCCTGGCAAAGGTAAATCTGCACTCTCAACGGCCCTTACATTTTCTACCATTAACACCTGATCATCGTTAGCGTCGATTGCAGTGGTGTCAGCAGCGAACAATGTGGAATGCTATGGACTAGCGACATATAGTGTTTACCGATGAATCCCGCTTCTGTATGGAAACGGACGACCACTGTGTCAGAGTGTGGAGGACTGCAGGTGAGTGCTACAATCCCAACCTCACTGTACAGCAGCACACGTCTCGAACTGCAGGCGTGATGGTCTGGGGAGCCACATGTATAACAGCCGGACTTCCCATACAGTGATCCAAGGGATGTTGACAGCCCAGCACTATGTACAGGAGATCCTGTGGCCCCCTGTGCTGCCTTTCCTTGCAGGGCTGCCCTGAGCCATTTTCCAACAAGATAACACCTGTCTGCACACGGCTTGGGTTTCTCAGGATTGTCTACATCATGCTTCAACACTTCCGTGGCCAGCCAGATCACCACCTGATTTCTCGCCCGTCAAGCACGTGTGGGACTAGATAAGACACCAGCTTTCTCCATGTCCCAGTGTTTGTGATTTAGAGCGTCAGTTGCAAGAAGTGTGGGCCAATCTGTCCCAGGATTACATACAGGGTCTCTTTGACTCCATGCCGGACCGTATCACCACATGTATCCAAGCATGACGCAGTACTAACGCTAACTGGAATGTGTACCGTATGTCCGCGGGAAATCATCCTACTGCAATTGTAATCACTTCTGTCCTTGTGTGTACCATCTCACTACTAAAATCTCATTTCAATCCAACGCTTCCTTGGTGCGCTGATTTTTATGACAATGAGTGTATATGAGACTATGATCTGTGTATATGAGACTATGGTTTCTCTGCCTACAGTACTGTCCACCATACAATGTTATTCCGGAAATGGTATATTCTCGATACACGCTTGATACTGTCAAACGGAGGTACTGCAATTCCTGTACCACCTGCGTGATTGAAGTGACCCATGCGTCGGACACCCACTACCATCCCTCTTTTAAACTCTGTTAACTCACGACTTTTACCCATACTGATTTCAAATTGCCGTGTACATGACAGCAGTAATGTTCTCCTACCTGAACATCTGCCAAGAAGTGAGTTCATCCATTAGCGAGAGGAGTCATAGCGTCTCATTGCCCAGGAACTAGATATCCCATGATTTAAATAAGTAAATCATGCTAATAAATAAAATGAAAGTATGAATTTGGATGCTGTAGAATAACTTAAATATTCATGAAACCTGATCTTTGAAGTGATTTTTGTTTTGATTTTGCCCATTGTATCTTTGTGTCTATACAGGATAAAGTGGCAAATGTTTGGTGCTCTCTGTCTGTTGTGGTTAAACTTAAGGAAATGTTTTCACCATCTACTCTAGCAACTGTAAGGTAAGGAAACTAAATTTATATTCTTCTGATTTTTTTCTTTCATGAAGATTTACTTAACTTTGACATACAATTTAGTTTTACTCCTATCTGGTTAGTTAATCAGTTATACGAAATATGTATATGTTGTAGAGGTTACTGTCATGTTATCTGTGTGGTTATTGTATCTGCGTATACCTTTGTAGTTAAGTTTGCTTTCCAAGGCTTGTATTTCTCACAAAACAAAATATCAGAGCAGAGAAATCGGGATGCTAGGCAGAGTTGTATAAAAATAAAATGTGTCTGTGTACACAACCATTGAAACAGAAAACTTGCTGCAAACCCTTGAAGCACAAACCACGATAACAATAGAATAAGTTAATTTATAGAAAAATTTATAAAGCAATAAATAATTATTACAGATTCCAATGAGGAAAAAAATAAGCATATTACAATTGAACATGCAGCAATGTGTGTGTGTGCGTGTGAATTGGACCTTTATGGCAAAATATTAAAATATTGGACTGTGAACCTCATAGAAACAAGAGACTAATTAAAAAAAGTTTTAATATCCAGAAAAACAGTTCCATTAGTGAAACTTCAAAATTTATAAATATAGCATTTTCAACAATTTAATTCTAAAATAGTATCATAACTTGAATTCTAAATCCATTTTAATGGTGTAGAATAATAAAGTAAACAGACAGCAAGCTTTTACCACTCACAGGTGTCTTCATCAGGCATAACTGAGATAAACACCGTAAACAACAGAAAGTAAAGAAATTCTGATTAATTTAAACTTAAACAACATATAATCAAGGTTCATTGACGCTTATGTCATGTCAGGTGAAATCATCAAACATGGTAGTCTCATGCAGAACTCGTAAGCTAGCATGGGTGATGATGTGAATCTTTTAATAGCATTGGCCATATATACGGGAGATCAGTTGATGTTTCTTCATTGCTAGCATCCGTGCTGGTTATTATTTCTACTGATTCTCATATTGATGGGGCCCTGGGAGTTGTGTAAGGAGCTATTTTTCGAATTTCTTTCCAGTCAGGTTTAGCTGCATTATTCTTGACTTCTCTTGCTAGAGCTGTGGTAAGCTTTCCTAGTTTGACATCCCGTTTATATTCTGACAGTCTCTGTTGTTTACGGTGTGTATCTCAGTTATTCTTGATGAAGCCACCCATGAGTGGTGAAAGCTTGCTGTCTGTTTACTTTATTATTCTACACCATTAAAACGGATTTAGAATTCAAATTGTGATCATTTTAGTCTAATCTACCCAATTCTTATTACTTTTCAAAAATAGTATACTTACAGAATACACAAGGTAAAGATTTTAATTTAGTAACTAGCAACTGCAAGAGAAACCTGGCAATAAAATTTAAATTCTTTCTGTTTAAACGAAACTTTTGATACAGTTCCTATACATCGAGAACAGGCCTTCATAAAATCTAGAGGCCAGAAACGTCTGTAAATACGAAAGAACTTAGAAGATCTAAAAACAATTGAAAGTTCTTCAAATTATAATTAAGTTCATTAATCTGTGTAAAGCTTTAAGTAAGTATTATAATTCTGTAAATAACATTTTTTTCTTTTTCTTAATCTACAATCAAAAACTATCTGCAAAATCTGCAAAATGATTTGGAAACTATCTGTGCCCCCTACATTTTGTTACTCTGGTGCTAGGCCGTACTGTACTGAAACTCTGTTTAGTGTAATTCTGCTGCCAAATATCTATCTTTAGTTTTCTATATGTTTTCAAAATCGAAAGAAAGCAAAGAAACAAAATCATGTGATTTTCACTTGTGTAAAGGTTATGTATGACATACACTGGCGGAAAGTGAAAAAAGAACACCAAGAAGGAATTGGCAGACGATCATGAAATTTACATATGTTAATGGGGTCAAGTTTACGTAGGTGTGATGTTAATTTCGGGACCAACTGGTGAGCGCTTGCGCCACAGCACGGCATAATATGCAAATTATCGTCGGTGGTATTTAAGGAGTATGGCGAAGTGAATGTAATCAGTCGTCGGCGTACAGACACGTGCGAAGACCCTGAAGAAGCTGCAATGCCTGGACATGGAAGACGTTTACGATTTCAGCAGTTATTGGACTTTGAGCGAGGTCGTCTAGTCTGACTCCGCGAGGCAGTGTGGTCGTATCGTCGTATTGCGGAGCAAATTGGACGGGAAGTATCGGTGGTGGTATGATGGTGGCGTAGTGATCCGAGGAACATTCCCACACGAGAAGACGTAGAACCGGGAGTCACAGACGGACTGATGAGCGGACCGATCGATGCATAAGAAGAGCGGCGTTGTCAAGCAGAACATCCACTGCGACGCAAATCCGAGCTGCCGTTGCACCTGAGGTGACTGTGCGAACAATCCGCAACCGTCTACTGGATGCAGGACTACGTGCACGTGTGCCTCTGGCATGTGTACCTCCGACTCCAGCCCACCGTCAGGAACGGCTGCAGTGGTGTCGCCAACGTCTGCACTGGAGAATGCAATGGCGATCTGTCGTGTTCAGCGATGAAAGCAGATTCTGCTTGGGAGCCTCCGATGGCCGTATGCGTGTTCGCAGGTGCACAGGGGAGCGTCTCCATCCTTCTTGCATCCGCGAGCGACACACAGGGCCTACACCTGGTCTCCTGGTGTGGGGAGCGATCAGCTATCACGCCTGTACACAACTAGTCTTTGTACCGGGTACGTTAAACAGCACCTCCTACATCAACAACATCATTCAGCTTGTTGTTGTGCCATTTGTAAGATCGGTCCATCGTGGTGTTTTCCAGCAAGATAACGCACGCCCACACATGGCACGTGCAACGCAACATGCACTTCAGGGTGTGAGACAACTTCCATGGCCTGCACGTTCACCGGATTTGTCCCCCATTGAGCACGTGTGGGATTTTATGGGACAACGACTTATCCGGTCTCCACGGCCAGCCACGACCATCCCCGATTTACGCGTCCAGGTTGAGGATGCTTGGAACTCAATACCCCAAACTTACATCCAACATCTATACGACAGACTCCATGCCAGAATTGCACAGTGTGACGCAGTTCAACCTCGTACTAACCATGTTACATGGAAATGTTATTTTTCAGTTTACCAGCAAATACAGCTGTATTTTGCCATAATGTTTTGATCACGTTATCCTCTGTATTCTGTTATTATGCTGTATAAATTTCATTGGTATCAGACGTCTCCTTCTTGGTGTTCTTTTTTCACTTTCCGCCAGTGTAGTTTCATTGCATTTCATAAAATTTCTGGAGGTGTAATAAACTTATAAGATAGGTTTGTAAATGTGAGCCAAAGAAAGGTTTTCACTTTTCACTAGCATACGTTAAATGTTGTGTATTAAATGCTTAAATTTTGTACAGTTCTTTTGTATATGTGCTTCCTTAATAAATTAACACTTAGCATTGATATAATATTTTCATACATACGTATCACGAAGTTGTTCTCTGATATTCAAAGGTTAGCTCCACAAAGACAATCCACCAGATAAATTTTTAACTGAATATTTACATACTGTTGCCATATAAAAATTATCCACTTACAGCGATCTTGGCACACAGCTTGAGCTTCACTGACATCCATCATACGACGTACACAAGAACTTCATCCTCATAATCTTTTTCTCATGTAGACACTCCTAAATCTGGTCCTCTTAGGATTTTCTTGACCTCCCTGTACCTTTCTTTCCTGCCTCATGGGCTGGAAAAATTTTCTTAGTAAGAGTCTTATCACTCATTCTTTCAACATTGCCAAACCACTTAAGAATATTAGTCTCCACTTTACTGACAACCTTTTGCCTCACATTACACAACTGAAACACATCTTCATTCCTTACATGATCAGAGTGTCTTTTGCCCCCTTCCCTTGTAAGTAATGCATATCTCCAGCATACAAACAACTCCTATATCTCTTCTGCAGTACCCAGGTTTCACTGCCATACTTCAGAGTAGGAACAATTACACTCTCATACACAGCTATCCAGAACTCTCTTGAGTACCCTTCATTCCTGTGCAATCCTTCTAAAGCAGCTATGACTTTTGTAAGGGCAAACATTAATTATGTGTGGTGTTATGCTAATGAACATTAGTTTGTGATAATTATGTATATCATAATGGCACATAAAATTAATTAGGTTGGGAAATGTTATGCGATAAGAAGGACTTATCATTTGATGAACAGTGATCAACTTAATGCTACACGTGTATGAAGGAAAGCACATGTTTTTCTCCCAACAAAGAAACCAGACGCAGCTTAAAGACATTCTAAAAGCGCTATTTGTGTATGTGTGGGAAAATCCCCAGACTTTCGATGATGCCAGTGAGACATCTTAGAGCATAATATCCTTGCCTTTCGTCTATGAAGATTTATCTTAAGTAGATAGATAAGATCTTCTCTAAAGAATGAGAATGCACACGATGCTTCGTTAAAACCAGCCAGGAGCCAGAGTGTCGGGCTTATCTTTTACACTGGCGTGCAAAAATTAAGGACGAGACGCTTTTTCGAATGTAACGTCGTGCAGAAGTGCTCCACATTGACTCAAATCATACCATAAGATCCCCAAGGTGTAAGAATATGGGACAAGTGAGCAAAACCATCCAAACAAGGAATCCAAAGGATACAAAGGCACTTTATTGAAAAGGTAGCTTCAAGCACAACTGGACAGAAGACAGAAACGTCCATGTGACAAGCGGCTGCCAAGAAAAATCCAGTCTTTAGTAGGGTATATGATCCCCCCCCCTGACTGTGTTGCAGGATTTACAACGTCTGTCCATGCTGAGGATGAGGTTGTCAATGAGCTGTTGAGGCATCGCAGCCCATTCCTCTTGTAGCGCCAATCGCAGCTGCGGGATCGTTGCTGGCGGCTGGTGACGTGCTGCCAAGCATCTCCCGAGAAGGTCCCACACGTTCAATTGGATTTAGGTCCGGGGACCTTGCGGGCCAATCCATGCGTTGAATATCTTCACTCTCCAACAGCTCTGAGACAGCCACTTTACAATGAGGTGTAGCGTTGTCGTCCATGAAACGGAACTCAGGACCCACAGCACCTTTAAACAGACACACATTAGGCAGGAGAAACTTGGTACAATAGCGGACACCAGTGACTGAACCTCCTTGGAAGATGTGGAGGTCAGGGCGACTATCAAGCATGATACCGCCCCAAACGAGAACTCCGCCGCCTCCAAACTGGTCCCTTTCGATGATGTTGAAGGTGTGATTGCATGTTCCCTGCTCTCTCCAGATGTGTATGCGTCCAGAATCTCTTGTCGGACTAAATCGGCTCTCATCCGTAAAGGGAACTCGAACCCATTGCTGATGTGTCCAGTTCTTGTGTTCCTGGCACCACAGAAACCGCCGTCTCTGATGAGCAGGCGTTAATGGCACATACCGTACTGGTTGTCATGCAAATAGACCACCTTTGTGCAGCCTCCTGGCCACGGTAAAACGCAATAACGGACGTCCAGTTGTCTGTTGCATGTGCCTTGCGATTTCTCCCGCTGTCTGTCGTCTGTCTCTTCTCGCCTGTAGGACAATATACCAGTTGTCTGCCGCCGTGGTTGCTTGTGTACGACCACTCCTAAACTCTCGAACAGCTGTTCCTGTCGTTTGAAATTCTCTCCAAGCTCATGAAACGATGCTGTGAGCGATACCGAACTCCTCAGCCACACTAGTCACACTTCGACCTTCTTCCAACTTCCCAATGGCGCGACCTCGGGTAAAGTCATCCAGATGTCGTCTACTGGATTGCCTGTTGGACATATCACACGGTGGCAGCAACTCGACATTGTTCAAACCGATGTACACCGTGCAATAGCTTTCACCGAATTGCTGAGCGTACACCGCCCATGTGCTTCATACCCTTCCGCCACCCCACCCCCCACCCCTCCCACGTCATGCTGCATATATGCGCATGCCCTACCATACCGGACCCTTGTCTATCTCCTGAGTGATCTTTTGGTCCATTCTGCCTGCTCGTTCCGCTGTTATGCTAATTTCTCCTCTTCGTCCTTAATTTTTGCACACCAGTGTATAATACTTTATGTGCTAATGTATGCTGTTTCTTAATCTGTATATCCACTTGTGCTGTTAACGTCCGTTATGATCCGTGCGTTTAGAATTGCGATAGTTACGGTGGATTAAAGCGTTCACTTGTGCATGCCCAGAGGTCAGCTGGGTGAAGGACGGAAGCCCCGAGATGAGGAGAAGGAGGGGAGAGAGAAAGCGTGAAGCGAAAGTCAGATGACTCTAGCTGAGAGCACCCCAGGCAGGAGGGTCAGGATCGCCCGGGGAAATGGAAGGGGGGGGCAGCAGGGGAGAACCAATAGGAAGGTCAGAGAAGGGAGCTTCAGAAAGAAATATATAATTATTCACTCTCGGGTTTTCGTGTGAGGAAGACAGGTTCGAGCGAGGAACTCGTGCTGAATAGTGTGCTCGAGGACGAGGAGAAGACGATAAGTTTTTCCAAGATAGCGGGACTTGTGCATATACAGTGATATAGACCCGGAAGGAATCTCACCACTGCTAGTTTGCTTTTATTGCATGTAGCGTGAAGCGATCATCGGAAATGTCATATTGTACTAGGCATATGGAGAGCTCTCATTTATCTTGGGGTTAGTTGCTGGAGAACAATAGATTTGCACGAGGAGGAACTTTTTAGTGAAGCAGCAGGTGTTGCAGCCGATCTCTCTATTGCAACGATAAGACAAGGATCAGTAAAGTCGCTACTGCCGGACTTGATGCGAATGTTAAACTTGTTGAATTTTATTTTCGTCTATCAACATTCTTTGTGCCTGAGTGTGTGTGTGTGTGTGTGTGTGTGTGTGTTTGTGTGTATTGGCCCAATACCTCCCCTCTTTTGATAGCAGATTAATTCATTGAAAGCTGAGAAAGTGAGTGCCTCACTATCCACGTTAAATAATTGTTGGATAGTCTATTTGAAAAAGAACCTTATTTCTCTTATGCTGGGAGGGAAGGGGGGGAGCCAATTAATCCCGTCCGGAAGGTGAGATCGACATGGCCTACGATAATTAATATGAGACCTTCCACCCCTACAGCATAGAGGAACAAAAATGGCACAGCCGGCAGGATAAACTAGGCGAGCTCTGAGGAGGTATAGGGCACACAAGTGTTAGGCACTTAGGCAAATATTTGTTCGAGGACTTGGACAATTAAAACTGTGATCCAGTGTAACCGGTGGACAAACGGGGAGCGTCAACCAAGAACCATCTACCAGCCAACCAGGAGACAGTATACCCAACGAGAGGACCGGGAGCCACCCATAACCAGGGTAGGTTGTGGATGACCACAAAGCCAGGGAGGCCTGTAACTAAAGCACTGGCTAGGACTTCACCGTGCAAGGGGATGCAAGGTCGGTCGGTTCTTTTAGATGACCCCTTTGCAGGGCCGCGTACAAGCCGCTACAGATACAGATGAAGAAGAGGGGAGCCCAAGTAGCTCCAGTAAGTACCACTTTGTTGCCGAAATTTGTTACCTGGGTCGATGTCTTGTAAGGTTAGGAAAAAGTAGCAGTAACTGCATCAGATACGAGAGGTTAGAGGGCGAAAGGGCCAAAAAAATTGCAAGTGTGTGAATTTTTCTTGTTAAAGTAATGATTAAGGTTGTGAACCAAAATAAAAAGATAATTATGTTCTGTTTATGTAGTGTAGGTAGCAGAATGTTTAGGCAGAATAGCTTAATGATTTAAGGAGTAGGCAATAGATTAAAAAAAAGTATAGAATTACTATAGTAGTCAGATAGAACTACAAGGCAGAGAGCAAGGGCTATTGTCGTGAAATTGTGTCATATTGTTGCTTTTGTATTTATATGTTGCATGTATTAGTAATGTATAAAAATGTCTAAGAATAAACAGCTTTTGGATGAGAATGAGTGTGAGGACGACAAAGATAAATCGTCAGAAGGGAAGGAAAATGAACTAAATTCTAACAATCAAGTAATGATTAATGCAGATGAGATGAAGGGAGATACAATTAAAGTAGAATGGGGACTTAAGTTAAAAATGCTAGAGATAGAACAGAGGAAATTAGAAATAGAAGCAGAAAGGAAACAGAGAAAACTGGAAATGGAAGCAGAAAGAGAACTAAGAGCATTAGAACAACACAGATTGAAAATGCAATTAGCAGATAGAAGAAAGAGAATATGAGCTAAAGAAGTTAAGTTTAACCCAAGAAAAAAATGACGCCCCAGCGCATGGGGAGAATCGGGTCAAGCTGGCCGATTACATGAGAATTCTGGAGAAGACCTTACCACGCAATCCCACTAAACTGGAAGAAATTCTGGATTTCTTTGACACTTTGGAGAGGGCATTTCTTTTACATTCTGTACCAGAGAATATGCATGGGCATGCAGTTATTGCTTTATTTAATGCAGATTGTGTTAACATTTGTTTCGCTGTCTTATGGTAGAACAGTATGATAACTACAACACCATAAAGGAAGCCATATTGGGAGAATGCCATTTTTCACCAGACATATATCTGAAGCAATTTAAGTCTATCCGACAAAACACAGGAGAAAGTTATCAACAGTTAGCAGGGCGCATTAGAAGAACGTTGCAATATTATGTAGAGAACAGCAGGGTGGAAGAGTTTCACCAGCTAATGAATCTCCTAGTCTGTGAAAATTTTTAAGAATTGTTATCACCAAGTTTAAAAACGTATTTGTTACAGAGGGGATCAGTTGGAAAGTTAGTACTGGCAAAAGAATTAGGGGAGCTTTGCGACTTATATGAAAGCCATGTGGAGGCCCTAGATATAGGGGAAGGAAAGACGAAAGGGAGCTATATTTCTGGATCTGGGTATCGAGGAAACCAGTATAGTACAGGAAAGAAGGAAAGCAGTGAGGTAGTGTATCCTTTCAAAAGAGAAAACTTCATGTTTCAGGTCAAGGTTTGGGAAGCAGGAATGGAAATGGCAGACCACAAGGGAGCCAAGGAAATTCTAATTTTGACCAGGGCATTATATGTTTCAGAGGCGGAGTAGCCGGGCACTGGCAATCAGTGCACTAAGAAGATAACCCAGAATTCAGAGGATACGAGTACTTCACATTCTTGGAGGAATGATACGAACAGGAAGGAGAATCGGGTAGCTTTAGGGGTAAGAGGTCAAGTGGGAGAGACCGAAGGCGAGTCTAGGACTGAGGTGAAAGAGAGTGTAAGGAAGATAAGTGCAAAAATGGGAAGGGTGCTAGGTCCCAACGATGATAAATGCGAAATAATGGAAATTCCAGTAGGGGGCAGATATTGATAAGTACGGAGCAAAGGCACCAGGCGTGAGTTTTTGTAGATACAGGCGCAAAATTCAATTGCATAAAAAAGGGGATTGTTAAATGAAGAACAAGCAGAGGAGATAGGCAGAGTAGTTTTGTCCGGATTTGACGGACAGACGGCAATGTTTCCTATCAAAAGATTACAGGTGAAGATAGTGGAAACAGGATTAGAGAAGGCTGGAAATGAATCGATAGGGACGAGTGAGATCATATGTGCCATAGTCCTAAATCTCAGTAATGATGCAATAATTATCCCAGGGGATTATGCTAAGTTAACAATGTTGAAAGATTCCAGTCCAAAATGGGCCATAGAGGTAGAAGAGGAAAGGGTTTTGGTGCAGAGAGAGATAGCACAGGAAGTAGAACAACGGAAACTCTGAATTTTAGCGGGTCCGTCTGCACGAATAGCATCGGAGCTGGGAGATTACAAGAGACGCTGCAGGAGAGAGTGAATGTTCAGGTGGAAGTAGGCGGGGACAACGAAGGAGAAGGGTCGGACAGCCAATCAGCGGAAGGCGCCCCCAACAAGGCGAGTTCAGAGAGTGGGTTAGGCTTAAACCAGGAAAGCGAAGGGATTAGCGAGGAGGTAATATCAGATTATGGGAAATTTAAAGACCAGCAGTGGGAGGATGCGACTTTGGTGGAAGCGCACCGTTGTGCGAAGGAAGGAAAGGGAGGATATGTGTACATAGATGGCTTATTACATCATAGGGAAAGAGTGTTAGGCCAGCCCATTAATCAATTAGTAGTACCGGAAGAGAGAAGAGGACAAATCATGAAGCTATCCCACGTTTCAGTGTTTTTGGCTCACTTAGGCCACAAGAAAACATTAGAGAGAATAAGGTACTCCTTTCATTGGCGGACCATCAAGAATAATGTCAGGAGGTATTGTGATGTGTGTAAGGCGTGCCAGTTGTGACGTCCCATCACGAGGGGAGATCGAGTACCAGTAACTGCAGTTAAGAGGCCCGCCTTACCTTTTCAAGTGATCAACATAGTGGGGGTGATTTTCGAATCAGACTAGAACTTCGGGAAGATAGAGAAGGTACCTATGGAGAAGATAGAAGAAGAGAGGGGAGATGCTAGAGAGATAAAAGTAGAGAGCCCTAAGATCACCCAAAAGCAACTTTGTGAGCTGCAGAGGCTAGTGAGCAGCTCAGAAAAATTCTTTTCTGGAGAGGTGGGGAAAACCACCGAAGGGAAGCATTTCATCACCATTAAGCCAGGGAGTGTACTATGAACCCAGCACCGGTACAAAGTACCTCAATCTATGCAGGCCGCAGTGGAGAGCCAAATTCAGGTGAGGAATACAGCCACCCAATAGTCTGCGTTGCTAAATGTTCAGGTGAAGTGAGGATATATATGGATTTTTGAATGCTTAATTCACACACTGTTTCAGGTTTCAGACGCTTTCCTGATGTCACACATACCAGATTTACTGGCGAAGATGGGGGCGGCAAAATACACTGGTGTTCAAAATTAAGAGAATTTGCACCTTTTGTCGATTTTCACAAAAAGAACAGAACCACAGGTACAAATTATGCTGCCAGATAAGAATGCAAATTTACAGTGTCGAATACGTAAGCGTACACATGCGTGTGGGCGGAGCTGTGACAGCGGAGGGCATGAAAAGCACACGTGGCTTTTTCCGCGATTAGTTTGCTCATATTCCTCGGCGACATTCATCGTGTTTCTTGCAGGAGTTGGTTCAATTTCATAAGCAATCAGGTAAAATGAGTTGCCACGAATGTATTGATGACGGAATGAGGTGGAGAATCGTCGTTAGATTGTAGGCAGGGCATTCGCAAGTGCAGGTTGCTACAAAGCTCAATGTGATGCCCAGTGTCGTCTGCAATTTGTGGAAACAGTTTAAGGACACCGGATCCATATCAAGAGGGCCTGGGCAAGGTCGTCCAAGGGCCACGGCGGTCAATGAAGATTGTTATTTGGCACTTTCAGCGAGGCACCACAGGACTGTTACAGCTGCCCAGCTATCTCGTGAGCTGCATGCCTCCACTGGAACCTGAGTTTCAAGGGTTACTGTTTCCCAAAGGCTTCGTGAGAAAGGGCTTTTGCCAGAAGACCTGCTATTTGTGTCCCGTTCACTTCAGCACACAAGAGAGTGCATTTAGCATGGTGCAGACAACATCTGCCTTGGACCAGACTTCAGTGGGGTAACATTCTCTTCACAGACGAGTCGCAATTCAGCCTGGACACTGATTCTTGACATACCTTCATCTGGAGAGAACCTGGGACCCCGATACCTTTCCTCCAACTTCCGAGAAAGGGACCGCTATGGCAGCGGAGGTGTTATGGTCTGGGCACGCATCATGTTGGACGGCCGCACACCTTTCCATGTTTTTTTTTACAGAGGCTCCCTGACTGCTGAGAGGTATAGGGATGAGATCTTACAGCCCTATGTTCGACTTTTTAGGAGCGCAGTTGGCCCTCGGTTCCTTTTTATGGAGGACAACGCTCGCTCACATAGGGCTCACCTGGTTGACGATTATCTTGAAAGTGAGGATATTCGCCAGATGGATTGGCCAGCCAGATTGCCAGACCTAAACCCTTTCGAACATGACTGGAACGCTCTTGGGAGGGCAATTGCAGGTCACCATCCCCCTTCGAGAACCATCCAGGAGCTGAGAACTGCGTTGCTGCAGGACTGGGACCGACTGCCTCAGGGACTCATCATCTGCCTCGTTTCCAGTATGACGTCACTGTGTGAGAGCTGTATGACTGTGAGAGGGGACCATGCCCCATATTAGAGTTATTTTATGTTCGATCTTGCAACGTGGATTTTGGACATTCCTGCGCTAAAGAGCCTTACCTGACGATCACAAGTGCATACCATGACTGTTGTATGATATAATTTTTTCTCTTATATAACTATGTATCCATGCCAAATTTTATTAAAATGTGTCCATTAGTTTTTTTAGAAATTCGACAAAATGTGCAAGTTCTCTTAATTTTGAACATCAGTGTACATTACCACCTTAGACATGCTCAAGGGGTATTATCAGATATCGATGGACCCCGAGAGCAGGAAATACACCACGTTTGTTACCCACCGGGGTTTGTTTGGGTGTAGAGTGATGCCTTTTGGTCTGTCTGGGGCCACAGCGACATTTCAGAGGTAAATGAACAAGGTGCTCACCCTTCATTTCAAATACGCTGTAGCATACCTAGACGACGTTGCGGTGTTCTCCAAGACTTGGGAGAAGCACTTGCAAAATTGGGAAAAGTAATCAAGAATCTATAGGAGGCAGGATTCACCGGCAATTTAAAGAAGTGTTGTTTTGCCAGGGAAAGGGTAAACTATTTAGGACATGTGGTCGGCTCAGGAGTTAACCAACTGGACCCAGAGAAATTGCAGGCGGTAAAAGATTTGGATCCGCCCTAGACGAAGAAGGAGGTACGTAGCTTCCTAGGGTTATGCAGTTATTATAGGGACTAGGTACCGGGGCTCGCGAAAATAGCGAAACCACTCTCAGATCTGACCAGGAGAAAAGCGTCGGATAAAGTTGCATGGTCATCCACGCTAGAGGAGGCATTCGAGACTCTAAAACGGAAACTGTGTGCAGCACCGGTGTTATCTACACTGGATTTTGATAAGCCATTTGTGCTACATACCGACGGTAGTTCCTTTGCAGTCGTGTGCTTCCTGGGACCGAGAAGGGGAAGATCAGACCCGTGGCTTATGCCAGCAAGAAGTTGAATAATACACAAGCTAGGTGGGCCGCCCGTCATAAGGAGGCATTCGCCATCGTATGGGCTCTACAAAAATTCGAGGGGTGGATTTTTGGCCATCAGGTAGAAATATTGTCCGACCATAACCCCTTGGTTTATTTGACCAGTGCTGCTTTGCAGAGCTCGAAATTGCAGCGATAGAGCCTGGCAATATCGCAGTTTAATCTCATAATTTCTCATGTTCCCGGCGAGCTTATTCCCCACGCTGACGCCTTATCTAGATTAAATTTTAAAGAGGAAGCTCAGCGTTCTTAGGTGAGTGAGTAAGGGTATCAGTACTCAGGTGGAGACCCAGTGAGTCTCCATAGTGGTACTACCTATGTAGAATAAGTGTGTCTAAAAAGCAAAGTGTTGCAGTGTCTAACTTTATGTGTGAAAAAAAAAGGAAAAGGCAACGAAATGATAAAACGAGTGACACTGACTCAACCTACGAAGTAAGAACCCCATATGTTTTGTCTTGTACACGGGGGCCTGTAAGGGTGAACATTAATTGTCTGTGGTGTTATGCTAATGAACATTAGTTTGTGATAATTCATCATCATCATCATTGTCAACCATTATCAATCCACTGCTGGACGAAGGTCTCCCCAAGTTTCCTCCCACAACGGTCTGTCTTGTGCCAGTCTCCTCCATGTCACCCCTGCATACTTTCGAATTTCATCCACCCATCTCCTATGTGGTCTTCTTCTGGGTCTTTTCCTGTCCCTTGGAATCCAATCTAAAATTCCGGCTGTCCATCGATGATCTGTCCTTCTGGCAGTATGTCCAGCCCATTGCCATTTCAGGGATTTAACTCTGATCATGATGTCTTCCACTCTTGTCATTTTTCGGATCCACGAGTTCCTCTTCTTATCTCTCCTGGTTACACCCAAGCATGCACCTCTCCATGCTTCTTTGAGTTGTCTGCAGCCTTTGTATGTCTCTTTTAGTTAAGGTCCACGTCTCTGCACCATACGTAAGCACTGGAAGGATGCATTGATCAAACACTTTTCTTTTAAGACATAATGGCATATTGCTCTTGAAAATTATGCTGTTTCTTCCAAAAGCTCTCCAGGCAAGTTTTGTACGCCGATTAATTTCTTCATCAATGTGACCCTCACTTGATATCTGCTGTCCAAGATAAACGTACGTGTCTGTTATCTCCAGCTTTTCTCCATCAATCGATAAATCTTCATTTCTTGTAAAAGCATTGAACATCACTTTTGTCTTCTGAAAGTTCATTTTTAATCCCACTTCTTTACTCTTGTCAGCAAGTTCCTGGATCATACTCTGCAGCTCTGATGGGGTAGTTGCAAAAATGACTACGTCATCAGCAAAACGAAGGTGGGTTAGATAATCTCCATTAATCTTTATCCCCTTGTTTTCCCAGCTCAGCGACTGAAAAACACCCTCCAATGTGGCATTAAAGAGCTTCGGAGATATGGTGTCACCTTGTCTCACTCCCTTTCCAATTTTTACGTGTGTTGTATTTTCAAACAGCCGAATCTTTGCACTTGCATTTTCATGGATGTTATTAATAATATTAATGTATGCATCTTCAATACCCGCAGGTTTTCAGAGCCATTGTAACTGCTGATGGTTTCACCGAATCAAAGGCTTTTTCATAATCGATAAAAGCCATGCACAATGGAAGTTCATATTCCCTCGCTCTTTCAATTAGTTCTCTCAGCACGTGGATATGATCTATTGTGCTGTAGCCACTCCTGAATCCAGCTTGTTCTCTCGGTTGAGCCATGTCTAGTGCTACCTTCAAGCGGTGTGAAAGAACTTTAGTGAAGATTTTATAAACTACTGATAGGAGGCTGATAGGTCTGTAGTTTCCGAGATCCTCAATGTCACCTTTCTTATGTAGCAGGATCATTGTAGCGGTGTTCCAATCCTCAGGAATCTTTCCTTCATTAAGGCATCGAGTGAAAATTTGGGCAGTACTGTTTCGATTTCTCCACTTGCTTCTTTTATGATGTCTACAGTAATTCCATCTTCTCCTGGAGCTTTTCCTCGCTTCATGTTCTTGATTGCATGTGCAACTTCTGCTGGAAGGACTGGAGGAACTCTGGTACTGGTATCTTTCATGATGTCTGGAGTGCATATATCATCCCTTTCATATAATTTGGAGTAGAAATCTTTCACTCTTGTCAAAATTTCGCCTCTATTTCTTGTTACAGAACCATCTTCTTTTCTCAGTGCCATAATCTGTTTTCTTCCCTTACTGAGATGTCCCTTTGCTATCTTTAGGCTTTGGTTGTTTTCAATTGCTTTCCTCACTAGTTCACAGTTGAATTTCCTTACGTCTTCAGTGATACTTTTTCTTACTGTCTTGCATAGCTCTATATATTCCACTTTGGAAGTCACATCTTCTTTAGTTGTCCTCATCTCTCTTCTTTTTGCATCAACATTTTGGTTTTTTCTGATAATTTGTTCACATGCAACTTGTTCTTAGACCCAGCTAATTTTGTTGCTGTTTCCATAAGAGCTTTGGTTACTTTTCTGTTAACTTCAGAGATGTCCACTTCTTCCGATGTTAGGCCTTCTAAAGCAGAGAACCTGTTCTTCAGTTCTAACTTGAAGGTATTATGGTGTTTTTTAAGGTTGGTTATGTCAATAGATTTTGTTTGTCTTATGAGCTTGCCACGTTCAAGTTTAGTGTTGAGGTGCATCTTACATCTCACCAATCTATGGTCACTACCTGTGTTGAACTTGTTTAGCACACTGCAGTCTTCTATGACGAATTTTTTTTTGTTACACATAATAAAATCAATTTCACTTGTCGTCCCATTTGGATGTCTCCATGTCCATTTCCTGTGTGGCTTTTTCTTGAAGAAGGAGTTCAAGATGAAAAACCCTTCTGCCTCTGCAAACTCAACGAGAGTATTTCCACGCTGGTTTCTGTTGCCATGACCGAATTTACCTACTGAAGTTTCATTCTGTTGCCGTTGCCCTATTTTTGCATTGAAATCTCCCATAATTATTTTCAAGTGCTGCTTACCTTTATTATTTAGATGACAAATTTCCTCATAAAATTCTTCAATTTCTTCTTCAGGATGACTTGTGGTGGGTGCATAAGTTTGAATAATCTGAGCCTGGTATCTTTTCGAGAGTTGGATAACAAGCCGTGCAGCTCTGTCAGAGGAACTTTCAACTTCTACAACTTTATCCTTCAGTTTCTTGTTTATTATAAATCCAACACCACTAGTTCTGCCAGTATCTGTCCCACGATAGTAGAAGAGATGTCCACTTTTCAGTTCGATGAGATCTTCTCCTTTTCTCCTTACCTCACTTAGCCCCACGATGTCCCACTTGATCCTTTGTAGTTCCTCTTCCAATTCAAGAGCCTTGAATCAGAAGATAGGGAGCGTCCATTGTAAGTAGCCAAGGTCAGCATCAGATGGCAGCCTAGTCCGGTCCTCCGAGGATTCTTAGCACCCTCTGCCTTCATGTCGCACTGGCCGCTGCCTTGGCCAGGTACATTCCAGCTGCCGGAGACTGAGGGCCAAGATTTAAGTTGTGGAATCATTTTGGAGGGGAGTTTGGCCATAACTCACCACGCTGGCCAAGCGGGTTGGTGAGTGTGGGATAGAATTTCCTCTGATCCCGATGGTATAGTTATACCGCTATGGGCGGTCGTCAGAGCCCCTTTGGTGGGAACAGGATGCACCACGAGAAGGCGGGGTTGACATTTGTCAAGGAGAGGCTGTGATGTTACGCATCACCTGACCTTGCATCCCTTGTGATAATTATGCATAGCATAATAGCACATAAAATTAATTAGGTTGGGAAATGTTATGCGATAAGAAGGACTTATCATTTGATGAACATTAATAAACCTAATGCTACACGTGTGTGAAGGAAAGCACGTGTTTTTCTCCCAACAAAGAAACCAGATGCAGCTAAAGGACATTCTAAAAGAGCTCTTTGTGCATGTGTAGGAAAATCCCGAGACTTAGGATGATGCCAGCAAGACATCTTAGAGCATAATATCCTTGCCTTTGGTCCATGAAGATTTATTTTAAGTAGATAGAAAGATCTTCTCTGAATAATGAGAATACACACGATACTTCGTTAAAACCAGCCAGGAGCCAGGGTGTTTGGCTTGTCTGTTATAATCCTTTATTTACTAATGTATGTTGTATATTCACTCGTTCTGTTAGCATCTGTTACGATCTGTGCAATTAGAATTGCAATAGTCACCGCGAATTAAAGCTTTAACATGTGCATGCCCAGAAGTCAGCTGGGTGAACGACAGAAGCCCCTAGAAGAGGAGAAGGGGAGGAGAGAGAAAGCTTGGAGCAGAAGTCAGATGACCCTAGCTGAAAGCCCCCCAGACAGAAGGATCAGGATCGTCTCCGGGGGGTAGGGGAGCAGCAGGTGAGAACCAATAGGAAGGTCGGAGAGGGAGCATCTGGAAAAAAAATATATAATTATTTGCTCTCGGGTTTTCGTGTGAAGAGGATGGGGTTTTGAAGGAAGCAAGGTTCTAGCGAGGGACTCGTGTTGAATAGCGTGCTCGAGGAGAAGACTACAAGTTTTCTCGAGATAGCGGAACTTGTGCGTGTACAGTGATATAGACCCGGAATGGATCTCACTGCCACAAGTTTGCTTTTATTGCATGTAGCGTGAAGCGATCATCGGAAATGTCATATTGTACTAGGCATATGGAGAGCTCTCATTTATTGTGGAGTTAGTTGCTAGAGAACAATAGATTTGCACGAGAAGGAACTTTTTAGTGAAGCAGCAGGTGTCGCAACCGATCTCTCTATTGCAACGATAACACACGGATCAGTAACGTCATGAGTGAGCATTTTTTTTTTTAACCATACCTCCCCTTTCTCAATAGCAGATTAATTAATTGAAAGCTGAG
Source organism: Macrothele yani (assembly GCA_039090855.1). NCBI lineage: Eukaryota > Metazoa > Arthropoda > Arachnida > Araneae > Macrothelidae > Macrothele > Macrothele yani. The sequence continues at coordinate 71,445,801 of CM077030.1, read as the reverse complement.
TGAGTGCCTCACTATCCACGTTAAATAATTGTTGGATAGGCTATTTGAAAAAGAACCTTATTTCTCTTGTGCTGGGGGAGGGGGCGGGGCGATTATTCCCATCCAGATGGTGAGATCGACGTGGCCTATGATAATTAATATGAGACCTTCCGCCCCTACAACTTTTAAAGAAGAATTCACTCTCCTACTAATTTCACCATCTAATTTGTTATCTCTGTCAAACATGCTTCCTAAATACACAAACTTGTTCACCTGGTCAATCACTGTGCCATGTAGCTTTGTCTCCCAAACTCCCCTGACTGTAACCCAATTGAACATTTCTAGGATATGCTAGAACTGGGTGTACAAACTGCTGGTCTTCCTCTATGTGAACTGACGGAGGTGCTGCATCAGACATGGGTCAAGTTACTCATGGAGGATGTTTGACAGCTTGTAGAATCTGTTCCTAGGTGTCTGCAAGCCATGATTGCACAGAAAGATGGACCATTCTGTTATTGGGTAGGTATTTGTAATGCAAAGCTGAGTGTAGTTAAAAGTGCAGAAAATTTTTTTCTTGAATTAAAAGTTCTAGTTTAATGTTCTAGTTCTGTTATTAATATGTTGAAAGTTTGATGATTTAAAATGTTAATTATAAGTTTTCAAACTTTGTGCATACTGCTGAATTTGTGTGTATCATTTTTTTTTTTTTAATTTCACAGTGGTGCTGCAACTTTACTTGCTGTTCTTCCATCCTCCATTCATCTGTTAAGAAAGCCATTGCTTCATTTTTTCAGATTAGCTCTAGTAAGTGGTGTCATATATCCATCTACATCATTTCTGAACATATCTGTGCATATTTTTATGTAGTATGTTTTCCAGTGTCTTGCTGTCATTCTCTAAAAACTTAATGCAGCAAGTGCTGTTCTCTGTTAGAAAGAATTTATTTTGTGGTTAGTAGTAGTTCATTCTCTGTTTCATAAAATGCAAAAATGGGGATTGGAAAAATCAGTATTTTTGAAAATTTTGCAACACATCAAAGAAAAACATCATTTTTTGGTGCCATGTCTTTATTGACTATCAGATCACATCTGACTACAGGGAGGAAGTAGACATTGCATAACTATTGTATTTCTGAGCGACACAGTTTATTGTTAATCAGGAAGGAATAGGAAATGAAACTCAAAGTAGTAGTCTTCTCCAGTCTTATTAATTGCAATTAATATGCTGGACACAGCCAGAAGTTAAAGAATCTACCTGAGATTGATGCAAAAAAATAAATAATATATATAAACACCCAGATCTATCTGTCTGTCTTTCTGGAATGCTTGACGTCACAGCAGCATCTTCATTGTTGCGCCATCACTTTATCGATCAATTCTTGCATGCTCTCTCGATGTCAAAATGATCGCCTGCGATATTATAGCACACAACCACTTTTAGATATCAAGGTGAACGCGTGCTAATTTAGAAACAATGGATTATTAATACTCGATCTATTTTTTCGATCTACAAAACTCGAATTGAATTCTTAATATCACAGCAAGTTGAGTTTGCACACAATCACATTGAGATGTCAGGGCAATCAAGTGCTGATTTAAAAACATTGGATTATCAATGACTCGTTCTATTTATACAATCTACAAAATTTGAATTAAAATCTTAATATCACGTAAGTTGTGTTTGTACATTAATTTAATTTAGCACAATTTGAATATTACTTTGTACGCTTGAATTATTTTTTTACTTTTTTAATTTAACTAACTTTCCAAGTTTAGTGCTGATTATATTATACATTTTGCGAAATATCAATCTGTCTAAACACTGTAACCTACAATAAAAACTGAAATCTTGAGATGTCAAAGTGAGCAAGATTGCATCTGAAAGCAAATATTGCCCCAATAGCACATTGTTAAGAATTTAGATAGTTCCAATTTGTAATACCAGATGTCGCATTATTTTGTATAAAAAGCTTTGGTATGAAGTTTCAAACTAACCATCGAATAGGACAGTCTAAAACAAGCCGTGGAGGGAAAAACAAGTGTTCCAGAGAAAAAGTAATTTAATGCGAAAAATCTGCTGTCCAAGATAAACGTACGCATCTGTTATCTCCAGCTTTTTTCCATCAATCGATAAATCTTCATTTCTCATTGTACGTCACTTTTGTCTTCTGAAAGTTCATTTTTAATCCCACTTCTTTACTCTTGTCAGCAAGTTCAGATCATACTCTGCAGCTCTGATGGGGTAGTTGCAAAAATGACTACGTCATCAGCAAAACAAAGGTAAGTTAGATCATCTCCATTAATCTTTATCCCTTTGTTTTTCTAGTTCAGTGACTGAAAGACATTTTCCAATGTAGCATTAAAGAGCTTGGGAGATATGGTGTCACCTTGTCTCACTCCCTTTCCAATTTTTATGTGTGCTGTATTCTCAAACAGCTGAATCTTTGCACTTGCATTTTTATAGATGTTATTAATAATATTAATGTATGTATCTTCAATACCACAGGATTTCAAATCCATTGTAACTGCTGATGGTTGCACTTAATCAAAAAGGCCTTTTCATAATCGATAAAAGCCATGCACAATGGAAGTTTATATATCCTCGCTCTTTCAATTAGTTCTCTCAGTACGTGGATATGATCTATAGTGCGGTAGCCACTCCTGAATCCAGCTTGTTCTCTCGGTTGAGCCATGTCCAGTGTTACCTTCAAGCGGTGTGAAAGAACTTTAGTGAAGATTTTATAAACCACTGATAGGAAGCTGATAGGTCTGTAGTTCTTGAGATCCTCAATGTCACCTTTTTTATGTAGCAGGATCATTGTAGCGTTGTTCCAATCCTCAGGAACTGTTTCAATTTCTACACTTGTACAGTTTCAATTTCTACACTTGTACTGTTTCAATTTCTACACTTGCTTCTTGTATGATGTCTACAGTAATTCCATCTTCTCCTGGAGCTTTTCCCCGCTTCGTGTTTTTGATTGCATGTGCAACTTCTGCTGGGAGGACTGGAAGAACTCTGGTACTGGTACCTTTTCATGATGTCTGGAGCACATGTATCTCCCTTTCATATAATTTGGAGTAGAAATCTTTCACTCTTGTCAAAATTTCGCCTCTATTGCTTGTTACAGAACCATCTTCTTTTCTCAGTGCCATAATATGTTTTCTTCTCTTACTGAGATGTCCCTTTGCTATCTTTATGCTTTGGTTGTTTTCAATTGCTTTCCTCACTAGTTCACAGTTGAATTTCCTTACGTCTTCAGTGATACTTTTTCGTACTGTCTTGCATAGCTCTATATATTCCACTTTGGAAGTCACATCTTCTTTTGTTGTCCTCATCTCTCTCCTTTTTTTGCTTCAACATTTTGGTTTTTCTTGATAATTTGTTCACATGCAACTTGTTCTTAGACCCAGCTAATGTTGTTGCTGTTTCCATAAGAGCTTTGGTTACTTTTCTGTTAACTTCAGAGATGTCCACTTCTTCTGATGTTAGACCTTCTAGAATAGAGAATCTGTTTCTCAGTTGTAATTTGAAGGTATTATGATGCTTTTTAAGGTTGGTCACGTCAATACACTTTGTTTGTTTTATGAGCTTGCCACGCTCGAGTTTAATATTGATGTGCATTTTACATCTTACCATTCTATGGTCACTAACTGTGTTGAACTTGTTCAGAACACTGCAGTCTTCCATGACAAATTTCTTGTTACACATAATAAAATCAATTTCACTTGTCGTTCCATTTGGATGTCTCCATGTCCATTTGCTGTGTGGCTTTTTCTTGAAAAAGGAGTTCAAGATGAAAAACCCTTCTGCCTCTGCAAACTCAACGAGAGTATTTCCGCGCTGGTTTCTGTTGCCGTGACCGAATTTACCTACTGAAGTTTCATTCTGTTGCTGTTGCCCTATTTTTGCATTGAAATCTCCCAAAATGATCTTCAAGTGCTGCTTGCCTTTATTATTTAGATGACAAATTTCCTCATAAAATTCTTCAATTTCTTCTTCAGGATGACTTGTGGTGGGTGCATAAGTTTGAATAATCTGAGCCTGGTATCTTCTTGAGAGTTGGATAAAGAGTTGTGCAGCTCTGTCAGAGGAACTTTCAACTTCTACAACTTTATCCTTCAGTTTCTTGTTTATTATAAAGCCAACACCACTAGTTCTGCCAGTATCTGTCCCACGATAGTAGAAGAGATGTCCACTTTTCAGTTCAATGAGATCTTCTCCTTTTCTCCTTACCTCACTTAGCCCGACGATGTCCCACTTGATCCTTTGTTGTTCTTCTTCCAAATCAAGGAGCCTTGAATCAGAAGATAGGGTGCGTCCATTGTAAGTAGCCAAAGTCAGCATCAGATGGCAGTCTAGTCCGGTCCTCCGGTGATTCTTAGCACCCTCTGCCTTCATGTCGCACTGGCCGCTGCCTTGGCCAGGTACATTCCAGCTGGCGGAGACTGAGGGCCAAGATTTAAGTTGTGGAGTCATTTTGGAGGGGTTTGGCCATAACTCACCATGCTGGCCAAGCGGGTGGTGAGTGTGGGATAGCATTTCCTCTAATCCCGATGCTATAGTTATAGCGCTATTGGCGGTCATCAGAGACATACCATATATACAGTATAATATATAAATAATATGCATTATTTATATATATAACACTGAAGTCAGGGATCAAGGTTTTTTGTTTCATCCTACAATCACCCTTGCAATATATTTATGGATACATGCATGTGTGGTGTCAAAATGGATAGTACTAGTCATGGAAATTCCTGTTGTGTTCAGGTTGCTGTTTGCTGATTACACTGTCCTGTTAGTAGAGAGCAAAAGCAAGTTGCAGAGTATGTTGTCCCAGATGTACTAAGTTTGTATGAAATTCAAACTGAGTATAAATAAAAGCTTTTACTGAGTATAAATTATGGTTTTTGAGTGAGAAATTATTAGTACTGAGTGCGAGATCAGTCTAAACCATATGGAGTTTGACTAGGTGAATGAGTTTGTGTATTTGCAAAGCATGTTTGACACAGAAAACAGATTGTACAATGAAATCAGTTGACGAGTATAGTTGTAGAAAGTTATTGAATAGCTTTGAAAGTCATAGCTTCCTTAGGAGGATCTCTGATGTATAGTAGTGAAACCTGGGTACTGCAGAAGAGACATAGGAGTTGCTTGTGTCTGGAGAAATGCCTTACTTATGGGGAATTTGTAGCAAGATACATCCTGATCACGTAAGGAATGATGATGTGCAAAGTGTAGTTAGTAGGATAGAGCCAAATATATTTTGAGGTGGTTTGGCCAAGTTGAAAGGATGAGTGATAAGGTGCTTCTTCTTCTGTCTCCTAAACCATAAGGTTGGTGGGTAGCATTGGTCATCATCCACAAAGAGCTAACTAAGAACATTTATTTGTCACGATGTCACAAGTAGCAGAAAAGAAAGCTAGAGGAAGGCCAAGCAAGAAAGTCATGGGAATGCCTGCAGGAGAAAAAGATAATGAGTATGAAGTACAAAGGATAGATCTTGGATGGGCATGTAATGAAGCTCAAGTTATGTGCCAAGATTGGTGTACATAGAGATTTTTGGTATATCAACAGTAAGTAAAATCTAACATCATTTGGCAGATGTTTATGATTTCAGGAGCTAACCTCTAAATCAATTTTGTAATTTCAAAAGTTCATATAAAGTGGAACTTTGGAATTAGATGAAGTTACTTAAAATTTGTTAGGCATTCATTAAGCAGTAACACCAAAGTTACTGCTTTGAGTAATTTTCACATTTCTTTTTTCATTATATAAGACTTTACTCAATTAATTCTGAAGAAGTTGTGTATTATCATTGTTTTATGTGAATGTGCATGTAATGTGACTTATTTCTTTTAAAACTAGGTCAACTCCTCCTTGGCATTCTTTTTGTTTTCATATCAAGTACATGAGAAAAGTATATTATTAGCTGCATTGTGAGTATTAGATTTTGATTTCATACAATTTTTTAGGGTTATAAGAAATTACTTTTTTTTTTTTTTTTCAAATAGCTCTGAAGCATAAATACATTCATTTCCAGTTATGGTTACGTTTTTTACCTTGTTCTAAGCAATATTCAGTCTGAAATAGCTTATAACATAAATGAGTTAATTTCAAATCAGTTGCAAATATGATTTTGAGCACATGTACATTTTTTAACGTGTCTTTCACTCCTCAAAGGTTTCAGCCTCATTTGAACTACATAGTTTTACTACACTGAGATGCCAGTTCATTAGGTACACCTTCCCAGTAGCATATTATGCCACTCTTGGCCTGTAGAATAGCCTCAATTCGTCAAGGCAAGGAAAACCAGATGCCGAAAGCTTAGTGTAGGAATGTTGTTCCATGCAGAAACAATTTAATCACAGAGTTGCTGCTATTGAACAGCAGCACAGTCTTTCAGCAAACCTTCCATTCCACTTAATCCCAAAGATGCTCAATGGGGTTTAAATCCAGAGACAGTGCAGGCCAGTGAAACAAGAACTCATTGACATGTTTCTGAAACCATTCAGTAGCAATTTAAGCCTTGTGAGTGCATTTGTTATCCTGCTGGACATGTCCATCTATTTCAGTATAAACTGTAACCATGAATGGACGAATTTGGTCAGCAACATTGTTCAGACAATGCCTTGGTTTTTAGGTGTCCTTTGATAGGTATTGGAGGGGGGAGCTAATGCATGCCAAGAAAACACTCCCTAGACCAGCACACTACTGTCACTGACCTGTACTTTTGACAGGTGGCTCTATAGTCTCGTGTTGCTAACACCAAATTCAGATCCTGTAATCTTCATTATGCAAAAGGAACCTTGATTTGTCAACCCTTTTTTTTTTTTTTTCCAGTCCTTAATAGTCTGTTGTCAGCGCTTGCATGCCCACCAGAGACACACTGACAACATTGACACTCAATGTGGTCATCACCTGCTGTGGTCCATTCACGACGTGGTCCCTATAATTGATGCATTTGGAGATGACCCTCGATATAGGCCTACTGATGTTGAATTTTGCAGGGATTTGCCAGGCTGTGGCCCATCTATTTGCACAGTTCTTCCCAGTCTCCTCCTTTGACCCTTCTGTTCCACCAGCTGTTTTCATCCACAGTATCACCAATTGCTGGAAGATTTTTGCATGTTTCACCATTCACTGCAAATCCTTGCTATGGCTGTGCGTAAAAAGCCCAAGAGAATGGTCTTGTGGCTTGGCCATGTTGAGTACCTCAGATCACTCATTTTACCCGTTCTAACCCTCAGTCAAATGTTATGAAAATTAAAGGTGAGTTCCTTAGCTTGACAAAGCTGATCTGTCTAATTTATGCCACACACTGCATTCACGTGACATCTTACGTATTGGAGTGAGCCATTTATATGATGAAGGTAGATGAATTTAATAAACTGGCATCTCAGTGTATTTGCTAACTCTTTTGTGCTTTAGGAAATGTGGCTGGCATTAATTTATTTTGCAGCCCTTGTTCAAAGCTCTAACTCCCTCCCACAGTCGTTATTTGTACTGACATTTTCTTAGAATGTAGGATTTTTTCATATGTTTATAGCATATGCTATCCAAAAAGCTTTGCACCTACACCTGTCCTTCAAAACTACAGCTAGAAATGTGGAACATGTTGTGCTAAAGTTTAAAATGTCGAACATGAATCAGTAGTGAACATTAACAAGTTATTTAATAATGTTTATGGAGGTTTTGAAGTTGACAAAATCTCCATAACGTTCTGGGTTAAAAGGATAACAGCTCCCAAAATGTTACAGATGTTACGACAAATCAAATTCAATGACTTGCCATGTGCTTGATGTTTTGTCACAACCACCAAACTTCAGTGTTGTAATATGCTGATGCAGTTATTCACCAGGAGTGATGCATTATAATCTGGCAACTGGCTTATGACTTTTTAGTCAACAGAGGCAGCATCAGTAAAGTTCCTGAGACCTCAGGTATTTGAAGGCTTGTGGGAGCTGAAAATATAACAGAACACAGAAACTCAGTAAAAAATATTTCTTCCAATTTGTTAGCATGTTCTAATAGTTTTATTCATTTATTTATTTTATTTTATTTTATTTTTAGATAGTGAGCAAGTGAATTCATCTTTGAAAGAGAGAGCTGCTTTTGGAGAATTTCGCAGGAATGATGGATTCTCATAAAAGTCCCAAATAGCGGTGTGTGAAAGTGTAATTTTTTCCTACTCTGTGTGGCAGTGAAACCTGGGGACTGCAGAAGAGACATAGGAGTCATTTGTGAGTTAGAGAGATGCATTACCTATGGGGGGCAGGGGTGGCAAGACACGTTCTGATCATGTGAACAATCAAGATACATCATAGATACGTAATGTAGAATGTTGCCAGTAAGGTGGAAACAAATATTCTTAGGTGGTTTGGCCATGTTGAAAGAATTAGTGGCGAGATGCTTACTGAAAGAATTTATTCAGCCCAAGTGGCAGAAAATAAAGGTAGAGTGAGGCTAAGGAAGAAGGGTGGAGGGAGGCAAAGGAAATTGTGGGAGAACCAGATTCAGACATGTCTGCATGAGAAAAAGATCATGAGTTTGAAGTATGAAAGGTCTTGTATGAGATGTGTGATGGATGTCAGTGAAGCACAAGTTGTGGGCCAAGATTGGTGTAAATGGATATGTTTGATACATCAATAATAAGTAAATTGTAGTTCCATCAGTTTTGAACTTTAATCTGGCTGATAAGCTTTCTTTGAGGAGCTGTTATCTGGATCTCAGAGGACAGTTTAGTTATATACAGTATATTTAGTAAGCATGTGGTGAAACTGGGATGAAAATGCAATCTGTGGTATGGCATTACCCTGAATCTGCTTGTAAATGAAAATTTAAGGTGAGTTCTTATGCTCGTAAAAACAGGATCACTATGCTTTTGAACTGCAGACATGTCTGTTTGGTCACTGTTGAAAAAACTGAGGAAACTTTTTTTTTTTTTTTTTTTTTTTTTGTTGTTGTTGTTGCAAAGGCAAGACTTTTGCTCCATCAGGGCAACACAACACTAGTTTTAGAAAGCCATATGACGGAACATGGTTAATGTACTTTATTCCATCCACCCTACAGCTCCAGTTTTGTAGAATATGATTTATACCCTCATTACAGTTTTGGATGGGTAAATCATTTGAAGGAACAGTTAAGTGGCAGTGCCAAAGCAATCTGTGGCAAGGCAGGCAGGCAGGTGCTGTGCCTGTGAAAAATGCGAATGAATGGAGAGGGGAAGTTGACAATTTTATTACATATATTTTTATTATTTTTGCTTTATAATAAGCAAACTTTCTTAGATAATTTTTTTTGGTTTGAAGTTTTCAAAATAAATTCACATGTAGTTGCAATTGTTTGCTAAAATGTCAAAATTTGTTTTTACAAAATTTCTTTATGAAGAACCATTTCAGTGGTCCTGTGCATTTTGTTCCAATGGGATTTGGTGAAAGGTGAAAGACTGGGTGTGTTGGGCAGCATAGAAACTTACTGAAGGGACATTTTTTTTTCTCTGCTGTGTAAGTCCGTAGCTAGCTGTGGGTAGAAATCAAGTTAGAAAATAAGGGATGTAAATGAAATAACATGTTATATCTGCTGTGGTATTTTCCACTTTTTGAACTAAATATTTACTCTGAGGAGAGAAAAATAAAATGTAATGCATTACCTTCTGAATAACCCTCATTGTTATATCCTTAAAATTATGTCATCATAATGACAGCTTAGTGTTCTCCCTGGAGCCTTTTTACTGGGCAGCCCACCCAGCTAATTTTCTCTGCCGCCCAGCTAAATTTCCTTTAATGAATGTTTTCACAATGCACATAATAGTAAGAGTGGACAACTTATTCCCACATATACCATATTGGTGAAAACTGACTGAAATCTGTATTGAACATGATTCATTAGCAAGTATTTAATAAGTACAATAATGTTCAACAAAACAAGGACCCCCCCCCCCCCTTTTTTTTTTCTTTCGATTGGGGAAGGGGTCATTAAAAGTACCACCTGGCTAAAATTTCTTGCCACCCAGCTGTATAAAAAAAATCTAGGGAGAACACTACAGTTTTTGTACAATCACATGCATTATTTTTGTGCAGAGAAGTAAAATATTAAATATAAAAATAAAATCAGTTCTAGAAAAACAGTATGTTATATGCTGATGCTTTGGTGTTGATATCAAAGAATGTTGGTAGCTTACTGTGTGTGTATTATAACCAACCAAGTAGGACTTGCAAAGAATTTTGAATGAGGATAAATGTTATGAAAGTGGAATCTATGATTTTAAGTTGAACAGCTAAAAATATCAATTGTTTAGTTCTGCAGAAGGTGCTAGAACAAGTAATAGATTTTTAATTATTTGAATGTAGTAACTGATGAGAACGGAAAACTTACTGAGAAATTGAGTCTCGTATCAGCTATATTGTATCATGTATCTTTTCATTGAGAAGGTGATTGGTTAAAGGAGAGTGCTACCATGGTGGTCGAGTAGTATGGACTTCTAATCATTCGTCTGAGATAGGTCCGTGTTCAAATCCCTGGTGAGGCATGTGCAGTATGTTTGTCTCATGGTGCTGGCTCTCACCCTTTCTTGGAACCAGTGGCTCTCAATTAAGGACAGATGACTGCTTGTAGCCCATTAAGCTGCTCACTGTGGTTGCTAAACCCCTGAACAAAAAAGAAAAAAAAGGAGGAGGACAGAATTAGCTGTAGGTATTTTGGTATTTAGACTTATCTTCTGTGGCAATCAGTCGGGTGCAAAATAAGGGTCTCATTAGGCATTTAGAATTGGCTGATGTGAGAGTTGTGAGGAGAAAAGGTGGGAAAACATGAATGGATTCCATGGCATGGCAAGAACAGTGATGTTGATAATAATTTGAGTTACTTGCTTCTGCAGAAGAAAAAAGTATATAAAACCATGCTTTGAGGATTAGGGCATGTGTGATGTATGAGAGGAGAAAGATTACTATGGTAGGTGCTACATTGTAAAATAGCTAATCATGTAACATTTGTCAGGTGTTGCATGTAAAGTAGCTAATCGTGTAGCATCTGTCAAGTGTTGCATGTAAAGTTGCTAATCGTGTAGCATCTGTCAAGTGCTACATTGTAAAGTAGTTAATCATGTAGCATCTGTCAAGTGTTGCATGTTAAAGTAGCTAATCATGTAGCATCTGACATACTTCTTCAACAAGTCCTAAAACAAGATGTATTGCTGGTGTAAAATGAGCCATTAGTAACACAGTTTGTCAGACCGAGGAAATCTTACAGCTGGCAGAAAGGAGTAGAGAAAGTGTGCAAGTAATCAGTATTAGTTTTTGTTATATTTTTAATTATTTTCAACTTATTTTCTCTTCTGTTTTGTGCTTCATCAGCATGGGTACCCTTCAATGTGAGAATAAAAGATGTGTGTGCATGTGTTTATTTTTTAGTTTGCTATGAAATTATTTTGTTTAATAAATGTCACTATATTTCACTTCTGTATACCGCCTTTCTCTTTTGGTGCTCCAAGTAACAGTAGTGTCTTAAAACCTTAAAACTTTTCAAAATTGTTATATGAAGCTATCGTACTGCATGATTTTCAAGAGTGGAATTTTAAGGTTTTAGTTTATCTTTTATCTCTGAATTAAGGTAAAAGTTTCTGTTCTTCAGATTTTTTTTAGATGCTACATGAGTTTCTGTAAAGTAATTTTGTAGTTTGTTAAAACAAAAACAAAAATAGATATCTGTCTTAATAGTACAATCTTACAGGGAAAAAAAAAATGGAAGTTTGGCAGCAGTGTTAGGAAAGTTATTTTAAATGCAGCATTATCATTCTTTGATGCAGTTACTGTTATCTCATCTATCTCAGTAAGTGTGAAAGAACTTTCTTACTGATACCATTTTTTCATATTTAGTGTTTAAAGGAAAGCCTATGCTGAAAAGTGAAGCTGCAGTGTGTGTGCATGCACGCACGCATGCATGCATTTTGCGCTGTGTTAAATCTGAAAATTTTGAACTTTCATTTTTTAATTATTGTAGATACTCGTATTTGGTGTTTTCAAAACAAGCTAATTTTTTTCAAAAATTATTTCAGACCTGTTATGCTTCTGTTAGAGGATTACCCCCTTCCATGCATATGGTTTGTCTGCATCTCAACATTTAGGTATGTTCGCTTTTTTACAGTGCACTTGTGTAATTATTATGAGTTTTATTAGTGTTGTTTTATGTGAAACATTCCTCACCGGGAAGGGGATGATTTAACAGTTGTGCGAGGACATAGCTGCTTGAAGCATTGTCACTTTCAAAATCCTGTTATTTTGTGCATGTGAATTTATGCATGCTACCAATGCCTGGCCATAATGGAAGGTTCTAAATATGCGTTTGTGATATTCTGATTGGGGTCCAACTCTGTATCTGAGAGAGTAGGTGAAAGAGACAGGGAAATGACAATTATAATCCATGCTGTTCTGCAGAGACTGTAAAAAGTGGCCATTATTGGGAGGGTTCTGTTAAAGGAAGTTTTACTATATATAACAGGTGTCTACCAGGTCAAGAAAGTCAAGGAAAGATTAAAAAATGACAAAAAGGTTACGGAAGTCAAGGAAAGATCAAAAAATGACAAAAAAGCCACAGAAGTCAAGAAAAGGTCATGGAATTTGACTTTGGGATCACAAATTGTTTTCTAAACATTGGGGGTTCAAAATTTTGATTAAAACATTGCTGCCATTGATAAAATCGTTATTATTTTAATTGTTTGAAATGATATTTTCCTGGAGTAAAGATCGATACACGTCTTGATTAATATTTTGGTCATTATATCACTATTTTAGCCATTATCTTCACGTTAAAACATAACTGTGTGTGTCATATCTCACTCCTACTAGCTCCTCTGGGCCCACAGAGAAGCTACTAATTAATGTCCCAAGTTCACAACCAGCTGGGTGTGATTAATGTCACCTGCACATCAATCACCATTGATTGCTCTGTAGCTGGTGTCTGCTTCATATATGTCCAATCATGGCCATGAATCAGACAGTGGATGTGTCCAATGTCACTGCAGTGGAGAGAGACTTCGCAGTCAACAAGGAGTGCTTGGTTACGAACCGGCACGAGGATTCCTCATAGCTCAGTGTAGTATCCATTCTGCCATTTTATCATGAGGAGGAATACATTGCATAAATGTAACAAAAATAATGATAATGGCTGTTCAGCAGCCTTCTTCAAAACACTGAGAAACATTAAAGGAAAAGAAAAATCAGCAAGGTATTGAAGAACAAAAAATTAAATCTGCCTTAGAGGAAGTTAAAAGCCTGGAAGAAAGGAACAGAAAGTAACTGGAAGATGCATCAAAGGAAACTTGCAATTGAAGAGAAAGTTAAAGCTGCAGAGAAAAACAACTAAAACAATGTTAGAAATTTAATGTATTTTTTGTTTGTAAATTTCTTGCAGAAAGTGATAAAAATATGATCCCTAATTAACATTGTTTTTATAGATAAGATTTTTATTCTTGAACTCCATTTAAAAAAATCAGTGTAAAATATGAGGCAAGAACAAATGTTTATTTGAGCCTGCATTAAAATAAATTGTTTTATATATGGCAAGTGGCATATAGATTTTAATAATCTTTCTAGAAAATTATCTGAATTTTTCCTTTCATATTTTGCTTGTTAAATTCTGAATTTCTTCAGATGTAAGTCCTCACATCTTGTTTGTTAATCTTATGCTTAAGCAAAATGAGTGATTCAGACCCCCCCCCCCCCCTCTCCTTTAATTAGTAATGTTGGTACTGCATAATAATAATCAAGAAATGTTTATGAAAAGGTCAAGATATCCAACTTTCTTAACCTGGTACATACCCTGTTAACAAATAACTCATTTTATGGCTTTGTGTTCATGCAACTTTTATGACAGACCCATATTGCATAATGTTCAGTGTCAAATGAAAAGGGTTAAAGCCAATAAAAAACCAAAGGGCTGTGAAGGGGTCCTCTTAAAAACTGTCACCTGTGATTATGATTTCTTGGAAATGCTCACTTTCATTCCATTTGACACGTGAAAAGTTGCTTGTTATTATGACATGTCTACTAAAGGAATTTGATTAAAATATAGGTTTTCAGAATTATAATCAGAATGTCACGCTCCGTGGTAACAATGGCACACACAACAGCAACTAGGGCCTCTGTGAATTTTGGAGAGGTACAAGCTAGTTCTGTGTGACATTGGCGAAAAGACCCCAACTCACTGGGTTTTGTTCCAGAATCCTTAGGTTGAATGACCAACTGGAACCCTCAGCTGTGGGCTAATCACCCACACTGATGTACTTACCTGATTAAAAAGACAAAAAGAAATATTAAGAATGACTCAAGTGTGGGATATGGTGGACCTACCACACTTGAGAAGGACGGTCCACCACGGAATCGACCTGGACTTTCTAAACGGCGTATGAGAAAGAGATCTTGGCTGAGTGAATGTAAGATTGGTGTATGGAATACTAGAGGTATAAATGGCAAGATGAGTGAGGTGATTGAGGAGATGAATAAGTATAGACTGGATGTGCTGTGTGTAAGTGAAACCAAAAAGAAGGAAATTGGGTTAGAAGAAGTGAATGGCACGGTGAGTGTGTGGTCTGGGGTATTGGATAATATGAGAGGACAGGCTGGTGTAGGTGTGATTTTAAGTGAAAAGATGAAGAACAACTTGATTCACTATAGTTACGTAAATGAGAGTATTCTCTGGATTCGTTTGAAAGTAAAACTTCAGAGAATTGTAATTGTTGTAGTGTATGCTCCTTGTGACTCGGAACCTTCTGATAAGAAGGAAGATTTCTGGAATGAGCTAAAAGCTGTTTTGAGCCAGTTTGGTGCTAAAGAAAAAGTTATAATAGCAGGGGATTTCAATGCTAGAGTAGGAGTGCAGAATGCAATTTCTGACAATGTTCTGGGTAAGTTTAATGATCCTTGTGTGAATGATAATGGTGAAAGATTAATTGAACTCTGCATTGAGAATGGTTTGTGTGTATCTAATACATTTTTCAACCACAAGTATATCCACACATCATCATCATCATCATTGTCAACCATTATCAATCCACTGCTGGACGAAGGTCTCCCCAAGTTTCCTCCACAACGGTCTGTCTTGTGCCAGTCTCCTCCATGTCACTCCCGCATATTTACGAATTTCATCCACCCATCTCCCATGTGGTCTTTTTCTGGGTCTTTTCCTGTCCCTTGGAATCCAATCTAAAATTTCGGCTGTCCATCTATGGTCTGTCCTTCTGGCAGTATGTCCAGCCCATTGCCATTTCAGGGATTTAACTCTGATCATGATGTCTTCCACTCTCGTCATTTTTCGGATCCACGAGTTCCTCTTCTTATCTCTCCTGGTTATACCAAGCATGCACCTCTCCATGCTTCTTTGAGTTGTCTGCAGCCTTTGTATGTCTCTTTTAGTTAAGGTCCACGTCTCTGCACCATACGTAAGCACTGGAAGGATGCATTGATCAAACACTTTTCTTTTAAGACATAATGGCATATTGCTCTTGAAAATTATGCTGTTTCTTCCAAAAGCTCTCCAGGCAAGTTTTGTACGCCGATTAATTTCTTCATCAATGTGACCCTCACTTGATATCTGCTGTCCAAGATAAACATACGTATCTGTTATCTCCAGTTTTTCTCCATCAATCGATAAATCTTCATTTCTTGTAAAAGCATTGAACATCACTTTTGTCTTCTGAAAGTTCATTTTTAATCCCACTTCTTTACTCTTGTCAACAAGTTCCTGGATCATACTCTGCAGCTCTGATGGGGTAGTTGCAAAAATGACTACGTCATCAGCAAAACGAAGGTGGGTTAGATAATCTCCATTAATCTTTATCCCTTTGTTTTCCCAGTTCAGTGATTGAAAGACATTTTCCAATGTTGCATTAAAGAGCTTCGGAGATATGGTGTCACCTTGTCTCACTCCCTTTCCAATTTTTATGTGTGTTGTATTTTCAAACAGCCGAATCTTTGCACTTGCATTTTCATAGATGTTATTAATAATATTAATGTATGCATCTTCAATACCGCAGGATTTCAGAGCCGTGGTAACTGCTGATGGTTTCACCGAATCAAAGGCTTTTTCATAATCGATAAAAGCCATGCACAATGGAAGTTCATATTCCCTCGCTCTTTCAATTAGTTCTCTCAGTACGTGGATATGATCTATTGTGCTGTAGCCACTCCTGAATCCAGCTTGTTCTCTCGGTTGAGCCATGTCCTGTGTTACCTTCAGCGGTGTGAAAGAACTTTAGTGAAGATTTTATAAACCACTGATAGGAGGCTGATAGGTCTGTAGTTCCTGAGATCCTCAATGTCACCTTTTTTATGTAGCAGGATCATTGTAGCATTGTTCCAATCCTCAGGAATCTTCCCTTCATTAAGGCATCGAGTGAAAATTTGGGCGAGTACTGTTTCAATTTCTCCACTTGCTTCTTGTATGATGTCTATAGTAATTCCATCTTCTCCTGGAGCTTTCCCCCACTTCATGTTCTTGATTGCATGAGCAACTTCTGCTGGGAGGACTGGAAGAACTCTGGTACTGGTATCTTTCATGATGTCTGGAGTACATGTATCATCCCTTTCATATAATTTGGAGTAGAAATCTTTCACTCTTGTCAAAATTTCGCCTCTATTTCTTGTTATAGAACCATCTTCTTTTCTCAGAGCCATAATCTGTTTTCTTCCCTTACTGAGATGTCCCTTTGCTATCTTAAGGCTTTGGTTGTTTTCAATTGCTTTCCTCACTAGCTCACAGTTGAATTTCCTTACGTCTTCAGTGATACTTTTTCGTGTTGTCTTGCATAGCTCTATATATTCCACTTTGGAAGTCACATCTTCTTTAGTTGTCCTCATCTCTCTTCTTTTTTGCATCAACATTTTGGTTTTTCCTGATAATTTGTTCACATGCAACTTGTTCTTAGACCCAGCTAATTTTGTTGCCGTTTCCATTAGAGCTTTGGTTACTTTTCTGTTAACTTCCGAAATATCCACTTCTTCCGATGTTAGGCCTTCTAAAGCAGAGAATCTGTTCTTCAGTTCCAACTTGAAAGTATTATGGTGTTTTTTAAGGTTGGTTATGTCAATACATTTTGTTTGTCTTATGAGCTTGCCACGTTCCAGTTTAGTGTTGAGGTGCATCTTACATCTCACCAATCTATGGTCACTACCTGTGTTGAACTGGTTCAGCACACTGCAGTCTTCGATGACGAATTTTTTGTTACACATAATAAAATCAATTTCACTTGTCGTCCCAATTGGATGTCTCCATGTCCATTTCCTGTGTGGCTTTTTCTTGAAAAAGGAGTTCAAGATGAAAAATCCTTCTGCCTCTGCAAACTCAACGAGAGTATTTCCACGCTGGTTTCTGTTGCCGTGACTGAATTTACCTACTGAAGTTTCATTCTGTTGCCGTTGCACTATTTTTGCATTGAAATCTCCCATAATTATCTTCAAGTGCTGCTTACCTTTATTATTTAGATGACGAATTTCCTCATAAAATTCTTCAATTTCTTCTTCAGGATGACTTGTGGTGGGTGCATAAGTTTGAATAATCTGAGCCTGGTATCTTCTCGATAGTTGGATAACGAGTCGTGCAGCTCTGTCAGAGGAACTTTCAACTTCTACCACTTTATCCTTCACTTTCTTGTTTATTATAAATCCAACACCACTAGTTCTGCCAGTATCTGTCCCACGATAATAGAAAAGATGTCCACTTTTCAGTTCAATGAGATCTTCTCCTTTTCTCCTTACCTCACTTAGCCCAACGATGTCCCACTTGATCCTTTGTAGTTCCTCTTCCAATTCAAGAAGCCTTGAATCAGAAGATAGGGAGCGTCCGTTATAGGTGGCCAAGGTCAGCATCAAATGGCAGCCTAGTCCGGTCCTCCGGGGATTCTTAGCACCCTCTGCCTTCATGTCGCACTGGCCGCTGCCTTGGCCAGGTACATTCCAGCTGCCGGAGACTGAGGGCCAAGATTTAAGTTGTAGAGTCATTTTGGAGGTGTTTGGCCATAACTCACCACGCTGGCCAAGCGGGTTGGTGAGTGTGGGATAGCATTTCCTCTGATCCCGATGGTATAGTTATACCGCTATTGGCGGTCGTCAGAGCCCCTTTAGTGGGAACAGGATGCACCACGAGAAGGCGGGGTTGACATTTGTCAAGGAGAGGCTGTGATGTTACGCATCACCTGACCTTACATCCCTATCCAAAGATAGGAAGGAGAAAGTGGAAAGGCATGAAATGGCCTTTTATCCACACATATACTTGGGAAAATCGTACTCTTGGTCAAAAGAGTGTGATAGATTTTGTTGTCTACGATCAGCGTTTGAAACACTTAGTTGTTGACACCTGTGTGATGAGAGGTGCAGATGTTGGTTCTGATCATTACTTGGTAGTGTCACGAGTGAAACTTAATGTTGGTTGGAGGAAAAGAAATAGGAAGAGACCCAGGATAGAAAGAATAAAGGTTGATAGGCTCCTTGAAGATCATCAGCGGTATTCTGACTTACTCAGAGAACGACTGAAGGATCTGAAGTCTGGTGAGAGGGATGTAGAAAAGAAGTGGGAATGTTTTAAGAACTGTGTTGTCACTGCTGCTAAAGAGGTCTGTGGCACCACAGTAGTGGGTAACAATAGAGGTGATGCTTGGTGGAATAGTAAGATTGTAGAGGCAGTAAAGAGAATCAAGGAAGCCTATTTGGGGATGTTGCAAGGTAGAGTCTCTGTGGATGAATATCGCTGTAAGAAGCGTGAAGCTGCAAAGCTGGTTTGCCACAGTAAGGCAAAAGATAGGAAGGAGAAAGTGGAAAGGCATGAAATGGCCTTTTTGCAAAGATAGGAAGTCCTTCTGGAAGTACATGAGACAGGAAAAATAGGGGAAACAAAGTTGTAAGAAGAATGAGATAGGGGAAATGATATGGGAGCCCAATGAGTTAAGTGACAGATGGGACGAATACTTCTGTGAGTTATTAAATCAGGAAAGCAAAGATGATTCTGAGACAGATGCAGATGATGTCACAATGAGGGATGAAAGCACAGGAGGGATCTCAAGAGAAGAAGTGTGTAAAGCTCTAAAATCTCTTCAGAATGGCAAGGCTCCGGGAGTTGATGGCATAACTGCAGAGATGTTGAAATATGGTGGTGACTCTATAATTGACTGGTTAACTGAAATTTGCCAGTTGTGCTGGGAGTTAGGAATGGTCCCTCGGGATTGGAAGGAGGCTATTATTCCTTTGTATAAGGGAAAAGGTGATCAGACTGAATGCAAGAACTGTCGTGGTATTAGCCTACTGAGTGTGCCAGGGAAAGTGTTTGGTAAGTTTGTTATTGAAAAAGTACGGGGTCTTACATCATTGAAAGTGTGGTATGTTCAGAGTGGTTTTATGCCTGGTAAAGGCTGCACTAACCAGATTTTTGCATTACGCACGATAATTGAAAAGTATCCGGCTGTTGGGAAGAAAGTTTTTACTGCCTTCATAGATTTAGAGAAAGCTTACGACCGAGTGAATAGGACACTTTTGTGGAAGGTATTGAATGAATATGGTGTTACTGAGAATCTACTTAATAGTGTAAAAGCCATGTATGCTGGTAGTAGAGCTTGTGTACAAGTGAATGGTGTTTTATCAAAATGGTTCTCCATTGGTGCAGGAGTTAGACAAGGTTGTGTAATGTCACCATGGCTGTTTAATATATTTATGGATGCATGCATGCGTGATGCCAAAATAGATAATAGTGGTTTATGTCTTGGTGATATCCGTGTGTGCAGATCGCTGTATGCTGATGACACTGTCCTGTTGGCAGAGAGCAAAAGTGAGTTGCAGAGTATGTTGACTCGGATGCACGAAGCTTGCATGAAATTCAAACTGAGTATAAATAAGGGAAAAAAGCGAAAGTTATAGTGTTTGAGAGAGGAATGGGTAGCACTGAATGTAATGTAAGTATAAATGGCACTGTGATTGACCAGGTGAGTGAGTTTGTGTATTTAGGAAGCATGTTTGACAGAGAGAACAAGTTGGATGTGAAATCAGTAGGCGAGTGAATTCTTCTTTGAAAGTCATAGCTGCTCTGGGAGGTTTTCACAGGAATGATGGGTTCTCTAGAGAGTCCCGCATGGTTGTGTATGAAAGTGTAATTGTTCCTACTCTGATGTATGGCAGTGAAACCTGGGCACTGCAGAAGAAACATAGGAGTCGTTTGTGTGCTGGAGAAATGCGTTACTTACGTGGGGTTTGTGGCAAGACACGATATGATTGTGTGAGAAATGAAGATGTATTGCAGTTGAGGTGGAGACCAATATGCTTTGGTGGTTTGGCCATGTTGAGAGAATGAGTGATGAAATGCTTACTAAGAAAATCTTTTCAGCCCAAGTGGCAGGAAGGAAGGGCAGAGGAAGGCCAAGGAAGACATGGGTGGATCAGATTCAGGAGTGTCTGCACGAGAAAAAGATTATGAGTATGAAGTATAAAAGATCTTGTGTATGGCGTGTAATGGATATTAGTGAAGCACGAGTTGTATGTCAAGATCGCTGTAAATGGAGAAGTTTGATATGACAACAATAAGTAAAAAATACCTGGAAGTTTGTATTTCTTTTTGGAGCTAACCTCTGAATCTCAGAGAACAGCTTAGTGATATGTATGTATGTATGTTATGTGGAACTGAATCAAATGCATTTCTATGTAGTCAATGTAAGACAAAATAAAATTCCTTTGTTTCTTTACTGCTTGTTTTACCACCTTGATTACTCAGTACTTGCATGCTTCAGGCTGCATGTTGTACCTGTTTTTTTTTTTGTTTTTTTTTTACATTTGCTCTCTATATACAAAATATAAATTTTGTTACTACACACTTGTGGTGTTGAGATAGAATGAAAATATCAACATTTACCACAATAATAAAGGTAAGCAGCACTTGAAAATAATTATGGGAGATTTCAATGCAAAAATAGGGCAACGGCAACAGAATGAAACTTCAGTAGGTAAATTCGGTCACGGCAACAGAAACCAGCGTGGAAATACTCTCGTTGAGTTTGCAGAGGCAGAAGGGTTTTTCATCTTGAACTCCTTCTTCAAGAAAAAGCCACACAGGAAATGGACATGGAGACATCCAAATGGGACGACAAGTGAAATTGATTTTATTATGTGTAACAAAAATTCGTCATAGAAGACTGCAGTGTGCTAAACAAGTTCAACACAGGTAGTGACCATAGATTGGTGAGATGTAAGATGCACCTCAACACTAAACTTGAACGTGGCAAGCTCATAAGACAAACAAAACCTATTGACATAACCAACCTTAAAAAACACCATAATACCTTCAAGTTGGAACTGAAAAACAGGTTCTCTGCTTTGGAAGGCCTAACATCGGAAGAAGTGGACATCTCTGAAGTTAACAGAAAAGTAACCAAAGCTCTTATGGAAACAGCAACAAAATTAGCTGGGTCTAAGAACAAGTTGCATGTAAACAAATTATCAGGAAAAACGAAAATGTTGATGCAAAAAGAAGAGAGATGAGGACAACTAAAGAAGATGTGACTTCCAAAGTGGAATATATAGAGCTATGCAAGACAGTAAGAAAAAGTATCACTGAAGACGTAAGAAAATTCAACTGTGAACTAGTGAGGAAAGCAATTGAAAACAACCAAAGCTTAAAGATAGCAAAGGGACATCTCAGTAAGGGAAGAAAACATATTATGGCACTGAGAAAAGAAGATGGTTCTGTAACAAGAAATAGAGGCGAAATTTTGACAAGAGTGAAAGATTTCTACTCCAAATTATATGAAAGGGATGATACATGCACTCCAGACATCATGAAAGATACCAGTACCAGAGTTCCTCCAGTCCTTCCAGCAGAAGTTGCACATGCAATCAAGAACATGAAGCGGGGAAAAGCTCCAGGAGAAGATGGAATTACTGTAGACATCATACAAGAAGCAAGTGGAGAAATCGAAACAGTACTCGCCCAAATTTTCACTCGATGCCTTAATGAAGGAAAGATTCCTGAGGATTGGAACACCGCTACAATGATCCTGCTACATAAGAAAGGTGACATTGAGGATCTCGGAAACTACAGACCTATCAGCCTTCTATCAGTAGTTTATAAAATCTTCACTAAAGTTCTTTCACACCGCTTGAAGGTAACACTGGACATGGCTCAACCGAGAGAACAAGCTGGATTCAGGAGTGGCTACAGCACAATAGATCATATCCATGTGCTGAGAGAACTAATTGAAAGAGCGAGGGAATATGAACTTCCATTGTGCATGGCTTTTATCGATTATGAAAAAGCCTTTGATTCGGTGAAACCATCAGCAGTTACAATGGCTCTGAAAACCTGCGGTATTGAAGATGCATACATTAATATTATTAATAACATCTATGAAAATGCAAGTGCAAAGATTCGGCTGTTTGAAAATACAACACACATAAAAATTGGAAAGGGAGTGAGACAAGGTGACACCATATCTCCGAAGCTCTTTAATGCCACATTGGAGGGTGTTTTTCAGTCGCTGAGCTGGGAAAACAAGGGAATAAAGATTAATGGAGATTATCTAACCCACCTTCGTTTTGCTGATGACGTAGTCATTTTTGCAACTAGCCCATCAGAGCTGCAGAGTATGATCCAGGAACTTGCTGACAAGAGTAAAGAAGTGGGATTAAAAATGAACTTTCAAAAGACAAAAGTGATGTTCAATGCTTTTACAAGAAATGAAGATTTATCGATTGATGGAGAAAAGCTGGAGATAACAGACACGTACGTTTATCTTGGACAGCAGATATCAAGTGAGGGTCACATTGATGAAGAAATTAATCGGCGTACAAAACTTGCCTGGAGAGCTTTTGGAAGAAACAGCATAATTTTCAAGAGCAATATGCCATTATGTCTTAAAAGAAAAGTGTTTGATCAATGCATCCTTCCAGTGCTTACGTATGGTGCAGAGACGTGGACCTTAACTAAAAGAGACATACAAAGGCTGCAGACAACTCAAAGAAGCATGGAGAGGTGCATGCTTGGTGTAACCAGGAGAGATAAGAAGAGGAACTCGTGGATCCGAAAAATGACAAGAGTGGAAGACATCATGATCAGAGTTAAATCCCTGAAATGGCAATGGGCTGGACATACTGCCAGAAGGACAGATCATCGATGGACAGCTGAAATTTTAGATTGGATTCCAAGGGACAGGAAAAGACCCAGAAGAAGACCACATGGGAGATGGGTGGATGAAATTCGAAAGTATGCAGGGGTGACATGGAGGAGACTGGCACAAGACAGACCGTTGTGGAGGAAACTTGGGGAGACCTTCGTCCAGCAGTGGATTGATAATGGTTGACAATGATGATGATGACCACAATAAAAGGTTTATTATACATCGACTATAGTTTCGTAAAGCTTTTGGCTCAGCATCATCAGGACGAATGATGCCGAGCCAAAAGAGCTCTGCGAAACTATAGTCGATGTATAATACACCTTTTATTGTGGTAAGCGTTGGTATTTTCATTCTATTTTCTCTCTATGCTTCTTTAAAACTTGAAATGCATTGAAATTTGTTAACACTCTTTCAAATTCATAAAAGCACTTTAATTTTTTTATTTTATTTCTAGCTTGATCCCTCTCCTTGCCAAAGATGGTCTCATTATTGCTGTATTTGCTACTACTGTGTTGTTCCTTGTCGGAGTGTTTCGAGCATATGGTAATTTAGGATTGTCTTTCACAAGACGTGAGACTTTGCTAAAAACATCTGTGGTGAGTGGCTTTTTTTCCCCCTTGCAATTTGTATTAGGTTGGTGTGAATGAAGTGTCTGGCGCGAACGAGCAGTGGAGACAGGCCCCCACCACAGCGGAATAGAACCATCCATTTTGTGGTTTGTTTGGACGTAACGTGGCTTGCAAAGGAAACATGCAGACGCCAGATTTGAGAGTCATCTTCCTGTATGAATTTAAACTGAGCCATTCTGCAGTAATTGCTGCTCGAAACGTTAACAAACTGTTTGGGGAGAATGCAGTCTTTGAACGAACCATTCGGCGATGGTTTGTGAAGTTTCGAAGCGGAGATACGGACCTGCAAAATGAAGCACGGGGTCACCGACCTGTTGCTGTTTCTGACGATGTTCTGCTATGTGTGTAGTTGAAGCGGACCGCCGAAAAATCTGTCGTGAGATAGTGGCAGAGGTAGGTAGGTGTTCACCACACGACAGTTGTTCGACGTCTGGCTGCGCTGGGTAAGGCCAAAAACCTGGGCATGTGGCTGCAGCATGAGTTGACAACTGCCAACAAGACTAGGCGTTTGAAAGTCTGCACTTCGCCGCTTGCCAGGAATAAACAGGAGCCTCTACTGCATCGAATTATCACCTGCGATGAGAAGTGGGTCCTTTATGATAATCAGAGATGATCTGCACAATGGTTAAGCAAGGCACAGCCTACTGGATGGCATCCTAAGCCATCCCTACACACCAAGAAGATGATGCTCCTTGTCTGCTGGTCCACAGCCGGGATAATTCATCGGGGTTTCTTGGCAAGATGCTAAACCATCACTGAAGAACATTATTGTGCGGAATTACACCAGATGCACAGGAAATTGCTGCAGAAGCAACCGGCATTGGTCAACAGACATGGTGTTCTTCTGTTCCAGGACAACGTGCGCCCTCCTGTCGCACAACGAATGATGCTGACACTAAGTGCCTTGGGCTATGAAGCACTGCTTCATCCTGCCTATTCCTCGGACTTGTCTCGGACAGACTATCATCAGTTTCGTTGCCTGGATCACTTCCTGTCCAGGAAACAGTTCACGACAGACGAGGTTCAACGAGCAGTTTATGACTTCTTGATGACTTCGCCCTCATGTCGCACAGCGCAGTTGATGACTTCGCCCTCAGGTCGCACAACGAACGATGCTGACACTAAGTTACTTGGGCTATGAAGCACTGCCTCAACCTGCCTATTCCCCAGACTTGTCTCGGACAGACTACCATCTGTTTCGTCGCCTGGATCACTTCCTGTCCGGGAAACAGTTCACAACAGACAACGAGGTTCAACGAGCAGTTTATGACTTCTTGATGACTTCACCCTCATGTCGCATAGCGCAGTTGATGACTTCGCCCTCATGTCGCACAACGAACGATGCTGACACTAAGTTACTTGGGCTATGAAGCACTGCCTCAACCTGCCTATTCCCCAGACTTGTCTCGGACAGACTACCATCTGTTTCGTCGCCTGGATCACTTCCTGTGCAGGAAACAGTTCACGACAGACAACGAGGTTCAACGTGCAGTTGATGACTTTTTCGGCTCCTGGCCACAAGACTTTTTTTTTGTTCCAGGATCATGGCCTTGCCGGACAGTTTACAACTATGTGTCGTTGACGAGGGGGATTATTTTGCCTAGGTAAGTTGTCCTACCTTTCCTTTCTCATTGTCCACATGTGCTGGTCCTTTGCCAGACATTTCATTCTCACCAACCCAATATATGTGTTTTTCTTGTGGATTTGTATTGTATTTCATTAACTACTAAGTTCCATGATGTTTATTATAAGTGCTGCTTAAAATTTCTGTATCATGTAATCTTTCAAAATGCATCAGTGATTTATAACATTAAAAATTGAAATCCATGCCCAATACAAAAGTGTGGCAGTTTTTTCTTTACCCTTAGCAGACAGAAGGGTTCCCACAGTCCTTATAAGTCCTTAATATTTGATACTTAAAAAGTACTTATATTGTTTTTAAAGGTACTTAAAAAGTACTCTTTTTTTCATAACTGGCTGCATGAAATCTAGAAATTATGATGTAGTGCATAGAACTTTTGCTTCTGATTAGCTATGTTGGTGTTGCATGATGTCAACTCAAAGTCCGTGGAAAAGCACAGGACAGCATGAGAAATGTAATTTGTTGAAAAAATTGAAGGACCATGGGCTCTGTAAATAACACATATCCAGCAGGTGTTGGATATTGTTGTTTGTTCAAGTCTCATCACCATCTCTTGGAACTGGCTACTCGTTTTTGTATATGCAAGTAACAATTATTGAGTTATACCCAGAGAAAATTAAGTGCAAAATTGATCTCTCACATAAAAAAAACTAATTTGGCCAGCAGAACTCTCTTTCAGATTGCATAAGTTCAACTTTATTACATCCTCTAACTTAAATTACAGTCTGAAATAGACAAATATTGCAAACTCTATTGTCATACGTCAATTTGCATAGTTGAGCCATGTGTAAAAGTATTTGGGCATATGTCTTTATTGTGTATGGAATTGGTAAGGTCTTTAAAAAATTTGGCAAGAGGTGCTTAAAAAAATTATGTTTTTTTGTGGGATAGTATTGTTATGCTGTTACTAGATTTTTTTACTTGAATTCTGAGTCCAGGTTGAGTATTGCCCATAATTATGCTCTAACACTCTCATTAACACATTAACATACTGCAAAAACTGAATTTCAATGAGTTTGATTGCATTTGGGAAATTTAAAAAAATAACATATGTATATACAGTATCATCATCATCATTGTCAACCATTATCAATCCACTGCTGGACGAAGGTCTCCCCAAGTTTCCTCCACAACGGTCTGTCTTGTGCCAGTCTCCTCCATGTCACCCCTGCATACTTTCGAATTTCATCCACCCATCTCCCATGTGGTCTTCTTCTGGGTCTTTTCCTGTCCCTTGGAATCCAATCTAAAATTTCGGCTGTCCATCGATGATCTGTCCTTCTGGCAGTATGTCCAGCCCATTGCCATTTCAGGGATTTAACTCTGATCATGATGTCTTCCACTCTTGTCATTTTTCGGATCCACGAGTTCCTCTTCTTATCTCTCCTGGTTACACCAAGCATGCACCTCTCCATGCTACTTTTAGTTGTCTGCAGCCTTTGTATGCCTCTTTTAGTTAAGGTCCACGTCTCTGCACCATACGTAAGCACTGGAAGGATGCATTGATCAAACACTTTTTTTTAAGACATAATGGCATATTGCTCTTGAAAATTATGCTGTTTCTTCCAAAAGCTCTCCAGGCAAGTTTTGTACGCCGATTAATTTCTTCATCAATGTGACCCTCACTTGATATCTGCTGTCCAAGATAAACGTACGTGTCTGTTATCTCCAGCTTTTTTCCATCAATCGATAAATCTTCATTTCTTGTAAAAGCATTGAACATCACTTTTGTCTTCTGAAAGTTCATTTTTAATACCACTTCTTTACTCTTGTCAGCAAGTTCCTGGATCATACTCTGCAGCTCTGATGGGGTAGTTGCAAAAATGACTACGTCATCAGCAAAACGAAGGTGGGTTAGATAATCTCCATTAATCTTTATCCCTTTGTTTTCCCAGTTCAGTGATTGAAAGACATTTTCCAATGTTGCATTAAAGAGCTTCGGAGATATGGTGTCACCTTGTCTCACTCCCTTTCCAATTTTTACGTGTGTTGTGTTTTCAAACAGCCGAATCTTTGCACTTGCATTTTCATAGATGTTATTAATAATATTAATGTATGCATCTTCAATACCGCAGGTTTTCAGAGCCATTGTAACTGCTGATGGTTTCACCGAATCAAAGGCTTTTTCATAATCGATAAAAGCCATGCACAATGGAAGTTCATATTCCCTCGCTCTTTCAATTAGTTCTCTCAGTACGTGGATATGATCTATTGTGCTGTAGCCACTCCTGAATCCAGCTTGTTCTCTCGGTTGAGCCATGTCCAGTGTTACCTTCAAGCGGTGTGAAAGAACTTTAGTGAAGATTTTATAAACTACTGATAGGAGGCTGATAGGTCTGTAGTTTCCGAGATCCTCAATATCACCTTTCTTATGTAGCAGGATCATTGTAGCGGTGTTCCAATCCTCAGGAATCTTTCCTTCATTAAGGCATCGAGTGAAAATTTGGGCGAGTACTGTTTCGATTTCTCCACTTGCTTCTTGTATGATGTCTACAGTAATTCCATCTTCTCCTGGAGCTTTTCCCCGCTTCATGTTCTTGATTGCATGTGCAACTTCTGCTAGAAGGACTGGAGGAACTCTGGTACTGGTATCTTTCATGATGTCTGGAGTGCATGTATCATCCCTTTCATATAATTTGGAGTAGAAATCTTTCACTCTTGTCAAAATTTCGCCTCTATTTCTTGTTACAGAACCATCTTCTTTTCTCAGTGCCATAATCTGTTTTCTTCCCTTACTGAGATGTCCCTTTGCTATCTTTAGGCTTTGGTTGTTTTCAATTGCTTTCCTCACTAGTTCACAGTTGAATTTTCTTACGTCTTCAGTGATACTTTTTCTTACTGTCTTGCATAGCTCTATATATTCCACTTTGGAAGTCACATCTTCTTTAGTTGTCCTCATCTCTCTTCTTTTTTGCATCAACATTTTCGTTTTTCCTGATAATTTGTTTACATGCAACTTGTTCTTAGACCCAGCTAATTTTGTTGCTGTTTCCATAAGAGCTTTGGTTACTTTTCTGTTAACTTCAGAAATATCCACTTCTTCCGATGTTAGGCCTTCTAAAGCAGAGAACCTGTTCTTCAGTTCCAACTTGAAGGTATTATGGTGTTTTTTAAGGTTGGTTATGTCAATAGATTTTGTTTGTCTTATGAGCTTGCCACATTCAAGTTTAGTGTTGAGGTGCATCTTACATCTCACCAATCTATGGTCACTACCTGTGTTGAACTTGTTTAGCACACTGCAGTCTTCTATGACGAATTTTTTGTTACACATAATAAAATCAATTTCATTTGTCGTCCCATTTGGATGTCTCCATGTCCATTTGCTGTGTGACTTTTTCTTGAAGAAGGAGTTCAAGATGAAAAACCCTTCTGCCTCTGCAAACTCAACGAGAGTATTTCCACGCTGGTTTCTGTTGCCGTGACCGAATTTACCTACTGAAGTTTCATTCTGTTGCCGTTGCCCTATATTTGCATTGAAATCTCCTGTAATTATTTTCAAGTGCTGCTTACCTTTATTATTTAGATGACAAATTTCCTCGTAAAATTCTTCAATTTCTTCTTCAGGATGACTTGGTGCATAAGTTTGAATAATCTGAGCCTGGTATCTTTTCGAGAGTTGGATAACAAGTCGTGCAGCTCTGTCAGAGGAACTTTCAACTTCTACAACTTTATCCTTCAGTTTCTTGTTTATTATAAATCCAACACCACTAGTTCTGCCAGTATCTGTCCCACGATAGTAGAAGAGATGTCCACTTTTCAGTTCGATGAGATCTTCTCCTTTTCTCCTTACCTCACTAAGCCCCACGATGTCCCACTTAATCCTTTGTAGTTCCTCTTCCAATTCAAGAAGCCTTGAATCAGAAGATAGGGAGCGTCCATTATACGTAGCCAAGGTCAGCATCAGATGGCAGCCTAGTCCGGTCCTCCGGGGATTCTTAGCACCCTCTGCCTTCATGTCGCACTGGCCGCTGCCTTGGCCAGGTACATTCCAGCTGCCGGAGACTGAGGGCCAAGATTTAAGTTGTGGAATCATTTTGGAGGGGTTTGGCCATAACTCACCACGCTGGCCAAGCGGGTTGGTGAGTGTGGGATAGAATTTCCTCTAATCCCGATGGTATAGTTATACCGCTATTGGCGGTCGTCAGAGCCCCTTTAGTGGGAACAGGATGCACCACGAGAAGGCGGGGTTGACATTTGTCAAGGAGAGGCTGTGATGTTACGCATCACCTGACCTTACATCCCTATATATGTATATATTATTTATTTAGAAACATGTGTATGTATATTTGCACTGCCATCTGATGCTAACCGTCGTTCGCTATGGCAGAAGAACTCTACCTTCTGATTCAAGACTCCTTGAATTAGAGGAGGAACTCAGAGGGTCAAGTGAGATGTTGTCTGGCTAAGTGAAGTAAGAAGAAAAAGAGAGGATGTCATAGAACTGAAAGTGGTCCTCTCTTCTATGACTGTGGAATAGATACTGGCAGAACTAGTGGTGTTGGGTTTATAATTAACAAAAAACTGAAGAACAATATTCTAAAGGTTAAATGTTTTTCAGACAGAGAGAGCTTCATGATTCATTATCCAACTCTCAGAAAGATACCAGATTCAAATCATTCAAGCTTACTCACCCACCACAAGTCATCATGGAGAAAAAATCAAAGAGTTCTACAAAAAAGAAAATAAAAAAATTTGGCTTTTAAGTAACAAGGGCAAGTGACATTTGAAGATCATTATGGGTGATTTCAATGTGAAAATATGACATTAGTAACAGACTAAAATCTCGGTAGGTAAATTCGGCCACAGCAATAGAAACCAGCATGGAAATACTCTCATCAAGTCTTCAGAGG
The DNA here is from genome assembly GCA_039090855.1 of Macrothele yani. Lineage (NCBI taxonomy): Eukaryota > Metazoa > Arthropoda > Arachnida > Araneae > Macrothelidae > Macrothele > Macrothele yani. The sequence goes on along the minus strand of CM077030.1, from coordinate 71,415,558 downwards.
CGAAAAGATATTTCATCATGAACCTCTTTCTCAAGAAAAGGGCACATAGGAATTGAACATGGAGGCATCCCATTGGGATGACAAGTTGAATTGATTTTATTATGTGTAATAAGAAATCTGTCACCAGAAACTGCAGGGTACTTAGCAGATTTGACACAAGAGGTGACCATAGAATGGCAAGATATAAGATGCACCTTAACACAAAGCTAGAACAAGGCAATCTCATAAAGCAAATGAAATGTATTGTCATGACAAACCTTAAAAAAAAAAGTCATAAAACTTTAAAATTGGAACTGAAAAACCAATTATTTGCATCAGAAGGTTGAACAACAGAAGTAGATATGTCTGGAGTTAACAGAAAAGCCCTTATAGAAACAGTGTTGAAAATAGGTGGTACTGAAGCAAACTGCATATGTAAAAAATATCAGGAAGAACAAAAATACTGATGCAAAAAAGAAGGGAGTGAATATATAGAAAGAAAATGCAACTTACAAAGTGGAATATATAGAGCAATGCAAAACAGTGTGAATATGTACCACTGTAGACCTAAGAAAATTCATTTGCAAACTAGCAAAAAAAAGCAAGTGAAAGTGCAACTAAAACCTGAAGAAAACAAAGGGTCATCTCAGTAATAGAAGAAAACATATTATGGCACTCAATATAAAAAAAGGCACTGTAACAAGAAATAATGGCAACATTTTGACTAGTTAAAGAGTTCTACACAAAATTATGTGAAAGGGATGATACATCTATTACAAGCATAAAGAAATATGACATCACCAAAGTTCCTTCTCTTCTGGCAAAAGTTGCCCATGCAATTAAAAATGTGAAACAGGAAAAAGAGATCCAGTGAAAGATAGAGAATTACTGTGAACATGTGCAAGAAGCCAGTGAAGAAATAGAAACTACACTCGCTACAGTGATCCTGCTACATAAAAAAGGGAACTTTGAGGAACTACAGGCTAATGAACCTCCTATTATACATATATGTACTTCCCTGAGCAAGCCCTGTATATTGTTTATTCACCATTTTTTACTTTTCCAGTATGAGAGGTAACTTGTTGGTGTACATGAGATACTTATATGATGTTATTAAAATACATATTAATTAGGTCAGTTGAGGTTACTATTGATCCTCCTCCTGTATTGCAATCACTATGTATCTTAATTTCCTTTGCATAACAGTTTAGATCTTACTCAGATGGAAATTTGTAAATTAAGTGTAAAATAACTAAACATTAGTAAACATGCTAGGAGTATTTCTTTGTTTCCATGTGGAACCAGTTCTTTGTAGGCAGTCGTTATGCTTAGTATGCCCTTCACATTCATTGCAACAATCTATTCCCTGGCCAGTACTTCATAGGGAAAAGTAGTTGAAATTGTTTGTACAAAGTTGTCTCAGCCATGTTGGGTGATAGTTATATAGAAAAAATAAAAACATAGTTTACTACTGTTGTTTCTGTTACTTGCATGTAAATACAGTCAAACCTCAATATGTCGAACATGAAGGGAGTACAGAAAAGATTCGAGGTACCGAAAATTCGAGATATCAAAATTTTTCAAAATTTCATAAAAGCATATGTACTGTATTTTTTACAAATTTTTAAAAAATCACTTACCTTATCTTGCAGATAGAGAATTGGGTATGTACAGTATTATCCACGAAAATGCTGATAACCAATAAAGCGAAGCTTGAAAGACTGGATACACATTTCATTATACAGTAGTATGTACTGTAGTGCATTACTATGTTATACGTACATGTAGTACTGTATGTACATGTATAGTACATACAAAAATGTAATCTTACATTTCTTCACTTTTCAAAATAGTCATCTATAACAGTTTGGTAACAGATACTGGATTGTTCAATCACATTTTCCAATTGGGCAAGGGCATGGAAAGTCTCTGGCGTCATATTCGGCATTGACTCGACGAAATTTCGAAGTTTTTCTATTAATGACTTAGCTTCTCGGCAAGTCACTTTTGGTAAAGGTGATTCCTCAATTTCATCTTCTTCCTCTGATACAACTTTTACTTTATCTTCATCACTTAATTCCCCAGTCACTGCAACATTTCCATCAACTTCAACAAAATCTTGAAAAGTCCCACTTTCTTCAATATGTAATGCCTTAGAAAAACGTTGCCAGTCTTAATTTAAAAGCTGTTGATTGTCTTCATTTTCACTGAAAGGATCATCTGGTTGCTTTCCACTTTCAGCATTTCGAACGGATCCTGCCTTTTTGAAACAATTAACTATGGTTTCTTCAGTGACGTCCCTCCAAGCTCTGTCAGAGATATGCATCGCCTGCAAAATGTCCATGTTAGTTGACTTTCCTTCATCAATGTCAGCAATGCATTTTTGTACAACTTTGTGACGATATTTTACCTTAAAACTCTGAATAATACCTTGGTCCAGAGGCTGTAATTCAGAAGTTGTGTTTGGTTGCATGAACTCAACTTTTACAGATTTTAATTTAGGCACCCTATTATGCGCTGTACAGTTGTCCAAGAAAAGAACAATATCGCGCTGTTCACCAGACATTTTTCTGTCTGATTCCTTTAACCAATTAGTCAAAATTTCTTCAGTCATCCAAGCCTTTTTGTTCGCAAAATAAGTCATTGGAAAAGATTTGATTCCCGAAAAACATCGGGGTTTAGCAGATTTACCTATCAGAATAGGTGTGAGCTTTTCAGAACCATCCATATTAACACAAAACAGCAAAGTCAATCTTTCTTTGCTTCTTTTCCCGCCATGACATGCTTCACCTTTAATGGCCATAGTTTTATCAGGCATACACTTAAAAAATAATCCTGTCTCATCAGCATTGAAAACAGTTTTTGGATCTTATTTTTCCAGGATTGGTGACAATACTCTCTTTTTCCAGTCCATGCACAATTCTTGGTCGACGCTAGCACTTTCACCACACATCTTCAGAAAAGTTATGTTGTTTCTTTTCTTGAAGTTCTCGAACCAACCATTACTCGCTTTAAAATCTATGTGTCCCAACTTTTTTCCAAAATCTTCAGCTTTTTCTTTTACTAGAGTTCCACCAAGAGGCAAGTTCTGTGAACGGCATTTGCTAATCTATTTCATTAAGCATGTTTCAACATCTGGGTATTCAGAGCTTCTAATTTTTTTCCTTTTCCCATGGTTGTCATCATAACTCTTTACAATCTTTCCTTTATTTTTCAGAATTGCTGATATAGTACTGCTAGGGATTTTGAAATCTTTTGCGATCTCGTTTTTCTTTTTACCTTTCTCTACAGCTTCTATGACTCGCATTTTATTAGCTATCGAGAGAATATTCAACTTACGTTTAGTAGACATCGTTTTAGCGGCATTCAGATAGACGTCCGTTGAAAGAATGGAAGGAAAGCTTTGGCAGCCGCCCAGTGAGTCGCCTCCTTGGGTGGCCTGGTTGCGATAGCTGGGGTAATCCATTGATACTGAGACGAAACACTTCGCGTTCCCACGACTTCCCGACCGACTGTCACCATTCCAGGTGATTTAAACAACTGTGATTTTTCTTGATGCTTCCTCCTGTGTCGGGGTTTAGGGGGATTGCTGAAAGGGTGACTCGGAGAGCTTGAACTCCTATCAGGTTTCCTACCAGCTTCAAGTTTATCCTGTGTGACGGTCAAACACCCTTGGATATTCTGGGAGTCCTTTTTTTTTTTTTTTTTTTATTCAATGATGACAAAGGGAAAAATTTGATATATCGAGAGTAAGGTTAGAAACATTTCAAGTTAGCGAGTTTCTTTTACATTAGTTTTCTATTACGCATTAGGGGAAATGAAAATTTCGACATATCAAGGTTCGACTGTATTATACAAAATTATGTAATGTTAGTAATACACAGCTTACAACAGATGATGTGATGTCCAACTGCTAAATGTAATGTAACAAGACAACAAAAAAGAATTTCTTAATATATACCCACTTGGACTTGAGTCATGGAGTCCTTGGTTCTTCCTGCTATTGTATAAGGTATGATAACATTCATGATACATGTAAAAAATGGTGTGAATCATCTCAATAGACAGCTAAATGAGAAACCTGCACATGAAAGTAAATTGGAATGAAATTGTCGAATTCATATAAAATTCTGGAAGTAATGAAATCACAGTATCGTAAAATCAACGGAAGGATGAAAATTGAAATTAAAAGAACTAGTCATATATCGTTGTTCAATTTTCGCTAAGTTGCGATGAACATACTTTTTACGTGGCTACGATATTCAAATTCGGTTGACATTAAATGTCTGTAAATACTGTTTCACACGTTATACAAGTTCCGCTATCGGGAGTTTGCAAAAGGACATTAACGTAGTATTGGCAATTGAAATCAAGTATAATAATAATAAGTATCTATACTTACAATATTTATAGTGGCTGTAGGTGCTTCATATGTGCGTCATCCAAGAATGTGAATTCTTTCAATTGTGAAGTTAAAATTCATGATACTGTAAAATCTGCGCCAGATAAAATTAAACAAGATGAATTTTCTACAATGCAAAAAAAATTCTTTAACATCGATGAAATAAGAAACTGAATTAAAACCTTGTTGAATTTTTAAAAACGAACTACAATCCTGAAGAGGAGACTATCTTGACCGCGAAGCATCCTGATACATAATGAAAACCAAAGATGAATTATACTTTTGCCAAAACCTCAAAAAATAAACAATCTTGAAAAAGAAAAATACAAACATACAAATCTCCCGAATGCGAAGCACCAAACTAGTTTCTGCTACAATTTATAGCCATCATCAGTGGTAGGTGCACGGACAATAGGATCGCCGCACTCACTCGCTCAGGTATGCAGCCTAACCCCAATGTATGTTCAGCCCTGTCGTGTAGATATTTGCGCATCATGATTTAGGTTCAACTGCACATATCAATGGTGTCGCCATCTGTTGTCAAACAAAAATATACTAGTAGCTTTTACGTAGAAATATTCAACTGTATTTTTTTAAGTAATATTTGATGTCACATGTTTTTTGTTAATATTTTTCCTCTTGAAATGTTTCCTCTCCTGTTCAATAAGGTACCTCCATGCAAAGTGAAGCTCCACTGGACTATTAACGTTACAGTTGTATCTCTTGGTTTTCTCAATGACTACAGCCTCGGAGGTTAGAATCTGGGCATGTGATCTATGTGATGTTAGAATTTTTGTGTTAGTCCAATCAGGAGTTACATGATTTTTGATACAATGTTGTATTAATGAAGTTTTTTCATCTTTTCTTGTCCAGTTCGTAATATGTTCATTTAATCTAGTCAAAAATCTTCTACGCGTACTTCCGATATATACTTTGTCTTTTTGGTTATCATCCGTAACTGTTGGAATGACATAAACTCCAGATTTATTTAGAATTGATCTATTATTAGTAGTAGTAAGTATGCTTCCATTGTCAATAACTGTTTCTGCGATGTTAATATTGTTGTTGTAACATTCTTTTTTTAAAATAGTACTAATAGGAGGTAAGTATGGAAATTTTCCATAATATTGCTGTATTTCTTTTTTAATGTTATTATCGAAACGATGTATATTTGCCGTAATGTTGTTATATAAAGATTTGACTAATCCTTTACTATATCCAAATTCTTCTGCAGTTTTTTCAATCCATTTTATCTCTTTGATCTCCAATTCTTTATTGGATGAGTGTGTTATTGCTCTTTTAATATAAAAGCGGAATGCTGCAGTCTTATATTTCCAAGGGTGTGTAGAATCTCTTGGGATAATTGCCTGTACATATGATGGCTTCCGGTATACAGAATATTCTATAATTCCGTTATCCTTTTGTATAGATATATCCAAGAAGTTTAGCTGGCCATTAACCTCAATTTCTTTACTAACCTGTATAGATTGATAACAATTGTTAAATTTAGCAATGAAATTATCCATTTCAAGATTGGAGTGCTGCCAAAACAGTAAAATATCATCTACATATCGGAGATATACATATGGTAAGTATATATTAGAATGATCTAATATACAGTTTTCAATATCTTGCAGAACAACTTCGGCCAGTAGCCCTGAAATTGGGGACCCCATAGGGGCGCCATACTGCTGTTTATAAATTATCCCATTAAATGTGAAATAATTATTATTTGCTACAAAAGATAATGCAGATACAATACTGTTTCTGACTTTATCAGTAAGATTTTCTTCATCCAATCTGGAATTAATTAAGTCAATAGCGACATCTGTTGGAGTATTGGGATATAAAGAGATGACATCTAAACTGGCCATTGTGAAATTGGAGGTTTTAATTGTTTTTAACTTGTTGGTAACTTCTGTAGCATTAGTAATACTGGCTACATGGCTATTGTAGAATGGTTTGATGTAGTTAAATAATGCTCTCTCTAAGTTAATAGTAGGAGATAAATTCTTATTAACAATAGGCCTAATAGGTTCGCCAGTCTTATGTGTTTTTATTTTACCAAAAATATTTGGTGTACAAGCACCTACTGGTGGAATACATTTGCTTTTAATAATTGTAGGTAAGTCACTGTGATTTTTTATATTTGCTAAGTTCCTAATTATACTGTCAACTGGGTCCTTATTGACTATGATGGCATTCAACTTATTGATTGCTTCTGTCATCTTGTTATTATATTCATCTGTATTTAAGATGACAATCTGCTTAGATTTGTCCGCCATAATACACTTTATAGCAGGGTTATTTCTCAACTCCATTAGGGCTTCGCGCTCATATGTGATTCTTGTATTTTCATTGGTGTTATACATGTTGTTGATAGCACGGACCATTTTAAATCTTGTAGGATTTTTATTTACCTTAGGCAATCTTTGGATGACGTTCTGAAATGTTTCTAACCTTACTCTCGATATATAAAATGGATTGAAAAAACTGCTGAAGAATTTGGATATAGTAAAGGATCAGTCAAATCTTTATATAACAACATTACGGCCAATATACATCGTTTCGATAATAACATTAAAAAAGAAATACAGCAATATTATGGAAAATTTCCATACTTACCTCCTATTAGTACTATTTTAAAAAAAGAATGTTACAACAACAATATTAACATCGCAGAAACAGTTATTGACAATGGAAGCATACTTACTACTACTAATAATAGATCAATTCTAAATAAATCTGGAGTTTATGTCATTCCAACAGTTACGGATGATAACCAAAAAGACAAAGTATATATCGGAAGTACGCGTAGAAGATTTTTGACTAGATTAAATGAACATATTACGAACTGGACAAGAAAAGATGAAAAAACTTCATTAATACAACATTGTATCAAAAATCATGTAACTCCTGATTGGACTAACACAAAAATTCTAACATCACATAGATCACATGCCCAGATTCTAACCTCCGAGGCTGTAGTCATTGAGAAAACCAAGAGATACAACTGTAACGTTAATAGTCCAGTGGAGCTTCACTTTTCATGGAGGTACCTTATTGAACAGGAGAGGAAACATTTCAAGAGGAAAAATGTTAACAAAAAAACATGTGACATCAAATATTACTTAAAAAAAATACAGTTGAATATTTCTACGTAAAAGCTACTAGTATATTTTTGTTTGACAACAGATGGCGACACCATTGATATGTGCAGTTGAACCTAAATCATGATGCACAAATATCTACACGACAGGGCTGAACATACATTGGGGTTAGGCTGCATACCTGAGCGAGTGAGTGCGGCGATCCTATTGTCCGTGCACCTACCACTGATGATGGCTATAAATTGTAGCAGAAACTAGTTTGGTGCTTCGCATTCGGGAGATTTGTATGTTTGTATTTTTCTTTTTCAAGATTGTTTATTTTTTGAGGTTTTGGCAAAAGTATAATTCATCTTTGGTTTTCATTATGTATCAGGATGCTTCGCGGTCAAGATAGTCTCCTCTTCAGGATTGTAGTTCGTTTTTAAAAATTCAACAAGGTTTTAATTCAGTTTCTTATTTCATCGATGTTAAAGAATTTTTTTGCATTGTAGAAAATTCATCTTGTTTAATTTTATCTGGCGCAGATTTTACAGTATCATGAATTTTAACTTCACAATTGAAAGAATTCACATTCTTGGATGACGCACATATGAAGCACCTACAGCCACTATAAATATTGTAAGTATAGATACTTATTATTATTATACTTGATTTCAATTGCCAATACTACGTTAATGTCCTTTTGCAAACTCCCGATAGCGGAACTTGTATAACGTGTGAAACAGTATTTACAGACATTTAATGTCAACCGAATTTGAAAAGAACTAGTATCTTGCTAAAATCAAATAAAAGCAGCTGCAGATAATCAGCTCCTTACATGCGAGTAACAGAAGCAACAGTAGTAAACTGTGTTTTTACTCTTTCTTTATATCCTAGTACTGAGTAAAAAAGTAGGTGATTTTCGATACAACTTATATGGATAATAGTTATTTTATATGTGCACAAGAAATGTTCCTGGGCTGATGTATAATTATTTCAGATTTGTTAAACATTAAACGAGATTCCAGTAACATCTGAACAGAAAATAACAAACACAAAAAATTTAGTTTCCATTAATGCAACTTAACTACAAATTTCAATCACAAATGTTCAATGTAGCTTCCTTTCATCATTCCTTAATACTCTGCCTATATTAAGAGATTTTGTCCCAAATCCACTAAAGCATATCTGCACCGACGTTTGCGAATTCATTCACAATCCACTTACAAAACTCATCTAAGGTGGTGGGAAGTAGAAGACATAGACATCATCTTTCATATAGCCCAATAGACAGAAATCACATGCCTTTAGGTTTGGGTACCGTGATGGCCATACAGTTGGGACTGCCTTGACCAACACAATGAAGCACCTCCTGAGAAAGGAAACATCTTACTTCATTGTGGTAGCATGAAGGTATGTCATCTTTCCAAAAGATGTCTCTATTCATATCCTCGTGTAGCTGTGCCAACAAGAAAATCTGCAGCATGTCCTGATACCCCATACCTTTGATAGTGACCTCATGAAAAAACACGAAAGATGACACCAAATTTTCAGATGTAATGAGCAGGTCTTTTGATTCCATTCTGATGCAAATTAAATTTATCAAAGCTGTTCAAAGTCAATGGAATCGGTTAGGAAAACAATCAAGAGGTTCCAACAATCAATAAAACATCCAGAAATAAAAACGTCTACTTAGTTCCACCAGCGGCTAAAAACCATGTTATGAAAATTAACAAATGGTGATCAAAAAGTTTCTCATAGTACAAGAAAGGTACCAGAGACAAAGATATTTTCAAATCTGACAATTAAAAGGAGAAATATAGAAGAAAGCATTATATAAGTCTTCGTCTGCTAGCAAAAAATTTTGCATAACGGAAAACTTGAAAACAAGCGAAAATTCTTATTCTTGGAAAAAGCTATGCTAAGGGAAAAGAACTTTTCAAATATGTCTCCTGGGAGTAGAGATAGGAGAAAAAAAAAGGTTTTGACCTTTACCCAGCTAGCGGGAAACCTTTGCGTTATTTAAAGAGGATGATGCTCCACATCTCTGTTGTAGCGAATGGAATACAGTAAAGAAGAAATTTCTCAATAGCGTTTTTAGAAGCAGTGATACAGCGGCAAACTGAAGTACACAAACACCACCTACTGACAGAACTGTGAACTACAAAATTTCTCACATACTAGCCTAAAGTGTTCTAAAAGGTAAATGGCATCCAGTGTTGAAAGATTTTTTTAAATCGCACATGTAAAAGCAGTGATATTGAGAAAAACAAATTAAGCATTTGTGCCCCTAGTGGCAAAATTATGCACTATTTTGGAAAGAAAATACACACAGATTTTGCATAGTTAGTAATATCTGACCAAAGGAAAGTTTTTCAATTGGGTTTTTAGTCCCACAGATATTGTTGTAAATGGAAACGTGAGCTTAACATTCTAGTGTCAGATGTTTGGGATAAGAAAAATTTGAAATTATATGAGAAACATTTCACAGTGGAAACGCACTCCAACAAAGAAAGAATTCTTCAAATCGTACTCTTAGAAGCAGAGATATTGACAAAAATAAGATATGCATCTATGCCACCTGGTGGAAAAACCATACATTACTTTAAGAAGAAAGTATTCTCAAAAGGTTTTTCAATGTGAACAGTATGGGTCCCTGAAAAATAATTTTCAATCGAGTTTTCAGGAGCTCAAATTTTGCTGCAATACATCAGACGCAGAAATTAACACTTATGCCCCCTGGTGGCTACACCGTTTTATACAAAAAATTAAAAATTATATGCAAAATATTTCCCATCAGAAGCTGTATCAGCTTCAGAAAAAAAAATTCAAAACAGAGTTTTAGAACCGAGATATAGAGAAAAACGCAATTTACTTTTACTCCCCCTAGTAGGAAATCTATGCGTAACTTGAAAAGGTGACTATACCTAAAATAATCTTCGCCATGAATGAAATCGAAAGGTAAAGGAATTTTTTGAATTGGATGTTTAGAAGCAAATATATGGAATAAAATGTATTTTAAATTCGATATCATCTGCAATATGCCCTCTAGTGGCGAAATTGTGCATCATAAAAAATATTAAATGAAGGATCATCATTTGCACATTTCAAGCTTCCTAATGCAAAAAGAATTTTTCAAATCGGACTGTTAGTTGCAGAGATATGGTGTCTTACAGACGGACGGACAGGCAAACCGATAATATAAGCACGATCTTTTTTTACAAAAGACATGCTGAAAAGAGGGGTGCCATGCATCTTAATAACAGCTCATTGCAAAAAAAGGTTTTAATTTCTGTGCTGTCCTGTAAAGTCTGAATGGGCCTGGCCCATCTTTTTTTTTTTTTTTTTAACTCAAGCTAGATTGGCCCTGGCCTGTACTGAAAGATTTAGGAATTTGCTTCTGAATTTAAAAAAACTGTTTCAACTCATAAAACTAGACTGACTTGTTAAATAATCTGATGGCAAAGATTCCTGAGTAAAATGAGAGGCTTGGAAGTGTTGCATTGATTCATTACAGCTGGAACTTACGAGTTGGTCTGTAACACGAGAGTCTAAAATGGGCCAGTTTATTTCTGTAAAGATTTAAATCCAATTGGCTTTAATTTACTTTAACACTATGACCCTGGTAGTGGTCAGGATTTGAGTGCCTACCAACACTAATACGTGCTGCATGATATTTACTATGATTCGGGCTTGGGCTCTGAGAGAGAGAGAGAGAATTTTCTTCTTTTTTTTTAAATGTAATTCTTTATGATTTAGCATACGAAATTATTCTTACGCTTTCTAGTTGATAAAGAAAAATTTTCAGCAACCAGATCTGGGTGGGGAGTGGGGGACTCTGGGGGGCCATTTATTCTGGGCTTGGGCAGCAAATGTTATAGGCCACGTATTAGTGGATTTTGGCGAAGAAGGAAAAACTTCTTCAAGAACTATAGACAGTAGATAGCACTCCGACGAAATTTTGCCTACATCAGGTTATTCTATTGCTCATTCCTGCTTATTCTATCAATCAAAGTGCATAGATTGCAGCGCCTCCCGATCTTTCCTGCCGTCCAGAACATCAGAACATTTCAGGAAGAAATGAATAGTAAAAAAACAAAAACATGCAACTACTATAGAAACAGATAGAATTCTCTTTCCCTCTCACCAGTTGAGCAAGACAACGGTTAATTGCAGGCGGAAGGGGGGTCTGAAACAGGAAATTATTTTAATTAATGCCTAAACAGGCTAGTAATAGTTTTCATGCTCGGGCTGACATACTTTGTGCTCGGACAAGCTTGGGCTCTAAAAATTGAGTCCCAACTCAGCACTGGTAACTACCCTACACACCATGACTTTGTGGGATTTTTTTTTTTTTCTTAATTTATGTTTGAAAAAAAAAACTCAGTTATGACCACTTATAGTTATAATCCAAGTCAACCTAAGAGTGTACTACTGTGCCAGGTAGGGAAACAGGATCACACAGTATCTCCAGGGGAACACAAGAACAATATCAATCAGCCTCCTGCTCCCACACTGACCCCCTTCCCCCATTTATGGCTTTATGAGCTAACCAAAGCTCAATGTATCTCCCATTCTTTTCTGCTCTCTTGCTCTCCTATGAGTGCCTAAAGGTACACACCCCCTTGCATTTGCCCAATTGTAAATTTATTGTCTCTCTGTTGCGAATTTTGGGAGAAGTCTTCTGCTCCCACATCCTACACTGTCCCCTCCTCTCCAAGTTACATACATTTCTCAGCTGGAGAGTGAGCCATCAAAAGTGTGAGGCACTGTTGATTGATTAACTTCTCACATCAGATTATTTCTGAAATGCTCTTTTACCATTTTGAAAATTTGTCTTTAATAGAAATTGTGCCAGCAAAATTGCTACACAAACAAAAATGTATTCTGAGTAATAACTCTGCTGCTTTTCACTCTGAACGCTATCGACTACCTTTCATAGCAGAGGTAGCTGTTCTGTAGCTTCCATAGTGGGACTCTCTTAGGCTGACTCAGAGTATAAAACTGTGGCAATGGTCAGCTTGGCTACTATAAAGATTTCATGTAAAATGCAATAATTGCAGGAAATTTATCATTAGTGAGGGACTTTGGATGTCATACAATGCTTGACTGTTGTTTCTGAGCAATGTTTATTTATGCAGAATCATGACTAAAATATTTTTTTTTCCCCTTTTCCGAGAAATGTTTTAGAACCGACTTTTTAGCTTCACAAATCCAGATAATCAAGCTTCTGGCACAATTCATTGCTGCAATGGCTATGAGAAAGTTCAAAGCATTTGTTTACTTAATTGAGAATCAAGGTGGCGACATTTGTGCTTAAGTGAGAAAGAAATATGTTTACATTTGTATCAGAAATAGGTAGTCGGGTCTAAACCTCATTTGTGGGAGGAATTTCTATGAGAATTGGCACGCCTTTCTACATTACATTGCATTATGTTTACTGCTGAGGTAGGGGTTTTTGAGCAAGAAACTGTTATTAAGCCTAAATGGTACAGTATTGACCAGGTGAATGAGTTTGTGTATTTAGGAAGCATGTTTGACTGAGGGAACAAATTGGATGGTGAAATTAGTAGGAGAGTGAATTCCGCTTTGGGAGGTTTTCACAGGAATTATGGGTTCTCAAGAGAGTCCAGCATGGCTGTATATGAAAGTGTAATTGTTCCTACTACTCTGATGTATGACAGTGAAGCCTGGGTACTACAGAAGAAACATGGGAGTCGCCGTTTGTGTGTTACTTACGCGGGGTTTGTGGCAAGACATGTTCTAATCGCGTGAGGAATGAACATGTGTTGCAGTTGTGTAATGTGAAGCAAAGTGTTGTTAGCCAGGCGGAGACTTATATTCGTATGTGGTTTGGCCATTTGAAAGAATGGATGATGAGATGTGTATTAAGAAATTTTTTTAGCTCAAGTGGCAGGAAGGAAAGGCAGCGGAACGCCAAGGAAAACGTGAGAGGGTCATATTCAGGAGTGTCTGCGTGAGGAAAAGATTATGAGTATGAAGTATAGAAAGTCTTGTGTATGTCGTGTGATGGATATCAGTGGAGCCTGAGTTGTGTGTCAAGATCGCTGTAAATGGAGGTTTGATACAGCAACAGTAAGTAAATAATCAGTTAAAAACTTTATCTGGTAGCTTGTATTTCTGTGTAGAGCTAACCTCTGAATCTCAGATCACAGTGATATTTATGTTTGTACTACTGAGGTAGTTCAACTCAGGAGAGCAGCTTTGTTTCTCTCAAGGAAGCCTTCATTTGTTTGCAATAAGTGGTGGAGAACACAATTTTGAGATGTGCTGTGTCGGGCTTACTGATAAGGCTCATGCAGACCTCCAGTGTCTTGTTCGTGTTGCATGTAAACTCATGGGCCCTCTGTCCCTCGTATTCTCATATTCTGGTGATTGAATTCACTACTCAACTGAAATTTTTGTGACCTCATCACTAAACAAAGTCTTATAGAGAATTCATCTTATTTTTCTAATTTGGTAGCCATGTCTACAAAAATGGATTCTGCTTTTGTTTGGCCCCTTTGTTCAATGCTTGCAGTAATTAACAACTTGTAAGACCTGGATAAGAGTCTTTTACATAAAACCTTCCATTCAGTAAACTGGGATAATCAATGCTTGACTAGCATGTACCATTGACTTTGCAGGCTTCTTTGATACACCAGTATTACAGTTTCCAGTACCTCATATGAGACACCTGGGTTTCTTGTCCCTTTTTCCTGTATTCCACCCATTCCATGTCAGTACACTGCTTGTTATACACCAGTAGGGGTCTTGTTGTACTTCATTAGAAACCTCTGCACAGTTATGCTCAGTTTTGTTTCATAAAACCACAAATCACACTGTGCACGCTCTCACCCACTATAAATCTCCATGGCTACTAACCGCTGAGTTGTGTCTGTCTTTGTCCATGCCAGGGCAAATACAGTGCTATCTACAGTTATCAGAATCAAACTACCTCCCACTTCGCACCACCTTAAATAAGTCACATGCACAGATTGTGAAAGAAGTTCCAAAAGTCGATTTAGATATGCTTTCACAGATTTGGAACAAAACCTCTTATTAGGTGTACAAATAAGTTTTAAAGCGTTTTAAGACGACTCAACATGTAATTTGAGAGAAAACAAGAATACCTTTACGAATCAAAATATGCGCCATCATTATCTATCACGTTTCAACTGACGGATTCCAGCCATAAAGAATACTTTGTTGTGTGACGTGATGAAGTCGTCAACCCATTTTTGCACTTTGTCACATGTCCGGAACTGTGCAGCGGACAGACCATGTTGCATCGATCGGAACAAATGATAGTCTGGAGGGACTATGTCGTGACTATATGCCGGGTGCTCCAAAACTTCCCAGCCAAGCGTCAATAATTTTTCCTTGACGGATTTCGCGACATGCTGCCTAGCGTTTCGTGAAGTAATTTCACGGAACGCAATCCTTTGCCTGTTAATTGACGTTTCCAACAGATTTTCTGGTTTAATTGCAGCAATTGTTGCTTGTAGTGATCAGCAGTAACAGTTTGACCCTGTTCCAACAGTTCATAATAGAGCACACCCTTCATATCCCACCAGATGCACAGCAGAACTTTCTTGCATTGAATATCTCGTTTCGATGTCGAAGTCGTTGCTTCACCAGGGTCTATCTAACCAGTGTTTTTTGCGTTTGGGATTGTCGTACCATATCCATTTTTCATCACCCATAATGATTTCCCACAGGAAAGACTTTCTGGGTTGTTTATTCAACAGATTCAAACACTTCATGATGCGCTCATCCTTGTTCCTCTGGATCAGGTCATGTGGCACCCGTTTTCCTTCCTTCTGAATCTTTCCCATTGCACGTAAATGATTGGAAATGGTTTGTTGAGTTACCTCCAGTTGTTCAGCTAGTTCTTTTTGCATTTGAGGTGAATCTTCATCCAGCAATGCTTGCAGTTCTTCATGTGCAACCTTCTGCGTGGCGCCGCTACGTTTTCGATCACTAACATCAGAATCACCTGCTTTAAACCACCTAAACCAAAACTCGCACATGCTTTTCGATACAATATTCTCCCCAGAACGGAACAAATCGACGCACATTCTTTTGCAGAACTTTTTCTGTGATCAAATCCATAACAAATGCAGTATAGCTTGCCATCTTTCATCTACCGATGTGCAAGTGCGTTTGACTGTTGGACAAACTTCTGTGTCACATTTTATACTCTGAACCAGTTACAGTCACATGACAACACGTGGTAAATCTGAGGTATGCGTCACACAAAAAGCGCTTTAAAACTTATTTGTGCACCTAATACAATATTGTATCTGTTGAGTGAAAGAAAGGAGCTTCATTTTGAACGCCTGTAATTGAAACATGTAGTTGTGTTGTGTCATTCAAAATTCACTTTCTGTGTTGATCATTTTCTGTTCAGAAGTTATTGAAATATCTTTTTTCTCAGCTAATACGTGATAATCCTTTATTAGATGTCCAAGTGTTTAAAAAATAAACTAAGGAGCTCTTAAACATAACTGCCTTCAAGCATCCCCTCCCATCCATCCACCCACCCATGCAGCAATTATATACTTTTGCGGACTTGCATAAAATTCTTCAAAACATTTTTAGATGCAAATTGATAGCAAGGTACAGTACACCAATTATGTAGGAAATAGTAACACTGCCGCCCCGGTGGCGCAGTGGTCTAAGGCGATGGCATCTGATCATTCGTCCAAAAGGGGTCCGGGTTCGAATCCCGGTGAGGCATGGATGTTGTGTTTGTCTTACAGCACTGGCTCTCTCCCTTCCCTGGAACCAGTGACCCTAAATTAGGGACGAGCAACTGCTTATAGCCCATTGAGTTGCTCACGGTGGTCGTTAAACCTCCAATCAAAAAAAAAAAAAAAAAATAGTAACACTATACTAGTGATCTGATTTATTGGCATAGGAAATAGACACTGTCTAACTTCCTTGAAAAAGCTATCTGGTTGATGTGCGAAAGCTTGGAAACACTTATGTGTCTATTTCCTATGCCAATAAATCGGATCACTAGTACAGTGTTACTATTTCCTACATTTTGAAATGCTTCCATATGCCACTTTCTGCAGTGCGATCTTCAGAGCTGCTTCCATTTCCTATGGCACTTCTGAAGCACTAAGACTTCCATTTGTCTTTCAGAGATTGGAAGAGGAAGAGAAATTGCATAGGCTTTAAGTTAGAGACCATTCTATATTTGAGCTGTTGCTGCACAAGAAGCAACCAGTGCACTGAATATGAAATTTTTTTGCATATAAGTGCTCTTTAAACCATAAAGGCATTAATGCATACATACAACTTACTAAGCTGTTCTTTGATTTTTAAGATTAGTCTAAAAAGCTGCGTAACAGATTGAAGTTTTAAACTGATGCTGTTAGATTTTACTTCTTGTTGACATATACCAAATACCTTCATTTACAATGGTCTTGTCACACAACTCAAGCTTCGCTGACTTTCATCATGCCTCACACAAGACCTTTTGTACTTAATAATCATTATATTTTTCTTCTGTTGACATTCCTGAACCTGGTCCTCCCATGATTTCCTTGGACTTCCTATACCTTTCTTTCCTGCCACTTGAGCTGAATAAATTATTTTAGTAAGCATCTCACCATTCATTCTTTCAACATGGACAGACTACCTCAGAATATTTGTCTCCACCTTACTGACAGCATTTTGTTTTAAATTACACAATACTTCATTTCTCACATGATCAGAATGTGTCTTGCCACCCCCACCCCACCCCCCTCATAAGTAATGCATCTCTCCAGCATACACACGACTCCTGTGTCTTTTCTGCAGAAAAGACACAGGAGTCGTGTGAGTTGTTCATCAGAGTAAAAAAATATATATACTTTCCTACACAGCCATTTGGGGCCTTTTCTAGAACCCCCTCAATCCTGTGAAATCATCCTAAGGCAGCAATGACTTTCAAAGATTAATTTACATACCTACTAGTTTCACCATGTAATCTATTCTCTCTGTATCATTTAGTCTGATCTTAAAAGTTGGAGTGTTTTTGCCAATTATTGGTGCCTCAACAATATTTATACTGAAGCTGAATTTTGCATGAGCTTCTCAGATTAATGGCATTCGAAATTACTTTATTTGCAATGTTTCTTACCTTATACCCTTGTATCTGAAAATGTTTTAACTCCTGTAATATATTTATACTTCTGCATTTAGTATAAATTTCTGGTCATTTTGAAAACCAAGCCTATTTTCTGTCTGTGCATTTAAAATTATTTCTTAAAAGTGGTGTCACAGTTTATCATAAATTTTTGCTTACTTCTTTCTGTCTTTGTCTTAGTTTTATGCATCTCTCCTGGGCTGTGTTTTGCTGACAATTGGTATGTTTACTATCAAACAGCCAGCACATTATCCTCACATTCATGTCCTCCTAAACTCATTGTACAGCTGTATGCACTTTCTTGGTTTCTTCTTGTATTTCAACATACTTCAACTTACAGAAGCACCTAGGAAATTGTACAAGGAAAAGTTAAAGCACCAATAATGAAGTGCCATATTATTTTGTAAATCCCATGTCTAAACTTGTTGCTATTTGTGCAAATTTTTTCCTGTAGCCTTTTTGTATGCCAAATAAAAAAAATAAAAAAAGTAATGATGATAAAAGGAGAGATTTTAAGGAATAAAATGTTTTTCAGTACAGGTGTTTCACCTATTAATTTTTTTATAAGTTATTAATACATTGCCAACCATCATTAACATTAATGCTCCTGAAGATTTTAAAGAAAAGTTGCAGTCATGATAAGCTGCTAAACATAAGCTTCAAACACCCAAAAATGTTTAGTGTTTTTTTTTCTTTTTAGAGTGCAAAGTAAACTTGGTGGTACTAGTGCTTGTAGTCTAAAACACTGCATTCTTTTCACGATGAAGAATTTAAATTTCCATAATAGTGCTCTGCATTTCATGCAGTCACCCCTTTTTCTTTTTAAATGGAGGGGAAACTGCAAATCAGAGGTTGAATCCATGAACATGAATTTTATACGTTATTTTTATAAGGTAGAACCATTTAATGGTGGTTTTAACTGCTGTAACTTTTTATATGCTATATTTCCTTTGAGTGGAAAGCAATTTCTTGGTTGGAAGTTATTAATACTCGCTGCGATTATACACTGGCGTGCAAAAATTAAGGACGAGACGGTTTTTTGAATGTAACGTCGTGCAGAATTGCTCCACATCGACTCAAATCATACCATAAGATCCCCAAGATGTAAGAATATGGGACAAGCGAGCAAAACCGTCCAAACAAGAAATCCAAAGGATACAAAGGCACTTTATTGAAAAGGTAACTTCAAGCACAACTGGACAGAAACGTCCATGTGACAGGCGGCTGCCAAGAAAAATCCATTCTTTAGTAGGGGATATGATCACCCCTGACTGCGTTGCAGGATTTACAACGTCTGTCCATGCTGAGGACGAGGTTGTCAAAAAGCTGTTGAGGCATCGTGGCCCATTCCTCTTTTAGCGCCAATCACAGCTGCGGAATCATTGCTGGCAGCTGGTGACGTGCTGCCAAGCGTCTCCCGAGAAGGTCCCACACGTGTTCAATTCGATTTAGGTCCGGGGACCTTGCGGGCCAATCCATGCGTTGAATATCTTTACTCTCCAACAGCTCTGCGACAGCCACTCTACGATGAGGTGTAGCGTTGTCGTCCATAAAGAGGAACTTAGGACCCACAGCACCTCTAAACAGACGCACGTGAAGCAGGAGAACCTCGGTACAATAGCGGACATCAGTGACTGAACCTCCTTGGAAGATATGGAGGTCAGTACGGCCACCAAGCATGATACTGCTCCAAACGAGAACTCTGCCACCTCGAAACCGGTCCCTTTCAATGATGTTGGAGGTGTGATTGCGTGTTCCCTGCTCTTTCCAGATGTGTATACGTCCATAATCGCTCATCAGACTAAATCAGCTCTCATCCGTAAAGAGAACTTGACCCCATTGCTGATGTGTCCAGTTCTTGTGTTCCTGGCACCACAGAAACCGCCGCCTCCGATGAGCAGGTGTTAATGGCACACACCATACTGGTCGTCGTGCAAATAGACCACCTTTGTGCAGCCTCCTGCCCACAGTAAAACACGATAACGGACGTCCAGTTGTCTGTTGCATGTGCCTTGCGATTTCTCCCGCTGTCTGTCTCTTCTCGCCTGTAGGACAATATACCGGTCGTCCGCCGCCGTGGTTTCTCGTGGACGGCCACTGCTAAACTCTCGGACAGCTGTTCCTGTCATTTGAAATGCTCTTCAAGCTCGTGAAACAATGCTGTGAGCAATCCTGAAGTCCTCGGCCACACTAGTCACACTTTGACCTTCTTCCAACTTTCCAATGACGCAACCTCTGGTAAAGTCATCCAGATGTTGTCTACTGGATTGCCTGTTGGCCATATCACACGGTGGCAGCAACTCGACGTCGTTCGAACCGATGTACACAGTGCAAAATAGCTTTCACCGAATTGCTG
Source organism: Macrothele yani (assembly GCA_039090855.1). NCBI lineage: Eukaryota > Metazoa > Arthropoda > Arachnida > Araneae > Macrothelidae > Macrothele > Macrothele yani. The sequence continues at coordinate 71,395,591 of CM077030.1, read as the reverse complement.
AGTGTACACCGCCCATGTGCTTTATACCCTTCCGACACACACACACACACACGTCATGCTGCATATATGCGCATGCCCTACCGTACCCTAGTCTATCTCTTAAGTGGTTTTTCAGTCCGTTCTGCCTGCTCGTTCCGCTGTTATGCTAATTTCTCTTCGTCCTTAATTTTTGCACACCAGTGTATATCGCAGTAATCAAATGTGATTCAAAGAAAAATCTTTCACGTACCTCTGGGTTGTAGGTGGTTGATGTTCAAATCCTTGCACTGTTGTTCTCATCAGGTTCTTGGGTGTAGGCTTTTTTGACTAACTTCATAAAGTCCGCACGTTTCTTGAGTAGGATATACTTTATTAGTTGAACTACGGGAGGCACGTGGAGACAAAGGAGATGTGAAAATTACGTTGGAACTCTTGAAAAACGGAAAAATGAATCACTCATAAAAATATTTGCATGAGGAATTGCAATCCCCAAAAAACTTTGTCAAACTTCTTGGATGTATTGTCTGATGCATTTTGGCAGATCTGTCTGCCATCTTCTGGGACCTCTGGTCGTCCATTCTCTCTGCAGTTTACGTTGAATATGCGACGTGCTCAGTTTTGGAATCTTTGTGACGTCATCAGATGTGTTGCATTGCCACCCCAGTAATTTGAAGACTGTAATTTTTTTTTTTTTTATGTCTGCGTGTTTGCATTGTTTCTGTTCTGTTTGTCTTCCCATTTAATTTTTTTTTATTCTCTTCTATCAGTATCTTCCATGGAATTGGCATTTCTACTCCACTACTAATGTTGGAAAAAAAGGAGGAAAAAACAACACTTGTACATTATTGCATAAAAAGTAACAAAATACCTGAATTTGAAAATATCGAAATTATCTGCAAACAACCAACCGAAAAGACCATCCATTTCGCCGAAGCAATCGTAATTGAAAAAAACAAAAAAACAACTGCAACATTAGTAGTGGAGTAGAAATGCCTATTCCATGGAAGATACTGATAGAAGAAGAAGAACAAAAAATGGGAAGACAAACAGAACAGAAACAATGCAAGCACGCAGACATAAAAAAAAAAAAAAAATTCCAGAGTTTTCAAATCACTGGAGTGGCAACACAACACATCCGATGACGTCACAAAGATTCCCAAACTGAGCATGTCACATATTCAACGTAAACTGCAGAGAGAACGGACGACCAGAGGTCCCAGAAGATGGCAGACAGATCTGCCGAAATGCATCGGATCATCCAAGAAGTCTGACGAAGCTTTTTGGTGATTGCAATTGCTCATGCGAATATTTTTACGAGTGATTCATTTTTCCCGTTTTTCAAGTGTTCCAACGTAATTTTCACATCTCTTTTGTCTCCATGTGCCTCCCGTAGTTCAACTAAAAATGTATATCCTACTCAAGAAACGTGTGGACTTTTTGAAGTTAGTCAAAAAAGCCTACACCCAAGAACCCGATGAGAACAACAGTGCAAGGATTTGAGCATTGACCACCTACAACCGAGAGGTATGTGAAAGATTGTTCCTTGAATCACAATCGATTACCGCAATATATATTTGCAGCGAGTACTAATAACTTCCAACCGAGAAACTGCTTTCCACTCAAAGGAAATATAACATGTAAGAAGTTACAGCAGTTAAAACCACCATTAAATGGTTCTACCTGAAAAAATAACGTATGGAAAACATGTTTTTTTAAATCTCGATACATCGAGAAACACGTGCGTTGTATGAATTTTATATATTCACAGACGCTTCACTGCTACGGATTATTCATAGTCAGTATAGGAATCATCCATTCACTACAGACTCTGGGGAAACATCAAACATACTATGGAAATCAGTAGTCTTGATGAAATAATGTTATTAAAGATCTGTGTCAAGTTTCTTGGATGTTCTCAGTGTTGTGACATTTCTTCAAAATTCTTTAAATGTTTTTTTAATCATTTGGTTCCATGATTGTACCGGAGTTTGGACACTTCCTAGAAAAATCTTAAAATTTTATTTCTTAGTCCTTGGGAAGTCTTTAATTTTCGTATTTTTGTGAAATGTCCTGCAATAGTACTGGAATTTTTTCGTGCAATGAAAAAAATTAAATAAAATGTTGAAAAATTATGATAGGGTGGACAGCCATGGCAATTTATCTGCAAGCTACTGACAAAGCGTTTTGTTGCTGTTTGTTTGTTATTTTTGTCCCTGGTTATATTCTTACTTTTTATATTTTCATAATCATGTTCCTTGTTTTTAATATCTTTGGTCATAGTGAAATAGATCAACTTCACATATTTAATCATTAGCACTAATGTGCTGTATTTTCACTGTTGTCCATGTAGGTACTCTTTCAGAAAACTGAGCATTAAAAAAGAGCATTACACCTTTTTTTTTTTTAGTTACACCTTTGTTTGACTTAGCATTAAGAAGTGTAATGGATAGGATGCTCCACCGGTAATTGGGAGGTGCGGGTTCGATTCCCGCTCCAGGAGAATTTAATTTTCAAGTTTTCTGAAATAGTGGCTACATGGACAACAGTGAAAATATGGCACATTACTGCCAATGATTAAATTTGTATCGCCTTCCATGTATTTGCAAAGAATTATTTCTTCGAGGAAATTCATTTCCCATTTATGTATGAACTTCACATTTTTTTTAAGAATCTTTTTCTGTTTTTAATGTTGTTCTTCAAAACCAATCATTAAAGCATACATTCCCCATCCTTTCTTATTTTCTTAAGCAAAATTAAATTAAAAAAATGTACTTAATCTGTCCATGATAAAATCGGTGCTGTTTCTGTGACCTGTAAAATTGTTTTCTCGACACGGTGAGCAACACAGATTTCTGACATTTAATTTTGCTTGAAATGTCTGTTTTCCTATTCTGCAGTCACTTCTTGTCCATTTCAAGGAACAGAGTAAGCATTTTTCTCTTTGCTTAAAGTTAAGTTAAATTTAAGGCAAGTTAAAGCTTGGTCATTATGCAGAAAAAAGAAAAAAATACTTTACAGGAAATGAACGACTGCGGTGGAGTTGAATTTCTGATTTTAAACTTCTACTTCTTTTTTTAAAAAAAAGAAAAAATGCTTACATCTTTTTCTTGGTGTAGCAAAAAGTGACTATGCAATGGGAAACCATACATTTTCAGCGAAAGTAGTTAAAAAGTGACGATGTCACTGTGCTGTAAGAACAACTGTGCTGGTCATAAAAATGATGCAATTTCTAGCAAGTAAATATTTTCAATTTGAATTTTCCAGTAATAAAAACAGTGCTACTCCATTGATTGATACAGAAAGAAGGGACTGTATGGTATTAGAAAATGGTCATTTCATTAGGCAAATGTCCCCCCAAAAAATTAAAGTCGCTTTTCTGCATGATTGCCATTTTTTATGATAATTTCCTTGTTTTTTTTTTTTTTTTTTTTTTTTTTTCTCCTGTCCATCTTGTTTCAGGGTTTAATGACCAACATGAGCAACTTCCATCCTGTGAAGACACTTACTATGTTTATTGCAGGATTTCCTTTGGAACATACATTGGTTTTTCAGGAGAACTAGAAAAAAATTATTGGTGCCTCTTACAATGTTTTCCACAGGAAGTCTGCAATTTATGGACATTTTTTTAAAAATAAAAATTCAGTTTTTCATGAATTTACACTGTTAATCAAAATGCTTATATCATAACACAAATCCATTTATTTATTGGTGTAAAACAGTATATAAGAATCACCAAGCTTTCACTCTCCACTGGGAGGATTTTTCAAGGCAGTAGTTAGACCCTAAAATGCAGAGAAATAGAAAGTTAAAGAAACAAAGATAATTTTTGAAAATAGTGTTAAAGACATCATGAGCAGTATTGCATGTGCTTATCATGCAGTTATACGCTGTGCTAAAACATGTTCCTGTCCTCTAATAATGCATGCCAAACCTTTGGTAGTTCCATATAGACAGCATCATTGTGTTCTATCTTGCTGGAGAGGATTTGAGCTGTTTTCCTGATGGCAGTCTCTTTAAAGTTCATGTAAGGAGTAACTCTTCAAATAGTATTCTATATAGGAGCAGCTGATCAGTGCATGACTTCCCTGGCAAACACTGTATTTTGCATGTCCTGGTTGATATAACTTTTCTGTGGTGTTAGGATATACTAACTATATAACATGCACACCCACTTTTTGTTACCTTGTCTCTCCTTGCAGTTAGACATTATATGTGATGAAGAGGTTCTGGATTTTATTGCTCTGTTGTGATATACTTGTGTACTAAATTCTTCACCCAACATGTAAAGCTTGGAACATATGTAATGGATCCTGTATATCTTGTTGTTGTAATCAATTTTGTTACCACAGACATTATACCTTTATTTATATTTCTGTGTATTCAGTCTCTCTCTCTCTCTCTCTCTCTCTCTCTCTCTATATATATATATATATATATATATTTGTACCTTTATTTGCTATAAATGTTCTTGGTTTCAAATCACTTACTCAAGGCTTTACTCAGATATATTTATTTAATTCTAGTTCCACTTGAAGAATTTTTAGTTAATCTTCCTTTCCTTTGAGTTCCTTTGGTTTTTTTACAGACATTTCTGGCCTCTGGATTTTATTCAAGGCCTGTCAGAACAGACCTTGACTAAAATCCAGAGGCCAGAAATGTCTGTAAAAAACCAAAGGAACTCAAAGGAAAGGAAGATTAACTAAAGATTCTTCAAGTGGAACTAGAATTAAATTCTTGGTTTCCTTCGTATTTAGGCTGTCAGGCTTGTATACATTATACATTCTATGGACCATGATCTAAATGCAGTGACTTTCTACTCTTTAGAGCAGTGTGAATCGGGAGGGATGAGATTGAGTGCTGCGGTTGGCTTATAGCATATATCAAAATCAAAACTAGATGTTTCGTTTCCTTTGTCTACGAATCAAGGTAGTTAAGTGTTCTATTCATTTCAAACTCCATAGTGAACTTGATCGTACCATGTAAGTTGTTAATATTGTGCTAAAAATCATTTAATTCCTCCACTTGAAGCTCCCATATGAAGAATATATCATCAGCTTAGAGGATCCATACTTGTGGTTTCTTAATAAAATGTAGAAAGATGAGGTCTTTGTGCAGTCTCAGCAACTACTGCCTTAAAAAGTCTCCCATTAGAGAGTGAAAGCTTGGCAATTTCTATATACTGCTTTACACCACTAAATAAACTGGTTTATACTATGCTATAAGGGTTTTGATCTTGCATAGTCTGATATACTCATAAAAAAAAAAAAACTGACATTTAGACTTTTACTTTGCTGCCTCCACAATTTGTTTGTTACTGAGCATGTAGTACAATTTTATTCATTACCACAGAAGAAAACTAAATACTACTACTTTTTCTACTATTTGCTACTGAATGTTTCCATTGAGGTTTGGAGTCTCTGTATCCATGAATATTCACAGAGGCAGACCCTTGGCTTCAGGACTGAAAATCCTATGAAACAAATGCTGATATCAACAGCATACAGTATTTCTAATAGATTCTTGTTATGACTGCCATGCATGATATTACAGAATTATCCATTCCTCTTTATGTTCTAGATGTGTTTCATGTTGGGTGTTAAAGTGGTACATTTATAAATACATTCTGTATTTAGCCATGCAGGAAAAGCCTTCAGAAATATTTTCAATTCCAGTTGAAGTAATGGTGACCATAATCATCAGCAGCTACAGGGAAACTCTTTGGATTACTTTTTTTGTCTAATGCAGTCATTTATGAATCCAAGTTGTACAACTTCTAATTGGTCACATACAACTGAAGCAAATATGCAAACATCATGACATAAATCTTTGTAAGTACAAAAATAAAAAGGATATGTAATCTTAAAGAAAAAAGTGTGTCTATGTGAGGGAACGCTACTCTGTATTATTTGTTCCAGGCAGAATGAGATCTCCATTCAGTAAGATAGATTCCATATGTATAGAAAGTTCTTGTACTTAAGACTATAGAAGGTTCTTACCAACTTTGAAAAAAAAAAAATTCGAAGGTTTTTCTACAATATTATCTTCTAAACCTACGACATTAAGCTACTTGGAAGATACTTACCATTTGTACCTCAAAGTAAATAAAGATTAAAGACAAAAACATTTTGGAACTGCTGATGTGCTTTTTCCCTTCTAGAATGTCACTAGAATGTCATGTGGGATATCTTTTTAAAACATGCATTGCATATAAAAACCTTGATCAACTGACAGAGCTTTTGATTTTCCTTGACTTTGAACCTAGAGCTTAACACACATTCAGTGTTAAAAAAAGCTGCTTACAAAATTTTGAGTTGAAATCAGCTAGTAAAGTCAAAATGTCTTTCTTCCTTTTTTTCTTTTTTCAGTCTTGCACAAAAACATGATATAGCTCAGTCACCATTCTTTTTCAAAACTTCAAAACAAACAAAATAGCTCGGTCACTATTCTTTCTCGAACTGGTTGCATCCAAAAATTAACACTGAATAGCCCTTGTAAGAAAAAGAACAGCTTTGTTGTTTTCTCGAGTCATATCCACTTCTAGAAAATATCTTCATTAGAAGATTTAGTTCGGTATAACTTCTTTGACTTCTTCCACTTCGTTTTTTGTTACTTTTGAGATATCCCCAATTACAGTTCATAAAAATTACTATTTAAGCTAATTTTCAGTCACATGCTCTCCTTATGGAAAATATTATCACTAAAAAACAGGTTAGCCAGAAAATTAAACTTACTATAATATGCAATGGAGTATTTAGACTTTCCTCTTTAATGGCAGTGAGAGTTAGATATAAAGTAAAGGACTATAGATTAGAAGCTGCAGACATGTGAGTAATAAAAGGAATATAAAGGAAAAGCAGATGGATTGGATGGCAAAACAGAATTAGTAATGCAGACATCTGACCAGAACTTGAGAATGTATTGGGATAACATGCATGTCAAATAGAAAATAAAAGTTTGCCACAGCCGGTGTTAAATTCTATGGCATCAAACCACAGACTGAAAAGGTATGTTGTAAGTGAAAACCAATCACCTAGTAAGTTAAATTAACTGAAGTTCAGAGCATCTTTCCTCTGGCAGTAGCACTACTATTGTTTTATCCTACTTTATAAAAATTAAGAATGAGTAAAAGAGATGAGAAATACAGTATGTGGAGAACAACAGAATTGTTTATAGCGATTGAAAAAATAATCAAATTGTTGTGTCCAGTGCAGTGTAAAACAATATAAATCCTGTGGCTACAATAAATAGTTGGGTTAATACACAGATTTTTCCTTTTTAAGGATGAGTGTCATAGACAAATACTACTACTATTGTTTTTTTCCCAGATTATTAAAATTAATAATAAATAAAAGATTGAAAATACTCCAAATACGTGGCGACAAGTAAATAAATAAATACATTGCTTTTAACCACATTCTAGAAACACACAGCAAAAAAAAAAAAAAAAAAAAAAAATTTCGGTTGCTGTGTGTTTCTAGATTGTGGTTAAGAGCGATGTATTTATTTATAAATAAAAGAGATGAAAAACAAACAGTACCATGATGTGGAGAACAAAAAAAATTATCTGAAATGATTAAAAAAACAACTGCACTGTTGATTTTGATATAGCTCAAGCTGTTAAGCCTGTTGCTGGACTGCATGGAAAAAAATTGTTAATAGCAATTTTGAAGAATATATCTCGTTCTTAAATTTTATGTTCCACATGTTAAAATTCTTCATTTGCGTCTATGGAAGGCAGTGTGCACAATTATGTAAGGGAGTTTTTTTTTTAAAAAATACCCATTTTTAAAAAAACTCATTTTTTAAAAAATCCCTTACATAATTGTGCACACTGCCTTCCATAGTCACAAACAAAGAATTTTAACGTGTGAAACAAAAAGTTTAAGAAGAACGAAATATATTCTTCAAAATTGCTATTATCCGCTTGTTGAGTTCAATACAGTGTAAGATAATGTACAGTAGTCCTCCCATATCTGCTGGGGTTACATTCCAAGGCCTCCAAGTGTATGCCTGAAACTACGGATAGTACCGAATCCTATGTATACTATGTTTTTTCCTATACATAAAGTTTAATTCATAAATTAGGCACAATAAGAGATTAATGACAGTAACTAATAATAAAATAGAACAACTATAACAATATACTGTAAAAAAAGTTATGTCGATGAGAAATCAGCACGGATTTCTTTTTCTTTCTTCACAATCTCACATATAAAAGATTCATTCTTACCGTAAATCTTAGCAACCTCAGAATACAACTATTTTTTTCCTTTCTTATTAAGTCGAGCACTTTAGGGCTTGTATTAAGTAAAACAAGGGTTACTTGAACACAAGCACTGTGACATCGTAATAGTCAATCTGATAACTGAGGCAGCTACTAAATGACAAATGGGCGGGTAACATACACAAGATGGACACGCTAGACAAAGGGATGATTCGTGTCCTGGGCTGAAGATTTCATCACACTACTCAGAATGGCATGCAAATTAAAACCCATGAATTGTTTATTTCTGAAATTTACCATTTAATATATTTTCGGATCGCAGGTAACTGAAACCGCGGATAAGGTGGGGGGGGACTACTGTAAATCCCGTAGCTACAATGAATTGTTGAGTTAATAGAAAGTTTTCTTTACAGTTTCTGTGAATATCACACAAATACTACTACTGTTGCTTTCCCCCTAGATTATTAAGAATGAATAAAAGATGAAAAAAGCAGTACCTAAATGTGAAGAACAAGAATGAATATCACAGACAAAACTTTAACATTGTATTTGCCACTATTTCTGCTGTGTGGAGAGTGAGGAAAATGAAACAGTTTTTTAAACATTTTAACAGACAGCATCAACCTCCTGCCAATAACACTTTCTAGATGGTGGCTGTACTATAACACTTGTAGATGGTGACTGTACTACGTACTTCATAAAATCATACCCAGGGATAGACCTGACCACAACCAATTGTTTTGTTGTTTGCTTTGTGTTCTCTGAACCCAGGTGTTGGAGAAGATGAGTCCAGCTTGCCGTACACTGAGCCCACATCTCCAGTACTTATGGCTTTTAACCTCTGACCTTCTGGGAAGTTGTGTGGCATGAAGAAAATTGAAGGAACCCCCTTTTTTACATTACATTATAAATTCACAAGCACATAAAGAAAATTAAACAACTTGCATACGGCTTTACTCAGATTAATGTATTTATTTCTCTTCCATCTTTAAGAACTTGATTTTATATCTTCACTTTCTCTGAGTTCTTTTTATTTTCTCAGATGTTTCTATATATGAAGTTTCTACTCATTGAGAACAGGCCTTGACAAAAATCAAGAGGCCAGAAATGTCTGAGAAAATAAAAGAACTCAGAGGAAGTGAAGACATAAAGTCAAGTTCTTCAAGATGGGAGAGAATTGAAAACATAAAATTGTACTTTCTCTTTTCTGCAGTATCGTGGAATAGGTGAATGCGCACAGACAAAATTAAATCATTGCTGGTACCTGTTGACATGGTGCACCTAGTAGGTGGTAAATTGAAGGTATAAAATTAACCATTACTGATCAAACAAACAATGTGGTAAATACAGAAAATTTTGCAGTGGATATAGAGAGATAGGAACTTGGTTGCATGAAGAACTTTTACTATTATTATTAGTGTGGTTAAGTGGTCTGTGTAAGATATATGCCTAAATGCTGTACAATTACACAGGCATTAGATGATGTTCTTTTGTGTGTCTGTTGAATTCAAGGGTTTTGTGTGATGTATACCCTTTTAAGAAACACATGAGTATTATAAAGATTCTGTAAACAGGATTTTGCCCCAAAGTTCCTTCTCTAAAAGGAATTTTTATCTGGTTTAGTTTTGCAGTTAAGTACAATGTGTGACATTCAAACTCAAAATAGCAATGTTGTTTCTGCACACAGAAAGCTATTTTTAACTTAAAACTTTGGAAGTTTGTTTTTCAATATGAAGAACTTTTTGAACTATCAAATGAATATTTAAAAAAATGTTGACTTTTGCTTGTGTGCCATGCAATGCATTTCTAAATACATTGCATGGCCTATGCTTTGCCCTTCCTCAGAAAAGTTAGCTAAACACACTATGAGGAAGTAGACGCTAGAGGATGCAATCATGCTTTGGACAGGTGGCAGAGATACAATGTTCGTGTTTGTCTGATTTGCCTTCATATGTTCAGTTCAAGTCAAATTTGAAGGGTGATACATTCATTGTTGCTATGCACATCAATAACAAAAAAAAAAAAAAAAAACTTAATTAGCAAACCATCATGTAAAGAAATTTCCAAATACTACTGAGGTTCTAGCTAGTCTATTTGCAAGTGAAGAAAATGAGAATTAATGAAGCTGTTGTGCTGTGTACATAGAAAAAAACATATCACTAAGCTTCTCTATGAGATTCAGAGGTTAGCTCCTCAAAGAAAGCTCGCCTGCCAAATTCAAGTTTAAAACTGATGCTGCTAAATTTTATTTACTTTACTGTTGATGTGTCAAACGTCTCTGTTTACAGCAATCTTAGCACACAACTCTAGCTTCACTGACATTCATCACATGTCTCACACAAGACCTTTTGTACTTTGTACACTTAATCTTTTCTCGTACAGACATTCCCAATTTGGTCCTCCCGTGATTTTCATGGCGCTCCTCTACCTTTTTCTCCAGCCATTTGGGCTGAATAAATTCTCTTAGTAAGCATCTCACCACTCATTCTTTCACACATGGCCAAGAAAAAAGAATGTGTAAGAATATTTGTTTCCACCTTACTGACAACATTCTGCTTCACATCACATATCTACAACATATCTTCATTGCTCACATGATCAGACTGTGTCTCCTCCCAACCCCCAGTAGGTAACACATCTCTCCAGCACACAAGCTAGTCCTATGTCTTTTCTGCAGTATCCAGGTTTCACTGCTGCACATCACAGTAAGAACAATCGCACTTTCGTACACAGCTATTTGGGACTTATTAACTATATGTCAACAAAATAGTTTTCATATCATCTACTGTTTCGCACGTTACTAGAAATTCGAGCACGGGAAAAACGTCCATATAATAAAAAAATTTATTTCAACTTGTCATTAATATTCCTTTTTGATGTTCCTTATAATAGTTTAGAATTTTATTATGAAGATTACAAATTTATATGAAAAAATGTTTTTATATGTGCAGTCATATGCATCATAAGTTGTCAAAGTCCTCCAATACGTAGAGACAATATGTATTAAATGATTAACATTATTCCAGTTTTTTAACTCATGATTCACGAAATTAATACAATAGAAAAGAACTTTCGAACCTCTTGATTATGATGCGTTGAATCAGTAATAAGCCATCTTGTTATCGAAGAAGGCACGATTTTTCTTTCCTGTGGTATCAGCTTCCAAGTTGAACTTCAATCTTATAATTTCTTATTATAGATGCTGGTTGCATGTTTCATTTTCCGTGGCTCGATATCCCAAACTAGTTTCAATTCCTTCTTTTTGGAATCATCTTCAGTGGGTATTATGATCTACTTCTCATACACGTTGTATTTCGGCCACTTACATCGATTTTACTGGCGGCGTCCGACATTTCACGGCAGTTGTACTCTTGCGCATGCTATTTGTGGTATTAATGCTCATTCTTAGTCGTGTTTTGATATAATTGGATGATATGAATTCCGATTCTAAATTAATTGGTGTTGCCATTCGTTTGTTGAAAATAATTAATAAGGTCTTTTATTATATTTTTTATCGTTATTTTCTTTTTCGATAAAATATAAGGAACATCAAAAAGGAATATTAGTGACAAGTTGAAATAAATTTTTTTTATTATATGGACGTTTTTCCCGTGCTCGAATTTCTAGTAACGTGCGAAACAGTAGATGATATGGAAACTATTTTGTTGACATATAGTTAATAATTTCTGAAACCACGTAATGTTTTTGACAAATGTTGAATTAATATATTTGGGACTTATTTGAGAACTCGTCATTCCTGTGAAATCCTCCTAAAGCAGCTTTGACTTTCAAAGATGAATTGACTTACCTACTAATTTCATCATCTGTCTTGTTTTCTCTATCAAACATGCTTATGGGTTTGTGGTCTCCAAGTAGTGCTTTGCTGCGCAACAGTGGCACACACAACAGCTACAAGGGCCTCTATGAATCTGAGAAACTAGCACAAAGTTAAGCTTCAGTGTAAATATTGTTGAGGTATCAGCTAGTCATGTGTGAAATTGGCCAAAGGAATCCAGCTCACTGGGTTTTGTTCCAGAACCCTTAGGTAGAATGACCAACTGGAACCATCAGCTGTGGGCTGATTTCTGTGTTCTGTGTAACTGATAGATAAATCTCTGTAAATATGATTATTGAATGGACATTAACTCTACAGTTTGTACCTAAAGTGTTTTACATGAAATGCATTAATATCGTTTATTTTGGTTTATTATTAAATTCGTTTATTTTTGTGGTGTAGTCAGCACAAAGATTCACCAAGCTTTTGCACTCCACTGGGATGCTTTTGCAAGGCAATAGTAGGCATATAAGCATTTTTATGTACACCGCAAAAATAAACAGATTTAATACACTATATGCGTTTCATGATTATTCAAGTCTGGTATTATTTAAAATGAAGTTAAAGTGTTCTTGTTGTACAACAACATTCCCGGGTGTTGTACTGAAAGTGTAGGCTATGTTATTGTGTTAAAAAAAATTGGTATGTGGTGGAGTTGCCAAAAAAATGCAAATAAAGCTGTGATTTGCAGCAACAGAAATATAAAAGTTATTATTCTCAAATAATTTTTCCGTGAAATTTATTGGAGTAATAGTTTCCGTCTATTTTAGTATGAAAGCCTTTTTCAGAGACAAAGATAATGTTTTGTAAAACTTACAAATTTATAAATACTCACCAATATAAACAAAGGATTGAAATCATAATTGTAGGGGGGAGTTTAGTTGGAGAATTGAATTTTATTAATATGATGCTTGTGCTGTGAAAAATGGTATTATAGGACAATAATCAAAAACTTACATTTATTCTGCTTGCAATTTTGTTAATGCTGTGAAACTGTCAGAGAAATATTCTTTACATTGGATTTCATAATGACTCCCACATTCAAATGAATCCTTGTAACATTTCTTCTTGTTGCTGATAAACCACCTGATTTTTTTGTTTTTTTATTATTGAGCATATCACCCATATGTGTTGTTAAAAGGTGTAATGTAGCAATTCCACCCCCACACACCCCATTTTTTTGCTGGATTGTGGACCATTTTACTGGGGGAAAAAAACTCATCAATGAACTGGTTGAAGCACTTTAGCAATAAGTGAAACAATACTTGTAAAAAGTGAGTTGGTAGGTAAAAAGTACTCAACATTAGTCATCAGGACAGTGGTCATTGCATTCCTTAATGCCAAATACTTGACAGGGTTTGCACAGGTAATGGAAATCATAAGAAAGTCAGGGAAAATATCTAGAAATTGTGGCAAATAATGTACTATAATTTTTACGTATTTTTAATGCACTGCTGAAATAGGTAACTTGTTTGCTCCTTGCACTGTGGCAGCAAACTGTGAATGCTAAGTGGAAGTCCAAATCAAAACTATTTTTGCTAGCATGAGGGCCCTAAAATCCCTTGAAAATTTTTTGGGTTCTCCGTAATCTTTAACAGAGAAAAGTATGCTGCTTGTATTGTGAGAAGTGCTTGCTTTAGTAAGTTGGGTGATCACACCAGAATTTTTTTTTATTATTATTTATTTATTTTTTATTTTTTTTTTTTTTTTTGAGTCATTGGAAAGTCAGGGAATTTTTTTGTTCTTAAAGAATATGAATCATGAATTTAGCAAAAGCACATAGAAAAACAAGGTCAGAGATAAGAGGTGAGAAAAAGCTGATACATCGTAGCTCAGTTTCTCTAAGAGGGAGCCACTCACATGCTATCATGAAGAGGAAGTGCAAAACTGTGCTGCCTTTCAAAAGAGAGGTTTAATCATTAAGCTGTAACATGACACTGTACACTGGCATGCAAAAATTAAGGACGAGGCGGTTTTTCGAATGTAACGTCGTGCAGAAATGCTTCACATCGACTCAAATCATACCATAAGATCCCCAAGATGTAAGAATATGGGACAAGTGAGCAAAACCGTCCAAACAAGGAATCCAAAGGATACAAAGGCACTTTATTGAAAGGGTAACTTCGAGCACAACTGGACAGAAGACAGAAACGTCCATATGACAGGCGGCTGCCAAGAAAAATCCAGTCTTTAGTAGGGGATATGATCACCCATGACTATGTTGCAGGATTTACAACGTCTGTCCATGCTGAGGAGGAAATTGTCAAGGAGCTGTTGAGGCATCGCGGTCCGTTCCTCTTATAGCGCCAATCGCAGCTGCGGAATCGTTGCTGGTGACGTGCTTCCAAGCGTCTCCCGAGAAGGTCCCACACGTGTTCGATTGGATTTAGGTCCGGGGACCTTGCGGGCCAATCCATGCGTTGAATATCTTCACTCCCCAACAGCTCTGCGACAGCCACTGTACGATGAGGTGTAGTATTGTTGTCCATGAAGAGGAACTCAGGACCCACAGCACCTCTAAACAGACGCACGTGAGGCAGGAGAACCTCGGTACAATAGCGGACACCAGTGACTGAACCTCCTTGGAAGATGTGGAGGTCAGTACGGCCACCAAGCATGATACCGGCCCAAACAAGAACTCCGCCACCTCCAAACCGGTCCCTTTCGATGATATTGGAGGTGTGATTGTGTGTTCTCTGCTCTCTCCAGATGTGTATACGTCCGGAATCGCTCGTTAGACTAAATCGGCTCTCACCCGTAAAGAGAACTCGACCCCGTGGCTGATGTGTCCAGTTCTTGTGTTCCTGGCACCACAAAAACCGCCGTCTCCGATGAGCAGTCGTTAATGGCACACACCGTACTGGTCGTGCAAATAGACTACCTTTGTGCAGCCTCGGTAAAACGCGATAACGGACGTCCAGTTGTCTGTTGCATGTGCCTGGCGATTTCTCCCGCCGTCTGTCTCTTCTCTCCTGTAGGACAATATACCGGTCGTCCGGCGCTGTGGTTGCTCGTGGACGACCACTGCTAAACTCTCGGACAGCTGTTCCTGTCGTTTGAAATGCTCTCCAAGCTCGTGAAACGATGCTGTGAGCGATCCCGAACTCCTCGGCCACACTTCGACCTTCTTCCAACTTCCCAATGACGCGACCTCGGGTAAAGTCATCCAGATGTCGTCTACTGGATTGTCTGTTGGCCATATCACACGGTGGCAGCAACTCGACGTCGTTCAAACCGATGTACACCGTGCAATAGCTTTCACCGAATTGCTGAGCGTACACCGCCAGTGTGCTTTATACATTTCCGACCCCCCTACGTCATGCTGCATATATGCGCATGCCCTACCGTACTGGACCCTAGTCTATCTCCTGAGTGGTCTTAAGGTCCGTTCTGCCTGCTCGTTTCGCTGTTATGCTAATTTTTCCTGTTCGTCCTTAATTTTTGCACACCAGTGTAGTACATGCATCATGTTAAAAAAAAAAATTTTTTCCAGCCACATATCGAGTATTTTTTTATTTCACCATTTGCAGTTCAAATGATTGTGCAAAATATTGCCATCATATGCCACGACCTGCTCCCATTGTCTGGGCAACTGTTGGATACCGTTCCTGTATAATTATGGCAGCTTGGATGCGAAGAGGTAAGTGCACATTCGACATCATCCCCGGTTGGTGAACCACTATCCGTCCAGGAAATGCTGCAATGACCGGAATAGGTGGTAGATACTTAGGGGCAATGTCCGGAAAATAAGCTGGTTGCAGCAGCAGCAGCTCCTAGCCCAGGTCCCTGGTCTTTTGACAGGTACCCCGTGCTGTGTGAGGTCTCACTCCATCCTGCTGTAAGAGGATGCCCTTGCGGTTCGGCTGTGATACTGGTGTTGTCTGGCAGCAGCTCAAAAAATATATCACCTCCACATATCCCACCAAACAGATAGCAGGACCTTAAGTTGGTGTACGCCGGCTTTGGGGGTCGGCATGGGCTTCTGTTTTGAGTCCAACTACTGTTTCCAGTCGCTGACATTGTCATACAGGACCCATTTCTTTTCTCACGCCACACGTACAGTGACCACATGATGGACCAATGCTTTCTTGGACGGTCCAAGAAAGGTTCAACTGGGTCACGTGCAAACAAAGAGGCGCATGCATACATGCGATTTGCTTTTACGCAACTGTGAGTTGATGGGGTACCCGGACTCTCCTCTTGTGCACCTTTCCAAGTCGACGCAGGTGCGTGATAATGCTCATGGGGGCAGTCTCCATTTGTCCGACTCCCACATGGGTCGGTCTCCGCTAATGTCTTCAGCATGTCCATATCCACTGTTGCGGGTCTTTTGGCTTTAGGACTGTATGACAGGTGAAAATTCCTCTCGAGACCATTCGATGTGATATGGCATTATGGTACACACTGGTAATGTTCCTTACAGCACTTGCGGAGGGTGCTACCGCGACGAAACTCGTACAGCGTGCAATGGGGGATGTGCTGTTTGTCCACTTCCATGTTGACTCGCGCTTACACTCACTCTGACAGTTAACTGCTACTGACTTAAGCCACCTACCTGCTGATGTCATGCCGGTGTGCTGTGCAATCTCAGTGGCCATTGTGCGCCGCCGGTGCTTCGACTTCGGGTACATAGTCATCAGACATTACTTTCCTTCCAACCTAATAATTGATACTGAGTAGGTTGGCTGTTAGAATTTAATGAACCAGAAGCCTCGGAGGTAGAGAGTGCCAATAAACTGATTGACGCAAAGGAATTCCATGGCAATATCTTCTGTCTCCTGTAGTGACCATCGATGGTGACGGTCCTATCTGATTTTCAGACGAGTAAATGCAAAGTTCCTTCGCAGCTTTTGAAAACGTTGCATTGTTAAATTCAGTAGAGACAAGGGAATAACTAAAAGATTTAAGCGGTTTTTGATGATTATCTTTGGAGCTGCTCATAGGTAACCGAAGTGTTGACATGTTCTCGCATGGTGGAATTTGAGGGATCTCTGCTGTTGTAGAAAACTGCTCTGCGTGGTTTGTGAACAGGCTGCATGTAATGCACTAAGGTAAATAAGCAGGCGTCGGATCTTTTGGAGTAACTGAAATGTCTATTCCTAACGATGCGATGTGAAAATACACTGTGCTATTATTAAATCAGAAGCTGCCCCCGGCATAGTGGCCTAAGTGCTGGCTTCTGGCCATTCATCCGAGGTAGGTATGTGTTCGAATCCTTGGGTGAAACATGGTTGGTGTATTTGCCTATCAGCAATTTCTCTCACCCTTTCCTGGAGCCAGTGGCCCCAAATTATGGACGGACCACTGCTTGTAGCACACTGAGTTGCTCATAGTGGTTATTACTCCCCACCCCCGAAAAAAAATTAAGCTGTGTAAGGATAAGGCAGTGAATGCTTGTGTTACATCCTTGACATTTTTCATCTAGAGTAGACAATCGTGAAAATTCATAAAACAGCATTAGGAAAAAATTAATCCCCCTAGCCCTTCCTCTTCTCTGCCTGGTTCATTTACGCTTGCTTTCCAACCGTAGGTTGAAGAAACATATTATATGCTCAAGCTTTTTCCGTCCGCACGATAACTCGCGTAAAAATGGTTCCATTTCGATGAAATTTTAGTATGTGGTAGGAGACCACCTGAGGACGAACCGTATTGAAAATGGACGAAATGGGGTCAAAGGTCAGGAGCGGGATCCATTCCATTGCCCTTATGCGTCATAACTTGCGTAAAAATGGTTCGATTTCGATGAAATTTTAGTATGTGGTAAGGGGCTACCTTTGAATGAACCCTATAGAAAATGGGCGAAATGGGATCAAAGGTCAGGACATAGGAGCAGGATCCATTCCATTGCCCTTATGTGTTATAACTTGCGTAAAAATGGTTCGATTTAAATGCAATTTTAGTATGTGGTAGGGGACCATCTGAGGACGAACCCTACATCTGAGGACCAACCCCATTGAAAATGGACGAAATGGTGTCAAAGGTCAGGACATAGGAGCGGGATGCAATCCATTGCCCTTATGCGTCATAACTTGCGTAAAAATTATTTGATTTCGATGAAATTTTAGTATGTGGTAGGGGACCACCTGGAGACGAACCCTATCGAAAATGGACGAAATGGAGTTAAAGGTCAGAAAATAGGAGCGGGATCCATTCCATCGCCCTCATGCGTCATAACCTTCGTAAAAATGCTTCGATTGAGACAAAACTTTGTCATGTTGTTCCGGAAGTGTATTTAACTGGTTCTATTGAATATCATCGAAATGGGGTCAAAGATCAAGGCATAGGAGCGAGATTTATTCTACAGCCATATATATTCCTCATAACTTGAGTAATGATTTCTGATATGTTGGAAAGCGTATCATAATCAATGCATTGCATGATTTTACTAACTTGTTTTCTGTAACTTACCTTCTCAATTTTTGATACTATGCATTTTTCCCGACAGTAGTAAAGTAAATCCCAAGTAAAAGATTTCGATGTAACGAAAATGGATAACGGAAGTAATCAAAGCCATTGTTGAAATCGGATTTTTGAATGCTGTCCCATGAAGTGATTCAACAGTAGTTAATTTCATTGTTACTCAACAATATATATTTACTGAACGATCGCCGAACATTATTTCATCACGTTTTACATAAACGTAACAATATCTCACTGCAATCTGCATAAATTACGAGAACCTTATTCTAAATGTGTTAAAAGCCATTACAAAAGTGCATTTTGTTACTATGCATCGTTCCCTACAGTAGTAAAATATGCGTCGTAGCGAAATTTGTCTTCATCTCGAACTCCCCAAAGGGAGGAGGGGGAGTCACCTGCTGTTGAAAGAGAGCTCTAAAATGATATATAACATGATAGAGCTTGTAGATATCCTAGACCAAAAGTTACCAATCCCCCTCACTTACACACTTGCCATTTTGCCGCCCCCGTGGCGTAGTGGTTTAAGCGATGGCCTCTGATCATTCGTCCGAACGGGGTTCGAATCCCGGTGAGGCATGGATGTTGTGTTTGTCTTACGGCACTGGCTCTCTCCCTTCCCTGGAACCAGTGACCCTAAATTAGGGACGGGCGACTGCTTATAGCCCATTGAGTTGCTCACGGTGGTCGTTAAACCTCCAATCAAAAAAAAAAAAAAAAAACACTTGCCATTTAGCATTCATTTATATCTTGAGATCAAATTTGAGTTTGCGCATGCTCAGGTGAACTTTCGTAGCTACATCGCATTTTATCTGTGTCAAGGTCGTTTCTTACGTTCGTCTAAATCTGAATAATGTATAATAATAATTAATATTGTTTATGAAAAACTAAACAGTCGAAATACCATTGTCGCCGACATAGTCCAGTGAATATTTACTTTTATCGCATATCTTTCATTGGTTTTACGACACTAACATTCATTATTCCATCTATCTAAGTGCCGGTCAGTGTCAGGAGTTAGTAAACCTGTTTGTTTGTTATGATTTGATTCCACTTAGTATCAGCGGCGGCCCCAGGTACGGGCATACCGGGCAACTGCCCAGGGCCCCACACCACCGCCAATTAATTAGTAGTTTTTGCCTGGCGTCACCTAAAATATTGTGGCTGTAGTTCACGATCATATACAAATAAATGACCAATTTTAATATTTGTTTACTTCTTTTAATTAGTGACATCAAAAAATTACTCTGTTAGAATTTTTTTTTATTTTTTGGACAGAGACATTTTTTCAGCGGGCAAGTTGTGGAGTAATGTCTAAATTTAATTTTTTTTGAAGATATTTTTCATGAGTTTTGCCGCAATTTCGGGTACAAGTAGTGAGTTGCAATGTATTCACTCTTCTGTCCATAGAAAACGACGTGGCATCTACTCTGGACTATAGTGATTGGTTTGAAGACTTCAGATACAAGAAATGTCGCAGAATTCTTCTTTAAATAATAGACTTATCTTATAATTATACAGCTATCCTTGTTTATTTAGTAACAGGTCATTTTGGAAAGGTAATATTTTGGATTCCTAATTATATTAATAAATAAAATTTCATCGAAATCGAACCATATTTACGCAAGTTATGACGCATAAGGGCAATTGAATGGACCCCGCTCTTATGGCGTGACCTTTGACCCCACTTCACCCATTTTCAATAGGGTTCGTCCCCTGGTGGTCCCGTACCACATACTAAAATTTCATCGAAATCGAACCATTTTTACGTGAGTTATCGTGCCGACAGACGGACAGAAAAAGCTGGAGCATATACGCTTCTTCAACCTACGGTTGGAAAGCGTAAACAATGTATTGTATTACATCGTGTTTATTCCATAAAAATCAATACCATAATTCCCGATAAAAAAAAATTGCTTTGGGATCACATTCACCCTAAGTGAGGGTTTGTGTGAAGAAAAAAAGAGGAAAAAAATCGATCGACTGGTTTACGGTCAGAGTAAGCAAGATGTAATTTTTTATGTGTATAAAGGGTTATTGTGATGGTTTTGGGTTATTGCGATTGCGAAGGGCCCCATGAAGAGCCATCGCCCGGGGCCCCGCAAGGACTAGGGCCACCACTGCTTAGTATGTACCGTACCGTGGCTCGATGTGGTCATGGGTGATGCGAATAAATGCAATGTGTTGTTCATAAATAAATGTATACTCTCGAATCACTCGTTTTATTTCTCACCCTCAAACATCTTGGCATGCAAAAGATGCATAGCGTAAATTTAAAAAAAAAAAAAAAAAAAAAAAGTACCAGCATATTACCTTAATTTTTTTCTCAAGGGAGTCTGGCAGACTAAGCTACTGTAAATGCACAATTGCTGTACTATTTCTTTACTTTCTTGTTGGCTTTTATAATGCAGGAATAGATTTGCGTCCATTTTTTATTTTCACGGTTGGATTATTTCTCTGCTTCCTCCCTCCATTCTTCGTCCGTACATATTACGCTGTAACATCGTTGCACAAATATGGAATTTGTTTAAAGTAAAAGTGCAGTAAATTCCCTGCACTTTCAGAATGGAAAAAGCATTTTTGTGTGTACTCAAAGAGAAACTTAGTTCATTTAGAATAATTTAGAAAGAAATAGAAGGAAGTGTAGATTGCCTTCAAAGATATTTCTAACTATTGCGGGGGAGGGGAGGGGAGGGGTTTGCAAATGACGATTCAACGAATAACAAGACCCAGTTCCTGAACGCAATGCCGACAGCATGAAAAAATGTACAGGCTCGTATAGGAGTTGTGTTGTAATGTGATCTTGGAAATTCATTTCTTGGTTACTCATTTGGATAGATTCGCTGAAGCGCTTAGCAAAGGATAAGATAAAAGATTTCTTCAAAACAGCAAAAGAAGAGAGAAAGTGATAGCATATTGCTGCAAAGGATTTATCAAGATCTCAAAGCAGCTGAGAGGAAGCATCAGCAGAATAGCACAATAGAATGTTTTGCTACATATAGGGTGCGTTGAAAGATGCCGAACGAGGTTTTTTTGTGTGTGTGTTTTTTGGATATTTAAAGACTACCATGAGCAACTCAATGGTCCATAAGCAGTCGCCCGTCCCTGATTTTGGGTCACTGGTTCCAGGGAAGGGAGAGAGCTAGTGCCGTAAGATAAACACAACATCCATGCCCCAACGAGATTCGAACCCAGACCCATCTCGGACGAATGGTCAAAGGCCAACAGGGCAGCCCTAACGAGTTTATGCGCTATTTCTCCCTAAGAAAAAGGTTTCAACCTGATTCCGAGCTTCGTACAAACTGTGGTCTCAGATCATTTACACAGCATCACACCCAATGTGCTTTGCTTCAATTTACACGATTTTTAAAGACACATATCGTAGAATCTCGGATTTAATGGTAAAGAATTTCACGCTGAATTAAGCCCCTGTGGGATTACCCTTAAGGTTTTCTGCTTGTGATACCCCTGCCCATGCGAAAAACTCGTGTGGTTTGAGGTCTGTAGATTAAGGATGCCATATCGACAGCACAAAGCAATGAAATTTCCCTCCAAGTGCACCTCCAGAAGTCTGCTATGGTTAGAGAACTCGTATTGCGAATTTTCTCCACCAGGTTCGTGGTTGTGTGCTTCTGGTGACCAATCTTCAACGAGAATCCTATTCAAAAACACTCTTCCCACCTTTTCTGGGCTTCCCTTTGAATGGATATCTCCCGCTGCTGTATTGTGTAAAGCGTCATGTTCTTGAGTGAGGAGAACTGTCCCAAATATGCCTATAAGTCGCTCCTATGAGCCTCCGACTTTTCGTACTGATGAGTCTGGGTCCGGATCGTAGGGAAAGGCGTGGATATTGTGTTTACCTTTTCGGCCCTAGTTCCCTCTCCATCTCACTTGGAATTGTAGAAACTCTTTAACATCAGATACTCATGGGCATGGGTGCCCATATGGAGGTGCAAGAGGAGGCACACTTGTCCTCCCCTGGAAATCTGACTGTACAATTTCTGTTCTTGGAAGGCATTACAAAGCTTTTCGCGTTGACACTATTTCTGATTCCTAATTTTTCTGTTGAACTTCTGAATGGGTATGTACGCAACCAGCGTAGAAAAAAAGTTGTGAATTAAGAGTAGAAAGTAATAAATTAACTTTTTGTATTAAATGTGAGACAACAGTATGGAAAAACATTAAAGGTAAAAGAATGAAAAATACGATTTAATCCTCTGCAGCAAGCATTCACTACATGGCAAAGATCTGAAATGTTTTCTATCACTTTTTCTTTATGGTACTTTTGTTTTCCCCCGTCTTGATAACTGACTAAGTGATCGCTGGAGTTTAGTTGCGCACTAGTCACAAAATGCCGAAAAACGCAAGCCTAAGATAAACAATGAAGAAATTTCCTTACTGTCCCATAGAGCTGCCTGCCTATTTTCATTTATCAATCTCTTCTATGTAGGTTTCGTATCTTCTGATTTTTTCAAATTAAATTTATCTGTTGCGTGTGTGTAATAAAAATGAGTAGATAACAAGAAAGGACAGTGATAATTTACGTGTGGTGTTTTTGTATGTCATTTTTAGTTGCAATTGAGGAGCTGGGTGGAAAAAGGACTTAATTACGGAAAACTGTTCTAAGGAATTCAGTTTTAAAGATTTTAGACAAATTGTACCCATATCATTAATAAGCACACAAAAACAACAATTATGCTGTAAAAATATGTTATAAAAATGACAATACATTTGTTTATATGAAAACGAAAGAACTTTCCAACAAACCATAAGTCGTTGTTCCACCCCGCTTCTCAATTCCTGTTTGGCCCTTCCTGAAAACTAACTAGTGTTTCTGTGTTTAATGACCCCCACACTCATGGGGGTCATTGAACACAGAAACACTAAAAGCATAAATTACCTGTAATACTCAAGGAAAGCTTATAGCTTGTAAATCCGTTTATTTCCGTGGTGTGATATACATAAAGATTCGCGAAGCTTTCACATCAACTGGGGGGCTTTTTCAAGGCAATGTAGACAATGGTGAAAATCTTCCAAATACTTGGTGACAATGTAAATACATAAATTCATCGCTCTTTTCACGTTTTTCGCTGGATCCCAGCGGTGTCAAAAAACAATTTTTCGGTTGCTGTGTGTTAATTAAAGAAAAACGTAGAAAGAACAATGACTTTGTCTATTTACATTGTCTCCACGTATTTGGAAGATTTCACCATTTCTCACGGCCTTTGGATTTGTTAGCTATAATTAAATAGCTTGCGCCGTTAAGGCCCACCAAATGGAGACGTCTCAGTTCCTGAGCCCATCTCAACGGATTTGTGGTCAGATGCTGACAGATAAACTCACATAGCGCCGTGGATTGTTGGCCCCGTAGCGTAAGGCGAACGCACTCGGCTATATAGTTATCGAGATATCTGGGGTTCGTTCCCAGCGGTGTCAAAAAACATTTTTTTGGTTGTTGTGTGTTAATTAAAGAAAAACGTGAAAAAGCGATTGCTGTGTCTATTTGCAATGTCGACATTTTATGTCAAAGCAGTATAGACAGTTTATATCTACAATGTAGACATTTTATGTCTACATGCCTTAAAAATGCCTCCCAGTGGAGTGTGAAAGCTTGGCGAATCTTTAAGCATATTACACAACAAAAATAAACGGATTTACAACGTTATAAGCGTTTCCTTGAGAATTAACGATCTGGTGTATTTAAAATAACATTCCCTGTAATGATATGAAGTGTACAGTGCATCACAAAATTTCATCAAATAAAACTGTTTTTGATTCTGAGATCCATCTTGGTAAGATCCCTTGTAAAATCCAGAAGGAAATAATACCTTCATAAAATCCCAGAAGGAAATAATAAGAAGAATATACATATCATTTTCTATTTATTTACCTTTTTCGGGGTTTAACGATCACTCTATAGGCTATTAAGCAGTCGCCTTTCCCCAATTTCGGGCCACTGAAAAATACCAACAGTTCAAACGCCTAAAAGTTATCCCCAAAGCGATTGCATTTCTATCACAGAGGCACTGCAATGCATGTACGCCCATGTGCATTAGTGAATTCAAAATTTTTTAACAAAGAGCTTAGTTGTTTTTTTTTCCTGTTTTTTTTTCATATGTACACAGTATATTGTTACAGGGCTATTATCAAGTCTCTTTCAGTGTCCTGTCGCATGAGCTCGTTAGACATTCGCTTCTAAGGAAATCTAAAGGTTTCGGGGTTTCAACTATATGCACTATATTAACAAAAGTCAGCGGACACCCCTTCAAAAGCAAATGAACGGATCCGCTGCGTTGTTAAGATGCGCGGTACAGCTGCAAACGGTATAAAAACAAGCGTGCAGCTGACCGCGATCATATCGCACTGTGAGGTTGAGTGAAAATGTCGCGGCGGGAGAGAACTGACTTCGGGAAAGGAAAAAATTGTTGGGTGTTATATCAGTGGGTTGTCTATAAGAAAAACCGAGAGGCGTTTAAACATACCCAAGTCAACTGTTTTGGATGTATTGAATAAGTGGAAGACACATGGCGTGCCTGTAAAAGCAAAACGCACCGGCAGACCAAAGAAAGTCAGTAATGAGGACGTCGAAGCACCAGGGGAATCGTTACAGCAAATCGACGGAGTACTGTACAAGACCTCAGTGTACAGGTGAATAAAAATTGCTGAAGCCTCGGTATGTACACGTACCATTCGCAGAGAACTTCATTCCCTGAGTTACCGTGGTCGTACGGCTGCTCATAAGCCCTTTATCTCCACTCAGAATGCTACTCGTCGTTTAGCATGGTGTAAAGAACATTTATCGTGGACCGTTGATCAATGGAAACGGGTCCTATGAACTGATGAATCTAGATACACGATCCCTCAGTCTGATGGCCGTGTGTGGGTATGGCCGCAGCCGGGGAAACGCTATTTACTACAGTGTACTGTTCCTACGGTCAAGTTTGGAGCTGGCAGTGTACTCGTGTTGGGGTGCTTTTCGTGGTATGGTCCCGGCCCATTGGTTATCGTGGACAAACCTGTTAACCAGTACGTCTACCTCGATATTCCGGACAATTATGCCCTACCAACTTTGTTGCAATACTATGGAACCGAGCCTTGTTGGTACCAGCAGGATAATGCACCGAGCCATAAAGCAAGGACTATAATACGGCGTGGTTTGACGATAATTCCGTATCGTGTGTGGAGTGGCCAGCACAACCCTGATCTTAATCCCATGGAGCACCTATGGGATGAATTAGAGTGCCGCATAAGAAGTTTGGTACCGAGGCCTATTACTAAGCAGCAGTTAGCGGCAGCATTATGTACTGAATGGAAGCGTATACCTGTCGCTGTGTTTCAAAACCTTGTCGAAAGCATGTCTCGAAGCGTCAGTGCATGCATTAAGGCTAAAGGTGGACCGACACCGTACTAATGTATGTCAGTGAATGCTATGTCGTGTTTCTCTTCTAGGTGTCCGGTGAGTTTTATCAATGTACTGTGTGTATATACAAGGGTTGGGCAGAATAATGTGAACACCTAGGAAAATAAGGTTTTACGTATCTAGTAAGATGTGGGACCACCTTTGGCATTCAAAACCGCCTGAATCCTCCTTGGAATGGACGCATACAAATTCTGGATGGTAGTTAGTGGGATGTTACACCATTCTTCATACAGAAACTGTTCCAGGTTCTTGAGCGATGCAGGAGGAGGATAACGGGATCTTACTCTGTTTACCAACACAGACCGCAGTGGCTCGATGATGTTTAAGTCTGGTGTTTGGGGAGGCCAAGGAGGGTGTGGAAAGTTCGTCCTCATGTTCCTCAACCCATGATTGGACATTCCGAGCTCTGTGAATTGGGGCGTTATCATCTTGATACGTGGCATCCCCTGCAGGAACCAATGCCTGAGCCATTGGATGGACTTGGGCGGCCAAAATGGTCATACGCCCTGCCAGTCATCTGTTCTTTCAAGGTGATCAGAGGACCTGCGCCGAAAATCACGATATGACCTCCCACAGCATGACAGAACCACCGCCATGCTGCACTGTTGGGAGCAGACAGTCTGAGTTGTGCGCTTTTGACGGTGTTCTGCACTCGTAAACACGTCCTGCGGTGGGGAATAGTGTGAATGAGGATTCATCTGACCACATTACACGCTTCCATGCATAGGCAGTCCACTTTGTATGCTCCTGGCACCACTGCCGTCGCCGTTGTGCGTTTACCCGGGTCACCAGAGGCTTAGCAATAGCAGCTCTGCCATGAATATCTTGTTTATGCAGCTCTCTGCGTACTGTTTTCGTTGTTAGTGGGATCTGTTGATGCAGATTGAGCCCCGCACTAATTTTCGGCTCCGTGGTTTTCTTATTATGGGTAACAGTCCTCTTTAATGTTCTCCTGTCTCTATCAGTCAGGGTCGTTTTCTGGCCGCTCTTGTGTTTCACAGACGAGGTTTTGCCTCGAACACGGTATGCTGTATACTGTATGCACGGTATTGCTGTATGCTACCCTGGACAACAATCGCCAGGGTAGTGGGTATATCGAGAACTACGCTAGACACAGTAGCTCTCGATACCCCCACTACCTTGGCGACTGTTGTCCAGGAGACACCAACTAGCCGGTCACCAACAATTAGCACTCTTTCAAAGTCCGTTAGGTGGCTCATTTCGTCGTCCCCTGAAAGAAATTTTCCAACAAGACACTTTACATGCACTTAAACAGGACCTTGGGATTCTAAACAAAGCTATTACAACAAAAACGTGGTGGGCACCTTTGCGTATTGTGACGTACACAGCTACACTAAAAGTCACGTCTCTGAGCGTGGTGTTCACATTATTCTGTCCAAACCCTGTATATGAATTAAGCGACTTTGAAAGAGGCATGGTAGTGAGTGTTAGGCGGTCAATTGCAAGTATCTCCGAAACGGCAAACCTCCTCGGCTATGCAAGAACAACTGCATCGAGGGTGTACAATGAGTGGTGCACAAACAACAAAACAAGCTATCAGCGGTCTTCCTGTGGGGGAAACGACTGGTGGATGTTCGAGGGCAACGGAGGCTGTGTAGGATTGTACGAAGTAACAGACAGGCTCCATTGTGTCAAGTAACTGCTCAGTACAACAGCGGTGTCGGGAGGAGAATTTCAGCAGACACAGCCAGCCGTACATTGGCACTAACGGGCAATAAAAGGAGACGTCCCTTGTACAGGGTGTGCCACTCGTTACTGAACCCGGCATTTTTTTAAATAATATTAACACTAATGAAGATATTGCAACGGAACTAGAAGTGGACTTACCTCATTTCCAGCGAAATGTGATGACATCACAACATGTGCTGAAAGTGGCCACCATTTGCGTCCATACAGCATTGAACCCGGCGCTGTCCGCCAGCTAGCCGGACGCGCCTCTCTGCTGCTTTGATAGTGAGTGCTCGTGCTCATGGCTGTTTGCGTATGTGTGAAAATGTATCGGCATACTCTGGAGGAGCGAGTGTTTATTGTTCGCACTTATTGGAAAACAGAATCGATGAAGTCTTGTCAACAACATTTCCTGGAGAGGTTTGCAGGCAGACATCCGCCGAGCAAGTCCACCATTTGAGCATTGTCCAAGAAATTGGAAACCAAGAGAACTTTATTAGACGACCATGCAGGAGGTCGTCCACAAATGTCCGAGGAAACGATCCATAAGCTAAAGGGCCAACTACTTGCGTCTCCCAGGAAGTCACTTCGCCGACTGTTACACGAAACAGGGTTGTCCAAAAGCGCTTGTCAACGTGCTGTGAAAAAAGCGAAGCTTCATGCGTACCGCGAATTGAAAGGGCCTGACCACGTGAAACGAGTGACATACTGTCTATGGTTTCAGACATTTCTTCAGGAAAATCCGGGCATTCTGACTACACGTAGTTGTCGGACGAGGCGTGGTTTCACCTGTCCGGTTACTTTGTGACGTGCCTGCCCAGCAGGACGCACACGACATAAAGGCAGATAGCAGCGACAACAAACGTCCGCGTAGCTCAATTGGTAGAGCAACTTATTCCGGAATGAGGGGACCCGGGTTATAGCCCCGGCGTGGACAAAAATGACGGAGAAATTTACTTCGTTATAATAGTGCCCGAACTTTCCGGATGATCCGGCCGTTCAAGATCTCGCAATGGTGTGATGTTCTTTCCACACCGCGAGATAGGAAAAATAAGAGAATCCCTTCTTCAGCGCTTCGAAAAATAAAAATGTGTGTGACGTTGCATTCCACTCACTAGATTGACTGGGAGTTCTCAAGTGCACGTGCTTCAGCGGATGGCTACCTACGACGATTCATGGTCACGGCTGACCCGTGGGCCATGCCCCTGGCCCTCTTTCGGGGGGAGGGGGAGATGTGACGTGCCTTCCAGGCAAGACGCACTCGACATAAAGGCAGATAGCAGCGACAACAAACGTCCCCGTAGCTCAATTGGCAGAGCGATTTATTCCGGAATGAGGGGACCCGGGTTCGAGCCCCGGCGTGGACAAAAATGACAGAGAAATTTACTTCGTTATAACGTCAATTCTCGAAATTCCCGTATTGGGCCAGTGAAAATCCCAACGCGATGCATGAAGAACCGCTTCATTCACAGAAAATTGGTGTTTGGTGTGGTGTGGGTTGACCCGGCGCCGCATAATAGGTCCCATCTTCTTCGATACAACCATCACAACAGCTGCATATATGGAAATCTTCAACACTTTTGTAAATAAATTGGACGACGAAGAACTCTCCATTGGATATTACCAGCATGATGGAGCGACATCACAGACATCATACACCAGTATGGCCGAAATTCAGTCCTTTTTCGGCGACCGCGTCATTTCGAAGGGTCTATGACCACCACGCTTGCTCCATCTGACGCCTCCTGATTACTTTTTTATGGGGATATCTAAAAGGAAGAGTTTACCAAAAGAAACAGCGAACCATAGATGCCTTCAAAGCAAACATCACCGAAGAAATTCAGGCAGTGACGGCGGACGTACTGACAAGGACTTTCCACAGTGCGGTGCGCCGGGTTCAATGCTGTCTGGGCCCACTTCCAGCACATGTTGTGATGCCATCACATTTCGCAAGAAATGAGGTAAATCCACTTCAAATTTCTTTGCAATATCTTCATTGGTGTTAATATTATTAAAGAAATGGCGGGTTCGGTAGCGAGTGGGACACACTGTACTGCTCGTCTCTAATAACAACCGAGATATTCGTCTGCAGTGTGCACGGGAGCACCAAAACTGGACCCTTAAAGAATGGAAAACGGTCGCCTGATCCAAAGAATCAGGTTTTCATTTAATATACGCTGATGGAAAGGCCAGAATATGATGTCAACAGCATCAATTGATGTATCCCAGCTGTCAAACATAAACCATCAATCCTTAGGTGCTTACAAGGCACTTACGCCTCAAGACTTTTCGAGTTATTCAGTTAAATGTTTTATATTTCGTTTATATACACGAGTGATAAATACTGATAACTAGAAAGATCACATCGGTTTTCCGGTTGTAATGGGCATGCCTTTTGAATCCTTTCCGACGCGAATAAAATTTATAGAAGTTATTCAAAGACAATGGGACCGGTTAGTAAAAAAATCAATCGGATTTCTACAATCGATAAAAACATCCAGAAACAAACAGCTACTTACTTCCACCAGCGGCTAAAAGGTATGTTACGAGGATTAATAAATGACGCACTAAACGTTTCTGATAGCTGAAGAAAAGTAGAGGAAAGGAGATTTTCAAATCAGACAGTTAAAAGAAATATAGAAGGTAAGTGGGTAATTGGGAGTTCCTTTGCTTTTTCCGTGTGTCTAAGATCAGTGGCGTAACTACCACCCCGGCAGCTGTGGAAAGGGCGCAGGTAACGAAGGGGCGTACTGTAGCTGCCAGTTATAGTTTTATGAAAAAATTCGAACACGCACAATAATTAACCTAAAAATTCATATTTTGCTTTAAGATATACACTGAAGAGCAATTGAATTAGAGATACCTGTCTAGTAACGTGTAGCACTACCTTTCGCCCTGATGACGGCGGCGATTCGTCTCGGCATGGACTCGAAAAGACACCGGAAGCGTTGGGAAGCCATACGGATCCACGACCTCTGAACAAGCTCCCACAGTTCACGAAGATTTGATGGAGGGGGTCAGAGCCTCGAATATCTCTCTCGGTGGCATCCCAGATGTGTTCGATGGGATTGAGGTCAGGTGATCTAACTGGCCAAGGAAGCGAGGTCATGTCTGTGGAGTGTTCATCCAACCATTCGGATACAATTCAGGACCGATGGCACGGTGCATTGTCTTGTTGCATGATGAGGTCCCCAGTGGGATGTTGAAGACGCACAAACGGGACAAATGGTCGTCCAGGATATCCCGGTAACGTTGACCTGTGAGGAACGATGTCACACATACCAGGAGTCCCATTTCAGTCCACGTAAACAGTCCCTAGACGAGAATGCCACCCCCACCAACTTGAAGAGTACCCTGCTGGCAAGAAGGATCTATCGCTTCATGTGATTTGCGCCGTACTCCATCCGCATGTATCAACGTGAATATCGAATCATCAGTCCAGGCAATTTTTCACATGTTTAGGGTCCAGTGGCGAAGTTCCCGCACCCATGCTAATCTTTGCACCCTGTGGTGTGCGATCAGCAGCGGTACCCTCGTGGGACGATGGCTTCTGTACCTCATAGCGAGGAGATTATTCTGGATGGTGTGGCTGCTTACACGTTTTTGTGCACCAGCGTTAAATTGCCGAGTGATTTCTTGCACTGTGGCCCGTCTATCCGCTGTTACAATGCGAGCTAGCCGACGATGAACCCGCTCGTCCACACGCTGTTGTCCACAGCAGTTGGCCCTTTGCATGGATGGTTATACCGGATTCGATGTACTCACGGTGCACCCGTGACACAGTGGCTCGTGAAAATCCCAGTGCCTGCACGACTTCCGAGATGGAGTGACCCATTCGTCGGGCCGCGACAATTTGCCCACGATCAAATGCACTTAGTCTTACCCATACTGCGTCCGACTCTTACTGATTCCCGTCGCATCACTCCTTTTATTGTCGGATCGCTGCATACGTCATGTCGTTTCCGTTTACAGGGCTGCCCACAGCCCCACATTTACATAACGCCAGCTGTCTCTAATTCAATTACTCTTCAGTGTACACTGAAATGCCAGGAAAACTGGTACAGTCGAGCTTATGCAAAATACATAGCAGCGTCACCTATGCGCGTTCTCGGTTGCGTCCGCCAGTGCGTATATAAAGCGATAGACATCCTTGCCTGCTGTCAGAGCTGTTTTCGGCATGAGAATGACAAGTAATAACGATTTAAGCGATTTTCAACGCGGTGTCATAGTTGCCGCTCGTGAGATGGGCCATAGTATTTCGGAGGTAGAAACGAAGTTCGAATTTTCACGGATGACCATTGGAAGGGTGTACTGTGACTACAAGAATTCCGGCAAAACCCTCCAACCTACGATAGCAGTGTGGCCGTAAAAAGACATTGGGTGAACCTGACCATCGTCGGCTGTCAAGAATCGTTTCACGCGATAGGCGTGCAACACTCTCTCGGGTATCATCGGAATTCAATGCTGGAGCCTCAACAAGCATCAGCGTCTGGACTGTGCAACGTATCCTGCACGATATGGACTTTGGGAGCCGACGCCGAACTTGAGTCCCCTTGATGGGCGCACCACACAGAGCTATGCGTCTCGCTTGGGCACGGCATCACCGCTCTGACACTTGACGACTGGAAACAAGTAGCCTGGTCTGACGAGTCGCGTTTCCAACTGTATCGGACAGACGGAAGGATCCGTGTGTGGCACAAACCCCATGAAGCCATGGATCCCGCCTGTCAACAGGGAACTGCACCGGCTGGTGGTGGTGGTTGGGGGGGGGTCCGTAATGGTATGGGGTATGTTTAGCTGGACTTCACTGGAACCCCTGGTGCGTCTACAAACGTCTGTGACCGACCAACGCTATGTGCGCATCCTTTCTGACGAGGTACAACCGTTCATGTCCTGCATTCATGCTGATCGGTTGGGCCTGTTTCAACAGGACATTGCACCTCCACACAAGTGTCGGGACGCCTCATTATGATTAGAGGAGCATTCATCTGAGTTTGGGGTGTTGCCATTCCCACCCAAGTCCCCAGATTTGAACGTGATAGAACACATTTGGGATGCCATCTAACGCGCTATCGAACACAGGAATCCGAGACCTCGGAATGCACCTAAATTGTGGAACGCTATGCAGGAAGTATGGTGTGCATTGCCTACAGCCTATTTCCAAAAGCTAGTGGAGCCCACGCCCCGTCGTATTTCTGCAGTCTTGCGCTCCCGTGGCGGACCTACCAAGTATTAAACTGGTGTACCAGTTTTTCTGGCACTTTAGTGTGCACTGGTGTCCAAAATTATGATCACAAACACATTTCTTGCAATAATTCAAAATAGAAACCAGTGAAATCTTTAAAATTGCTTTCATATATTCTTTGGGAAAACTGTGAATCCTAGTGGGCCTAGTGGGCAGGCCTCGGGTGTCCTAGTGAGCAACGTTCGTGACTGCCATGGAGATAACCTCAGGTTCGATCCTGTGCAGGTACGAACGTTCCAACCGCTAAATACCCGCCGTGCGTTGGATGGCCACGTTAAGCCGTCGGACCGCGAGTACTGGCCTCCCGATAATAAATAAGGGCGTCTTCCTCCCCCTTTCTACTCCGCTTCCGTGTCACTTTCCTATCGGGCACTGTAGCCCAAATTTTCTAGCTTCCTATTTCTAAGGGTTGTTTAAGACCTGGAGTCAGACATTCCTTTCCTAATATCCTCTACATATGATCTGATCTGAATCCTAGTGGGCGGGTCGCTAGTGTCCTAGTGAGCAACGTTCCTGACTGCCAGGGAAAGGTCCTCAGGTTCAATCGCAGCAGGTACGAACGCTCGATCCACTAATTAACCGCCGTGCGTCGGATGAGCGCGTTAAGCTGTCGGACCCCGGGTACTGGCCCCCCGGTAATAAATAAGGGCGTCTTCCTCCCTCTTTCTACTTCACTTCTGTGTCACTTTCCTATCGGGCACTCTAGCCCAAATCTTCTAGCTTCCTATTTATAAGGGTTGTTTAAGACCTGGGGTCAGACTTTCCCTTCCTAAAATCCTCTACATATGATCTGAATCTAATGTATAGGGCCGCGGGTGGCCGAGTGGTCAACGTTCGTGACTGCCACGGAAAGGACTTCAGGTTTGATCGCAGCAGGTACAAACGCTCGATCCATTAAATATCCGCCGTGCGTCGGATGAGCACGTTAAGCTGTCGGATCCCGGGTGCTGGCCCCACGGTAATAAATAAAGGCGTCTTCCTCCCCCTTTCCACCTCGCTTCCGTGTCACTTTCTTATCGGACACTCTAGCCCAAATCTCCTAGCTTCCTGTTTCTAAGGGTTGTTAAAGACCTGGGATCAGACACTCCCTTCCTAAAATCCTCTACATATGATCTGATCTGAATCTAATGTAAGCATCCACTGTTTGTTAAACGGTTAACAGGATGAGTTGGTAAGAGAACGTGAAAGTGACCGTTTTCTGCATCTGCGAATTTCGTCTTCACCGTTATGTTTCTTGCAAGAAAAATCACAAGAATGACTGATTTCAGTTGGAATGAGTGCTCGGAATTGTTTAGACGATGGACTGAGGTGGAGAGCTATCGGCAAGCTTGAAGCTGGCTAGTCTCAAGCGTGGATCGCTCGATGGTTACAGGTGTCACGAAAGGTGCTATCCAGGTTATGGCGCCAATTCCGAACGGGTTCATCACCAGGAGGCCCGGCCATGGCCGTCCAAGACCCACGACAACTGCAGAGAATCGTTACGTGGCATTAACTGCCAAACGCCATAGGCGGATGACGGCTAGAGACCTCTCTCAGGACCTTGCTGCTGCAACTGGAACAACAATTTCAAAGCAAACTGTATACAGACGCCTAGCAGAGAAGGACCTTTACGCCCGGCGACCAGTGGTGTGAGTGAAGACAGTCCGTCTGTCGTGAAGCCAAATACATCTTTTTTGGACACAGCTAGATTGGGGCCGTGTACTTTTCTGTGATGAGTCGAGATTCAGCACACAAAGTGATTCTTGACGAGTCTTCATCTGGAGACAGCGTGGGTCCCGCTATAATCCCTCCAACACCAGGGAAATCGACCACTTTGGTGGAAGTGGAATCCTTGTGTGGGCAAGCATCATGCTGGATGGCCGTACACCAGTGCACGTCTTTGATGGGCCCTATGACCACACAGCGTTATAGGGTGAGGTCCTTGAACTTTATGTGAGGCTTTTCCGTGGAGCTGTCGGACCGAACTTCATTTTTATGGACGATAACGCAAGGCCACACAGAGCTCAGCTGGTCGAAGATTTTCTGGAAGGAGATGATATTTATTCGCCGTATGGTGTGGCCAGCGAAGTCGCCGGACCTAAATCGTATAGAGCATGTTTGGGATGCTCTAGGAAGAGCCATTGCCCGACGTCAACCCCTTCCAGGACCCCCAGGTGTTAAAATCCGTGCTTTTAGAAGAATGGGATTTGTTGCCACAAGCTGGTATCAACAACCTCATTTACAGTATGAGGGCTCGTTGTGCGACTTGCAAAGCTGTGCGGGGTGGACACATTCCCTATTAGCAGGACCGTTCTCGAGATATGATGCATCATGTTCGGACCGTTTTGGGTCTAATTTGCATATCGCACTCAATTTACCTCCTGTTCATTTTGTTATGTTGCTATTGCATGTCTCATCGTATGAGGCATCTATGTACCAAATTTCATTTCAATAAACCATTTAGTTTTCAAGATATCACAGAATATGTGTTTGTGACCTTAATTTTGGACATGAGTGTATTTAGCTTTGCCTAAATAAATGCCTAGTTTCCCTTTTAAAACACTGAATGTCCTATAAGATTAAAATGTGCTCGGCTCTTCGACTACGTGTTGTAATACGATCGCTCTCCAATCTCCCTCTCTCTGCGCTGCTGAGGAAAAGCGCGAGGCCACGGTGGGATTCCTCGTGGAGGATGTGGGGGAAATAGTCAATTATCTAGGATTACGTGCACGACAAGCGTCAATATTTATTCACAGCGGCCGCAGATCTGCCTTGTGTAAGAGGGTGATTTCTTCAAGTGATTTATTTTAGTTTTGGACAAAGCAATTACACGTATTGTCAAATCTGTTACTTAAGAAGTTAAAATACAGTGCTCTAGGTACCACCATTACTTTTGCAGACACTTTCTCTGACTTCCTAACACCCCTCCCCCCAACCACCACACCCACACCCCGCGAAAAATGCATCCTCCCTCGTGTTTGAAATCCTGGGAAAATTACTGTGTTTAGGGGTGCTGAAGTAAATCTTGCGGGATGGAGGGGGACGCACGTTCTGCTAGTTACGCCACTGTCTAAGATCCATTCTGTTGGAGGGCTTAGTTAAAGTTGCTCCCCAGTAATGTGCCACTCCCTAATTTCCAGTGAAAAAATTACCTTAGGCGTAGTTATTGTTCGTGGATGAGACATGCACGTGTTCTCTCAAACAATGAGCATCTTCTTCCATTTTTTAACAAAAAACGATGTCCTTTGATGCTAGTTAACGTTATGTTCTTGACAGTGCTGAAAGTGGGCGGGAACGATGGGGAACTGCGTTCCCTAAATAGTGGTGAACAAAAGTGCACAGATATTAAAAAAAAAAAAAAAATTTGCAGCTTAACCATACCGATGAAATTTTGGCTGTCAGTTCATTTCTATCTATGAATTCTATTCGTAATTTGTGTAAGATTTTTACGTTTGGAAATTTTGTCTCTGATTTTGCAGTTTTAAGAGCCTTTGCTCCGAGAGAATAAATTTTGTCCTTCGAACTCTTAGCTGAAGGCTCGTAGCCAGAGAGGTTGCTCGCATTCGACCGTTTTGCTTTCGTATCTTCCAGTACATTATCGCATTGGGCGGAATGTTGAATTAGTAACAATATTGCAAGCTAGATTTTGACCCAGGTTAACAGTGTCCACTAACCTTGGCCTTAGAATACCAAACTCAAATTCATTCATAGTAACAGTTCGGTACATAGCAACTGACCAAGACCGCAATGACTTCAGGAAGATACGGCATCCTCTAATAACGAAGCTCTTGTGTACAGCAGCGGTTTCTTCGGTATCTTAAAAATGAACACTCGCTGAGGTTGGATCGGGGGACTTACACCTGCGCAATACTTCAAATAAACCACTTATGTACACACACTCCGTTTTGGTTACTCCTCGTTCTTCTTGTATTCTAACAGGACCGGCCCTAGGCGTGGGCGCAAGCCCACATCGGCAGTCATATGGAAGGCGGCTGGCCGGTAGACTGCCCTTATTTTGCTTTAGCTTTTCATATAAATATATACAGTATATTATGTTTATATGATAATGATCTGAAATATACTGTTTCATAAATTACATATTATTTGCCCTTTTTTCTTTGTGAATTAATCGCGTTTGTTTCACCCGTATTATTACATAAAAGCGAATTCCAAATTGCCTTATTTTATAGCAGTTCTCATTCTCTGCCGTTCTTCTAAGCCAGTATATTTAGCCTTTCTATTTTTGAAGCCTGTATCTTTGTGTCTCTTCCTGGACCTGAGACAACATTACTCGCCTTGAGGCTAGAGTCATGAAAATTTCTCCAAAGTGCAAACAAGGGGTCGCTTCTTGACCAACCCCTTGTTTTTCAAAGCAGGAGATCAGGAGCAGGACGAAAACAACCCTAAGCGCTCCCCCGTTACCCTACCACTATAGCACGGTATCATTTTCAAAGTGAGCGCATCCGCAATTTAAACTAATTACACCATAAAAAGGAGGACGGTATGACCGCTCCAATGAGAATATTTGTTTTCAGAGTGAATATTTGTCTTCCTAAGACCGAGTAGGGAATCGGCATGTTTGGTTGGTACAACATGTGATTTAGCAATTCTCATTTTACCCGTATGAGGTGAAGAGACTGAATACAGGAAAAATACTCTAATCATTTAGAGGAATATTGGGGTTTCAGTGGGAAAGGAAACACTTTTTTTTTTTTTTTTTTCATTTTCGAAGAATTTTGAATTATTTGTTTTAACCTAATTGCTAATGAAATCCAGATTGCTAATATAATAAAAAGAGAAACTAAATAAAAATGCGTACACTACAAAATTCAGGTAACTCCTCAATCCCTGTTTTTCTTTAGATACCTTCGTACATACATTTAATGGGTTGGTCTCTAGCGTCGCATTAATCAAGGGACTCCAACTTAATGTTTCAAATGAAAGGAAAAAAGAAATTTCCTGAGAACTTGAAAGTGTAAAATCAGTATTTGGGAATTTTCCGGTTAAGTTAGTTTGACACCCCCCCCCCCCTCTCCGGCTGTATGAAGGAAACATACCACGTCTTCATTTCTGATATACATTCCACAGTCGGTTTTCAAAATTTAATTTTTCTATTGCCTGTTCTGAAAGTTTTTGGAAGTATTTTTTCCTGGTGTGTATTCTTACAACATTCTCCCTCGAAATACAAACTGACAATTTGTGCATTTCAAAATTGTCTTTATTCTTCAAATAAAAATAGCATTTCTATGTGCAGGTTTTCATTGAATTTTTGGAAGATAATTCCATAAATAATGCTATCACTATGTGGACTGCGTGCCTCAAGAAAAGTGTGTAGGCGGGGGGGGGGGGGGGTATGTGTGCAACAAAACATCTTAATTTCATCTAAAGACTGCCAGACCTCCTCCACCTTGCCCACGCATGAACAATATCACGGGCCGGCCCTGTATTCTAACGTATTCAGTTTTACCTTGAGAACGCCTCTCCTTCGGAGAGCGAAAGCTTGGCGTTTGTAAAGTTTATTACACTATTGAAACGGAGTGTATGTACAAGTAGTTCATTTGAAGTACGCGCTGAGGTGTTCCTCTCTTAAATTAAAATTACCAGGGTTTGTAGTTTTTGTATTTTTGTAGTTTTGACACTGCATAACGTCGATAAACTGAATATGCTCATTTATTACGATAATTACTATGTACAATTAGGTAGGAAAATAATTAGTGAGTTCCAAATGTATTAACTATTTTTCAGCTGCGCAATTAAGAAAAATTAAATTTCTTCATCTGACGTGTAACCTGCTCTTTGTGATACAGGCACTTTTAGCTGAATTGCAAATTTATTAGAGTTTATTTTTATTCATTATAATATTTCTTATGTGTATGTTAAAGAACACAGATGTATAAAGTGCGTGTGTGTGTGTGTGTGTGTGTGTGATCCGGACCAGAATTTAAACACTACGAATAAACATTCCGCCCCCCCCCCAAAAAAAAACATATCTACTTTCACCACCACGTAATGAAAAATAGTTTTGTCGATTACTTAGTTAAAATTAATATTTCTTCACGAAATTAAAAAAAAAGGCCTCACGTTTCTACCAGACATAAGGACACGTCAGTCAACAGCTGGCGTACTGTCCTATTTTCAAGAAGTGGACATTTTTTTCTGTGGGCATTTTCCCGTGGGCATTCTTTCGTACATTCGTATCTTGTTGGCAAAAGTGGGTGGCGGTGATTATTTTGTTTTTCAAAGTTTATTTTGCACGTTGTTTTTGGTGTTTGAAGTTTCCGTCAATAATATTCCGACGTATCATCTTCAACAACCTAATAGATGTATATATTTTTGTTTCATTTACATATGCATCAGCCTTGCTCTAATCTGTATTGCATCGATATGGGAGCCATTGATATATGAGCCATCGATTATGAGCCATTTGCACCAGCGGAATGTGGTCCTTGTTCTCATCAGTGTCAGTTGACATTTACGCAACAAGTGTTTTGAACAGAATGCGCGTTTTTGCTCGTTCCCTGGCGAGTGCTGAGATTCCGGGCTTCTGGGAGGTCTACGGTCGTCGTCAGATGATCGCTCAAATCCCCGTATCACTCTCCATTGAGTAATTGGTGGCGGAAGTTTACTCGGTCTGTCAACGCCTCGCAGCTACTGGTGGTAAACAGGTGACCATGTAAAGGAGTCAAGCTGCAGTTTATCTTTCGTTCGTCGCCACGGATATTCAAAAGAGCTGATAGCAGCGGTGGAGGTAATTTCATCAAGTCAACAGCCCATGAAATATGCCCTCATGGAGCCTTAAAATCGTCCTCGGATTCTACTTTTAGATTAGGTGGTTCGGCTATCTGCGTGGTTGCTTTTGCTTTTGTTGGGTGGTGCTGCATTTGGGTGCTGCCCATAACATTTGCAGTATCGTGGAATCTCAGCTTCAAACAGAGATCTCATTGTCCGCGTGAAGGAAACTAAATCGCAAGCATTATGTTATCGCAGAGCCCTAGCCTTTTTTGGGTTTGCGAAAACTCTGAATTCTGTATCTTAGATGCAACGCAGTGAGTAATCGCTTGTGAGTCACCATGGCAAATCGAATGAATCAATACTTTGCGTTTCGATTTTTTTCTATATTGATCTTCGAATTTTATTGCTGATCCTTGTAACCACTGTTCTAATTTCTCAACGGCTAAACCGGTGCTATCTGCACTGTGACATACTTAATAGGCTGCGGAAATAAGAACCTCCGTTTCACTACACTGCATGCTGGTATGTTTGATTCTGCATTTAGTGACTTCATATACACTCTTTGCAAAAAAAAATACAAGCACCCCTCCTTCGTCGTGATAAGACTCAGCATGCAAGTGCCTCAGGGTCCAATATGAAAATATTTAAAAAAATAACGACCAATGATAAAATAGTGGCCTGCCACAGCGCATGGGGACCACGCATCGAAGAGGGTTTATCAAGACAAAGCTCGTATGCTGGCAGGGCCGGATTAAGGTCTTAGTGGGCCCCTAGGCTAAGAAATTTGAGTGGGACCCCAAAGAACTTATGACTGGGATTATGAAGTCCATTAAAACACAAAACTGTGTCTACTAAATTATCTGCAGAGTTTTTATAAATCACTGTCTTTTTCATAGCTTTTACAAGAACATGAGTTAAAAGCTTAAGATTCCTAGATTTTGTCTCGGATTTTCTGATGGCTTGGCATTGTATACTTTTCTTACTATATCTTTTTTGTTTTGCAATGTGAAGCCACAGGTGATTTCGATTTTTAACGGTTCCAAGTGCAAATTGAGAGGTCTAGGTGGATGGTAGTGAAAAAGTGAACATGAAAGCTTTACCCTCGGTGAGTCAGTCGTCTGTTCGTCTTTTA
This sequence comes from Macrothele yani, assembly GCA_039090855.1. NCBI lineage: Eukaryota > Metazoa > Arthropoda > Arachnida > Araneae > Macrothelidae > Macrothele > Macrothele yani. The sequence goes on along the minus strand of CM077030.1, from coordinate 71,354,939 downwards.
GCCTCAGTTTCTGACCGAGTGGAAATCATACGAGACAAAAATAAAACTCTTCTATAAACCTATCTCTCTCTCTCTCTCTATCAATTATTTACCCCAGGCGTGCCTCCTTGTCCCTCGGCCATGGTGAGCCCCAAGGCTATAGCCCCTATAGACTCCCCCTCCCCCTTAATGCGGCCCTGTATGCAGGAACAATTGTGATAACGAATTGCGTTGAATTAACTCCACAGACTGTGAGGATCCCCCGACGTCGGATCTGGGCACAATACGAGCAGTTAAGCGAGTTTGAGAGAGGACGTATAATTGGGCTGAGAGAGACCAGTTGGACAAGTCGCCGTATCGCCAGGCATTTGGGTCAGAACTTCGCGGCAATCGGACTATGTTCGCGTCAATAGGTCGAGGAGGGCAAGCAAGCAGTGGACGGCTGAAGGTAGTGACAGAATGCAAGGAATCGAGCGATTGTGATAGACGTAGGAACAGAACCGAATTCGTGGCTCTCAACGATCCGTGCCCATACTGCGTCGTCTGTAGATAGGAAAGTGGTCACCCGGACCGTTGGCAGACGACTTGCGGCACGGGAATTACATTTAAGAAGGCCACTCCGCCGCCTACCACCGACCAACGAGTATCACCGGATGCAGTGTTGTCGGGTCAGATCAACACGAGATAGCGTCCAGTGGCGTCGAATTGTCTTTATTGATGAGTCACGATTTGCACTTGGCGGCGATGACCAGCACATATATGTCTAGAGACGAACCGGCCATTGCACTGATCCTGCTTTTGCCCTTTGCCCTACATCTCCTGGAGAAGCATCACATTGCCACTTCTGTCTTTCATGAAGACAATTCCCGTGTTCACAGGGCTAAAACTGTGTCTGAGCGGCAGGACGAACAACCAGCAACACTGCCTCACCTCAACTGACCCGCCAAATCCCCAGATTTAAATCCTATTGAAAATCGGTGGGATCATTTAGAACAGAAGGTGAAACACCTGAATAGACACCCACGTACTCTGGCGGAATTTCGGAAACAATTCCGCACGAGTGGCTGCAAATCGATATTCAATACATCCACAACCTCGTGGAGTCTCTACCACACCGGATTCATGCTTTTATCAAGGCAGGGGGCACCGTCACCCTTTATTTAAGTCCTGACAGAGGTGACTAATTTTTTGTTAAGGTGTGCTTATCTTAGAGTGTGTGTGTGTGTGCGTGTATTACATATAACGAGGAGCCTAAAACATTATGACCAGCGCGTCTTTATGCAAATCGAAGCAACTACAGGCAAACGGCGGCGTGTGTGAAAGTCGTGAAACGGTATAAATAACACCTGACACTGAGACCTGTTGATTAGTGTTATTCTTCTTCAGATGGAAAATGCAACGGACTTCAGCAAGTTTAACAGAGGCCAAATTATAACGGTCAGTCGACTGAGTCAAAGCATTTCCGTGACGGCGAAGCTTATGGGGTGTTCACTGTCAGCCTTGGTTAGTACCTTCAAAAAGTGGTCCGAGGAAGAGAAAACTACGAACCGCCCGCCTGCAAGGTGTGACCAACCACAGCTGATCAATGCTAGAGCTGAACAGAGGCTATCCTGTATGGTACGAGCCAACAGAAATGATACTGTGACGCAACTTGCAGGTAACGGAAGTAAAGTGTCACAACATACACATTACATCGAACCCTCCTAAAAATAAGGCTGCGTAGCCGCTCGCCGATCGGAGTGACCATGCTACTCTCAGCTCACCGTCGAGAGGGCCTACAATAGGCACGCGAGCATCAAAAACTGGACCTTGAATGATTGGAAGGTCGTCTGACCCGATGAATCTCACCTCCTGTTACACCATATGGACGGACGGGTACGTGTGCGTCGTTTACCAGGATGCACCGTGATATGAAACCAAGCCGGGGGAGGAAGAACAATGGGCCCGCGAGCATCAAAACTGGACCTTGAATTATTGGAAGGTCGTCTGGTCCGATGAATCTCGTTTCCTGTTACACCATGTGGACGGCCGGGTACGTGTGTGTCGTTTACCTGACACCAGGATGCACCGTGGGGTGAAGCCAAGCAGGTGGAGGAAGTACAATGGGCCTGCGAGCATCAAAACTGTGCCTTGAATCATTTGAAGGTCGTCTGGTCCGTTGAATCTCATCTCTTGTTTCATCATGTAGACGGCCGGGTACGTGTGCGTCGTTTACCCGGCACCAGGATGCACCGTGGGATTAACCGAAGCAAGTGGACAAAGTACAATAGGCCTGCGAGCATCAAAACTGTACTTTCAATGATTGAAAGGTAGTCTGGTCCGATGAATCTCATCTCCTGTTACACCATGTGGACGGCCGGGTACGTGTGCGTCGTTTACCTGGCACCAGGATCCACCGTGGGATGAAACCAAGCCGGTGGAGGAAGTGTAATGCTTTTGGGAATGTTCTGCTGGGAAACCCTGGCTCCAGTCATTCATGTGCTTGAAACTCATGGCGTCTACCACCTACCTAAACCTCAATGCAGACCAGGTACATACTTTCGTGGCAACGATATTTTCCTCTAATAATGCCTTCTTTCAACAGGACAATGCGCCATGCCATACTACTCTGATTGTTCGAGAATGGTTCGCGGAACATGAGGAAGACTTTTAGGTTTTGCACTGAACTCCAAATTCCCCAGACATCAATTCAACCGAGCATCTGTAGTTTTTGTTGAAACGGCAAATCCGACCTGCGGCGTCTCAACCACGTGACTTACAAGAGTTAAAGGATCTGCTGGTAACGCTTTGGTGTCAGGTACCCATTAGTCTTGTACCGTGCATGCCTCGCCGAGTAAGGAAGGTTTTGGCGGCACGTGGGGTACCGGCGGCACGTGGGGGACCAGCGGCACGTGGAGGACCAACATCATATTAGGTAGGTGGTCGTAATGTCTTGGCTCTTCGGTGTAAGTATATACTCATTATTTTGTCCAAGACGACTAATGCGCCTGTACCGAACCATGAAAAACAACTCCACACCATTACACTGCATCTCCACCAAACTTCATTCTATGGTACGACGGCTAGTCTTTATGCATAAGCTTGTGGATGTGTGATCATTAAATTCCGATGCTATCAGCTTCGTGGTAACCGTTTTATTCCTTGTAAAGATGCGAGACAAACTGCACTCACTTCTAGAGTCAATTGCACGTTGGTTGGAAGTTTTACCGTGTTTTAGACAGTCTTGGTATACATGTGCAAAGGCCTAACGTGGAAATTCCAACAGTTCAGCAGTTGCGGTGATTGAACAACCGGCTTTTCCTTCAGCTACTATCTGGCCAAGGTCAAACCAAAGCTATGACATTAGAGAGATAAGTTTCCTCCGCTTGTGACGTCACTCTCATGTTACAGGGACTGATACGTCGGTGCCGTGTCTGATATCACACACGACAGCATTGGAAACCAATTGTAAGGCTTGGTTTCCGCGTGACGTCACTAAAAGAGGGAACTCATGTCATAGCCTTGTGTTTTCTCTACGACCTTGGTCAAACTCACTCATATCGCTGCCTTTACCCATGATTACTTATTCGTGAATGGTTTCCAGTGCGTAGGAACCTGTTCTATATTCATGGAAACCGCCTGTTTAAGCATCTCACGTGACTGGGCGCGATGCTTCTGCTTTGTATAATGTTATTTTGATGTATATAATGATAATTTGTCCATTCAGTGTGAAAGCGTTGTACATCAATTTTATTTTAACTTACACAAAACAAAATTGACGTACAATTCTTTTATGAGAACTGAATATTTTGAGGTTGATGTTTCACATTTAGAATTAACTGTTGCTTACATCTGCCTTGGACAACAGATATCAAGCGAGTGCCACGTCGAAGAAGAAATTAAAAGGCACATAAAACTTGGTTGAAGAGTATCTGGAAGAAACGGCACAGTTTTCAAGAGCAATTTAAGATTATATCTTAAAGGAAAAGTGTGTTTAATCAATGCATCCTCCTTGTTCTTACATATGGATCAGAGACATGGACCTTAACTTAAAAAGGCATACAGAGGCTATACACATCTCAAAGAATCATGAAGAGATGTATGTTTGGTGTAACCAAGAAATATTACAAGAGGAACTCATTTGTCAATGAATTAAATACGGGATTACACCATTGTACAATACAAATTTGAAAGATGTGAATCCGTTTATTGGTGTAAATATGACATGGATTTAACATCCATGTAATGTCCGAAAACTTGAAAATTTTGTCTTCCTGGAGCCGGAATCGAATTCGCGTCTCCCGGAGAGCGCCGGAGTATGCTAACCACTACACCACCCAGAACGACCAAGTCTCAAGTTTCCGATTAATTTAAATACTATAACCATCACAGGATTCGTTAGTCGAAGCAACCGGCATTCATATGTAGCGAATCTGGAGGTTTACATGCATTGATTAAACACACTTTTCTTTTAAGATATAAAAAACGTGATTCGTCGGACCACATCACCCTTTTGCACTCGTTTACTGTCGAATTCTTGTGTTCCTGAGCTAACTGAAGGCGTTTCTTGTTCGCCGCAGATAGCAATTTCTTTTGGAGAAGTTGTCTGCTTCTGTAGCCCATACAATCTAATTGTGCGGTGAATTGTACCTTCCGATACCTTGATCCCTGAATCAGATTATCTGTAATCTGACGAAGTGTTGCCCGTCTGTTGAACTGAACAAGTATGCTTACTCTCCGCTCAGATCGAGCATTCGGTAGCCGTTGATGACCACACGTCTTGCGCTCAGATCCGGTTTTTTGACGTCCACTCTCTGTAAATTTTAATAACTGCTGCCCTCAAAAATTTCACAAGTGCGGCCATTTTGCTAATGCCAGCACCAATGCTTTTTTTTTTTTTTTTTTTGATTGGAGGTTTAACGACCACCGTGAGCAACTCAAATGGGCTATAAGCAGTCGCCCGTCCCTAATTTAGGGTCACTGGTTCCAGGGAAGGGAGAGAGCCAGTGCCGTAAGACAAACACAACATCCATGCCTCACCGGGATTCGAACCCGGACCCCTTACGGACGAATGATCAGAGGCCAACGCCTTAGACCACTGCGCCACCGGGGCGGCACACCAATGCTTCGAGCACCCACGATCATTAAACGTTTGAAGTTCGTCAGATCTCGTCTTTTACCCATTATTTATTGCTCAATGCACTTTATTAGTCTCTGCATGACTTCAGCGTTCATTTTTATACCAATTAAGCCATCTTGTATCAGCAGCATGTGCGGGCAGTGATGTATTCAGGCATCTTTTCGGGGATGCTTAGCCAACGCCCCCTGAAACAAGGCTCAAACACCTCCTGCTCTCCGACGTCTGACGTCACTACAGGAAGACCTGTCGAATTTGACGAACGACCGTAAATTGTTATTTTGCAGTGGCCAAATAACAAATTTTCGGTTGCTGTGTGTTGCTAAAACGATAGTCAATAAACAACACTATGTCCAATTATTCAACTTTATGTAACAAGTAATGTCTCTTACTGATTTGTTTTGTATTCATCAAGGGAATGAAGCACCTGCAGTTCATTTTTTAATCCAGCTGTATCAAAATTTGAGGCATAGAGTTCTTTAAGCCCCGAGAGTAGATGTTCAGGAAGCTTTCACAAAATTTATCAAAACAGTTCGAATCCAAGAAAACCACGAATTTAAGATATAATATCACTGATTTTTAATTCATTGACACTTCACACAAACTGAAACAATCGCAAAACACGCGCTGGAAACATGGAGGGACTGAGGTTGTCCGAAGTCTTCGGTTTTTTTTGTTGTTGTTGTTGTTGTTGTTGTTGTTTTTGAGCGAACCCTTTGCGCAAAGTCACAGTGGTCAACTCACCTCCGTAGCTCATTCATGTTGTCATGGAAACGCTAGCAGGCGATATGGTATGGAAATCTTCACATCAGAACAGCGAAGGCTCTCGAAGACCTACTGCGTTATGCCGTTGATCATCGCTCGCCAGACTGATTCTCATAATCGAAAGAAGCGAATCCGCTAGTGTTTTTTTCGCTCCAAAGGCATTGACATATCTTAATACCGTTGCTAATTGACTTTTATTTGTGCATTCTCTGGGCTTCCGCCTAGCTAGCCTCGAATATACGCCACTTAAAAAAAAAAAAAATTAAACTGTTTTCGCTGAAGTGGCAATTTTTCAAGCACTGACAACTCGGACTACTTCCGCAATAAAAACCTAGTTCAACAAAGTAGAGATGTTTGCACTGCAATACATCATCCTATTTTGGAACTGGCATTCAGTTTTATTTCAGTCTTCTGGATGCTGACTTTCCATGTATACGGTTAAGCTTCAGTGTAGCTAACGTGACGTTAGTGCTTCCAATACAACAAAATATTTGGTTTATAATTTTTAACAATAGCAAATATTAGATATTGTTCCCATAAAAAGTTTTTTTTTTTTCTTGGCGGAGGGTGGTTTACACTCTGTGACAAAAAACAGAAACAAAAAAACGGGGCATCTCATACTGGCATCCAAACAGTTAGTTAGTTTTTTGTTTTTTTTTTACTACTAGGTGCTAATCTAAAGGGGCTGAAACCAAACGACAGGGGAATGGTTTACACCATACGTTCTTAGGTAGCACTGTAATTATTCCTTAATAATCAGAAACACGGTTGTAGTAAGGCAAGAACATTTTTACCACTTTTAATGACTTGTGGGAGATTTTCTCCAGCACAGCCTTACCTTACTAGCATCCTCAATATTTTACACTACCCTATGGTAAAATAATCCGTGGTCCATTACTGAATTAAAGCAAAGGTATAACATTTTTGCATTTTTAATCACTTTTACTGTATATGTAGACTACTTGGAATTTGCATTTGCGATATACGAAATAAGGAATTTTTTATACTCTATTTAAAATGTTTATGTATGTTATAAATAACAAAATTGATATTATATGTATATAATCAGTCAACAAGTTTCAGCTTTCTCAAAATTTGTAATTGGGATAGCTACTTTGCATAAAATAGTCTGGTGATCATAATAATTTGGCTACTGAGTGTACATATATATATGTATTTGTAACCGGTTCAAAATTATGCACAGATATTCTCTAGGAGACATAATGCATTCCATGAGTTTTTCTTCCAAAAATCTGCATTCAAATATTTTGTTCGTGTTGGAAGTGCGCGTACTCATTACATTCGAGAAATCGGTGTCATCTTTCTTGTTATTTTATTTTTGTAATTTACTTTCTGTTACGGAGAAGTTGCTCGCTGGGGTGAAGTAAAATAAAAAAAGGCGTCTAAAAAATTGCTATTTTTCTCATTCGTGTATTTGTGTAAAAATACCTTTTTCTGTATTTCGAAAGAGTGCGTCGCCTTCCCCACTTCTAAGTCCACGCCCTTTTTTCTTTTTCTTCTTTTTTTTTTTTTTTTTTTTTTTATCGGTCAACCACTCTGCTACTTGAAATAATGCTGGCATCAATGAAATTTGTAATTTGAAGCGCTTTGACATAATGTTCTCCCTTTATTTGCTACATTTTGCTTTATTTTCAATGCACTCCCGGTCGAGCAGTGAAGGCTAAATGGAAAGTTATCACGAAGGACTTACGTATGAATTTTAGATCTTAATTATCCTTCGTTTCCGAGACACCCACGCGGCACTATCGGCGCCGACATTATAAACATCATTAACATCTGACCTTGACGTAAGAAAATATCCCTTGAAATTTGCGCCTTACAAAAACGCGAGCTAATAACACAGATTTGCTGACCGTAAACATAAGAGAGTAAAAGCATTAAAAAAAATTGTAAGATGGGTATCGGGTTCCGGTCATATTATTAAATATTCATCGCCGGTCGCGGTCGCCCACCATTAGGTGTCAGTCACCGTTCGAATGAGATCCAGATGGGATACGTCAGAAACAGAGGAAGGAAGGCAGAATCAGATCGTGGCTCAGATGATTCATAGAAAACACTCCCGAAAGTTTGACCCCAGTCAACCCCTGGCGTCAGGCTGACACGGGTCACCATGTTTAAAAGTAATTACAGAATGAATCCTTCGGCTTCGGGTTTTCATATCGCTTACGGGGACTACGCAGAAAAACAATGTTCAGTAGTCTTCTCTTTTTAACAGCTGGTCCAATCAGTTTTTTTATTGCTTTCTCTGGTAATTGAAAGGAACATAAATAAAGCGAGAAAGAATATACTTTATCCAGGTATGATCCTATGTTAAAAGATGAAGGAGTTGAGTAACAGTTCAAGCTTCCATGGGTATAATTTTTCTACCTGCGTTTAAGAAGCACAAATGAGGAAAAAGGGAAACAAAGGTTAAAAAATATATATTAGAAGAAAAAGATGTACACTCAATGCACAAAACATTATAAATACCTCCGTAATAGCGTGTCAGACCGGGTGTAGGAGAACTGGCCACAGAAATTTTAAGGGGCCGTATAAAAATTGCGTTTTTGACCGCTTGGTGGCCACGACCCCCATAGGTTGGTTATCTGAGTCATATAAAGTTTCCGTAATTTCCTCGTTTCTTAATTGCGATAATTAATGTAATTCTTTATAAAAATTGTTTAGGATCTACAACTCAACAAAGGATTTCAGGGTTTACAAACTACAAGTCTGCAAATTATCTGAGGACATGTGCTGTCTCAGGAAACCTGTCGGGAGGGGGGGGGTTAATACCAAAGGTGTAAAAAACAAAAATAATTTTTGGTTCGATCGGGAGATTTTCAGCCCTTATAAGCTACAACTCGACACATTATCTGAGGGCATGTGCCTACTCAGCAAACCTGTGTGGGGGTGGTGTGTGGGGGGAGGTAATTTCAAAAGTGTAAAATATGAAGAATTTCTCTTCCGATCGGGAGATTTTCAGCATTTACAAGCTACAACAAGACAAATTTCTTAGACAACCTATCGGGGGAGGGGGCAATGCCTAAAATATAAAGTATTTCAGGTCCGATAGGGAGATTTTCAGCATTTACAAGCTACAACTCAACAAATTATCTGAGGGCATGTGCCTACTCAGGAAACCTATCGGAAGTAGGGGAGGGGGGTATTTCAAAAGTGTAAGATATAAAGAACTTCTGGTCCGATTGGAAGATTTTTAACCTTTACAACCTACAACTCAGCAAATTATGTCAGGGCATATTACCCCCCCCCCCCCGCCCCTACCACCACCACAGGATTCCTGAGGCAGCACATACCATCAGATAATTTGTTGACTTGTAACTTGTAAATGCTGAAAATCTCTCTATCGGACGAGAATTTCTTTATATTTTACAGTTTTGGTATCCCCCCCGGACAGGTTTCCTGGGTAGGCACCTGCCCTTAGATAATTTCTTGAGTTGTAGCTTGTAAAAACGCTGAAAATATCCCGATCGGACCAGAAATTCTTTATATTCCATATTTTAGGTTTTAAGCCCCCCGCCCCGCCAAATTTCCTGGGTTTACACATACCTACAGAGAATTTATTTAGCTGTAGTTTATGAACCTTGAAAAAAAAATCGTAAATAAGACAATACGAAATTACGGAAATTTTATGTGTGTCAGATAACCAATCTCGGGAGACGTATTCTTGTGGTCAGTTCTCCGGTGGTCACTTCTCCGGAAGTGGCCACTTCTCCGTACCCGCGTCAGACCTCCTCTAGTGCAAATAACAGCCTGTACAAGCCCAGGCATCGACTCCACCATTACTTTTTCCGGAGGTAATGCCAGCCATGACGGTTGCAGCACTGTTCACAACTCCGCACGAGACGTGATCCATGGCTTTGATGTTCTGCTCCACGGCATCCCAGAGAGCTTCCACGTTTAAATCCGGGGACCTTGGGTGCCACTGGATGGTTCCAAACTCAGATGAATGCTCCCCGAGCCATGCCTGGGTGGTTGTGGCCTGACTGGACAGCGCATTGTCCTGCTGGAACAGAGCCATTCGCCCGCAGGACGCGCAAAAGCCACGAAAGCGTATAGGTGATCAACCACCAGTGCGCATCGGTTAAGGACCTCTCCAGACACACTAAGGGACCGAATGTGTCCCATGAGAATGCTCCCCAAACCATCAGAGGACCACCATCGCCTTGAACAGAACCGACATAGCAGGACGGGGTCGACGCTAGATTTGAACCCTTCGGTCAGCTCGGTACAGCTGAAAACGGGATTCATCTAACCACAGGACGCGACAGAGGTCCAGTTTTGATGTTCCTGGCACCAGGCGAGGCGTAATGTCCGATGACGAGCAGTCAAGAGTGGCACACGAATTGGGCGTAGGCTTCCGTAGCCGAGAGTATGAAGCAGGCGCCGTACCGTTCGCTCGCTGACGCTGCCTGGGATCCCGCGAATTGGGCGTCGGCTCCCGTAGCCGAGAGTATGAAGCAGGCGCCGTACCGTTTGCTCGCTGACGCTGCCTGGGCTCCCGCGAATTGGGCGTTGGCTCCCGTAGCCGAGAGTATGAAGCAGGCGCCGTACCGTTCGCTCGCTGACGCTGCCTGGGATCCCGCGAATTGGGCGTCGGCTCCCGTAGCCGAGAGTATGAAGCAGGCGGCGTACCGTTCGCTCGCTGCCGCTGCCTGGGCTCCCGCGAACTGGGCGTCGGCTCCCGTAGCCGAGAGTATGAAGCAGGCGCCGTACCGTTCGCTCGCCGACGATGCCCGGGTTCCCGCGAATTGGGCGTTGGCTCCCGTAGCCGAGAGTATATAGCAGGCGCCGTACCGTTCGCTCGCTGACGCTGCCTGGGCTCCCGCGAATTGGGCGTCGGCTCCCGTAGCCGAGAGTATGAAGATGCGTCGTACCGTTCGCTCGCTGACGCTGCCTGGGATTAGCGAATTGGGCGTCGGCTCCCGTAGCCGAGAGTATGAAGCAGCTGCTGTAGCGTTCGCTAGCTGACGCTGCCTGGACTCCCGCAAATTGGGCGTCGGATCCCGTAGCCAAGAGTATGAAGCAGGCGCCGTACCGTTCGCTCGCTGACGCTGCCTGGGCTCCCGCGAACTGGGCGTGGGCTCCCGTAGCCGAGAGTATGAAGCAGGCGCCGTGTCGTTCGCTCGCTGACGCTTCCTGGGATCCCGCGAATTGGGCGTCGGCTCTCGTAGCCGAGAGTATGAAGCATGCGTCGTACCGCTCGCTCGCTGACGCTGCCTGGGATTAGCGAATTGGGCGTCGGCTCCCGTAGCCGAGAGTATGAAGCATGCGCCGTACCGTTCGCTCACTGACGCTGCCTGGGATCCCGAGAATTGGGCGTCGGCTCCCGTAGCCGAGAGTATGAAGCAGGCGCCGTACCGTTCGCTCGCTGACGCTGCCTGGGATCCCGCGAATTGGGCGTCGGCTCCCGTAGCCGAGAGTATGAAGCATGCGCCGTACCGTTCGCTCGCTGACGCTGCCTGGGCTCCCGCGAATTGGGCGTTGGCTCCCGTAGCCGAAAGTATGAAGCAGGCGCCGTACCGTTCGCTCGCTGACGCTGCCTGGGATCCCGCGAATTGGGCGTCGGCTCCCGTAGCCGAGAGTATGAAGCAGGCGGCGTACCGTTCGCTCGCTGACGCTGCCTGGGCTCCCGCGAACTGGGCGTCGGCTCCCGTAGCCGAGAGTATGAAGCAGGCGCCGTACCGTTCGCTCGCCGACGATGCCCGGGTTCCCGCGAATTGGGTGTTGACTCCCGTAGCCGAGAGTATGAAGCAGGCGCCATACCGTTCGCTCGCTGACGCTGCCTGGACTCCCGCGAATTGGGCGTCGGCTCCCGTAGCCGGGAGCATGAAGCAGCTGCCGTACTGTTCGCTCGCTGACGCTGCCTGGGATCCCGCAAATTGGGCGTCGGCTCCTGTAGCCGACAGTATGAAGCAGGCGCCGTACCGTTCGCTCGCTGACGCTGCCTGGGCTCCCGTAGCCGAGAGTATGAAGCATGCGCCGTACCGTTCGCTCGCTGACGCTGCCTGGGTTCCCGCTAATTGGACGTCGGCTCCAGTAGCCGAGAGTATGAAGCAGGTGCCGTACCGTTCGCTGGCTGACGCTGCCTGGGATCCCGCGAATTGGGCGTCGGCTCCCGTAGCCGAGAGTATCAAGCAGGCGCCGTACTGTTCGCTCGCCGACGATGCCCGGGTTCCCGCGAATTGGGCGTTGGCTCCCGTAGCCGAGAGTATATAGCAGGCGCCGTACCGTTCGCTCGCTGACGCTGCCTGGGCTCCCGCGAATTGGGCGTCGGCTCCCGTAGCCGAGAGTATGAAGCAGGCGCCGTGCCTTTCGCTCGCTGACGCTTCCTGGGATCCCGCGAATTGGGCGTCGGCTCCCGTAGCCGAGAGTATGAAGCATGCGCCGTACCGTTCGCTCACTGACGCTGCCTGGGATCCCGAGAATTGGGTGTCGGCTCCCGTAGCCGACAGTATGAAGCAGGCGCCGTACCGTTCGCTCGCTGACGCTGCCTGGGATCCCGCGAATTGGGCGTCGGCTCCCGTAGCCGAGAGTATGAAGCATGCGCCGTACCGTTCGCTCGCTGACGCTGCCTGGACTCCCGCGAATTGGGCGTCGGCTCCCGTAGCCGACAGTATGAAGCAGGCGCCGTACCGTTCGCTCGCTGACGCTGCCTGGGCTCCCGTAGCCGAGAGTATGAAGCATGCGCTGTACCGTTCGCTCGCTGACGCTGCCTGGGCTCCCGTAGCCGAGAGTATGAAGCATGCGCCGTACCGTTCGCTCGCTGACGCTGCCTGGGATCCCGAGATTTGGGCGTCGGCTCCCGTAGCCGAGAGTATGAAGCAGGCGCCGTACCGTTCGCTCGCTGACGCTGCCTGGGATCCCGCGAATTGGGCGTTGGCTCCCGTAGCCGAGAGTATGAAACATGCGCCGTACCGTTCCCGCGAATTGGGCGTCGGCTCCCGTAGCCGAGAGTATGAAGCAGGCGCCGTACCATTCGCTCGCTGACCATGCCTGGGCTCCCAACATTTGACCTGGATATGTGATTTCTGCCGCAAGCGGTCGGTCTGTATGGCCAATGACGTAGCCATGTTTCAAAAACTTGGATATGGGGGGGGGGGGGTGATTCGAAGAGTACGAAATATCCAGAATTTTGAGTCCGATCGCTCTACTTTACATTGGCTACAAGCACATATTCTCCGGAAGCGATTTTTCCGCGAAAATGTTTGGTTTCTTAAACTCCATAATAAGTATGGAAGAGTATTTATCAGCATCACTGAACTGAGCATGTGCTATGAAAAACAACGACACACTGCCCAGCTAACCACTGTCACAGAAGTTTTAAAAACGGCTGGGCTGGGATACCTAAGGGTTCATTTGCATTCTGCTGACTCCCTGAGAGTACAAATGGGGAAAATACAGCACAGATTTATACACAGAAGTAAGTTTCTCCCAGTCCATTTATCCCGTACCATTTAAGATAACTTAAAAGATTTTCACACATCTAGAGAACAAAGTGTCGCCGACCAGAACAATGAAAAAGATCGTCTGCGAGCGGGTGGCTCGGTTTATAAATGCTGCATGCCCTGAAGCATGAGAGGAGCGTAGAAGTTAGAAACAGAGAGAAGGGACCACACGCACATTGAAAAACTAAGGGAGTTTACCCACTCCAATTGTTTTGTAGGAGGGGAGGATTTCGTAAAGCTTCTATTTTTATCAACATCGGAAATTATTCAGTCTTATCCTGCTGCTGTATGTTGTAAGATTTCCAAACGAGAAATGCACCGTACAGCGATTGCTTTGCTCATTAAAAAAAACTGCTCGGGCCGTGTCTGTTTTACATTTAATATTAAAGGCTCGGGCCCGGCCCGTTTTCTCAACTTGAAATGAGCAAAGGCCCGAACTGGGCCGGGCCTATGCAGACCTCTAATACAAATTATATGTATACATATATATATATATATATATATACACTGCTGGACAATTGCTAAGGACTGATCATAAACGGCTATATAGCGCATAAAAAAGTAAGTGTGGTTGGATGCCAAGTGAAATAAAATAATGTCAGAATGCCAGGACATTACAAGAAAGACAATTTATTGTTCTCTGAAATCCAGAAAGCTTTGGAACGTGTTCAAGGGACAAACAGGCCATTTTGTGCAGAATACGTAAACGTGAAAAATGCAATTACCGTCCACAGGCGTTCCGGCGTAAGATGTCAATACGGGATATGGCCACCATGGAGGGCGATGCAAGATTCCACACGTCGTGTCATGCTTTGCACAACATTATCAAGCAGCTGTTGGGGTAATTTATCCCATTCCTCTGTCAGTGCACGGATGAGGGTGTCCTTTTTTATTGGAGGGCATTGGCGACCCGCAAGACTCCTCCCCAAAGCATCCCACACATTTTCAATAAGATTAAGATCTGGAGAACGTGCTGGCCATACGAGGCGTTGAATATCCTCGCTCTTAAGACACTCCTGGACAGCGACTGTTCGATGACATGTTGCGTTGTCGTCCATGACAATGAATCTATCACCGACAGCACCACGGAACATGCGAACATGAGGTAGCAGAACATCATTAATGTATCGTTGGCCAGTCATAGTCCCAGTTGGAAGCACATAGAGGGACGTACGGCCATTGATCATGATGCCAGCCCATACCATGACACTACATGTCGGATATCGGTCCATTTCCTGTATGTTTGCTGGACAATATGCAGTACCACTATCACGCCAGATCAGTTGTCGTTGACAATCAGACGATAGACTGTATCTACTCTCATCTGAGAAGAGGACAGCAGACCAGTCGTTATCAGTCCAATTGCGATGTTGATGGCACCATTGCAAACGGGCGGTACGGTGACGTCTGGACAATGGGATGCACACAACAGGACGGCGGGCGTATAGTCCTCCTTCATGCAAACGTCTGGCGACAGTTTTTCGGAAGATCCGCTTGCCAGTAGCAGCCATAAACTGATTTGCTACCTCACTAGCTGTGCTGCGCAGGTGTCTTTTTGTTGATAGCACTATGTACCGATCTTCTGCAGGTGTCGTATTGCGAACACGACCTGCCCCGTGACGTTTGCTACACTCTCCATTTGTTTGAAATGATATCCAAAGCCTTGAAACAACACTGTGGCTGACGTCGAACTCCTGGCAACATCTGTTATTTTTCGCCCTTCTTCAATATTGCCAATAATACGGCCACGCGTAAAATCATCTAGATGATGTCGGGAAGACATACTGAAAATTGTAAGTTCGTCAATTGATTCTTTCCCTTTCAACTTTGCGTTTGAACAACAACGGTCAATACGCGTCAAATCCTTTATATCTCTTATCAGCGCTATGACGTCACGAACAAGTTCGGCAATCCAAAATTTGCATACGCACAACACGTCTTACTGTATCCCGCACTTATGCTAATTTCCACATTTTCCTGCCTTCCATTTTATGGTTGCTATCGTTGCTATTGTCATCCGTCCTTAGCAATTGTCCGGCAGTGTATATATATCGGGATGTAAGGTCAGGTGATGCGTAACATCACAGCCTCTCCTTGACAAATGTCAACCCCGCCTTCTCGTGGTACATCCTGTTCCCACTAAAGGGGCTCTGACGACCGTCAATAGCGGTATAACTATACCATCGGGATTAGAGGAAATGCTATCCCACACTCACCAACCCGCTTGGCCAGCGTGGTGAGTTATGGCCAAACCCCTCCAAAATGACTCCACAACTTAAATCTTGGCCCTCAGTCTCCGGCAGCTGGAATGTACCTGGCCAAGGCAGCGGCCAGTGCGACATGAAGGCAGAGGGTGCTAAGAATCCCCGGAGGACCGGACTAGGCTGCCATCTGATGCTGACCTTGGCTACGTATAATGGACGCTCCCTATCTTCTGATTCAAGGCTTCTTGAATTGGAAGAGGAACTACAAAGGATCAAGTGGGACATCGTGGGGCTAAGTGAGGTAAGGAGAAAAGGAGAAGATCTCATCGAACTGAAAAGTGGACATCTCTTCTACTATCGTGGGACAGATACTGGCAGAACTAGTGGTGTTGGATTTATAATAAACCAGAAACTGAAGGATAAAGTTGTAGAAGTTGAAAGTTCCTCTGACAGAGCTGCACGACTCGTTATCCAACTCTCGAGAAGATACCAGGCTCAGATTATTCAAACTTATGCACCCACCACAAGTCATCCTGAAGAAGAAATTGAAGAATTTTATGAGGAAATTCGTGATCTAAATAATAAAGGTAAGCAGCACTTGAAGATAATTATGGGAGATTTCAATGCAAAAATAGGGCAACGGCAACAGAATGAAACTTCAGTAGGTAAATTCGGTCACGGCAACAGAAACCAGCGTGGAAATACTCTCGTAGAGTTTGCAGAGGCAGAAGGGTTTTTCATCTTGAACTCCTTTTTCAAGAAAAAGCCACACAGGAAATGGACATGGAGACATCCAAATGGGACGACAAGTGAAATTGATTTTATTATGTGTAACAAAAAATTCGTCATAGAAGACTGCAGTGTGCTAAACAAGTTCAACACAGGCAGTGACCATAGATTGGTGAGATGTAAGATGCACCTCAACACTAAACTCGAACGTAGCAAGCTCATAAGACAAACAAAATGTATTGACATAACCAACCTTAAAAAACACCATAATACCTTCAAATTGGAACTGAAGAACAGATTCTCTGCTTTAGAAGGCCTAACATCGGAAGAAGTGGATATTTCTGAAGTTAACAGAAAAGTAACCAAAGCTCTTATGGAAACAGCAACAAAATTAGCTGGGAATAAGAACAAATTGCATGTGAACAAATTATCAGGAAAAACCAAAATGTTGATGCAAAAAAGAAGAGTGATGAGGACAACTAAAGAAGATGTGACTTCCAAAGTGGAATATATAGAGCTATGCAAGACAGTACGAAAAAGTATCACTGAAGACGTAAGGAAATTCAACTGTGAACTAGTAAGGAAAGCAATTGAAAACAACCAAAGCCTAAAGATAGCAAAGGGACATCTCAGTAAGGGGAAAAAACAGATTATGGCACTGAGAAAAGAAGATGGTTCTGTAACAAGAAATAGAGGCGAAATTTTGACAAGAGTGAAAGATTTCTACTCCAAATTATATGAAAGGGATGATACATATACTCCAGACATCATGAAAGGTACCAGTACCAGAGTTCTTCCAGTCCTTCCAGCAGAAGTTGCACATGCAATCAAGAACATGAAGCTGGGAAAAGCTCCAGGAGAAGATGGAATTACTGTAGACATCATACAAGAAGCAAGTGGAGAAATAGAAACAGTACTCGCCCAAATTTTCACTCGATGCCTTAATGAAGGGAAAATTCCTGAGGATTGGAACAACGCTACAATGATCTTGCTACATAAAAAAGGTGACATTGAGGATCTCAGGAACTACAGACCTATCAGCCTCCTATCAGTGGTTTATAAAATCTTCACTAAAGTTCTTTCACACCGCTTGAAGGTGACACTGGACATGGCTCAACCGAGAGAACAAGCTGGATTCAGGAGTGGCTACAGCACAATAGATCATATCCACGTACTGTGAGAACGAATTGAAAGAGCGAGGGAATGTGAGCTTCCATTGTGCATGGCTTTTATCGATTATGAAAAAGCCTTTGATTCGGTGAAACCATCAGCAGTTGCAATGGCTCTGAAATCCTGCGGTATTGAAGATGCATACATTAATATTATTAATAACATCTATGAAAATGCAAGTGCAAAGATTCAGCTGTTTGAAAATACAACACACATAAAAATTGGAAAAGGAGTGAGACAAGGTGACACCATATCTCCGAAGCTCTTTAATGCCACATTGGAAAATGTCTTTCAATCACTGAACTGGGAAAACAAAGGGATAAAGATTAATGGAGATTATCTAACCCACCTTCGTTTTGCTGATGACATAGTCATTTTTGCAACTACCCCATCAGAGCTACAGAGTATGATCCAGGAACTTGTTGACAAGAGTAAAGAAGTGGGATTAAAAATGAACTTTCAGAAGACAAAAGTGATGTACAATGCTTTTACAAGAAATGAAGATTTATCGATTGATGGAGAAAAGCTGGAGATAACAGACATGTACGTTTATCTTGGACAGCAGATATCAAGTGAGGGTCACATTGGTGAAGAAATTAATCGGCGTACAAAACTTGCCTGGAGAGCTTTTGGAAGAAACAGCATAATTTTCAAGAGCAATATGCCACTATGTCTTAAAAGAAAAGTGTTTGATCAATGCATCCTTCCAGTGCTTACGTATGGTGCAGAGACGTGGACTTTAACTAAAAGAGACATACAAAGGCTGCAGACAACTCAAAGCAGCATGGAGAGGTGCATGCTTGGTGTAACCAGGAGAGATAAGACGAGGAACACGTGGATCCGAAAAATGACAAGAGTGGAAGACATCATGATCAGAGTTAAATCCCTGAAATGGCAATGGGCTGGACATACTGCCAGAAGAACAGACCATCGATGGACAGCCGAAATTTTAGATTGGATTCCAAGGGACAGGAAAAGACCCAGAAGAAGACCACATGGAAGATGGGTGGATGAAATTCGAAAGTATGCGGGAGTGACATGGAGGAGACTGGCACAAGACAGACCGTTGTGGAGGAAACTTGGGGAGACCTTCGTCCAGCAGTGGATTGATAATGGTTGACAATGATGATGATGATGATATATATCGAATTTCATCCACCCATCTTCCATGTGGTCTTCTTCTGGGTCTTTTCCTGTCCCTTGGAATCCAATCTAAAATTTCGGCTGTCCATCGATGGTCTGTTCTTCTGGCAGTATGTCCAGCCCATTGCCATTTCAGGGATTTAACTCTGATCATGATGTCTTCCACTCTTGTCATTTTTCGGATCCACGTGTTCCTCTTCTTATCTCTCCTGGTTACACCAAGCATGCACCTCTCCATGCTGCTTTGAGTTGTCTGCAGCCTTTGTATGTCTCTTTTAGCTAAGGTCCACGTCTCTGCACCATACGTAAGCACTGGAAGGATGCATTGATCAAACACTTTTCTTTTAAGACATAATGGCATATTGCTCTTGAAAATTATGCTGTTTCTTCCAAAAGCTCTCCAGGCAAGTTTTGTACGCCGATTAATTTCTTCATCAATGTGACCCTCACTTGATATCTGGTGTCCAAGATAAACGTACGTGTCTGTTATCTCCAGCTTTTCTCCATCAATCGATAAATCTTCATTTCTTGTAAAAGCATTGAACATCACTTTTGTCTTCTGAAAGTTCATTTTTAATCCCACTTCTTTACTCTTGTCAGCAAGTTCCTGGATCATACTCTGCAGCTCTGATGGTGTACTTGCAAAAATGACTATGTCATCAGCAAAACGAAGGTGGGTTAGATAATCTCCATTAATCTTTATCCCTTTGTTTTCCCAGTTCAGTGATTGAAAGACATTTTCCAATGTGGCATTAAAGAGCTTCGGAGATATGGTGTCACCTTGTCTCACTCCTTTTCCAATTTTTATGTGTGTTGTATTTTCAAACAGCCGAATCTTTGCACTTGCATTTTCATAGATGTTATTAATAATATTAATGTATGCATCTTCAATACCGCAGGATTTCAGAGCCATTGCAACTGCTGATGGTTTCACCGAATCAAAGGCTTTTTCATAATCGATAAAAGCCATGCACAATGGAAGCTCATATTCCCTCGCTCTTTCAATTAGTTCTCTCAGTACGTGGATATGATCTATTGTGCTGTAGCCACTCCTGAATCCAGCTTGTTCTCTCGGTTGAGCCATGTCCAGTGTCACCTTCAAGCGGTGTGAAAGAACTTTAGTGAAGATTTTATAAACCACTGATAGGATACCATATTATATACATATTGTATAAGATAGAGTTTTGGTGCACCTCTGCTCTCTCGAGCCTCTGTTGGCGAATTGTGGAACTTAGCGAACACAACTGTAAAACTATGAAAGATAGGGCAGATCTGTAAATTACAAAGGTGCATATTAGGAATCGACATCTGTTTTATTAAGTACACGTTATACAAGTGTTTGCATTCTACAAAAATTTACGATCTTATAATAATAAATTTAGTTGGTTCGCATCATAAAAAAGTGTGCATTATATCATTATATTCCCGAAAAAAAATTGGGGGTGGAGTTCTTTACATTAGGCATACCCGACTCTGAAAATCTGGGGTGTTCTGACACCCCCTCCAGTGGTTACGCTTATGTGGTCGGCCACCGCTTTCTCTCTGGGCGCTGGCATACAACCGTCGATGTTATATTCGCGGTACACCCTTAATACGGTTGCCCTCGGGAACCCTAGGGTTCTTATCACTTGGGTGATGGAATGACCCATCTGTCTTGCGCCGACATTGCGTTCACGATCAGAGTTGCTCAGATCACCACGTTTACGATTGCGATACTGTTGGGATGCCCTGCTGTCCGCCTATTTATCGTCTGCATTCTGTTTGGGTCAGTTCCACTCTGCGCGGGGTGTGCCTATGTCAAAAGCCCATCACCCCTAACTCTAATATTTTGTCTACTGAGTCTATATACCTACCAATAAAAAAAAAATGAACTGATGCTACTGATGAACCATTCCTGAACGATTCATTCACAACGAAAACTCAGAAAAACGTTTTGTTAATTCAGCAAAAAAATTGTTGAATCAGCCAAAATATTTTGTCGATATACATCAGCGTTGGGCAAAATCGTAATTGAATTAATCGGTAATGCATTACAGCATAATGGTAATGGTAATGGTAATGGAAACAAGAACTTAGCGTTACCATTACATGTTGATGGTGAACTGCTCATTAGAATTACATGGTAATTGTAATGACATGTAGCAGTTACCCATTATAATCGTAATGGTTAACTACATGTTGGTAGTTAACGAATAACTTATGGTTAACAATACAACGTGAATAAACCAGCAACCAGTACACCCTTACAGGTTGTGTAGGTTATTTGACAATTGTTCCACTCATCGGACCTCAAATGCGTCTATGTAGGTATTGGAGATTTTACGTGTATGACATGAGCAGATGCCCTGTCTTCACCGCAAGTAAAGGGATTTGAACGAAATAATATATATGAAGTAAGTACGAATGGGATGTTTATTTCGATTAAAGATACACATTTCGCCCATCTCCACTACAGTATTCTCGTCCATTACCTACGTTTCACTGTCCAAAATAATTACCCCACTATAGCCACAAGCATATGTTAGCACTACACTCACAGTTCAGCAACTCAGGGTACAATGTCAAATATTACAGAAATTTGCGAACTCTTGACGTTTTTGCCGTACTTCTCAAGTGTTGTTGTCCATTACTTGTCCGATAGAACACTGAACTAGCGAGTGACTGACTCCTTTATATATACTTCAGGACAGGACCTGAACCATATGGAATATTCTTGATTTACATGAAGCTCTCCAACTTCCCACTGCGCGATCATTCTGGAACATTCTATAAACGTCTAACCCATTCTTGTTGCTTCTAGAACATTCTACACGACGCTTCGGTCTCTGTTTGCTATGTTACATGGCCGACTTTCTAGACATAGCTTTTAGCACAAGTACATTTCTATAAACTATTAGTATGTAATTATTATTTGCAAAGTGTGTAATTTCATCACCAAATAATTCCATTGCGTTGGAATGGCATTATTAAATAATTGAATTATATCCTCTTTATTGTAATGCATTACAGATTAATTCCATTATTTTGTGCAAACCATACTTGGGATTACCTTCTAATGCATTACCTGTTACTGCATTACCTTGTAATGCATTACACGTTAATTTTAATCTGTACTTCCGTTACTTTGTAATGCATTCCTGCCCAACTCTGATATGCAGTCAACAAAAATATTTGGCGAATTTGCAAATGTATTTTGCTGAAAGTTATTGTTGGTTCAACAAAATGTATTGTTATCATGACAAATCGTTTTGTTCATTTAACAAAATCCCTAGGTCGATTTTGGGGAATTTGTTTGATCCAACAATATGTATTGTTATCGTGATAAAACGTTTAGTTGAATTAACAAAATATAGCCAACGAAATAATTTTGTGTTGCCAACAAAACAATTCCGATGGAGTTTGGCTAAAGCAACAAACAAAAAAAAATGGACAAAACAGCTCAGCAAAACTATTTTGTTGTTTCAAACAAACTTTTTTTTTTTTTTTCAGTGAATGACTTTTCACGGTAAATGGTTATTCAATCCGCCATTACTGCGAAGTCGCAGCGCGTTTAACTCTCTTCCGCTAGCATGAAAAGTAATATCGAGAATTACTAAACGTTACGCGAGTGAGCAATCAGCTAGGAAATAATGGTGAAATTTAAGAATAGGAATGATACGCGAATGCCCTTCATTTGAATGATGTGTCCTAATCTTTCTCCGCGAGCTCATTCTTCGTGAACGGTGAATGATGAGCAGCTCGCTATCTTTTGGGCAGTTTGCCGAAAAGAGCTGTGGTCTTGAAAGTGCAACACAGAATTCCTGCAACAAATGAGTTACTCACTAAGCATAGTGACAACCTGCAAATCGGATCATTCGTTTGAATAATCATTCATGAATGACTCTTTTGCGTAAATGATGAATGAACTTCCAGGAAAA
The DNA here is from genome assembly GCA_039090855.1 of Macrothele yani. Classification (NCBI taxonomy): domain Eukaryota; kingdom Metazoa; phylum Arthropoda; class Arachnida; order Araneae; family Macrothelidae; genus Macrothele; species Macrothele yani. The sequence goes on along the minus strand of CM077030.1, from coordinate 71,332,450 downwards.
GAATTATTACAGCACAGACATCTATGTGAATAATCTTTCTCCCTGCTTTGAAAGCGTTTTAGAAGCAGAAATTAGAGAAAAAGGGAACGAACGTTTAAGAATTAATGGAGGAAAAGCGAGTACATACCTACCAATAAAAAAAAAGAATTGATACAAATTGTTGGCGTAGTGCTTAGCTTTGCTGGAGCGGGCGTCAAGAGGCTGAATGAAAATTACAAGGACGTCGGGGGATGACAGAAGGATTGCAGGTTCCCCATGTCATTGAAACAGGAAAGAGCGAACAAATGAATTAAAATTGCATGTAAAATCTTTACTTCTCTGAATTGGAAAAATGATTAATATAGCGAAATACTTGTTACTTGCAGCGGAGAGTGGATTATATATTACTATTTTATCTGTTTATTTCCCTCGTGTTATCGCCTTTTTTCCCTTCACTTACATCCTGGAAAGAAAGTCTATGTTATCAAATCGCTTCCTATGTGGACATTTACTCCAACTCACTCCGACTGAGCTCCTAACTTCAACTGTCTATTTACTCTTTTTTGTCCTCTGCGTTTTGGAGGAAAATGACTACATTGTGCGATCTACGACGCAGTGAGTTGGTTAATTGGTTAGCTTTGCCTGGAGGAGTGGTCAGTTTTTTGCACGAAACTCTTTCTCTCTCACTCTCTCTCTCTCTCTCTCTCTCTCTCACACACACACACATACAAGCCCGCACACACAGACACACACACATACAAGCACGTACACGCACACGCACACACACACACACATCAACACAATTTTAAATCATTCAAACTCAGAATTGTAAGGAAATCCATGTGCTCGAATTTCTTCCTAAGTGGACACTTATCCGACTCACTTCATATTTGTTTTGAGGTTTAACAACCACCGTGAATTACTCAATTCGCTATAAGCAGTCGCCCGTATGTAATTTAGGGCCACTGGTTCCTGGGAACGGAAAGAGCCAGTGTTGTAAGGCAAGTGCACCGTCCGTGCCTCTCCCGGGATGTGAACCCGGACTTATCTCAGACTAATGGTTAAAAAAGCCAGCACCTCCCACCACTCAGCCACAGGGGTGACAACTAAGTTCATGAAATGCCTGTTGAAAGTGTTTTTCTTCCGAAGTACGGATGGTCAATTTCCGCTCCATCACTAGTGGCTGGCTGAAAATCACTAAAGGGACCATCTCAATGCATCCCTAAATGAATTTAACTTATGAAATGATATTTAAGAAGGTTATTAATGCTAACAGTTGTTCTGAAAGACCGAGAAGAAGACCACGTGGGAGATGGGGGATGAAATTCTAAAGCCTGTCGGAGTGCCATAGGAGAGAGTTGTTCAAGACAGAGTGTTGTGGAGGAGACTTGGGGAAACCTTTATCCAGCAGTGGATTGAGAATTGTTGCTGTTACTGATGGTGATGAGTCAATTGTGGCCCTGCATTTGCATTGCATTCCTCCATAACGATGTGTGAAGTCTTCATTCATTTTCCTCACTGTAATTTCTTGCATGTCTATTATGTATTCATAGGCTCTGACACCAGTCTCCTGCATTTGCATTGCATTCCTCCATGACGATGTGTGAAGTCTTCATTCATTTTCCTCACTGTAATTTCTTGCATGTCTATTATGTATTCATAGGCTCTGACACCAGTCTCGTTCATTTGTAAGATGCATAACGTTCTTTATAGCCATATAAAAATTTAGTCTGATGTTCATTTACAAGCGATAAGATGAAAATTTTTAATTCAAAGACTTACCGCACACGTTATAATTTTTTTACTTTCGAAGATTTACCGCGCACGTTTTAATGTTTCCTCTCACGCGATAATTCCTATTGCTTGTCCGTCAGCCCATGTGCAATATTCTAGAGCTGCTTTACGAAAGGCTATTTACGCGTGCAAAAGTATAGGGCGTGCGTAAAAGAATATCACAAAAGAAAAACTTAATAACTTGTAAAGTAATGCTCACACTTGAATTTTATTGTAGGCCATGTACAGATAAGACATGGGAGTTTATTTTCCCCCCTGCCTTAATAGATTTCTATAAGGGTTGTTCAGTAAGTAGTGAGACTTTCTTCTTGAAAGAGTCAAAACATGACATACCTAAAAATAATACCCGCCAGCATTTAATCAGCGGCCCCATCGTTGCACAAGTCCTTGTGTTCCTCCGGCATAGAAAGAGCCAGGCTGCTTCTTCAACTAGTTATCAACAGCTTCACGCACCTGATCATCAGAAGTGAAACGCTTGCCTTTGAGAAATGTTTTCATAGATCCAAAGATGGGAAGATTGCAGGGCGATCGGTCAGAACTATATGCCGGATGTGTTAAAGGACCTCCCAGCGAAAGCGCTGCAATGTCATTTGCGTGGTAACTGCGGTATGCAGCCGGGCATTATCATGAAGTAGCACAGTACCCTCAATGTGGTTACCAGGTCTCTTGTTTTTCGAAGCTTCATTAAAGTTTGACAGTATCGTTCGGCATTGATGGTTGAACCCTTTTGGTAGCCCTCAAGAAGCAGTGATCATCGATGGTCAAAGAACAGGGTTAACATCACCTGGCCTACAGAAATGGTGGACCGTGATTTCCTCGGCAGTGGAGATGATGCATGTTTTCACTGCATGCTTTGGCGTTTCGATTTTGGCTCGAAATGATAACACCAGCTTTCGTACTCAGCAATAATGCGTAGTAGGAAATCTTCACCTTCTTCATGGTAGCGGAACAAATTCTGTAACGATAGTCCCATTCGTTGGCTCGTCTGTTCATCGGACAGATGTTTCGGTACCCACGTGACGCAGACCTTACGATATTCAAGGTGCGAATGCAAGATCGTATTGGCAGCTCCGATGCTCACAACCTTATTGTGCGCCAATTCTTGGATCGTGATTCTTCGGTTGTCTTTTACTGCAACTTCCACACGTGCAATTGTCGTCACTGAAACATCACGAGGTTGTGCTCCTGATCTTGGCTTGGTCTGCAGTGCTTATTCGTCCACCACCAAAGAGGTGGCAGTACCGCATTACAGTACTACGTGGAAGACAAGTAGACCCATACACTGTCTTAATTCGTCTGTGAATTTCGCTTGGTGGCGTTTTCTCCGCTTTCAGAAACTGAATTACAGCAGATTGAGCAACTTTGGACGTATCCATCTCCTACGAGAAAACAATAAAAATAGTCTAGCACGTTACACGGTTTCCGAAGCAAACAAGCTGCTATGCAGTTGCGTAGCCTTTAAATCGCCTGTACACTAGCGCCATCTTGTTATTGACAAAATCAATGCAACTTGTTTGTTATTGACATAATCAGGAAGCGCAAATGCACTCCAGCCGAAGAGTCTCACTACTTATTGAACAACCCTCATATGTGAGCATCTTTATTTGTGCGAATGTCATCTAAATGATATTTCAGTTCATTCCAAGTGCGTTCATGAACATCAGGCGTAATCGTGGCTATGGCACTGATGTTTTTCATTCAAAATTCCAGAGAATCCTTCAATGAAGTGGAGTACATGACGTCTTTTACACATCCCTAGAACAAAAACTCCAGTGGGGTTAAATCTGGTGAACGAGGCAGCCAAGAAATCGGTCCATCTTGGCAAATCCATCAGCCCGGAAACTTCTTATCAAGAAGTTCTCTCACATTGAGAGACCATTGCAGGGGTGCCAGGGGCGCACCCAAGGGTGGTCCCTTTGTCCGGACCCCCCCCTCCCATGAGGCCAAGTGTTTTGTAATGTGATTCCGACATCATCGGTGTCCGGCACGAGAGATATCTAACCCTTTAACTGTTCTCCAATTTTTCTAATTGGTGAATTTCAGAATTTCAATTTTTATAATTGTTGAAATCACGCATTATGGAATTTGTTTTAGAATGCCAGAATTTCAGTTTTCATAATTGTTGAAATCACGCATTATGGAATTTGTTCTAAAATGCCAGAATTTCAGTTTTCATAATTGTTGAAATCACGCATTATGGAATTTGTTCTAAAATGCCAGAATTTTAGTTTTCATAATTGTTGAAATCACGCATTATGGAATTTGTTCTAAAATGCCAGAATTTCAGTTTTCATAATTGTTGAAATCACGCATTATGGAATTTGTTCTAAACTGCCAGAATTTCAGTTTTCATAATTGTTGAAATCACGCATTATGGAATTTGTTCTAAAATGCCAGAATTTCAGTTTTCATAATTGTTGAAATCACACATTACGGGATTTGTTCTAAAATACCTTCTCTGAAGCTATAATATAGCAATAGATCAAATAATTACATTTGTGGTTAACTGCTTTTCTGAAATATGTATTTTCATTAAAAGTAAAAGCAACAATGAAAACACCTTTGCAGCTGGATAATTCATGAATACAATGTATTAAATTCTTTCACAGATCAAAACATTTATTATAACAGTCACGTTGCGTAAGTACACATACATGAGTATTTTTACCTGCAGAGCTAGACCCCCCCCCCTCCTCCATTCCGAATTTCTGGGTGCGCCCCTGAGGGGTGTCCCATCTTGTTGGAAGAAGATGCCAGTTTGCAGTTCCTGAAGCTGTGGTGAATGAATTGTTCCAACATATCAAGATGAACAAGACCCGATTATTCTGTCATGCATACTTCAACAGACATTGATTTTTCCACTGCTTCCCTCATGCCTGCGTACAGCATGTGTGGGTTCAAAACCCCATATTCGAATACATATAAAAATGCAATATTAAGGTATAGTATACCTAATATTGGAAGGTATATCGCACGTTACACGCTCAGTGAGACACGTGTTCCCAGCCCGAGAGCCTAATTATGCAACAAGTCTTAGTTAGTTAAGAGATATTTACAAATAATACATTTGAGTTAAAATATAAATTTACAATTTTTAATCAATCACTCACTCATTATATCATGCATTTCAAACTATCAATTAATTAAAACATATAATCTAATGAGTGAGTGATTGATTAAAAATTGTAAATTAATATTTTAACTAAAATGTTTTATTTGTAAATATATTTTAACTAACTAAGACTTGTTGCATAATTTAGACTCTCGGGCTGGGAACACGTGTCTCACTGAGAGTGTAAGGTGCGATATACCCTCCAATATTAGGTATTCTATACCTTGATATCACATTTGTATAAGCTGAAGCACGTTTTACCATGAAATTGTCCTTAGAGATATGTTTCATGATATGTATATTTCTTAACCATATTCGAATGCTTCAGCGGTCAACATCGCCTGAAATATTAAATGTTGCTTCGTCCAGAAACATTACACGACGAAAAAATGTGAATAAATAAATTGTCTTAAAAATACACATAGCACCGTGGATTGTTGGCCACCGTGGTGTAAAGTTAACGCGCTCGGCTAGATATCGAGAGTTCCGTGGTTCACGGCGGCGGCTGAAAACAATTTTTCGGTTGCTATGTCTTTCTGGAACGTGGAAAGAGCGATGTATTTATTTATTTACTGACGACACGTATTTGGAGATTTTCACCTTGAAAAAATGTGATATGAGTATTAGCTTTATATACAAGTTCTAACGCGAATCTGTACGTGGAGAGCTCGCAAAATTCGCACTTTGTAAACAAACAATTTTAGTCTTTTACCGAGTACTTTCCGTACAGCTGAATGTTGTATTTGAGGTTCCGGAGATACGCCATCTTGTCGATCTGCCACGGCTGCGTTGAAATGCTTGCCTAATGAGTTCCACCTGCGCGTTAGCGACACTAGGCCTTCCTGTGGAGGAATTCAGAGAAACACTTCCCGTTGCCACAAAGCGATCACGCCAGTTTCTTTATATTACGTCTTAATGATAGATTACGTACTGCATACGTTCGAATAAAAAAAAAACCTGCTGTACTTGCGTTGTTGATTTGGTCTCGATCAGTGGTGTAGAAGAGCCTTAGCGACGCTAAGGCACTTTAGTTTGGAAAAGCAGGGCAAAGTAATTTTATTAGATGATTATTTCAAAGGAGCACTGATTTGTATGAAAGCATACTCGTTCCTCAACAGAACGTTCGTATTGCAAAGACAAAACTAAATTGTCTGCTCACACAGTTAGGCGTAATCCAACAGCTAGGTAGAAATGCAACACAGAAAAGTTCAACATACATGTAGACAGAGTAACAAGTGATCATGCGGTGGTGTAGGCTTCTGACCGCTCTTCTAGGTGGGCCCGGGTTTGAGTCCCGGGTGGGGTATGTGTAAGTGTGCTTGTCTTACAGCACTGCTTTTTCCCTTCCCTGAAGCTTGTGGCACTAAATTAGAGACGAACGACTGTTATAGCCCTTACAGTTCGCCATGGTGGTCATACGCTTCCCCTGCCTCCAAGGGTTACAGCTATTTTATAGCTGAGAATGACATTTCAGCTGAACTCGTCATCGCCTCCAATAAAAAGCAATTTTATGAGTAGCGCAAAATGACGCTCCTGGTTCCGAGGTCTGACTTCTGGCCAATCGCTCGAAATGGGCTCGAGCTTCTGGCGAGGCATGGCAGGTGTGACAGCCCCAAGGCACAAGACCTCCCGAAACAAATGGATCCAAATCAGGGACTGGCAATTATGGCCCTAGATAATCACGCTGGCCATTAGAGCCGGAAAGAAACAAAAAGAAGCAACGCAAAAGATATCCGCCACTCCCAACCCATAATCATCAGAAGAGCGGCATATAAGTTACATGTATTAAGTGTGACTAATTCATATTATTCACAATGAATATTCAGAAAGTACAGAATGACAGAACACTATTTAAAGAGAAACTTGATATTCTTAGCATCTAACTCCCACGTAACTCTTTTCAAATCGCTCCAATTAAGCACTTTTAATAAAGTTGATAAAAATAACACTAAAATTTGCCCAGACTCAAAAGATAGCAAATATTACGTTTTAGGAGGTGCAAAATCCGAAAATGAAGGCAGTTTTTTCGTATCACCTAACGCTTTTGTAATAGGCTGTGTGTCGTCGTTTGCTAAACAGGAGCATCAGGCGAGCGCGTGTATTTGAAACCACGGGTATTTAGGTCAAGGTCGAGTGCACCCCTCCCATTCTATGACTCAAAAACTGGTCAGAGCTCTTACCTGTTTTGTTTGTGAGGATTGGAAGCAGTTCTTTCCATTTTGTGCAGCTGTTCGCATTACTTACGCACTGTAGTACTACGTAGTTAGAATGTCGCGGCAGTCGCAATGTGTAAACGCCACGAATCTGTTTTGTTACGTGTGCGTTGTGTATTTTCACCGAAAGCCCAAAGAAAAGCAATTACTCCAGTGATTAAGAAGGCGTGTGTGTGCTATTTTGCTTCCCCACTTGGTGATTTAGATAAAATTTGGGCTCCTCATGTATGTTGCAGCAAATGTTCGCGATATTTAAAAGGTTGGTTAAACGGCACACACCCTTCAATGCCTTTTGCTATCCCAATAATTTGGAGAGAACCAAATGACCATGTTTCTGACTGCTACTTCTGTTTAACAAACGTATCTGGCTTTTCCTCGAAAAATAAACGTGCCATAGTTTACCCGAATTTGCCTTCAGCCATGAGACCTGTTAAGCACGATCCAAACCGCCGGAAAAATGGACCCTGGATGACGAAACATCAAACTCCTTCTCTGAAGCTGAACCATCCTGTTCTACTGATCACGAATACCAGCCTGCAACAGGAGAACCTCATTTATATTCACAGTACGGGCTGAACGTCGTCGTAAGAGACCTGAACCTCACGAAAAACCAAGCTGAACTGTTGGGTTCTCGGCTACAAGGGTGGGTCTTCTTCAGCCTGGCACTAAAGCCACAACCAATTGGGAAAACGTCATGTGTGCCTGTCGTCCTTTTTCTCCAAGAGTGGTGATCTTGTTTATCGCAGTGATGTTAATGGACTGTTTGTCGAGTTTGGGAGGGACTACAGTCCTGAAGAATGGCGTCTCTTCATTGATTTTTCCAAACTAAGTTTAAAGTCGGTGTTATTACATAATGGGAACATTTACCCGTCGATACCACTGGTCTGTGCTGCGCACATAAAAGAAACTCACCAGAATATGGATCATCTCCTTAAATCTGTCAATTACGCCGAACATATGTGGCAAATACGTGGGGACCTAAAAGTTATTGGACTACTAACAGGAATGCAACAAGAGTGTATCAAATTTTGTTGTTTTTTGTGTGAGTGGGACAGTCCTGCTAGGGAACAGCATCATGAGGTCAAAGAGTGGCCTTTGAGAGAACATTCAGTGCCTGGGGAAAAGAGTGTGAAATACCAATCGCTCGTTGCTTCCGACAAAATTTTTATTGCCCCCACTCCACATCAAGTTAGGCTTGATGATAAATTTTGTCAGAGCTGTGGATAAAGGAGGCAGTGGATTTCAGTATTTGAAGGAAACGTTTCCTAGATTGAGCGACGCAAAATTAAAAGAAGTCATTTTCATTGGACCACAAATCCGGATAGTAATGGAGGACCCTGTGTTCAAGGCCAAACTCACTGAAACCGAAAAAGCAGCGTGGTTAGCATTCAAAGCTATTTGCACGAACTTTCTGGGAAATGTTAGGGCAGAAAACTATTGTGAACTAGTAGAAGCTATGCTAAAAGCATACAAGGATATGGGGTGCAATATGTCCCTCAAAATTTACTTTCTCCACTAGCACCTGGACTTTTTTCCGTCTAACCTAGGTGCTGTGAGCGACAAGCCTGGAGAAAGATTCCACCAGGACATATCTAAAATGGAAAGGCGATATACGGGGAGGTGATCATCACACATGCTTGCGGACTATTTCTGGCTCCTAATTACAGACGTTTTGGAGTCCAGTTACTACAAGCGTAAGTCTTCCAGGAAAACGTTTTAAAAATGTGAGTAAAGCACTTAATTTGTTTAAATTTTTGGCATGTTTGTAGCAATCTCTTGTATTTATAAAACTTTCCTGACCTAATTTTTGGATCAGTGTGTCTTTCTTAGATGGAATAACTAATTTTCAGCCCTTATTGTGGTGATATTTTGTGGAAAAAAATGCGAGACAATTGTAATTTTATATAAGTTTTAAATACTTCCTCAAAATTTTAACTTAAATTCCCAAAAAATTGGTAGGTGGTACAGCATTTTGGATTACAGATTCGGAATCACGGCATGCTAATTAGTCAAAATCACCTACTTTTGTTTAGGGGCAAGAAAAAAGTTCAAATTTGTTGTTCAGTGTAATTAGTAACAGAACTTCAATAAAAATACAAACTGATGAAACAACAAATAAAATTTTAAATTGCTTTTCAAAAATTTTAGGACTTTCTTTCTGGGTTTGTTTCACCTAACTCGTTCACCGCTAAGAAACTTTTTTTCTTAGAACTACATTACTGGTCTCGATGAACTGTTTTACACACACAGAGAGAGTAGCGAATGGACGTATCCGCGTCCTCTGTAGGCGGATAGTTTTCAAATTATTAGTAGATTTTACAGACAGCTTTTGCTTGTAATTTAAAAAAAAATAAAAAGGTTATTTACACAAAATAGTGCGATTATACCAATGATCCGAATTTCTTGGCGTAGAATGGAAAAAAAAACCTGAATAGAAATTAAAGAAAGAAATAGAATAGAAAGAAATCTAAATCCAAGAAATTCGGATCATTATAGTTGTACTATTTTGAGTATAGCTGATGTACAGTTCCTATTTATTAATTATATGTTATGTACCGCAATTAGAACCCTTATTCAAGGCTTTACTCAGATTCATATACTTAATTCTATTTTAACTTGAAGAACTTTTAATTATTTTTCGCATCTTCTGAGTTCTGTTTTTACAGACGTTTTTGGCCTCACGATTTTTTCAAGGCCTGTTCTCGATGTATAGGAACTGCATCAAAAGTTTCATTTACACAGAAAAAATTTAAATTTTATTGCCAGGCTCCTCTTGCGCAAGTTGCCAGTTATTAAATTAAAATATTTTCCTTATGTATTTTGTATGTCTACTATTTTTGAATTAAGTTGTTGAAAATGCTGTTTATAAATTTTGAATGTTCATTAATGTAACTGTTTTTCTGGATATAAAAACTTTCTTTAATTAGTCTCTTGTTTTTATGAGGTTCATAGTCCAATGTTCTAATATTTTGCCATAAAGGTCCATTTCACACACATTGCTGCACATTCAATTGTAATGTACTTATTTTGTCATTGCAATCTGTAATGTTCTAATAATTACTTATTGTTTTATTTATTTTTCTATAAATTATCTTATTCTATTGTTACCGTGGTTCGTGCTTCGCGGGTTTGCAGCAAGTTTCCTGTTTCAATGGTTGTGTACGCAGATATTTATTTTTATACAACTCTGCACACACATAGCGTTCTGCTGCTCGGACAGTGGCGTTTCTAAAGGAATGTTCGTCAGTTTCTTCTTCACTTTACCATTCTTCTGGTGAATGCAGCGCCATCTGTTGACACTAATAAAAAACTCCAATTCTTGTTTCATTACTAGCAAAACACCACATCAGAATAACTACAACGTTGTTTTGTGTATGTGTGTGGGGGGCATTCTTTTATATAATGTACAAACACAGAGAACCACCTGCAAAGCAAAGCATATTTATGGTGTAATTGCTCCTCTAAACGTCCTTTCGACAACTAGTTTGCCTTCCTAATTGAAACTGTTGTTAAACTTAAATTGTTACCTGAAATTCTGTGCATTTTTGTTTTTATTTTGAGGTCTTTGATTTATTTAAGTTTTTATGTATTACGCACGAAGACATATTTTAAACCATGGACTGAAAAATTTATTGTGTTCCTTAAAACTTCGGAATAAAAATCATTACTGTGCAGCAAACTTATTCCCTTGCTGTGTGACAAAAGAGGCGTTCCAGAGAGAGAAAACTCAGTGTTAAACTGAATATTACCTGAGCATAACTGCGTTTTTCAGCAAGAACCTTTTAAATTTTCGGTACGAGAGCTGTCATAATGAATTTGATTACTGAGCTCAGCTAAACAAAGACCACGACGGCTATTTTTTCACCCTAAAGTCATTGCTCTGTGTTGTGAATATGAAATATGGATGTAGGTGAAGAAAAAAATGAAGGGCATCTGCGTGAAGGATGCAGACGTGCCCATGAATACAGGAAAAGCTTTACCGAACTCCACTTGCATGTTGCAAATGTTTCAGCGACGCTGTCTTTGCCCTGTAAAGGACAGCTGCACCAATGGGCTGCATGTAAATGAGAAACAGTGAATTAATCTCCCCATTCTTATACTGTAAGTTTTCATCACGGACAACTAGGGCCGTCGCTTTGATTTCGGTGACCCCGTTGCAGTGGTAGCCGCCCCCCCCCCTCTACATCGAACGATGGGTGCCAGTGAATAACCCGTATGGAAGAGCTGATGAAAATCAAGGAAATTTAAGCAAGTAATAAGGCATAAAACGTTCTTTAAAACAATAATAATAATAATAATAATAATAATAATAATACAAAGAATATTAAAGGGAATTAAGGTTATGCAGCCGGCGCAGTGGTCTAAGCGATGGCTTCTGATCATTCGTCCGAAAGGGGTCCGGGTTCGAATCCCAGTAAGACATGGAAGTTGTGTCTGTCTTACGGCACTGGCTCACTCCCTTCCCTGGAACCATTGATCCTAAATTAGGGACGAGCGATTGCTTATAGCCCATTGAGTTGCTCACGGTGGTCGTTAAACCTCCAATAGAAAAAAAAAGGTTATGCAGAGTAACTCATGTAAAGCTTATGTTGAAAACTGACTTAATAATGCTTTTTTGAATAAGATTTTCGCCATTTTTAAAGTAGTATTGTCTTCTACTCTCAAAATAAGATTAATTTCCTACATGCTCACTAGGAAACTGTCAAATAATTTCTGGAGGGCTCTGAAGAAAGTTTTTTGCGAAAAAAAACTTCTTTTTTTATTGGGCTTTTACGACCACCGTGAGCAACTCAATGGGCTATAAGCAGTCGCCCGTTCCTAATTTAGGGCCACTGGTTCCGGGAAAGAACCAGTGCTGGAGACAAACACAACATCCATGCTATTATTGGCATATTTTTCTTGTATTCCATGTAACCACTTCCTTCACAAAACTTGAAAATTTTCATCGTCCTGGAGCGGGAATCGAACCAGCACCTTCCGATTTCCGATGGAGCATGCTAGTCATTACACTACCCAGGACAAAAGAAATTCCAAGCAACTGAACGTAGATATCTGAGAACCTTCAGATTTGGGCTAGTCGAAGCTATTCCTGCCCCATCGTAGCGTCTCAAGACCTTCTCATATCGAATGTCGAATGTCACAAATTCTAGTGATGAAAGTACGTCATATACAATTGGGAAATAAATTTCCCTGAAGAAATAATTCTTCATAAATACATGGTAGGCATTGTAATGCTATTATTAGCATATTTTCACTGTATTCCATGTAACCGCTTCCTTCAGAAAACTTGAACAACATGCCGCACTGGAATTCGAACCTGGACCCATCGCGGACGAACAGTCAGAAGTCATCGCTTAGATCACTGCGCCACCGGGGCGGCCATTTTATCTTTCAGCTAACAAACTGACGAACCGTTTTGACCTCTGAAATAATTGTACAGCAAATAAATACCTCCACACTTCCCGTTATAGCTTCAACGATGTAAGTGAACTTAATCATGGATTATGTAATACTTAACTACATTTTTTAAGAAAAAGCAGTGTCCAATATAAGGTGATTTGTAATCATCAAAGAAAGATGTGAAACCGCACAAAAATTCCGAATCATATTTTGTTTTTCAAACGAAATGTAACATTCTTACTTAAAAGGTGGCACAAAATCATCTATGAGTTCATCACACTCCAGTTCTTCAACGATTCCTCACTTTGTAATTTATTATATACGTACTGTTAAATATATACACTGAATGATCACTGAATTATGACTACCTACCTAATACTTCGTAGTTCCTCCTTTCGCCCTCAGTAGAGCAGCTATCCGACTTGGCATCGATTTAATATGATGGCCAACCAAGATGTGTATAATGCGGCCTTCAATGCAGGTATGGAGGTGATTAGTATATCCAGACACCTGATACGCCGTCCCATAGTGCCCCACATGGGCTTTACGGGATTGACATCGGGGAGTTTGGTGGCCAGTCGATATGCTGGAAGTCTGAAGTGTGTTCCTCTAACTATTCCTGCAAAACATTTCCTCTTTTAACAGCAAGTCACAAAGTCGCACGTTATCAATGGGCTCCTAGGCACTAAAACTTTACTCTGGCGGACTGGAAATGAGTAATTAGGTCCGATGAGTCTCGTTTCTGTTTGTACTCCAATGATGGGAAGCGACGAGTTCAACACAGGCCCAATGAAGCCTTTAATCCTGATTGTGTCGACATTGAATATTTAATCAAGAAAAATGGCAACTATAACCTACATAAGAAATTCAAGGAAGCCGCTGGAAAATATAAACAAGCTCCTAATCCTACACTGTACAGTGACGATAATCAACTCATACTAACTGAACAAGAGAAACTGGAAACATGTACAAACTACACTGACGGAAAGAAAAATCCCAACACCACGAAAAAATAGTTGTAGAGGAATGAAATGGCGGCAATACATTTGTATAGGTAACATATTTAATCGATTAAGGTTTCAAGAGCACAGCTTAATGTAAGCGCGAGAAGAGCCATTTTAAATGTGAAATGCTGGTACATTAATAACCGGTGTAACCGCCAGAATGTTGAATGCAAGCACGCAAACGTTCATGCATTGTGTCGTACAGGTGCTGGATGTCGGTTTGTGGGATGGAGTTCCATGCCTGTTGCACTTGGTTGGTCAGTACAGGGACGGTTAATGCTGATTGGGGGTGACGCTGGAGTTGTCGTTCAATGATATCCCATACGTGCTCGATTGGTGAAAGATCTGGTGATCTAGCAGGCCACGGTAACATGTTGACGCTCTGTAGAGCATGTTAGGTTACAACAGCGGTATGCGGGCGAGCGTTATCCTGTTGGAAAACACCCCCTGGAATGCTGTTCATGAATGGCAGCACAACAGGTTGAATCACCAGACCGACGTACTACTGTGCCGTCATGGTGCGTGGGATAACCACGAGAGTGCTCCTGCTGTCATAGGAAATTGCTCCCCAGACCATAACTCCAGGTGTAGGTCCAGTGTGTCTCGGCCGCAGACAGGTTGGTTGCAGGCGCTCACCTGGCCTCCTTCTAACCAACACACGGCCATCACTGGCACCCAGGCAGAACAGGCTTTCATCAGAAAACACAACAGATCTCCACTCCGTCCTCCAATGAGCTCTAGCTTGACACCACTGACGTAGCAAACGGCATTGGTTTGGAGTAAGTGGAATGCACGCTACAGGGCGTCTGGCTCGGAGCTGTCCTTCAAGTAACCGATATGTAACAGTTCGTTGTGTCACTGTGATGGCAACTGCAGCTCGAATTGCTGCCGCAGACGCGGTACGATGCGCCACGGCCATACGCCATACACGGCGGTCTTCCCTCTCAGTAGTGCCACGTGGCCGGCCGGAACCCGGTCTTCTTGAGGCAGTACCTTCCCTGGACCACCGCTGCCAACAATCATGCACAGTGGTTACATTCCTGCTAAGTCGTTCTGCCATATTGCGGAAAGAAAATTCACCTTCTCGTAGCCCTATTACACGACCTCGTTCAAACTCCGTGAGCTGTTGATAATGGCTTCTTCGTCTTCTTAAAGGCATTCTTGACTAACATCAACACACTACGTCGAATCTCAACGATAACTAACGCTCACGAACGTTACAGCGCGTATTTACAGAAAACCTGCTTTGCATGTTCCGAGGGGCGCTACTAGCGCCACACGTATACGCCGAGCGCGAAATTTGCATAGACGTCATCTTACAGATGTACTCTCACCGCCTACCAACTGTCGTTTATCTAACACAACCCCTTCTTGGTGTTGGGATTTTTTTTCCGTCAGTGTATATACAAAAGTTGTTCAAAGACAACAGAATGAAGCCAGGCATAAGACAAAACCAATGTGATGATAGCCTCGACATTTTACCATCTTAAGTGGAACATGCTATACAAATATCCAAACCCAGTAAAGCATGTGGACCAGAACAAATACCTATGGAACTATGGAAACAACAGGACTACGATAATATCCAGAAAATAACCTGCCGGTTAAATCAAATCTATGACACTGGTAAATTCCAGATGATTGGCTGCATACAGCCTTTGTGACCATACCAAAGAAAGCCACTAGCCGGAAATGTGAAGAATACAGAGTGATCAGTTTGATGAGCCACATGCTCAAAGTTTTTCTCGAGGTGATACAGCAAAGATTACAACAAACGTATGAAAATGTGTTAGGAAGCACACAATTTGGCTTTTGCAAAATATTAGGCACAAGAGAAGCAATTTTTTGCTTACAAACTCTATTACGCTATGAATATCAAAAAGATGTGTACATCTGCTTTATTGACTATGAGAGAGCTTTTGATTCCGTGAATCATGATAAATTAGTTTATCAACTAAAGAAAATCGGGCTAGGAAGTAAAGATGTCAATTTCATCACAACTCTATATTGGAATCAAACCGCAATACTTACATATAACAATCAAACGACAAAAGAAATCCAAATAAAAAAAGGCGTCAGACAAGAACCACCAATTCGCCAATTCTATTCAACATCTACTCAGAAGCAATCTTTGATAAAATCTTGGCTGAAAAGAATATTGGCATCCAAGTGAATGGACATTACATCAATAACTTGTGTTATGCAGATGACACTGCACTAATTACCGACTCGGAACAAGATCTACAGAGAATACTGGATGAGATAAATGCCGAAAGCCAAAACTGGGGATTAAAAATAAACAAAAATAAAATAAAAGTAAGCTGAGCCCCAAGTAAAATTACAATCAAGCTAAATGACGGAAAACTTGAACAAGTTCGGTACTTCAAATGCCTCGGAGTAATAATCAATGAACAGCAAAATCACGAGGTGGAAATAAAAAATCGCATTGAACAAGCTAGAAGTGCATTTATGAAATGGAAGTCACTCTTAGCTGATAGGAGCTTAAGAAACGAGCTCAAGTTGAGAACACTTAAATGCTACATATAGCCAATACTGCTATATGGAGTAGAAGCGTTGACATTAACATCAACAGCAATCAAGGAGCTACAAGTATTTGAAATGTGGCTATACCGACGAATGGTGAGAATCTCTTGGACTGACAAAATAACAAACATCCAAGTCCTACGTGATATGAACACTGCCCAAGAGCTTTTAAAAATAATCATTGAACGGAAGTGTAAATACCTGGGACACATAGCAAGGAATAACAACAAATACAACCTGCTACAAATCATTTTGGAAGGTAAAGTAGAAGGGAAAAGAAGAACTGGCAGGAAGAAAACTATGTGGATGGACAATATTAAAAGCTGGCTTGGTCTGACAACTCCACAAATTCTACACACAGTGCACCATAGAGAGAGATACAAACTGACAGTCGCAACGCCATAAGGCAGCATTAGAAGAAGGAGAGGGTTCTGTGATGTTTTGGGGATGTTTGTTCTACCACTAAATAGGCCCTCTCATTGCAGTGGCGATGAATTTAAACCAGCATGCGTATCTCCGCATTCTGAATGATGGCGAAGTGTTGCCCTTTGCCCTACATCTCCAGGAGAAGCATCACATTGCCACTCCTGTCTTCCAAGCAGGGCCGTAGCGAGGGTGGGCCAGGCCGGGCTGAGCCCGACCTGTGTTTCCATTTGCCAGTCCTAGCGATTCACACAACAGTACAGTGCCCGACCTCTTTTACATCTTTTGCCCGACCATTTTATATCCTTCGCCCGATCTCAATCATCAGCCGCCCCTCCCAACTTGCTTGTCTGGCTACGGACCTGCTTCCAAGACGACAATTGCTGTGTGCACAGGGCTAAACTGTGTCTGAGTGGCACGACGAACAATCAGCAACAAAGTCTCACCACGACTTGCTCGCCGAATCCCCAGATTTAAATCCTATTGAAAATCTGTGGTATCATTTGGAACAGAAGGTGAAACGCCAAAATAGACACCCACGTGCTCTGGCGGGACTTCGAAACCAATTGGCACACGAGTGGCTGCAAATCGATGTTCAATGCATCCTCAACCTCGTAGAGTCTCTACCAAACCGAATTCATGATGTTATCAAGGCAAGAGGCGCCGTCACCCTTTATTAGAAAATTTCTGGCAGGGGTGGCTAATTTTCAGATCGGATCATATGTACAGGATTTTAGGAAGGGAGTGTCTGACCCCAGGTCTTAAACAACCCTTAGAAATAGGAAGCTAGGAGATTTGGGTTAGAGTGCCCGATAGGAAAATGACACGAAAGCGAGGTAGAAAAGGGAACGAAGACGCCCTTATTTATTACCGGAGGACCAGTACCCGAGGCCAGACGGCTTAACGTGCCCATCCGACGCACGGCGCATATTTAGTCGCTCGAGAGTTCGTACTTGCTGGGATCGAACCCGAGGTCTTCTCCGTGACAGTCACGAACGTTGACCACTAGGCCATCCGCGGCCCGTGTCTAATTTTTTGTCCGGTGTGCTTATGTATAGCATTAGATGATCGTGTAGATGTTAAACACAGAAAATATATACGTATATACTGTGGATGCATACAGTATCGAGAATACTGCAGTATTGCAAATTGAAAGTTTATAAGGAAGTTCTGTAAAAAATCAAAAATGTACGTGTGCCGTGAATTCTAGCTACAGAGTTACCTTTTTTCGCCTTAGTGTCATGTAATTTAAGCGCTATTAATACACCTTTGTCCAGCTGTCCTTGATAATAAGTTGTGTCCAGTGGGCCACGGATCTGCAACTTTCTGCAGCCCTTCGTCGTCTCTTAAACGTACTTTCTTGTTTCAAAGACGATAAATTACACCAGCATTACATAAGATGGTGTGGTCTCTACAGACTCTGATTATCTTCTCGTGATTGTAACCAGGACATCAATGTTTGCCAGGAGTGAAGTTAAGTACCATTTTGAGTATAGTGAATTGGAATAATCTTCCCTGTCATTAGCACTTTTCTCGCCATTTCGATGCGCTGGTCAGTGGGCACAGCTCAGACTTTCTCAGCGCCCCATCCGTGGTAAAGGGAAATTTACGGGTTTCGTCGTTGTACGAAGCAGGAACTGGATAATTATCTAAAGGGGTCGCAGAGGAAGGCAATTAAGGAGCATCTGCGCATTCAAGGAATAAGGGGAAAAAGGAATGAACGCTGATGATCAGAAAAAGGAATGCTGGTCTCGCGAGAGAAGCGTATTCAACGTGATACTAATATAGATAATGAATGGAAATCTGGACAATGCTTAAGACCTACCCCATAACATCTGATCAAATACTTTCCTCACTGCAAGAGCGAGTTGTAGCTTTAGATGATGTTTTATTTATCCGCTCCAGCCGGGTTAAATACGGGTGAAACACCCGAAACAAAAACTCTCCGCATGCGAGGCATCAATGGACCCTTCACACAGGGCACTGAAATACACTGGTGTGCAAAAATTAAGGACGAGGCGGTTTTTCGAATGTAACATCGTGCAGAAGTGCTCTACATCGACTCAAATCATACCATAAGATCCCCAAGATGTAAGAATATGGGACAAGTGAGCAAAACCGTCCAAACAAGAAATCCATAGGATACAAAGGCACTTTATTGAAAAGGTAGCTTCGAGCACAACTGGACAGAAGACAGAAACGTCCATGTGACAGGCAGCAGCCAAGAAAACTCCAGTCTTTAGTAGGGGATCACCCCTGACTGCTTTGCAGGATTTACAACGTCTGTCCATGCTGAGGAGGAGGTTGTCAAGGAGCTGTTGAGGCATCGCGGCCCATTCCTCTTGTAGCGCCAATCGCAGCTGCGGAATCGTTGCTGGCGGCTGGTGACGTGCTGCCAAGCGTTTCCCGAGAAGGTCCCACACGTGTTCAATTGGATTTAGGCCCGGGGACCTTGCGGGCCAATCCATGCGTTGAATATCTTCACTCTCCAACAGCTCTGCGACAGCCACTGTACGATTAGGTGTAGCGTTGTCGTCCATGAAGAGGAACTCAGGATCCACAGCACCTCTAAACAGGCGCACGTGATGCAGGAGAACCTCGGTACAATAGCGGACACCAGTGGCTGAACCTCCTTGGAAGATGTGGAGGTCAGTACGACTACCAAGCATGATACCGTCCCAAACGAGAACTCCGCCACCTCCAAACCGGTCCCTTTCGATGGTGTTGGAGGTGTGATTGCGTGTTCCCTGCTCTCTCCAGATGTGTATACGTCCAGAATTGCTCGTCAGACTAAATCGGCTCTGATCAGTAAAGAGAACTCGACCCCATGGCTGATGTGTCCAGTTCTTGTGTTCCTGGCACCACAGAAACCACCATCTCCGATGTGCAGGTGTTAATGGCACACCCCGCACTGGTCTTTGTGCAAATAGACCACCTTTGTGCAGCCTTCTGGCCACGGTAAACCGCGATAACGAACGTCCAATTGTCTGTTGCATGTGCCTTGCGATTTCTCCCGCTGTCTGCCGTCTGTCTCTTCTCGCCTGTAGGACAATATACTGGTCGTCCGCCGCCGTGGTTGCTCGTGGACGACCACTGTTAAACTCTCAGATAGCTGTTCCTGTCGTTTGAAATGCTCTCCAAGCTCGTGAAACGATGCTGTGACCAAGATCGAACTCCTCGGCCACACTAGTCACACTTCGACCTTCTTCCAACTTCCCAATGACGCGACCTCGGGTAAAGTCATCCAGATGTCGTCTACTGGATTGCCTGTTGGCCATATCACACGGTGGCAGCAACTCGACGTCGTTCAAACCGATGTACACCGTGCAATAGCTTTCACCGAATTGCTGAGCGTACACCGCCCGTGTGCTTTATACCCTTCCGACACTCCCCCCACGTCATGCTGCATATATGCGCATGCCCTACCGTACCGGATCCTAGTCTATCTCCTGAGTGGTCGTTCGGTCCGTTCTGCCTGCTCGTTCCGCTGTTATGCAAATTTCTCCTCTTCGTCCTTAATTTTTGCGCACCAGTGTATAACTCAGTACCAAGCCCTGTAACAGTCTGTACAGATCAGGGGCGTCGCCAAGGGAGTGGAAGCCCACCCTGAAATTTGTCTTGCGCACCCTGCCGCCCATCCAGTTCAAAATGTACCATTTTTCAGTATATTTAACTTTAAAAATATAATCTGCATTTTGTCAGGCCTGATGTTTTATTTCATGCAGCCTTACGTATTTTTCCATAAGAAGTGAGTTGTGTACTTCTCTGTAGAAAGATTATCGAAATATCATCCGCAGGGCCATGAAAATTCAATTGTTCTCCACTCTTCTAAATATAACCCTCTTTTTCATGTTAGTATGGCCAGGGGAGAATGAGGAGAGTGGACAGGAATTCACTGAGGGAGATCATTACTAATTGCTCTGCTGTTTGTTTTCTTTACGAAATATGGGATTCCAACACTGAAAGTAGAGTGTAAAGCTACACTACCGCTCTTAGTACTGTTCCGGGACAGTGAAAGTGCAGAAAGTGGCTGACGACTGCTTTGTATGAGAGGAGTGCAAGGCAAAGTTGCTGGCTTGAAGGAAAGGAGTTAAGGAAGGGGGAGGTATTATGTCTGCGTGGCACGACGTTAAAATTTCATTTAAATGAACAACAACGACATTTTCTTTTAAATAAATCGTTCAAGTACAGTACTATTTTCTTAAGCAAAAACGCCAAACTTTGAAAGGCAGTGCAAGACAATGCAATCAGAGCAAGCAAAAAGCTGAAGGCGACATTTTACTAACACTTGTATCTTACACCAGCGTCGTAAGTAGTCCGATCCGTGTATGAATGTATATCCAGGTTGTAGGGGTGAAGATTGCACGAATTCCTTTGTAGCAGGTAGCGAAAAGCATTAAAATGGAGAAGTGGTCTAAGCAGTGATGCATTCAGACATATTCTCGGGGGTGACTAGCCCCCCTCCCGAATTTTATGAATGCCCCTCGTAGGTTTTTGGGCGATCTCCCCTTATGTTTTGTCAAATTATGTTCGTTTATAACTGAATATTTAGAGAAATTAATTTAAAAAATAAGAAAATGAGGGAAAATATTGTAATAATAATAAAAAAAAACTATTCACAAGAATTTCAATCTGAAATTTCCATCATCCTTCAACAAAACATTAAACAGTCCTCGCTGAAGGGACAATCTTTCAAGCTCTGACAACTCGGACTACTTCCGCAATAAAAACCTAATTCCACAGAGTAGAGATGTTTGCACTGCAATACATCATCATAGTTTGGTGGAAGCTGGCATTCAGTTTTATTTCAGTCTTCTGGATGCCGACTTTCCATGTATACGGTTAAGCTTCGGTGTAGCTAACGTTACGTTAGTGCTTCCAATACAACTAAATATTTGCTACCTAAGTTTTAACAATAGCAAATTATTAGAAATTGTTCAAATAATAAGGTTTTTTATTTTTCTGGCGGTGGTGGTTTACACTCTGTGACAAAAAAAAAAAAAATCGAGGCACCTCAAACTGGCATCGAAACGGTTAGTTAGTTTTTTTTTTTACTACTATTAGCTAATCTAAATAATCTAAAGGGGCTGAAACGAAACTGCAGGGGAATGGCTTACACCATACGTTTTCAGGTAACACTGTAATGATTCCTTAATAATAAGAAACACGCTTGTAGTAAGGCGAGGACATTTTTGCCACTCCTAATGTCTCGGGAAGATTTTCTCCAAAAATCAGAAGTATTTTTCGCGCTACAAATCGAAGAGGCTGTAAGGGCTGTCCAAGCACGATCAGATTAAACTTGTTACAAAGCGCACACGCCACACTTCCAAATTATCTTCTAAAAACGTTAAGGTTTAAAAAACGTCTTTATTTACAATTTAAAAATATGGTAGTTTAAAAGCTTTGGCGAGCACTTTCCCGACCACTATAGTCGCATCTTCAGGCCGATGAGTGGAATCGTATACACTGCTGGCCACCCAAAATGCAACACCGAGAAGGACACGAGATAGCAAAGCCAGATTTACTGGACACATAACAACAGATGCAAAGATGAAACGATTGAGCTTACAGGCCCGTGCGACTTGCGGAACACGCAGACATCAATAGTTCGTGTGGCCCCCATGGCTGGCAATAACGCCCGCTACACGCCGCAGCATCGAACGAAAGAGGCTTTGGATGTGGGTTTGGGGTATGTCGGTCCAGGCTGCTTTCACACTTGCCACAGTTCATCAGGCGTAGCCTCGGGTGGTGTTTGCCGGGCTACTCGGTTGCCGATCAGCGACCAGACGTGTCACGGCAGCGGTGACACCTGGTGGGCTGTGAAGAATTGTTGCACGATGCGTGCCACGTGCGGGCGCGCATTGTCCTGTTGAAACGTGGCCTCTGGCAGGCCCTGCAGGTTAGGCAGGACTACAGGCTCCAAAACGTCGGAGATGTAGCGGTGGTTGTTAAGTGTACCGGCGATGCGTACCAGAGGGGTGCGGGTGTCATATCCAATTGCGCCCCAAACCGTAACGCCAGGCGACGGACCGGTATGGCGATGCATAGTGCAGGCGTCATACAGTCTCTCGCCGCGGCGCCGCCACACCTGGATCCGACCATCGTGGTGTTGCAGGCAGAAACGGGATTCGTCGGAGAAGACAATGTAATGCCATTCCGTAGTCCAGGTGCGACGTTCAACGGCCCACTGCCGCTGCACTCGCCGGTGGTGTAACGTCAATGGTAATCGGAGCAATGGGCGCCGTGCGACAAGTCCCCGCTACTGCAGACGACGTCAAACGGTACGTGCTGACACAGGTTGTTGCGCAACACAACCTAATTCCTGCGCTAACGTTCGTGATGTGGCGGTGCAAGCCGTCAATGCCCTTCGCACAACATGCCGGTCCTCTCGTTCGGCGGTGTGCCGTGGCTGCGGCAATCTCTCGCGTCGGTCCGTCCGTCCCTCCTGCACCCACCGAATCCATACTCGCCTCACTGTGGCTGGATGTCTTCCCACTCGGGCGACGATGTCTCGGTACGATAAACCGCTGTCGCGATAAGCCACTATTCGTCCTCTGTCGAGCTCCGGAACGTGCTGGAATGACTGCCGTATTTTGCGATGAGGCATCAGGAAGCTTCCCACGCACAGATCCGGCAGCACAACACACTTCCACTACTTACACCCCGCCTTCTGTGTACCCTTCTTATAGTGCTTCTCGGTGGCATGCCGGGCACACAGGATTTGCATATATGCCCTGCAATGCTAATCGTTTGCATGTCCTCTCGCGGGCGACGTATGCTGAGAATTTTAGGCCAATCGGATGATTCCTTCTCGGTGTTGCATTTTGGGTGGCCAGCAGTGTATATTGTAAAATTAGGACCTAAGTGCTGCAACTGAAGACGTTCCTGTCTATATCCCTAGTGCCTGGAGAAATTTTGTTTTACAATATCCATGGGAGGGACCACCAAAATAGTATTGATGACTTTAAACAGTCTGTAGTGAATGGAAGTGATTTATGTGTCTTTTGTTATTTACGTAATATGTATTTTCTGTGCTCATGTCTGGTACTATTTAAACCATGTGCCGCTCTAATATGCTTTAACTCATCGGCCTGAAGATGCGACCATAGTGGTCGCGAAAATGCTTGCCAAAGCTTTTAAACTACCATATTTTTAAATTGTAAATAAAGACGTTTTTTAAACCTTACGTTTTTAGAAGAAAATTTGGAAATGTGGTGTGTGCGCTTTGTAACAAGTTTAATTTGATCGTGCTTGGACAGCCCTTACAGCCTTTTCGAGATTTTCTCCGACACAGCCGTACCTTTACAAGCGTCCTTAACATTTTACACCACCCTGTAGTGAAATCCGTAGGCCGCCTCGGTGGCGCAGTGGTCTAAGCGATGGCCTTGTAAAGGTTGTGTTGACCTGTGCTCCGTGTTTGACCTGCGTTTATTGGTGTTCTTTTGTGTGTGTGCCATCATTTTGTGTATCTCCTGTGTTGTGAACGCCTCCTGTGTCGATTGAGTCCGATTTTGACGTCCTGTAAGTAAAACTTTACTTGTACTAACTCTTTTTCCGTCCTGGCTTTGCCCAGGGTCGGGTTTAGCAAGCCAGCCATTGCAAATGGCGGCGACCGCATCTGATAGGCCAGGTCTGAAGCTTGATAGCGAAGCTCCGCCCCCACCTGGCCACGTTCGGTCATCGTCACTACCACACGCAGCTGGTTTCCAAGCCACGTTATCTGATGTTACCACTTCTTCTTCCAACTTTATGGATGTTGATTTCCCGACATTTTCCACCACCGTGACGTCATTACCTTCTTCAGTATCCGTTGCCTCTGGTACTTCATCTGCTCCTGCGAGCACTGCGTCTCGACCTTCCCCATCTCCGCCCATTCCTACGGCAACTCTACCTTATGCTTCCGTTGTGAAGGGTACCAGTTCATCTTCCTCTACAGCGAAGAATCCATGTACAACGCCTCTTGATATGATTGTCACTAGAGACAACAAGAAATTACGCATCGAAATTCCGGAAACTTCAGCTGCTGGGCAGGAGGTTTTACGCACACAGAAACTTGGCATATGTTTTGATGCCCTCCCGGACACCAGCCTTAAGAAATATTCCTTAGCCGTCCGCCAAATCCTCCCTAAGGGAGCGATCACCCATATGGCGAGGAAGCCTAGAACTGTTCTCATCTATTTTGCGAAGCCAGAGTTTGTGGAGCGCGTCTTATCTGACGGACTGCATGTTGGGGATCATACCTTACTGGGAGTCCCGCTCACGCAGCGCCCCGTACTTGTTACGTGCTACCCCGTACCACCAGAAATCAAGGACCATTACTTAATGGCGGCCCTTTCCCGTTGTGGAAAAGTAGTTGGATCCATTTCCACTCTGTCTTCCGCACCAACAGACCCAGATGACAGGAACATCTTAGGTCTGCGTCGCCAAGCAAGGATCCTGTTTCCTACTGAAGATGCCATTGCTGATTGCCCTACTGACCTCACTGTGGTTGTAGGGAAGCAGATTTTCCGGATCGATATCGTTACTGCCTTGCATTGTTTTAAATGCAAGGCATATGGCCACATCCAATCACGTTGTCCACATGTATCTGCCAAGCCCCCTATTTCCATACCACCCAAAGTCAACACCCCAGCCTCAATACCAGTTTCTCTGGCCACACCAAGTTCGGCTCCACAGACGTCCTTGATCCCTTCTACTGTTGTTCCAGATGATTCTCCCCCAGCAAGTGATGATTCATCATCAGTCTCCAAGTCTTCGATATCTACTACAGGTACTTTGGCCACCTCTCCATCGTTGGACCCACTTGCTGCTGTGGTACCTCTACCTTCTTCGGAGGGTATTATCTCAGAAAAGGAATGGCAACCCCTCCGTCGTGTTGCTTCATCTTCTTCCCTTGGATCCCCTAATGTGAAGTCAGATCTAACTGTTCTACACCCACCAGCTTCTCCCGGCGTTCCCACGTTGAAACGTACCAGACAGAGTTCCATCGCGCCAGTGACGTCTTCTCCACGCTGCTCTCGTTCCCGTTCGCCAATTCGACAGTCTTTCTCTCCAACAGCAGTTCCTACATCTCTTAAGTCCCCAGCTGTTCCAAAATTGTTGGATCAAAAAGCTTTCGCTGAATATCTGAAAACTTTCCCTGCATTAGACGGGCCGCTGGCGCCCTCTGATCTTGCTCTCATTATACTCAATCAACCGTCACGTCCTCTCAAGCAGCTAGACTGCGTTCAATCACGTACTGCTCAGCTTCCCACTATTATCACCCAACTTCAGAATCTACTTGCTCTTTTGCCAAAAATTAACACAGTCACTAATGCGCAGACATCTAACTTAAAGAAACGTGTAACCAGTCTTCACAAAAGTGCTGATAGTAATATTCAACCACTACAACCTCTTTCAAGTTAAAATTACTTTCTTTCAACTGTAAGGGATGCTCCGTCCCTCCTACCAATGCGTTAGTGTTTGAAGACATTACACCGCATGATGCGGATATTTTATTGCTACAGGAGACTAACTGCCATCCTAACACCCCATACCACCGGTGGCGAACCTGGCCATTTCAATTCTACCATGCCCATCGACTTAGTCTTCACGCAGGACTTGCGGTGGCCATCAATTTTCGTCTTCGTTCTTTCATTACTGATACCACGGTCAAACCGATTTATCGTGACCTTCTGCAGCTTCTGTCTTTCCGACTTCACAACTTACGATACCATATCTTCAACATCTATGTTTCCGGCAATCAACAGTATGCAGACTGTCTTTTTGAGCATTTTGTTTCCTGTGTTCAAGGTCTTCCGGCCTCTGATATTGTCATCTTAGGTGGTGATTTTAACTGCACCCTTGACCCATCCCTCGACAGATCGGACGGTTCCACGGATACCAGGTATTTTCTTACCAGAGCACTTTCTACAGCCATCAACCAGCTACAACTCCAAGATGCTTTTCGACACCTGCACCCATTTCTTCGTTCGTACACCTGGCGCTCCTACTCCACTTCCTCCCCTACGACTGCCCGACTTGACCGGTTTTATGTTTCTTCAATTCTTCTTCCTTCAGTTATCTCCCTTTCTCACACACCGACAGTTTCTTCCGACCACAGCTGTGTCGTAATGTGTCTTCACACCGGTCCATCTCCTCGGCAATACTACCGTACTTGGACCCTTGATGATGATCTTTTACTTGATTCAACTTACGTAAATTCCATCCAATCGCAGCTCCAACACGCCTTATATACGCTCCCTTTTGCTTCTTGTCCCTTGCAACACTGGTTAAATGTCAAATCCCAAATTCTTCTTTATACCAAGCAATATTCCCACGAAAAACGTACATCCGCCTCTATGAAGATTGATGCTGCACGCTCGTTTTTTTCCACCCTAGATCTTGATTCTCCGCTGTTTTCTCATTACCAAGCTGAACTTCGTGCCTTGCTACTTCCTGTCTCCCAACAAGCTCTTCACCGCCTCAAGCTCCTCTATCTCCAGCCAAATGACTATCTATGTGAACAGGTTCAACAACTGGAATTCCACAAACGTTCTGCTCATCACCTCCGTAATCTGAAGTTACCCGACGGAACTGTTACTAATGACCCCACTCTCATTTGCTCCGGTGTTAGAACATATTTCCAGTCACGTTTTGCTCAGTTCCAGTCAAGTTCTCCGCATGCTGATTCGATTCTTCGTGCCTTACCACATATTCCATCGCATCTTGTTACATCTCTTTCTATGCCTATCACCCCAGCAGAAGTAGTACAGTCACTTGCCTTACTTAACTGTCACTCGTCACCTGGTCCTGACGGGTTGACAGTTAATTTCTTTCGTACGTTTTCCTCTTTCTTACACCCTCTCCTATTGCCTTGCTTTACAGCTGCTTTTTCCTTATCTGTTCTTCCCCCCGCTTTTACTCTAGCTCACATCATTCTTCTTCCAAAGAAGGGGTGTCTGCTGGAGTTGGATAACTGGCGTCCTATATCCATCCTTAATGTTGACTACAAGATTTATACTAAAATACTCTCTCTTCGATTGAACCCTGTCCTTCCCACCGTCATACATCCCGACCAAACGTACACCATCCCTGGCCGAAGCATTCATACTAATATTAATCTCCTCCGTGACTCATATTGCCTTGCCCACCTTTCCTCCGAACCTTTAGCCTTCCTCAATCTTGATCAGAGGCAGGCCTTTGATAACGTGAGTCATCAGTGGCTTGCCTCTGTGCTCTCTGCCTTCGGTTTCCCATCTGTCTTCATCACAGCCCTCCTTGCCCTGTACCAGGACTCAGTTGTCCATATCCGTGCGGATTCCTTCCTTACAGCCCCCATTCCGTTTCGTAAGGGCATCCGTCAAGGATGTCCTCTTTCCGGACAACTTTTCTCTCTAGTCTTTGAGCCTTTTCTTTGCTCTATCCGTTCTCTTCTACAACCTCCCCCTCCACCATTCAGCATAGCACCAGGCACCATTCTATCGTTCTTACTGCCTACGCCGATGATATCACAGTTCTCATCCGAGAAGAATGGCAATTCACAATTGTTCTTGCATGGTATCAAGTGTATGCTGCGGCTTCCGGTGCTTCGTTAAACCTTTCAAAGTGTACAGGCTTATGGTGTGGCTCCTGGAGACATCGCCCCGATACACCGTGGGGCGCTCATTGGACTTCCACCAGTCAAAAGATACTTGGGGTGCACATTGGCAGCCGGGTCTCAGCAGCGGCTGCCACCTGGAGACCCCTCGTCAGGAAACTACGTCACACCGCTGCTTACTGGTCCAAGCTCAAGTGCTGTTTGACCTACCACAGTCGTGCACGGCTTTCTGGCACCCACATCCTCTCGTTAGTTTATCATTCCTGGATTGCACAACCGCCACCAGCCTACGTTCAAACTGCAACAACATCAGCAATGCTCAGCGTTGTTTGGTCATCTACTCATTGGTTATCTTCCTCAGTATTGTCTCTACCTTCGACTTGTGGTGGCCTCAATATGCCAGAGATTACCGTACGTTATAAAGCTGTAAGAATTTTCAATTTCCTCCGTTTGACAGTTCAACCAGACTCTTCCGCTTCCATTCTTCTGCTTAATGTTCTGACTTCCCCCCTTAATCCCTGCCTTACCGTCCATCTTCTTCTCAAGATGGATATTCACACTGTCATTCCCCCCGTTTTCCTCTAGTCTACCATGAAGCTGTTCAGTTCCTTCGTTCTTTACCGCTCATTCGTCAACCCCCTCTTCCACTCTTGATCTTCTTTCCGAGCCTCTTTTTTCTCCTCCGTCCTCCACCCCCCTACTGCCAACTTTTTCTTTTTCCCCGCATGGCTACACGCTGGTGTAGTCTCCGTTTCCCAACTGGTCCTCCCCGATTTTTCATGGAAACCCGTTTCCGAACTTTTTCCCACCCTACCACTCTCGCCCGAACTCTCTGATAACTTCCTCCAACTTAAACATGCTCTTCAATCGCTTTTTCCTTCCCTAGTCGATTCCTCTGGCCTCCTTTCCGTTTCCTCTGCCTCTCTCCCTTTTCCGTTCTTCCTTCCCTTTTCCGGTGATCTCCTCCCTCTCCACAGTCTTTCCACCCGCACCCTGTACCGTTTTCTCCGTTCTTCTTCTACGGTACCTTGCCCTATTCCCTCTGTTCCTTCTTTTGCACTAACCTCAGTCTGGTCTACTGCCCAACATTCACCGGCCCTCTCCTCAGAACTTAATGTGCATTGGAGGTTTTTGCACAATCGACTGCCTGTCCCTTCGACTTTGTTCCGGAGAAATATAGTATCATCAGATCTCTGTCCTTTTTGTAACGTCGTTGGAGACGTCTTACACATGTTTGTTTACTGTCCGACGCTGCTCCCACTATTTCACAGTATGTTCCAACTTGCACATCCTTCTTGTACCAGTGATCTCACCCTAGAAGATTATCGTTTCCTCGGCCACAGTTCTACAAGTTTCTGCTCTATTTTACCAGTTTGTTCGTATTTATTTATTCTAGCTAAATATATTATTTTCTCTCACCTGCTACAGTTACAAGATCCAGATCCTATTACATTCTCTACCTCCTTGGTTGCACACTACCGCAACAGGGTTAAAGCCAGACTCACCCTGGAATATTCCTTGGCGAAAGATACGGCACGGTTACCTGCCTTCTTCGCAACTTGGTCGCCGTGTCGTCCCTGGTTTCAGTTTTCTAGTGCCCAGACTGTTCATCTGCTGTTTTAATAAACCTACGTCGGAACTTTCAATATTTACTGTTCCCTCACCATGTTTTCTCCTGGAACTGGATTGTGTTTGCTTCCCGCTGATGTCACCTTTTGTACACAGTTCTCTTCATCCGCACAGTGACTCTCTACCACCAGTGATTCCCATGTCACTAGAACTGCACAGATTTTTTTCTGTAAATTTTTTCGCTCCAGTGATGTTCCAAGACTTCGATGAACATTTATCCCAGAGCTACTGCTGTTTACAGCAAATAATGCAATGCCTGTCATTGCTCATCTGTACATTTATCATTTCATTGTAAATATCTACATTTTGTTTTATTTCTCCCCTTCTCTCACACTGCGTGTGAGGTTGGGGATGTTCTGTTGTAATTCTTTTACGTGAATAAAAGCGAATATTGAAACTAAGCGATGGCCTCTGATCATTCGTCCGAACGGGGTCTGGGTTCGAATCCCGGTGAGGCATGGATGTTGTGTTTGTCTTACGGCATTGGCTCTCTCCTTCCCTGGAACCAGTGACCCTAAATTAGGGACGGGCGACTGCTTATAGCCCATTGTGTTGCTCACGGTGGTCGTTAAACCTCCAATCAAAAAAAAAAAAAAAAAAAAAAAAGAAATCCGTAGTCCATTACTGATTTAAAGCAAAGGTATAACATTTTTAATCACTTGTATGTGTAGATTTCTTGGAATCTGCATTTGCGATATTTAAAATTGTATAATAAACAAGAAACTGAAGGATAAAGTTGTAGAAGTTGAAAGTTCCTCTGACAGAGCTGCACGACTCGTTATCCAACTCTCGAGAAGATACCAGGCTCAGATTATTCAAACTTATGCACCCACCACAAGTCATGCTGAAGAAGAAATTGAAGGATTTTATGAGGAAATTCGTGATCTAAATAATAAAGGTAAGCAGCACTTGAAGATAATTATGGGAGATTTCAATGCAAAAATAGGGCAACGGCAACAGAATGAAACTTCAGTAGGTAAATTCGGTCACGGCAACAGAAACCAGCGTGGAAATACTCTCGTAGAGTTTGCAGAGGCAGAAGGGTTTTTCATCTTGAACTCCTTTTTCAAGAAAAAGCCACACAGGAAATGGACATGGAGACATCCAAATGGGACGACAAGTGAAATTGATTTTATTATGTGTAACAAAAAATTCGTCATAGAAGACTGCAGTGTGCTAAACAAGTTCAACACAGGCAGTGACCATAGATTAGTGAGATGTAAGATGCACCTCAACACTAAACTCGAACGTAGCAAGCTCATAAGACAAACAAAATGTATTGACATAACCAACCAAAAAACACCATAATACCTTCAAATTGGAACTGAAGAACAGATTCTCTGCTTTAGAAGGCCTAACATCGGAAGAAGTGGATATTTCTGAAGTTAACAGAAAAGTAACCAAAGCTCTTATGGAAACAGCAACAAAATTAGCTGGGTCTAAGAACAAGTTGCATGTAAACAAATTATCAGGAAAAACGAAAATGTTGATGCAAAAAAGAAGAAAGATGAGGACAACTAAAGAAGATGTGACTTCCAAAGTGGAATATGTAGAGCTATGCAAGACAGTAAGAAAAAGTATCACTGAAGACATAAGAAAATTCAACTGTGAACTAGTGAGGAAAGCAATTGAAAACAACCAAAGCCTAAAGATAGCAAAGGGACATCTCAGTAAGGGAAAAAAACAGATTATGGCACTGAGAAAAGAAGATGGTTCTGTAACAAGAAATAGAGGCGAAATTATGACAAGAGTGAAAGATTTCTACTCCAAATTATATGAAAGGGATGATACATGTACTCCAGACATCATGAAAGGTACCAGTACCAGAGTTCTTCCAGTCCTTCCAGCAGAAGTTGCACATGCAATCAAGAACATGAAGCGGGGAAAAGCTCCAGGAGAAGATGGAATTACTGTAGACATCATACAAGAAGCAAGTGGAGAAATCGAAACAGTACTCGCCCAAATTTTCACTCGATGCCTTAATGAAGGGAAAATTCCTGAGGATTGGAACAACGCTACAATGATCTTGCTACATAAAAAAGGGGACATTGAGGATCTCGGGAACTACAGACCTATCAGCCTCCTATCAGTGGTTTATAAAATCTTCACTGAAGTTCTTTCACACCACTTGAAGGTGACACTGGACATGGCACAACCGAGAGAACAAGCTGGATTCAGGAGTGGCTACAGCACAATAGATCATATCCACGTACTGAGAGAACTAATTGAAAGAGCGAGGGAATATGAACTTCCATTGTGCGTGGCTTTTATCGATTATGAAAAAGCCTTTGATTCGGTGAAACCATCAGCAGTTGCAATGGCTCTGAAATCCTGCGGTATTGAAGATGCATACATTAATATTATTAATAACATCTATGAAAATGCAAGTGCAAAGATTCGGCTGTTTGAAAATACAACACACATAAAAATTGGAAAAGGAGTGAGACAAGGTGACACCATAGAAGCTCTTTAATGCCACATTGGAAAATGTCTTTCAATCACTGAACTGGGAAAACAAAGGGATAAAGATTAATGGAGATTATCTAACCCACCTTCGTGTTGCTGATGACGTAGTCATTTTTGCAACTACCCCATCACAGCTGCAGAGTATGATCCAGGAACTTGCTGACAAGAGTAAAGAAGGATTAAAAATGAACTTTCAGAAGACAAAAGTGATGTTCAATGCTTTTACAAGAAATGAAGATTTATCGATTGATGGAGAAAAGCTGGAGATAACAGGCACGTATGTTTCTCCGGGACAGCAGATATCAAGTGAGGGTCACATTGATGAAGAAATTAATCGGCGTACAAAACTTGCCTGGAGAGAGTTTGGAAGAAACAGCATAACTTTCAAGAGCAATATGCCATTATGTCTTAAAAGAAAAGTGTTTGATCAATGCATCCTTCCAGTGCTTACGTATGGTGCAGAGACGTGGACCTTAGCTAAAAGTGACATACAAAGGCTGCAGACAACTCAAAGAGCATGGAGAGGTGCAAGCTTGGTGTAACCAGGAGAGATAAGAAGAGGAACACGTGGATCCGAAAAATGACAAGAGTGGAAGACATCATGATCAGAGTTAAATCCCTGAAATGGCAATGGGCTGGACATACTGCCAGAAGAACAGACCATCGATGGACAGCCGAAATTTTAGATTGGATTCCAAGGGACAGGAAAAGACCCAGAAGAAGACCACATGGAAGATGGGTGGATGAAATTCGAAAGTATGCGGGAGTGACATGGAGGAGACTGGCACAAGACAGACCGTTGTGGAGGAAACTTGGGGAGACCTTCGTCCAGCAGTTGATTGATAATGGTTGACAATGATGATGATGATGATGATGATATGTATACACTGAGTGGCCACTTTATTATGACCACCCCCTCAGTACTTCGTTGGGCCACCTTCGCCTTTTAATCGCCTTTAATACTGCGTCGATTCTTCGTGGCATGGACTCCACGAGATGTTGATAGGTGGTTTGTGGAATCTGAGATCATGCTTGATGAATAGCACTTTCCAGGAGTGTGAGATTGCAGGATTGTGGATCCAGCTGTCTGATGGCTCGTTCAACTTCATCCCACAAATTGTCAATGGGGTTGAGATCTGTAGATTGTGGGGGCCACCTAAGCAAAGTAAACTCACCGGCATGTTCCTGAAACCAGTCCTGTACAATACGAGCACTATGGCAGGACGCATTATCTTGTTGAAAGTAGCCATCGCCAATGGGATAAACCATCCACATTACAGGTTGCGCTTGGTCCGCAACGATGTTTAGGTAAGATGTGCCAGTCAGACGTTGATCAACACGAATTAAAGGGCCCAAAGCATGACACTTTCCAAAAGCCATAACGTTGCCTCCACCAGCTTGAAGGATTGTAGCGATGTATTTGGGGTCCATGCTTTCGTGCTGTTTCCGCCAAATTCTCACTCGGCCATCGGTATGGTGCAACTGAAAACGTGATTCATCGGACCACATAATTGTTTCCAATTATCGACTGTCCAATCCTTGTGCTCCTGTGCGAACTGGAGACGTTTTCTCTTGTTAACTCCAGACAGCAAAGGTGTTCGAACAGGCCTTGGGCTGCCATATCCCATCCGATGCAGTGTACGGCGAACAGTGCGTGCAGAGATCATTTGAGGGCATCCTTGATTAAGATGGTCTGTAATTTGCAGCACTGTTGCCCATCTGTTGTCTGTTACCAGTCTAGACACTCTCCGTTCCGCCCAAGCAGTCACTAGTCGAAGACGACCACACGTTGCACGTAGAGACCCAGTTTTGTGGCTGACAGTCCAGTTTTTAAGCACTTTAACAACAGCTGCTCTCGAACATTTCACGAATGCGGCGGTTTCGGTGATACTCGCTCCATGGCTCCGAGCTCCTACAATTATCCCACGTTGAAAGTCCGTCAAATCGCATTTTTTACCCATTTCGTCACCCGAAAATCACTTCTACTACTGTCGCAAGCACTAAGCTTACCCTTTTTATACTAGCCTTGCCCTCTGGTGGCAACAGCGTGCAGCCATAGCTCATTTGCTTACAACTGTCAGGTGGTCATAATAAAGTGGTCACTCAGTGTATATATATATAAAAAAGTATACAGTTTCCAGATGCTGCAAAACGGTAACAGTTGAAGACACGGACTACAGATGCGGACCGTTAGGTAGATGTACTCATAAAGTTTTTGTTCCCCTATCGAGGGAAGTGACGTAAGCGACAGCGCGCGTGTCAGGTGACTAGTCAGTCAAAATGGCAGCGTCTGCAGTGGAGAAGGCGTTTTGTGTTCTTGAATTGAGCAAAACGGAATCTGTAACTGTTGTGCAACGGCATTTTCGATCACGATTCAGAAAAGAACCTCCAACCAGAAAATCTATCTACGATTGGCATAAAAAAATCTGGCGGAGCTGAAACAGCATATCACGGCCACTATCACTGCGCTTGATTCAGATATCTTACCTCGCGTTTGGGCGGAAATGTATTGCCGGCTCGATGTGTGTCGTGTGACTAAGGGTGCACACATAGAACATCTGCGACTGTCTCTATAAAAACTTGAAACATTCCCCTACAATTCTGTTACAGGTAACATAAAATATCTTACATTGTTCTTGTTTGTGATTATATGTATATAATCAGAAACAAAATTGTGATTATATGTTTATAATCAGTCAACAAGTTTTAGCCCCCTTCAAATTTGTTATTGCCCCCCCCCCCCCCGGAAAAAAACTCTCTGAATGCAACACTGGGTCTAAGAGCTGGCTTATGGCCATTCGTCCGAGAAGAGTCCGAGTTCGAACCACGGAGAGCAATGGATGTTGTGTTTGTCTTACGGCACAGGCTCTCTCGCTTCCCTGGAACCAGTGACCTTGAATTAGGGACATGCGACTAGTTAAGCGTTATTCCTCCGTTTGTTAAAAGTGCGATCAATACCGGGAGCTTCACATATTCAGGTGTCTCCGTCTTACTAACTGACGAAACATAATAACGTTCTGAACCCCTACAACTGATATCCAGTGACCTTCTCATTTCTGTACTGCCAAAAGACGACGCAATGCTAAACAAAAAATGTCAATAATTTCCTTTTCACCCTACTAGGGCTAAGAATTTGTTGAGCGTCCTCTCTATTTTCACACAGTGATCTTTTTTATCGCAATAAACCATTTTCTTGCTAGACAGAAACTTCTGAGCATCCAAATATTCGCTCTTAAACTTCATTATCAGTAAGGAGTAAATGTATTTTCAAGGAAAAGTGTCATCATATTATGCAGAGTTCTAACACGATGCACCCCTATTTCGCTCACTCTTTATCTGAATTGTGGAGTCACTAGAAAACGTATTTTAAAAATATGGAAAGAAAACAGATGGGGGAAAAAAAGTTTTAACGGAATCCCGAAAATGGTAACTAATGATTATTTACGATAGCACTGTTAAAGAAACCGTGAGCATTATTCCTGGAACTATGTGCTTGCAAAAGTAAATTAATTCATAGATTTGTCGCGGTCGATTTAAACGAACTAGGCCATTACTGGACAATGTCGTTTCTTCGAAGCGTAGCTAATTAAAAGTAATAATTTCCATACTTTCTTTTTTATTTCTTCGGCGGAAAAGCGAGAGATTGCCGCTCAAGAAGAAAATATGTTTGGTTGCGTCATAGCGGCGCTGTTTGACGCGAGCTGTTTGCCCATTACAAAAGCATTTACTGCCGAAACCATCATTACAGTGGCCGTAGCGCCCTCTTCGGGAGTGATCCTTTTACTTTTTTCTTTATCTTTTTCGTTTTGCGGTTTCTTTTATTTTGCTGCTTTTTTTTTTTCTGAACCTCCACTCCTTTTTTTTTTTTTCATTCGTAAGCCTCGTAGTAAACGGAAGCATCGAATCGCATTCGAATGTGTGGAGTACCTACGGAGCTTGTTGCGGACGACCATGCGGAGCCCGGCGCAGCCGCTCCCGGCAGTGTTCCTCACGATCATCGTCGCTCACTTCATCGTACTTCTTCCAAAGCTTTACGCGGCTTCGAATTCAGTGACCGATTATGAGACCTACCCGAGCAAGCCGGACTTAAAGTTTAAGCGGCCAAAGCAGGTCGAGAGGTCAAAGGTCGACATACTAGGAGCTGTGCTCAAACAGCAGGTAGAGGAACTTCGCCAGGTGCCAGATCGGCAAGTTGAGCTG
Organism: Macrothele yani; assembly: GCA_039090855.1. Taxonomy (NCBI): domain Eukaryota; kingdom Metazoa; phylum Arthropoda; class Arachnida; order Araneae; family Macrothelidae; genus Macrothele; species Macrothele yani. The sequence goes on along the minus strand of CM077030.1, from coordinate 71,296,108 downwards.
GTCTTTTTGGTGGACAGTTCGGCCTCGGTGGGGGCCGAGAACTTTTTCAACGAGTTAAAATTTGTGAAGAAGCTGCTGGCAGACTTCACCGTGGAATACAATGCGACGAGAGTGGCACTCGTAACGTTCAGTTCGCGAAATCGTGTTGTGAAACATGTGGATCATGTCAGCAACCCAATCGAAGAAAATCATAAATGTGCCCTTCTGGAAGAGCAGTTGCCCACTATTACCTATCAAGGTGGAGGGACGTATACCCTTGGCGCCATGCTACAAGCACAGGTAAGTCAAATTGTTGAAAAGAATGCCCAATATTGTATTTCATTATTTTTAACACAGCTCCTCCCCCTGCCTCTGTTTCTTATTTCTACTTTTAACTCTCGTACGGGTTGTTTGCACATCCAGAAATTTTTGACAAGGATCCCGCAGATTTTGACCAGTTCATTTGGAGGCGTGGACACCAAGCGCGACGCTATAGGTGTGTGTCACCCACATTTTTTTTGACCCACCCACCCTTTAACTTTCGCAAGATATTTAAACAGTTTTAAACAAATGGCGAGTGGAACCATCTAAGATTTTATGGAATTTGAATAATTGCTGTGAATTTTTCGAATGCACAGAAATTTTGTTGTATAAAATGAATTTTTGTTGAATTAATTGTACTATCATGAAAGAAATACAGGATTACGCCATATAATACAAATTTTAAAGATGACAATCCGATTTTTGGCGTAAATGTGACAAGGATGGTAAGTCAGATAATATCCGAAAACTTGAAAAAAAAATGTTATCGTCCTGGAGCGGGACTCGAAGCCGCGTCTCCCAGAAAACGCCCGGGTATGTGTAGTGGTTAGCATACCCAGGCGTTTTCTGGGAGACGCGGGTTCGAGTCCCGCTCCAGGACGGTGAAAATTTTCAAGTTTTCGGATATTATCTGACTTACCATCCTTGTCACATTTACGCCAAAAATCGGATTGTCATCTTCAAAATTTGTATTAATTGTACTATTATGTGAAATGGTAGGATTCCTCAGAGTAAATGTCTAAGAGAATAGTACAAAGACACCATTTTCGTAATTATTAGTCTTTTTTATTTAAGGTCCATGTCTCTGCTCCATACGTAAGCCATTAACTGAAAAAGACATATAAAGACCTCAGACAACTCAAAAAAGCATGGAGATATGCATGCTTGGTGTAACCAAGAAAGATAAGAAAAACTCGTGAATAAGGAAATGACAAGAGTGGACGACATCATGACCAGAGTAAAATCACTGAAAAAGCAATGTGCTGGACATGTTTTCCGAAGAACGGACCACCGATGGACAACTGAAAGTTTTGACTAGATTCCGAGGGACAGAAAAAGACCCAGAAGCAGACCACATGGGAGAGAGAGAGATGAAATTCGAAAGCATACCGGAGATACATGGAGGAGACAGTTGTGGAAGAAACTTGGGGAGACCTTCATCCAGCAGTGGATTGATAATGATTGACAATGATGATATATATATATATATATATATATATGTATGTATATTCGTTGTCATGATACAAATTGAAATTCATAAACAACCTTATGACAGCAAATATTAAAAAAAGATAAAAATGACATAAGCCGAAATTGCGAAGAAATGGTAACTTCAAATCACAGAGGTTAGTGCCCACGGTTCCCAGTGCTACATGCAATTCATAAATACTACGTACAGTATGTACCTGGAATTTTTTTTTTACTGGGGACAACCTCTTCAGTGTCGGGTAAAATCTACATAAAAGGAATTTTGGGGCCAGATTTCTGCCAAGCACTTCAAAATTTTTGCCCCCCCCTCCCGGACAATTCTTAGCCCCCCTAACATCCCCTAAGCTGTGAATCACAAGCGTCGCCACTGACAGACACAAACGGGGTACGGAACCATTTCCCTGTCATTTTTATACATGTTTTTATTTATTGCCAAAACAACTGTTCTCAGCAAAGAAAACAATGTTCTCGCCCCCAAAACAGCAAACTGAGAAACAAAAATTATGTGTTTTTCTGGTCTACAGTGTATGTAATATTTATTCGGTTACAAAGTTTGTTCTGTAGTCTGCCCTCTAGCCCACTATCTCAAAGGTTGTACAGATACGTACATCACCTACAACAGACAACAAATATAAATTTACACAGCGTTGGGAACAGTTATTTTTCATAAGTAATCCTAGGCAGCTTATCTGTTTAGCAACATTTTTGGTTTAGATATGTAATACAATACGAACAGAAAGAACAACGCAAACAAGAAAGAGCAATGAGACTTAACGCAGATAAAAAATAACACTTTTTTCTTCTTTTTCTATTCGAATCATTATTTTCGTACGAATAAAAGTTAGCATGATTCTCTAAATTTTGATTGAAGTGAAACAAAACATTGCAAACATCTTACAATTGTTTATATGAGCTCTGGGTTTTATACTGAATCCCTTTATCTGTTCTTTAGTGTTTGAAAATATCCCCTCCCCCTGTTTTTATCTCTATGATTGATAAGATGTCTTACACAATTTTTTTTATCTACAGAATATGTTCACATATTTTTAGAGCATTTTTGATGAGAAATTACAGAAAATAAGGGAAATTCAGATAATTCAAACTGGCAACAGCGTGTCAGACGAACACGAAAGAAACATCTGCTGAAGGTAAATACCGTCTGCTAAGAAAATGGTACACGTAAACAAGCTGTGGATAGAAGGTTATGTTTTTGCTCTTTACGAAGAGAAATATTCGTATTCTGTAATTAAAAAAGGCTGTTAAAATCATGGAATTAGCACTTCCAAATGTAAAATAAGCAATATTATTAATAATAGAGGGGGAAATCGTCAAGCGTTGCTTTTAGCAGGAAAAAGAACAACAAACGAATATCCAAAGAAGGTACTTACTTTTACGACTATTTCAAAAGTAAGATCTCCTTAAAAGAAAATCCACCGACCCAAAAAGCAATCGTTAAGTCGTTAAATATCTCTGTATCAACTGTAAACAAGGTAATAAACAAAGATTTAAATCTGAAAAAAAAAAAGTGTTGACTGCGCGTGGCTGAGCGCAGAACATGGTTTTGACTTCTTTATGAAAATCACGTAGGCGGTGACAAATGGAAATTTATTGCGACTTTTGATAAAGCATGGATCAACCTAAACGAGCGTAACGAAAAGAAGTCGATTTACTATTACACAAGAGCAGAAAAGGACTTACAAAATTGGTTCCAAGAATCCAAAGAAAGTTTCAATAAAGGATTCATGATTATTGCTGGTTTCTCGTACAATGAGAAAATAAAGTTAAGAAAAGTTGAAAAGAATGTTAGAAATCAATTCTACATATTACCAAAATAATGTTTTAACTCATGTATTCAAAGAGGAAATACCGTTCCTTTATCCACAGAGCCTTCAAAGAGTAGAATCCCCTCAGGATAAGGCTGCCAGCTTGTACATCCAAATCTACCACTCTATTTCTTGAAAAACTGAAGAAAGAGATAGGTATCAAGTCTATACCTTTTGCTCATATTCCTTCAAAGTCCCCTAATGCAGTGGCGTAGGAACGGGGGGTACAGGGGCACAATATACCCCCCAAATTTTGGAGAGGGGTACATTAATATCTACTGTACCCCCCCCAGATATGAGCAAACACAAACCAATCATTTACAAAGAGTGAACTGTAAAATTTATATGCTACTTAATTTTTTTATTCTCTTTTTTTCAAAGAAATATCACGGTTCATCTGTTTTTTTTTTTTTTATATCCGAAGCTTGTAGTGGCAGGCTTTTCATCCCCCAAAAACTGGCCAACCATCTGGGAAACTCCAGCAAATTAGTTCTGCAGGGAAACGACGAGTGCGAGGTTTTTGTTAATAACTTCAAACAGCATATGGTAGGGCTAGGGTTCAGCGCCCGCAGCCCCGGCACTAAAATTGTTTTCTGTCTTAAGATCTGTAGCAATACAACAAGTACATTACGGATTTCACATACCACTCATGGAACTCCAATTCCTCGATATCTCCACCATCATTTAGCTTTTGCACCAGACCAATGTGCTTTTTACATCCATTGTCAGCCTATGTATCGTTCAAAGTTTTTAATATAGACTTCATAATGCTTCAATGGTACTATCTTCGCGGGTAGAGCAGTTTTTATCTTACTGCGGTTTTACTTTATTAACGTAAACAAAAATGATAAGAAATTGAATTCGTTCTTATAAAGAGTTATATAACATTTCCTGAGAAATACCTCTTTTCCAAACCCTGCTGACAGAAATTCATCCTAATGTTGACTTGTCCCTGCTCAATATTTTAATGGGAAAAAAAGTACAAAAATTAACAAGAGAGAACACACAAAAAAAAACTTCTCCATTCATTTTCTGATAAGAAATTAATAATGTGAACTTTTTGTCAGCATTAAAAATAATAATGGTAATAATTAATAATAATATGATGATAACAATGTTCATTCGGGTGAATTCCTGATCAGTACAGGTATTTTATAAAAACTCTAATATACTACCTCCCCCAAGAAAATTCGGAGGGGTCATCCATAGATGGCTTAATCCTTAAGATGTAAGGTTCATGAGCTTGCACCCCCTAAATCAAAAGCGTTCCTACGCCACTGCCCTAATGTGTCATCAATGGACTATTGTGCCTTCGAACTGCTAAAAAGAGCGCTTTCTAAACTAAGACCTGAAACAATGAGTGGACTGTGGAAAGCAGTGGAAGAGGAGTGGAAAATCAGTTTTAAGAAATGCTGTGTTATCTTGGAAATCTAGATGTAGGTTAATAGTCCACAGAAATCAGATAGAACATTTAAAAAAGAAATATTTTCATTTTAAACGTTAGTTATATTGCTGGAAAGTTGTTCTAAAAATTTGAGAACATCCCCTGTGTTTTCATTTTATCTACCTTTCAGTGTTATGAAATGGCTGTCGTACGTAGAGCAGAAACAAGGTTAATAGACAGTAAGGTTTGCTCATCCTGCCTCCCTCGCAGCGGAAGTGCCGGTCCCTTACGTAGTGACGTCAGTGTAACACACGACGCAGCCAGCAGAACGGATAGACTGTTAATACAATTGAAGCACTCGCGGGAGAAATGTCAACAACTTTTTACTCAAATACGCTCTGAATCTGAAAGCTTGCAACCAAGATGTAATGCAAAAGCACATCTGTAATATAATCAGGAAAAATGGACATCCATGTGAATATTTTATTTAGAGTAAACCGAGAATGTGAAGAAACTTATTATGCATTTCTTTCATTTTTTTTTTCAAATCTGTTTAATCTAAATATCTAAATAGGATATTGACATGACACTAAGGAAAAGTGCAGGGACAGTGATTATACCTTCTAATTTATCTATATGCAACTGTAATACTGTCTTTAAATAAATTCAAAAGAAGGAAAGAAAAAACTTATAAGATTATGCTGTCAGAACCTCATGAAGAAATCCTTTTATGCGGAACAAATAAAAACTTGAGTAGCATTCCACTAACTTGCTTAATTAAAAAGTTGGAAATTAATTTCACTAAATGCTCTGTTATTATTTGTAACTAATCGCTGAACAGAAAAGTTAAAATCTTGGATCTTTGCAATTTTTGTTTGTTTGTTTCTTTAGTCATATTTTATTCGCTAAATTTTGAGAACTTTAAGAATCGGGACATTATTTAACGTAAAAAAATTCTTTCTTCACTTACCTTTGTCATGTTCCTTAGGTAACTGTTTTAACTAGTTTTCTCTTCTTGGGTTGGCAATATATTTTTTGCTGAGCGTTAATATGGCGCATACGGATCATAATTCGGGTTTTCATGAAAGCATTCCTTGGCTCTGCATCAGTTTTAAAGTTGTGGCTTGAATTCCAGGTGAACATTTAATTGTAGCTACCCATCGGCGCAACGTTGACAAAGCAGGAGGCGGAATATTAACTTTATTTCTCAAGTAGTGATATGCTCTCCTGGAAACAGTTCTTAATGTTATTGCAGCTGCAATATCAGTAGAATTCCAAACAATCCGTTTTTGGCCTAACAAAACCCTTATCTGTCCTATAGTAAACACTGTAGAAAGCAAATTTTTTATGCACATTTCTCTGTCTTTTTTTCTCATCTTTCCGTAACCTTCGAAATTCTGATAATTCTTTCTGCATTTGATTCTGTTTTACTTTGAGGACTTTTACACGTAAAGTTAGACTATGGTTTGAAGAGCTCAAATATAATATTTGTTTTTTCAGCTTTTCATTTTCCTTCATCAAAATATAATTTTCCTTCAATAGAATTTCATTTTCTGTTTTCAGGTCTTTCATACATTCAATTTCAGTATTTTCATCATTGGCACTCCACATGTCTTCCAAAATTTCCTCTGCATTATCAGAGTTTATCAAATCGCCAACAAGATCAGTTCGTTTCCTTTTCTCCTGTCTGTTCTTTCTTTCTGAATTAGAATTTACATTAAAGTTTCCCGGGAGGTTTAAACTTGGTACAGCTGTGTTCTTTAGCATTTTGCGGATAGGCAAACCTAGAAGTTCATTCCTTAAATCGCGTTCGTAGTCTTCCTCAGGAAAATGTTCCGAACAAATAGCTGAATTCATTTCGTTGAAACTGTCAGCTCGTTTGCATCTCAATTTCCATGTTTTACGCTAAACTTCATTTTTTCGGAAACCTATGGTAATGAATGCCATTCCTTCTGGTTTTCGAATAATAATTTTGACACGTTGCTATTGCGCACGAACCAGGCATGTTCAGTGTTTAACGTATAACCAAAGAAAAGAAAATTTGTTTGCTACAAATACCTAGCTTCAAATGAGACAATGTAGCTTTCAGATCCTGAACCAGAAAAACGGGAGCAAGCAGCTTTAGGCGGATGGGGTGTGGAGATCTCCGGGACTGTGACGTCACGAAGGCGACCCCTGAGACAGTGCTCAGCGGAAGTGTCGGATAAGCATAACCTTGGAGTCTACTAACCTTGGAGCAGAAACGCAATTTAGCAGAGACAGCATAAAAGAAGCTTAAGAATATTTCATGGGCGTCTGTTCTATGTGTACATATATGCCGCGTAGCAGAATAGCGGCGAAGGGCGACGTACGTTGCAGATTTTTCTTGGTCCTGTAGATAAAAACGATATCCTCAGAACTTTTATTTTAGTCTTGCAGAAAGGAAAGGACATCCCGAACCCTTTTTTAATTTTCCTTACCGACTCTTTATCATTGGGCGTAAGTTTTCCATCTGGCGACGGAATTCTGTCTTTCAAACCTTTGCGAAAACGAAAGTTAGACGAAGTGAATATTTCTCGTGTGATCCTAGTTTTGTTTTGTTTTTCCCGCGACGTTTGCTCTGTCCATGTTATTATTAAATATCATTTTATTGTAGACATGTTTGTTTCAGCTTGAAAACGGAGGCTATAATTTCGAAAACGGAAGTTAGGCAGAGCTCTGTAACCTGAAATTCTTATTATTATTATTTTTTTCAATGTTCTCTCTGCTCTGTGTTGTTGTTAAATGTTTTATTCTATAAATATTTGTATTTGAGCTTGGAAATGAAAGAAAAGAAAACGGAACGAAGTTTTCCCCCATAACGTAATTTATTTTTCCAGACATTCCCTCTATCCAAATATCTTTGCTAAATATAATTTTGTTGCAGAAATGTGTTTCAGCTTTAAAATGGAGGAAAAAATTGCCGACAACGGAAGCGAAGATTTTTCCGTGATCATTTTTTCACGGTGTTCCCCCTCTCTTACATTGTTACTAAATGCTATTTAATTACACATGTAAATATTTGTATATAAGACTGAAAATAAAGGGGAAATTTTTCCGGAAATGGCTCGCACTTTTTTAACGTTCAGTTGCAGTGCAGTAGGAATCTTTCCGTTAAAATGACATCTCCATGCCTGGGTTTGCAAATCCAAACATGCACAACTCTGTTCTCGGGCCTCCTATTTCCAATGACCTCTCGAGTTCCGAACTCGCCGGCCCTGAGTGTTTTTCTCGGCCGAGCGAACCCCGACAATCATGATCATATGTAGAGGATTTTAGGAAGGGAGTGTCTGACCCCAGGTCTTAAACAACCCTTAGGAATAGGAAGCTAGGAGATTTGGGCTAGAGTGCCCGATAGGAAAGTGACACGGAAGCGAAGTAGAAAGGGGGAGGAAGACGCCCTTATTTATTACCGGGGGACCAGTACCCGGGGTCCGACGGCTTAACGTGCCCTTCCGACGCACGGCGGATATTTAGTGGATCGCGCGTTCGTACCTGCCTGGGATCGAACCTGAAGTCCTTTCCGTGGCAGTCACGAACGTTGCCCACTCGGCCACCCGCGGCCCGAACCCCGACGTGTTTTGCCTTTCGTCTTTTATCATCAACTGCCGTCCAAAACGACGCTCCGATTCTCGCCTCCCCCTTTCTCGGTGATTCCCTACTCTTAATTCCCGTTGTCTTCCACAGACGCGTGAGTATCACCTTGCTGACGGAGTTCATGTGTCTTCTGCCTGGTCGCTTCGTCACCCGAATCGCGCCGCAGCTGCAGCCCTGAAGTGCAAGATTTAGAACTTTTTCAAGATCTCGTTAGCCTGCTGTAAACATGCAATAACGATCAACCACGGCGTTTAAGCTGTAGGGGAACAAAAAGAAAAACCACTTAGATCATCACGGCTCCCATCCGCATGAGGAAGCACATTTTCCATTGTTCATGTTTCACCCTCTAGAAAACCCTCGAGATAGGAATTTTCCTCTAGAAAACTCTCGAGGCAGGAGTTTTCCTCTAGAAAACCCTCGAGTTAGGAATTTTCCTCTAGAAAACACTCGAGGTAGGAATTTTCTTCTAGAAAACCCTCGAGGTAGGAATTTTCCTCTAGAAAACCCTCGAGGTAGGAATTTTCCTCTATAATACCCTCGAGGCAGGAATTTTCCTCTAGAATACCCTCGAGGTAGGAATTTTCCTCTAGAAAACCCTCGAGGTAGGAATTTTCCTCTAGAAAACCCTCGAGGTAGGAATTTTCCTCTAGAAAACCCTCGAATTAGGAATTTTCCTCTAGAAAACCCTCGAGGTAGGAATTTTCCTCTAGAAAACCATCGAGGTAGAATTTTTTTTTTTTTTTTTTTTTTTTTGGAGGAATTTTTTTTCTAACGAGTCGTGTGGTGTCTTGCGGGCCAATATGGCTAGATCTGACTTATTTCCTACATTCGAGAGCATTGGAGCGACTTCCTAATTAGCCCGCAATTTTGTTAACGAATTTAGTAAGGCCTATGAACAGCCCAAAGGAAAACAGCGCAAGCGTAAATGAGAAAAAAAAAGAAACTGTAAACTGCAAAATAACGTGTGAGCCTGCCGAACTCTGATTCCCAGCTGCCACATGCTATAGCGACATGGCGGATAAATTAGTCCAAATGAACCGAAGGGTAAACGGAAGAATTTTCTTTTTGTTTTAAGTTTAAGAGGGGGGGGGGTCCACTGTATCAAGCGAAGATTTCTTCGGTAATTGTTTTTTTATTTCGCGATGTTCGCTCTAACTTATATTGTTTTTAAATATGATTTTATTCCATAAATCTTTGTGTTCCAGAGAGGCAACAATTTCTAACAACAATGGCTGGACGCAGCTGTAATTCCTGCCGAAATCTCCCCCCTCCTTGCGATGTTTCCTCTGTCGTGTATTGTTGTCAAACAATATTTTATTCTATTTAGTATTTCAACATGATAAGTAAGTCGAAATACGTTACTTTGTAGTTAGAGGTTTGAAAAATGGACAAAGAAATGCATACTCTATACTTGCATGCTACTGTCAGTCATTGTTTAGCGTGGCTGAAATCAACAGGTCTCGACTTCTAGTATGTATTATAATATTCACAGTGATAATGAAAACATCGTTAAAATTTGATGGTTCTGTGAAATTTGAAAGCATTTTTCGAATGGGTTGAAATTTTTCACATCTGTATATGTCATGGTAAGGAATAAATTCAGTGGCTAAGATATGAAATTGAAAAATTATAAAAAAAATCCTTAGAATAGAATGGCACTCCAATATACAGTGTATGTATATACAGGGATACAAGGCAATCCGTTTCTGTAGAGATAATTTAAAAATGCTGTGGTATGGCTTGTAACAGATATAATAAGTCAGTATTTGGCAGGAATTACCTTTATGGATGGTAGTTTGTCTAGGACTCTACATGACCCCCTTTGCAGACTCGGCAAAGTTCATACCGGATGCTCAATTCATGTTACGTGTTTTCTAACGTCTTCGGAGTGATTCGGAGTGATTTGTGCGAACGCTACAGTATGGAGGTCAAATTCTGCCTAAAGGGCGAGGAAAGATGGGAGTTTCGTGCGCTGTAGTCAGTGCGCAAGCGCCAGAATGGCGAGGAAAGATGAGAGTTTGATGCGCACGCGCCTTCGCAGCATCGTGGATCCTGTCACAGGTGAGTCGTCGCCAGCTGTGCGGTTCTTTTTTCTCTCTGAGGACATTGTATGATCAGGACCATACCTGGACATCCTACAAAATCTTGGTACGACAATTGGATAACGATGTCATTTTACAGAAATACGGGGCCCCACCCCACTAGTCACTAGAAGTCAGGAACTTCCTCAAAAACACATTTAATGACAACTGGTGTGTCCGCGATGGCTCTATTCCTTGGCCTGCAAACTCCTCAGATCTCACTTCTGATTTCTTCGTGTAGAGGTTTGTGAAGAACGTCGTCTACGCACAACGACCTCAAAACCTGGATGACTTGAAGGTGAAAATTGCTGCAGCGTTCGCACAAATAACTACGCAGATGTTAGAAAACACATGGCAAGAATTGAGCACCCAGTATAAACTCTGCCCAGTCCACAAAGAGTATAGGTCTAGACAAGCTGTCGTCCATAAAGTTAATTTCTGCCAAATATTGACTTATTGTATCTGTTAGAAGCCATATCACAGCATTTTTAAATTATCCCTACTCAAACGAATCACCCTGTATATATAAGTTACATACATTTGTATAAATAGGGAGCATTCCATTCAAAAATGAAGATAAAGGAGACAATTATTAGCATAGTATCTAATTTTTAGTTAAGTGGAAAGGTGTTGTAAAGTGAAAAAAATTTCAGTCTGTGTAATCCCTCCTAGCTTTCACCGGTTATATCAAATATTGTTTCGAAATACAACGAAGAAATTCGAAGTTCAGAGGTCAATATTTTTTATCCTAGTTATCATTGCAATTGCTGTAGTATTTAGGGTAGGCCCTTTTTAAGTAAAAGATATATAAGGTGGTTATTTTCTTTTTGTATTATACATTTTTTTAAATTGCTACCTGTGCAGATTTTTATTGTTTTACACACCTATTTGTCGTCGTTCACAGTGAATTTTGTGTCACAACGATATATGCGTCGCAGATTGATCTGGAATTTTCTGCTATGGGGCATATCCGTATAATCTTTGAGATGGTAGGCTAGCGGTAGCACTACAGACCAAACTTCGTAACTGAATAAATATTAGATGTACAAATAAGTTTTAAGACAACGTAACGTGTAATTTGAGAGAAAACAACAGTACCTTTACGAATCAAAATATGCGTCGTCATTATCTAACGTCTTCCGCCATCGGTCGGACAGCTGACGGATTCCAGCCATGAAGAATACTTCGTCGTATGGCGTGATAAAGTCGTCAAACCATTTTTGCACTTCGTCACATGTCCGGAACCTTATAGCAGATAATCCATGTTGCATCGATCGGAACATATGATAATCTGAAGGGGCTATGTTGGTACTATACGCCGGGTGCTCCAAAACTTCCCAGCCAAGCGTCAATAACGTTTCCTTGACCGATTTCGAGACATGCGGTCTAGCGTTGTCCAGTAATTTCACGGGACGTAATCCTTTGTCTGTGAATGGACGTTTCTGATAGATTTCCTGTTTCAGTCGCAGCAATTGTTGCTTGTAGCGGTCAGCAGTAACAGATTGACTCTGTTCCAATAGTTCATAATAAAGCACACTCTTCATATCCCACCAGATGTACAGCAGAACTTTCTTGGAGTGAATATTGCGTTTCGGTATCGAAGTCGTTGCTTCACCAGGGTCTACCCAGTGTTTTTTGCCTTTGGGATTGTCGTACCATATTCACTTTTCATCACCAGTAACGATTTTTCACAGGAAAGACTTTCTGTGTTGTTTATTTAACAGATTCAAACACTTCATGACACGGTCATCCTTGTTCCTCTGGCTCAGGTCATGTGGCGCCCATTTTCCTTCCTTCCGAATCTTTCCCATTGCGCGTAAACGATTGGAAATGGTTTGTTGAATTACCCCCAGTCAGTTGTTCGGCTAGTTCTTTTTGCGTTTGAGGCAAATCTTCATCTAGCAACGCTTGCAGTTCCTCATGTGCAACCTTCTGCCGGGCGCAGCTACGTTCTCAATCGCTAACATCAAAATCACCTGCTTCAAACCGTCTAAACCAAAACTCACACGTGCTTTTCGATACAATATCCTCCCCTCAGAACAGAACAGATTGATGCACATGCTTTTGCAACACTTTTCCCTTGATCAAATTCGTAACGAATGCAGTGCCGAATAAATGCAGTATCGCTTGCCATCTTTCACCTACCGATATGCAAGTGCGTTTGACTGTTGGGTAAACTTCTGTGTCGCATTTTATACTCTGGACCATTTACGGTCACATGACAGCAACGCGGGGAATGTCGGAAATGTAAATTAGCGATATATGTCGCACAAAAAACGCTTTAAAACGTATTTGCATAATCTGTATTGCAGAAAAACTTTTTTTTTTTTTTTTTTTTATGTTGGGGGTGACAATTTCTCTTTGCTTAGAACAGTTGTTTTGGTGCAAAATAAAAACGTATACAAAAATGACAGGGTCAGCCCCGTGACACAGTAGTCCAATTTCGGACGAATGGCTGGCTTCTGACCATTGGTCGAGATGGGTTCAGGTTCGAATCCCGGTGAGGCAGGGATATTGTGTTTGCCTTATCGCACTGGCTCTCTCCCTTTCTGGGACCAGTGGATCTAAATTAGGGGCGGGCGACTGCTTATAGTCGATCGAGTTGCTCACGGTGGTCGTTAAACTCCCAAATAGAAAAAAAAATGACAGGGCACCTCCCCTTCTGTATCCGCGCCTGCGTACAGCCAACCTTCGACCTTTGTACGTAGGCTATTCCAAAAGTACGTGGACTGGCAGCACTGCGCCGTTGCTATGGAAACGAGTCATGTGTTTCTTGTGGGGGAAGATTTCCCCATGTGTGGTGTTAGTTTGAATGAAGGCAACGTCCAATCTTTCTGCGTGAATGTAGTGTAATATTTCGCGTGAAGTGTGTATTACAATGGCTGATGAGCACGATATACCTCTAATTACCAGACAAAGAATCGCGATTAAATTTTGTATTAAATTACGCTAAAGGGGCCAGGAAACGTTTCAGATTATTCAAGCAGCTTGGGGAGGTCAGCTGTGTTCAAGTGGTGGAAGCGTTTCAAGGGCGGCTAACGCAATGTGCAGGATAACCCGAGAAGCGGGCGTCCGTCAACGTCAGTGACCCGAGAAAACATTGCAAAAACCGAAAAATTATTGAAAAACGAGAGACGATAAGTTTATCGATTCGTAATTTGGCTCTGCAGCTGAATGTTGGTGTATCAAGATGTTATGGAACTGTAGAGTTGCACCTGAAAATTTTCGTGCAAGATGGGTGTCACGTGATCTTACTCATGAACAAAAGCAATGCCGCACTGATCTTTCTCATGTTTTTCTTCATAGAGTGGAAACAGATTCTGACTTTTTGGATTGAATAGTCACCGTGGACAAGTCTCTGATAAAATATTTTGATCCAGAATCAAAACAACAGTCAAGCACATGGAAACACACCGACTCACCCCCCCCCCCCCAAGAAATTCCGAGTTTGTGTTCTTCAAAGAAATGTATGTTCATTTTTTTTTCGTTTTGTGGGATAGTATTGCAGCATGAGAAAGAAAGTGTTCATTCACCAATTCACAATATTAGGCTCACATTTACAAGTTCACCAGAAGGGAACAATGCGCAGGAAATGACCGGAACTGCTTAATCAAGAATTTTTTTTTTTTTTTCAGGATCATGCGAGGCCGAATGTGTCCCAAGTAGCAATGCAAGCTTGGAGATAATTGGTAACCAACATCTATCACATCCTCCATACAGCCCAGACCTCGCACCCTGCGATTTCTGAGCTTTTCCAACACTTAAGAAAGAGTTAAGAGGAAGGGTGTTTAAAACAAATGAGGAAGTGAAAGCTTCTATATCACTACCTAAGTGCGACTTTCACAAAATGGACTGCAACACGTATTTCAGAAGTTTCTGGACCGCTGTAAATGGTGAATAGCATGTGAAGGTCGCTATTTCGAAAAGGAAGCCCACACCATCTCCAAGTGACACAGACTTAGAATAATAACCTCAGTCCACTTACTTTGGGAACAGCCCTCGTAGTTTGTGCATTTGCGCCCTTAAACAGCCTTCTCTGCTTAAAATACGTGCCTTCGAATATTAGTTAACGATCAACAATTTGAGCTAACTCCTGTTGGGACACAGAATAGTTAATAATAGGTATGATCATGAAAGGATGATGTTTCAAGCGAGGAACACGGAACAATTAATGATAGGAATACTGTCTCAAATTAAGTACACAGAAAAGTTAAGGATAGGCATACTGTCTCAAGTTAGGAACACGGATTAGTTAAAGATATGTATACTGTCTCAAGTTGAGAACACGGAATACTTAATCAGAGGTATACTGTCTCAGGTTAGGAACACGGAATAGTTAAAGATAGGTATACTGTCTCAAGCGATGTAATTCCAAAAAAAAAAAAGTGCCTTAGTGATGAAGAAATTAGTTTAAAATACCCTGGATAGAAGTTCCTCAAATTTTTGAAAAGCCACTTGAGATTTGTCATTTAGATTTTTTAATGTTTAGAAAAGTTTTAATACATTTACGTAATTACTTTTTTTATCTTTTTTAATAAAATGGTTTAATTTGAACAATTTCAAACAAGAGAAAGACTGTTGCGAGAAATTTTCCTCCTTCCGATTGTAAGATTTGAATTTAAATATGATCTGCATATTTGTGTGTCATAAAAACCATAAATATAAAATTTCGTCTCAAACATCCAAGCCACAAACAGGCTAGCAAGTACTTATGATCCCGTGAGTAGGAAGGAAGTGATTGCTACCGGTGTACAAGAGGTTTCGGTGAGAGAAATGACATAAATCCTTTCTTCTAGGAGTTCATCATTCATGCAAAAAAAAGTCAAAAGTCATTCATGCAAAAAAAAGTCAAAAGTCATTCATGAATAATCATTCAAGCAAATGACCATTCAATTTCCAGGCCGTCACTACGGTCTCACTGAGTAAATCGTCGTTGCAAGAACCTCATGTTTACGACCAAAGCGCTTTCAAGGCCACAGCTCTTTTTAGCAGTGTTCCAAAAAGAGTGCGGGTCTTCATCATTCACCGTTCACGGTGAATGATTTGTCAAACTATTCAGGCACACCATCAAATGAATGTCATCCATGGGCGCCTGCAGGAAATTTTTCAAGGGGGGTCAAGTGTAATTAATTAAGGTTTGGCTAATATGTAGAAAACAGTAATTCATGAAAATGAAAGATTAGTACAATTACTACTACTTACTTACTACACTAGAACACTACTACTATTATTATTATTATTAATTGATGCTGCTCTTGAAGAAAGTGTATGTTAGTAATAGTCATGAATTATCATGTGCATTTGTAACTGTTTTCAAAATAATGAACAGTGTCGAGCAGGGCTACGTCAAGCCTTTTAAGTTCAGCACACACCACATTGAGCGGGACTTGTTTGGGCGTACTACCTTACGGTTTGCTACGTTTTCCGCTTTCACGTTATCGTTTTCCAATTCCAAATTTCCAATAAAATTGGGATATTAAATTAAACGCCCCAAACTCCATCTTTCCTTCTGGTACAGTTCTGTTAATGTAAAGGAAAAGTAATAAATAAAATAAAATAAAATAAAATAAAGGGAAAAATAATTCTACAGGGGGGGGTCAAGTGACCCCTGTAACCCATTCCCCCTGTCGGTGCCCATGATATCATCCACGTATCATTCCCATTCTTAAGTTTCACCATGTTCTTAGCTGAGTGCTCACTCACATAACAATTGCACTTATTAATTCTCGACATTATTTTTCTTATTGGGAATTCGTTTTCGAACTCATGCGAGCGGAATAAAGTTAAACGTTCTTGGGTGGGGTGGGAGGAGGTGCAGGGTGATTGGGAGGGAAGAGAAAGCAAGGGAAAAAATTGAAATAAATAAGAGTAACTTACACATCGTACTTTTAACTAATAAACGGGTAAAACAATGCGGCTTGAAATACGAAATATTTCCGGGCAACGGTAAGCAACTGTACTGTCACCTTGCCCAGAAATGAAGAGCTAAAAGCGTAATTTGAAATAGTTACCAAACGCAAATAATTTAAAAGCACCGTTATTTGTGGTGTTATTAAAAGAAATAATACATAAAATTTTAAGATTTTATATTACAATTACAAATATGAGCAATATAAAAATTTACAAAACACAAAATGAAAATAGTTATACCACAAATAAAAAGGGAAGCACTCGTGCTACGCGTGGATTTCACATCTTGCCTCTTTCTATACGATTCAAGTTCTATACTTGCCTCTTTCAATATGATTCAAGTTCTATACTTGCCTCTTTCTATATGATTCAAGTTCTATACTTGCCTCTTTCTATATGATTCAAGTTCTATTCTTGCCTCTTTCTATATGATTCAAGTTCTATACTTGCCTCTTTCAATATGATTCAAGTTCTATACTTGCCTCTTTCTATACGATTCAAGTTATATACTTGCCTCTTTCTATACGATTCAAGTTATATACTTGCCTCTTTCTATATGATTCAAGTTCTATACTTGCCTCTTTCTATAGGATTCAAGTTCTATACTTGCCTCTTTCTATAGGATTCAAGTTCTATACTTGCCCCTTTGTATACGATTCAAGATATGCGACCTTCTCATCTAGTCAGTTCATTCCAACCGATCAATCGCAAATTGAAGCGTTCTTACTTTGGGCCTTCAAATTTAAAATTCATCAAAGCATTTAATTTGAAACTGTTTTGCCATTCACACTAACCATTTCTCTTCTCTTTGCGTCACAACGTGATGTGGGAAAAGGCAAGGAGCGTAGTTTTTTTCCACCAAACCAAGCTCATTTTTATACCTTTAATGCTTTTGTAGACACATTCTGCTCCAAAAGTAATTGGACCCCTTTTAAATGTTGTTATGATGCGTGCATCTTGTTTTAGTTCATAAAATTCCCCCACAATGTTCAAATTTTTACCGCCAGTATTTTTCGGCAGATGTTCTGAAATGGTGTATCAGTACTAATCACTAGCGCACTTGGTGTGGGTGGTCCACAGGCCTGGGCCCTCTTCATTAGGTATCACTTGGTCCTTCGTTCTTTGTTATTGGCGGCTTGTTTTTAAATATATTTATATATGTTTCTAAATATATATTGTTGTGGCCGTGGCCGAGCAAGTTTTTATTTCCACGGCTCATTACTATTTTTATAGCGAACACCTGATATTTTACCTCTGCCGCAAGTGTTTGTAGCGTATCGATCTTAGCGGCAAGAATACATTTGAATACACTATCACGAGACGTAGTTCTGGACGCGAAGACTGAATGTTAGGGCAAGCACTTAAACAAATAGGTTTGATAACATCCACAAAAAATCGGGTAGGCTGTGTTGGAGCACGGCCGCAAGGTTTTACGTGATTGCGTCTCGTTAACGCATAGTATTTATTTGGGTGTAGTAAATGAAAAAAGACAAATTCAGTAGTCAAATTTAGTAGTCAATTCCAAGTTTATTAATCATTGGTCTATGGTAAGAGAAGTAGGATACAAATGTCATACACGATACATTTATGTTTCTAGAGAATGTTAAGTCGATACAAGTATTGCCTAGTGTCGTCGGAGCAGTCGGTACGTAACTCAGACGAAACTCGCGTTAATGCATTAAATCAAGCCTTCACCACCGACTTCTTTTCGAAATCACTCAAGCACGTCGACTTGTGGATCAAGTTCTTCTTGATATTGACGTTGAAAGTGTGATCATCGTTCAGACGCCGTGACAACTGCTGCACCATTGTGTTAACATCCACTGGAACGTTTATCACTTGGCCAACGATTCCATAGTTGCCCTCGTAGCGAAGTCGACGGATCTGCATGAATGGAATCCTCGGAGAAATCAATCTGGTACTTATCGGACCCAACGTTAGCAAACTGATCAGTTTCGGTGGATACTTGAAACCGTTCGATCGCGACAACTTCGGAATCTTGTTGCTGTCCAATGATTTATGGCACGTACTGCACAACTTGAACTTCGCTACGTTCTCGCCAAGAAATGTGTTTTCGAGCAATCCACATGTTTTGGCTTCACTGGCTTCAGATCCTTCAGAAACCACAGTCTGTCGCAAACCCCGCACGAATGACCGAACGGATTACTCACAAACGTGTTCTCGAAACGTTCACTCGCCGATCTGCAACACTTCTCAAACCGCGCCGATCTCCCGAAATCCACTTCCATTTCGTCGTTTCCGTGTTTCGAAGTATGGGCAGAATCGTTTTCATGCTCCATGTCCATGGGATCGCGCGTCGCTGCCGCTTAAGTGCTCGCGCGCTGCGTCTCAGCAATTTTCTTTCGCTCCCGATACTTTCTCATGCGTTCTGCCGCCAACATTGCGGTGTTTATCGAAAGCTGACGAGTTGCTCCTCCACGTAGACTGCGTTCGATGTATTTCTGCTTGGCTTTTTGACGAGTATATGCCGACATTGTGATTTTTTTATTTTTCAACTGCGATCCAAAGTTTCACAACCAACACCGTTTTCGATTTAACTTCTATTGTCTTATATCGACAGATCTCGACATTAGCTTTCGTTAATTTCGGTGTCGTAGCTTTTCGCAGTCCCGAGTTACACTAATTTGAAGTTTGCACGGCGCAGCGGAATCCCCCCCCCCGCCTATCGCGACGCGCGAACTCAAGGTCAGTAACAAATCTTTGTTCCCTTAGCTATTGAATTACACTAGGTTGCGTAACGCTCAACTTTCTGTACTGGCCACCCAGTACTGGTCTGATTTTAAAGACGAATTCACGTCAAAAGAGAACGACTAACAGATTACTTTCTGCACAGCATAAAACAATTTAATAAATAATAAATGGCACAAATATTCTTGGCTGTTAATTGGTAGCTATTGTGAATTTGATTCTTCCTTTTGACCGACCTTTAAATACGGCAATCAGTTGTTATGTCTGATTCTGAGTTCTGCTAGTGCAATTAATTGTTCAGGTCAATTTAGCATGCAGAAGTTCGGTATTTCTCGCGGAAACAATTTCTCACAAATTATCCATTGTACTTGAAACATAAACAAATGGGTTGTACTTACAAGTTCTTCCTTTGGTGAATTAATCCAATAAGATGACTAACGCGCGTTAATATTCTTCTGCGGGAATCACGCTGGTAGGTTTCTTCACCGGTGAATTTCTCCCCGTACTCTCTCTCTCATTCACGCACGCGCGCGCACGCAAGAGGCCCGCTGTGGGTGGGAGTTGGGCGCTCTCCACAACCCCTCTCTCTTGCTTTCTCCGCCTTGCGTCGTGGTGAATGACCGAACCCCGCTGGACACCTTTCGCTGTTCTTTGGCTTGGAATCTTTCGATCACGTGCCAGCTGCTTCTGGCCAACACTTCTCCGGAGATATCTTCTTCGTGAAGATCTCTATCATACCTGGACGAACCTCCAAGCATTTGACTTTCTTCACAAGCAGTAGCGCTCTCGACTTCTTAACAAACTGCTTAGACCGTTATCAGAAATGCAGGGGAATCATTGCTTTCTTTGGAGTGTTGACTCCCTATTCTTAGGTCTTCTTTTGTAGACCCCAACAAGCAACTGAAGTTTCTTCCTTCTTACTTCTCTCAGATTCTGTCACGTGCCATTATAGCTTCCAGACGAACCCAAACGAGCATTGGTACTTAAAATACACTTAACAATGGGTTAATGTTTTGGTTATTCTCTAATCTTTGCCTCTTTTTCCATTAAACCTTGAAAGTGGCTTGTAGTATCTCGCTTCAAGCCGTCCCAAGATGTTTAGTCTTTTAGTCGCCTACGACCGGCATTACAGCAATTTGCGACTTAAAAGCATTAGTAGCTCAGACCAGACAAACCAAGCGAGAAGCCATCCCATTTCACCCTCTTTCCATGAACAAAACTTCCTCTGCTGTTTTCATTTTCGACTCAGACAAAGCCTCAAACTTAATTAATGCCTAATTAATTCGATCCGTCCACCACGCCTGTTAATTCCAGAATTAATTGGGGGGTAGATCATAACAATACTTTACAAATCACTGCAAACGCACTTTAGTATGACGGAGATATTTTTATCTCTTCCGAATGTTTTGGAAGATGGAGACAATTTCAGTGAAATCTTTCGGATTCATGCCATTAGTGGTTTTCAACCGCGATCTTTCCTCCACAATGCAGATACGTGAACGTCGTTGTAAATTTGTGTTGTGTTCCTATAAATAATAAGAAAGTCGGTTAATTTCACCTAAACATCCGTGAAAAAATGCAGGTGCAAAAATGAATTTGTTAGTTACAGCTTGTTTCAAAATAATCTTAGCTTCTGTTTGTTCATCTGAAGGAGCCAATGAAGAAACCACATGTCCATGATAAGAAAATAAGAAACGGCCTGTAAATGGACAACGAATTTTCTTCTTTTTTTTTTTTTTTTTTTTTTTTTTAGAAACTACGTATTTACGTATTGTGGCCGAATGATCTGATTACTGAATATGCAAGCGCAGATTTTTTTTTCCACTTTTTTCGTGAAAGATTTCTTCTTGTTTAAATGGCAAACATTTGTAAAGTCTATGTTTCCAATTCGATTTGCATAATATCCAGTTTCGTGCATCAAGAATTTGTCACCATTCACGGAAATATCACTTTTAACTAACTTGTAACATTTGAACTGGAAATTTAACTAACTAGTAACATTACACATTTTCACACTGATTTGAAGTACTTTCCTTTCACAAAAATGAAAATAAAATAATTTTCCGATTCACCTTTTTTTAGTTCTCGGGGCACTTCTTCAGAACTGCCAATGCTTGTGCTGTAAAATACGACAACAAAATTAGCATCTACTTACACAAAGAGTGTAGATGATGATTTTTTTTTTTTTTTTTTTTTTTTTGTAGGTTTAACGACAACGTGAGCAACTCGATGGGCTACAAGCAGTCGCCTATCCCTAACTTAGGGTCACTTGTTCCAGGGAAGCCCGCACTTAGACCACTGCTCCACCGGGGCGGCGATGATGAAATAATATGCCTCGAAACATTTATAGAAGTTTCCACGCGAGTCTGACCGAGCCTGGCTGTGAATGGGCAAATTGTTACACACATCACTGCCATCCAAACCCTTTGTATATGTCTGAAATTCTGTAAAGCACATTTACCCTGAATGGGTCTTCAGGTCTGTGACGTGCCTGCCTGCCCAGCAGAACGCACACGACATAAAGGCAGATAGCAGTCAGAACGAACGTACGCGTAGCTCAATTGGTAGAGCGACTTGTTCCGGAATGAGGGGACTCGGGTTCGAGCCCCGGCGTAGACAAAAATGACGGAGAAATTTACTTCGTTATAGGTCTTTTAAATCAACAATCCAAAGTTTGGCATCATGCCGACGACGTCCCCTGCACTGCTGACAACATCAGGAGACGAGGGAACTGAAAAGAGCTCATCTCTCTCTTGTTGTTTGCTATTATTTTTCTTTCCACTCGCATCTCTCATCTTTCTTTTCTCGTCGGTGTATTTAGGTTAAAATTTTATTTTCTTAATCTTCTTTAGGCCCCCCTAACATTTCGGCCCCCTAAGCGTGGCTTAACCCTGCTTAACTGTAGTTACGTCACTGGAAAAAGGTCATCCTGTTGCATGAAAACTAGGCCTCAAACAGCTCACGTGACAAAGGACAGCTGTAACATCAATAGGCTGGGAAATATTCAAACGTCCCTCCTGCAGTCCTGCCTTAGCTCCAAGTGATTCCCGCCCGCTCGGCGCACTTAAGAATTTAGAACAAGAAGGGAAGAAGTTAGGTACACATGAACAATTACATGAGTGTGTCCTTCTGTTATTGAGCCAAAATCATTTTTTTTTTCTGGTGTTGAGCCAACTATTGCCAACCAAATATATATATATATATATATACACGATTAATATATTATGATAAGGGCCGCGGATGGCCTAGTGGGCAACGTTCGTGACTGCCACGGAAATGACCTCAGGTTCGATCCCAGGCAGGTACGAACGCTCTATCCACTAAATATCCGCCGTGCGTCGGATGGGCACGTTAAGCCGTCGGACCCCGGGTACTGGCCCTCCGGTAATAAATAAGGGCGTCTTCCTCCCGCTTTCTACTTCGCTTCCGTGTCACTTTCCTATCGGGCACTCTAGCACAAATCTCCTAGTTTCCTATTTCTAAGTGTTGTTTAAGACTTGGGGTCAGACACTCCCTTCCTAAAATTCTCTACATATGATCATCATCTCAGCTAACACGTAATAGTCTCACAGTCGCAGGTGAAACAGCTGTTATGGAGTAATTGTCGGCAATGTCCAATTTCAGTGAACTCAAAAAAAAACCGTGATCATTGGTGCGTGTCTAACAGGAGCTTCGGTAACTAGAACGGCAAATCTGTAGGTGTGACACGAGGAACTGTATGGAAGATTATGACTATACCTATCAAAAAGGAAGCGGCGTTGCTTCCAAACATACAGATTGTAGACGCCATACGAAGATGTCAGATAAGGATAGGCGAAGCTTGGCACGGATTGCAGAATGGATGCACCAGACCATGACACAACAAATAGCAGCGAATAGCAGCGGAGTTGAACAATCCCGTTTCCGTCAAATAGTTCGTCGGGAACTCCTTCGTTCCGGTATTTATGGTCGTGCTGCAATTCACAAACCTCTGATTACCAACATCAGTGCAGCAAACACTTAAAAACTGTGGGGTGCTAACTACTGGCAACATGTCATATGGTCTGATGACTGGTGCTTCACATTTCCTTCACTGGTAGAGCATACATCTGGCGAAAACCTGGAAAAATGTACCACCCCGACTGTTTGCTTCCGACTGTGAAGCATGGAGCTGGATCCTTTATGCTGCGGAGTGCCATATCACGCCATTTCTTAGGAACAATCGTTGTTCTGCAGGGTCGTGTCACATCTGCAACGCACGAATCCATTCTTGGAGACCACTTACATCCAGTGTTGCAGACATTGTTTCCTAATGACCGCCTCTGGTTTTAAGCAGATAATGCATTCGTGCATTGTTCCCTAATGACCGTCCTTGTTTTCTAGCAAATAATGCACCCGTGCGTTATCCCCTAATGACCGTCCCCTGGTTTCAAGCAGATAATGCACCCGTGCATTTTCCCTTAATGACAGTTCCTGGTATCAAGCAATAATGCACCCGTTCATTGTTCCCTAATGACCATCCTGGTTTCAAACTGATAGTACATCCGTGCATTGTTCCCTAATGACCGTCCCTTGTTTCAAGCACATAATGCACCAGCGTATTGTTCCCTAATAACCGTCCCTTGTTTCAAGCACATAATGCATCAGTGTATTGTTCCCTAATGACCATCACTGGTTGCAAGCAGATAATGCACCCGTGCATTGTTTCCTAATGACCGTCCCTGGTTTCAAGCAGATAATGCACACGTGCATTGTTTCCTAATGACCGTCCCTGGTTTCAAGCAGATAATGCACGCGTGTATTGTTCCCTAATGACAGTTCCTGGTTTCAAGCAGATAATGCACCCGTGCATTGTTTCCTAATGACCGTCCCTGGTTTCAAGCAGATAATGCACACGTGCATTGTTTCCTAATGACCGTCCCTGGTTTCAAGCAGATAATGCACCCGTGCATTTTTTCCTAATGACCGTCCCTGGTTTCAAGCAGATAATGCACCCGTGTATTGTTCCCTAATGACAGTTCCTGGTTTCAAGCAGATAATGCACCAGTTCATTGTTCCCTAATGATCGTTCCTGGTGTGAAGCAGATAATGCACCCCTGTATTGTTCCCTAATGACCGTCCCTGGTTGCAAGCAGATAATGCACCAGTGCATTGTTTCCTAATGACCGTCCCTGGTTACAAGCAGATAATGCACCCGTGCATTGTTTCCTAATGACCGTCCCTGGTTTCAAGCAGATAATGCACCCTTGCATTGTTCTCTAATGACCGTCCCTGGTTTCAAGCACATAAAGCACCCGTGTATTGTGCCCTAATAGCCGTCTCTGGTTTAAAGCAGATAATGCACCCGTGCGTTTTCCCCTAATGACAGTCCCTGGTTTCAAGCGATAATGCACCCGTTCATTTTACCCTAATGACCGTCCTGGTTTCAAGCTGATAGTACACCCGTGCATTGTTCCCTAATGACCGTCCCTTGTTTCAAGCAGATAATGCACCAGTGTATTGTTCCCTAATGACCGTCACTGGTTGCAAGCTGATAATGCACCCGTGCATTGTTTCCTAATGACCGTCCTGGTTTCAAGCAGATAATGCACCCGTGCATTGTCCCCTAATAACCGTCCCTGGTTTCAATCTGATAATGCACCCGTGCATTGTTCCCGAATGGCCGTTCCTGGTTATAATGCACCAGTTCATTGTTCCTTAATGATCGTCCCTGGTGTGAAGCAGATAATGCACCCCTGTATTGTTCCCTAATGACCGTCCCTGGTTGCAAGCAGATAATGCACCCGTGCATTGTTTCCTAATGACCGTCCCAGGTTTCAAGCAGATAATGCACCCGTGTATTGTTCCCTAATGACCGTCTCTGGTTTCAAGCAGATAATGCATACGTGTATTGTTCCCTTATGACCGTCTCTGACTTCAAGCAGATAATGCACCCGTGCATTGTTCTCTAATGACCGTCCCTGGTTTCAGGCACATAAAGCACCCGTGCATTGTGCCCTAATAGCCGTCTCTGGTTTCAAGCAGATAATGCACAAGTGCGTTTTCCCCTAATGACAGTCAATGGTTTCAAGCGATAATGCACCCGTTCATTGTTCCCTCATGACTGTCCTGGTTTCAAGCTGATAGTTCACCCGTGCATTGTTTCCTAATGACCGTCCCTTGTTTCAAGCAGATAATACACCAGTGCATTGTTCCCTAATGACCGTCACTGGTTGCAAGCAGATAATGCACCCGTGTATTGTTTCCTAATGACCGTCCCTGGTTTCAATCTGATAATGCACCCGTGCATTGTTCCCGAATGGCTGTCCTTGGTTTCAAGCAAATAATGCACCCGTGCATTGTTCCTTAATGGCCGTCCCTGGTTTCTAGCAGATAATGCACCAGTTCATTGTTCCCTAATGATCGTCCCTGGTGTGAAGCAGATAATGCACCCCTGTATTGTTCCCTAATGACCGTCCCTGGTTGCAAGCAGATAATGCACCCGTGCATTGTTTCCTAATGACCGTCTCTGGTTTCAAGCAGATAATGCACCCGTGTATTGTTCCCTAAAAACCGTCCCTGGTTTCAAGCAGATAATTCACCCGTGTGTTGTTCCCTAATGACCGTCCCTGGTTTCAAGCAGATAATGCACCCGTGTATTGTTCCCTAATGACCGTCCCTGGTTTCAAGCAGATAATTCACCCGTGTGTTGTTCCCTAATGACCGTCCCTGGCTTCAAGCCGATATTGCACCCGTGTATTGTCCGCTAATAACCGTCCCTGGTTTCAAGCAGATAATGGACCCGTGCATTTTCCCTAATGACCGTCCCTGGTTTCGAGTAATAATGCACCCGTTCATTGTTCCCTAATGACCGTCCCTGGTTTCAAGCAGATAATACACCCGTGCATTGTTCCTCAATGACCGTCCTTGATTTCGAGCAGATAATGCACCCGTGCATTGTGCAAAACTTGTCATGTTGTGCTTTGCAGAGCATCAAGATGAGATACAGCATCTTCCCTGGGCCGTCTCAATCTCCAGACTTCAATATCGTTGAAGATTTTTGGGAATATGTGGAGCGAAAAGTCAGATCACACTTTCTACCTCCAACATCACTGGCACAGCTGGGACATATTTTACGGGGAGAATGGTCCTAAATTCCATCATGGTATGTACATGACAAGTCTATTCCAAGTTGGCCTGCTCCTGTTCTGAAAGCCCGAGGTGGGCCTACAAACAGTTCTCCACAAACAGTAAGTGCTTCCATTATTGATAAAACCCTGTATTAAAAGAGCTTTCAAACTCATCTCTACAGCTGCAAGACAGATAGTACAACTTCTATTCTGGTGATAAACCAATTAAAAGAACGGTCTAAGTAAAGACACCTCCAGATGAACACGCAAAACCAGCTGGAAAATCCGGATTATAAATGCCTTCAATGGTGTTATCCTTACAAGCAGTAAAATATTATCTAGTGCCAAAAATTTTATAATTTTTAATTACCATGACTGATAACATTAAAGGATGATGTTTCACTGCATAATCTTCTAATAAAGAGTAAAGAGAGACAGGATAAATGACTAATATCGATAGAAAAACACAGCCGGTGGAATATTTTAATGTCCAAATTCCTGATCATTAGCCGTTAGATATTAGTTTTGCATACTAAAAACTCCATCAGCACGGCTCGTAAAATTTTTTATCTGGAAAACGAGCTTGTTGAATGGGTTTCAGAATTACAATGAGCTCAGAGATATCAGAATGTTTCTACCTTTGGAGCCTTTAACGCAGCGTGTTAAAAGATTCTTCCATGTATATAGCGATGCTGAGTGCGAGCATGGTGGCTTCAGTAACACGAATTGAAATGGTACACCATTTGAATTCAACGAAGCATCTGTCTTCAAGTACGTTTATCCAGTTGAATGGACCACCTTTGGGAAAATGGCATTCGTTTTCGTGCGTTAAACATTGTATAAGGAAAACCCACCACTCAGCAACAGAAACAAAATTGAGACATGTTACATCTAACGAAGCGGAAAAATATCGGAAGGACAAAGAGGTACTATGAAAAATAAAAAATAAATGTTTTAGGAGGTTGAATTACATACTGTTGGGCATGTATATCTTAAAAGCTGGTCTTTGTTTTTTATCATTCCACTTTATAAGATTAAACTTTAAATAGCTGTATTATAAGTTTAACGTTTACGTACTTGGTTATGTGTTTCTTCTAAAGTTTGTAGTGAACTGCGTTGCACATAAATCACGCTTTGTCAAAAATTTACCAAACGGCCAGGTGTAAAATATCAGCAAATCAACTTACGTTGGTTCACTAATTCATTATGTAATCACTTGTACTTCAAGACATGAAGATAAACTCTTGCCAGAATATAAACTCAGTGGCTTCAATCCTGGCCACAATCTCAATACAATGATTATACTCTTTCTACCAACAACAACTCTCTTAAATAAACCTCTAAATCGCGATATTTTCATCGTATATAAATCTCTCGACGACTTCACATCACCTACTCCGCTGAACTCTCCGCTGTATACATTCGATATTGACATTATATGATGCTCTGACTCACTGCCATTGTTGCCAAATTGTAAAAGTTCTTCGGAGAAGTAATGCGTCGGTTAGTTAAGAAACGTTTAACAAGAAGAAACTAAATTTGAAACGTTCATTTTGAGTTTTTGTTCTTGTACATAAGAGAACAGAAACTCAATATGAAGGTTAAATAGAAATATACGTCACAATTTTTTTAAATACTGTCAACAGTTAAGATTTATGTGACACTGCTAGATATGATCTAATTCAGAAGCATGGTTCTCTATTTGTTTGTGTGTAGTAATGAAATTAAAATAAAGGCTTTACATCATTAATCAAAATGTACTACATTGGTGTCCTAAATTAAAGTGGAAGGCAATCGCAGGGATAAAAAAGAAAGCACGTAACAGCACGTTGAGACGTTCACATTTAAGGAGATGCAATCATAAGGATAATGAACATTTTATAACAACAGACAAATATGTACACATTTTGCCTATACAGGGTCATATCCGTAAATGTCAACACGGCGAGATGTAAAAATATAACTTAAAAGCGTCTTAAAGTGGAATGTGATCACCTCCTACGGCCAGACAGCTCTCACAATGACGATACATTCCCACCACCAGATTAATGATGTTCTCTGGAGCCAAAGAATTCCATTCCTCGATGAAGGCCGTTTATAGCACCGGAAGTGTTCTGCGAGGGGGCTGACGAGCTACCGTGTATCGTCCCAGAGCATCCCAGAAATGTTATGTTGGGTTCAGGTCCGGATACCTGGCTGACCAGTCCATACGCCGAATATTCTCACTCTGCAGAAAATCGTCGACAAGCTGAGCACTGCGCGAGTGAGCTTTATCATCGATTAAAAGGAACTGAGGGCTAAGAGCTCTCCTGAAACGTCTGACATAGGACTCTAGGATTTCGTCCCTTTAGCGCTTAGCATTCACATTACCTTCCTGCGAACATGTGGAAGGGTGTGTTGCCATTGAACATAATCTCATCTCACACGAGCAGACCAGCGCCTCCGAAATAGTCTCGTTCGAGGACGTTCGCATGCAGGATCATTACTTGTTCCCTGTTCCCTCCAGCTGAAATGCCGACGAGAATTCTTTTGTAGACTGAATCTCAACTCGTATGTACATAGAACCCGGCCCACTCATCAGGGCTCCAGAAACGATGTTGCCTGAAGCAGTTCAAGCGAGCTCTCCTGTGAGGTATGGTTAGTTGGACACAAATCATGGGTCTTCTGGGATAAAGGTTAATTGCGTTAGGCCTTCGATAAATCGTTTGCCTTGACACCGTAGTCTTAGTCACAGCGGAGAGCTCCGACGACAATTGCCAGGAGTTATAGGACGTATGACGGCGTGCAGTATAATAATATAGTATTAGTGGATAACAAAATTAAGCATACACGCTCGCGGGTACACACACACACACACATACACACACACTCATCCATCTATAAATCTATTTTAGTTCATTTCAAAATAACGCATGACGCTTAAAATTTCACTTCAAAAACTATTCTTCTTCTTTCCGTGTGCTCATGTATAACAATGAAAGAAAGAAGCGGGTCGTTCACCAATTTGATTTGTCATTCATCGCAATTTCTGTAATTTTTTTGTAAAATCAGTCATTTCAGTTTCATGCCTAGGGCATACTTTATTATGAAGAACGATTTTAACTATTTTTCCAATTGTGCTGGAAATGAACGATACTGAGTTTTCACGGATTCCGTCAGGATTTCAAAAGAATATGGCATTTTCTCTCCTATAGAAAAAGGCATGGCTTTTTCTATTATTTTTTTTTCTCTCCTATAGTTTTCTAGTAAACTGAATTATAAGCTGCGTGTTACGTCAACTGTTACTGGTAAGAAAAGAGGCACAAATTAGGAAAATTTATTGTCATACACTTTCTATGTAACACCAACAACACACACGCTCGAATGTAATTCCTAAAACTTATCCCATACACATTTCAAGTACCAGCGAAATTAATCATTTGGCAATTCACACACAAAGTGTAAGAAAGAAAACAACATCATAAAAAAAATCGTACTCAAAACAAAACAAAAACTTCACAAAACCGATCTGAACAATGCAGTTTTTGTATATCAATTACAAGAATTATATATCCCCAATTATTTGTAAAATTACAAGAATTTTGGAGCTTCAGCTGCGTATTCTGTGCACTATGTCTCTGATAAACCTGGTTAAATATTTTTCGCAGGGGGGGGTAACAACCACCGTGAGCAACTCCATGGGCTATAAGCAGTTGCCCTTTACTAATTTAGGGTCACTGGTGCAAGGGAAAGGAGAAAACCAGTGCCGTTAGACAAACATAGCATCTATGCCTCACCGAGATTCGAACCCTGACCCATCTTGCACGAATGGTCATAAGCCAACGCTTAGACCACTGCGCCACCAGGGCGGCGTTCAAATTCAGAGAAACACAAGCAATTATTAACAAACTTGATATTTTGGAAGCTTTCCATATATATCATAAGTCTTCGCAACTTGTTAATGGCATGGCATCCACGCCATTTCTATCAAGCGCGTGGAAGAATCTAACCAAAACACTGTAAACACCATTTATGATGTCATATAGAATTTGAATATTTACGTGCCATTCGTCCTGATGAACCTAGGTCAATACCCAGCGAAACCATAGTCGGCTTGAAAAAAAAAATGTGACAAACTATTAATACGTTGTATTATCTTAATATACTGTATATATATAGTCGTCAAAAGACTGTAGTCTTTGAGATCAAAAATATGCATTTAGTGTTTGGATATATTTATAAAATGTGTGTGCACACTTTTTTGTGTGCATGTGGAAGTACAAGGAACTGAAACTCTGCGCAAGGGTATACTTCCTTAAGGAAAATAATATCCCATCCCGATTCCCAGCTTTGTGTATGTGTGTGTGTGTGTTGATCCATTGATCTAGTCTAGTAATATGCCGTCTACTCTAAAGAGGGACTCAAACACTGGGTCAGCTCGGACCACTAGTCAGAAATCTACGCATCTGATCATTCGGTCGCCAGGATGGCATGTGTGTATGTCTATCTATCAATCTAGGCAGTAAGACATAATGAAAAAGAAAAACACGAAACAAGATAATAGATGTAGTTCAAAAAACAATGACCCAATTTATGTCGTACTCCATAGTATGGTAAAACGATGTATAACGAGTAATTCCCTTATAAGTACACGACAAACAAGTGAATACGAACTGGTAAACACATGCCTCAAAGATGCAACCCCTAAACAGGGTGGATGTTTGATATACAAAACAGCTAGTCAGTATAAAATGTGCCCCATCATGAAATTATGCTGGCTTGGCCCAGACGTGTTTACCTTCAATAATACAATGCAAATCATAAGTATCAACTTCTAGTCTTACTTTTGTTTTATTTATTGATTGAAAAACGTACGGGTAGAGCCAAAATAAGGGGGGGGGGAATACTAAACCCCGAATTTTTATTTTATCTAGATTTCATTTCATGGTGATTCATTGTGTGCATTTAAGCGTTTAATTTGTGTAGACGCGGCCACAAACCTGTGTTGTCAGACAGAACTACGAGCATTTTGTGTACCACAGCGTTCAGTGTAACTAAGAAAACGTTTACTGTTTCGTTGCCGTTGATAATCGCCACACCTATACTGTGAAATGAACCAGATTACACTGGATATTCTTCTTTCGTCAAGGCTTGGAGAATTTGATATGTTAAGTCGGGGGAATGACCTAAACATTCGATACCATCACAGCTCAGTTTCATCTGCAAGTCAGGCGTTATCATCAGTCTGACAGAGCTGTTTATTTCACATTGCTTAAGCCTGTTACCCGAACGAGTGTAAACCGTCACCATAGTTAAACGTTATAATCATGGCGTATCCACATAAATTAGTTGTGGTCAGAAGCCCCCCCCCCCCCCCCCCCCGGTCTACGACTCGGAGTTTTTATTTTTTAATAAATTCAAGTTTTGAGAGAAAATAATCACACCTAAATTTCAAAAAAAATTTACTGTTTGATGGAAATGCGTAGTTCATACAAACTTGCACGAATGCAACTCGATTTAAACTAAAGTGAAAAATGCAAAAAAAGAATTGATTTTTTGTAATCGGTGGAGTACTGAGATAGTGGCAGATCCACCGCGGGTCAGAAGTATGTATTCCACATCGAACTGGACGGCAGATTTTTTTTTTTTATTGGAGGTTTAACGACCATCGTGAGCAACTCATTGGGCTATAAGCAGTCGCCCGTCCCTAATTTAGGACCACTGGTTCCAGGGAAAGGTGAGAGCCTGTGCCGTAAGGCCAACACAGCATCCATGCCTCACCGGGATTCGAACCCGGACCCTTTTCGGACGCATGATCAGAAGCCATCGCTTAGACCACTGAGGCACGGCAAATCTATCGTTGTAATATTATGAAGGACACTCCGTAGGAATATTACCGCATCTCAATCTTCATTCCTTTTCTTGGTTCTGTCACAAACCAAATTCTCGGCGGACTACTCAAGCACAAAATGATTTTGCAGTTTTTTTTATGTGTCTTTCGCCAAATAAGGGAGGTTTTACCATAAAGCAAGAAAATAGCGCCAAAAAAAACTTATAAAAACTACGGACGCTTTCTTGATTGCACAAAGGAAGCTATCGGAGAACTAAAGCTGTGATGGCGGCATATTCTCAATATTGAAAATATTCCGTGAAATGTTCACGATGCATTTCTCATATGCGATGAAAATGTGTTTCCGACAATGCGAAATCTTCTACTAATACTTCCAAAATTGCCAGTAATTGCTGCAGTAAATGAACATTTTCAACACTACGACGACTCAGAACGTATCTTCGAAACACAATCAGTGAAAATCGATTAAATGGATTAGCAAATATTGGATATACGGTACATAGAGATATCACGATTACAGCTAATGCAGTACTTATGAACTATCTAAAATATAGCACGTCGAATTAAGTTGCGTTTGAAGTAAGTCGGGAAAAAAATATTTCATTCCGTAATATGGGCATTGTTTATTTTTAGTATTTAAGATTGAGTGCATTGTTGGCGCAGTCTTAAAATATTCCGTGCATTGTTGTCGTGTGAATCGACTACAAATTTGAACTGATTAATCAAAATTCGTTAGTCGATTAGTCGTTTGATTAATTCTCCCTCTTAAAAAATCGCCTGCAACACTATTTGGGGGGAAGACATTTTGTTTTTTGTTAAACCGTCCTCGTACTAGTATCTTGTATACGTCGCTGGTTGTATTAAAATTTATTGTTTGCGACGTTTTCCATAAAAGCTACGAGACAGATCGACATCATTTTTAATACTCTTGGATTGGGAGATATTTAGAAACAAAAATCAGTGATAGTGACGTACCTAATTGGAGGGGTATAAGCTCTCCCTCCAAAGCAGACGAGCCTCCCTTTCGAAAAGTGGACGCTATCCAAAGCGCAAATATTTTATCCTATTTATTTATGTGATGAATTGTTTTTAAAGAGAAATCCATATGAAAATCGTAAATGGCTGATAACTTAAAAGATCGAAATTTTAAGGTGGAGCACTGGAAACGACTGTACCACTAATTCTCTGCCACATGTCTTGTTAGTCGTAACTCAGGGTCAGGTGAAAAAGAAATATGTTTTTTCTTCGGGGGCAATGTGGAAACGCTGAATTTGCAAAAACATTGGAACAAGAAAGGCGGCATCGAATTATCGGGTGTAATAAAAGCGTCTTTTGAATTCTTTCCGATGCAAAAAGAATTTTTCATTCCAGATATTTAGAGGAGATAATCAGGGAAAGAGATATTGCATTCACTCCGTAAGCAAAATAACTTACGCGTTACTTAAAATACGCAACGTGCGCAGTGTTCTTCATAGCGAATGTGGTACCAGCTAGAAAAAATTCTATCAAAGAGATATCTAGAATTATTAAAATACTTGCAAGT
Source organism: Macrothele yani (assembly GCA_039090855.1). Taxonomy (NCBI): domain Eukaryota; kingdom Metazoa; phylum Arthropoda; class Arachnida; order Araneae; family Macrothelidae; genus Macrothele; species Macrothele yani. Next base: position 71,262,616 of record CM077030.1, on the reverse strand, counting down.
ACGAATAGTAATATAGCAGCAGAAATGTCCTTTATGGAAAATAAGAAATTGTGCAAAACTTCTTCAAACCCGGTAGATAAACAAAGCAAACAGATTTTCCAAATGGACCACTAAAAAGCAGAGATAGAGCAAATTCGAATATAAATTCACGTCGGTAGCGTGACAATTTTGCGTTATTTGAAGAAGAAAGTGGGCGCAAAATGTTCTTCATAACACTAATATGCAAGGTTTTGTTGTTTTGAAATGAATAGGTGTATCTGAATGGATTTCTTGCGTAGATTCCGAAAATGACCTTCAAAATTCCGTATCACGTCAAGTTTTTTCACAAATGACGGAAATGTGAAAATTTGAAAAAACGTTATTTTTTAATGACGTTGTTATATGGCAACGTTTGTAACGTGTGAAAATGTTCTCTGGAGGGGCGGAATGATTGTTTAAGGAATCATCATCATCATCATTGTCAACCATTATCAATCCACTGCTGGACGAAGGTCTCCCCAAGTTTCCTCCACAACGGTCTGTCTTGTGCCAGTCTCCTCCATGTCACTCCCGCATATTTACGAATTTCATCCACCCATCTCCCATGTGGTCTTTTTCTGGGTCTTTTCCTGTCCCTTGGAATCCAATCTAAAATTTCGGCTGTCCATCTATGGTCTGTCCTTCTGGCAGTATGTCCAGCCCATTGCCATTTCAGGGATTTAACTCTGATCATGATGTCTTCCACTCTCGTCATTTTTCGGATCCACGAGTTCCTCTTCTTATCTCTCCTGGTTATACCAAGCATGCACCTCTCCATGCTTCTTTGAGTTGTCTGCAGCCTTTGTATGTCTCTTTTAGTTAAGGTCCACGTCTCTGCACCATACGTAAGCACTGGAAGGATGCATTGATCAAACACTTTTCTTTTAAGACATAATGGCATATTGCTCTTGAAAATTATGCTGTTTCTTCCAAAAGCTCTCCAGGCAAGTTTTGTACGCCGATTAATTTCTTCATCAATGTGACCCTCACTTGATATCTGCTGTCCAAGATAAACATACGTATCTGTTATCTCCAGTTTTTCTCCATCAATCGATAAATCTTCATTCCTTGTAAAAGCATTGAACATCACTTTTGTCTTCTGAAAGTTCATTTTTAATCCCACTTCTTTACTCTTGTCAGCAAGTTCCTGGATCATACTCTGCAGCTCTGATGGGGTAGTTGCAAAAATGACTACGTCATCAGCAAAACGAAGGTGGGTTAGATAATCTCCATTAATCTTTATCCCTTTGTTTTCCCAGTTCAGTGATTGAAAGACATTTTCCAATGTGGCATTAAAGAGCTTCGGAGATATGGTGTCACCTTGTCTCACTCCCTTTCCAATTTTTATGTGTGTTGTATTTTCAAACAGCCGAATCTTTGAACTTGCATTTTCATAGATGTTATTAATAATATTAATGTATGCATCTTCAATACCGCAGGATTTCAGAGCCGTGGTAACTGCTGATGGTTTCACCGAATCAAAGGCTTTTTCATAATCGATAAAAGCCATGCACAATGGAAGTTCATATTCCCTCGCTCTTTCAATTAGTTCTCTCAGTACGTGGATATGATCTATTGTGCTGTAGCCACTCCTGAATCCAGCTTGTTCTCTCGGTTGAGCCATGTCCAGTGTTACCTTCAAGCGGTGTGAAAGAACTTTAGTGAAGATTTTATAAACCACTGATAGGAGGCTGATAGGTCTGTAGTTCCTGAGATCCTCAATGTCACCTTTTTTATGTAGCAGGATCATTGTAGCATTGTTCCAATCCTCAGGAATCTTCCCTTCATTAAGGCATCGAGTGAAAATTTGGGCGAGTACTGTTTCAATTTCTCCACTTGCTTCTTGTATGATGTCTATAGTAATTCCATCTTCTCCTGGAGCTTTCCCCGCTTCATGTTCTTGATTGCATGAGCAACTTCTGCTGGGAGGACTGGAAGAACTCTGGTACCTTTCATGATGTCTGGAGTACATGTATCATCCCTTTCATATAATTTGGAGTAGAAATCTTTCACTCTTGTCAAAATTTCGCCTCTATTTTTTGTTATAGAACCATCTTCTTTTCTCAGAGCCATAATCTGTTTTCTTCCCTTACTGAGATGTCCCTTTGCTATCTTTAGGCTTTGGTTGTTTTCAATTGCTTTCCTCACTAGCTCACAGTTGAATTTCCTTACGTCTTCAGTGATACTTTTTCGTGCTGTCTTGCATAGCTCTATATATTCCACTTTGGAAGTCACATCTTCTTTAGTTGTCCTCATCTCTCTTCTTTTTTGCATCAACATTTTGGTTTTTCCTGATAATTTGTTTACATGCAACTTGTTCTTAGACCCAGCTAATTGTGTTGCTGTTTCCATAAGAGCTTTGGTGACTTTTCTGTTAACTTCCGAAATATCCACTTCTTCCGATGTTAGGCCTTCTAAAGCAGAGAATCTGTTCTTCAGTTCCAACTTGAAAGTATTATGGTGTTTTTTAAGGTTGGTTATGTCAATACATTTTGTTTGTCTTATGAGCTTGCCACGTTCCAGTTTAGTGTTGAGGTGCATCTTACATCTCACCAATCTATGGTCACTACCTGTGTTGAACTTGTTCAGCACACTGCAGTCTTCGATGACAACTTTTTTGTTACACATAATAAAATCAATTTCACTTGTCGTCCCAATTGGATGTCTCCATGTCCATTTCCTGTGTGGCTTTTTCTTGAAAAAGGAATTCAAGATGAAAAATCCTTCTGCCTCTGCAAACTCAACGAGAGTATTTCCACGCTGGTTTCTGTTGCCGTGACCGAATTTACCTACTGAAGTTTCATTCTGTTGCCGGTGCCCTATTTTTGCATTGAAATCTCCCATAATTATCTTCAAGTGCTGCTTACCTTTATTATTTAGATGACGAATTTCCTCATAGAATTCTTCAATTTCTTCTTCAGGATGACTTGTGGTGGGTGCATAAGTTTGAATAATCTGAGCCTGGTATCTTCTCGATAGTTGGATAACGAGTCGTGCAGCTCTGTCAGAGGAACTTTCAACTTCTACCACTTTATCCTTCAGTTTCTTGTTTATTATAAATCCAACACCACTAGTTCTGCCAGTATCTGTCCCACGATAATAGAAGAGATGTCCACTTTTCAGTTCAATGAGATCTTCTCCTTTTCTCCTTACCTCACTTAGCCCGACGATGTCCCACTTGATCCTTTGTAGTTCCTCTTCCAATTCAAGAAGCCTTGAATCAGAAGATAGGGAGCGTCCGTTGTAGGTAGCCAAGGTCAGCATCAAATGGCAGCCTAGTCCGGTCCTCCGGGGATTCTTAGCACCCTCTGCCTTCATGTCGCACTGGCCGCTGCCTTGGCCAGGTACATTCCAGCTGCCGGAGACTGAGGGCCAAGATTTAAGTTGTAGAGTCATTTTGGAGGTGTTTGGCCATAACTCACCACGCTGGCCAAGCGGGTTGGTGAGTGTGGGATAGCATTTCCTCTGATCCCGATGGTATAGTTATACCGCTATTTGCGGTCGTCAGAGCCCCTTTAGTGGGAACAGGATGCACCACGAGAAGGCGGGGTTGACATTTGTCAAGGAGAGGCTGTGATGTTACGCATCACCTGACCTTACATCCCTGTTTAAGGAATAGATAAACATAAATATATAGCTGATAATGGAAATGCAACTGCTTTATCTGTATGACGTCACGATTTGCGCCACTCACAAAGGCGGAAAATGAGAGAATGTTATCTTGGCACGGCAGTATGACTCATACCTCACGCCACTGCTCCCTTCTTTCAATTGGTCACATGTGGCGCCATTCGGGGCAGATCGTGTTACACTTGTCAGTGCAAAGAAGGGACTGGTCCCGTTCGGTTATTTCTTTGTGGCGTGTGCAATGGCTTCACGTGGTTGTGTAAATCAATCTCCAGTCATATTTTGCTACATATGTGGCTGTTATACGACAGGAAAAAAACAGAGGCAAAATATTACGCCTTTCGTGAAAAATGCTTATTTTCAATACTTCGGCATTAAACTAGCAGATCAGGACAAAGTTTGGTCTCCTCACAATGTGTGCCGTGCATGTTTGGAGGGGTTGAGGAACTGGGAAAGTGGGAAAAGGGCATCAATGCCGTTCGGTGCACCCATGGTGTGGCGTGAGCCAAAAAATCACAGTGACGACTGCTACTTCTGCATAGTGAATTTCGTGAGCCATACCAGAACCAGTAAGCTTAACATTGCGTATCCCAATATCCCATCTGCCATAAGACCAGTGCCCCATAGTGAATCCATCCCTGTACCATCCCCGTCCAATATCAAGCCCCAACAGACACCGATTCAGACGGTGATACAAGTGATGAGATGTACCAACCGGACAGCATGGAGGATGAAACTCCAGTGCCATTTACCCAGCATGAACTGAATGATTTGGTTCGTGATCTGAATTTACCTATAAAGACGCAGCAGAGCTTTTAGGATCACGACTTCAGGAAAAGAATTTACTATGTCCTAATACGGGATTCTCCTGGTATAAACACCGAGAAGCAGAATTGGTTCCGTTTTTTGCTGAGGAAGGCGGTTTGGTATATTGTCGAGACATTCCGTCAGTCATGAAATACTTCAACATTAATTACAATTCAGGACAGTGAAGGTTGTTCATAGATGCCAGCAAATCCAGTTTAAAAGGTGTTTTATTACACAATACTGACATCCATCCATCCATTTCAGTAGCACATTCTGTGACTTTGAAAGAGACATACGAGAGCCTTAAATTACTGCTGGAAAGTGTGCAGTACAAGTTTCATGAATGGTCTTTGTGCGGGGATTTCAAGGTGATTGGAATATTGCTCGGCCAACAAGCAGGCTACACCAAATTTCTTTGCTTTTTGTGTGAATGGGACTCCAGAGCAAGGACGGAACATTGGGTTCGGCAGCAGTGGCCAGTCAGAAGTACATTCACACCTGGCGAAAAAAACATTGTTTCACTTCCACTGGTTGATCCCTCGAAAATACTGTTGCCACCTTTACACATCAAGCTTGGCTTAATGAAGCAATTCGTGACAGCTTTAAGCAGGGACAGTAAATGCTTTCAGTATCTTGGTGGTAAGTTTCCATCAATCACGTCTGGAAAAATTAAAGCTGGCATTTTCATATGCCCCCAAATACGAAAATTTATGGCAGACAACATATTCGAGGAAACCATGAATGAGTGCGAATTGCGAGCATGGACTGCATTCAGAAATGTGGTACACAACTTTTTGGGAAACACGAAGGCTTCAAATTACACCACTTTAGTCGAGGACATGCTGCAATCCTATGAACTGCTTGCTTGCAACATGAGCGTCAAAGTTCACTTTCTTCATGCTCATCTAAATTACTTTCCTAACAATCTTGGTGATTTTTCGGAAGAACATGGCGAGCGCTTCCATCAGGATATTAAAGTGATGGGAAAGAGATACCAAGGAAAGTGGACTGTACATATGATGGCCGACTATTGTTGGATGTTGAACAGAGACTTATAACGAAGTGAATTTCTCCGTTATTTCTGTCCACGCCGGGATTCGAACCCGGATCCCCTCATTCCGGAATAAGTCACTCTACCAGTTGAGCTACGCGGACGTTTATTCTGATTGCTATGTGCCTTTATGTCGTGTGCGTCCTGCTGGCAGGTACGTCACATCTCCTGGTACGTTACAGACTGTACGGACGCACACCGAAGACAATCCCAAAAGAGGAAGTTTGAAGGGGAGCCCAGTGGCGAATGTTAGGTATGTTTGCTTTTGAATATGTATTTATGTTTATCTATTCCTTAAACAATCATTCCGCCCCTCCAGAGAACATTTTCACACGTTACAAACGTTGCCATATAGCAATGTCATTAAAAAATAACGGTTTTTTAAATTTTCACATTTCCGTCATTTGTGAAAAAAACCTGACGTGATACGGAATTTTGAAGGTCATTTTCGGAATCTGCGCAAAAATCCATTCAGATACACCTATTCATTTGAAAACAACAGAAAAAAGTTGAAAAATTGCAGATCAGTTAAATTTAAATTTAAGCTGTCTGACTATGAAAAGATTTTTTTAATCGGGTTTTAAGAAACGGAAATGCTATTATTGCAAATAGGGATACACCTCAACGTCGCTAGCCGCAGAACTGAACATTATTAAAAAAAATGAAAATATGCGTAAAATATTCTTCATAAAAAATGTTATGTAATGGTAGCAGAGCATTTCAAAATACACGATAATTCAAAATGATTCATTCTCTTTCAAATGACTGTATTTTATATGTTTCTAAATATATAGCTATTAAATGTACATAGAATAAAGAAAAACCTGTCCAAATTTTGTTTTCATACCTTATAAATGTTCTATGTGACTTCCGTTGGTCACGCGAATTATGTCGAGGTGATAATCAAATTCCTGCCATACGTGATCAAGCATGTCTGTTGTCAACGACTGCAGAGCACTATGAATGCAAACTTTGAGTTCATCTAGCGTTGTGGGCAATGGTGACACATACATACTTTCCTTAATATACCCGAATAAGAAAAAGTCGCAAGGGTCCGGTGACCTGGCCAGCCACCTGTAGAGTGCCTTATCTTCGTGCCCAATAGGAAGCTGTTCGTTAAGGTAACAGCGGCTTCCTAACCACTGTTGATCAAGGTCGCGCTCAATTTCAATTACTGTATGTGGGTTTTCCGTGCCCCATATGCGAATGTTGTGACGGTTGACCTTGCCACTAAATTAAATGAAATGTTGCTTCGTCACTAAACACCTGGGTGAAGCAAATTCGTCGTCCTCCATCGCCTCCTGCATATTTTTCACAATGACGGTCTTTCGCCTAGGTGCAGATACACGGGTTACTTTGCGCCATCTAGCGGTTACATTCGTAAACTCGGTGCGTTTCTTTTCATTTTAATTTATGGTACGCTATTATTACCTTGATTTGCATAGAGCTGTGATCTAATGAAATCGGATGAATCATTTTGAATTGTTCTGTATATATGTTATGGACTAGACAGCTATTTGATGCTAACCTTAGTTTCTTATTATGGGCAAACTCTGTCTTCTGATTCAAGGCACCTTAAATTGGAGGAAAGGCTCCAGAGGATAAAGTGGGATGATATCGGACTGAGTGAAGTAAGAAGAAAAGAGCGTATCTCATAGAAATGAAAAGTGGATTATCTCTTTGGCCACCATAGAAGAGATACTGGCAGAACTAGTGGTGTTGGATGTATAACTCACAAAATACTGAAAGGCAGTGTTTCGAAAATCGAACATTTCTCAAACAGAGCTGCTGTAAGACTTGCTACCCAAGTTCCTATAAGATACCTGATCCAAATCACTCACAGCTACGAGCCCATTACAAGTCATACTGATGAAAAAATCAAAGAGTTTTATGAAGAAGTTCGACTTCTAACTAACACCGGTGAGCAGCACTTTAAAAACTTTACGAGTAATTTCAATGCAAAGATAGGGCAATGGCAACAGAGTGGAACTTTGGTAGGTAAATTCGGTCACGGCAACAGAAAGCAGCATGGAAATATTCTTGTAGTTTGTAGAAGTGGAAAGCTTTCTCAACGCGAATTTTTCTTTCAAGAAAAAGCCACATAGCAAATCGACATGAAAGCTCCCCTATATAAAGTGAAATTTATGTTAGTTTTTGTAATAAGAATTTTGTCATGGAAGGCAGCGGAGTGAATTGGTTCAGAAAAAGAGTGGTTTCCAACATAACATAAGGTTCCTTATCACAATGGGATTTTTAAGGATCAGGCAAAATGTTTTTTCGCTATTAAAATAGTTTTAAGCATATTTTTTGTCACACACTCACTCTCAAAATCCAACACCAATATCAATTTTACATTAGTTATATTTGCTCAAACGTACCTGTTGGGATTTTTACAATCATTGACTAAAGTGGGGGTTGCTCTTCCCTAAATATGTTTAACACTGGTGTAGGAGTTTCTAAGTTTCGCATGAATGATTCTTTGATGTTTTGCTCCAGAATTTCCATTTTATCTTCTGTGATAAATTTAGGATCCTTATATTTTTTCAGTTGCTAGCTTTAAAATTTCTGGTCAGTTTTTGTGTGGAAGTTTTTGTTTTTAATACCATTTGAGGGATCTCATGCTCTTTTAGTGGGATAGCAAGTTTTTTCTTTCTAATGTTGCAGTAACCTTTTAAAAATATTTTTGGTTTATTTTACATATTCATTTCTTCCCTTAATTTAAAGTGATCATTTGACTTTCTATTTTATGTCGAATATTTGTCAACTCTGTCTCCAATGTTCTTTAGCAATTTCGGCCTGCTTTTTTCCCCCTCTTCAGACGGTACATGTGGATTAATAGCACTGGCAGTAGTCTCTGTATACCTGTGAATTTTTATATAGCAATTTTTCCCCTGTTCATTTGTTTGATACTACACTATTGTTTGTGGAAATTGCAACACCAATAAAGAATTGCCCTATTCAAATGAAATTTATAGCACAGATTCCTCATGTTAAAGGAAATAACTGATTGCATTTGTAGAGTTACACAACATTTTTTCGCTTCAAAACTCTCTATCGTGTGAAGCCACCCCGAGCAACAATACCAGCCTCTACCCGATGTGACATTGAATGGAAGTGGTTTTTGATATCGTCCTGGGGAATAGCGTGCTAGGCTGCTTCTATGTGACACCACAGTTCATTTGTGGTGACTGGCGAAGGCGCTTGACGGGCCAGTCGCTTAGCTACCATGTCCCACATGCGTATGTTCGATAGGAAACAAATACGGCAGACGGGCAGGCCGCGAAAGTAGTGGTATCTGCCGTGCATGAAAAAGGTCTTGGAAATTCCGGGCCACATATGGCCAAGCATTGTTCTACTGGAATATAGCGTCAGGACAAGTCTGAAGGAAGGGTATCACCTCTTGCACTAAAACATCCTTGATGTATCGCTGGCAGTTGAGGGTTTCCTCAATTCGTGTCAGGCAAGATCGCGAATTGAACCCAATGGCACCCTGAACTATGACACTGCGAAATGTACTCTGAAAGGTGCCGTTCACCACGATGTCTTCAAACGCTTATGCGACCATCACGGTGCATCATATTGAATCGTGACTCGTCAAAAAACACGACCTGTTGCCAATCAGTGTGGCAATGTCTATGTTCGAGCCTCTATTGCAGCTTGATGCGTCTGGTGGTTGAGGGTCAAAGGAATGCGTGTCAATGGGCTACTAGCGACCAGTCCTCTGTTGAACAGACGACGTCGAACTGTGCTGGTGGACAAAGTCTTACCTGAGACAGTGCTGCGCTAACACCGTGGATGTCGCTGTGCGATCGGTCACTGCAGTACGGTAAAAGTCGTGCGATTTCTTGTTCCCTTTCCCTGATTTCTGTGCGTCCGAACCTCATCTGTGCATTGACGTCACATTCGCTTCACTGTACTGACCTTTCGTCCCGTACGAGTGGCAGTTTCGCGGTAGGTAAATCCAACTTCTCTCATTCCAGCAGTCCTTCCTTATTCTAAGTCTCTCAGTTGTTCTTAATGCGATGTTCTTCGGCGAGGAAGCTTAGTGAGACACTTTCGACTCGGTGTCGGCTCTTCAGCGATTGCAACATCTCGTTTGAGCCAGCTCTCAATTCCCAAGACCTTACGGTTCAGAGGACGCTGCTCTGAAACCGCATGAGCATTTTCACTGACATTTTAATCATTTGCATGTTGTACATATCTTGAAGCTAATATTAGCAGTCCTTCATGGTGTTGCAATTTTCACAAACAGTAGTGTGTACGTACAGTATATATAAAAGACTTCATATCTACTTCACATCACAACACCAAAAACATACAAAGCAACAAGGAAAGCAAACCACAGAACTACACAACAAGCAAAAGGAAACTTCAAAGAACCACTGCAAAAATGAATACAAAAACAAAAAGTGGTCAGCATTCCGGTAACCAGTCTTCAGGGAAAGACATCACTGACGACACCCAGTCACGTTTCATGTGGGCGAACGAAAACCTTAGCCCAAAGTAAAGATTAGTAAATTTAGAAGTAATTTAGAAATAAATTCCGTTCACTCAGTCTTTCCTACCTAACTTGGAATCACAAATCAAACAACACTTACCAAAGCTTCAGTGACAGTCGGAATACATCAAAAATCAAAATGATAAACAACTCAAGCACCCAACTAACTGAACAACTCAGCAAACCCTAATTATTTACAGTGGCGACACCTAGTTTGTTTAATATAATAATCAGCAATGGATGTAAGCAATATGTAGTTAATTTTCCGGGCGAATCGGAAGAAATTATTATTTTTTATGTAGCCCGAAAATAATATTATCAGATAGAGGACAGAGGTGTAGTATTGATTATATTACATAATCAAATATATAGGAATAATTTTGATTAAAAGTCATTAAAAAGGTTTCTAAAATGGAATACGCAAAAAATCATATGGATAATTATTCTTAATACATACAGAAAAAGGTAATTTTAGCTGTTTAGTAATATTTGATTTATTATTACAAATCCTGGTAATTCTCAAAACCTAAGAAATAATAATATTTCTATGAATACTAATGGAAAGATTAAAAAAACAATTACTGATAAAAAAATAGCAGTAAAATTAGAACAAGCTCTTTTATCGTAGACATCAGTAATAATTGGAATGGTCTGAGTGAATAGCTAAATCAAGAAAATATGAATAATAACCTGAATCTGCCTTAATCAAACGTAAATTGTTTGTGTAGATTTTCGCTGCGTTAAATACCAAATTATTTGAACTGAAAATAATCAAATCATCAACATATATCATCATCATCATCATTGTCAACCATTATCAATCCACTGCTGGACGAAGGTCTCCCCAAGTTTCCTCCACAACGGTCTGTCTTGTGCCAGTCTCCTCCATGTCACCCCTGCATACTTTCGAATTTCATCCACCCATCTCCCATGTGGTCTTCCTCTGGGTCTTTTCCTGTCCCTTGGAATCCAATCTAAAATTTCGGCTGTCCATCGATGATCTATATATATATATATATATATATATCATCATCATTGTCAACCATTATCAATCCACTGCTGGACGAAGGTCTCCCCAAGTTTCCTCTACAACAGTCTGTCTTGTGCCAGTGTCCTCCATGTCACTCCCGCATACTTTCGAATTTCATCCACCCATCTCCCATGTGGTCTTCTTCTGGGTCTTTTCCTGTCCCTTGGAATCCAATCTAAAATTTCGGCTGTCCATCGATGGTCTGTCCTTCTGGCAGTATGTCCAGCCTATTGCCATTTCAGGGATCTAACTCTGATCATGATGTCTTCCACTCTTGTCATTTTTCGGATCCACGAGTTCCTCTTCTTATCTCTCCTGGTTACACCAAGCTTGCACCTCTCCATGCTGCTTTGAGCTGTCTGCAGTTAAGGTCCACGTCTCTGCACCATACGTGAGCACTGGAAGGATGCATTGATCAAACACTTTTTTTTAAGACATAATGGAATATTGCTCTTGAAAATAATGCTGTTTCTTCCAAAAGGTCTCCAGGCAACTTCTGTACGCCGATTAATTTCTTCATCAATGTGACCCTCACTTGATATCTTCTGTCCAAGATAAACGTACGTGCCTGTTATCTCCAGCTTTTCTCCATCAATCGATAAATCTTCATTTCTTGTAAAAGCATTGAACATCACTTTTGTCTTCTGAAAGTTCATTTTTAATCCCACTTCTTTTCTCTTGTCAGCAAGTTCCTGGATGATACCCTGCAGCTCTGATGATGTAGTTGCAAAAATGACTACGTCATCAGCAAAACGAAGGTGGGTTAGATAATCTCCATTAATCTTTATCCCTTTGTTTTCCCAGTTCAGTGATTGAAAGACATTTTCCAATTAGCATTAAAGAGCTTCGGAGATATGGTGTTACATTGTCTCACTCCCTTTCCAATTTTTATGTGTGTTGTATTTTCAAACAGCCGAATCTTTGCACTTGCATTTTCATAGATGTTATTAATCATATTAATGTATGCATCTTCAATACCACAGGATTTCAGAGCCGTTGTAACTGCTGATGGTTTAACCTAATCAAAGGCCTTTTCATAATTGATAAAAGCCATGCACAATGGAAATTCATATTCCCTCGCTCTTTCAATTAGTTCTCTCAGTACGTGGATATGATCTATTGTGCTGTAGCCACTCCTGAATCCAGCTTGTTCTCTCCGTTGAGCCATGTCCAGTGTTACCTTCAAGCGGTGTGAAAGAACTTTAGTGAAGATTTTATAGCCGCCCCGGTGGCGCAGTGGTCTAAGCGATGGCCTCTGATCATTCGTCCGAACGGGGTCCGGGTTCGAATCCCGGTGAGGCATGGATGTTGTGTTTGTCTTACGGCACTGGCTCTCTCCCTTCCCTGGAACCAGTGACCCTAAATTAGGGACGGGCGACTGCTTATAGCCCATTGAGTTACTCACGGTGGTCGTTAAACCTCCAATCAAAAAAAAAAAAAAAAAAAAAGATTCTATAAACCACTGATATGAGGCTGATAGGTCCTGAGTTCCTGAGATCCTCAATGTCACCTTTTTTATGTAGCAGGATCATTGTAGCGTTGTTCTAATCCTCAGGAATCTTCCCATCATTAAGACATCGAGTGAAAATTTGGGCGAGTACTGTTTCGATTTCTCCACTTGCTTCTTGTATGATGTCTACAGTAATCCCATCTTCTCCTGGAGCCTTTCCCCGCTTCATGTTCTTGATTGCTTGTGCAACTTCTGCTGGGAGGACTGGAAGAACTCTGGTACTGGTACCTTTCATGATGTCTGGAGTACATGTATCATCCCTTTCATATAATTTGAAGTAGAAATCTTTCACTCTTGTCAAAATTTTGCCTCTATTTCTTGTGACAGTACCATCTTCTTTTCTCAGTGCCATAATCTGTTTTCTTCCCTTACTGAGATGTCCCTTTGCTATCTTTAGACTTTGGTTGTTTTCAATTGCTTTCCTCACTAGTTCACAGTTGAATTTCCTTACGTCTTCAGTGATACTTTTTCGTACTGTCTTGCATAGCTCTATATATTCCACTTTGGAAGTCACATCTTCTTTAGTTGTCCTCATCTCTCTTCTTTTTTGCATCAACATTTTGGTTTTTCCTGATAATTTGTTCACATGCAACTTGTTCTTAGACTAGATGTATGCTAAAAGTGATGCACAATCTCCGGCCTGCGGGCCAAACGCGGCCCGTGGTCATCGCATATCCGGCCCGTGGTTCGAAATGGCGTCATGATCACCAACTAGAGGTCTGCGCTGAAGCAAAAAACACGGCGATGGCGTGCCGGCTAGATTTTGTTGGCGGCAGCGGTGCGCCGCGGCGCAACCTTGACTGGTGATGATCGATAGTGGAATTCGTATAAAAATCGATTAATCGATGTAAAAATTTTGATTAGCGATTTTCAATATCGAAGCTTTCGGGATTTTGACGATTTCCCAGAATCGTCAAAATGGAATCACTTAGTGACCACACAACAGGTTCCAAATTTTTAAATGCTTTGTTGACTGTTTGCAATATTCCAGAAGTCGGATATTTCCTTGCGAGAAATCTTCGATAACGATACCGATATCGTTATTTGCATAGCGGAAAAAGAAAAAGATTTAAAACATTTCTTGCGAGGAAATGTTTTAAATCGCTTTTTTTTTCTCTAGGCAAATAACGATATCGGTATCGTGTTTATATATCGTTATCGATCGATATCGTTATCATGTTTAGATATCGTCGGCAATGAGTGTTGGAACACATAGTAGTTTGGAAACAACAATCATGGCGCCTGGTAAAAATAACAAGGTGGATTCCGAAAATCGTCAGTTTCAAGAAGCTTGGACATATAAATATTGTTTTGTACAACAAAACAATTCCCTTATTTACCTCTTGTGCAATGCTGCAGTAGCAGTTTCAAAAGAATTCAACTTGAAGAGGATCATGAAACACAGCATAAGGATTTCGTCATGCAAGGTCAGGAACGTGAGCAGAAAATTGAATCTCTAAAGCGGTCACTAACCAGCCAGCAAAATATCTTTAAAAAACAATCTACAGAACTGGATGCAGCTGTTAAAAGTAGCCTAGAAATTTCTGCTTTAATAGCAAAGAGTGGAAAACCGTTCAGTGATGGAGATCTAATAAAAAAATGTCTCATCATCGCCAGTGATAGGATGTGTCCTGAAAAGCCAAAAGTGTTTCAAAACATCAGTCTTAACCGTATGACAGTACAACGAAGGATTTCACAACTTGCATCAGATATTACTGGTCAGCTTCGTAATTTACATACACGATTTGCTTACTTCTCATTGGCCGTGATGAGTCGATTGACATATCATCAACAGCGCAGATGATTGTGTTTATCAGAGAAGTTTCATCTGATTTCACTGTAACTGAAGAATTCCTTGAAATGGAATCACTTAGTGACCACACAACTGGTTTAAAATTTTTACATGCTTTGTTGACTGTTTGCGTTAAATGTGAACTCAATCTCAACAACTTATCCAGTGTTGCCACAGATGGGGCACCGTCCGCGATTGGACGTGAAAACGGCAGGGCGACCTTGCTGAGAAGCCAACTTGGGAATAGGCAGAAGGAGTTAGTTCAGTATCATTGTATAATTCACCAACAACAACTTTGTACGAAGAGACTAGGATTTGAAGCCCTTATGAAAGATGTTACCCGGACAGTGAGCTTTATCCGCCGTCATGGTCTGAAACATTGTTTGTTTGAATCATTTCTAGAAGAAATAGAAGCTGAATATTCTGATGTTCCTCTGTATACTGAAGTTCGGTGGCTCAGTAAAGCAGCAGTTCTGAAAGGTTTTGTTGAACTGTTAGAGCTTATAATCACTTTCCTCAAGAAGCATAGTAAACATACAAGGCATTTAGAGGGACAAAGATGGCAGTGTGACTTAGCTTTCCTTGCTGACATAACTGCCCGTTTGAATCAACTTAATTTGCGAATGCAAGGACAGATGCAAGCAACTTGTTTCACAGCTATCTGATATAGTGAATGCTTTCATTACTAAATTAACCCTTTTCAAGTCTCAGATGCAATCAGATAACTTTGCACATTTCCCACACTGCAAGGCTATGAAAGAAAAATACCCACACATGAAGATGGATTATACCGAACAAATTAGCAAACTTCTTGCATCATTTAATGAAAGGTTTCATTAGTTCAAAAAATACAATTTTCAGCTGCAGTTGTTTTCAAATCCGTTTTCAGTGCAGCCAGAAGAGGCACCTGAAGATTTCCTATTAGAATTGATCGACATGCAATGCAATGGTGAACTGAAATCATCATTTACGAATGTTGATCTTCTAAACTTTTACAAGCAGTTGCCAGAAACATTTTCTGTGGTGAAGGACAACGCTCAATTTTGTGCAAGTATGTTTGGAGGCACATATGTGTGCGAGCAGGCTTTCTCGATTATGAACTTAAACAAGTGCAAAGTGAGGAATCGTATTAAGGACGAGAACTTAGAAAATATATTGATTGTATCCACGTCTACACATCACTCCAGACATAAAAAAAATTGCTACCAGCATTCAGTCCCAGCCATCGTACTGAGTCCGGCCCTTCGTAAGTTGATTTTTTTTTATTTGGCCCTTTCCTAGAAAAGGTTGTGCATCCCTGCTAAAACTTTTGCTAAATTATTTTCTCCGCACCTTTGAGGGCGGTTATGTAAAATAAAATTTTTTGGAGAGGACTTATACTTGCATCTATGGCTTTGCAGAAACCCATTTTCAACTAGGTCTTTGTGGAAGTGAGAAAATGCAAAGTTTTGCTGGTCCTTGATAAAGCCAAGGCTCTGCATTCTCGACACTTTCTGCATTCTGGTTTTGTTATTATTTATTATTTTTTTATCTTGCCTGTTGGTTTTTGAGTTTCAATTTGTAATTTTTGTCACCGTTAAAAAAATTTTTTGTCTCAGTCTCTGCTTTCTAGTTTGTTTCTTCTGATTTTTCGTCACTGCTGCATTGCGCGTCATGATCTTCAGAATGCGAGCAGGCTTTCTCGATTATAGTACTAAAACGAAAGAAGAATTATATATATATATATATATATATATATATATATTAATATCATTAATAACATCTATGAAAATGCAAGTGCAAAGATTTGGCTGTTTGAAAATACAACACACATAAAAATTGGAAAGGGAGTGAGACAAGGTGACACCATATCTCCGAAGCTCTTTAATGCCCATTGGAAAATGTCTTTCAATCGCTGAACTGGAAAAACAAAGGGATAAAGATTAAAGGAGATTATCTAACCCACCTTCGTGTTGCTGATGACGTAGTCATTTTTGCAACTACCCCATCAGAGCTGCAGAGTATGATCCAGGAACTTGCTGACAAGAGTAAAGAAGTGGGATTAAAAATGAACTTTCAGAAGACAAAAGTGATGTTCAATGCTTTTACAAGAAATGAAGATTTATCGATTGATGGAGAAAAGCTGGAGATAACAGGCACGTATGTTTATCTGGGACAGCAGATAAAATTAATCGATTGATGGGGAAAAGCTGGGGACAACCAATACCTACATTTATCTTGGACAGCAGATATCAAGTGAGGGTCACATTGATGAAGAAATTAATCGGCGTACAAAACTTGCCTGGAGAGCTTTTGGAAGAAACAGCATAATTTTCAAGAGCAATATGCCATTATGTCTTAAAAGAAAAGTGTTTGATCAATGCATCCTTCCAGTGCTTACGTATGATGCAGAGACGTGGACCTTAACTAAAAGAGATATACCAAGGCTGCAGACAACTCAACTCAAAAACGCATGGAGAGGTGCATGCTTGGTGTAACCAGGAGAGATAAGAAGAGGAACTCGTGGATCCGAAAAATGACAAGATGGAAGACATCAGATCAGAGTTAAATCCCTGAAATGGCAATGGGCTGGACATACTACCAGAAGGACAGACCATCGATGGACAGCCGAAATTTTAGATTGGATTCCAAGAGACAGGAAAAGACCCAGAAGAAGACCACATGGGAGATGGGTGGATGAAATTCGAAAGTATGCGGGAATGACATGGAAGAGACTGGCACAAGACAGACCGTTGTGGAGGAAACTTGGGGAAACCTTCGTCCAGCAGTGGATTGATAATGATTGACAATGATGATATATATATATATATATATATATATATATATAATGCAAAACCCAAAGAAAGAAAAGAATTTTTAAATCAAAGACTACACATAAAACAAGTAAAATTCGAGAACAAAACAGAAAAACAAAACAAACTCTAACGTCCAAAGCAAACGAGCTTCGGAACAGGCTAATGACACAAAATAAACTAAAAAATAATAAAAGGAAAAAGACAACCAAAAGCACATAGCGATGTAGACCAATGACTGATTCTCTTTATGGCTTTGTCAGGGGCAAGCATGAAGAAAATCACTAACGTATCCACAAAGACCAGGAAAAGTGTGGGTTTCTGCCCGTCCAGTTTGCTTTAAGGACTAATTAAATTTAATTTTAAGGTAAAATTCGACTAAAATAAAAGGGACAAATAATCCAAAAACAGCAAACTAAACTACAATGCCCAACTCACACACATACAAAATAACCAGCCTAAGGAAGTTTTGGCAAACAAGACCTTAGAAGGAGGACGAACACCTCGTATAGTACTAAAACGAAAGAAGAAATTTATTTACTGAAGAAAATTGAAAAGTTTAGCCAAAAAAAAAATTAATTTAACTTTTAGAGAAACAACAGTCATCAAACATTGAATAACTGAAAATTACACAAATTAATAAAAACACAAGTAAATAGCGCACGAGTATTAAATCACTGAAATCACAAACTAACAAAATATATACAGGGTGCATAGGAAAGTCCCTTTAGCCTGAAATAACTTGCGAACGGAGAGAGGTACAGTTATGCAAATGAGATAACGGTATAGTAAAGTGACTACGCCCGATTGAATGCAACCAATAGCAGCGCTCCTAGTGGCGAAATGCGGAAGTTAGCTATTGCAAATCGAAAACGAAAAAGATAGAACAAAATTTTCAATTACAAAGTTGTAGAGCATCACTTAATTAGTACAAAACGACATTTGTTTCACACGGATAAGATGAGGTCATGTGACCTAGCTCTGGGATTGAGGTCAGGTGACCTAGCTCTGGGATTGAGGTCAGGTGACCTAGCTGGCCAAAGAAGCGAGGTCACGTTGGTGGAGTGTTCATCCAACCATTCGGATACAATTCGGGAGCGATGGCACGGTGCATTGTCTTGTTGCAGGATGAGGTCCTCAGTGGAATGTTGAAGACGCACAAACGGGAGCAAATGGTCGTCCAGGATATCCCGGTAACATTGACCTGTGAGGGGCGATGTCACACGTACCAGGGGTCCCATTTCAGCCCACGTAAACAGTCCCCAGACGAGAATGCCACCCCCACTAGCTTGAAGAGTACCCTGCTGGCAAGAAGAATCCATCGCTTCATGTGGTTTGCGCTCTACTCATATCCTGCCATCCGCATGTACCAATGTGAATCTCGACTCATCAGTCCAGGCAACATTTTTCCACATGTCTATGGTCCAGTGGCGATGTTCCCGCGCCCATGATAATCTTTGTACCCTGCGATGTGCGGTCAGCAGCAGTACCCTCGTGGGACGATGGCTTCTGTACCCCATAGCGAGGAGATGGTTCTGGATGGTGTGGTTGCTTATACGTTTTTGTGCACCAACGTTAAACTGCCGAGTGATTTCTTGCACTGTGGCCCGTCTATCCGCTGTTACAATGCGAGCTAGCCGACGATGACCCCGCTCATCCACACGCTGTTGTCCACGGCAGTTGGCCCTTGCAGGGATGGTTTTACCGGATTCGATGTACTCAAGGTGCACCCGTAACACAGTGGCTCGTGAAAATACCAGTGCCTGCACGACTTCCGAGATGGAGTGACCCATTCGTCGGGCCACGACAATTAGCCCACGATCAAATGCGCTTAGATCATTCGTCTTACCCATACTGCGTCCGCCCCTACTGATTCCTGTCGCATCACTCCATATATTGTCGGATCGCTGCATACGTCATGTCGTTTCTGTTTACAGGGCAGCCCGCAGCGCCACATTTGCATAACGCCAGCTAATTCGATTGCTCTTCAGTGTATATATGGAGTGTGTTTTTCAATTTTTGGGGGTGGTTTTGTTTTTCTCTTTTAAATTTTTTTTTTTTGTCTTTTTTTATGTTTTGGGGTTGATTGGTGGTTTGGGGGATCGAGGGGTGTTGGTTATCTGTTTGGGGTGGGTTAAAATTTATTTATTTTTTGTTTATTTTTTTTATTTATCTTTCTATTTATTTTTATTTTATTAATTTTCTTTTGTTTTTGTTTTTTTCGGTTGGCTTATAGCAGACTGGATAGTGCAGAAACCCATAATTTTTTGGTCTCTGTAGAAGTATGAAAAATGTTGTCTGTGCCTGGCCTTTGAAGAAGCCATAGATAACAGTTTGCCATAGTTCTATATTCCTCTTTCTATTCTCCCTTTGGTCGTTGGATCTCTTCTTTTATTTTTTTTTCTCTGAATCAGTCTTTCCATCTTTCAGTATTAAGGTGATATCTGTAATTGTTTTGATTTTTCTTTCATGCAGCTTATGGCGCTTCAGAATTTCACAAGCTGTTTGTAATTTGCGTGTTACCTTTATTATATCTTATATATATATGGGATGTAAGGTCAGGTGATGCGTAACATCACAGCCTCTCCTTGACAAATGTCAACCCCGCCTTCTCGTGGTGCATCCTGTTCCCACTAAAGGGGCTCTGACGACCGCCAATAGCGGTATAACTATACCATCGGGATTAGAGGAAATGCTATCCCACACTCACCAACCCGCTTGGCCAGCGTGGTGAGTTATGGCCAAACCCCTCCAAAATGATTCCACAACTTAAATCTTGGCCCTCAGTCTCCGGCAGCTGTAATGTAATTGGCCAAGGCAGCGGCCAGTGCGACATTAAGGCAGAGGGTGCTAAGAATCCCCGGAGGACCGGACTAGGCTGCCATCTGATGCTGACCTTGGCTACGTATAATGGACGCTCCCTATCTTCTGATTCAAGGCTTCTTGAATTGGAAGAGGAACTACAAAGGATCAAGTGGGACATCGTGGGGCTAAGTGAGGTAAGGAGAAAAGGAGAAGATCTCATCGAACTGAAAAGTGGACATCTCTTCTACTATCGTGGGACAGATACTGGCAGAACTAGTGGTGTTGGATTTATAATAAACAAGAAACTGAAGGATAAAGTTGTAGAAGTTGAAAGTTCCTCTGACAGAGCTGCACGACTTGTTATCCAACTCTCGAAAAGATACCAGGCTCAGATTATTCAAACTTATGCACCCACCACAAGTCATCCTGAAGAAGAAATTGAAGAATTTTATGAGGAAATTTGTCATCTAAATAATAAAGGTAAGCAGCACTTGTAAATAATTATGGGAGATTTCAATGCAAAAATAGGGCAACGGCAACAGAATGAAACTTCAGTAGGTAAATTCGGTCACGGCAACAGAAACCAGCGTGGAAATACTCTCGTTGAGTTTGCAGAGGCAGAAGGGTTTTTCATCTTGAACTCCTTCTTCAAAAAAAAGCCACACAGGAAATGGACATGGAGACATCCAAATGGGACGACAAGTGAAATTGATTTTATTATGTGTAACAAAAAATTCGTCGTAGAAGACTGCAGTGTGCTAAACAAGTTCAACACAGGTAGTGACCATAAATTGGTGAGATATAAGATGCACCTCAACACTAAACTTGAACGTGGCAAGCTCATAAGACAAACAAAATCTATTGACATAACCAACCTTAAAAAACACCATAATACCTTCAAGTTGGAACTGAAGAACAGGTTCTCTGCTTTGGAAGGCCTAACATCGGAAGAAGTGGACATCTCTGAAGTTAACAGAAAAGTAACCAAACCTCTTATGGAAACAGCAACAAAATTAGCTGGGTCTAAGAACAAATTGCATGTGAACAAATTATCAGGAAAAAACCAAAATGTTGATGCAAAAAAAAAGAATGATGAGGACAAATAAAGAAGATGTGACTTCTAAAGTGGAATATATAGAGCTATGCAAGACAGTACGAAAAAGTATCACTGAAGACGTAAGGAAATTCAACTGTGAACTAGTAAGGAAAGCAATTGAAAACAACCAAAGCCTAAAGATAGCAAAGGGACATCTCAGTAAGGGGAAAAAACAGATTATGGCACTGAGAAAAGAAGATGGTTCTGTAACAAGAAATAGAGGCGAAATTTTGACAAGAGTGAAAGATTTCTACTCCAAATTATATGAAAGGGATGATACATGTACTCCAGACATCATGAAAGGTACCAGTACCAGAGTTCTTCTAGTCCTTCCAGCAGAAGTTGCACATGCAATCAAGAACATGAAGCGGGGAAAAGCTCCAGGAGAAGATGGAATTACTGTAGACATCATACAAGAAGCAAGTGCAGAAATCGAAACAGTACTCGCCCAAATTTTCACTCGATGCCTTAATGAAGGTAAAATTCCTGAGGATTGGAACAACGCTACAATGATCTTGCTACATAAAAAAGGTGACATTGAGGATCTCAGGAACTACAGACCTATCAGCCTCCTATCAGTGGTTTATAAAATCTTCACTAAAGTTCTTTCACACCGCTTGAAGGTGACACTGGACATGGCTCAACCGAGAGAACAAGCTGGATTCAGGAGTGGCTACAGCACAATAGATCATATCCACGTACTGAGAGAACTAATTGAAAGAGCGAGGGAATATGAGCTTCCATTGTGCATGGCTTTTATCGATTATGAAAAAGCCTTTGATTCGGTGAAACCATCAGCAGTTGCAATGGCTCTGAAATCCTGCGGTATTGAAGATGCATACATTAATATTATTAATAACATCTATGAAAATGCAAGTGCAAAGATTCGGCTGTTTGAAAATACAACACACATAAAAATTGGAAAAGGAGTGAGACAAGGTGACACTATATCTCCGAAGCTCTTTAATGCCACATTGGAAAATGTCTTTCAATCACTGAACTGGGAAAACAAAGGGATAAAGATTAATGGAGATTATCTAACCCACCTTCGTTTTGCTGATATTTTTGCAACTACCCCATCAGAGCTACAGAGTATGATCCAGGAACTTGCTGACAAGAGTAAAGAAGTGGGATTAAAAATGAACTTTTAGAAGACAAAAGTGATGTACAATGCTTTTACAAGAAATGAAGATTTATCGATTGATGGAGGAAAGCTGGAGATAACAGACACGTACGTTTATCTTGGACAGCAGATATCAAGTGAGGGTCACATTGGTGAAGAAATTAATCGGCGTACAAAACTTGCCTGAAGAGCTTTTGGAAGAAACAGCATAATTTTCAAGAGCAATATGCTATTATGTCTTAAAAGAAAAGTGTTTGATCAATGCATCCTTCCAGTGCTTACGTATAGTGCAGAGACGTGGACCTTAGCTAAAAGAGACATACAAAGGCTGCAGACAACTCAAAAAAGCATGGAGAGGTGCATGCTTGGTGTAACCAGGAGAGATAAGAAGAGGAACACGTGGATCCGAAAAATGACAAGAGTGGAAGACATCATGATCAGAGTTAAATCCCTGAAATGGCAATGGGCTGGACATACTGCCAGAAGAACAGACCATCGATGGACAGCCGAAATTTTAGATTGGATTCCAAGGGACAGGAAAAGACCCAGAAGAAGACCACATGGAAGATGGGTGGATGAAATTCGAAAGTATGCGGGAGTGACATGGAGGAGACTGGCACAAGACAGACCGTTGTGGAGGAAACTTGGGGAGACCTTCGTCCAGCAGTGGATTGATAATGGTTGACAATGATGATGATGATGATATATATATATTCACTCAAGTGCCAGAAAAACTGGTACAGACGAGCTTATGCAAAATACATAGTAACGTCACCTATGCGTGTACTCGGTTGCGTCCGCCAGTGCGTATATAAAGCGATAGACATTCTTGCCAACTGTCAGAGCTGTTTTCGGCATGTCAATGACAAGTATTAATGATTTAAGCAATTTTCAACGCGGTGTCATAGTTGGCGCTCGTGAGATGGGCAATAGTATTTCGGAGGTAGAAACGAAGTTTGGATTTTCACGGACGACCATTGCAAGGATGTACCGTGACTACAGGAATTCTGGAAAAACCTCCAACCTACGATACCAGTGTGGCCGTAAAAAGACATGGGGTGAACGTGACCATCGTCGGCTGTCAAGAATCGTTTCACGCGATAGGCGTGCCACACTCTCGCAGGTATTATCGGAATCCAATGCTGGAGCCTCAATAAGCATCAGCGTCCGGACTGTACAACGTACCCTGCACGATATGGACTTTGGGAGCCGACGCCCAACTCGAGTCCCCTTGATGGGGGCACGACACAGAGCTATGCGCCTCGATTGGGCACGGCAACACCGCCACTGGACATTTGATGACTGGAAACCAGTAGTCTAGTCTGACGAGTCGCGTTTCCAACTGTATCGGGCAGATGGAAGGATTCGTGTGTGGCGCAAACCCCATGAAGTCATGGATCCCGCCTGTCAACAGGGAACTGTACCGGCTGGCAGGGGTGCATAATGGTATGGGGTGTGTTTAGCTGGACTTCACTGGACCCCTGGTGCGTCTACAAACGTCTGTGACCGGCCAACGCTATGTGCGCATCCTTTCTGACGAGATACACCCGTTCATGTCCTGCGTTCGTGCTGATTAGTTGGGCCTGTTCCAACAAGACAATTCACCTCCACACAAATGTCGAGACGCCACATTATGGTTAGAGAAGCATTCATTTGAGGTTGGGGTGTTGCCATCCCCACCCAAGTCCCTAGATCTGAATGTGATAGAACACATTTCCGATGCCATGCTACGCGCTATCGAACACAGGAATCCGAGACCTCGGAATACACCCGAATTGTGGAACGCTCTGCAGGAAGTATGGTGTGCATTGCCCACAACATATTTCCAGAAGCTTGTGCAGACCATGCCCGTCGTATTTCTGCAGTCCTGCGTTCCCGTGGGGGACCTACCAAGTATTAGGCTAGTGTACCAGTTTTTCTGGCACTTCAGTGTACATATATATATCATATGAAATCGGAAAAATTGTCGTTATAACGGACTTCTCGTTATAGTCGTATCATGCAAATACTAGAAACATGTACGTACCACATAACACATAAAAATAACAGTATTACATAATGAAGAAAGTGATAGAAACAATATACACTGCTGGCCACCCAAAATGCAACACTAAGAAGGACACGAGATAGCAAAGCCAGATTTACTAGATACATAACAACAGATACAAAGATGAAACGATTGAGCTTACAGGCCCGTGCGACATGCGGAACACGCAGGCATCAATAGTTCGTGTGGCCCCCATGGCCGGCAATAGCGGCCGCTACACGCCGCGGCATCAAACGAAAGAGGCTTTGGATGTGGGCTTGGGGTATGTCGATCCAGGCTGCTTCCACACGTTGCCCCAGTTCATCAGGCGTAGCCGCGGGTGGTGCTTTCCGGGCCACTCGATTGCCGATCAGCGACCCAGACGTGTTCGATGAGCGACATATCGGGAGAACAGGCGGGCCACGGCAGCAGTGACACCTGGTGGGGCGTGAAAAATTGTTGCACGATGCCTGCCACGTGCGGGCGCGCATTGTCCTGTTGAAACGTGGCCGCTGGCAGGTCCTGCAGGTAAGGGAGGACTACAAGCTCCGAAACGTCGGAGATGTAGCGGTGGCATTTGAGTGTACCGGCGATGCGTACCAGAGGGGTGCGGGTGCCACATCCAATTGCGCCTTAAACCATAACGCCAGGCGACGGACCGGTATGGCGATGCATAATGCAGGCGTCATACAGTCTCTCGCCGCGGTGACGCCACACACGGAACCGACCATCGTTGTGTTGCAGGCAGAAACGGGATTCGTCGGAGAAGACAATGTCGTGCCATTCCGTACCCCAAGTGCGGCGTTCAATGGCCCACTGCCGCCGCACTCGCCGGTGATGTAACGTCGATGGTAATCGGAGCAATGGGCGCTGTGCGACAAGTCCCCGTTCCTGCAGACGACGTCGAACGGTACGTGCTGACACAGGTTGTTGCGCAACACGCCCTAATTTCTGCGCTAACGTTCGTGATGTGGCGGTCGGAGCCGTCAATGCCCGCCGCACAACATGCCGGTCCACTGGTTCGTTGGTGGGCTGCGTCAATCGCTCACGTCGGTCCGTCCGTCCCTCCTGCACCTACCGAATCCATACTCACCTCACTGTGGCTGGATGTCGTCCCACACGGGCGCCGATGTCTCGGTACGATAAACCGCTGTCGCGATAAGCCACTATTCGTCCTCTGTCGAACTCTGAAACGTGCTGGAATGAGTGCTGTATTCTGCGAAGAGGCATCAGGAAGCTTCCCACGCACAGGTCCGGCAGCACAACACGCTTCCACTACTTACACCCCGCCTTCTGTGCACCTTTCTTATAGTGCTTCTCGGTGGCGTACCGTGCGCACATAAATTGCATATGCCCTGCAATGCTAATCGTTTTCCATGCCCTCTCGCAGGCGACGCATGCTACGAATTTCAGGCCAATCGGATTCTTCCTTCTTGGTGTTGCATTTTGGGTGGCAAGCAGTGTATATTACATACTTGTTTGTTTTTAATTTAGATTGGGATTTTCAGAAAAAGCAAGAATCGAATGTCTTTTTTTCCCTCTTTGTCGGAAAGTCGAAAGTTTCTAACATGTAACTCTCGACTTTACGGAAAATTGCCTTTTCTTCAATAGGTTCATTTGACGCACTATAAAATTGCCCGATTATGTTTAAAGCTTGCATGCGTTCTAATTGAAATGGTACGCTTTTATTTCTATCCTCTTCATCATCCTGATCTTCTTCTGAGCTTCCTTTTTCTGATTCCATGATTTCTGTATCAGACATGTCATTCCAATGTACTACATTTGTTCGGCATTAACATAGTCTTGAAAACTAAATGTCAATCCCATCTTTTCGGCAATGATGTTCCATCCATCTGCTTCCTGTCCTGTAGGTTTGTCCGCAATGATTTCCTTATTCAAATTAACTTTGGTAATGAAGCCAGCATGTTTAAAGCATACTTCAATGTGCTTTCCTGGCAATTCAGTCCACGCCACGGTAGGAGCTTTAACGGCTTCAAGGACGTTCCATTTCACTGGTTTGTCATCTGATGACGTCCGCCTGATTACGCTTTTTACCAGAATGGCCCGATATTTTTGCTTTATTATTTTCATAACTCCTCAAGAGGCTGAAGTACACTAGTGCAGTTAGGTGGCAATCATGTCAGTTCAATGTTATCCAACTGAACATTTTTGCAGTGTTTCCACGGTCCTTGAAAATCCTTGAAAACTCCTTGAATTTAGTTTTCCTTTTCTAAGGCCCTTGAAAGTCTTTGAATTTTGTAAAAGTCATTGAAAATTACTTTTTTTTTTCCTTTCACCAAATTTCAGAATAGCCGCTGTTCATTGAAGAGAATTTATCGTCAAAATGTCACAGGTGGCTACGCTGCATTGTGGAACTCTCTCTTGGAATCAGGAGCACACACGCAGCTGTCACATTTCTGGTTTTCACGCAGTTGTGATTCTGAACTATACGATAAGCGAATGCGAGGGGGTGTAAGTGTAAGTTACTAGCATCTCAAACCGGGTTTGTGATCTGCTGAATGTTTGTAATCCAGGAATCCAGTCTAAAATTTCGGTTGTCCATCTGTGGTCTGTCGTTCTGGCAATATATCCAGCCCATTTCCATTTCAGGGATTTTACTCTGATCATCATATCTTCCATATATACAGTGTATATAAAGAGATACTTTTATACATCTGTGTAACTCTGTGCAAGAGCTAGAAACACTCCAAACGTTAGTAAAACCAAATATGCATTTCATAAGTCATTTTTATAAGTCAAAATGGATAAAAGATGATATTTTGGCATAGAAACTGCACTTGCAACTTGACGATGCTTTTTGCTTTAAGCAATACTGATGAAAATTAAATTTCTACAGTCAAGCGTTACTTTTTTTCTATTGTTTTTCTTGTGTTTGTCTGCAACTGATGGCTATATTCCATAGTGCTCAAGGGGATGTTGCTTTCAATTTCTTATATTTTATTCTTCTCTTAGCTTGACTTTTGTGAAAAATATTTTATTTTAACTGTTTTGTCTAATGTGTAACATATTGTATCAGTGATAAGGAAACCTGAAATCTTATGGAACAGTAATACCTCACAAAGGTATGCCCCTATGTTTAGTTATAACTACAATTTTAATTGAACTTTTTGATTATTTGTTACAACTTACTTTTGTTTTTCATGAAAATTCTTATCAGGCACGAATATAGTCTTAAAAATGTTTACGAGTCCTTGAAAAGTCCTTGATTTTTTGAGTGGAAAAAAGTGGGAACTACAAGTATGTTTTGGGACTTGGGTGTGCAGGACAATTATATCGATAAAAAGCGCTGGGTTTTTTTGTTCTCAGTTCCAACTTGAACGTCCAAATCCTTCACCGCATGATAAATAACGTCTTTGTCGTACCTTGATAAGTGCACGGTAGCAATGCACAACGAAAGCAGCGTGGTCTTTGTTATTTTCCAATCACTAACAGCTTTAATTTATGACTACCATTCATATTGTCGCAACAAAGCTAAACGTTTTATACTGCGCTTACCTCCTTTACATGCATTGGCGCACCCAAAGGGTAGCATTGGGGCTTAAGACTACCCCCCCCCCCCCAAGCCCCTTACATCAACTTTTTTTATTTATCTATCTAATATATATATATATATATATATATATATATGTCTATCTTATGCACTATATATATACACTATCTACCAACAAGTAATTGGACACCCCTGCAATCGAAGATATCTGCTGTCCTGATACACGTCACGGCCGCCGCCGTTAAATATCGTGTAGGAAACAACAACTCAACCAGTCACACGCAAGATGCCACGCAGTTCGGAGCTCTCTGATTTCGAGAACGGTGTAATCGTCGGGTATCACAGAAATGGCCGATCCATACGTGACATATCCAGCTAGTTGAAGTACCCAAAATCGACAGTGGCCTACGTGATTGGCAAGTGGAAGATGAGAGGTGACTGTCGGAATGTGCTCCGACCCGGCAGACCCACAAAAGTGGGAGTTAGAGACTGACGAGTGCTGGCCAGAGAAATTCAGAAGAACCGCACCAAATCGATGGGCCACATCCGCGAAGAGTTTCAACAGGCATCCGGGAGTGTTCTTTCGATGAATACCATCCGTAAGGAAGCCCATCTGCTCGGTTATCATGGACGTGCTGCCACCCACACGCCTTTGATCACCAAGTCCAATAGCGCTGCTCGGCTAACGTGGTGCAAAGAACGTCGACAGTGAACCGTTGAACAGTGGAAACAGGTTCTCTGGAGCGACGAATCAAGGTTCACCTTCTACCGTTCGGATGGCAGGGTCTGGGTTTGGCACCTGCCTGAAGAACGCCTCCTGCCGGAATGTATTGTGCCAACTGTGAAGTTCGGCGGCGGAGGCGGTGGAATTATGCTATGCCGGTGTTTCTCCTGGTATGGCACGGGACCCTTGGTCGCAATTCCTGGTAGACTCAAAGCCGAGACCTACTGCACCATTTTGGATGACCATGCGCTTCCTAGGTTGTGGCAGTTTTACGGGGTGGACCCATGTTACTTTCAGGATGACAATGCCACCTGTCATGTTGCGAGGTCCACCATGGCTTGGTATGGTGACAAATGAGTTAATCGAATGGACTGGCCTGCGCAGAGCCCGGACCTTAACCCTATCGAGCACCTTTGGGACGAGTAGGAGCGTCGACTTAAGGGGTGCCCCCACCGTCCGAAATCGGTGAACGAACTGACCTGTCTTCTCCAAGCCGAGTGGAAGAAAATACCGCTAGCCGTCGTACAACGCCTGGTTGAGAGTATGCCCCGGAGGGTCGCAGCTGTAATCGCCGCTCGTGGAGGCTCCACCAACTATTGGGTGAATAAACTTCGTTTTCCTTTGCTACCACAGGTGTCCAATTACTTGTTGGTAGATAGTGTACATATTGTATACATATCTATATATATATATTGTACTCACCAACCCGCTTAGCCAGCGTGGTGAGTTATGGCCAAACCCCTCCAAAATGACTCCACAACTCAAATCTTCGCCCTCAGTTTCCGGCAGCTGAAATGTACCTGGCCAAGGCAGCGGCCAGTGCGACATGAAGACAGAGGATGCTAAGAATCCCCGGAGGACCGGACTAGGCTGCCATTTGATGCTGACCTTGGCTACGTATAATGGACGCTCCCTATCTTCTGATTCAAGGCTTCTTGAATTGGAAGAGGAACTACAAAGGATCAAGTGTGACATCGTCGGGCTGAGTGAGGTAAGGAGAAAAGGAGAAGATCTCATTGAACTGAAAAGTGGACATCTCTTCTACTATCGTGGGACAGATACTGGCAGAACTAGTGGTGTTGGATTTATAATAAACAAGAAACTGAAGGATAAAGTTGTAGAAGTTGAAAGTTCCTCTGACAGAGCTGCACGACTCGTTATCCAACTCTCGAGAAGATACCAGGCTCAGATTATTCAAACTTATGCACCCACCACAAGTCATCCTGAAGAAGAAATTGAAGAATTTATGAGGAAATTCGCCATCTAAATAACAAAGGCAAGCTGCACTTGAAGATAATTATGGGAGATTTCAATGCAAAAATAGGGCAGCAGCAACAGAATGAAACTTCAGTAGGTAAATTCGGTCACGGCAACAGAAACCAGAGTGGAAATACTCTCGTTGAGTTTGCAGAGACAGAAGGGTTTTTCATCTTGAACTCCTTTTTCAAGAAAAAGCCACACAGGAAATGGACATGGAGACATCCAAATGGGACGACAAGTGAAATTGATTTTATTATGTGTAACAAAAAATTCGTCATAGAAGACTGCAGTATGCTAAACAGTTCAACACAGGTAGTGACCATAGATTGGTGAGATGTAAGATTCACCTCAACACTAAACTCGAACGTGGCAAGCTCTAAAGACAAACAAAATGTATTGGCATAACCAACCTTAAAAAACACCATAATACCTTCACGTTGGAACTGAAGAACAGATTCTCTGCTTTAGAAGGCCTAACATCGGAAGAAGTGGATATTGCTGAAGTTAACAGAAAAGTAACCAAACCTCTTATGGAAACAGCAACAAAATTAGCTGGGTCTAAGAACAAGTTGCATGTGAGCAAATTATCAGGGAAAACCAAAATGTTGATGCAAAAAAGAAGAGTGATGAGGACAACTAAAGAAGATGTGACTTCCAAAGTGGAATACATAAAGCTATGCAAGACAGTACGAAAAAGTATCACTGAAGACGTAAGGAAATTCAAATGTGAACTAGTGAGGAAAACAATTGAAAACAACCAAAGCCTAAAGATAGCAAAGGGACATCTCAGTAAGGGAAGAAAATACATTAAGGCACTGAGAAAAGAAGATGGTTCTGTAACAAGAAATAGAGGCGAAGTTTTGACAAAAGTGAAAGATTTCTACTCCAAATTATATGAAAGGGATGATACATGTACTGCAGACATCATGAAAGGTACTAGTACCAGAGTTCTTCCAGTAGAAGTTGCACATGCCATCAAGAACATGAAGCGGGGAAAAGCTCCAGGAGAAGATGGAATTACTGTAGACATCATACAAGAAGCAAGTGGAGAAATCGAAACAGTACTGGCCCAAATTTTTACTCGATGCCTTAATGAAGGGAAGATTCCTGAGGATTGGAACAACGCTACAATGATCCTGCTACATAAAAAAGGTCACATTAAGGATCTCAGGAACTACAGACTTATCAGCCTCCTACCAGTGGTTTATGAAATCTTCACTAAAGTTCTTTCACACCGCTTGAAGGTAACACTGGACATGGCTCAACCGAGAGAACAAGCTGGATTCAGGAGTGGCTACACCACAATAGATCATATCCACGTACTGAGAGAACTAATTGAAAGAGCGAGGGAATATGAACTTCCATTGTGCATAGCTTTTATCGATTATGAAAAAGCCTTTGATTCGGTGAAACCATCAGCAGTTACAATGGCTCTGAAATCCTGCGGTATTGAAGATGCATGCATTAATATTATTAATAACATCTATGAAAATGCAAGTGCAAAGATTCGGCTGTTTGAAAATACAACACACATAAAAATTGGAAAGGGAGTGAAACAAGGTGACACCATATCTCCGAAGCTCTTTAATGCCACATCGGTAAATGTCTTTCAATCACTGAACTGGGAAAACAAAGGGATAAAGATTAATGGAGATTATCTAACCCACCTTCGTTTTGCTGATGATGTAGTCATTATTGCAACTACCCCATCAGAGCTGCAGTGTATGATCCAGGAACTTGCTGACAAGAGTAAAGAAGTGGGATTAAAAATGAACTTTCAGAAGACAAAAGTGATGTTCAATGCTTTTACAAGAAATGAAGATTTATCGATTGATGGAGAAAAGCTGGAGATAGATGGCACGTACGTTTATCTTGGACAGCAGATATCAAGTGCGTGTCACATTGATGAAGAAATTAATCGACGTACAGAACTTGCCTGGAGAGCTTTTGGAAGAAACGGCATAATTTTCAAGAGCAAATGCCATTATGTCTTAAAAGAAAAGTGTTTGATCAATGCAGCCTTCCAGTGCTTGTGTATGGTGCTGAGACATGGACCTTAACTAAAAGAGACATACAAATACTGCAGACAGCTCAAAAAAGCATGGAGAGGTGCATGCTTGGTGTAACCAGGAGAGATAGGAAGAGGATCTCGTGGATCCGAAAAATGACAAGAGTGGAACACATCACGATCAGAGTTAAATCCCTGAAATGGCAATGGGCTGGACATACTGCCAGAAGGACAGACCATCGATGGACAGCCGAAATTTTAGATTGGATTCCAAGGGACAGGAAAAGACCCAGAACAAGACCACATGGGAGATGGGTGGATGAAATTTGAAAGTATGCGGGAGTGACATGGAGGATACTGGCACAAGACAGACCTTTGTGGAGGACACTTGGGGAGAGCTTCGTCCAGCAGTGGATTGATAACGGTTGACAATGATGATGATGTAGATGATGATATTGTATGAATACATACTTATACACTGCTGGCCACCCAAAATGCAACACCAAGAAGGAGATAGCAAAGCCAGATTTACTGGACACATAACAACAGATACAAAGATGAAACGATTGAGCTTACAGGTCCGTGCGACTTGCGGAACACGCACACATCAATAGTTCGTGTGGCCCCCATGGCTGGCAATAACGGCCACTACACGCCGCGGCATCGAACGAAAGAGGCTTTGGATGTGGGCTTGGGGTATGTTGGTCCAGGCTGCTTCCACACGTTGCCACAATTCATCAGGCGTAGCCGCGGGTGCTGCTTGCCGGGCCACTCAGTTGCCGATCGGCGACCAGACGTGTTTGATGGGCGACATATGGGGAGAACAGGCGGGCCACGGCAGCAGTGACACCTGGTGGGCCGTGTAGAATTGTTGCACGATGCGTGCCACGTGCGGACACGCATTGTCCTGATGAAACGTGGCCGCTGGCAGGTCCTGGAGGTAAGGGAGGACTACAGGCTACAAAATGTCGGAGATGTAGCGGTGGCTGTTGAGTTTACCGATGCGTACCAGAGGGGTGCGTGTGTCATATCCAATTGCGCCCCAAACCATAACGCCAGGCAACGGACCGGTATGGCGATGCATAATGCAGGCGCCATACAGTCTCTCGCCGCGGTGCCGCCACACGCGGATCCGACCATCGTGGTATTGCAGGCAGAAGTGGGATTCGTCGGAGAAGACAATGTCATGCCATTCCGTAGTCCAAGTGCGGCGTTCAACGGCCCACTGCCGCCGCACTCGCCGGTGGTGTAACGTCAATGGTAATCGGAGCAATGGGCGCCGTGCGACAAGTCACCGCTCCTACAGACGACGTCGAACGGTACGTGCTGACACAGGTTGTTGCGAAACACACACTAATTCCTGCGCTAACGTTCTTGATGTGGCGGTGTGAGCCGTCAATGCCCGCCGCACAACATGGCGGTCCTCTCGTTCGGTGGTGTGCCGCGGCTGCGGCAATCCCTCACGTCGGTCCGTCCGTCTCTCCTGCATCCACCGAATCCATACTCGCCTTACTGTGACTGGATGTCGTTCCGCACTGGCACCAATGTCTCAGGAACGATAAACCGCTGTCGCGATAAGCCACTATTCGTCCTCTGTCGAACTCTGAAACGTGCTGGAATGACTGCCGTTTTCTGCGACGAGGCGTCAGGGAGCTTTCTACGCACAGGTCCGTCAGCACAACACACTTCTACTACTTTACACCCCGCCTTCTGTGCACCTTTCTTATAGTGCTTCTCGGTAGCGTACCGTGCGCACATCAATTGCATATGCCCTGCAATGCTAATCGTTTTCATGCCCTCTCGCGGGCAACGCATGCTGCGAATTTCAGTCCAATCGGATGCATCCTTCTTGGTATTGCATTTTGGGTGGCAAGTAGTGTATATGTATATACAGTATATATATATATATATATATATATATATATATATACTATGTGCGTATACACAATACCTAAATATACATCTAGCCCCCCCCCTCATCAGGAATTCCACGGTGCACAACTGTTTACATGGATCACCTTTTACCGCTAAAGTCCTGTCAGGCAACAAGTTATGAATAAATCAACGCAGTATCTTCGGCATTGTAAACACCTTTTACGTTGTATCGAGCTAGAATTTCTGAAAGGGTAGGGTACCGCTCTGGTACCGCTTGTGTGCAAACAGAAGCAGATTCTCCAAAGCATTTTTGCGTAGAAATCCCTTATCAAGTTTTAAATCGGTTTATCCAACCGTCCGAACAACTAGAAATCTCGATCTTCATTTTAACGCTTAATTCATTAGCTTTAGCTTTTATCATCGGCCCATTAACATGAATGTTTTTGGCTCGATTATGGCAAAACCACATGAACAATGCTTCCTTCAACTCCTTATGTTCACCACTTCGTGAATTTCGCTGGTGTGTTATTCATCAAAGCCATCTGCTTAATCTTCCCTTTGTTCTTTAAAATTGAAGACAGCGTTGATGATGCAAGACTAAATTTTCTTGCAATCTCACTTTTGGGCTTCAAACTTTTCCCACATTCGTACGAAACTTTTAACTTTGTTTCCAAAGTCAAACCTTTCCTTTTATTCTCCATTTAGAGAAAGAAAACACACGACGTACACGCGTAAAAAATGTTTCGACTTCCTACCGTTGTGGAGACGAGTGAAAGAAAGCGGCGGTACTGCATCCAAACAGGCAAACAGACTAACCACTAGCGACTCATCTCTGTGTGCAGCTGTACGCGTTTATCTCCCCACCACTTCCTGGAATTTCAGGGAAAGAACTTGGAAATCTTGGAAACAAGAAAGACTGGCCATGAAAGCCTCTCGTTATAGCGGGAACTCTTTAGATTTACAACTCGTAATTAACGAATATCTTTCCTATCTTTAACATCAACAAACTGATGGTGCATTTTGAATCTTTCGTAACAACAAGATTCTCGCTATAAACCGTACTCGTAATATCGGACTTTTACTGTACACACACACACACACACGCACACACACAGTATATGCCTCTCTCACAAACTCTGTTCCGCGGCTGTGAGAATTTTCGATTTTGAACTTAAATTTCGTTTAGTAAAACAGGGAAGAATTTTTGCTCTGTTACTTGATATCTCAAGAAGAAACGATAAGAAATGACCAAATGTATTTCATTAGAAAACTTCATTAAAAATTGCGATGCATTATTTCCATGCTCTGCAGCTTCCTTAAGTTAACTGAAAAAATAAATTTTTTCGCGTTTTGACAATTTAATGTTGACTGTCTATCGCGAAATTTTCGATTTGGCAAAAATACGAGCGAGAGCTTAAAACCCTGTCCACTGTTTAAGTTCCACTTTATCTGGCCTCTCTATACCTGGGATCTAGCAGTAGTGTTGATCGTATCTGGTTCCAGAGCCCGACTTAAGACTAGTGGGGCCCTGGGCACAAATAACTTGGGGGGTCCCCATCCCCGGGCATGAATCGTACTCTTAGTAA
Source organism: Macrothele yani (assembly GCA_039090855.1). NCBI lineage: Eukaryota > Metazoa > Arthropoda > Arachnida > Araneae > Macrothelidae > Macrothele > Macrothele yani. The sequence goes on along the minus strand of CM077030.1, from coordinate 71,227,477 downwards.
ATTAACAATGGTACTTGCGTATTAAGACAGGATCCTTGGTACTTTGCGCAATTATTTTATAATTGTTCTATTAAAAATTCGTTAGACAGCACCCCTGGTTTATTAAGACAGCACCCCTGGTGCTTTGCGCAATTATTCTATAATTGTTCTATTAAAAATTCATTAGACAGCACCCCTGGTGCTTCGCGCGATTACTCTATAATTGTTCTATTAAAAATTCATTAGACAGCACCCCTGGTTTATTAAGACAGTACCCCTGGTGCTTTGCGCAATTATTCTATAATTGTTCTATTAAAAATTCATTAGACAGCACTCCTGGTTTATTAAGAGAGCACCCCTGGTGCTTCGCGCAATTATTCTATAATTGTTCTATTAAAAATTCATTAGACAGCACCCCCGGTTTATTAAGACAGCACCCCTTGTGCTTCTCAATTATTCTATAGTTCTCTACTAAAAATTCTTTCATAGACAGATACCGATCACCTCTGAAAACCTCTTATGAATATCTCCTGCTTAAAATAGCGTATAGTTTTTCCGCAATGGGCGTAGATGTGTATCTTATTTTTGTCAATATCTCTGCTTCTAATAGTCCGATTTAAAAAATTCCTTGTTTGTTGGAGAGCTTTTCCTATGCGAAATGTTTCTCATATAATTTCAAATTTTTCTCAACGCACAAGTGTGTCACGTAAATTCAAGTTTCCGTTTACAGCAATATCTGCGGAACTAAAAATTATATTTAAAACTTCTTTTGCGGTCAGATACCGCTAACTATGAAAACTCTTTGTGTGTATTTTCTTCCCAAATTAATGCAAATATTCTGCCGCTAGGGGAGCAAATATTTAATCTGTTTTTCTCAATATATGTGTTTTCAAAATCTGCGATTTAAAAAATTCTTTTAACACCGGATTCCATATACCGTGTGTAACACTTTAGATTTGTATTTCAGGAGTTTTGTAGTTCACAGTTCTCTCGCTAGGTGGTGTTTGTGTACTTCTATTTGTTGCTGTTTCTCCGATTCTCAAATCCCTATTAAGAATTTTTTTTTTTTTAACTGTATGCCATTTGCTACAATAAAGATGGGGAGTATTATTCTCTTTAAATAATGCATAGCTTTGCCGCTAGGGGACGTAAATGTCAAATCCTTTTCCTCGCTATCTCTGCTTCCGGGAGACCTATTTGAAAAGTTATTTTTCCTTAGCATAGCTTTTTCCATGAAGAAATTTTTTCGCCTAATTGCAGCTTTTCTATTATACAAAATTCTTCCGCTAGAAGGTGCAGAGTTATATCATGTTTTCTTCTATACTTTTTCTTTTAACTGTTCGATTTGAAAATCTCTTTGTCTCTGATATCCTTCTGCGAGAGAAATGTTTTGTGCGCCATTTGTTGATTTTCGTAACATAGTTTTTAATTTTTTTTTTTTCTAACCGGCTCTATTGACTTTGAATAAATTTGACAAAATTGTTATTCGCGTCAGAAAGGATTCAAAAGGCGTGCTTATTACAACCGAAAATTCAGTTTCATCTTTCTAATTTTCATTACTACGTCGTTTTACTTAACAAGGTAGGTAGGTCATGTGCTCCTATTGTCGTTCGGTCTGTCCAAGATTTCCCATACATTTTCCTATTTTTTTTTTTTTTGATGAACTTTTCCTTGTGGGTTGGCGTCTTGTTTTATCATGATCAGAAAAATTAAAAAAAAATTGTTAGGTATCGGAAATTTATAAATATGAACAAGAATTCTCTTCCTCTTTTCCGTGCTGCAAAGTTTTTCCTCTGAACGGAGCAAATGTAAGCTTTTCTGTTAATGTCTCTGAACTCCCAATCTCGTCATTATTCATCCTGAATGTTGTACCAAGGAAAACCCTCTAAAATTCCGCAAATCAACAAGACCAAAAAAGAACCCAACCCTCCAACCAGCAATCTAACCACAACTATAACTCACTCAGTCTGTAAAATTCCACATGCCTCTCATCCACATTAAAGGAACTAATTTTTGTAAAGACATTAACATAAAAAAAATTCCACATGTCAAACACCTCATTGCCACTAGAAGCCATAAATAAAAAGGACCATTCCTGACTTTAGCACTCTCGGTAACAATATATCGCCCCCCATGTATGTCTTTATTTGAAACTTGAATTTCCCTGTAAGTACCGTAATTGAAGAAAAATATTGTATTTGTGCGTACAGAATATCTGTGTCTTTTACTGGAATTTCCTGAAAACTTCGTTGTGATTGTGTAGTGTTTCGGAACACCGGAATTTCGTAATAAGTACCCTGAGAGGATAAGTCTGCCTTGAAAATTTGCCAGTAACAAATATTATTCTCGTGAAAAAAAGTAACTTAGGAAAATTATTACCAAATTTTCTGTCCTCTGTGAGTGTGAATTCTGGTTACTATGCGCATCAATGCCAAGTTTTTACGTAGGACTACGTCTAACTCCGCGGATAGTATGGGACGACTTACGGCCAAAAAAATGGGAGACAAAAAATAGTTCCCAATTGAAATCTTTATAGCGTTAAAAATACGTGCCACGCACTAATCGTGTTAGCATATTCGTTAACAACATATTTCAACAACAGCACTCAAATACTGCGAAATACATCGTGTGTGCGACTTTCCCTCGCTTCCGGTGCTCGGGGAGATAATGCAATATTACTGGCAGTGCCGCCGCGTTTAACTCAGTATGGGCCGCTGGTGGCCGAGTGGGCAACGTTCGTCACTGCCGCGGAAAGGACCTCAGGTTCGATCCCAGGCAGGTACGAACGCTCGATCCACTAAATATCCACCGTGCATCGGATGGGCACGTTAAGCCGTCGCACCCCAAGTACTGGCTCTCCAGGTAATAAATAAGGACGTCTTCCTCCCCCTTTCTACTTCGCTTCCGTGTCACTTTCCTATCGGGCACTATAGCCCAAATCTCCTAGCTTCCTATTTTTAAGGGTTGTTTAAGACCTGGGGTCAGACACTCCCTTCCTAAAATCCTCTACATATGATCTGATCAGACCAGTTTATCTCGGCAGCCATCAGCGCTAAACGACTGTGCGTAGTATCATTTTAAAGCTCTCGACGAGATCTATTCAAATATATGAAGAACATTTCACAGTGGTTTGAACTGAAGATTTTAAAAATTGTTTTCTTGTAAACCGGTGAAACTTTTTTGATAATATCACGGTTTATCTGAACAACTGTGGGTTTTAAAGCTCTCGACAAGAGCTATTCAAATATATATAAAGAACATATCGCAGTGCTTTAAACTAAAATTGTTTTAATTGTTTTCGTGTGAATGAGTTAACATTTTCGACAATTGCGCAAGCAAATGGAAAAAATCAAAACGAGAGGCAAGATCAAGTGACGAGAAATGTAAGAAACGCAAGAAGACAGAGCACAACAGTAAGTAATTCGTGTATAGATCTGTCTTGTGTTCGCAATGTATCCAGCATTATTTGTAATAATTATATAAGCTACTTTTCATATCATAGAAATGTGTTCGCTGTAACAAATTAAATAAACGCTTTGAATCCTTACTCGACTAGTTCATTTCAACTCTCCGATCTGCAAGTCCTAGTCCTACGTTCCAAACTGACGGCTCAATCAGAACTGAGCCTACATCCTTTTTTTTTTTTTTTTTTTTTTTTTTTTTTTTTTTTTTGTGAATTGGTATGCAATCTGTCCTACAAGCAAATTAAAAACTTTATTGCTGGTGGCACATCTTTAAAAAAAAAAAAAGAGGCAAAGAAAAGTCCCGCTTTTAAGAAAAGAAGTTGAGAGACTAGTGAATTAGAGATAGCGCGACTTTTCAAAAATCTGCAAAAAGTGGATGGAATTATTTAGCCCTAGGGCCACGTGTGTTCCAAGGAAACAAAGACAGAAGCGATTAGGAACTAAATGGTTGAAAATATTTGCTACTCGTAATTCTTCCTGGTGCTTTCAACCTCAGTGCTGGACGTGGCAGATAGTGTTATCTGAATTTACATTTTGTTGCAGTTGTTTTCACGCGCTTCTTATACACTCACACCCATCGTTGGTCTTGAATGTCTAATTACCCTGATAATATCACAAGAAATGATCGCCTGGAGTTCAAGACAGTCCAGCAGCCATCACTCAGCACTTTCGATTTATTTACTAAACCTTGATAGTAGTCGTAAGTCATATCATTTATTTACGCAGCATTCGTCTGCGTTGATCCGTTACATTCCGAGCATATTTTTTTTACTTATCTTGTAACCATCGTTTTTCTTCCCGAAATAAAAACTTCATATCTTGAAAGAATACAGGTCACTTATTTACTACGTGCGATCACGAGTTTGTACAGAAATCTGGTCCAGAGTCAGACGACTTTATTATAAATAACTAGATTATATTACTATGTCATGAACAACAGTCTCATTATTTCGTGGCATTAGATATTGAGCTTGAAGTATTATACACCGCTGGCCACCCAAAATGCAACACCAAGAAGGACACGAGAGAGCAAAGCCAGATTTACTGGACACATAACAACAGATACAAAGATGAAACGATTGAGCTTACAGGTCCGTGCGACTTGCGGAACACGCATGGCGCAACACACTCTAAATCCTGCGCTAACGTTCGTGATGTGGCGGTGCGAGCCGTCAATGACCGCCGCACAACATGCCGGATCTCTCGTTCGGTGGTGTGCCGCGGCTGTGGCAATCGCGCACGTCGGTCCGTTCGTCCCTCCTGCACCCACCGAATCCATACTCGCCTCACTGTGGCTGGATGTCGTCCCACACGGGCGCCGATGTCTCGGTACGATAAACCGCTGTCGCGATAAGCCACTATTCGTCCTCTGTCGAACTCTGAAACGTGCTGCGTATGTGATACCGGGATGATTCACAATTCTGTGCATTTTATTTCAAAAACGGTTATTAGTACAATATAGAAACCATCATCATTTGTAGCTATCTCTCGTCAAACTGGTCAATTTCTCTTCGATGCCATGCCTGGTTATTCGAGGAGAAAAATTCCGGCATCCGTTTTCGACTTCTTATTGTGTTGCAAACCGTCTCCCGAAGAAAGTAAGACATGGTTGAAAGATTTTGTAGTCATAAAGAGTTAGGCCTGGACTAAATAAACGCAGGGTAAGAAAGCAGTTCAGATGCTGTTCACTAAGTTTTTATTTGATCCAAACCGCGGTATGGAATTTGTCGTAGTCTTGTGGAGAAGCATCTGCCAGAGATTGAAACGGGTCAGCGGGTCGACAGTTTCTTGCGGGTCAAATGGGTCGAGTCAAGGTGTTCTTGAATCGATTTCGACCAGGTTTTCTTTCTGTTTTATTTTTGAAAAGAAAATTGCGTAATGTGGAATTTTGTGCTCGATGCTGTTTCCAGCGGAGTGAAATGCGATTTGTCATACAAAAATATTGCCGTCTCTTTCTTAAAGCAACGAAGATTTCCACCGACCGACGATACCATATCGTAAAACGATACTTCCTTTGCGTTCGTTTTCAATGCGATTGTCCGGAGGAAGATACAGACAAACGCCTGTTGACTACTTCTCTGGTGATTCATTTTCTCACACCCCGCTTGTCACATTATAATACTGAGAGTATGTTTTCACATCGCATCTTTTGCATTGAGCGTTGAGGTTTTTGTTTGACGAGCTAACATCCCGTTCCATTCCACGTCGTGTCGGAATTAATGCCTTATTTACTAATATGGATGAATTTAATATTGAGGAGATTGAAAAAGGCGTCGAGGCCAACAAATATGTTCTTGTTGAAGACAAAAAGGGGAAGAATGCGTGCTGGAAGTTGTTTCGTTTCATTAAGAAACCGGAATATGTCTCACTGCAACACCAATTTTCACAAACTTGTGATGAGTTGAAAGTTTCCAACATGTGAACGTTGATTTCATGAGAGTTCCTTCCTTCTGAGTGGCAATGATGAAATCAATATCCACATTTTGGAAACTTTCAAATCAGAAGCTGGTGAAAATTGGTGTTGCTATGAAACATATTCTGAAGCTTGATATGTTATTAAGAAAACAGCAGAAACTGAAAATTAAATATGCAACAAGTTACTTAATTTAAAACTTTTAACTGTAGCACCATCAAAATTAAGTAGAACAGCCTTAAAAATATCGCGGAGGGTCTTTTCGACTCACGCAGTTGTGTTCCAAAACGTGTAAAACAGTTAAGTTATGTGAAGAACCATAGTTTCAACACTTTCTGTAAGTGAGGAAATTATATGTTTCCGTAATGCATTTATGTGATTTCTATATAACCTACCATTGCCACTGCGGGAGACTTTTTGAACGCCCGGTGTATATATATGATTATACATAACTATACATGATCATGTATAATTATAAATTGAGTTTCGAATTTATAGTTCAAAGCAGATTTGTTCGGGTCAGTTTCGGCTCGGGTCTGGGTCGGGCCCAATTATGTGACGTGCGGGTCCGAGTCCAAAATTGTTGGCCCGTTTCGAACTCTGGCACCAGCTATCTGCTTTCCAATCCTGGGTGACATTGCAGCATCACTTGTGTCAGCAAGACTGGCACGCCCGTTGGGTCCACATTCCGAAGTGTTCTACACCCTCAAAACTCCACCAAACACACATTGTCTTCGTTTCTAATTGTCCTCCCTTTGGGATAGAAAATGGGGGCTAGCATGGGTCAGGTAAGTACTTTATGCTGCTGGAATTATTGAAGTAGATCTGGTTTTCATCGGACGTACCAATTCGTTTGATGAAACGGTGGTCTCATGGATTCACGAAGATTTTCCTGTATGACTCTATTCGACTGATGGATTTTTCAGTAGTCAGTTTAAATGAAACTTTTCAAGATCTCCTGGCTACCACAGGATGCATAGTTGCTTACGAGCGACCAAGCTTAGGCTAGAGCCTGAGAGTACTTGTCGATGGAACAACTTCAACGGCTTGCCATTGAATGTTGCGAGCTATACCGATATTGTACAGAATGTCTTTCTTTAAGTGTCTACTGCTGTTGGTAAATTACCGCATAGTCCTATAAGTCACAGTCCTAAATACAGTCCGTTAAGCTCCTGAGTCGGGACATACTGTTTTTAACTATTAAAGATATGACATAATAAAAAATAAAAATGAAATGAAGTACTTGTATTTGTGGGAGGCGTCAAATATTCATATGAAGTACACTGTTTGCGTGGTTGAACACTGACCACTGTCACAATTCCTTGTTAAAAAAAGATAAGAGAATCACAAAGCACTTCCTATTTGGTGTTTGTATCCAGTACCTAACTGATCTCCGTGGTTTTGCCACACCTCTGTGACGGAGTTTTACCTGGCGAGATCAGCATATCACCTACTCTACTTGTTTGACTCAGGTTTCCTTTCATGTTTCGTAAACCAAGGATCAGTACATAGGGTCGTCCTTCGTCTCGGCTGGCCCCCTTCCGATGACCAGTTTCGAGAGAAACGCGGGGGTGCGTGTTTTCTGTTTCGGGATTCTCGAGATTTAGGCTCACGTCTACGACCCCCGCAAGGATCGATGAACTCCCAGCTGGTCAGAAGTCTCTCTCTCTCTCTCTCTCTCTCTCTCTCTCTCACACACACACACTCTCTCTCTCTCTCTCTCACACACACACACACACTCTCTCTCTCTCTCTTTCCCTCACTCTCTCGCTCTCTCTCTCACACTCTCTCTCACTCGCTCTCTCTCTCTGACTCTCACTCGCTCTCTCTGACTCTCGCTCTCTCTCTCACACTCTCTCTCACTCTCTCTCTCTCTCTCTCTCTCTCTCTCGCTTACTCTCTCTCTCTCTCTCACACACACACACACACTCTCTCTCTTTCCCTCACTCTCTCGCTCTCTCTCTCACACTCTCTCTCACTCGCTCTCTCTGACTCTCACTCGCTCTCTCTGACTCTCTCTCTCTCTCTCTCGCTTACTCTCTCTCTCTCTCTCTCACACACACACACACTCTCTCTTTCCCTCACTCTCTCGCTCTCTCTCTCACTCTCTCTCAATCTCTCACTTTCTCTCTCTCTCTCTCTCTCTCTTTCTCTTACTCTCTCCCTCACTCCCTCTCTCTCTCTCTCTCTCTCTCTCTCTCTCTCTCTCTTTCTCTTACTCTCTTCCTCACTCTCTGCCTCACTCCCTCTCTCTCTTACTCTCTTCCTCACTCTCTCTCTCTCTCTCTCTCTCTCTCTCTCTCTCTCTTCTTCTTCTTCTTCTGTCTTTGCTATCTTATACAGCGTTCGGGTTTGGTGGCTATAGGATATTATGAATTTTGCGTCTTTTTCGGAACTTTTCGTTTCATCTCCAGCTGACCTTTACAAGAGTGGCTTATTTCGCTTCTTTCTTTCCACAAGGGCTCTGTTTCAGTGCAGCTGCTATCAAATAGTTATATACGCGTGGCGTCCTTTGGACTTACATCTAGCAGTTAAATTAGACCCTCACCTTTTCGGAGTTAGAATACGACTTTTCCTACTTTTTCCTAAAACCTTTCCCAGTTCTGGTATTCTCCAGAACGTTGAGTGCTTGCAATTTACGACACAGCTTCCAAGTTTCGATACGCACAAAATTACCAAGAAAGCCGTGACCTCTCACCTCCATTATTGTTACTAACTGTACAAAAATCCCCTTTCTGACGCCTGTAGTTCGGGGTGAATGGCAAGCTATAATGTTGTTTACGTCGCTGAGGAAAATTCCTTCAGCGACTGAAGGTCAATGACATATTTAAGAGTTTCTTTCTTTCTTCGGTACCTTGCTTTGGCCTTTCCTCATCGCACTCTCTGCATGGTCTAAAAATGCGTTTAACAACAAAAAAGGGAGTGAACAACTTCTTATTCCCTCAAACACTTATCTTCCCATTTTTCCTTTTGTTCTGTCTTCCACTAGTTAATACTTTTAATTATTTACCTTAGTCACCAAATTATTTGATAAATTTTATCTACAGGTATTTACAATTATTTTCTTGATTAACCAGGGCCTCCGCCGCTCGGCTAATTATATCCATCATGGGGTCGTGGGGCAAATCTCGGATCAATATTAATTCCATCAGTAGCCTCATCCATAAAGTTCTGATTTTTGCTCAGCTAATTACATCCATTATGGAGTCAAGGGGCTAATCTTGGATCAATATTAATTCTATCAGTAGCCTCATCCATAAAGTTCTGATTTTTGCTCGGCTAATTACATCTGTCACGGGATCATGGGGCTAATCTCGGATCGATATTAATTCCATCAGTGGCCTCATCCATAAAGTTCAGATTTTTGCTCGGCTAATTACATCCATCATGGCGTCAAGCGGCTAATCTCAGATCAATATTAATTCCATCAGTAGCCTCATCCATAAAGTTCTGATTTTTGCTCGGCTAATTACGTACATCATGGCGTCAAGGGGCTGATCTCGGATCAATATTAATTCCATCAGTAGCCTCATCCATAAAGTTGTACCTTCCTGTAACTGGAGTAGAACACACCCAAATTTAAGTTTATACGAGATTAAAACATAGTGTGAGAACGGCACATAACGTATGATGACGCTTATGTGTCAAAGTGATTGTTTAATTTACCGAAAAAACAGAAGGTGAATCTTTCCTGGGAGAAAATAAATCCTTTTCAAAAGTAAATATGTTCTTTCTGTTAGAAGGAATCCGTTCTGCGAAAGTGATAATATCTCAGTGGAGAAAATAAAGTTTTTCTCCTGCTTGACTGAAGAGAAATACACTGGTCACAAAAAGTTAGTGATATTGCATGAAAGGAAGGATATATGTTTCTGACTCAAGTAACACGCAATGAAATAACATCAGTGATGCTACGTGATACGAATGATAAAGAGTATGTTTACAAGAACAATTTATTGTGCAATTTCTGCACACAACAAAGTAGCACTGCAATATAGACAAAATGGTACATTTGGAGAATGTCCACATCTCTGGATTTCAGTACACGGTAACACCAAGTGTGTGACGAAGAACGTCTTGACACCTACGAGGCATATTTGCAATGCCATCATTGATAACTATCTGGAGCAGCTTGTCCCATATTACACACAACACGTTACAGAAGTGTGCCAGTGTACTGGTGTATGGAACGTGGTTATCCAGACGTCGCTATACAGCGTTCCAAGTGTTCTAAGTAGAATTAAGGTCAGAAAACCTCGGATGCAGCTGTAACGATTCAATTCCATGGTTTTCCAGCTCCTGAATCTCGCTCCAGGGACGATGACTGGCTGCAGAAAACGGAATGCATGTCCAATAGAATGAAACAGTGTCACAAGCGGTACAATGATCTCGTTTCGGTACACTGAGGCATTGATGTTGCCTTGACAAACAAACAAGGAAATACGGCCATTAAAGCACACTCCTGCCCAGACCCGAACTGACTGCCGGTGGTAAGGGTTGATGGACTGCCTATAGGGTGGTTCCATTCGTGTGCCCGATCACCTCCACACATGTCCTCGTCGAGTATCAGGATAAAGAACAAAGCGGGATTTGTCTGTGAAAATTACATGGTGCTCCTCTGTCTTCATGACATGTACTGTTGGACCACTGTACATCTTTAACGACGGCAAGCTGATGTAAATGCTATACACTGGTGTGCAAAAATTAAGGACGAAGAGGAGAAATTAGCATAACAGCGGAACGAGCAGGCAGAACGGACCAAAAAACCACTCAGGAGATAGACTAGGGTCCGGTACGGTAGGGAATGCGCAAATATGCAGCATGGCGTGGGGGGGGAGGAGTGTCGGAAGGGTATAAAGCACACGGGCGGTGTACGCTCAGTAATTCGGTGAAAGCTATTGCACTGTGTACATCGGTTTGAACGACGTCGAGTTGATGCCACCGTATGATATGGCCAACAGGCAATCCAGTAGACGACATCTGGATGACTTTACCCGAGGTCGCGTCATTGGAAAGTTGGAAGAAGGTCCAAGTGTGACTAGTGTGGCCGAGGAGTTCAGGATCGCTCACAGCATCGTTTCACGAGCTTGGAGAGCATTTCAAACGACAGTAACAGCTGTCCGAGAGTTTAGCAGTGATCGTCCACGAGCAACCACAGCGGCGGACGACCGTTATATTGTCCTACAGGCGAGAAGAGACAGACGGCAGACTGCGGGAGAAATCGCAAGGCACATGCAACAGACAACTGGACGTCCGTTATCGCGTTTTACCGTGGCCAGAGGATGCACAAAGGTGGTCTATTAGCACGACAACCAGTACGGTGTGTGCTATTAACGCCTGCTCATCGGACACGGCATTTTCTGTGGTGCCAGGAACACAAGAACTGGACACATCAGCAATGGGGTCGAGTTCTCTTTACGGATGAGAGCCGATTTAGTCTGACGAGCGATTCTGAACGTATACACAACATCATCGAAAGGGACCGGTTTGGAGGTGGCGGAGTTCTCGTTTGGAGTGGTATCATGCTTGGTAGCCGTACTGACCTCCACATCTTCCGAAGAGGTTCAGTCATTGGTGTCCGCTATTGTACCGAGGTTCTCCTGCCTCACGTGCGTCTGTTTAGAGGTGCTGTGGGTCCTGAGTTCCTCTTCATGGACGACAACACTACACCTCATCGTACAGTGGCTGTCGCAGAGCTGTTGGAGAGGGAAAATATTCAACGCATGGATTGTCCCGCAAGGTACCCGGACCTAAATCCAATCGAACACGTGTGGGACCTTCTCGGGAAACGCTTGGAAGCACGTCACCAACCGCCAGCAACGATTCCGCAGCTGCGGTTGGCGCTACAAGAGGAATGGGCTGCGATGCCTTAACAGCTCCTTGACAACCTTGTCCTCAGCATGGACAGACGTTGTAAATCCTGCAACACAGTCAGGGGTGATCATATCCCCTACTAAAGACTGGATTTTTCTTGGCAGCCGCCTGTTACATGGACGTTTCTGTCTTCTGTCCAGTTGTGCTCGAAGCTACCTTTTCAATAAAGTGCCTTTGTATCCTTTGGATTCCTTGTTTGGACGGTTGTGCTCACTTGTCTCATATTCTTACATCTTGGGAATCTTATGGTATGATTTTAGTCGATGTGGAGCACTTCTGCACGACGTTACATTCGAAAACCCGTCTCGTTCTTAATTTTTGCACGCCAGTGTACATCTCAGCGGCCTTCTTGCTCAGAGTCCCTACTCTTAAAAACGGCTGCTTACCGTTTGTGTACATACTGTTACACCAGAAGCAATTCAAAGTGATTCCCGGAGTTGGCTACTGGTGATACTAGGCCTTCTTCCAGTACTTACTGTGAGAATGCGATCTTACCTTCTGATGGTTATCCTCGGGAGACCACTCTTGGGTCTATCTGCAACATTTCCATGCCGTAGAAATCTCGTATGTAGCCGACTTGCTACACTTTGCGAAACTCCTAAAGCAGCAGCCACATTAGTCTGCCGTACACTTACCTGCCTGTAACATGCCAACAGCCCTATTTCTGTTGCCAATACTTAAACGTCGTCTGGACATTATTTCTTGTTAGTCCCAGTGTAGTATCAGTGTGCCTTTAGTGTGTTCAATGTATTCATGCATTGCCGTTTTCCACTTTTCACAGGGTACTTTTATCGGAACTCGCACGCCACGTGCTGTGTTATTATGATGCTAATTTGCATATTACCTAGGTACCCAAGCTCATAACCGATCTCCAGCAGTCATTAAGTTTGCATATCTCCTCTTTTTTCCTTCAAAACCGCAGTATTCATAACTTTTTGTGACCAGTGTATTTTTGGAAAGAAACGGTATTTTTTGAAAAAAGTAGAAAGTTTGTAGCACGGTGTGAATAAGTAAATCTTTCTTTATGAAACGTTGGGCTTTCAAATGCGAAAGCTAATTCTTCTCAGAAAAAGAAAAATGCATTTTTGGTAAAATAAATAAATATAAATTCTGGTCGAAAACATCTCATTTTTCACAAAAGTGTAAATATGTACCTACTAAGAAAAAATAATCGTTGTTGGGGAAGTAAACATTTTCTTAATAAAAGCATTTTTTTTTATATAGAACACAAATCAATGAATGTTTTTCCTTTGGAAAAAACAAAACTTATCGGAAAGAAAGAAACAAATTCTACTAGAAATATATTTTCTATGAAGATGCAAATCCTCCCAAGAAGAAAATAAACATTTCTGGAGGTAACACTTTGTGGGAGAAATGCAGAACTTTAATTCAGTGCAATCTTTTCGTTATGGAATTATTTAAAATGTTATCTGATTCCAAAAGTTCTTTTTTATGCACTTAAAAACCAAGTTGACTACAATTTTAATTGTTTTTGAACAGTGTATACCGATGAGCCATTATATTATGAACACTCCCAACCTAGAGAAATGTGCGCGCCTGGAGACCGAACGGTGGGGCAGGTTATGTTCACAGAGCAGTATATATACAACCCGAAGATCGGCTTTCGGTTAGTAAAGTGTTCGGAGTCAGAATGGGAAAAGCTGCCGATTTATCGGGGTTTGATGAAGGACAAATTGTGATGCCATGGCGCCTCGGAACTACGATCCCGGAAACGGCGCTGCTTGTGGGTTGTTAACATGCCGCTGTAGTGATTACGTATAAAAAGTGGTGCACAGATGGCCAAACGACGAACCGTTGTCCAGCCGTGTGTTGTCCGCAGCTCATTGATGCCAAAGGGGAGCGGAGACTAGCGCGCATTGTTCACAGTGACCGCAAGGCCACAGTGCGAAAAATCACCCGCAGCTACAACAGTGGTGATCAGGGCAATGTGTCACAGCACACAGTTCATCGCAGCCTTCTGCGCATGGTTCTGCGTATCCAAAAATTCAGCCGGATCCCTATGCTCACTGCACGTCAATGCCAACAACGCATGAAATGTGCCTAAGATCAGCGAGATTGGACCGTGGATGATTGGAAGAAAGTGGCCTGGTCTGACGAATCAAGATTCCTGGTGCATCACGTAGACGGCCGAACGCGGATACGCCGATTACTAACGGATACCATGGCACCTGGATGCACTGCTGGGCGGAAACAGTCTGGCGGCAACGGCGGTGTTATGCTGTGAGCGATGTTTTCTTGGGACACTTTGGACTCCATTATCCTAATAGCACAATCCCTGACAGCTGTCAGGTATCTGAACATCGTTGCGGACCAAGTTCACCCATTCATGGCAACTGTGTTCGTTTCTGGTGATGGCCATTACCAACAAGATAATGCACCATGCCACACTGCCAGAATCGTCAAGGAGTGGTTCGAGGAACCTGATGGTGAGTTTCTGTTAATTCTCTGGCCTCCAAATTCACCTGACGTGAAACCAGTCGAATATTTGTGGTTCGAGTTGGAAAAAGCGGGTTCGCGCTAAATCACCACTACCCCAAAAAAGTACGGGAACTGGACGACCTGCAGTTGACATTATGGTACCAGATACCCCAGGATGCCTATCGCCATCTCATCGAATCGATGCCTCACCGATTGGCTGGTTTGAAGTTATTACATGCTTTGTAAAATAAGAAAACTTTGTTCATATGAAAGAGAGAATAAAATATGAATTGCAGAAAAAATAATAGATTGCAATTTTAGAAAATTTTCTTTTTTCTTAATTTCTACCTTGCCAGTATCTCCATTTTTCACTCCTTTTGGGATTTCCTCGGCGCTCGTATCGCTCTATTCTTACTCCTCTTTCGATTTCTACAGTGCTGATACCTCTCTATATTCACTTCATTTTGTAATTCTTGCATTGCCAGTGTCGCCGAGGTTTCACTTCTTTTGGGATTTCTACAGCGCTGGCTTGATCTCACTCTTTTAATTTCTACATCGCTGCTACAGCCCGTTTCTCACTCCTTTTTCCTATCTCTCAAGCGCAAGTACTGCTCTGTTCTTAGTCCGTTTCCAACTTCTAGCGCGCCCGTACCGCCCTCTGTTTTACAACTTCCCATTTTTTCCAGCCACCCAGAAATAAAGATGGGTAGACCCATCAGTCCACCCATCTTTATTTCTTTATTAACATCTGGTATGGAAATTACAAAATTTTTTGTACGTATATATTTTAAGTGAGCTAACTAATATAAGAATCTTCAATATCTTAACATGTCAAAGGAAACAACAGCTTCTATTGCTTTCTATATCGATTTTATGATCTCATAACAAAAAAGTAAAGCCTGGCGAGGTTAGCACCTCTGTGTAATGAATACTTTCTTGAATAAAGGCAAAACTGCACAGGATGCAGTGGTAATTCTTTTCTTTTTTTTTTCTGTATAGTGACCACGTTATCATATTTGAGTGGTGAGTACTTAATTTATCTTTAATATGCCCCATTTCCTATCATCTCCGAAAGTTATTACTTGCAGAATGGTTTCTAGGTATATTACTGAGAAACAAACTCAGATGCTTTCCTTTCCTTCCATACACACACAGGCTTTTCTCAGTGCTCAACGAACATTTTGCAAGTTTTACCATGAGTTTCAAGCCAAATTGCAGTATGTATGTATGTAGAACGTAGTATCAAAAAGTAAGTTGCACTCTGAAATATAACAACCAACCAAGTTTACGAAAACAGCAAATATGTTAGAGAGAAGAAAGATACAATCAGAATCTTCGTCTCCACGTAGTTGCCTAGTTTTTTAAACGCTTTTCCGGACATGTTAATTTTTCCACTTCATGAAATTAGAAGTCTGTTCAATGCCTCTTCTTTGAGGTCGTCGTCTGACGAAAACCTCTGTGCTCCTAGATATATTTTCAACTTACCGAAAAAATGCAGTTGCAAGGAGATAATTCATGGCTATAGGTGGATGTTGCCACAGGTATCACTTGAACTTCAGTAATTCAAGCTTTGCAGCATCTTTCTGAGGCGTGACGTTGTCGTGTGGGAGAATGATTTCGCCGCTCAACTTTCCTCATCTTTTGTCCCTGATGGCCTCTCTCTGATTTTTCTACGTTTCAAGTATGACGCACTATTTATTGTGGACCTTTTCGATGTTAATTCAGTGTACACAAGTCCTTCGCACTTGTAAAGCACGGTTACTATGACCTTTCAGGTAAATAAAACCATTTTATTTTTTCGAGGCCGTGAGGAAGTGTGCTTCCATTCCATTGATGATTTCTTGGCTTCTGGATTGAAGTGGTGTATCCATGTTTTGTTACCTGTGGCGATGTGCCTCATAACTTTCTTCAAAATAACATTGCAGAACAGCCAAAGACGAGAAGAAATGTTGTTCTTTGTGTTATTCCATTAGGGAGCGTGAAACCCATCTCGCACATAATATTCGAAATCCTAGATGGTCATGAAGGATGGAATGTATACTTCCATATAGGAAATGTCCAACGCACTCTCCATTTCATTGTTTTTAATCCGGCGATTATCCCGAATCATCTCATTGAAGTGCGAAACGTGATCAGGAGTGATGAACGTGTACGGTATGTCGCTGCGGTATTCATCTGTCAAATCTGTACGGCCATTTTCAAACCGTTGTCATCACTTAAAGATAGCTTGATGAGACATCGCATTCTTTCCCTATACGACAGGTATTTCATTAAGTTTTTCACCCATTAAAAAAAACGAAGGTATAACGAAGTAAATTTCTCCGTCATTTTTGTCCACACCGGGGCTCGAACCCGGGTCCCCTCATTCCGGAATAAGTCACTCTACCAGTTAAGCTACGCGGACGTTCGTTCTGACTGCTATCTACCTTTATGTCGTGTGCGTCCTGCTGGCAGGCACGTCACATACCCCCCCGCCGAAAGAGGGCCGGGGGCATGGCCCACGGATCAGCCGTGACCATAAATCGTTGCAGGCAGCCATCCGTTGTATAACATGCACTCGAGAACTCCCAGTCAATCTAGTGTGTGGAATGCAACGTCACACACGTATATTTTTCGAAGCGCTGGAGAAGGGATTCTCTGATTTTT
Source organism: Macrothele yani (assembly GCA_039090855.1). NCBI lineage: Eukaryota > Metazoa > Arthropoda > Arachnida > Araneae > Macrothelidae > Macrothele > Macrothele yani. The sequence continues at coordinate 71,210,665 of CM077030.1, read as the reverse complement.
CTTATCTCGCGGTGTGGAAATAACATCACACCATTGCGAGATTTTGAACGTCCGGGTCATCCGGAAAGTTCGGGCGCCATTATAACGAAGTAAATTTCTCCGTCATTTTTGTCCACGCCGGGGCTCAAACCCGGGTCCCGTCATTCCGGAATAAGTCACTCTACCAATTGAGCTACGCAGACGTTCGTTCTGACTGCTATCTGCCTTTATGTCGTGTGCGTCCTGCTGGCAGGCACGTCACAAAGGTTTTTGGGTAACAATCGAGTTGACGCACTATCATTCACGAACAATATATACGCCTTCTAAACGTTCGCTTACTGCAAGTGCCCTGGTTGTGGTGTTGTTCTACGTCATACAGCCTTCCAAGCACAAACCATGCTTTTTTACTACAACAGGAAACGCTGAGTGCATCTTACTTGTTTGATATACTTACATATTACAGTCAGTAAGGTTTCTTTACTACAACAGGAAACGCTGAGTGCATCTTACTTGTTTGATATACTTACATGTTACAGTCAGTAAGGTTATACCTAATCAAACACAAGACTGATGCTTTTTGTTTCCCAACTTATGTTTGCTTCTGCCTTCCACGTAATTATGAAAAAAATATTTCTTCAAGGGGACTCGTTTCCCACTGATATCTATGGCATATTTCGAGTTTTAGCAGGAGGATTCGTTGATTAGTTTTATATGTTTGTTCATCTCCTGATATGCAAATTCATTTTAACTCACGCTGGCATTGACCTGGGTGCCCCTGATTACAAATATTAATACGACATTCGCTTAGCATTGTAAAATTTCTATTTCCATGTGATTTTTCGAGTCTTTCTTACTGAGTCGATTGCTAGTATATTTCATTTAACTATACCGTTAGATATAGGTGCCGGAACCTTAATGCCCCTGATAAAAATATTAAGTAGCATCGCCCTTCCAATTTTTTAAACAAATTAAAAATGCTATTCAAATACTGGAAACCAATTTATCGTTCCGCGAATGACAAAAGAAAGGAAAGTATTCATAACGAAACGGAACCACGTACATGTGACAATCGGCGCAAGAAAGTAAAAAAAAGAGAGAGAAAGAGAGAGATAGAATAGTACTGCTGGGTAAAGACACTAACCGCATGCTGTAGATTGATTGCAAATAAAAATATTTTTGTGTTACCCGAAAAATCTAAATCGTGAAGCAAGGCGTTGATCCCAACATAGTAATCGCCTAGGAAGCTGTCCAGTCCAACAGAATGCGAAGTAAGAGTCGGTAGAAGACGTTTCTCAGTTTACCCTTGAAAAACTCGCGAGGTGAATCGCACAACTCTTACGTTCTCTAAGGTGTAAAACCCACCTCTGTGGCTAGGTGCGTAGGTTGGACGACTTCTTATAGCCCTTAGAGTTGCTCGTGGTGGTTGATAAACCTCGAAATAAGAATAAAAATGTAAACATTCATGCGCCATCACCTTGCATGACTTCTATGCTCCGTGGAAGAGTTTGTTTCATTCGAATGAAGTCCCTATGTAAACTTCGATTGGTTCATCTGTTATGAAGGATACCCCGTGTTCGTAGTGATGGAATTTGTTACACATAGTGATGAAATGTACCTTTAAAAATTCGGGGATTGCCATATATACAGTGTAGCAATTGGAAAACGAGACTGATGTTGTGAGACGAGTGCTAGTGCTGCCATCTAATATTAGTAAGCATGAAATAAAAGAGTGATTGTTCTTCAAACACTGCAGTCAACGTCAGTGCGCTATTTGAGAACGTAGTGTGAGCTGAATTGCATATATCTTCTGTGTCTCTGTTGTGAAGGGACAATAAAACAAAGAGCAAATAAGCGCCACCGAAGCGTTTCAAGTGATGAAACAAAGGTATGGAGAGAATTATCTGTTTGTACACATATTTTCTAGTGGCATGAGTGTTTCTGCCGTGGAAGAGAATCAGTGGAAGAAGGCGAACACCCGGGCCCAGCAAAAACGGTTCGAACGCCGGACTAGACTGAAAAGATGCGGGGCGGAAAATCCTGGCCAACGTGGCCGAAGTGCAACTGGATAAAACGACGATCTGAGCATTAATAAGGAAACCATTCGGCAAATAATGATCCCGGATTTCTGAGTAGAAGAAGGTCTACGCGCAGTTTCTTCTACACTCGGGTAGCAACAGTCGCGGGTTGAACACTGCAGAATAGTCATTGAAGTCGCTGAAGGCAAACAAAACTTACTGTATTCTATCTTTACAGGGGACGAGACGTGGTGTTTTCAATAAGACACCGAAACGAAGTGACTAAGTCCTGAGTAGAAATCGGAAAAATCTCCCAAAGGCACAAAAAGTTCGTCAAGAAAGATCAAAACAATGCTCATCATTTTCTGTGATAGCGAGGATATTGTGCAGAAAAAGTTGGTGCATAATGGTCGAAGTGTTACTGCTGTCTACTACCTGGACATTTGGAAATGTTTGTTACAAAGAATCCGTTCTGTGCTGCCTCAGTATCGTGAAGACGGTAGTTGGTTCCTCTCTCTCTCTCTCTCTCTCTCTCTCTCTCTCTCTCTCTCTCACGCGCCAAGCTGCAAGGATCTTATTTTTCGGGAGTTTTTGGCCTAAAAAAGTATCCATATCGTCTTATCCACCTTATTCACCGGACTTAGTTCAGTGTTATTTCTTATTCCTGAAGCTCAAGGCACCGCTGAAAGGCTATTATTTTCATGCCTTGAATAACATTCAAAAAGCTGCGGCGATAACATTGAAGAGTGTACCAGACACGGCCTTTCACCAGTCGTTCCAGTTGCTTCGTGATCGTTGCATGCTGTGTGTGGACACAGAAGAAAGATATTTTGAATAAACCAAATTTAGTTTATTCATTCATGGGCCATTATCTTTTCCAACATACCTCTCGTTTCCCAATTGCCCCACTGTGAAATTCGTAGTTGCATTTTCTGGTTCTTCTATACTAATTTAAACGATGAATTTTATTTTGTGTTAAGCACTGAGGGGACAGAAATCGTGGGATACCTGTTTCCTTGGCAACGCGACGCTGTCACCCCTCTCGCTAGTGGACGAACCCATGCATGGGAGGTATACAGGTAGGAAGACATCGCTACATTTACAGAGATTCGATGCCAGTATGGATAAACGTCGTGAGTTAACAGAGTTTGAAAGAGGGGTGGAAGTGGGCGCTCGACTCGAAAGGTCACTCTATACAGGAAGTGGTGCGGAAAATTCAGTATCCCCGTTCGACATTATCAAGAGTGTATCGTGGAAAGTGCTGTGGATGGAGAAAAGTGGTGAATGAACGTGGTCATCGACATCTGCCTCCTATAGTTGCAACGAACTGGAGAGCAACAGTGGCACAAATGAACGCCGATTTCAATGAAGGAGGTGTTAGAAACGTCTCGACCAAGACCACAAGGCGATCATCAGCCTCAGCAGGTTCTGGAGCCGCTGACCCACCAGAGTCTCATTGCTAACGCCACATCACCGAACTGCATGCCTCAGCCGGGCAAAAGAACTTCGGCACTGGACCTTGGATAATTGGAGACATATCTCCTGGTCCAATGAATCCTGTTTTGCAGTCATTTCGTTCAGACGGATCTCTTGGTCCGATGAATCCCGTTTCCAGTTATTTCGAGCAGACGGATCTCCTGGTCCGATGAATCCCGTTTCCAGTTATTGCGTGCAGACGGATCTCCTGGTCCGATGAATCTCGTTTCCTGTCATTTCGTTCAGACGGATCCCCTGGTCCGACGAATCCCGTTTCCAGTCATTTGGCGGAAACCGCCCAAAGCGATGGATCTCACGTGTCAGCAAGGAACTGTTTAAGCTGATGGAGCCTTGATTATGGCATAGGGAATGTCAAACTGGCACACGTTGGGACCTCTGGTACGTCTAGATATATCTCTGAACGCTTCACGCTAGGAGTCCATCCTTGTAGGCCATCTTGCATCTGTTTTTAGCCATCATTCACCCACAGGGTAATGGACTCTTTCAGGAGAACAATGCTTCTCCATATAGAGATTAGCAGTGCTTGAACATGATTAGAAGTGAATTTCGTAGAAGTTTCCACCCTGGAATGGCCTCCACATTCACCGTACATGAACCCTGTGTAAAATCTTTTGGATGGTGTGGAAAGGTCTGTTCGAGCTTTGGATCCTCCATCCCGGAATTCGACGGAATGATGGACAGCGGTACAGCGAGCATAGGTGGAAATACTGTTGAATGCTTTCGTGACTCAGTCGACTCAACGCCTTGCCGTGTGACTACCCTTATCTGGGCGATAGCTGGTCGTACCCGTTCTAGGTAGATATCCCATGATTGCTGTCTACTCAGTGTAGTAAAATTAGCATGATTTTGCTTTAACTTTGTCAGCATCAATTATAAAGTCGAAGTCCTAAACGTGGCTTTTAGTTTTCATAATTTGTGGTGCATATGATTCAAATTCATCGAGCATTTGATTCATTCGAAACCAGTGGACTTTCCCTATGGATTTCTTTTCTTGGTTTATTCAAGATTTCTTACAAGAAACGTAGCACCTTCGAAAACGAAAATGAAATTTTTTTCACTTTCATTTTCATTTTATAAGAAACGTAGCACCTTCTAAAATGAAAATGAAATTCTTTTTCATTTTCCAGTAAAATGAATATCAGTAAGCATATAATCTTGGAGCAGTTAAAGTATGCAACAATGGGTTGTTTAATACGCATTTTTGCATATTGGCGATAGATGTAGTTTGTATTGGAGACAGATGATATATTTACGTATTTTGATGATATGTGAGGTTTCGGCACGTCTATGTAGAAGGAGTTCGGCGTGATCGGTATAGTTGTGTTTGAAAATGGGAGACAATGAGGCTCATTTTCGTCATCTAATGCTGTTTTTCTATCTCAGGAGTAAAACTGCTACGCAAACATACAAAAAAGTAAACGATGTTATGCTCTGTACGGAAAGGATTCTGTACGCGTTCAATTGCGCATTATTGGTTTGCAAAGTTTCGTCGTGGAGATTACTCTCGCGTCGATGAACCACACTCGCGGAGATCCGTTGAAGCTGACGAGGGCCAAATCGAGGCATTAATGGAAAGTGTCTCACACAATACGAGCAAAGCAATTACGCAGAACACTGCAGACATGCAAGCGTACAGTAGCTCTGCATTAGGCAAAGCTTGGATATGTTTGCTGCCACTGGCCCAACTGGGCGGCGACTGCTTATACCTTCAGAGGTGCCACTGGTGGTCGTTAAACCCCGAAACAACAACAACAAAAATCATTTACATTTTTCTTGTGTGTGAGTGTGATGTAAATACGATTTGATAACAGAAAGGATAAAGTCGAAATTATAGGATAAAGTAAAAAAATAAATATGCGAAATTATAGGAAGAAGTAAAAAAAGGATAAAGTTGGAAATAAGAAAGCATTTCAATTTCTCTGGTGTGTGTGTGTGTGATTAGATAATAATAATAAGTTAGTAAAATCGTGCAATGCATTGATTATAATACGCTTTCCAACATACCAGAAATCATTACTCAAGTTATGAGGATAATAGCTGTGCTATAAATCTCGGTCCTGTGCCCTGACCTTTGATCCCATTTCGATGATATTCTACAAAACCGGTTCAGTATACCTCCGAAGTAACATGATAAAGTTTTGTCGCAATGGAGGCATTTTTACGTAAGTTATGATGCATAAGAGCTATGGAATAGATTCCGCTCCTGTGTCCTAACCTTTGACCCCATTTCGCTCATTTTCAATAGGATTCGTTGACCCCATTTTGTCCATTTTATAGGCAGGCAACTACAACATACTAACTAACATTTCATCCAAATCGAAGAATTTTTACGTAAGCTATGCCGCATAAGGACAATGGAATGCGTCCCGCTCCTATGTCCTGACCTTTGACCCCACTTCACCTATTTTCAATAGGTTTCATTCCCATGTAGTCCCTTACAATATACTAAACTTTCATCGACATCGAACCATATTTACGCAAGTTATGACGCATAAGGGCAATGGAATGAATCCCGCTCATATGCCGTGACCTTTGATCGCACTTCACCCATTTTCAATAGGGTTCATTCCCAATTCGTCCGCTACAATATGCTAAAATTTCATCGACATCGAACCATATTTACGCAAGTTATGACGCATAAGGGCAATGGAATGGACCCCGCTCCTATGCCGTGACCTTTGACCCCATTTCGTTCATTTTCAGTAGGGTTTGTCCCCAGGTGGTCCCCTACCGCATACTAAAATTTCATCGAAATCGAACCATTTTTACGCGAGTTATCGTGCCGACAGACGGACGGACGGACAAAGCTGGAGTATATACGCTTCTTCAGTTCAACACAATTTTATTAACAAGGTTGGGTTCATAAGGCGAACATGGGCGTCCTGATACATATATTGTACGGTAAAATATACAAACTCTAAAATTCTATGTACATTACATGCAGCACGATGTATTGATTCACAAAGGAGCCTCGTGGTAAGAGGTGCAGGCATTTTGCACAAGAACAATAAGAGAGATTGTCGAAACATTTCGTCTCGAAGCATATTATAGTGCTGACAAATAACAGAACGAGAATATTATAATGAAGAACTGTGCAAAAGGAGAACTGTAGATGACAAAGTAGACAATGTGAAACCTAAGGCAAACGGAATTACGATGTCTTAGTGCTGGTAGAAAAAATGATAATCAAAGAGAAAGCAAGTAAGACTATATACATTTGTACAGTATGGTGCATATTATATTCACATTTGTTAGAAGATATAAGCTTTATGTTGAAGTTTGATTCTGAAAACCAATGGTGAGCATGCACGTTGAACTGAAGTTCAACAGAGCTAGGATAAACTACCGACAGTCAGTTGCAACGTCGCTGGCATGCCGGCGAACCAGGAAGCGGCCGGAGACCAGGTGGAACGGAAATGTTGTTCTCTCTGTTGGGCAACTGCCACCAGGTTCTCTAGACGAAGTCTTGAGAGGAGACGTTCCCGAAAGTGGCACAGTAGTTCCACAGAAGCTTGATGGATGGTATAAGGAGATGAGATATCTCGGCAGCGCTGATGAAATACGTAGATGACGTGTTTCACCAGGATGAAAATATATGAGCAGATAGGTGGAAGCTTGACTGGCGGAGAGACCTGCAGGAGGAGTGTCTTATAGGCATCGAAAGGAAGATCAGTTGTGGCTGAACGTTGAGCAAAGGAAAATGCAAGATGGAGACATCAGCTTCTTGAGCACGTGAGAGACATCAGCTTCTTGAGCACAGAAGGGGCAAAGAGGTGAGTCAAGAATGGTCATGCGGTGGAGGATGGATGGAACGGGAAGACGGCTGTGGAGAAAATGCCAGCGAGTGTTTATTTCAAGAGGAGCTGAAAGAGGAGAAAGTGTGGCAGACCAGACAGCGGTGAGAGAGGATTGGGAGACATCAGGGATGTGAAGGGGAGAAGGAGAGTGGGATTTTAAAAGTAACCGATAGAGAACTGAGGTTCAAAGAGAGGAGAGTGGTAGTGTAGATCTGCCGACTGAAATAAAGGAAGGAAGGGGAAGGGAGGCGGAAGGAGCAAAGGTTATGCCGGTGGGGGTTGCGAGATGAGGGAACTTAGCAATGATGGTAGAGAGTAGGGATTTATAGACAGAGCGAGAGGATAGTGAAAGAAGAACAGTGAGGGGGAGGCTGGCGTAGGGTCGCCAGGATAGATCTGAGGTTACAAGGTCTTTGACGGTTACAACTCCGACTCGGAGCCAAGAAGGATAGGCGAAGCATGAAAGATGAGGGCGGTGAAGAAGAGAGGAGAAGAACAGGGGTTCGGCAAGAAATTCAGCGGTGGAATCGGGTGGGGATCGAGTGAGCGGGAGAGAGCGGAGAAAGGTAAGAGTCTCCCGTAAAGCAGGAGGAAGGCGAGAGTGAGTAGTAGTTCGGAGGTCCATTAGAATGAAGGAGGTAAAAGTGAAATTAGTGTTGTTCGAAGAGGTGATGACATTCCTTGCGGTAACGGCGTCTGCAACAGGTGAAGTATGAAGACGTAGGAACGAAGTAATCCGGAGAGCTTGATATTACAGTCGTGTATCAATTAGGCCAATGCCACCTTGGTCAGGAGGAAGGCTGAGCTTGGGGGCACTGAGCCAGTGGTGTCCAGTCCAGATAACTGAGGTGAAGCAGCGAGTGATATCATTGAGACGAAGAAGTGGGGATTTAGTATCAAGCCAGGAATGTGTGCACGTGGAGAGAAGATAGGTTTGCGCAAGACGTGCACGTTGAAAATATGAAGTACAGAACTGCGCTTTTCGCCAAAACGCAGTTGACCGATGAAGGCGTGGCTGGATGGTATTCCCCGTTGTGCTGGAGGCTTCACCTGGGACGCCAAGATGTACGCCAAGGAAACGTTGAGAGGCTGAAGACCAGTGCGCTCCCCATGGGGAATCCAAGCGGTCAACCCATGAGCCGCACCACAGGCCTGTGCTTTTGGTTGTATTAATCGCAGTTCCGGAGCAGGAGGCGTAATCGGCGAAAAGACTTTGGAGCAAAGAGAACTGTGAATCCAGGCGTATGCAGAAGGTAAAGTCGTCTGCATACGCCACGGAAGTGGTGACATGGTGTCTCGTGCGGGCGATGAGCGGCGGCAAGGTGGCTTGAAAGGAGCGTTGAACGGAGCGGAGAAAAGGTTCTAAGGCTATGGCGAAAAGTTGACCGGAGAGTGGGCAGCCTTGCCTCACTCCACGGCGGAAGAGGATTGGTGCTGTAAGAAAGGTGGGCAACTTGACCTGGAAACTGGCGTCCTGGTAGAGGGAGGTGAGGAGAGAAATAAACGGAGGCGGAAATCCAAATCGGAGAAGTGTGGCAGAGAGATAAGTGTGGGAGATGTTATCAAAAGCGGACTGTTGGTCTAAAGAGAGGAAGGTGAGGTACGCTTCTTCAACCTGCGGTTGGAAAGCGTAAAAAAGGATAAAGTCGGAATTTGCATAAGAATGTTAGAGGATACTAAAACCAGTGACCTTCTGGATTGTTACTTATTTGCTACATATATTTTATGCTATTCTAACCACTGGTTTTTTCCCATAATCCCTAAAAATTGCCAAAATTGCCGCGATTTTTAAGGCTGGATCTGTAACAGATGGTGATAATTATCGCCCAATCGCTAAATTATCCATATTTGCTAAAAAATTTGAAAAATTGATTTTTACTAGATTACTTCCGTTTTTAGAAAAAATTCATATTTTAAATGATAATTAATTCGGATTTTTACCAAACTCTTCAACTGAAATTACTTTGTCGCATCTGAAAACTAAAATTCAAACAAACCTAACTCATAATGAAACTACATTGGGTCCCTTTATAGACTTATCAAACATTTTTGACACCTTAAATCACGAATTTTTATTAAAGAAATTATATGCTATTGGTATCAGAGGTACTCTTTATGATCTTTTCAAAATTTATCTTAGAGGTCGCCAGCAATATACAAAAATTGATCATGTCTAATCTAACTTAAAACCCATTAGTACAGGGGTCCCACAGGGCTCGATATTCGCTCCTTTGCTTTTCAATATTTATATTAATGATATTTTTACTTATTTATATAATTCTGACTTAATTCTATATGCTGACGATGCAACATTATTAATACATGGAAATAATATTGATGCACTTATATCACAATTAGAAAGTATTTTCATGTTAATGACCAAATGGTTGAATATGAATGACCTTGCGATTAATTTTAGTAAAACTAAAATTATGATTTTTTCTAACAAATTGATTTTATCATCCCCATACCAACAAGCAGTGGCGGCTCGTGGCAACTGAAACAGGTGGGGCCAGTAGCCGAAGTCAAACAATGAAATAAAAAAAAAACTGTCATTATTAGGCCAACTATTCAGACTCCCACCCTACCCCCAAGATTCCTTTACTCTGCCTCTGTTTACCCCCTTGACTCACAATAATGCCCAAATCAGGAAGGAATGTGTCAACTATTGTATTGCACACAAAAAAAAATTCCTCAGAATAGAATGCATAATTATTAACAGAAAAATGTTAAAACTCCTTAAATAAAATTTTTACCTTAAAACATATGAGCATTAATTTATGTTAGTTGTGCTTTGTGTTTCTTCAGATTTCTCAACTGAGGAATAATCACAGGATTCACAGGATAAAAAATGTAGTGAAGAAATAATAACTCCAAATATATGCAGGGAGGGAATGTTTCATGAATTTCGTCCCATATAGAATGAGTACAATACTACCATTTGCATTATTTGAAAGGTTTAACCTTTTTTTTTAAAGATCTTGTGAAACCTAAAGACATATATGTACTCATGTACAAATTATACTTACAGGTTTTCTCATTTATTTATTTATTTTTAACATAGAAAATCCTCTCAGTTAAAACTGAAATTAGTTCTGCAAAGCGCTTTGTAAACTTCATACTCTTGGAAACTTAAATTCGTGGGCTGGTAAGCACCGAGTTTTTTAAGTGAAGCTTTTCGACTCAAATTCTTGGGCTGATGAGCACTGCGTTTTTTTAAGTGAAGCTCAAACTAAAAATTCTTGGGGTGATAAGCACTGAGTTTTTTAAGTGAAGCTTTTCTTCCAGATTTAAGGCAAAGAACGGATATTTTAACAAAATATCCACTCCATTCATTGTAATCGACAAGCAAAAAAGTCACGACACAAAGGAACAACACATCACCGAGAGAGACACACACAGAAAAAACAACTACCTGAACTTTGAGCTTGGCCCGGGTAAGCTTCTTTGTCAACCCACGGCCTTAAGAAAATGGATACTCTCCTGGCCAAACAAATTAGCGCGGGGCCAGATCACAGCTTTTTGCACACGCGTTAAGGCAGTGTTGAATGTAGGTCATCATACTGAATGAGACTGGGAGGAAATCGTCTCCTCTTCGCTTGCGTAGTGATGTTACTGGGGCCTGTTGGAGCTGGCCCCAATAACCTCACACTCAAAACGTGATCTCTTTCCTCAGGGAATAGTTTTTCGTTTTTAAAGGAAACTTTTATCTTAGGTAATGGTTTTTGAAGGGAAAGGTTTATCACCATGTAGTTAAGAGAGAGAATAAGAATCAGGGCAAAAAAAAAATATTTCTAAAAATAGAAATTTTTAGGTGGGGCCCAGCCCCTCTGGCCCCTAATGACGAACCGCCCCTGCCAACAAGTATGCCTTAATGGGAAACCTATCGAAGTTGTTTCAGAGTCATAATTATCTGGGGATCTTAATTCAACATGACCTAAAATCAAATAGTCATATAAATTACTTTTCCAGCAAGATCGCTAGGAACATCGGAGTCATTAGCAGTGCGTTGAATAATCTAACCCCTCAGCTGATGATTCTTTTATATTATATACTAATTCAGACTCTTCTTAATTATTGCTTTTCAGTCTAGGGTAAGACAACTAAATATAATATAAATAGATTACAGCTGCTTCAGAATAAATTCATTAGACTTTTAGAACTTAAATTAGCAAATAATCATTATTCCATCACGCTTTGTCTCTCTACTCTTAAATCCAATGATTTTCGCATCTTATCAATACAGCAATTATATGACTATAATATAGGAAAATTAATATTCAGGAGAACTAAAAAAAAATTATGTCAGGACTTGATCATACTTAACACACACAGTCATTCTCATTATACAAGAAATAAAAACTTTTTAATTCCTATGTTTCCAGTAACAGAGAGTTTTAGATCACATATTAATTACGTTGGTCCTACATTGTGGAATTCGCTGCCTAGTGATCTTACATCCCTTAACAATATTACGTTATTCAAAAAAAAAATTAAAGTGTTATTTATTAGCAAACGCCACATAGTGTAATAATATTGTGGAAAATTGTTGTTACACTTTCATCCGCCCTTGAGTGGCATGCCAGCTTGACTTTTTGTTCTCTTAAGAGTGCTCTTGTAATTTTGGGAGAAGAGGGCTAAGTCAGGCCAATTTGGCCTTTTCCCTTCTCATTCCATGTTGTTACCACATTATATCACTTTGTATATGTACCATGCTATTGTGTATTATTACTGTAATAACTAAAATGTAATAAATGAAATGTATATGTTGTTTGTATCGAATTTCCGTTGTGGGCCATGCCCATGGACTAGATTTAATGAATGTAATTTTGAAGTGGCACTATTTGATCGTTGTGACTTGTGTTTGGTTTTTACTAGGAAGTTTTGGCAAAAGCTCGGCCGAACGCGACAAAAGCGGTCTTTCTGGTCACAGATGGATATTCAAATGGCGGAGACCCTCGACCTGCAGCCAAAGTCCTTCGAGACGACAACGTCGAAGTATTCACCTTCGGTATTCAAAATGGCAACGTTCGTGAACTGCGAGACATGGCTTCCGAACCCACTGATGAGCATTGCTACATCCTTGACAGCTTTGAAGAATTTGAGGCTCTGGCGAGAAGAGCTCTGCACGAGGGTAAGTACTAGTACACTTTACCCATCATGAATTGAAGAAGCTCTGTTCTTTATTTTCATTTGTTTACAGCATTTATCCAACCTGTAGAAAGATTACAGTCTAGTGTTGGACAATTCTTCAAAGCATTCTCAAAAAATGGAAAGTAAGTTATTGCTTCAAAATCTATGGAAAATCTGACCTGAACCCTATGGAGGATCTCTGGGCCCAACAAACAAAGCTGAACTGAAAAGACAGTAAAGTTTCTTAGATAACTGGTGTAGTAACAAAGATATTTTAATTCGCTGAGCTTTCGCCTGCCAACAGAAGGCATTATCAAGCAAGTTACATTAGACGAACATTGGAGTTTTAAATTAAAATCCGGAGAAAATAGCTGGGTTTGAAATCTTATAAACATAATGATACAACGGAAATGAAATGAGGAGCATATTAGTGAATTTGTGATTATCATTACGTTAGTCTATATGTTCACGTAGTACATATAATATAGCGAAGATCAAGTCGTAGTCTTTATCTCGAGGTCAGTACAAGTAGAGGATGGAGTTCCATGGTGATGGCAGTTCGACAGACACACCACCATTGCAAATATATGATGTGGTGATAATTTCTATAATCTCTCTGATCGCTGTTCTCCTGAAGGTTGTGAACTGAAACTGGAGCCACCAGTTTCGTTTCTTCCCACAGTAAACTGCAGTATTGCATAGTACTTCTTTTGCTGAAGCAGTTGTTCCTCTCATTTTCCGTACATCTCTCATATGCTCTTTATGTCGCACACATAGAGATATTTTCTTCATGCCAACGTAGACTTTATTGAGGAAACCAGGTGTTCGAAGGGAATGGTGTAAACCCCTGTAGCGTAATCTTCGTCTGGACTTTTACAACTTGTATTTAATGATTTACCAATAGATCTGGATGATTTCAATGTGACTTCAGCGCCATGTTTTTTACCAAATTCTTAACACAAAATAAGAGTTGAGGTGCATACGAAATGCTGCTGGAAAATGTCATGTCCACTTTTCTTGTATGTGTGTTTTCGGCCGAATGGCGGAACATATTGGCAGGCATTTGCAAAAAAATACAATCGGTGGAGAGCATTCCACAAAGACTAGAGGCCGTTATAAGGGCCAAATGTTTCGGTATACAATAATAAATCCTCTGTAAATATAGATCTTTTGTAGACATGTAGGTATCAGGATGTTAATGACGGCATAGAACTCGGAATGCAAGAGGACGCCCTCACCGTGTGTGGGCTGACGATATTAAAGATGAGCCTTTGACGATATTAAGATGACTCTTCAAGAACCGAGCCACTCTGCAATGAATTGATTTCAATGGGACAATATTAGTTAAAATTCAACAGACACCTACGGGAATTGTACTCATGGCTGATGATGATTATGATAGGACTCGTGAAAATTGCGTTTCTCTTGGGACTTAAGACTACTTAATATTAGGTTAAACTTAGATTAAGCTGCATTCTCGGCAGGACACAAGGAAGCATATGAGGCTGCTTCTTCTCTGTCTTAAAAAGGCACTTCCTACATAGAAATGTTTCAAGAATCGGGAATTACACTAGGTATAAAATGAATCTCAAATGACCGCCCCGGTGATCGAGTGGTGCCAAGCGTTATCATCTACGCATTCTTTCGAGATGGGTCTGGGTTTGAGTCCCGAGTCAGGAATGGAGGGTGTATTTGTGTTACGGCGCTGTCTTCCTTCTTTCCTGGAACCAGTGGCCCGAAGTTAGGCTATTATTACTATAAGATCATCAGATCATATGTAGAGGATTTTTAGGAAGGGAGTGTCTGACCCCAGATCTTAAACAACCCTTAGAAATAGGAAGCTAGGAGATTTGGGCTAGAGTGCCCGATAGAAAAGTGACACGGAAGAGAGGTAGAAAGGGGGAGGAAGACGCCCTTATTTATTACAGGGGGACCAATACCCGGTGGCCCGAAGTTAGTAATGAGCGACTAATACTTATAGCACATTGATGCTCACGGCGGTCGTTAATCCTCTCTCCCTCCCCCAAGAACCATTGGTTTCGGATTAACCTTTCTACTTGCACCACCTTACTACTTACACCATTGGTCTCGGATTTACCTTTCTACTTGCACCACCTTACTACTTACACCATTGGTCTCGGATTTATCTTTCTACTTGCACCACCTTACTACTTACACCATTGGTCTCGGATTTACCTTTCTACTTGCACCACCTTACTACTTACACCATTGGTCTCGGATTTATCTTTCTACTTGCACCACCTTACTACTTACACCATTGGTCTCGGATTTACCTTTCTACTTGCACCACCTTACTACTTACACCATTGGTCTCGGATTCACCTTATTCAATCTCCACCTCTGCCATTGCATTATCAAGGATCACCTCTGTGCAACCTTTCCGTTCACCATTTTTTATGGCTTCCCTCGACGTTGTTTCGTTGTTCCCCAATATCCCTATTTCAACAGTTGTGACGTATATTCTAAATTAACTTTCCTTTTTAGTTTCTTTCCCTATGTAAATCTTGAGTTTATTCTGTTATTCTTCACTCTTAACGTAATATCTTTTCTCTCAAACGAATACGTTTGGCAACACACTTGTGGTTGAATGCACGTGACGTATGCCTGATATTGATAAGAACAAGAGATAAAAGCAGCGACTAAATTGTTGCTTGGCGAGCTTTGCGTTGTAAACTGATTATTGAAAGGAGCGATGTGAACGAGCGTTGGGTTGTAAACTGATTATGGAAAGGAGCGTTGTGAAAAGAGCGTTGTGTTAAGAGTTGTGTGGTGTGTGGAGAGTTTAGTACAATATGCTATGCTACGATGTGTTTGCTACATCCTGAATAAGGCATCTTTTCCATAAGCGGGGCTTCTGTTGTTTACATGTTTGTCTGGCCGTTAAGGTTTCTTTCATTTAGGAACTATTTCTTAGTATGTTGATGTTTTAAATTAACGTAGAAGTAAGACAAGACTTCTACGTCATACAGTGCATAATCTCATTTCTTCAAAACTACACACTCTAGGGACTTACACACCTGAGAATATCCAAGTCATTCTTGCAGCTCTTCGAATGATCTATAATAGAAATTTCTTTCGGTTTAATTACAATTTTTTTCGTCAAACAGAGGGAGCACCAATGGGATCACCATTGTCTCCTCTCCTTGCAGAAGTATTACTACAATCTCTCGAGGAAGAAACTATCCCAGATGCTCCGATTCAACCCTTACTATACCTGCGGTACGTAGACGATGTAATAATCTTCTGGCCCTCAACTTTAGATTACTTACAGGTTTTTGCTAAAAATATGTCATCAAAATTTCCTTCAATCTAAAGAATTTAAAGTTATGTGGACACCATTTGATGGTTCAGACATTCCAGTTGTGTGGAGAAGATATAGGAACTATCCCATCAAAAAACACGGGTTGAAAAATAAAAATGGGTTAGAAACGCGGTTTGTTATACGTCGCATATTCTTCACCTGCGTGTTTACGATAATATCTACAGCGTGCAAGGTGGACAATCCGCAGCAGTAGTTGATGTTTGTCCTCTTTTATCACGTCAGCTGATTAGCGTTGTTGCTAGGCGTGCACAACTTGAACATTTGCATTTTATTTACCTACCTCTTTATTCTCCTCATTTGTGTTAATGTGCTAGGTAAAAACCGAACTGTAGAAGTTTACGTGTTTGTCGGAACTGGCTAGTGTCTTTCCAAGAACTAGGACAGTTTCCGTTACTACCTGGCTACCCACTTTTTATTTCCTCTGTGTTGATGAATTGGTTCCTATGTCTTCTTCATACAACCTGACCATTTTCACCTGTAGACAGTGGCGGATCTAGCGCAGGGATAATTGGGGCGATCGCCCCCTCTAAACCCTAACGAAGTTTTTACGTTTGAAATAGCAAAGATCGTAAATGATTAGCTTTGCATATTTTGTTTTCAGTTTTTCTTAAAAAATAATAATAATTAAACTTAGTACGGAGGATTTAAAATACTTATTACATTGATTTAGGTTCAGTAAATAAAGAAAGAGACGGGAATAGAATAAAAGAGAGAGAGAGAGAGAGAGCAAAAGATAAGGGGGAAAAAAACAGAGACCTCAGGGGTAAAAAAGCATGAGGATATTCTTTGTTAGTTCTTTGATATTATCATCTAGCACCCGTAACGTCTCGAAACAGGGTAAAGCAGAGCTTGGTACTGAAATCAGAGTAGGTGGGTGAAACTGTGAATAACAATCTGATCAACGTACGTACCTTAATTGGGTCATAAAGAAAATTCGTAAAAATGCCCCCACCTCTTCCTCCCAGATGGTCTTTTTAGGACTTCTTTCTTTTTTCTTATTTTTCCTGCTCCCTCACGTCTCACGGGCGCTTCCCGATGTTCCACCCACTCCGAAGTCAATCCCCGCTTGAGTGGAGTGATCTGAGAGGAAGGCAGCGTGGCTAATACGGAATAATTTTCGGCATCTCCTGCTACTGACATAATATATATATATGCGGGAACAACATGGAAGAGACTGAAAGACAGTTGTAGAAAAACTTGGGGAGACCTTCATCCAGCAGTGGATTGATAATGGTTGATGATGATATATATATATATACTAACGTTATATGAAAAACACATTTCATAATGGCTTCTTCCCCCTTTTTTGTACCAGAACCCCCCCCTTAAAGTAAACTTATGGATCCGCCCCTGCCTGCAGATGGTGTTCTGCTTGTTTTAATGCATTATATATGTATAGGTATTGTTTTAAATGTTTATAGATTTCAGTGCTTTCCTTATGCTAGCTTTTATTGCATTTGCATGCATTTTCTTTTATTTCAGATATACATATCGGTAGTTATCTGAAACAAGAGCAAGCTTCATGCAACAGGCTTTGTTCTGAAGCTGGGAACTGCTGTGATACTGCAGCTGAATGCACTTGTGGGACTCATACCGGACATTATGCTTGTCTATGCAGAGAAGGTTTCTATGGCACCGGCTTAAGTGGGGACTGCCACCGTAAGTACTTTTTTAAATTCCTCAGAACATTTTTAGTTTTGTTTACACGTATTCAGGTACCAAAGATCGGGAGCAGAGTGCCACATGTAGCGGTGCCACTGTAGCAGACTACTTTTAGAGTAGCGTGGGATGCAACGTCGCTACAAAAAGAAAATATAGTTGTATTGGGTTGTCGGAAAAGTCATGACGTATTTTGGCACCCGATGGCGGTTGGGTGGTTTTGGAAGTACTAGAGGCATGCGCAGCTCTGTTATCCTTATGGCATTCGGCAGGTGCCAGTTCTAGCTGCAGTCTAAAAAGAATAGTGAGCGATTTGGTTGATTTGCGGAGATTTGACATCAAGTTGAAGATGGAAGACCAAACTGTGCAGTTTCGCCATATTTTACTGTTTTACTTCGGGAAGAACGCGCGTCAAGCTTGTAAAAAGTTGCGTTAAGTGTACGGTGATAATGCTCTACAAGAACGTCAGTGCCAGTGGTGGTTCGCAAAATTCCGTGCTGGTGATTTTGATCTCAACAATGCTCCTCGGTCCGGGAGGCCAACCGAGGTTGATGACGATCGAGTCAAACCCACGTTACACGACACGAGAGATTGCAGACACATTGCACATCCATCATTCAAGCGTTCACGACCACCTGAACAAGCTGGGATACGTAAGCAAGCTCGATGTGTGGGTTCCTCGTGAACTCAAAGAAGCTCAATTGACGGCGCGTATAAACATCTGCGATATGCTCATTAAACGTGAGAAAAACGATCCTTTTTTGAAGTGACTGATATCTGGTGACGAAAAGTGGAATGTGTACAACAGTATGCTGCACAAACGGTCTTGGTCCCGACGTGCTGCTTCGCCTCAAACGACATCCAAAGCAGACATTCACATTCATCAGCGGAAGGTTCTGGTCTCAGTGTGGTGGGATTTTAAAGGTGTCGTGTTTTTCGAGCTCCTACCACGGAACCAAACAATTAATTTGAATGTGTACTGTCGGCAATTGGACAGTTTGAACGAATTCATCATCCAGAGCTCGTTCATCTTAAAGGTGTTGTGTTCCATCACGACAACGCGAGACCACACACAAGTTTGATCACCCGCCAAAAATTATTGGAGCTTGGGTGGGATGTGTTGCCACACCCAGCATACTCGCCTGACCTTGCGCCGTCAGACTTCCACTTGTTTCGCTCTCTTCAACAGTCCTTGCGTGGTATAACGTTCAATTCAGATGAGGCTGTAAATCAGCACCTTGTACAGTTTTTCGCCACAAAAGACATGTCCTTCTTGCATTCTGCAGCTCACTGAAAGATGGCAAAAGGTTATCGAACAAAACGGGCATTATATCATTGATTGATCTTTGTTCTTTCTATCAATAAATGACCTTTGCAAAACATGGCCAAAATACGTCATGACTTTTCCGACAACCCAATAGTAGTAGCACGCTAAAAGATAAAGTAGCTTGTAACGAAAAATAACGCTACAAATCGTGCAACTTTTAAAAATGGATAAAATATTCTTTAATCCTTCTACCAGAAAAATTCCTAGAATAGATGAGTAGAGACCGCTAAACCTGTTTATTTTTCGGGCGAGCGTGTTTAGGTTTACTGAACCGCTATTGGCTTAGACAGGAAAGGTGTGTGTGGCCTGAATATTATTACGTACCTGACTTGCCCCAAGGCCATGACATTTGAAAGATGAGTTTCCTGTTTTAGTGACGTCACGCTGAAACCAAGACTTCTGTGATTGGTTTCCAACTCCGTCGTGTATGACGTTCAACACGACACCGACGTATCAGACCATGTAACATGAAAATGACGTCACAAACGGAGAGAACTCATCTCTCTAATGTTATGGCCTTGTACTTTATAGACGGTTTTAGTTTAACTTAACATTGTGAAAGCTAGCCTAATTATTAACTAGGAAGTTCTTGGTCAGCCTACGAAGACAGCACGAACGAGGCAATGGCACTAGCAGTTTTGTTGAAGACCGTTGATTGCAACATTTGATTCTCTTAGAAGAAGTGAATGAATTCGCATTGATATGGTTTTTATTTGAATTCCGTGGGCTTCGCAGTTAGTCAAACTAGCCTGAAATGTTTTTTCTTTCTTTCTTTTTTTTTTTTATTTTTAATTGGAAGTTTAACGACCACCATGGGTTATCTGGTTTCAGGGAAGGGAGAGAGCCAGTGCCGTAAGACTAACACACCATACATGCCTCAACTTGGATTCAATCCTGGACCCACCTCGGACGAATGGTGAGAAGACCACTTCGCTACTGCGGCTGCTATCCTGGAATGTACGCCACTGTATGTGTTAAAAAGTGTTCAATGTAATGACCAAAGCTGAACTGAATACAAAGATAAATTATATGTGTAATTTTTCTTGGTATATAGCCATGAAATACCTTGTGTAAAAATGTACATATAAATATCATCTTCCGAATTTACACTTCTAACGTAAGCCTAAACGCAAAAACTTTCTTTTTTTAGAAAAAGTAGTTGTAGCTGAAAAAAGCTACTTTCTACAGAATGTAGTTGTTACAGTAGCTTATTACTTTAAAATAATAGCTTTCCAATCACTGTCAAGAAATGATTGAAAGATTTATCTCGCGAGCAAGAAATTGTACTCACGCGCCATTTTCCAAAAAATGTTATTTGATGTTACGTGCGGTACCACAAAGACAGCAAAAATATTCTGGTGTGAATAAGGATAAGGGATATGTCACGTCCGGTATGTTAACAGATGAAATCTTAGAAGTCATCGCTCTTTCCACGTTAATAAGTGAGCCACGGAAAAATTTTCATCGGCCGCCACCTGGAATCGAACCCAGGGTCTTACAGTTACGCGCCGGACATGCTACCACTGCACCACAGCGGCCTCAAATTCTCCAGACTCACGTCCAACTTTGGTGAATCCCCAGCACTATGCGTGGTTCCATGAAGTAACCTGGAATGTGGTTTGGCAGTTAATCGTAAAAAAAAAAAAAAAAAAAGGAGTGTGACTCACTTATTAACGTGGAAAAAGCGATGACTTCTATTTGATGTTCCTGATCCACGTCGAGTGTATGAATTAAGATGAAATCTTGTTGCAAGGAATTTCAAAATAGTGGCATTTTCGCTGCAACGTATATTTTTTTATCACATTTTTTTAGAGGTGGTCATTAACAACAATCATGGGCATCTCTTAGCATTCGCCCGTCCTTAATTGTGACCCTCTGGCTCTGAAAAAGAAACAGAACCAACAGCATCAGACAAACATAACACTCATGTCTCTTTCGGGCCTAGAACCCAGATCCATCTGACTACTGATCAGATGCCAGCGCCTCAGACCACTGGACCACCGGGTTGGCTTATCATCTTCCAAACGAACGTCCGCAACAGATAATTTGATTCGTTTCAACGTAAATGTTATGAAATGCGTAATATAACGAACATGGTGTTCTCTCTCTCTCTCTCTCTCTCTCTCTCTCTCTGTCTCTCTACGAAATAACAAAGCATTCATATGAAAAACGCTCAGTATTTAATGTCCAGCACACACACACACAAAAGAAGCTTCCATTACCTATATATATTGGTCTGTCAAGTAACTGTTAAATAGAGTGAAAGTATAAATGAAATTCGAAACTATTTGCGTAAATAAACAAGACCATTAATTGAAACATTTTATTCGCGCCCTATTGGGCGTTAAAATTATATTTGACTGCTGCTTATCTCTGATTTCGTTCTACAAGCATTCCACACTAATTATCTAGGAGTAATCCGAATAAAGATGCTTTTTTCGTATTTTCAGTATAACGTTAGAAACACCTCCGGCTCATTAAGGCGCCTACATCTGTGTCTTGTCTTTTGCTGTCTGCAAGAATCCACTTTTAATTTTGTAGTCTCTTAAAAATTGCATACTGAAAGAGTCTGGAAAAAAGGAAAAGCTATGAATTAATGAAAGAAAGATCTGTTATCTCCTTGAACGTTATCTTCGGTTTTAAAAAATCAGTTAAAATTGGAGGCGTGATATCAGGTGAAGCTTCTGGATATCAAAACAAAAATGATTGTACAATATATGGTGATACAGACGAAGATGTTTATTCCCTTTGTTTTAAAGTGTCCGGGCAAGGAGCATCCCAATTTGTGGTCCAGTAATATGAAAAAAAAAAAAAGTTAGTAAAATCATGCAATGCATTGATTATGATACGTTTTCCAACATACCAGAAATCATTACTTAAGTTATGAGGGTAATGGGTGTGAAATAAATCTCGCTCCTGTGCCCTGACCTTTGATCCCATTTCGATAATATTAAACAGAATTGGTTCAGTATACCTCCGGAACAACATGAACGAAGCATTTTTACGTACGTTATGACGCATAAGGGCGATGGAATGGATACCGCTCCTATGTCCTGACCTTTTACCCCCCCCCCCCCATTGCGCCCATTTTCAATAGGGTTCGTCCCCAGGTTGTCCTCTACCACATACTAAAATTTCATCGAAATCGAACCATTTTTACCCGAGTTATCGTGCGAACTGACAGACAGACGGACAAAGCTGGAGCATATACGCTTCTTCAACCTACGGTTGGAAAGCGTAAAAAAGGATTAGATTATGTTGAATTACTTGAACATGAAAAATTTTCAAATAAGTAATACAAATTCAAATATGCATCTAGATTCCATTGTTAAAATTTACAAAATATCCATTTGAAATTATGTTGTTTATAATAAAAAAAAATAATAAAAAAAATAATAAAAACGAAATTCCGTTCTAAAGGAGTTCGCTATGTTTCAATAAAAGATTGCGTTACGTTGTTACTATCCAAGAACACAGATTAAAGCATATTGCGAATTCATTATTCATTTGAATATCTTGAAATACTAATGCAATGCAACATGTCAAATGAAAAAATGTTGGTAGACTTTTGATTTATCTTCGGCGATTATTGCTCATTTAGGACATCTAGAAAACATATGAATTCAATTAATAAAAGCCCTTTAGAAAGCACTACTATCTAGAAACTGTGCAACGTCTGTGTGCTGGTTTCAATGCTCATCATCACGGAAAAGGTATAGTTTTGACTAAAATTTTATGGGAAAAGCTTATGTCATCTGTTTATTCATCTCTGTGAACTGCTTTGCCCCTTACCTACTGTCGATTCATCTGCTGAATCTACGAAAAAAAAAAAAAAAAAAAGAGTCAAGGCTAATTTTTACGAGTTCAAGGGCTAGCAAGGTCAGCAACATTTTTCCTAACAATGCCATTTCTCTGGCTCATCTTCCCGTCTTCTGACTGAGTGGATCACTTTGACGAAAGGAAAAAGGAAATAAAACAAAAACAGAGCTCAAATGCTGCTTTTATAAAATCTTTTTTCTGCTGTTTTTTTCCTTTCTTTTCACCACACTTCCTCTTTAGCTCGTTAAAAGAAAGAAACAATCATTACTGGATGATTCTTCTACTACAGAGATTGAGTATCTCTTCTTCTGAAAGTTTTTGCTCCATTTCTCAGAGCCTGAAGTGTAGAGCACATGAACTCATCAAAAATGTACAAATACATATTTGACCTTTGCTCAGAGCCATCTTACGTGGTCTTTCTAACGCTTTTCCAACAACAGATTGGAGGGGGAGGATCTCATGGCCTGTCTAAAGGCACTTTCGTAAAAGTGGCACCATTTGGATGAAATTTAAAAATGTGTCCTAAATGACGTCGTGTTGGTCTTTGATGTCAGGTTATTGGTCCCTTTATCATGGAAGTCGGATTTTACTGTAACTCATAAATTTTTTAACTCTTTTTTTTTTTTTTTGCTCTTTGAGAGTGAGATGTACGAAGAGAGTCCTCATAGAGCCCAAAGAATTACAAAGTGATACACGATGTAGACTATCAGACAAAGCAGGGAAAATAAATGGGTCAGAGAAACAAGAGTCAAAGACGTCATCAGCAGTGTGTAGACCATGTCAACATGCTTAACTATCACTTGGCAAACTTTCACTCTCACTACAACAAGCCATTTCAAATAACCTTACAAAAAAATTTCACACAGTAGGAAAAAGCAAAGCACGTCTGCCAGTCTGAGGAACAAGCTGTCAATAAAGTCATCTTTTGCTAGCACAAGTTCAACAATGGGCCAGCATTGTACAGAAATACGCTATTCATCCAAAAATCATAGAACACTTGCAGTTTGAAGAATTATATATTTTTATATTGCAAGAAAATAATCCTACGAGCCTTTAATTGGCTTAAGGTCGACAAATCACTGACATACGCAACTGTTGCTATTACGTTTTAAGTGGAGTTCCGTATGGGAGGTTAGCCAAAGAGAGCTGGCTTCTGAGCATTTGTCTGAGATGAGCCCTAATTTGAGTCCGAGGTAACGCATGAAGGGTGTGTTTGGCTCTGTTCCTTCCCTGGAGCCGGTGACCTTAAATTACGGACGGACAACCGCTTAATAGTCTTAAGAGTTACTCGTGGTGGTCATTAATCCCCGAAACACGACACCAATTTGGAGCCCCTAACCACGGGCGGTTTTAGCGCCAGGTGCGACAATATTTATTGACGCTCGCCACAAGCTTGTGTGTATGTGTGTGTGTGTGGGTGTATGCTGAATTGTATTCTTTTTTAGTCACATATGAAAGATATACAGTAAAAATTAACGGGTGTCGTTTACTTGATCGAAAGGTACATTTCACCGAAGGGTCACTTGACAGAAAAGTTCATTTGGCCGAAGGATTACTTTACTTTCTAAAAGTTCATTATATCGCGAAAGATCATTTCACCGAATGGTCAGTTCATCGAAAACTTAGAATTTTGTTGCTAGAGATCTGTTGGAGTGTGGTGCCGGTTTTTTTGAAAAACTGGCCACCTAAACATTATCGGTTTTTTTAAAAATACACTTTTAATTTCTATGAAACACCTCCCCATGAGTAGGTTTTTCGAAATAAAACATTAATTATAAGGCCTAGATCTGCGCCTTTTTTTGTCAAATTTTAATCCTCCGAGCTCATATTTTTAAGGGTTACATAGCAAATCGTGTAAATAATATTCCACTTTTACTCAACCGCAAAACATCATTTTTTTGACCGTAGGCCTAGATACCGGCCATTTTAACAGATTTTAACCCTACTCATATTCCTAAGCATTACATAAAATGAAAAGTAACTTTTTATATAAACCTTATGAACATGAGCACGCACGATTGAAATTTGTTAAACAGGCCTAAGCCGAGGCCTAGAGCTCTAAACTTAATTCTTTTTGCCTGAAAAAATGTGCAACATTTTTAACTTGACTTTTTATGTAAACCTGATGAACATGAGTTCGCACGATTAAAATTGTGTAAAAAGGTCGAAACCAAGGCCTAGGGACATAAAATTGTATCTTTTTGCCTGAAAAAATGTGCAACATTATTAATTTTATTTTTTATGTAAACCTTATGAACATGAGCACTGTGCGTGACTTTTATGTAAACCTTATGAACATGATTAAAATTTGCTGAAAAGGCCTAAGTCCAGTCTAAGAAAAAAAGATTTGTCTTAAACCTAAATCTTTGCGTTCTCTGTGACACGGAGAAATCAAAAGTGCAATTTGAGTATAATCCCCTAACGTTTAGGTGGTCTGTCTGCCGAACTTGCACCATGCTTCAACAGATCCTGTAATGAAATCCAAAGTTTTCGATAAACTGACCCTTCGGTGAAATGACCTTTCGATGAAATGAACTTTTAGGTAAAGAGACCTTTCGATGAAATGAACTTTTAGGTAAAGAGACCTTCCGTTGAAATGAACTTTTCGATCAAGTGACCCTTCGACGAAATATACCTTTCGATCAAGTGACCCTTCGATGAAATGAACTCTTCGATTAAGTGATCTTTCGGTGAAACAATCTTTTCGGTCAAGTGACCCTTCGGTGAAGTAAACATCGGGCAAATGAACCAGACGCAAAATTAACAGTCTTTCGCGTTAATTCTACGCCTAACGTGTGAAAACACAAATGTATCAGTGGTGGTGGCATAACCCATTTTTGGGTTATGTCACCACCGACAAATTTAATGACACCACCAATGTGGGTTATATAACTCCCATTGGTCGTGGCATTCCATAAGCCACTCCTGCTCGCTCGGAAGCCAGTTCTAAATGACTGAACTACACCGACGGAATGTGTCGCTGCAGATTTGTCGTCTTGACGCTGTTTCACCTCTGGATTACGTAGCAAACGCCAGAAACAGCGGTTCTTTCTTGCGCATTATTGTAACAATACTTTATTGTGACGATTTGGATTGTTCCAGTAAAAACGAGACTTTTCGTCGACGCCAATCATCATCGATTATCGTGTCAAATTGCAATACTCGATTACGTGCTGGATGCGACCGTGCGCCAAGCGACCCTGTTATATTCGATAGTGGACGAAGCGACCCTGCTAATCGATTCATTTTTACTTATATATATATATATACAAATCGTAGTCAAATTATTTATTTACATCTAATTAATTAATTACTTACATCAAGTTTTTTATACTAAATACAAGTTTTTAATATCATTTTATATATATATATATATATATATACAAATCGTAGTCAAATTATTTGCATCATTAATTAAGTACCTACATCTGAATTTTGTAACTTTTGCCCTTAGTCCAACTTGGTAGCACAGCTTAATGCTTTCAGTACATTTTTTAAGAACTTTAGAATTTCCAAATTCCCTCATGATATTGCGAATGCGTTCGTCTACTTGTATATGCATTTTCTTCCTTTTTGGACCAAGTTCTCCTAATTCTTTTAATTGTTGTTTGTGCATCACACGTCGAATTTGGAAATTCTAAAGACATTAAAAAATGGCTGAAAGCATTAAGCTATGTTACCAAGTTAGACTAAGGACAAAAGCTACAAAATTCAGAAGATGTAAGTACTTAATTAATTAGATGTAAATAATTTGACTACGATTTGTATATATATATATATATATATATATATATATATATATATATATATATATATATATATATATATATATATATATTCTATAAAGAAGATACCTAAGCAAAAAAATACAGATATAATTTTGACTCACACCTAGTACAACATACAAAAGGTTATGTATCTACCTGTGTGAGTAAAAGGAGAAAAGATAAAAAAATAAAATAAAACAACTGAATGTAGAAGGTGTCGAGAATACTGAGCCTTGGCTTTATCAAGGACCAGCAAAAACTCTGCATTTTCTCACTTCTACAAAGACCTAGTTGGAAATGGGTTTCTGCAAGGCCATAGATGCAAGTAACATTCCCACCTAAAATAGTTTAAAAAATATATATATAAGTCATGTCCTCCGTAGAGTAGCATGACCTAGCACTAGTTAACAATTTCGCTTGCATCCATTAACCTTCATGGCCCGACCCATGCTCTTCATCTGTTACTATTAAACAGAGAGAAGAAGATTAAAGAGAACTCAAGCTGTGAGAGTGACATAATAAATAGAAATGATTTTCAGCTATAACGAAATTCCAAGTTCGTTTGAGAGAGAATTTAAACCTGAAAAACAATGCAAAAGAAATCCAAATTTTACATTGCAATTAAAAAAGGAAATGTTAATTTATAACGAACAGATTTTTGAAAGAAAACTTGAGTCTAAAACCCCTACTCTACAACTTATGACAGCACGAAAACGAGAATAAGTTAAAGATAATAATTAACTAAAGAAAACTTTGTGAAAGTTATATACCTTAAACAGTTAGTTGCAATATGTACAAAGTATTTCAGCAGTGCTTTAAGTGCATAATTAATTAGTTATTAAGAACTTTACTACTTTGAAAAAACAGCGCATAGACAGCGCATAGAAAAGGAACAAGCTTAGCCATCTTCTGTTCCTAGGTACCCCAAAAGACGCTCAAAGTTACAAAGAAAAGTAAGAGTTAAAACCCGCATAAATGTTAACAGACAAACCAATGCTTAAAAGCTGAAAAGCTAAAAAACGACAGAGAAAAGGTACATAAAGTACAAACATTGAACTTATAAAACCTAGAACCCAAAAACAAGGAAGAGAGCTTACCTCTTGTGTGACAAAAACTTTTCTCCTCACAAGAGGAGAACATGGCTGACCTCTTCCGCCACTCCCTAGACGCTGGGGGGCAGTGAGGGTGGGGCTGATGGCCTCCTCATACAGCAAGAAACCAACGCGCGGAGATTTTAACCAGAGAAAAAAATATATAAACTTAAGACTGTGGATCTGTATGATCAGAATGAGCAGAATTAACTCTCCAGAATACATGAGAAATATTATAAAATACACGAGCAGTTTATTTAATAATCTTTGCATGTATTAAATCACCTTAGTGAGCTTCTATAGATTAATCAGAATCTTATTAATTTTAATGTTGGTTTTACTATTTTTGGTATAGCTATCCTAGTGATGAATAACTAGTTTTCTTTTTTATTTGTTTTTATTTTCTTTTATAAACAGATTTTTAAGCTTTTTTGTGATTTTGTTTATATTATTTAATTTTTTGTTTTAATAGGACCGTCATATCCATAGCACTAAGGTTCCTTTAGGTAGTTAATAGGCATCCTCTAGCCAACTTCCTTACGGCTTTGATTGGTCAGAATCATATTATTAACTGTGTAGAAAATTAAAGCAGATCTGCCAACCTTACTCTATTATTCAGAATAATTTTTCTTAAAGTTCTTTTGATGAAAGAAGAAGGAATTTCGTTCTCTAGAAAACTTTCTAATAGTATATTAATGTGGTAATTGAAATCCAAATTGTTGCTGCAAATTCTTGAAATTCTTAGGACCTGAGAAATTAGTACATTCTCAATTACTTTGGTTGAAATGTTATTATTCCAGTGTAGATATTTAATTACTTTGAAAGGAAAATTAACTCTTTTATCAAAGAGGCTAATAGATGGGTTACCTCTGTTGAGCTTAATGCTTAAGTCTAGGAACTCAAGTTCCTGATTACTGTGGTTGGTTTTACATAAGTTAAGAGAGCTAGGATAGATATTATCAAAATCACTCTCTATAACTTCTGAATTATTGATACACAGCAGATCATCAATATATCTAAAAGTGTAAAGGTAGTTATCTGAGCAGGTGGGGTGATTTTTAATGAATTTATATTCCTTAAAGAACAGGAATAGATTAGCGATATTTGTGGACGTTGATGTTCCCATTGGAATACCGTTCACTTGCTTATAGAGAGTATTATTATATGAGATATGGTTATTTTTTATGCAGCAATTGAGATAAGAGTTCCAAGTTCCTACATCAACAAATTGGTTAAGTTTAAATTCTGCATACAGCTCTTTAAAGGTAGTGATTATATCTGATAGAGGCAGATTAGTATATAGGTTTTCAAAATCATAACTATTAATATCTAGGGGACAAACTTTGAGTATAGTAGAAATTACTTCTGCATTATTATTAATTATCCAAAAATCTCTGTACATCAAGTTAGAACAGTTTCTAATGTGTTTCAAAACCTTCTTTAAGACATCTTCAAAAGCAAGATCTATTTTCTTTTTATGACTCCTTACTCCACTAGCTATGAACCTGAACTTCACAGGATCCTTATGAAACTTAACCGTTGCAAAAAGAAATGGAAATTCAGGCCCATATCTTCTAGTTTGTGGAATTTTAAGTTTCTTGAAGAATGCCTTAAACCGATTTTCTAACTGCTTGGTAGAATAACTTACGGGCTCGTATGTTACTCTATTATTGAGTTCCATAGTTAACAATTCAAAATAGAACTTCTTACAGATAATTGCAAAATTATTGCTAGCTTTATCCGTAGTGGTAAAAATAAATTGGTCTTGTAGTTTGGAGAGTGACCTTTTAGCTTCTCCAGAGAAAAAGAGATTTCTGTCGAAACAAAAGTCCAGACCTGCCAACTCACCGGTGAAGCTATTGATTATATTATATTTCCATTCTGCGAAGGCCTCAATAGGCTGATTGTACGTTAAACTGGTTTTTACGATGTACTTATTTACATCTTGAGTGAAGCTCTCAAGAATCCTTTCTTTGGAAATTGTGAAGGAAGGTCTGAATTTAGAGCCATACTCTAATAAATTCCTAAGCTTTTCATTTTCAACATAACTCAAGTTTCCGGTGATAATATGGTTGTAATTCTTATTATAGTGAACTGTTTCTTTATGTTCATCACAAGAACAAGTAGTAATTACAGGAATGTAGCTCGAAGAGTTAAGTTTGTAGTTTTTAACTATTGACCCTAAGGTCTTAACATATTTAAAACTTACAATAGACTGGTGCCTGTGGATGGGAAAAAATTGCATTATTGTAGAACAGCTTCCTTACATTGAGATTATCGTAGGCTTTATTTAGGAACCTGATGGTAACAAAATTACTGGAAAATTCTTTAAGAGAAATTTTATCTTTAAGAATATGTTTAAGAATGTCCAGAACCAAAGCAAAAACATGCTTATCAACATGGTCAGCAGTTTCATTCCAGAATTTGAAAAAACATTTAAGGACAGAGTGCTTGAAGGACTTGAGAATTTTGTAAGTATTTTTAACAAAATTAGTGCCAGTTTTAAAGCTTTCCAGAGTTTTTAGCAAGTTAGCAAAATCAACTTTGCTTGATGTGCGAAATAACCTCTGTCCTCTATTACCTCTAGAGCAGCTCTTATTATTAACAAGAAAGAAGAGTTCACGAATTGAAAATTTATGCTGATTATGCTTATTGTCAGATAGAGTGGAATTAAGGCCATAGGGATAAAGAGACTGATGCTGCAAAATTTCAAGGGATTCAGTTTCTAGCCGAGCATAGAGGTCAGGAATAATATGTAGTACCTCTATTTTCACTTTGTCAAAACCATGAGTATGGAAATGCTCTAATTCAAAGGTAGAGTACTGGTTGGCGTTTGTGGAGGGGTTCACTCCTGAATTAGAGAACTTGTTTACTAGAGACCTGTGACCATTAATCCTAAGATGAAGAGGATTTGCACCCTTCGTTTTAAATTCTAAAATTTTTTCCTTAGTCTTCAGTTTTGCTCTTAAGTATATATATATATATATATATATATATATATATATATAAGTAAACTGATTCGATTAGCAGGGTCGCTTCGTCCACGATAAAATATAACAGGGTCGCTTCGCGCACGATTTCCAGAGGGTCGCTTGGTACACGGTCGCTTCGCGCACGATTTCCAGAGGGTCGCTTGGCACACGATCGCTTCGCGCACGACACCCAATACTCGAAGGGTATTTTTTCCTCTTTTTTTACATACCCTGCTATTTTACAAAAAAAGAACAAAGAGTTCAGCTCGGTGCCTTCTCCCTGCGTTTAGCGTCCGTTGCGGCGGTACCGCTCACTCCGCCCTAACGCCGGCTCTGTTCCTAAAGCTAACCACCCGGCACTTCCTTCACAAACTCAAGTGGATGTCTCTTTTCTTTCACCTGGTTGTTAATAAAACAGACAGATCTCGGTTAACAGCACTCAGTTTAAATAACGCTACACCAAGTATAGAAGACTGAAGCTGTAATCCGTTTAAGCGGTGTAAGAAAACAAAATACAATTTGCCAAGCTTTCGCTCATCTACAGATGGCTTTTTCAAGGCTAATACCGCAAACAAACTGAAATATTAGAACGATTACAATTTAAATATGAGAATGATTACACGAGACACGTAAGGAATGATTAAATACGCAGCGCAGTGTGTTCTGAATATGAAGTCACATGATGTGTTAATTTGGGACAAGGTGGGTTTGAGGGGGGAAATCGTTAAGGCACTGTATCCAGATTTTTGGCAACTCCAGGGAGACGCTGTCGTCACAGGCTTCACGGCTGGTGATAATGTCCAGAGATTCTCTCAATGTTTTTGCTTTTTGGGTTAGTTTAGGGGGCTAATTTTTTAATAAATGATCGTTTCGTCATTCCGATGTAATGTCGATGTAATGTAACCAACGCCGTATATTTCCGGAACGTTCATAAAAGAGAGGACATAAATAACTTTCCAGTCAGGATTAATTTCCAGACCCCCTTAAAATTGTGGACAAAGTTCAGTATCTTGGTGTTTGGTTTGATGAATTCTTTAACTGGAATACGCATGTTCAGTTTGTTTTAAAAAAAGTTTCCTTACAGGTTGGCCTGCTTGGTGAAATTAAGCATCTCTTCCCTATCAATGTCCTAAAAACATTTTACTATGCTTTTATTTATACCCATCTCTCCTATTATCTGGAATCTTGGTATTCAAATATAAGTGCAAACAATAAGTTAAGCTTGCTCAAATTACAGAAGAAATCTGTTCGCTATATGCTGAACACAGATTACATGTCTCATTCAAAACCATTATTTCTAAAACTAAATATTCTAAAAATTCATGAAATTTTTACCTTCAAACTAGGTATCATGTTTTTTTAAAATAATGCATCTTAAACTGCCTATTTTTCAATCTGACATCAAATATCTGGATTATTCTATCTTCACCAGATCTGTTGCTAACAACAAATTATGTCAGCCGTGTGTTAGACTTAATTATGGTTTAAATAGCATACTGTATAAAGCCATTATCCTATGGAATGATCTCCCAGAGAGCATCAGATTCCTGGAAAATATCAAAAAGTTTTCCTTGTCTCTGCGAAATTACATTGTAAATCACCCTGATCTCCATAACGAATCTCAACCCTATCATTAAATTGTAGTTCCAAGCATGCTGATAGCAGTGGTGCTTCTGTTATAACCATCTTACTTGCTTTCATATATGCCATATGTTTTATTCTTTTTCTTACATCTGATAGGGGGAATCGCCTTACAACCAATGTGTTCAGATTCCTCCTGGTGTATTGCATTTTCATATAACTGTAAGTTTTAAATGTGTGCAATAAATAATTGTATTGAATTGTATTGTATTGTATTGAGTACCGTCAGGGTACGATAACGGTATGGCATAAACACCAGCTTCGTTGTCGATCGTAGATCCGTCGGAGAACTTTAAAAGTATGATGTACAAGGATTTTGGGGCCCTTATGCCTACACCGAGTCCCATTTTTCTTAGGGCGTTTTTCAGGATGTAAGACAAGCCTGGAATATATGGTATTGATCCCAAGTACTGCAGCTGAATCGTTGGACTAGTGCATATTCCACGTAGTGTGGCCTTGGTCCTCCTGTTGGTGCTGCGAATACGTTTGTAAAGGTGCCTTTCTTTCGTGGCTAGATTAATTATTTTACTTAGTTCAGATTATCTGGCGGAGACATCTCAGCTTACAGTAAAAGCTCTTCGAATCTGTGATCTGTAAAACGCAGACTTGTGTTCCGCTGGGCAAAAAGAGCTGCTAAGCATCAAACGTGGATTTGTGATAGACTTGAGAACGGAGCCGGTTCTCTGGTAATTTAGTTAAAATAACGTCCAGATAAGGTAATGAGCTGTCTCTTTCAATCTCCGTGGTGATTGAAAGTGACAATACCCTGTCTCTTTCAATCTTCAGACTCGGTGTATGCATAAGAGTCCCAAAATCCTTCTACAGCATACTTTTAAAGTTCTCCGACAGACCTACGATCGACAACGAAGCTGGTGTTTATGCCATACCGATATCGTACCCTGACGGTACTCATAGACATTACATCGGAATGACAAAACGATCATTCGGAACCAGAATCAGAGAACACAAAAGATACGCAAAAGAAGGAAGATCTTCCACAGCTGTATCCAGAGAAGTGTGTTCCAAGTCCGCGGTACCTATATGGGAAGATTTTAAAAAATTAGCACCCTGCTCTAACCCAAAAGCAACAGCATTCAGAGAGTCTCTAAAAATTGTCTCAAGCCGTGAAGCCTGCAACGACAGCGTCTCCCTGGAATTGCCAAAAATCTGGATACAGTGCCTTAATGATTTCCCCTCAAAACCGCTGTGTCCCAAATTAAGACATCATGTGACTTCAAATTCAGAACACACTGCGCTGCGTATTTAATCATTCCTTATGTGTCTCGTGTAATCATTCTCATATTTAAATTGTAATCGTTCTAATATTTCAGTTTGTTTAAGCTTTGAAAAAGCCATCCGTAGATGAGCGAAAGCTTGGCAAATTGCATTTTGTTTTCTTATGCCGATTAAACGGATTACCACTTCAGCACTCAGTTTAATTCCCTCCCGAAATCTCAGAGGGTCAACTGCGTTCATGATCTGATGAAACAATAAAACGGTTGGATCAGTTGCACCTATAATCTTGTAAATCTGTGGTCATCTGTGATTAACTGGCGATATGAGCTTATTTACGCTGAATAAATCAAAGTGGAATACTTTAAAAATTAACTGATAAGTATAAGACGTCTCGTGTAACAAAAGCTTAGTATTGAATGAAAAATCTGCTTAAAGGTACTGCATACATATTCATTCCATAAGGAAATAACCATTTTATTGCATTACTAGCGTTTAGCCCGCCCTAGGACGGTTATTTTTAAGCTTTAAATAGATATTAATACATATATGGGGGATGTTGCCCGTCCTGTGACGGAGTGAAATTTTTAATTGAAGCAGATTGAAAACGAATCAAATAGACGCCGGATGGAAATATAGTAAAAACTTATATAGTAAGAACTTATCATGTTAGAAATAAAAATTATATGCTATGTATTTCCGTTTTTAAAAAGACCTCGCGATAAATAACATCCTGTATAAAATATTTGTTATGTAACAATTGTAGATTAGAGCTAGATCGATATTTTGCAAAATGTTTAATATAATCAGCACTAAACTCGGAAAGTTGTTTTTGTGTAAACTTACTTTAATAACTTTTTCTTTTATCTTTCGCGTTAAATGACTTTTTCTCCGGCATTATTCTCCTCACGGCTTGTTTTAGACTGTCCTATTCGACGGTTAGTTTGAAATTTCATAACAAAGCTTTTTCTACAAAATAGTGTGACATCTGGTATTATAAATCGGAACTATCTAAATTCTCGACAGTGTTCTATTGGGGGCGACATCTGCTTTTAGATGCAAGCTTGCTCACTTTGACATCTCAAGATTTCAGCTTTTATTGTAGGTTAGAGCGTTTAGATAGATCGATATTTTGTAAAATGTATAATATAATCAGCACTAAATTCCCAAAGTTAGTTAAATTAAAAAAGTAAAAAATAATTAAAGCGTACAAATTAATATTCGAATTGTGCTAAATTAAATTAATATACAAATGCAACTTGCCGTGATATTAAGATTTTAATTCGAATTTTGTAGATCGGATAAATAGAACTCAAGCCACTGATAATCCAATGTTTTTAAATTCGTACGCGATCACCTTGATATCTAAAAGTGATCACGTGCTATTATATAGCAGGCAATCATTTTGACATCGCGAGAGCACACACGAATTGTTTGGTAAGTGATGGAGCAAGAGTGCAAACGTTTCTGTGACGTCAAGCGTTCCAGAGAGACAGAGGGATTTGGGTGTTTATATTATTAATTAGTAGTTCCTTTAACCATTATTATTACATGGGGTATGTGTTTTTAAGCCGTACTTTATTTTTTGTCAGGGAGAAAAACGCTATACTGTATTTGAAATAAATTTTTTTCGAGATAATAAATTACAGATAATCAATGTGTTTAAAATAGCGAAATTCTGTGTCAGAAAGACTGTGTTGCAAGAATTCTCTTTGAACGAATGTACAAAAACCATAACCACAACAGAAGTTGCCATGCAGCAAATTTATAGATAAGTTAACCAACTAGTTATAAATTTATACATAAGTTAACTAACTAGTTATAACCTTATAGGTAAGTTAATGACTAGTTTTAAATTATAGATAAGTTAACATAGCAAACTTACATTCCCAGAATCCTGCTTATTCCATCAGATTCGAATTTCAAAGCAAAACATTTCCCCCATAATGTTGCATTTTTCAGTGAAAATCAGTTAAATGCACAAGACCTATGTTTAGTAAAACGCCTTTTCTTTCTAAGCCGATTTTTGGTCATAGAGAATTGTATATATTAATTTTATCAAGAGTCGGATCATTTGTTTCAATTACGATGGTGTCCAAAGGTAAAAATACAGAAGGAAAGAAAAGAAAAGAAGAAATCTGACAACTGCATATTCACAGAAGTGTTTTACTAACACACGTCAGTTCAAAAATCCATGTATTTGGTATGCTAGGTGCAGATATTATGCTAAAAACACATCAATACATACATACAAGAATGTCATCACATGTTCATAAAAATGCAAGTACATACATACGACATTTGAAAGTGAGAAGAGCGAAACAGAAGGTGCAAAATCACTTCCAAAAACGCTCTCTTCGCAGCGCTTTACAGACACTGCCATTTTGCGAATTTTCGCTTTACTGTGTGTTCTTAAAAAGTTCTTTAAAATCAACTCCTTGTATTCTCGATTATAGGGGTGAGAATTATTCGAGAGTAATATTCCTTTTATTGATTCCTGAAATTAAGCATATGAATATGCACAAACTATAAATGTTGTTGCCTGGGGGTTTAACGACCACCCGTGAACAACGCATTGGGCTAAAGCAATCACCTGTCCCTAATTTAGGACCACTGGTTGTAGGGAAGGGAGAGAACCAGTGCCGTAAGACACCCACAACTTCCATGCCTCACGGGATTCGAATCCGAACCCATGTCGAACGAATGGTCAGAAACCAACGCTTTGACCACTGAGCCACCGGGGTGGCTGAGCTTTACTCATGTCTAGACGGGGGTAGCCAACGCAAACCCTGATCTGACGACCGTCTTGTACAGCAGAACTTTGTGGCGTGTTGTCGAGAAGCTTTCAATCAATCTTTCCTGTAGCTCACATATCAATACAGAGAAAGCTGTCTAACAAATTCATCCACAGTTCTATGAAAAAATGACCGTCTTGACAGGTGACCACCAAATAGATTGGTTCAATTTGCCAAATTATCTCCAATCCCAGCTTGAAAATAACGAAAAAAAGATTTCCTCTTTTTATTTTTATTTTATTTTTTTTTTTGATTGGAGGTTTAACGACCACCGTGAGCAGCTCAATGGGCTATAAGCAGTCGCCCGTCCCTAATTTAGGGTCACTGGTTCCAGGGAAGGGAGAGAGCCAGTGCCGTAAGACAAACACAACATCCATGCCTCACCGGGATTCGAACCCGGACCCCTTTCGGACGAATGATCAGAGGCCATCGCTTAGACCACTGCGCCACCGGGGCGGCATTTCCTCTTTTTAATGCAGCCTGCTGTGAAGTGCGTGTTCTTTATTTCTTTCTTCCCTGCCATTTTGTTATTTAGAAATGTTGTTCACTAAATCTCTCACTAAGAGCCAGAAGTAAGACAGAGGAATGGGGTAAGATGTTCGGAACATACGTACCTTGTCGCTAATTGGGCGCTCCTACCACATGTTCACCCGAGAAAATGAAAGTTAGAAGATGCCGAACCCAACAGCAGCAATACTGGGGTTGAGCTTTGAAGACACGTTCACGCTCCCCCTCCTTTCACTTCCTTAAAGTCAGCGATACGTTCTTTTGACATTTGCAGCGATACGTTCTTTTGACATTTGCAGCGATACGTTCTTTTGACATTTGCAGCGATACGTTCTTTTGACATTTGCAGCGATACGTTCTTCTGACATTTGCAGCGATACTTTCTTTGACAGCCTGCTCTAACAATAAGGCCAATATACAAAAAAGCTAGATTCGTTGGCATTAGAGGAGGGAGAAGAACCCAATACCTCCGTGGGCTTCACTCTCTCCTTTAGGACAAGAACGGAAATGCGTACCCTAGTTAACAGAAAACCATACCGTCTGCAAAGAAAATTCTAAGAACTTGATATACCCCAAGAACCATACACTATTTACAATCTTGTTAAGGGTGGTGACAGAGAGAGCAAAAGAAACAAGTGTTTCACATTTTTAAATTCACAGCATTTTCGTTATCTTTCTAGAACTTCCCAAACGGGGTTCTTTTTCTTTGAGTTGTGCATGTTGGTGGCCACAAAATGCAGGTATTTTCTTTTATGCATTTCAAAAATGCATAAAAGAAAATGGCCGTGGCCCCGTTGCCGTGTTCTGCAATGCAAGTGGCCGCCGAATAAAGATCAGTTGCGCATTGTTCCTATTGGTGATAGCATCCGTGCGACACGAAACCTCCCGCTCCGGACAGGTCACTGAAAAATAAGAGTGACCATCAACACAGATTTCACTAAATGAGCAGCGGGTGGCCTAGTAGTCAACGTTCGTGACTGCCATGGAGATAACCTCTGGTTTGATCCTGGGCAGGTACGAACGTTCGAACCACTAAATACCCGCCCTGCGTCGGATGGGCACGTTAAGCCGTCGGACCCCGGGTACTGGCTCCCCGGTAATAAATAAGGGCGTCTTCCTCTCCCTTTCTACTTCGCTTCCGTGTCACTTTCATATTGGGCACTCTAGCCCAAATCTTCTAGCTTCCTATTTCTAAGGGTTGTTTAAGACCTGGGGTCAGAAAATCCTCTACATATGATCTGATGACCTAGAAAAGCTTCCTCCTAGGGAGCTGGGGACCCAGTGGTCAGCGTTCGTGACTGCCATGGAGATAACCTCAGGTTCGATCCTGGGCAGGTACGAGCGTTCGAACCACTAAATACCCACCCTGCGTCAGATGGGCACGTTAAGCCGTCGGGCCACGGGTGCTGGCCCCCCGGTAATAAATAAGGGCGTCTTCCTCCCCCTTTCTACCTCGCTTCCGTGTCACTTTCCTATCGGGCTCTCTAGCCCAAATCTCCTACTTCCCTATTTCTAAGGGTTGTTTAAGACCTGGGGTCAGACACTCCCTTCCTAAAATCCTTTACATATGATCTGATTTCACTCAATATAGTGCTGTATTACAATAAACGCGACGTCTACTGGAGCATCAAGTGAATCCTATCGTCTGCGGATGGAGTGAAATTTTTTTTGTCTGAAATTTTTTTTGTCTGGTGTCTGCGAAGAAAATTCGAAAAGGAAAGATCTCAAGGATTCTCAAAAACAAATAAAAATTACATATTATCTGATTAAATAATGAATAATTTGTCATTATTATTTCTTAAGCACATTAAAATAAAATTTTCGGATTATCCGTGATTTTCAGTTATCCGTGCATTTCCTTCCCTCTCTCATCACGCATAATTGAAACTGCACTAAATATCGTTAATGGGATGGTTTAACAGTTGTAATAGTCTGATTTTCTGATGTGGGGATATCACGTGTGAACTCAGGAGCGAGAAGTAGCTAATTCTTTTTTTTTTTTTTTTTTTCATTCTACATTAAAATCTGCATATTTCGCCGGTGTTTGTTTAAGCTAAACATGAGCTTACGAGTATTTACCCAACTCAAGGCGTGTACTAATATTTAATGCGTCACACTTTGATAAGTTGGCTGCTAATGCTCGAGGTCATCATGTCATTCGGAAGCTTTTCCCTCGAGTTTTGTTTATGTCACGGATTTGCGCTTCTTGTGAGCCGACAGAGGGATGTATACTTCCAGATCTAAACAATCTATTTTAGGGTTGTTTGCTTTTGTTCTTCCTTCTCTTAATGTCTTCTCGTCCTGTCTTTTTCATTTTGTGTTACGAGCTGACCTTCGTCATAAAAAGATACATACTTAAGTACGGTTCAGTAAGCCCTTTCACTCAAGAAAGTGAATCTTCTTCAGCTACTGAAATACGCAACATATTCTCGAAGCCAGTTTTATTGGAAGATCATTTATTTTCTTTGCCGCAATCCCCCATGAAAATTCCCGGATCGTCTTCTATTTTTAGCATGTTTATGAGGCATCAGTACCATCTACCGCGAATGCGATATGACACCCGAGTGCAGCTTAAATAAGCACTATTGAAAAGTGCGTAACGAGGCTTTCCTACCCTTGATTCCTCAATGCACGCTCATTCTTCTAGCATATACTGCTTTTTAAAAAATCTGCCATTTTTATTAGATTACGAGCATTTTACAATGTACAGTCGAACCCGCTAAATGGAATATCGGAAAGTGGAATATCCCGCTTAATAGATTATGAGCATTTCACAATATACAGTCGAACCCTATTAACGGAATATCGGAAAGTGGAATATCCCGCTTAATAGATTATGAGCATTTCACAATATACAGTCGAACCCGCTTAACGGAATATCGGAAAGTGGAATATCCCGCTTAATAGATTATGAGCATTTCACAATATACAGTCGAACCCGCTTAATGGAATATCGGAAAGTAGAATATCCCGCTTAATAGATTATGAGCATTTCACAATATACAGTCGAACCCGCTTAATGGAATATCGGAAAGTGGAATATCCTGCTTAATAGATTATGAGCATTTCACAATATACAGTCGAACCCGCTTAATGGAATATCGGAAAGTGGAATATCCCGCTTAATAGATTATGAGCATTTCACAATATACAGTCGAACCCGCTTAATGGAATATCGGAAAGTGGAATATCCCGCTTAATAGATTATGAGCATTTCACAATATACAGTCGAACCCGCTTAACGGAATATCGGAAAGTGGAATATCCCGCTTAATAGATTATGAGCATTTCACAATATACAGTCGAACCCGCTTAATGGAATATCGGAAAGTAGAATATCCCGCTTAATAGATTATGAGCATTTCACAATATACAGTCGAACCCGCTTAATGGAATATCGGAAAGTGGAATATCCCGCTTAAAAGAACAAAATTTCTATGTCCCAAACCGCAACCTTTGTACATAATAATTCAACGCTCCGGTTAATAGAATAAGAATATTGGATTAATCCCGGTTATTGGAATAAATGTTTGCTCTTTCAAGGTTACGAAGGTGAAAAGCAGTTTCTTCATTCAAGGCATCTTTCTCGGAATTTGTGTTGTGATTGTTTACAGACAGAAACACACGTACAATGAGTGGTTCTTAGTGTGGAGATTATAGAAGATAATGATGGTCATCATGTGGATATTGAAGTGCCTTCTGATACGGAAGTGAATAATACATGCAGCATTTTAAGACGCTTTTTGGAAAATAAGAATAATGTGGACTTCTCCGCATATGACAAACTGAAAAATCGGGTAACAAAGTTATTAAATTCCGAAAAAAGGAATGTAAAATAACTGATTATTTTGCCAAGCCATGAATGTTACACCTACAGTACTGCACTATATTTCATTAAATTGTACGCTATTATGTGTACAGCACTGTATAATATATAAAAAGCAACATTTAACTTAGTTTTTATCTGTTTGAACATTTTTTTCTTCACTACGTATTTACGTATACGTACTTGAGTTCTAACGTAAATGCATACGTATGTGAATTTATTTAGAGAGATCCCGGATAATGGAATATCCCGCTTATTGGAATATTTTTTTATGATAAATAAGGCTATTCCATTAAGCGGGTTGGACTGTAGTAATGAAAGCTAATTTTTAATCTTTCATTTTAGGCAATTTTTTTCCGGCGAACAACTGTATTTATTTTTTTTGGTTATTTCTAACACTCTGTGTCGTTCGAAGCAATAATGAAATATTTTATAATGCTTGTTGTTCTAGAGCACATTTGTTTTACTAAACTCTGTTTTCTACAGTAAAAGTCTTCAAAATCTAAGCTTAATAAAAATTTTATTTAAGAAAAATGAAATGGCAATTCAGAGTTACAGAAAACACGCGCTTGCTTCGAAATCTGTCGTTTCTCCCAGCTTCCATCTGAGAGGTTAACTCGGCTCCTTCTATTTTCTTGAAAGTGTTTTGCTTTGCTGGTGAAAGGGGGCTCAGATTTTGATAAAAATTGCTCAAATACAATCCAATTTTCCGAATTTAAACGTGGACGACAATTGAGAAGAATACTGCTGTGCCAAACATAGTGTACTTGTTGTGGATAATTTTTCTTTCCACGTCGTTTAATATCCACACGAAAAAATGCTTATGTTATGGTTATATG
Source organism: Macrothele yani (assembly GCA_039090855.1). Lineage (NCBI taxonomy): Eukaryota > Metazoa > Arthropoda > Arachnida > Araneae > Macrothelidae > Macrothele > Macrothele yani. The sequence continues at coordinate 71,169,425 of CM077030.1, read as the reverse complement.
TGGACATGACCGCCTCTCGACTTCGACACGACCTCTGATTTGAAAGGTCATCTTGGAAAATTGCATATAGATTTATGTAGAGGGAAGTTTGCTAGAGATTTTCCGGCTTTCTCTGCAGCAGAATTATACTTTTACACTATATAATTGTATTTTACGTTTTTACATCTCTATTTCCAGATGACGGTTTAAAAACATTCAATATGATACAAGTGAGCAAGATCAGTTTTCGAGAAATTTTTGTTAATGAAGTAGAATGCTTGCTTCGAAATACTGAGCAAGTAATTCTTGGTTATGTACCTAGTACAATATTATTTGTAGTGCCGTTTACAGGAAAAACGTGAAATTTTCATCTATATCCTGCTGTCTCAAATAGCACAGCACTAGTTTTTACTTCAAGGCTATTTAAAAAGACATCACGAAATAGATTTCAGCTTTATTTGTACCGGTCGCAAAAGAAAAATGTGTTTTTAGAGAATGCATAGAAGGAACTCATCCTCTCCTGCTACATGACCCGAAAGTGCAATGGCTTCAATTCCGATCACAATTAAGGTTAAAGACAATGAATTGTGTTTGCATTCACCTTGTTTTTAATCCCTAGCGGAAACGGAAATTATGCAGGCCACGTTTTTCCCGTACAACGGGAACACTAAAGCATTGCTTCAGAAATTTTAGCAAGCTTTGAGCAAGTTCATTAACATTTTTTTTTATTTTTAATTAAATTTCGATTTTTGAGTTATCGTTAATTTATATCCTGTCGGAGCTGGATCTAAAGAAATAAAGGTTATAAATGCGTCAGGTTGACTTATTTTCAGTAAGGAAACAGGCGAGGGGGCTAGCTTTCTCTCTCTCTCTCTCTCTCTCTCTCTCTCTCTCTCTCTCTCTCTCTCTCTCTAATAGTAGGACAGAACATTTTATCTCCAAATTCACAGCTCATTTTATTTGTTATCAGAACTTTTACGAAAATCTGTGAATTTTTTGCTATAATTTTACAAAAATAAACACATTAATTATTTACGATCTTAGCCATTTGAAAAGGAAAGTCTGTCTTTGGGGGGAGGGGGAAGGCTGCCCTCTGCTGGATCCACTACTGCTTTACGCGACATTGCAAACCATTTTAAGTGCACAAAATCAATTATAGTTGACATAATTCGAAGGTGAAAGACCGACAGTACCATAACGGCTCTGAAAGAAACGCACTGGAATGTTACACAAACTCACGGACGAGGCCAGAATCCCCCCCTCTTGAGAACGATCCCAGAATTAAATTACACACCTCGTCTCCAGAAGACTTTTCTGCCGATCTTAAAATGCTAGATCGGCAGAAAAGTCTTCTGGAGACTGCGTCATTCCAACTGTCAAGTTTGGTGGATGCTTTGTAACGGTTTGAAACTGTTTCAGCTGGATGGGACTTGTTCTTTTGGTTATTGTACTTGGAACCGTGAAGTCCAACCTCTACCTCAATATTCCGGATAATTCTACGTACCGTACACTATTGTTAGTACTTCCATGAAGATTGTTGTTTTTCTGAGCATAATTATGTTCCATGGCACGATGCGCACAAAACTAGTTTGTAAAGAACAGTGCTGAAATGTTGGACAGAGCAGCTCAAAGTCTGACCCACAACAATACGTAACCTTCGGGACACATTGGAACATCGAATCAGATCTCTGCCATAGCTTCCTCGAAATTAGCTTTGGTCGTAGCTTTTCACGAAGAAAGAGAGAATATTCTAGTCAAGAGTTGTTCAAATTCAATAGAAAACATACCCAGAAAGGTTACCGTTGTCACTAAAACCATATGTAGCCCTTTTGTATTCCAAGATTTTAAAATTAATGCGTAGCTGCAACTACAAGTAAGTGTCCCAATACTTTTGGGGAGTAGCATAATGAATATATTCACTATGTCCTACTTACTGTTTCTCAATTCAGCGTATTTTTTCTGCTTTGTTTAAGCATCCATGCGCTTAATACCATCATTAAAAAAAGTGATGGTGTTTTAGCCATTTTACTTCATGTCGGTAGTTTTTTTTTTTTGTTTTTTTTTTGACGGCTGATCGTGTTTGCTTTTATCATCGAAGCAACGCTTTAAAACCTAGACGCCTTTGCTTGGCAATAACCTTGAAGTGGAATACAATAAGACTGCACTTTCAACATTTCATCACTAGATTTTACACTGACATCGTAGTCGTAAAAATGATTATGAAATATTGCATAATTTTCCATTAGTCTGGATCTTCTGCTAATGGGATGAATTGTTATCAGACCGAGAAAACACTAACTCTTTTCCCCCTCTCTATTTTCCATATCATTAACTTAAATTACGACCTTGATCCTGATTAAGCGCAACTTAAAAACAATGGAAATGGCTTCATTTGTTATTCTTGCCAACAGAACGTGAACGGCTTCCTTGGTGTTCCAAAATGTTTCAAAATATTTCTTGTTAGCTAGTAGCTGAGTGGTATAGGGGCGGGGTTCTTGCTGCCTGAACCGGATGCCGGATAAGATGTGTGTTACATTAGTTCCTACACATACCAGCCACTGAACTATAAACTTTTATTCAGTCCCTGTTTGTACCTCCTTTAGGTCAAGTGACATCATGTATGCGGTTTAGCACAGATTCCACAAGGTATATACCAGGCGTTCACCAAACTTTCCTGTAATTGGCTCAAATTTGACGGATGGGGACTTTGCTCTTGGATCAGTTTTTGTTGCATATCTCATACATTCTCAATGGGGTTCAGATCTGGGCTTTGTGGTATCCAGGGAAGATGGTCGAAGTCGCTGTGGGGCTCGCTGAACCACGGCTGAACACATCTCTCGCGATCGGTGGTAGCATTGTCTTCCTTGAAACAGCCGTCACCTGCTGGATTGCAGGATGGACTTGATCGACAACAATGTTCAAATAATCCTTGTAGGGCACTCGACCTTCCAGCAGTATCAGGAGACTTCTTTCGTACCAACATAACGTGCCACACCGTGACACCTCCTCCAGAACCTTGAATTGTGTTTACAAGGCAAGATGGGTTCATTGCTTCATGGGGCTTCCGCAAAACTCTCTGCCTACCCTCGATGCAGAACAAGGTATACCGTGACTCGGTACCATATGACATGCATTATTCCTGCATGGTTTGTACGCGTCCTGGAAATCCTGGAAAAGTCCTAGAATTCCATTTTGTCCTGGAAAAGTCCTAAAATTCTGTTGCATGTCCTGGAAATCCTGGAAAAGTCCTAGAATTCCATTTTGTCCTGGTAAAGTCCTAAAATTCTGTTACATGTCCTGGAATTTTATCCATTCCTGCCTTTTTGTTCCTGCGTGATGCTTTGTAGTTGAGGATTTTTCTACTGACATAACTTATGTCTGACAAATTTCCTTCCCAACCCCCTGAAAACTGCACGAGGCGGACGTTGTTGATTTTCTTTTCGGTTAGGAGGACTGAAGCTTCTTGTCGGTTATTAGGTCGGTTAGCATCTTTTGCACTTTCGTGCATATGTTATCACTTTGTCCGGCCGAGGAGACCATATCTCTGCAATTATTAGTTCGATTTGTAAAATTATTTTTGTATTGGGAAGCCTAAAATGTGAAAATGATGACCCATGCTTTCCGGTTTTTTTCCGATGCACAACTTCGGTGCTAGAGGGCGCAAATGGAGATCGTATCGAATTTAAAATGCATTTTATTTCGTATATTTCATTCTAAATATCCAATTGAAAAAATTATTTTTCCTTTCGATGACATTTATATCGAAGACTATTTTAGTTACAGTCCCTTTTTCAAATTATGCATAAATTTTCCGCTAGAGGGCGTAACGGTAAATCGCAATTTTCCCAATATCTCCGCTTCTAAAAGTCCGATTTGAAAAATTCTTTCTGCGACGAATACAGCTCTTGGGGAGAAACGTTTTGCATGTAATTTCTCATTTTTTGTAAAGAATGGTTTGGCCACCTGGGGTAGTAAGTGTTTATTTTTGCTTCTGATGTATTTGCAACAAAATCTGAGCTGGAAACTCGATTGAAAAATTCCTCCATGAACCGATACCGCTCACCTCGGAAAACTTTTTGAGAATACCTCCTGCTTAAAAAAGGGCATTATTTTTCCACCAGGGGGTGTACACGTATATCTCATTTTTGTCCTTATCTCTGTTTCTAGGAGTCCGATTTGAAAAATTCTTTCTTTCTTGGAGAACATTTTTAGTGCGAAATGTTTCTCATAGAATTTCAAATATTTCTTAACGCACAAGTGTACCACTAGAGGGCGTCAGTTCATGTTTCCGTTTACAGCAATATCTGCAGGACTAAAAACCCGATTGAAAAATATTTTCTTTCGAGCAGATACTACTAACTGTAAAAACTCCTTATGTGTATTTTCCTCTTAAAATAATGCACAATTTCGCCGCTAGGGGCGGAAATATTTAATCTATTTTTCTCAATATCTGTTCTTCTAAACGTCAGATTTATAAAATTATTTTAACACCAGATACCATTTACCTTATGGAACACTTTAGGTTTGCAATTGAGGAGGTTTGTGGTTCACAATTCTGCTGCTAGGTGGTTTTCGTGCACTTCCTTTTGCAGCCTATCTCTGTCTCTAAAAACCCTATTGAGAAATATTTTCTCCTGTATGCCATTCGCTATAACAAAGATGGAGAGTGGATAAGATTTTTGCTACAATAAGAAGATCCTCTTCAAATAATGTGCAACTTTCCTCCTAGGGGTTGTGAAGGTCAAAACGTTTTTCTTGCTATCTCTGCTCCCGGGAGACGTATTTGAAAAGTTGTTTTTCCTTAGCATAGCTTTTGCTATGCAGAATACTTTTCACCTGTTTCGAACTTTTCCGTTATGCAAAATTCTTCCACTAAAAGTCATAGAGTTATATCATGTTTCCCTGTATATCTCTTCTTTTAACTGTTCGATTTAGAAATATTTTTGTCTCTAATACCTTCCTTCTGTGGGAAACGTTTTTTTTTTTTTTTTTGTGCCATTTGTTAATTTTCGTAACATTCTTTAGCCACTAGTGGAAGTAAGTAGCTGATGTTTTATAAATAGCTGGGTTTTTTTTGTTTTGTTTTTTTCGTGTGGGTTATTTTTCCTTTACTGAAATTTGCTAATGGATACTTTATGTAAAAATTTGCCATTAAACCAGATTGCTTTCTAATATCAGAAACTTAAATCTAGTTGTTTCTTAGTATTTTCTGAGCTAAGTAATCACTTTGCATCTTCTATAATTAGTTTTCTAATGATGCCCAGTTAAATTGCCTTGATCACTAATGAATGCAGTTACACACAGCCCTTGATTTTCATTTCATGTTGGAGATTCAACTCTTTCATTTCATGTTGGAGATTTTTGTGCATACTTTGTTTACTGGTGAGTACAAATTTCAAACAAAGCTACAGCATTAATATTACATTGAAAATTCCTTCCCTCAATAAAATGTAGCACAAATACTTGCTCCCATGATTATGTGTTTAAGAAATAACAATCCTTTGGTCCTTTGAAAAAGTGTTCATCTTTCGCTACCCTTAAATTTCCAATGTAAGCATTATTTCGGAATAAATAAATATAAACAGTATTTTATGTATTGATTGTGTGATATATGAAAGCATTTCAAGAGTAATGCCACGTACCTATGTGTTTTTTAGTTTTATGCCTTTTTTTATTCTGTAATTTTCTTCAATAATTGAACTAAAGCCAAAGTAGAAATTTTTTTCTTAAAATCAATGTAGCATACTGTATATAAAAGTTTAGTAGATATTAAACCTGGTCACATTTTCAGTGACAGTTTTGGTATTTCAGTATTTATCTGTGATTCTAAGTTTCTGATTAGCTGCAACGAACATCATTTTTAACATTCTGCATTCTGTACTAAGTTTGCCCAAGCATGTAGGAAGTTGTTTGTTGTAGGTTACAGGTTGAACAGACCTATGGTTTTACTATATTTTAAGTAAAAGCGTTTGGATTGTATATCCTGGAAAAAAATCCAAAAGTCCTGGAATTTCATGTTTGAAAAAGCGTATGAACCATGTTCCTGTGTCCAGTCACAGTTCTGACACCACTGTAGACGAACTTTCCGGTTCTTCGCAGAAATCAATGGTTTCCATATAGGCATGCGACAGCCAATACCGATCCTCTTCGATTTCCTACGCATAGTTCGCTGTGATATGTGTCCGAAACAGCCTTCATTGGATGCTTCGGTCAATTGCTATGTTACTGTAAAAGCCCGAACATTGGTAAATCCTGGCATTTACCATGCTAGGATGGTAACAGTCCGAAAAATACTTGTAAACACTTTCATTTCGGGCTTTTACCAAACCATTTCGGTAAATGCCAGCATTTACCAACACCAATTTGTAAAAGTGCGTTTTGTTTGTAAGTTTTAAAATATTGAATCAGTCTTTATGTTGCTAATTAGTATTTCTTTCAACATTATGAAATTATAATTAAACTTACTTGTTACAGCAAGTTTGACTGTTATGACATTTAGCTGCCGGATTTGCACCAACACATCTTCGTGGTACACTTCTCTGAACAGTTGCATTTTTTGAATCCTTGTCCACCAACTAAAGAAAGCTTATTAACCTCTTCACATACACTTATTTTGTTCCTTTCCGACTTCGATGTTTTGACAGACTCATCGCTTGTTTCGGACTTTTACCAATTGGTGTTGATAAATGCTGGATTTTTCCAAAATGGTTTGGTAAAAGCCCGGAATGAAAGCGTTTACAAGTATTTTTCGGACTTTTACCACCTTAGTATGACAAATACCAGGATTTACCGGTCAAACCTACCACTTTTCGGGCTTTTACAGTAATAGCTACACACAGAAAGTCCTGTTTCTCCTTTCATGACTTTTTAGGCGACGAAAATCTCGTTCCTGACAGATTGTCCTGGCACCACAGTTACACTTCTTAGACTAGTAGTGTGGTTATTTTTCAACTGATTAAAGCCCGGGATTGCTCACCTTTTGAGAAAGCAGTCAGCTTTGCTGATTTCAAAATCGCCGCTACAGCCAGAGCCCTTTATCGAACTCCAAAAGATTCTTTGTTTTTCCCATTATGATCAGCACTAGGCTACTGACGATTACTGAGGAGCAGCAGTCTTAAAAAGTTGCCTAGAGATCACATGGTGATGCACGTCATATCGTATTTTTCATTTACGCTGCTGCGTAAGGGACGTTCACGTAAATCTGCATAAACACTTCAAATTCAGTGGGCGATGTGCTGAGACGAGAGAATCCGTCAGCCCGGGCACGAACCGTGCTCTGGATGCATAAAGTTTTTTACAGTTTGGGCTCGAGCTCAGATTATTTTAACCGCAATTTTGTATGATTCAGCACTCTAATTTTATTCCACTTCGCAGTTGGTAAAGAGAATTGCTCGACTACTGGGTTGCGGGGGGGGGGGGGTGAAGACTGAGAGGACTGTTTTTTTTTCTTGACTTCTGGAGCAAATGCCATAGGCCACGCATTAGTAGATTTCTGCTGACAAGAAAAAGCTTAAAGAACTGTAGATACTAGAGACAGCAGATACCACGCCGTCTAAATCTCGTCTCCTCTCCCTACACGGCAGCTCCCTGCTAATTCAATTGAGCAAAATACGTACACTGCTGGCCACCCAAAATGCAACACCAAGAAGGAAGCATCCGATTGGCCTGAAATTTACAGCATGCGTCGCCCGCAAGAGGACATGCAAACGATTAGCATTGCAGGGCATATGCAAATCATGTGCGCCCGGCACGCCACCGAGAAGTGCACAGAATGCGGGGTGTAAGTAGTGGAAGAGTGTTGTGCTGCCGAACCTGTGCGTGGGAAGCTTCTTGATGCCTCGTCGCAGAATACGGCAGTCATTCCAGCACGTTTCGGAGTTCGACAGAGCACGAATAATGGCTTATCGTGACAGCGGTTTATCGTACCGAGACATCGGCGCCCGTGTGGGACGACATCCAGCCACAGTGAGGCGAGTATGGATTCGGTGGGTGCAGGAGGAACGGACGGACCGACGTGAGCGATTGCCGCAGCCCACCACCGAACGAGAGGACGGGCATGCTGTGCGGCGGGTATTGACGGCTCGCACCGCCACATCACGAACATTAGCGAAGGAATTAGGGTGTATTGCGCAACAACCTGTGTCAGCACGTACCGTTCGACGTCGTCTGCAGGAGCGGGGACTTGTCGCACGGCGCCCATTGCTCCGATTACCATTGACGTTACACCATCGGCGAGTGCGGCAGCAATGGGCCGTTGAACGCAGCACCTGGACTACGGAATGGCACGACATTGTCTTCTCTGACGAATCCCGCTTCTGCCTGCAACACCACGATGGTCGGATCCGCGTGTGGCGGCACCGCGGCGAGAGACTGTATGACACCTGCATTATGCATTGCCATACCGGTCCATTGCCTGGCGTTATGGTTTGGGGCGCAATTGGATATGACACCCGCAACCCTCTTGTACGCATCGCCGGTGCACTCAACAGCCATAGCAACATCTCCGACGTTTTGGAGCCTGTAGTCCTCCTTTACCTGCAGGACCTGCCAGCGGCCACGCTTCAACAGGACAATGTGCGCCCGCACGTGGCACGCATCGTGCAACAATTCTTTACAGCCCACCAGGTGTCACTGCTGCCGTGGCCCACCTGTTCTCCCGATATGTCGCCCATCGAACACGTCTGGTCGCTGATCGGCAACCGAGTTACCCGGCAAGCACCACCGCAGCTACGCCTGATGAACTGTGGCAACGTGTGGAAGCAGCCTGGACCGACATACCCCAAGCTCACATCCAAAGCCTCTTTCGTTCGATGCCGCGGCCGTTATTGCCAGCCATGGGGGCCACACGAACTATTGATGTCTGCGTTTTACGCAAGTCGCACGGGCCTGTAAGCTCAATCGTTTCATCTTTGTATCTGTTGTTATGTGTCCAGTAAATCTGGCTTTGCTATCTCATGTCCTTCTTGATGTTGCATTTGGGTGCCCAGCAGTGTAGATTGCAGGTTAGCCATATTTTGCCGGATGCTCTGCTACCCGAAGCATTTCAGGATGAAATGAATGGTTGAAGAAAATCGTGCTGCTATACTACAGAAACGAATGTAGTTATTTCCCTTCTCCACTCCTCAGTTGAGAAAGACATCTGTTAATTGCAAGGGGGGGGGGTGCAAATCTGGAAGAGGTGATTTCTTTTTATTAATGCCCATACTGGCTAATCACAATTTTCCGGCTTGTTCGGCCCCAGACTCTATTTTGTCATGCAAAATTCGGGCTTGGGTTGTCTCGGGTTTTTAAAGTATAGCCTGAACTCAGCACTAGTTCAAAGGTTATTGGTTATCTTCCTCTCCTGAAAACAGTAGTCCTGAAATGAGAAATCGTAACTTCTACTTAGCTGTCTTCTTGGTTTCTTAACATATATGCATTGAAACAAAAAACACGAGAAAAGATGACACTGAATCATCAAATACAAAGGGCACATTTTTTGAATCAAAAGAACGTGTGATCTGTTTTGACGTCCGAGTGGTCGGAGGAGTAGGTGTCAAGCTAAGCATCCGAGCTTCAACTATTGGTTGAGACATTGGTGCTGTGTTTGTTTAACGATGCTGGCTCTCTTCGTTCCCTGTAACCCGAGGCCCCAAGTTAAGGACAGGAGACTGCTTATATTCCTTTGAGTTGCTCATGGTGGTCGTAAACTCTCTCTCACCAAAATTGTGTGATGACTTGAAATGCAATAATCAACGAATATTTATTAGCATGTGAAGTTTTTTAAGATTAACTGTTGATGAAAATGGACATACGGTTCGTCGTAGAGATTCAGGAGCTAAGGTGCGAGGGGGGGGGGAGTGGAACGTCAGCCCCTCTAACTTTTCTTTCAGACCTTTTTAGTCTCCCACGCGCAAAGAAAATAATATAAATGTTACCTTACTGGATTGTGCCATTGCCACTAGGATGCATGCTGGACATGAATGGATGTAAATGGCCGGCTAAGATGCCTACATATTTGGGGCACTCAGAATCGACTGTATACTTACCAGAGGTCTTAAGTCATCCCAGCTGAAAATAATCCAGACCATCACTGAGTCACCACCAGCCTGTAATCTTCCGAATTGACATGAACGGTCCATGGCTTCCTGAGGTTGACTCTCCCATGACTCGATAAAGTTTAAATATTGATTCATCACTCCAAACTATCCACTTCCAGTCCTCTGTGGTCCAGTGTCGGTATGCTTTTGCCCATGAAAGACGTTGAGGCCGCCCCGGTGGCGCAGTGGTCTAAGGCGTTGGCCTCTGATCATTCGTCCGTAAGGGGTCCGGGTTCGAATCCCGGTCAGGCATGGATGTTGTGTTTGTCTTACGGCACTGGCTCTCTCCCTTCCCTGGAACCAGTGACCCTAAATTAGGGACGGGCGACTGCTTATAGCCCGTTTGAGTTGCTCACGGTGGTCGTTAAACCTCCAAAAAAAAAAAAAAAAAAAAAAAGACGTTGAGCTCGGTATCGTGCCGTTAACAGTGGGACTCTTGTGAACCTGGGGTTCCCGAACCTTTGAGTACGTAGGTTCCCGAACTTTTGAGTACGTAGGTTCCCGGAGGATCCCGAACCTCTGAGTACGTGCACTCTCCTTGCACAGACTTGGCGACTTGATACACTGTTCAAATCGGTGGTGATTTGTGATATTGTCTTGCGCTTATCAGTTTGAGTAGTGTGTCCCAACGGCGTACGCCACGAGCTGTCAAGTCTATTACATCTCTGCTATTCATTCGAGAGCTTGTTCTTTTACGACGGTTTGGAATGTAAGCAACAGCGCAACAGAAGCTCTGAATTTGAATTATTTTGTTCATTACCCTCCCCCACAGTCCCTTTCAAAAGTGGACAATGGGGATTCTCTTTCCCCAAAACTGGATAGCACTAAGCACTGTCCTGAACAGAGCTGTCAGAATGAACTGCTTTTCAAGGTTGCTTTGGTCATCTGGCAATCCTGGTTTTAAGCGTTGCAATTTAAAAACATAATCCTTGTTAAAATTAATTTTTTTATTAAAAAATGACAGAAAGTGCAAAAACAAGTACTTAAAATAAAAAAAAGTGGTCCGAAAATGTAAAAAATTGCCCCAAAACCTCAAAAAAAAAAATCCCTATAAAATCTAAAAAATGCTCTAAAAGGGAAAAAAGGCCCAGAAATGCAAATGTCATCAAAGTTCGGGCTCTGGTGATAGCGATAAATATCACCAAGTGAAGCATTCTATATGATGATTTACGAAATCATACACTCGGTAAGATAGCATAAGCACGTCCTACTGTTTCAAAAAACATGCTGAAAAGGAAATGCGCCGAAAACGTCAACGGTCATCAACCCAAAAAATGGCTTTTTAATCGGATTTTTAGAAGCGAAGATATACTGTTACAAGTAGAAATCTGTACATGGGCGCTCCTAGCGACAAGATTGTGCATTATGAAAAAGCAGAAATTATTAGCAAAATATTCTTTATAGTGGGAGCTATGCGACAGAAAAATAATTTTTTTAAATATGATTTTAAGAATCCCACTTCCAATGTTAAATTTTTTTCTCGGCTTCAATACTTACAGTAAGGAGTAGTGTGCTAAATCGGTAACAGCTTATCCGTAGCAATTTCGTCTCACATTACGCGCTTCAACGTATCTCGTTCTTAACATGATCACACAAATGACTCCCATTATTATGTTATGCAGTAACCATGTTTCAGTATCGTACAGCAAAGTCGGAACAATTACACTTTCAGACACAGCCATTAGAGTCCCTTTCGACAGTTCATCAGATTTGTGAAATCCTTTTAAAGCAACTGTGACTTTCAAGGATGAATTCGCTCGCCTTCTCTTTCAGACTACAAGTCAGTAAAACAAAAGGTAAATTTCTTTCACGAGAGATAGCGAATAACATTCTTGAATGTATGGTTCGTCATTTCTTTAATGCTTGCTTATTTGGATTTTAGTAATATTTCTGTTTCTTTCAGCTTGCCCTGCTGGGACGTACCGCTCGATTAGCAGTCCTGGAGATGTTTCTTCCTGCATTATTTGTCCTGATATCAATCAGATTTCTCTTCCAGGAAGTACAAGTATTGAAAATTGTCAGTGTAAAACTGGATTTCATAAAATTGGAGATTCATGCATAGGTATAATAGTTTCATATTTTTGTTAAATATGTTGTTCCATTAAAAAACGTCTTTTTCAAGATAATAAAGACACTTTTTACATAACTAATTTTTATTTTTAAATAGTACAAATTCATTACACACGATTTTTTCCCAACCTTTTCACGAGGCCTACAATACCAAATTTCAAAAATCTTGATTTTGAATTAAAGGAAGTGGAAAGTTAAATTCTGATTACAGCAACCTTTTCCTTCTTTTTTTCCATCCAAACGAAGGAAATTCCGAATGTATAGTAATCCGATGGTGTAAGTTCTAACTTACGTGAAGAAGTCACGTTTTCCCAGCCAAACACCTTGATTTAGGCCATTATAATCCCGGTAAAAAAAATTACGAAATTCACCAACCATTTTCCGTGGTTCTTATAGTGAATCAACGAATTATGTTTTCAGTGAAATGACAGAAAAAACACCTGAATTTCACAGATTTTTCATACGTGAATTGACATAAATATTTCTGTCTATTTTTCTCCGGTTAAACACGGAAAGCTGCCGATTTTAAGAGGTATTATTAGTAAAACCTAAAATTTTTAGGCAGCCTTTCTGTGATTCCGATTGTATATCAACGGGAAAATTATGTTCTTATTTTTTCCGTATCCATGTGACTGAAAATGTCAGGCAATAAGGGCTCTTCGCGGAAAAATATTATTACAATTATTTTTGAATTGGAATTTAATAGTTAAGTTTGACTAACTATTAAATTCCAATTCAACAGTTTTGCTGAGTCACTCATTATTCACAATATCGGAAGCTGTAATCGCAAAGGCCCTGCCAAAAATATTTTTGGTCCAACATTCGTACTCTCTTCTATTGGCGAACCTGATTTTGAGGCTCTGTAGCGGGGCTGGATATTGTGAGCACATCGCATGATGTTAAAGTTATTAGGGCAACTGAGTCCTCCACGCACACGCTCCGTGGACCTGCTATTGTACATTGAAAGGACAGAAATCATGAGATACCTGGTTTCTGGGTAACGCGATGCTGTCACCCCTGTCGCCAATGGACGGACCCACCGCTTGGCTGGTATATACAGTAGGTAGGAGGACAATACTGCATTCACGTAGATCGTTATCTAGTCATCATCGTCCCGCGATCGAGCGTGGACTTGAGCAGTTCAGTAATCAATGAGCTGTTTGAATTTGCGTCTCGCGTAACAACGCATCATATATGCAGCCCTGCTGACATTAATTCAGGGCATCCTTCTTTAGAATGGGTGAAAGCATACATGGTGAACCATCTTTTAGGATGTGCTAAGTTGCATAACGGGTATTTCAGCCCCGTATGAGAATTTATTTTACCACTCCACTCTTCTCGCCCCCTGATTGACTAATGTGTTGGTCCAAGGGGGCAAGTCTCTTTTAAGATGATTGTTGCTTTAAGAGACCCTACCTTCTTCAGCTTTCCCGCGCATTCTGACAATTCTAATGGTCCCTTCTGGTACACATGTTTTCTTTTCAGCTGACACTAACGGAATTCTACTTGCTTTACAAAGGGCAGCACAAGAAGCGTAAGTTACCCAAAGCAAAAGCAATGACAGACAAATTAAAAGATTTATTTGCTTTGCAAAGGGCAGCACAAGAAGCGTAAGTTACCCAAAGCAAAAGCAATGACAGACAAATTAAAAGATTTATTTGCTTTGCAAAGGGCAGCACAAGAAGCGTAAGTTACCCAAAGCAAAAGCAATGACAGACAAAAAGATTTATTTGCTTTACAAAGGGCAGCACAAGAAGCGTAAGTTACCCAAAGCAAAAGCAATGACAGACAAATTAAAAGATTTATTTGCTTTGCAAAGGGCAGCACAAGAAGCGTAAGTTACGCAAAGCAAAAGCAATGACAGACAAATTAAAAGATTTATTTGCTTTGCAAAGGGCAGCACAAGAAGCGTAAGTTACCCAAAGCAAAAGCAATGACAGACAAATTAAAAGATTTATTTGCTTTACAAAGGCAGCACAAGAAGCGTAAGTTACCCAAAGCAAAAGCAATGACAGACAAATTAAAAGATTTATTTGCTTTGCAAAGGGCAGCACAAGAAGCGTAAGTTACCCAAAGCAAAAGCAATGACAGACAAATTAAAAGATTTATTTGCTTTGCAAAGGGCAGCACAAGAAGCGTAAGTTACCCAAAGCAAAAGCAATGACAGACAAATTAAAAGATTTATTTGCTTTACAAAGGGCAGCACAAGAAGCGTAAGTTACCCAAAGCAAAAGCAATGACAGACAAATTAAAAGATTTATTTGCTTTGCAAAGGGCAGCACAAGAAGCGTAAGTTACCCAAAGCAAAAGCAATGACAGACAAATTAAAAGATTTATTTGCTTTACAAAGGGCAGCACAAGAAGCGTAAGTTACCCAAAGCAAAAGCAATGACAGACAAATTAAAAGATTTATTTGCTTTGCAAAGGGCAGCACAAGAAGCGTAAGTTACCCAAACCAAAAGCAATGACAGACAAATTAAAAGATTTATTTGCTTTGCAAAGGGCAGCACAAGAAGCGTAAGTTACCCAAAGCAAAAGCAATGACAGACAAATTAAAAGATTTATTTGCTTTGCAAAGGGCTGCTTCAAAAGAGTAAGTTACCCAAGGCAAAAGCAATGACAGTTATATTAAAGGATTTACTTGCTTTGCAAAGGGCTGCTCTAGAAGCGTAAGTTACCCAAGGGAAAAGCAATGACAGAAGGGCTGCTTGCAAGCGTAAGATACCCAAGTAATAGCAACTAAAATTAAATTTATCCATAGCATCTGCGCACCGAACTCGAATATCCTAATTAAAAGAGCAAGACACTACATGTCAGGTAATGATACCCATACAGGAAGTCTTATAATTAATGAAAACCACAAGACACTGATTAAACAAAAGAACCAATCATAGCCACTCATGACAAAACTATTAGGGTTATGCTAAAGTTTCCGCCGTTTTAAAGAGAAAGGAGACAGGAACAATCAGGAAGCATATCCGGCGCGTAACTGGAAGACCCTGGGTTCGACTCCCGGTGGCGGCCAATGAGAATTTTTCCGTGACTCACTTATAAACGTGGAAAGAGCGAAGATCTTTGTTTGATGTTTCTGGTCCACGTTAAATGTCTGTATTAATTATCCAGTAAACATTTATTCAACGAAATATTGGCCGTTAGCATCAATGACCTTTTGCCATTTTTCAGGCAACAAATGAATGCCCCTGTGATAGAAGGACTCAGGTTATGAGCTGAAGAACACAGTGACAAAAATTTTCATCTTTGGAACTGTGGTGAACCGCTGTTGGGCTAGGGCATGTTGCATAGAGCGAAATACATAAAAGTCTGAGAGTGCAATATCCGGGGAGTAAGGGGGTGCGGTAAAATCTCCCAGTGTAACTGTCCAATGGTTGATTTCGTGGTGGCACCGACATGTGGTCTGGCATTATCTTGTAACAGGATGACTGGGCGGCGTCCTTTACCTGTCCATGGGCGATTTTGCTCGATTGCGGTGTTCAGATTCATCAACTTATCGCTATGTCGTTATGCAGTGATTGTTTTTCCCGGTTTCAACAGTTCGAAGTACAGCACTCCATGCATATCCCACCACACACACAACACCACCTTTTTCCCGTTGATATCCTGTTTTGCAGTGGATGTTGATGGCTGGTCTGGGTAGACCCAGAATCACTTGCGTACGAGGTTGTCGCAATAGACCCATTTCTCATCCTCGGTGACAACCTTCCACAAGAAATTCTTCACTTGAAACCTCTCCAGCAACGACATGCAGATGCCCAATCGTTGACCAATATTACGCTGCGTTAAAGTATGCGGAACCCACTTACCAATCTTCTGGATCTTTCCCAAGGTCTGTAGACGCCGTACCACCGTCGATTGAGCCACTTTCAAACGTTTCGCCTGTTACGTTGTCGATTGTGTGGCATCCTCTTGCAACAGCGATTCCAGCCCCTCGTCTGCGAGTTCCTGCGGTCTACCTGCAAGTGGCGTATCTTCCAAGCTTGGATCACCTTTCCTGGCAAACCATTCTCGATACGTCGGCTTACTCATAACCGTTTCGCCATACGCCTGACATATTGAACCGTATGCTTCACCCGCACTTTCCCAAAATTAAACATGAATAACAAACAGTGTCGCAAATGAACTTTATCGATCGCCATACTTGGCATGTGCAAACTGACAGCACGGGTCGCCGGCCGGTTAGACCCCTACAGCGCCCACTAGACGGGGCGGTGGAAACTTTTGCATACTCCTAATGCTTAGTGGCGATGAACGAACAAGTTTATGAAGCAGTTCCTGTTGGATTTTTTTCTTTTTTCGTTGCCGTCAATAAATTGCGTTTCATTCTTTTCGAAAATATGATTTCGTGCTCTAAGTAGTTAAGATTGACTAAGATTTTTATTTGTTCTCCGTCTTTAGTTCTGGAATGCCCACCCTTGTCTCCTCCGGAGCACGGCCATTTTGTGAACAACGAGTGCAGTCGTGTTTTCAATGCAGCCTGTGGAGTGCGATGTGACGCTGGTTACAAACTCAGGGGTAGCAGCATCAGGTTGTGTGCAGAAAACGGAACTTGGACGGGCGATGAGTCTGTCTGTGAAAGTAAGTTTCGAAAATCACCATCAATACTTTACCTGTACTTGATCAAAATATGTTTGATAACTTAAATGTAACTTGGGCTTGGACAAGAGCAACTTTCACCCCAATCTTTTTCGATTTTTCAAGAAAATGAATTTTGATTATTTTCGCATGATGCATTTTGTTTTCAAAAAAGAAAATTTGATTTCAACTTTGTTAAAATTACTTCGAAAATTCATCTACTAATTCAAGGTCTAATTTTTGTTTTCAAGATCTAAATTTGTTTTCAAAATTGGACCTTGAATTAGTTGATGAAAAATATTCACGAATTTCCTTTGATTTCTTTATTTTGTTACCACAAAATGCACAGCTACTGGAATTTGTAATTTTTAGTTGTAAATAGACAAAAGGGGGAGAAATTATGGTTTTGCCTTCTTAAAAGAATGGCTTAAGTTACGCTTGTGTCCGTAAATGAAACACGTTGAATAAAAGCTCTTTCCGGTAATACGAACGATTCGCAGGAATACTTGAGGTTTGATTAACTATTAAATTGGCTGTATGACGAAGTAAACTTCATCATTTTTACGCCAGGGGTGGGACTCGAACACACAACTCTCGGCTCCAGAGCTCCGAGTGCTATCCACTATATACTACACTGGCATGTGCTGTCACTGCTATCTGCCTTTATATCATGTACGTCCTGCGGGGCAGACACGTCACAGATATTTATGTATGAGTCTGTGTACCGCTAAAGACAAAAACCAATAAAAGTTACTAATAATAAATTTTATATTTAGAAGTTTTGTGAAATAATACTATAAAGCAGTACATTTTACCTTTTCTTAAAGATAATGGAAAGTCGTTGCCAGTTTAACAAATTAGAAAAATCATGCAATGCATTGATTATAATACGTTTTCCAACATACCAGAAATCATTACTCAAGTTATGAGGATAATGGCTGTGGAATAAATATCGGTCCTGTGCCCTGACGTTTGATCCTATTTCGATTATATTTAACAGAACCGGTTCAGTATACCTCCGAAATAACAGGATAAAGTTTTGTCCCAATGGAAGCATTTTTACGTAAGTTATGATGCATAAGGGCTATGCAATAGATTCCGCTCTTGTGTCCTAGCCTTTGACCTCATTTCGCCCGTTTTCAATAGGATTTGTCCCCAGGCAGGACCCTACAACATACTAACATTTCATCGAAATTGAAGAATTTTTACGTAAGTTATGACGCATAATGGCGATGGAAGTGATTCCGCTTCTATGTCCTGACCTTTGACCCTATTTCTCCCATTTTCAATAGGGTTTGTCCCCAGGTGATCCCCTACCAGATACTAAAATTCAATCGAAATCGAACCTTTTTTACGTTAGTTATGACGCATAAGAGCAGTGGAATGGATCCAGCTCCTATGTCCTAACCTTTGACCCCATTTCGTTCACTTTCAATAGGGTTCCTTCCCAGGTGATCCCCTTCCACATACTAATAGTACATCGAAATCAAACGATTTTTACGCGAGTTATCGTGCGGACGGACATACGCACACAACGCGTGACGTAATGAGGCAGATGGGAATCCCGACCATCTGCTCGCAAGAGTGTGACGTCATAAAATTTTAATAGGATCCACACACAATGCGTGACGTAATGAGACAGATGGCGTGACCACGCGCCAACATCTCAAGTGCGAGATTGTGACGTTATAAGATTGTTCCCAGGTGGTACTCTACCACATAATAAAATTTCATCGAAATCGAACCATTTTTACGCACGTTATGATGCATAAAAGCAATGGAATGCATTCCGCTCCTATGTCCTGACCTTTGACCCCACTTCACCCATTTTCAATAGGGTTCGTTCCCAGGTGGTCCCCTGCAATATACTAAAATTTCATCGACATCGAACCATATTTACGCAAGTTATGACACCTAAAGCCAATGGAATGGATCCCGTTCCTATGACGTGACCTTTGACCCCACTTCACCCATTTTAAATACGGTTCATCCCAGCTGGTCCCCTACAATATGCTAAAATTTAATCGACATCGAACCATATTTACGCAAGTTATTACGCATAAGGGCAATGGAATGGATCCCGCTCCTATGCCGTTACCTTTGACTCGATTTCGTCCATTCTCAATAGGGTTCGTCCCCAGGTCGTTCCCTACCTCATACTAAAATTTCATCGAAATCGAACCATTTCTACGCGAGTTATCGTGCCGACAGACAGACGGACTGACGGACAAAGCTGGAGCATGTCCTCTTCAACCTACGGTTGGAAAGCGTAAACAAGTTAGTGTAATCGTGCAATGCATTGATTATAATACGCTTTCCAACATACCAGAAATCATTACTCAAGTTATTACTCAAGTTATAAGGATAATGACTGTGGAATAAATCTCGCTCTTTTGCCCTGACCTTTGATCCCATTTCGATGATATTCAACAGAACCGGTTCAGTATACCTCCGAAATAACATGATAAAATTTTGTCGCAATCGAAGCATTTTTACGTAAGTTCTGATGCATAAGAGCTATGGAATAGATCCCGCTCCTGTGTCCTAGCCTTTGACCCCATTTCGCCCATTTTCAATAGGATTCGTCCCCAAGCAGGCCCCTACAACATACTGACATTTCATCCAAATCGAACCTTTTTTACGTTAGTTATGATGCATAAGAGCAGTGGAATGGAACCCGCTACTATGTCCTGACCTTTGACCCCATTTCGTTCACTTTCAATAGGGTTCCTTCCCAGGTGGTACCCTACCACATACTAAAATTTCATTGAAATCGAAGGATTGTTACGCGAGTTATCGTGCGGACGGGCATACGCACATAACGCGTGACGTAATGAAGCAGATGGGAATCGCGACGACCTGCTCGAAAGAGTGTGACGTCATAAAACTTTAATACGATACAAACACAATGCGTGACGTATTGAGACAGATGGCGTGACCGCGCGCCAACAATTCAATCGCGAGCTTGTGACGTCATGAGATTTCTAAGCATGGGTAACATTAATGGAACGACGCCATGACACTTAAAACGTTGTAATTCGGGGTGGTTATTTAACACACTAAACAAATTTTCCTAAAGTCGAGATCAAGCTAAATCGATTTCTAGTACCAGAAAACGGTAGTTTAACGACTTTCATCAAAATCTTTAGAGCCGTTTTCAAAAAAAATGTTCATAGGTATAAGAATTGCTCCTTTAAGGTGGACGTCAAGTAATTTTGCTTCCTATACTTCCAATGGAAAAACTTCTGTACACATTTTCTTCACAATTAATGCGTTCCCAAGGATGAAAATTTGAACATCGATTGAAATAGCTTCATTTTATAACTTGGAATACTTAACATTTTCTAAAACGTAACCATAATTATACAATCCAACATTAATTTGTCTACTGACGTCATCAAAGTACAGGTCGCGCCATCTTTTTTCTGGCTTCAACACCACCAAAGGAAACGTTATTGTCTTTTAATATAATTATGATTATGTTTTAGAAAATGTTAAGTATCCCAAGTTATAATATGAAGTTATTTTAATCGATGTTCAAATTTCCATCCTTGGGAACACACTAATTGTGAAGGAAATGTGTAGAAAAGTTTTTCCATTGGAAATATAGGAAGCAAAATTACTTGACCTCCACCTTAATAGTATGGGATAACGGCGATGGAATGGATCCCGATCCTATGTCCTGACCTTTGACCGCATTTGTCCTATTTTAATAGGGTTCCTCTCCAGGTGGTCCCCTACCACATACTAAAATTTCATCGAAATCGAACCATTTTTACGCAAGTTATGATGCATAAGGGCAATGAAATGCATCCCGCTCCTATGTCCTGACCTTTGACCCCACTTCACCCTGTTTCAATAGGGTTCGTCCCCAGGCCGTCTCCTACCTCATACTAAAATTTCATTGAAATCGAACCATATGTACCCAAGTTATGAGGCATAAGGAAAATGGAATGGATCCCGCTCCTATGTCGTGACCTTTAACCCCATTTGTCCCATTTTCAACAGGGTTCGTCCCCAGGTGGTCCCCTACCACATACTAAAATTTCATCGAAATCGAACTATTTTTACGTGAGTTATCGTGCCAACAGACAGACGGACGGACGGAAAAAGCTGGAGCATATACGCTTCTTCAACCTACGGTTGGAAAGCGTAAAAAAGACGGCACGGATTGAGAGAAGAAGGTGTACAAATAAATAATCAAGCAACTTTGCTTTTCAAAGAAATCTCTCACTCTAGGAAAAATGATAACAAGTTAGTAAAATCATGCAATGCATTGATTATAATACGCTTTCCAACATACCAGAAATCATTACTCAAATCATGAAGATAATGGCTGTGGAATAAATCTCGGTCCTGTGCCCTGACCTTTGATCCCATTTCGATTATATTTAACAGAACCGGTTCAGTATACCTCCGAAATAACATGATAAAGTTTTGTCGCAATGAAAGCATTTTTACATAAGTTCTGATGCATAAGGGCTATGGAATAGATTCCGCTCCTGTGTCCTAACCTTTGACCCTATTTCGCCCATTTTCAATAGGATTCGTCCCCAGGCAGGCCCCTACAACATACTAACATTTTATCCAAATCGAAGAATCTTTACGTAAGTTATGACGCATAATGGCGATGGAAGTGATTCCGCTCCTATGTCCTGACCTTTGACCCTATTTCTCCCATTTTCAATAGGGTTTGTCCCCAGTGATCCCCTACCAGATACTAAAATTTAATCGAAATCGAACCTTTTTTACGTTAGTTATGACGCATAAGAGCAGTGGAATGGATCCAGCTCCTATGTCCTAACCTTTGACCCCATTTCGTTCACTTTCAATAGGGTTCCTTCCCAGGTGATCCCCTTCCACATACTAAAAGTTCATCGAAATCAAACTATTTTTACGCGAGTTATCGTGCGGACGGACATACGCACACAACGCGTGACGTAATGAGGCAGATGGGAATCCCGACCATCTGCTCGCAAGAGTGTGACGTCATAAAATTTTAATAGGATCCACACACAATGCGTGACGTAATGAGACAGATGGCGTGACCGCGCGCCAACATCTCAAGCGCAAGATTGTGACGTCATAAGATCGTCTCCAGGTGGTCCCCTACCACATAATATAATTTCATCGAAGTCGAACCATTTTTACGCACGTTATGACGCATAAAGGCAATGGAATGCATTCCGCTCCTATGTCCTGACTTTTGACCCCACTTCACCAATTTTCAACAGAGTTCATTCCCAGGTAGTCCCCTGCAATATACTAAAATTTCATCGACAACGAACAATATTTACGAAAGTTATGACGCATAAGGACAATGGAATGGATCCCGCTCCTATGCCGTGACCTTTGACCCATTTCGTCCATTTTCAATAGGGTTTATCCCCAG
The DNA here is from genome assembly GCA_039090855.1 of Macrothele yani. Taxonomy (NCBI): domain Eukaryota; kingdom Metazoa; phylum Arthropoda; class Arachnida; order Araneae; family Macrothelidae; genus Macrothele; species Macrothele yani. Next base: position 71,147,315 of record CM077030.1, on the reverse strand, counting down.
GTAGTCCGCTACAATATGCTAAAATTTCGTCGGCATCGAACGATATTTACGCAAGTTATGACGCATAAGTGCAATGGAATGGATCCCGCTCCTATGCCGTGATCTTTGACCCCATTTCGTCCATTTTCAATAGGGTTCGTCCTCAGGTAGTCCCCTACCACATACTAAAATTTAATCGAAATCGAACCATTTTTACGCGAGTTATTGTGCCGACAGACGGACGGACGGACGTACAAAGCGGGAGAAAGCGTAAATAAAATGACTAATTCACCCACATTAATAATTTAATAGCGAAAAAAGCATCTCATTATCCAGCAGTTAGAATAGTATTATTTTACACGGGACAGGTCTTAACGAGAATATCTGGCTCAGCGATAAGACACGAGCTTTCTGTTTAGAAGATCACTGATTCAAATCCCACCAGCAGAGACGGATGATGAAGGGTTCATTAACTTAGTACGACGGGAAAGAAACTGGCCGCAGAAGCGTAACTAGGGAGGGGCGGGTGGGGCGGCTGCCTCGGGCGCAGCTCAAGACAGGGCGCAAAAATTTCTGCTCGCAATTTGATTAACATTGAAGTTGAATTGTTTGCACCAGTTTATGGTAGAGTTTTTTCGCGTCATACATTGCTATTTCTCCACTGACAGACTTTGCTTGCAATATGTTTCGCCAGTTTCGATAACGGTGGCAGCTTAAAATTTGCATTTCTTTTCCAAAATGTTCTAGGGATGTTAGCTGCTGACATTCAGAAATGAAAACGAACATGATAATTAACACAACAATCAGACATTGCTGAATTGACTGTAATTACTGTTTCACACGTGAATCAAATCACAACAAAAAACTTGAAAATTCCATCGCCGTGGAGCGGGAATCGAAACCGCACCTCCCGATTACCGTTCGAGCATACTATCCGTTGCACCACCCACGACGGCGAATTCGCAAATATATTGTGTTAAGAGCATCGGAATATTCTCCGACCGCGTTCTTAATTAATGCAAATTCTGCTGCCATCTAGTGTTGTTAAGTAAATCTCCAGTTGTTTTTCGAATTCGTTTGAGAAGAATATTTTTGTTCTACTCTTTATGAAGACGGAATAATATGTATGTTGTACGTTGCGAGTTAAGGATCTTCAACAGTGTAATTGACACTGTTGAAGATTCTCTGGGGGCTATTCGATAATTACCATGCTGCGAGCTTTGACTGACTGCCGGTCACATTCGGTTCCTTTGATCTGGTACCGAAGTTCTGAACTCCGAAGCAATTAGCAAAAGTTGTACAAACAGCCATAGTGTCATGTGACGTCAATTTTGATTTGAAACAGAGAGAGAGAAAGAGAACTATTAACTTAGTAATATATTTATATAAGAGGGAAGTGCAGATGAGGGCGCAATATTTTGTGGTTGTCCCGGGCGCAGGAATGCCTAGTTACGCCTCTGCAATCCGGAAAAGTCAGAACTACAGATTTTTTGCGAAATTTCAGTAAACATACGGAAAAACCCAAAACGGATGTTTCTTAAATAAATGGAATTACTGACTACGGAAATCCTGTCAAACACTGAAGTTAGAATAAATGGAAACTTTTAAAACGGAAATTTCGTTAAAAGACAAACACCTACTGGCAACTTTGCTGCACGTTATTTTCAGAAATTTTTCGTGAATTAACTCCTCTTATTTTTTATAGTGCGGCTGTGTTTAAGAACGACTCCTGTTGATAAGTCAAACAGCATTCTCTCACTTAAAGATTATGTTATGATCTGGAATACTCTTGTCTCTCTTTTTTCTAAGATGCCTTGAACTACATCAAAGTGCCCTCGTTCATTATTATTATTATTATTTTCATCTCGTAGAACTACAGCGTAGTTACGTTGCGGCTGTGAACTTACCGCGTTTCAAGTGTGGCACAGAATACTGTTTAAGAACGACTCCTATCGATAAATCAAACAACATTCTCTCACTTAGAGATTACACCAGGTAACAAAACTTATAAATGTACGTCGTTAATTGCTCTTGAAACACAAACAGGCAACTGTTGAGTAGTTTTGCTTTCTATCCGGGTTAATAAACGATACTTTCTGTCAGAAAATTGCTTAAGCACGATGAGGTCAAGGCAATTACGAATATCAGTGCAAGCACAGTGTTATTTTCACCTCACGCTTAGAGTGGGGCCCCTAGACAAGGTCAAAAAGAGAAGCACCGCCTCTAGAATCCACTTGGGGATCAACAATTCGTTGCCTGTCTCAACACTTTCGCGGCAGACGTGGGAAAACTTCGATAGTATCTAGAACAATGAAAGTTTTTATACCATCCTCGTCTACTGAGGGACAGGTCCGCATTCCAATGGACAAAGATTTTAAGAGAACGTTGGGCCGTAACATTTTTTTTTTTTTTTATTTGCTGGGACTCCTTGTCGTCACAACGGGCGAAAAAAGCTTCCTTTCTTTTAACGATGACGAGCTCACTTAACACAGAATGAGCTCACACCGTAGCAGTTATAATATGTTTCCTTTTTTCTCATCCTTTGATGTTTAAACTTAAGTGGGAAAGGAGAAATGCTTGACCTCCATCTTAAGGAAGTCAAGAGCGAACTGTGCAAGAAGAATAAAAAATCGCATTGCCACTGTAAACAACAAGAAATATTGCAATTAAGTGAAAATGTTGAATGAAATATTTCTTACCAGTTAAGGAAGGAAAATTCCATGGAAAAAGTCTCGAGCCGCATTTTTTTTTTCTTAATATCTACTTAAGGTAACAAAGTGTCTAATGCATGAAAATATGAAATCCTGCTGTTTATTTTTTGAGGAAATCTGTCGATTTTTACTTGAAATCTATGACTTATACCTCTCTAACTAAGTCTTCCTTTTGAGTTTCTGTTCTCTTATGTGCATTTAGTTTCTTCTCGTTAAACATTTTACCACTAAACGATACATTACTTCTCCGAAAAGCTTTTTCATTTGGGCATCAATGACAGTGAGTAGGGTCAGAATACAACTTAAATACTGAATGAAGAGCACAAGAGTGAGACAGAGTTGTATCAACGCCCCCTGTAAGCAGTGCTCGCCGCCCCGGTGGCGCAGTGGTCTAATCGATGGCCTCTGATAATTCGTCCGAACGGGGTCCGTGTTCGAATCCCGGTGAGGCATGGATGTTGTGTTTGTCTTACGGCACTGGCTCTCTCCCTTCCCTGGAACCAGTGACCCTAAATTAGGGACGGGCGACTGCTTATAGCCCATTGAGTTGCTCACGGTGGTCGTTAAACCTCCAATCAAAAAAAAAAAAAAAAAAAAAAAAAAAAAGCAGTGCTCAAAATGGAAATTTTGAAGTGCCGGTACACTAATGTTTCGCTAAAACTCATCCGAACAAAAAACCTTCAAAACCTCCAAAACTGAAAAACAAAAATAAAAAATCCCTAGAAAAAGAACTCCTTTGTTTGAAAATGTAATTGACAGTTCCGTGGAATACTATTGCACCATAAATCTGAAACAATGGCGGTCGATTTTAGTTGGTTCGTTTGTGAATCCAGCCTGCACTACTTTTGCTACACCAAGGACCTGTTTATAACGAGGAGTCCCTACCCCAGGACCAACGGATTAACGGGACTTCCGAACCTCGGCTAATCATTAGGGATTCAGCTGGACATAAACCCAGAACTTTAAAGTCCCGAGCCGAGAGTTGGGCAATTAGAATCTCCTGCAATAAGATTGAATATTCATTCTTAAATTAATAGCAACCTCACCACCCTCAAACCAAAAAAAAAAAAAAAAAAAAAGTCCGAAGTGGTAAAAGTTTATACTCCTTCCTGCAAAACTAAGATTTGCCACCCCGGTGGCGCAGTGGTCTAAGCGATGGCTTCTGATCATTCGTCCGAAATGGGTTCGGGTTCGAATCCCGGTGGGGCATGGATGTTGTGTTTGTCTTACGGCACTGGCTCTCTCCCTTCCCTGGAACCAGTGACCCTAAATTAGGGACGGACTACTGCTTATAGCCCATTGACTTGCTCACGGTGGTCGTTAAACCTCTATAAAAAAAAAATTGTGTTTGAACTATTACTCACAACTTTTCATTCTATGAAGAAGCTCTTCAAATTGAATATGCCGCCCCGGTGGCGCAGTGGTCTAAGGCGCTGGCCTTTGATCATTTGTCCGTAAGGGGTCCGGGTTCGAATCCCGGTCAGGCATGGTTGTTGTGTTTGTCTTACGGCACTGGCTCTCTCCCTTCCCTGGAACCAGTGACCCTAAATTAGGGACGGGCGACTGCTTATAGCCCATTGAGTTGCTCACGGTGGTCGTTAAACCTCCAATCAAAAAAAAAAATGAATATATTAAATTAACGATATAATAAAAATTACTGACGTCTTTAGTGGGATGATCTGGGGCTTGGTCAAGATGTAATCATGCGCTATGGGTAGCTTCATTTCCATCCTTTAAAGGGTTGAACTTATAGCTCATGTGCACACCACTCCCCTACCCTTTACGGTTCCCATACAGCTCAAGGGCACGAGGCAGTACCGGTATGCAAATTCCGGGTGAAAAATGTGCCGGTATGAGATACTAAGAAAAAGGAAGTGTTTGTATGCCATACCGGCATATACCGGCCCATTTTTTTTTTTTTTTTAATTGGAATTTTAACGACCACCGTGAGCAACTCAATGGGCTATAAGCAGTCGCCCGTCCCTAGTTTAGGGTCACTGGTTCCAGGGAAGGGAGAGAGCCAGTGCCGTAAGACAAACACAACATCCATGCCTCACGGGATTCGAACCCGGACCCCTTTCGGACGAATGATCAGAGGCCATCGCTTAGACCACTGAGGCCACCGGGGCTGCCCGGCCCATTTCGAGCACTGCCCGTAAGTGAAAGTCTAACAACTCATTCATTACGTCATCATAAGTGGACTAAATGGGGGCTTTTTCCAGTGCTCGTCAGCCAAAGAGAATATGAGGTTTCTGGTGTAATCTGAACAGGCATAATTGCAGATGTTAAAAAGTATTCGCCATTTGTAGTATTTTGTGTAGCAAAAACCGATTGGATTTGTGATATAGCACAACGATAGGGATTAGGTGTGCTGAGTTACGTCACTAGTCAAGACAATTTTGTTTATATCGCTAACCCAGTTAGTTTTGTGACGCGAAATGCAATAAACCACGACTATATGTAAACATCTGCTGTTCCGTCTGTCTAGGCTCTACCTATTCTTGTCAATAGACGAACACAGGAAATGAATATGTGGTCCACTTATAATGACAACATAGCCAAGTTATTAGGCTTTCAGTTGCAGGGGTGGCGTTAGTTGTATATGCAGAGTTACGCAGAGAGTTGAGATATATGTATATTTGATGTCGAAAAATATATTTATACGATATAAGCAATATAACAAAGAGAGAGAGAGAGAGAGAGAGAGAGACAGAGTTTTAAAATTCTTTTACGATTATTCTTATTGAAATCAATGTGATCAACGAATATACACTTGTGTCCTAAATTAACGTGACAAACACAAAATCATGAATAACGCAAAATCCACACGACAGAATTTAATGACAATCGATAACACAACAGAAAAAGAATGCCATCACCGCATGAGGAGGAAGCATACGAATTTCGAGGGCTTAATAAGGAGTGTTATTACCCCGAACAGCAATACAGCTCGCACAACGAGCACTTATGCTGTTTACAGGGCTGTGAATAAGAGTTTTGGGGCAATGAGTGTCACTCCTCCACCAAGGTGCGTCGGAGTCCTGGGAGGGTTTGGAAAGAGGGCTGCCGTCTTCCAATTGCTCTTCTCAGGACATCCCAGACATGTCCTATCCGGTTCAGGTTCGGAGATCTCGGGGGCCACTCCATCCTGTAAATATCCTAATTCTCCAGGTATTCGTCGACTAGCCGAGCCTTTGGCGATGGGCGTCATCGTCCATAAAAAGGAATAGGGGGCCAATAGCTCTCCTGAAAAGTCTTACATAGGGCTCTAGGATGTCTTCCGTGTATATCGTGCAGCAGTCAGGGTGTATCCTGGAAACACGTGCAGCAGCGTATGTCCATCCAACATGATGCCAGCCCAGACCAGGAGTCTTCCACCATAGTATTGGCCAATTTGCCTAATGTTGGAGGGAAGATTTAGGCTTTCCGCCTCCTTCCAAATGTACACACGTCGAGAATCCGTGTTTAGGTTGTACCTCGACTCATCACTGAACAGAACACAGGCACATTGATCAGGAGTCCAGGGGTGATACTGAGCATTGGCCTTTTTGCATACAGACCTCTCTCGGTAAACTATTTGCCTCGACATCGCGACTCCCTATGGCTGTCGATTCTCTATGTCGGCGAGCTGTTAAAGCTCGCCAACGTAGAGACTCGACAATCGACTGGGGGCTCGTGGGCGTCCTTCTCCCGACCTTCTGGGTATTGTTCCGGTTTCCTGGAACTGTCTCCAGATATTGGAGACCACTTGCCTCGACACATTCATCCATCTTGCTACCTCAGCTTCCGATTGCCGTGCTTCCAAGCTACCTATCGCTCTTCAGCGTTATGAGTTTTCTAAGCGATGATGCGGAGTCATTCTTCCACTAATAGTTCAACTCAAGCTTCAATTGTCGCACTCCGCTCAGAACAACGTTTATGAAGGTCACGTGCCTGCCAACTCGATGACGTACGGTCGTCATTTGCATATTTCCATAGGAGCTACCAGTGTTGTTTGGGTACGTCTACTTAGCATTTCCCCTTGCACATGTCTCTGAAAAATCTAAAATCCGTCGTTTCATTTCGGACATATTTTCGAATTTCTTTTTGTCCATTTTAGACACCACTTTATTATACAGTAGAGGAGGAAGGCAACTGCACCTCCAGATTTCACAATTCGCAAATAATTAAATTTTGATTATTTTCGAATGATATTGGGTTGAAGCATAAGTTCAAACCGTTTTTTTCACCGCATTACAGAATTGTATTACATCAGAAGGGAAAACGGAATCAATCAACTATGTATCCCCCTCCCTCCATTGTTTACGATGGTAGCAATGCCATTCTTGAAAAAACGTGCAGGTTTTGCTGCGAAGAAATCAGAGAGAAATTCCAGAGATCAACATCATTGTTGAACGTTCTGCCACGGAGTGCATTCGACATAGATCGGAACAGGTGATATTCTGAAGGGGAAACATCTGGGGAATAGGCTGGATGTGGAAGGATCTCCCATTTTATGTCCTGAATGGCCATTTTGGTCATGTTTGCACTGTGAGGGCGTGCGTTATCATGTTGGAGAAGGACACCATGGCGCCGATGTGGCCGTTTCTGCTGAATTGCTCCTTCCACACGATGGAGTTGCTCACAATAGAATGCAGCGTTGATGGTCTAATGCCTTCCATGTCCCACCAGACACACAACATGATCTTCGCAGGATGAAGGTCATGTTTTGGACTTGGTGTGGGCGTCTTGTTTGGGCTTAACCATTCCCTCCGATGCCTGAAATTCACGTTCAGGCACCACTTTCCGTCTCTAGTAACAATACGTGACGGAAATGGTTTCTGTTGCTGAGAACATTCGCGATAACGGGCGAGCAAAGAACTACATATGGCAACAGGCTGATTCTTGTTGTCCTCGGTGAGAGTGTGAGGCATCCAAGACCCTAATTTCTGGACCTGGGCCTGATCACAGTCCATCTCAGTGGCCAATTCAAGTGTGGTTTGACGTGGATCCAAGTGGATGAGATGGTTCAAACGATCTTCATCAAAGTGAGATGAACAACCTGAGCCTAGAGAGTCGTTGAGGTCAAAATTGCCACCTCGGAACCGCTCAAACCATTTTCGGGCTGTCCTCGGAGCAATAGCATCCTCCCCATACACAGCACATATTTGTAGAGTAGCCTCGGCGGCTGTGGATCCCTTGTTAAACTCGTAGAGGAGCAGATGTTGGAAATAAATGTTCATTCCTCTCTATTTGACACTCCATACTTTTGGACCTGAAAACCAAAAAACCATTTGCCACAATCACACAGCGCAATATGATTTAGATACACGATATTACTGGCTACATTTTGATGTACAACTGGCCATCTGCACCGTCGCTACTGATCTGGGAAACACTCGTGAAATAAAACGGCATGAACTGATGCATCAACCGAATACCTTAAAACCTCATTCTACTGTCAAGTTCTTTAATTTAAAACTGCAAAGAAATTCAGTGCTGCAGAGCGTGCGTACCAGAATGAAGCAGGTCATTCTTGGTGAATGGCAAAAGGGGTGGGATAGCGGCAAGACTATCCCACCCTACGAGGAGACTCACAAAATCTTCCCCCGAGTTTCGGTGTAAAAGACCGAAACGAATAAATTCCTTAATTAAATATTCATGGGCATCGCACCTCACCTGAGTTTTCCGGCCGCTCGAAACTCAGGCCGGGAGACTCACAAAATCTTCCCCCGAGTTTCGGTGAAAAAGACTGATACGAATAAATTCTTTAATTAAATACTCAGGGGCATCGCACCTCACCTGAGTTTTCCGACCGCTCGAAACTCGGGACGGGAGACTCACAAAATCTTCCCACGAGTTTCGGTGAAAAAGACCGAAACGAATGAATTCCTTAATCAAATACTCAGGGGCATGGCACCTCAACTGAGTTTTCCGGCCGCTCGCCATTAAAGAAAGAGCATATCGTTGTGGAGCCAACTCCGCCGACATAGTCCATCGAGAGTGGGTGAGTTGCACCGGAAAGGTAGCGAAACGGGCGAGTTGCACCGCATGGTCCCTTTCTACCGACGGACGAGTTGCACCGCATAGTCCCTTTCTACCGACGGGCGAGTTGCACCGCACAGTCCCTTTCTACCGACGGGCGAGTTGCACCGCATAGTCCCTTTCTACCGACGGACGAGTTGCACCGCACAGTCCCTTTCTACCGACGGGCGAGTTGCACCGCATAGTCCCTTTCTACCGACGGGCGAGTCGCACCGCATAGTCCCTTTCTACCGACGGACGAGTTGCACCGCATAGTCCCTTTCTACCGACGGGCGAGTTGCACCGCATAGTCCCTTTCTACCGACGGGCGAGTTGCACCGCATAGTCCCTTTCTACCGACGGGCGAGTTGCACCGCATAGTCCCTTTCTACCGACGGGCGAGTTGCACCGCATAGTCCCTTTCTACCGACGGACGAGTTGCACCGCATAGTCCCTTTCTACCGACGGACGAGTTGCACCGCATAGTCCCTTTCTACCGACGGGCGAGTTGCACCGCATAGTCCCTTTCTACCGACGGGCGAGTTGCACCGGTGCAACTCACACCGCAGAAGAAAGAGGGGGGATGAAGCAAGGTTCTGAAGACTCTGAATCTAAGAACCATAATAATGAAGCAAGGTTAATAAGGTTTTTTTTTTCATCAGCATAATTTTCCCTTCACACTCTTTCGAGGCTTAAGACTGGCAGGGGCTAATAGCTTGTACCGTGTTTAAAACATTTGCGGAATGAAATGAGTTTCCCTTGTCTTTGTCTTAAAGCAAGATTATATTCTCTTGTCTTGTTTCGTGATCTGTCGTTTTCCTATTTGTCTTATTTCTTCTTATCCCTCTCAGAAACATAATAAAAAATAGCTTTTAAAAATTCAAATCTTGTAAGTTCTTTATTCCTGTACTTCTGCTTCCTTCATTCCATATTTCCCATCCTCTTCTTCAGAATTTGGTTTGGTTGCTTTATGACATTTCCACTATTTTTCAATGCATAAACATCAACCTGGATTTGCTTAATACTTCGACAAAAGTATAAATATTTCGGCTAGGTGCACTGAAATTAGAATTTAATTTTGCATGCAATGATTCACAGGCATTAGTTGTTCTCTCTCCTTCTATTCTATCCGAAGCCCATATTATGGGTGGAGAATTTGGCTTCTTCAGCTACATGTGTATCTGTCATGTAATCAGCGTATTTTTGAATCCTTCCATCCTGTGAGATATCCCGACATCAAATCGTCTACGAAACAGTCTGCAACTTCCTCGGAGGGGGGGGGGTCCGGTGCAACTACCCCATGCAACAGGAGGAGTCCCGTGCAATTCACCCTTGAATTTGATTGACAGGTTCTGTGAGGGGTGCAACTGACCCTCGTCCAGTCCATCTAGTGCTAGACCCTAGCTGATAGAAGAAAATATTTAATTCCAGGTTTAGATAGGACTAGGGCTATATACACTGAGTGGCCACTTTATTATGACCACCCCTTCGGTACTTCGTTGGGCCACCTTTTGCCTGCGTCGATTCTTTGTGGCATGGACTCCACGAGATGTTGATAGGTGGTTAGTAGAATCTGAGACCATGCTTGATGAATAGCATTTTCCAGGAGTGTGAGATTGCAGGGTTGTAGATCCAGCTGTCTGATGGCACGTTCAACTTCATTCCACAAATTCTCAATGGGGTTGAGATCTGGAGGTTGTGGGGGCCACCTAAGCACAGTAAACTCACCGGCATGTTCCTGAAACCAACCCTGTACAATACAAGCACTATGGCAGGACGCATTATCTTGTTGAAAGCAGCCATCGCCATTGGGATAAACCATCCACATAACAGGATGCACTTGGTCCGCAACGATGTTCAGATGTGATGTGCCAGTCAGACGTTGATCAACACGAATGAAAGGGCCCAAAGCATGCCAGGAAAACATTCCCCAAACCATAACGTTGCCTCCACCAGCTTGAACGGTTGTAGCAATGCATTTAGGGTCCATGCTTTCGTACTGTTTCCGCCAAATTCTCACTCGGCCATCGGCATGGTGCAACTGAAAACGTGATTCCGGACCACATAATTTGTTTCCAATTATCGACTGTCCAATCCTTGTGCTCCTGTTCGAACTGGAGACGTTTTCTTTTGTTAACTGCAGACAGCAAAAGTGTTCGAACAGGCCTTGGGCTGCCATATCACATCCGATGCAGTGTACGGCGAACAGTGCGTGCAGAGTTCATTTGAGGGGATCCTTGATTAAGATGGTCTGTAATTTGCTGCACTGTTGTCCTTCTGTTGTCTGTTACCAGTCTGGTCACTCTCCGTTCGGCCCGAGCAGTCACTAGTCGATGACGACCACACGTTGCACGTAGAGACCCAGTTTTTTGGCTGACAGTCCAGTCTTTAAACACTTTAACAACAGCTGCTCTGGAACATTTCACGAATGCGGCGGTTTCGGTGATACTCGCTCCATGGCTCCGAGCTCCTACAATCATCCCACGTTGAAAGTCCGTCAAATCGCATTTTTTACCTATCTTGTCACCCAAAAATCACTTCTACTACTGTCGCAAGCACTAAGCTTTCCCTTTTTATACTAGCCTCGCCCTCTGGCGGCAACAGCGTGCAGCCATAGCTCATTTGCTTAAAACTGTCAGGTGATCATAATAAAGTGGCCACTCAGTGTATATTAGGATATTTCTCTACTCATCAAGTCGTTTAAGTCCTGAGAGAGAGAGAGAGAGAGAGAGAGAGTAGCGTAGCAGAAGAGATCTGGTAAAGGAAATCTTCGCCACCCAGCACTGCCTCTTTCAGAGTCGTGGGGAATGACGCAGTTTCTCCACCAACGGAGGATTCGGACTGAGAGGAAGGCACTGTCTCAACAGGATCATCAGATTCATGAGCAAGGAGAACGTTCCTCCAAGCTTAACATTCAGTGTAAGTACAGACGGCAAGTCGAAAGTTTTGCAATATTTGCATAAACGCACGTGCTGCGGCAAGTATGCCGCGTGTTTAAACAAGCCCAAGTCGCGCACTGCAGTCAGTCGAAAGAGATATAAAGTGGTAGTCGTTGCTGTGAACAGCATTGCATGTCATCGTTCTGTCTGCGGTTGGGAAGCCCAAAAAATGAACAGCCACAACCGGCTAATTAGGGAACTTTTGCGAATACTGATGAGTCGCACAAACTATATCTCACGAGTAAAAGCCGTCTTTGTGCGGATAATTGAAAGTAAAATAAAACTTGGCTTAGCTTAAATCAAATTAACTCATATTATGAGACGTCAATTTAATAAAACCTTATGATATTTTAAAAAACAGATTAAAAGACATGAGTACTTTAGGGCCATCGCATGGCCCATCTTCAGATTAATCTGTTTTTTAAAATATCATAAGGTTTTATTAAATTGATGTCTCTGTGACGTACCTGCCAGCAGGACGCACACGACATAAAGTCAGATAGGAATCAGAATGAACGTCTGCGTAGCTCAGTTGGTAGAGCGACTTGTTCCGGAATAAGCGGTCTCGGGTTCGAATCCCGGCGTAGACCAGATATGACGGAGAAATTTACTTCGTTATAATGGCGCCCGAACTATCCGGATGACCCGACCGTTCAAAATTTCGCAATGGTGTGATGTTCTTTCCACACCGCGAGATAGGAAAAATCAGAGAATTCCTTCTCCAGCGCTTCGAAAAATAAATGTGTGACGTTGCATTCCACACACCAGATTGACTGGGAGTTCTCAAGTGCACGTTCTACAGTGGATGGCTGTCTGCAACGATTCATGGTCACGGCTGACCCGTGGGCCATGCCCCCGGCCCTCTTTCGCGGGGGGAGATGTGACGTACCTGCCAGCAGGACGCACACGACATAAAGGCAGATAGGAATCAGAATGAACGTCTGCGTAGCTCAGTTGGTAGAGCGACTTGTTCCGGAATAAGCGGTCTCGGGTTCGAATCCCGGCGTAGACCAGAAATGGCGGAGAAATTTACTTCGTTATATCTCATAATATGAGTTAATTTGATTTAAGCTAAGCCGAGTTTTATTTTACTTTCCATTATCCGCACAAAGACGGCTTTTACTCGTGAGATGAGAGGGAACTTTTGCTTTACGAGTTCAAACTCGGCCATAACGCTGCTTAAGCAACACGAAACATTTGTCATGCAAAAGGGAAAGGTTTCGTGGACCACAGCCCCAGAACCAGATGCATGGTTCAAGAAATTGCGCTCAGGTGACAGAAACCTCGACAATCAGTCAAGATCAGGTAGGCCGTGCGCCAGGTCGTAGAGGCAAATCCGACAACCTGCACTCGGAGATTATCAGGCGAGCTGGGCATATCACAGACCACCGTGGTTCGTCACCTTCAGGACCTCGGCAAGGTCTACAGGAGCTGCCGCATTGTCCCTCAAGAACTGACGCCAGCTGAAGCAAACCGCCGAATGGAACTGTGCACGAAACAAAACCCGCGTGATGTACGTTTCATCAACAGGATTATTACGTGCGATGAGAAGTGGGTCTGTTTCCGTAACCCTAACCCACAACAGTAGTAGTAGATCCCCGACCTGTTGCCAAACGTGGGCGCTTCGAGCACAAGGGGATGTTCTGCGTCAGGTGGAATTTCGAGGGGAAAATCCATTACGAATTTCTTTCAGACGGTCGGACCATCAACGCCAACCTCTACTCTGAACAGCTGGAGTGGATGTATGCCGGTTTGGAGGAGAAATACCCGGCACTGGGTGCACAGAAAGCGCGCTCTCCTGCAGCAGGACAACGCCCGGCCTCATACCGCGCGAATGGCCCGGGCAAAACTCCAGGAACTTGAGGGCATCGAACTGATGTCACGCCATGCATATAGTCTGGACCTTGCCCAGTCGGATTACTACTTGTTCCGGTCCATGGCCCACTTCCTTCGTGGGCGGCGCTTCAACAACCAGGAGAAGGTGACAGCTGAAGTGCAAGAGTTCTTCGCTTCGGAGGACAAGAACTGATACCGCCGCGGAATCGAAGAACTGGCAGACAGGTGACTAAAGACGGTGCAACACGATGGCCTAACTTTGAAAGCTAGTCAGCTTTCGTCGTAAAGGTACGTATGAAGACATAAAGTGATCCAAATATTACAAAACTTTCGACTCACCCTCTGTACCATCTGTAATTTTTTTCATTTATAAAGAAAGTTTACGATGTAAATACCATAATCATCACTGCAATTAGAAGTCCGATAGAGACCAATGAAAAATTGCAAGTGAATATTGATCACTTTAAAAGTGCACTGTAAACGTGTGTGACGTACCTGCCAGCAGGACGCACACGACATAAAAGCAGATAGCAGTCAGAACGAACGTCCGCGTAGCTCGATTGGTAGAGTGACTTATTCCGGAATGAGGGGACCCGGGTTCGAGCCCCGGCGTGGACAAAAATGACTGAGAAATTTACTTCGTTATAATGGCGCCCGAACTTCCCGGATGACCCGGCCGTTCAAGATCTCGCAATGGTATGATGTTCTTTCTACACCGCGAGATAGGGGAAAATAAGAGAATCTCTTCTTCAGCGCTTCGAAAAATAAATGTGCGTGACGTTGCATTCCACACACCAGATTGATTGGGAATTCTCAAGTACGTTCTACAGCGGATGGCTGCCTGCGACGATTGATGGTCAAGGCTGACCCGTGGGCCATGCCCCCGGCCCTCTTTCGGGGGGAATGGGACGTACCTGCCAGCAGGACGCCTACCACATAAAGGCAGATAACAGACAGAACGAACGTCCGCGTAGATCAATTGGTAGAGTGACTTATTTCGGAATGAGGGGACCCGGGTTTGAGCCCCGGCGTGGACAAAAATGACAGAGAAATTTACTTCGTTATACGTGTTTGTAAGGTAATGAAGGGCCAGCCCAGTCCCGAAGCAAAAACATAAAGTTTTCATATTGTGGACAAATCTTCCAGTAGCAAAATTAACGACAACTTGCCCATCTTGCACGTCACATCAACGGCACATGGCTGGTGGCGGTCGGTGTTAGTCTTGCGGTGGTGGTAGATGACCGGTGGTCTCCGGACTGATGCCGTACCGGGGCGTACTGCGTGTTCCAGGAGGGTGTTATCGAAACGACTTCAACATCTATTAATTTAAATGAGACCCATCCCTGTGGAACCACAATGTTGACGAAGCAGGATAAAGTCATCAGCTTAACTGATGGAAAAGAAAGCCCGATACCGGCCAGTGCCGAAATCTCCACTTCTGACTCCTAACGCGCACCCGCAAGAGCGTTCGTTGGATTGCGTTCTCGGAAACGTTTCTCTGTGCACCTTGGATGTAATGTGTCGTTAATTGAGGGATCGTGAGCCGTCTGTTGTCCCGCATAGCACGTGACAACCAGCGTTCACCTCGAATGTCAACCAGTGTTGGTCTCTCCTTCCAACATGTTTGGTGGATATGTATCCCTCTTCCCTGCAGCGGCCCTCAAACGGCCAGCAATATCCGCGGTTGTTGAGATGCAGCCTCCACCTTCTTAGCATTGATAATGATTCCCCGTTGGAATCCCGACAAGTCATTTCCTTCCCCATTGCACGAGCTTGGTACTGCTTAACTAATACGCCCGACCTGTGCTGTCGTATATTCCACGCAGGTCAGTGACGTTACTGCAACGTACAGTGGGACGCCTTCACTCGTGAAGACCAGCTTTGTCATAATGATCTGATCATGGGTGTCATCATCATCAACAGCCATGGCTAGTAGTCTCGTAGATGCCTGATGCCACGGGGTATCAGATTTCATTCGTGTTACAGTGTTTTACTACCAGCGCATCGACACTCATCTGATAAACTCAGGCATCATGCGGAAGGGGGTCCAACGAAAAAGCTCGTCCGGAACCGACTTCTGCGCATTCGCGTCTCCAAACGCGGGGAGTCTATAGAAAACCTCAGAAAAACCAGAGACTGGATGGCCGGCAGAACCGGGCTCAAATACCCGTCAGAAACGTCCGCCTCCCACAGAGTGCGTAGCGACTTAACCAACTGCGGTGTCATAAATGTATGTGCTTATAATTTTGTAGTTTTACTGTATAAGAAATGTTCTTAACTTTGCGACATTACGTTTCAGTGAAGACGTGTTCACCTATGAATCCTCCTAGGCATGGCACCATGACATGCACAGCAAAAGACTATGTATTCGAGACAGAATGCTTTTTCTCTTGTGATCCAGGATACTCACTTATTGGATCCAAAAAAAGGACGTGTTTATCAATTTCCTTGTGGGATGGCCTACCAGCTCTGTGCAGACGTAAGTAATTATGTTTTAATTAGTTAAATTGCAACAATATTTTCGGCTGTTCCGCAGAAAAGAATTAAATTTCATATCGCTCCTTGAGAAGATCAATAATTATGTTCGGAAAACTAATGGTGGTTGCTGTGGAATTTGGTTGACCTCGGAGAACTACCGCTTTTTGCGAAATATGTATGTACTCCGAGTGTTCACTGATTTATAACCACCCCTGTCAAAAGTAGATGCGGCCCTTGACCACATGATTTCCGAGAGGACGCGATTAGTGGATCGATGTAGCGTATATAGGGTGTGAGTAGAGCCATCACCCCCTAATAGCTTAGCAGGTCCGCGCACCGAACGCCGGAAGCTGCGTGACGTAGGGGAGAGTAGGCTGATGTCCGTGGTGGGTGGTCGAGCATGCATGAGCTTGCTCACTCTGTGTAAGCGTGACTACGGATGTGCGTGGTTGTTGTTGTCAAATTGTCAACTAAATTTATTTTCATAGAGGAATATTAAAAGTATTCAAATTCCTTACTAATGGGGAGGTTCTCAGAAAACGGATTACAGCAATAAAGCGTGAAAATTTTCAACTCTAAGGTACGTGGAAACCTTTTGTTAACCTTATTTTAAACTACTCGCAAAATAAAAAATTTGAACTAGAAAATTTAAATTTGGCTAATTTTATAATCTAATGCATCTCACAGCGGGAAGTCAAAGCACTGAAAAGATTTTTGAAAAATGAAACTTATGTTTGTAATGGAAAGAATAGATTACTTGTGTTGTTATAGTAACCCATAACATGTTTTTGCCAATGTATCAAATAAGTTCAAAGTAAAATATGTATATTTAGGAAGGGGTTTTAAATGTTATTATGGACACAGAATAATAATGCATGTTTTTGATCCCAAGAGTAATATGTTGATACATTCGTACTTAGTTATTTAAGTGTTTAGGCAGCGCCAGATTAACTTTTTTGGGGTCCCTATTTCTGGGCACAAGTGCTTGTAAAATACCTATATCCTATACGAAATATATGTATGTCATGTACACATCTAACATGCCTATGTCCTTTATATAAATGCTAATGCCTTGTTGCCATGTGAAATACATCTTTTGTGTTTGCAGACATGGAGAGTTGCATTGAATTATCATTTTTAATATTTATTACTAAAGGAACACAAACACTGAATCAAGTATAGACAGCAAAAATTAGATATGAATGCACAAAAACAGAAGTTCACACATAGTTCAGAAGTAAGTTTGCCTTTAAAATGTCCGTTTAAAGATTTTGAAGCATTTTTCTACAAACCAACACATTGAAGAACTCTCGTGTGAGCAGTGTGTATGCTCTATCTGTGGTAGGATGGGAATTTATCAGAACCATTCAATTTCTTAAAAATTAGGTGAAATATATCAGTACTACCTGGGCAAGAAATTATTTACTTGCCCATGTAGTAAAAGCTGGATGCGCAGGAAAATGCATCTTTTAAGATAACAAACCAGAACCCTATTTTTTTTTAAGTTAAAAATATGAACTGTTTTAACATGTTTGCACTTCCATTTTAAGGGTCTGTATTACAAATATTCAATGCACAAACGTGTGTATATCAATTTTTAAGATGCTGATGCTAAAATTGGTATGAAATGGTACGATGATGAAACTGGTGTTTCGGAAATTTAGTGATTATGCCATGTTCCTTTTGTTAAAGTTTTCTCCCTTTGTCACTAAACATGAGAGGCCAGTTACATCAGAGGCATGCATACTGTTGTTGATTATAAATAAAATTTGGAGCAAAACTAGGTTTCCAATTTCTGGGCGTAGAGCATAACATAATTAAAGATGTGATATTACTCTTTCCTTGGTACTTCGTAACAATAATACAACTTCCATTAATTAACAATGACATGAAACACGACATGTGATGCCTGTCTTTTTTTTCTTGTGTAGTAGGAAATTTTATTACAAACTTTTTTTATTTTAAAATTTAGTTACCATGCACAGGCAATTAGATGTTTTATTTACCTGCCTAGACGAATGATTTACATGCTCTGGGCATATCGGGCATGGTATTGTTATTTTTAAGAGAAAAAAAGTACGTGTATCGACATGAATCCACATATTGTGGAAACTATGTTCTAAACAAACAAGATTTTTAAAAGACAAGTTGAAATATATAATACTCGCTTCTTCTTTTTTTTTTTTTTTTTTTTTTGAAAACATTTGCTTAAAATGAGAGATCAACTTTTTATTCATTTATCTAGACTTTTCTGTTTCCAGACTTCCTGCACTGTGTCTTCACAAGCTACAGCAATAATAACTGGGACTAATATATCTCATATTATCCGATAACTACTGGAAAGTGTGCTTCCAAACGTGAGGGTGGGTGTCAATTTTTGTATGGGGAAAAACTTCTTCAATCCTTCATAGAATTTATTTTGAAACCAAAATCATAAAAAAGGAAAAAACAATCTTTTTCAATAGCTTTAGCAATGACAAAACATTTGTGCAAAATTTTATACCATTGCTTTTTATAGTTTCTGAGAAAATGGTACATCAAGTTCGTCAATTTATAATGAAACATGTACATCTTTTTAAATACATCCTATAGTACCAAAACAATCGCTTAGATTTATTCAGTACAATAACTGCATGTGCATTTGTCACGTTCTTAAAAAATATAATAATTATCTGAAAAAATACTTTAAGAAATTATTGGAACAAATTTCAGATTTTCTTAGAAACGTGTCTTTGAAATTCTTCAAGAAACAGCTAACGGACACTTAATCAAATTGTGCTTGTGATACACAAAGAACTACACAACCATAATTATATATACATTGGCAGTTTTCCTGAATACTTCTTGAAAATCAAATTTCAGGAAATTTCTGCCAATAAGTTACTTGTATTTTTCCAGATAAAAAGAAATGCTTATATTGTGGATCCAAATAGTTTTGCTTAATGCTACTGATATACTTAATACATTGACAAGGTAACTTTTTAGAAATAGTGCTCTGGAAGACAAAAATTATAAACTTTATATTTGCTTATCAAAATGAAGTTGTCCAAACACGTAACTAGATGGTACTAAAATTAGGAAAACTTGTTATGTCATTATTGTACGTTTAATAATGTAGCAATTGCATAATTTTCTTGAAATCTTAATTTATTTGATGCAATCAGTGGATCAAGCAGCAATTCACTGTATGTATGTTAAAACGTGTTTTATTGAGCTTTTGGTAATAATTAAAAAACACAGAAAAAAATTTAGTTTTTCTTGACCTTTTTTCATATCTTAGTGATCACGGATTGCATATAAAATACATTTTCACTAAAGGAATTATGTCATTACTAAAATTTTCATAGTCATAAGTTTGCAATGAATGAAAAATCTGATTCCTTAAATATGTCAATCGACATCTTTTGAAACGACGGCGATACTTCGTAATGGACCCTCAAACTAATCTTTCAAGTACAAGATCGATTTGTTCACAAGTACAGGAATCGTTCGGCTAACTATAAAGACACTGTAACTTCAAGTGAAACTACGACAACAGTTTATAATTTCGATTATAGGAATGGTTTATCACTTCCAGTGAAATGACAGGGATGCTTTCATTAAGTTGACGAATCTGTGTTGCTTACCCTTTCAAGTCGAAATTATTGCTACGCTAAATTTTACGCTGTAATTTATTTTTCTTCTGTATTTTAAAAGATTATTAAACAAACTTGTTAACTCTGCAGTTATTTGAAAACTAACACACAAGTTCTTATTTAAATGCAGTGAAACTCTAAAAGAACGCACGACCTGGTTAATTGCTGTACGGAAAGAAGCGTTCGTTCGCACATCGCCGTAATGCCCGTCTCCGCGACTACGGACTACTCTAGTGACGTCACAAATCGGTGCGCGGGCCTGTTAAGCTATTAGGGGGTGATATTAGAGCCGTAGGTAGTAAAATTCGGAGCGTCATGGGTTAACGGAAGGATTTATCGGACTTTGAGAAAGGACAGATTGTGGAAGCTCGGGGAGGAAATGCCCCGATTTCCCAAAGGGATGAAATGTTGGGTTGTTCGCGAGCCGCCTTAATTACAGTGTATCAGAACTGACGTGAAAATAATCAAAAAACAACCCTGACGCAAAACTGCACAGGACAGCGAAAGGTTGAGGTCGACTCGTATAGGCCAACAGACTATACGAGTTCAACAGACTATATTTAGTTCTGTTGTATTGAGTAGTCAACTGTTCAACAGTTGACTATACTCAATACAACAGAACTAAACCCGGAACAGTATCTGTCATGACAACGCGTCGCGCGATCGCACGTATGGGCTACAACAGCAGACGACCCAGACATCATCCTCCCCTAACCACGGCTTATCAGCGCAAAAGACTCGTCACCGCACTTTATCCCGCAAGCCGGATGACTGGGAAAAAAATGTGCTGATCTGACGAGTCGCATTTTTTACTCCACTCTGTGGGTGGTCGTGTACGTATTTGGCGCAAACAACATGAGACCCTCGATACATCCTCCATGGTCTCCACAGTGACAATGCGGTGGAGGCGGTTGTGTGGCGTTTGGCGTGTTTACCTGGAAAGAACTTGGACCCCTGTTGCATGTGGAATAACGTACGACTGGTTCTCACTATCGTGAATTGCTTGCTGATTCTGTACACCCAGAAATGTCGCACTTTTTCCCGAATGGCTACGGTGTCTTCCACGATGGCGGTGCGCCAAGCTACAGACCCAATGTAATACAGGAATGGTTTGAGGAACACCGTTCAGACTTCCAGCATATCGATTGGCCTCCGAACTCCCCCGATATCAATCCCGTAGAGCACTTGTGGGGCACTGTGGAACGGCATATCAGGCGTCTGGATAAACTAATCACTTCCATACCTGCATTGAAGGCTGAATTACACTCAGCTTAGGGATTCATACCTCCCAACTGCTTCCTGCATCTTATTGAATAGATGGCACGTCGGATAGCTGCTGTACTGAGGGGCGAAAGAAAGATCTACGAATATTAGGTAAATGGTCATATTTCAGTTAACACTTAGTATATATGTACACTGCTGGCCACCCAAAATGCAGCACAAGGAAGGACACGAGATAGCAAAGCCAGATTTACTGGACACATAACAACAGATACAAAGATGAAACGATTGAGCTAACAGGCCCGTGCGACTTGCGGAACACGCAGACATCAATAGTTCGTGTGGCCCCCATGGCTGGTAATAACGGCCGCTACACGCCGCGGCATCGAACGAAAGAGGCTTTGGATGTGGGCTTGGGGTTACTCGGTCCAGGCTGCTTCCACACGTTGCCGCAGTTCATCAGGCGTAGCCGCGGGTGGTGCTTGCCGGGCCACTCGGTTGCCGATCAGCGACCGGACTTGTTTGATGGGCGACATATCGGGAGAACAGGCGGGCCACGGCAGCAGTGACACCTGGTGCGCTGTGAAGAATTGTTGCACGATGCGTGCCACGTGCGGGCGCGCATTGTCCTGTTGAAACGTGGCCGCTGGCAGGTCCTGCAGGTATGGGAGGACTACAGGCTCCAAAACGTCGGAGATGTAGCGGTGGCTGTTGAGTGTACCGGTGGTGCGTACCAGAGGAGTGCGGGTGTCATATCCAATTGCGCCCCAAACCATAACGCCAGGCGACGGACCGGTATGGCGGTGCATAATGCAGGCGTCATGCAGTCTCTCGCCGCGGTGCCGCCACACGCGGATCCGACCATCGTGGTGTTGCAGGCAGAAGCGGGATTCGTCGGAGAAGACAATGTCGTGCCATTCCGTAGTCCAGGTGCGGCGCTCAACGGCCCACTGCCGCCGCACTCGCCGGTGCTGTGACGCCAATGGTAATCGGAGCAATGGGCGCCGTGCGACAAGTCCCCGCTCCTGCAGACGACGTCGAACGGTACGTGCTGACACAGGTTGTTGCGCAACACATCCTAATTCCTGCGCTAACGTTCGTGATGTGGCGGTGCGAGCCTTCAATGCCCGCCACGCAACATGCCGGACCTCTCGTTTGGTAGTGTGTCGCGGCTGCGGGAATCGCTCACGTCGGTCCGTCCCTTCCTCCTGCACCCACCGAATCCATACTCGCCTCACTGTGGCGGGATGTCGTCCCACACGGGCGCCGATGTCTCGGTACGATAAACTGCTGTCGCGATAAGCCACTATTCGTCCTCTGTCGAACTCCGAAACGTGCTGGAATGACTGCCGTATTCTGCGACGAGGCATCAGGAAGCTTCCAACGCACAGGTCCGGCAGCACAACACACTTCCACTATTTACACCCCGCCTTCTGTGCACCCTTCTTATAGTGCTTCTCGGTGGCGTGCTGGGCGCACATGATTTGCATATGCCCTGCAATGCTTATCGTTTGCATGTCCTCTCGCGGGCGACGCATGATGCAAATTTCAGGCCAATCGGATGCTTCCTTCTTGGTGTTGTATTTTGGGTGGCCAGCAGTGTATATTGGTTTTGAAGTTCAACGACCAGCATGAGCTATAAGCAGTCTCCCTTCCCTAATTTGGAGCCAAGACCCATGGTAGGAACAGGTCCAGCGCCGACCACACACACACACACACACTCGTGTGTGTGTGTGTGTGTGTGTGTGTGTGTGTGTGTGTGTGTGTGTGTGTGGTCGTTATCATCATCATCATTGTCAACCATTATTAACCCACTGCTGGACGAAGGTCTATCCAAGTTTCTTCCACAACAGTCTGTCTTGTGCCAGTCTCCTCCATGTTACTCCCGCATACTTTCGAACTTCATCCACCCATCTCCCATGTGGTCTTCTTCTGGGTCTTTTCCTGTCCCTTGGAATCCAGTCTAAAATTTCGACTGTCCACCGATGGTCTGTCCTGGCAATATATTCAACCCATTGCCATTTCAAGGATTTTACTCTGATCATGATGTCTTCCACTCTTGTTATTTTTCTGATCCATGAGTTCCTCTTTTTATCTCTCCTGGTTACACGAAGCATGCACCCCTCCATGCCTCTTTGAGTTGTCTGGAGTCTTTGTATGCCTCCTTTAGTTAACTTCCACGTCTCTGCACCATATGTAAGGGGCATTGATCAAAGACATTTATTTTAAGACATAATGGTATATTGCTCTTGAAAATTATACTGTTTCTTCCAAAAGCTCTCCAGGCAAGTTTTATACGCCGATTAATTTCTTCATCAATATGACCCTCACTTGATATCTGCTGTCCAAGATAAATGAACGTGTCCGTTATCTCCAGCTTTTCCCCATCTATTGATAAATCTTCATTTCTTGTAAAAGCATTGTACATCACTTTTGTCTTCTGAAAGTTCACTTTTAATCCCACTTCTCTACTCTTGTCAGCAAGTTCCTGGATCATACTCTGCAGTTCTGAAGGGGTAGTTGTAAAAATGACTACGTAATCAGCAAAACGAAGGTGAGTTAGATAATCTCCATTAATCTTTATCCCTTTGTTTTCCCAGTTCAGTAATTGAACGACATTTTCCAATGTGGCATTAAAGATTTTGGGAGATATAGTGTCACTTTGTCTCACTCCCTTTCCAACTTTTATGAGTGCTGTATTCTCAAATAGCCGAATCTTTGCACTTGCATTTTCACAGGTGTTATTAATAATATCAATGTATGCTTCTTCAATACCGCAGGATTTCAAAGCCATTGTAACTGCTGATGGTTTCACCGAATCAAAGGCCTTTTCATAATCGACAAAAGTCATGCATAATGGAAATTCATATTCTCTTTCAATTAGTTCTCTCAGTACGTGAATATGATTTATAGTGTTGTAACCACTCCTGAATCCAGCTTGTTCTCTCGGTTGAGCCATGTCCAGTGTTACCTTCAAGCTGTGTGAAAGAACTTTAGTGAAGATTTTATAAACTGCTGATAGGTCTGTAGTTCCTGAGATCCTCAATGTCACCTTTTTTATGTAGCAGGATCATTGTAGCATTGTTCCAATCTTTAAGAATCTTCCCTTCATTAAGGCATCGAGTGAAAACTTGGGCGAGTATTGTTTCAATTTCTCCACATGCTTGTTTTATGATGTCTACGGTAATTCCATCTTCTCCTGGAGCTTTTCCCCGTTTCATGTTCTTGATTGCATGTGCAATTTCTGCTGGGAGGACTAGAAGAACTCTGGTACTAGTACCTTTCGAAATGTCTGGAGTACATGTATAATCCCTTTCATATATTGTGAGTAGAAATATTTCACTCTTGTCAAAATTTCCCCTCTATTTCTTGTTACACAACAATCTTCTTTTCTCAGTGCCATAATCTGTTTTTTTTTTCCCGTACTCAGATGTCCCTTTGCTCTCCTCAGGCTTTGGTTGTTTTTAATTGTTTTCCTCACTGGTTCACAGATGAATTTCCTTACGTCTTCAGTGATACTTTTTTGTACTGTCCATATGGTTTGTACTACTGATCATTACGTAATACTGTATATGTAAATCATGATGTTCTGAGGAATACCTTTATACAGTGACACACTTAGTATAAAGATATATACTCCGAGCCCTCCCCATGAGGTATCACTTGATCCTTCGTTCTTTGTATTGGCTGCTTATTTTTTTAAATATATGTTTCAAAAGAGGGTATACGCATACACTATATTGACAAAAGTCACCGGACAACTAGAAGAGAAACACCACATAGCATTTATTGACATACATTATTACGGTGTCAGACCACCTTTGGCCTTAATGCATGCACTGACCTTTCGAGATATGCTTTCGACAAGGTTTCGGAACACAGCGATAGGTATGCGCTTCCATTTAGTACATAATGCTGCCGCTAACTGTTGTTTAGTAGTAGGCCTTGGTTCCAAACTTCTTATGAGGCGCTCTAATTCATCCCATAGGTGCTCTATGGGATTAAGATCATGGCTCTGTGCTGGCCAGTCCACACACGATACGGAATTATCGTCAAACCACGCTGTAACAGTCCTTGCTGTATGGCTCGGTGCATTATCCTGCTGGTACCAACAAGGTTCGGTTCCATAGTATTGCCACAGAGTTGGTAGGGCGTAATTGCCTAGAATATCGAGATAGACGTGCTGGTTAACAGGTTTTCCCCCGATAAAATGGCCCGGCACCGTACCACGAAAAACACTCCCACACGAGTGCACTACCAGCTCCAAGCTTGACCGTAGGAACAGTACACTGTGGTAAATAGCGTTCCCCCAGCTGCCGACATACCCACATAGGACCCGTTTCCTTTGATCTACGGTCCACGATAAATGTTCGTTATACCATGCTAAACGACAAGTTGCATTCCGAGTGGAGATGAAAGGCTTATGGGCAGCCGGACGATAACGGTAATTCATGGAATGAAGTTCTCTGTGAATCGTGCGGGTATATACCGAGGTTCCAGCAGTTTTACTCACCTGTACGCTGAGGTCTTGTGCAGTTATCTGTCGATTAGCTGTAACGACTCTCCTGAGGTTTCGACGTCCTCTATCACTGATTTTCTTTGGTGTGCCGGTACGTTTTGTTGCTTCAGTCACGCCATGTGTTTTCCACTTATTCAGTACATCCAAAACATTTGACTTGGGTATGTTTAAATGCCTCTCGGTTTCTCTTATGGACAACCCACTAATATAACACCCAACAATCTTTCCTTTTTCAAAGTCAGTTCTCTCCCGCCGCGACATTTTCACTCAACCTCACAGTGCGATATGATCGCGGTCAGCTGCAGGCTTGTTTTTATACCATCTACAGCTGTACCGCACATCTTGACAGCGCAGCGCATCCGTTCAAAACGAATGCAACAGTTACGAAGCATCCGTTCATTTGCTTTTGAAGAATGTCCGGTGATTTTTGTAAATATAGTGTATATCAAGTGAAACACATGGAATAATTAATACAGACATAAATCAAGCTGTTCTTTCAGCCCGCGCTTTGCTAAGTCGCTGTGCCACCGTGCGTGCGCGAGGATTGATCATGCATACTCTTCGTAACTGTTGCATTCGTTTTCAATGATTCTTAATACTTTTTCATTTATTTCCATTTGGCCTCAATTTCACTTGGCCCTGATTTGACCTGCGATTGCTGGTCAGCCGGCAGGGTTAGTGCGGCCCTATTCGCCAGTTCAATAGTGAGTTTCCTTTTTATATGTTCTTTCATCGTTCATCGGGAAGTTATGTTAATATTCCGTTCCCGAGATCCATGGTCATTGGTCTTTGCTTTAATTTAATGGATCAACCCAGTCGTGATGAGAACAATACTCAGGCTATCACCAGCCCTGACTCAACAATGAGATTATAGAGTTTACACCCACACAGAAGGTCGACTACCTATGCCTGTACAGGCTTTTTAGCTAAGTGCGAGAAACGAAGTGACAAAGTAGATGTAACCTAAATGCTCATGATAGGAAAGTGGGTATACAAAGAGAAATCAGAATGCCTTGCCACTGGTGTGCAGCTTTTACTAATTACGTCACATGATCCTGCAAAAAAATTGTTCCATTAAAAAATTATGCATTTTGTCATCTTTGCCTCCTCTGATAAAAAGTAGTTCCGACGCTTCTTACTCAGAATGCTACTTTTCACCAGAAACAACGTATTAATAGTATTCGCCATTAAATGCATGCAAGAGAGTCTTCTTCGTCAAGTTTTGCTTTTTAATATTGGGATTCATTTATAGGGCCGTGCTGTAAACTTTATGTGTAGGCATGAAACAAAAAAAATCTCCGTACCGGAATTCCATCCTGCGATTTGATTTATTTATTCTCTTTTTCTATTCTTCCATAACTTTGTCATAAGCTTGAACATCAGTCTTCTGCAAAACGTTTTCAGTCGTCATTAAAAAAGTTTAGAAAATAATCTGTGCTGTCCTTCTGTACAATGTATATGGGTTTATATTCTGGCAGTTCAATGGCAATAAAACAAATGGCCGCCCCGGTGGCGCAGTTGTCTAAGCACTGGATTTGACCATTCGTCCCAGAAGGGTTTGGGTTCGAATTCTAGTGAGGTATTGATGTTGTGTTTGTCTTGAGGCACTGGTTCTCTCCCTTCCGTGGAACCAGTGAACCTAAATTAGGGACGAGCGACTGCTTATAGACCATCGAGTTGCTCACGGTGATCTTTAAACCTTAAATCAACAAAAACAACGAAATTGATTTTCCGCCCCGTAGCGCAGTGGTCTAACCACTGGCTTCCAACCATTCGTCCGAGATGGGTCCGGGTCTGAACCCCGGTGAGGTATGCACCAGGAGGTTAGAATAAGATACTGGAGATGCCCTCATCAACACAGCAGTACCACTTTGCGTGAAGCCTATAACCTCGAGCAGCGACTGTTAAAATGTGGGAAAGTTGGTGGTTTTCAAGGCATTGCACTGCATTGTGTGCTTGCCGAATCGCATTCTTCCGTCACAATTATGTCTAATTTTTGATGGTAACTTGCTGCCAATGTGTGAGAAAATGCTGGATTTATGAAATTCTTAATTATTTTCAGGCTTTTTCCCATTTTTTTTAAACTGAAGTACATGAAAGTTAGTGTGAATTCAAAACAAAACATAACATTAAAATTGAAAATTTTACTCGTGTATGAAGTATTATTCATTCTGGTTTGATGTTAACATGATTTCTGCAACCAAGAACCACGCAACTCCAAAATACACACAGTTGAAACTGCATGGGTATCACGTAAACAACCTCGCCGCCCCGGTGGCGCAGCGGCCTAAGATATGGCTTCTGACAATTTGTACGAGATGGATCCGGGTTCGAATCCCTGTGAGGCATGAACGTTGTGTTTGTCTTACGGCACTGGTTCTCTCCCTTCCCTGGAACCAGTGGCCCAAAATTAAGGACATGCGACTGCTTATAGCCCATTGAGTTGCTCATGGTGGTCGTTAAACACCCAATCAAAATAAATAAATACATAAACAACCTCAAATTCCCACAATTTGGGGCTTCACGGTTAAGAGACTCAGAGCATCACCAGAAGTATTATTTTTTTTTTTTTTTTTTTTTATTGGAGGTTTAACGACCACCGTGAGCAACTCAATGGGCTATAAGCAGTCGCCCGTCCCTAATTTAGGGTCACTGGTTCCAGGGAAGGGAGAGAGCCAGTGCCGTAAGACAAACACAACATCCATGCCTGACCGGGATTCGAACCCGGACCCCTTACGGACGAATGATCATAGGCCAACGCCTTAGACCACTGCGCCACCGGGGCGGCGAAGTATTATTTTAACCTCTTTGGGTGGTCCAGGGGATCGGATCCTCTGCATGAAGTATCACTTGGTTTTTCATTTTTTGTTAATGGCTGCTAATTTTTAAATGAATGTATTTGTCCATGTTTTTAAATATATATTTTATGAATAATTAGAAAAGCAATTTAATATGGCGGAGATATTTTATCGCTTCCCAATATTTTGAGAGATGCTTTCTCCGTGCACCTTCAATATTTGGGTCATCCCCAAGGAAGAAATCTTTGGTGTGCCACTATGTTTACAGTTTATATACATTAGCTATATTCATAAAAGCAAAAGAAAAAAACAGTTTGTGGTGCTAGGTATTGTAGTGTGTCCAGCGTACAGACACATAGATGTGCAAGAGCCGACTTCGACTTCCAGAAGTACTTGGTGGGCCAGTCTGTGGAAGTCCAGCCAAAAATACTTATATAACCAATCCTTTTTAATGAAAAAATTGTGTATTTTTAACTGTATATTAAGTGGTTTCTGAACTGTTTTGTGATCTTCTGATATGTCAATGTGCACCACTCATGTTATATGCACTGTGCTCCTATGTAGTGCTGAGTTCGAAACTTTTACTTCACTGTTTATTTATTGTGCATCCTGTATTTTTAATGTATTTTCAAGCTCTATATATTGTATCACAGGTCATTGACCTAAAGTCTTTTGCGTGTGTTCAGTGTCACAGGTCTGTCCCCATTGTGGGTTTTTAGCATTTTGTATTTATCCTTTTGGGTGGCTATGCCCCTTATTCATGTATATATCATTTTCATGTATCATTCATATTTTTCTCTGTATTCTTTCCTTGTCCAGTTTGACAAGCTGTATCATGCCTTTTGTCAATAAAATGTTGAAATGCTCACAAACAACATATTTTTAATACTGAAACAAATTCCCTGATAACAATCCCTCATAATAGTCACTAGATTTCTTTTAGTATTGAGAAATATTTTGTGCGCACAGCTGGATAGTGTTGGTCTGAAAAGTAAGTAAAAGACTTGCTTTCAAAAGTAAAGAAATATATTTCAATCAAACATAAATCAAAATACAACTGAACGAAAGTTACAGATATCTTCTTATTTCTTCCATTCAGTTGTTTACAAATTATATTTATAAATTCATTAAGATACATTGCAAGGACCATCCAAAATAAAGGAGAATGCAATTAGATAACACTATTCGCTTTACAAGTGTTGCATCACTGTCTCATAAACAGAAGTAAGCTTAGTCAGTTTAACTACATTTTAAAGACCGTACAAACAAATGAAGAATGCTCTTTGACTTTTCATAGGTCTTATTATTCTCCTCGGCTGCCCTGGTGGCACAGTGGTCTAAGAGATAGCTTCTGATCATTCGTCCGAAAAGGGTCTGGGTTCAAATCCCGGTGAGACATGGATGTTGTGTTTGTCTTATGGCACTGTCTCTCTCCCTTCCCTGGAACCAGTGGCCCTATATTAGGGATGGGCGACTGCTTATAGCCCATTGAGTTGCTCACGGTGGTCGTTAAACCTCCAATCAAAAAAATTGTTCTACTCACTCACATTCTTTTGAATTTTGTTGTGGAACTATTTATATCGTGTGGCAAACCAGGAGTCATGATGGGAAAAGTTAACAAAACACCGATTTGTATTTCTTCAGAAGTACAGCTATTTAGAGTTTTGGAATGTTTTCATTATAGAGTAAATGGGGAAATGGGGGGGGGGGGTTGTACCAAATTGAAAGATTTCTGTCTTGTCTTAGATTTTGAATTGACTTTAGTGGTGGTCTAGTTCCTTTGCCCCTTCATAGTGGGTATCAGAGGGATGTATAGTAAGCATGGTGAAGCGATACATGCAAACTTGGGAACTATGTAAATGCAGACATGATGAGAAGTCCATCTCTCCATTTTTTCATGGGTTATGTCAGCTTGCTCTGCAATTTTTTTCTTCTCATGTCATTGTTAACACAGTCATTCCATCTCATCTTAGGTTTTTCTCTAGTTCACTTTCCAGGAAGCTTCACTCTATGCCACAGACATTCTTTGTCTTTTCTCAAAACATATGTAAAAAAAAATACCAGTGCTGTTTTGCTTTCTGAGTCCTAAACAAACCTTTGGCACTTCAACAGTTGGCTTCATTTCCTTTAAACTAACAATAATTGAAACTGAAAAGTTGCATAAAAGCACAGTAAATCAACCTGTGGACAAAATGGTGCAGAAAAAGTTTACGTGATTTTGTAAAGAATATCCACAAGAAAATTTTAAATTTAAATCCAGAAAGTCCATTTTCAATCAGTAACACAAAGTTACTGATCGAATAACTTTGTGGGGTTCCATAATAAAAGTCAAATATATAATGGGAATACCTGAAACTCAAGAATACTGTAGACAATCCGACTGCTGATCACATCTTGACGAGAACCTAAAAAGCTAATGTGGTGAGGAATGAAATCACAAGTTGTTATATCCATTTGTGCTTGATATAAAGGTTTCTTGGAGTACCAGCGCACAAAAGACAAATCAACAACAGACAATTATTACACTTACGACACATTTTATAACATCTGCACAAAAACTGCTTACATTGATTCGATCAACTCGTACACATAGCATTTTTACTTGCTACAACTCATAACAGCTTCTGAAACCAAAAGTTAGAAAGTCAACAGGAACTTGTTGCCAGACATAGATTAACAAACATTGCAATAAAATCAAAGAGATTCTCATCAGCGCCACTTAGCGGATAAATGTAAATACAGTCGTTTCTTTGTAAACTTTGACATATATATATATATATATATATATATGGCAAAAAAAGTGCACACACTACATAATTTTGTATGCCAGGCTATGCATGTTGTTCTGCTTTAGAAATGACAAGAATGAGACAAGCCCTGAGGGCAAAAAGTTTTTTGGTCATTAATATGTTTTGTACCACCAGTGAAATATTAATTGTTTGCCAAGTCAAATGGAATTCCATTTATGTCCAGTATTTTGACTTACATTTTATCTTTTGCAATTCTGTACATCCCTAATTTAGGGTCACTGGTTCCAGTGAAGGGAGAGAGCCAGTACCGTAAGACAAACACAACATCCATGCCTCACCAGGATTCGAACCCGGACCCCTTTCGGACGAATGATCAGAGGCCATCGCTTAGACCACTGCGCCACCGGGGCGGCTTTCATACATTACTCCTTTGAATCAGAAGTCACACTCCACCATGTGGTAGTTTTTCTATTTAATAAATTCTATTGTGAAGGATATTTAATTCATTGTCTCACATTACAATTTCAAAATTTAAACAATTTTTCATATTTTACCCAGCACTGATATTTAAATATCCTTATAAATATATGGCCAAAAAAGTGCACACATATTATTTTTTATAAAGGATCTTTAAATTATCAATGCTAGTAAAACAAAAAGTGCATGATTTTGAAAGTTAGTAATGTAACTGAACTTTAAAAAACCTTTGAATCATAAATTAACTCATGGCCATCTGTAGTGAAGTTTTAGTTTAAAATTTATAATAAGTTTAAAAACTTGAATATTGTTATTTGTGGGCAAGTTTTCAAATGATTAGCATTTTCTGTTTGACCCTCATCACCACAACATACTGTATGCCTCACAAATGTGCGAAGTTTTGAAACTGAAGATGTTTTTGTTAATAATGTTTTATGGCCTAACAAAGGAAAATAGAATGCTTTCAAGATTGGAAAAGAAATCTTATTTTCAACAGATGTGGCAGTTTAATACCATTATCTTACTTGTTTGCACATACTGTGCCATTTCTTAATCTTTCATCTTTCCAATGTGTTTATGTTATTTTTTTGTTGTGCTGTAGTTGTCAGTTGCCCAGCTCTAAAGCCTTTGGCTCACGGAGATATTTTGCCTGCCAAATGTACTCGAGGAAAATTAACCTATGGAGAAGTGTGTAATCATACTTGTAAAGATGGATTCCAACTGACTGGACCACCCCAAAGAAAATGTGTAGATTTTGGCATTTGGAGTGAAGAGGAGTCTGTTACTACCTGTGTTGGTAAGCATATTATACCAAATTCAGATATGTAACGTATACTCTATATTCACTTTTCTTTTGATTTTACTATCTCTGGTTATTTTATTTTACTATGTAAATTATCTTCTTACTGAACGAAATATTATTTCACCCGCTGAATGAGATCTGGCAATGAGTGTAAGTCATGACGTGGTGGTAGCTAGTATATAGGCGCGTTCATCGAGACTTAGGGAGAGCTTTTGTTGTTGTTATGAGAGAGCGTTGTTGTTTACCGAGAGCGTTTATAATACGAGGAGAGATTGTGTTGTTATGAGGAGAGATTCTTCATTATTGTAAAACAAGTTGTGTGTGTGCTTTAGTTGACCAAGAGTCTTATAATAAGGAAGTTACCGTAAGTTAGTCTTTCTCCATTCATAGTTTTTGTCAGACCTCTGTCTGGCTGTTAGGTTTATAACATTTATTTATTACCATAAATAACCAGCGTTAAGACTTTGTTTACGTTCGTAATTAACTAGTAACAACAACCCTTTTGAATTCACTATTTTGAAGCTTAGTACAAGTATATCATTAGCTAGCTGGTAGGAAGAGAATCATTCATATTAATTAGCTTAGCGGAAAGGAAATAAAGCTAATTCATTATCGATATGCCACTCTTTAATTTCTTTCAGATTACTGAATTGCATCTGT
The DNA here is from genome assembly GCA_039090855.1 of Macrothele yani. Classification (NCBI taxonomy): domain Eukaryota; kingdom Metazoa; phylum Arthropoda; class Arachnida; order Araneae; family Macrothelidae; genus Macrothele; species Macrothele yani. The sequence goes on along the minus strand of CM077030.1, from coordinate 71,114,507 downwards.
CTGACTGTTCGCATTTCTTTCCCTCTCTCTTTCTGTCTTGCAGTGATTTTGCTTTTATTTCAAACCATACTGTAGGCAATATGCATACATATAACATACTTTTAGAAATTTGGTTGCATATGATGTAAAATTAAACGTGTGAACTGTGTGTATAGTTCCTGATGAAATCTTGTTACTTTAGTTTTAAAATTCATGGTAAGAGTCAACATACTTGCTCTAAAAATCTTGTAAAACCTTTGTATACAGGATTTCATTTTAAGATGCACCCACACTTTTCAGCTGCCATACACTGCTAGCTCAAGCTGTTAGAGGGAGCCAACTGACCTTAATCAGTGAGGCATTACCTGATGTAATTGAGCAGTTCATAGCAGAGCTTGTGTATGTGTGTAATGTCAAAAAACAAAGCCAATTTTTAATCCAGAAAGATGCTTATGACTTGTGAACCAATAATTTTCATAATGAATCACATTTACTGCACCAAGAAGTCTTCCACCAAGCATTCCCTAATGATATGGTGCCAAACAAAGCCATTTCCACTTTCTTAGAAAGTTTGAAGAATCTGGTTCTGGATGACCACATAACAGCTGTTGGAGCATCCTGAATGATGACATGCTAAAAGACAGGAGGTTTAGTTTGCTGATGAAAAGTGAAAAGAATTCTACATGACATATTGGAAATTAACGCATGACAGTTATGTAGCAAACATCAAAGGAGAAATGTTTCAGTAGTAGCTTCCATCTTCACCAGCCTAATAGTGAATGAGGATGACACAGTGGTAAACATGTGTTGAATCAGATGTTGCCAGACTTGAGAAGATACTCTCAAATTATGGGGATATGATAGGGTGAGTCCAAATTGCAAGGGTTAAGGTATAAGTAAACTTCTAAGCTTTCACAAAACCTAAGGGACTGGTGATTCATGAAAGGTGCAATGCGTTTTGTATTGCCCCTTTGTATACAAAACATTTCACCCCTTTCATGAAACACCAATCCCTCAGGTTTTGCAAAAGCTTAGAAATTTACTTATACCTTAATCCTTGCAATTTGGACTCACCCTATCATATCCCCATAATTTGAGAGTATCTTCTCAAGTCTGGCAACATCTGATTCAACACATGTTTACCACTGTGTCATCCTCATTCACTATTAGGCTGATGAAGATGGAAGCTACTACTGAAACATTTCTCCTTTGATGTTTGCTACATAACTGTCATGCGTTAATTTCCAATATGTAATGTAGAATTCTTTTCACTTTTCATCTGTCTCTTGTTACATCATTCTGCTACCTTGTTTTTATGGGTTTAGTTTTGTTGCAGTCCCACTCAAAATCGTTGCAAAAAACTTACCAACAGAACAAAATGTAATCAGACATCGCCGAATCGACTGTAATTACTGTTTCACACGTGAATAAAATCACATCAGAAAACTTTAAAATTTAATTGCTGTGGAGCGGAAATCGAAGCCGCATCTCCCGATTACCGTTCGTTCGAGCGCGCTATCCATTGCACCACCAACGACGGCGAATTCACAAGTATCTGTGTGTTAAGAGCATTGGAATATTCTCCAACCACGTTCTTATTCAATGCAGATTCTGCTGCCATCTAGCGTTTGAGAAGAATATGTCTTCAACTCTGAAGAACAAAATGTCTTTAAAAAGTGCACATATAGCTGTAAACTTGCTGAATCTTTAAGTTTATTGACTCCATGGGGATACACATGTTGTAACCTACTGATCATGCTGTGAGACTACATTATGGTAAGTAGTTTAAGACCTTTGTCTGTAACAACATTCAAGTGTTGGACAAACATTTTTTTACAAGTGAAGCAGGGTTTCATCTCATCAGGTATTTGACAGCCAAAAAAAAAATAATTGCTTATGAAGTTCAGGGAGCATTATACCTATCGTGGAGGTCTACTACATTCAATCAAAATTAGCATTTGGCATATGCTGTCTCGTGATGTAGGATTATCAGCTCAATTTTCTTTGAGGACAATGTGACAGGGAAATGTTATCGAGAAATTTTAAAACAGTTTATCACTTTGTTGGAGATCAGTTAGATGAATGTGAGGTTTCAGCAAGATGGGGCCACTTGCCATACCATGTGGTTGACTATAGCATTATTGAAAGAATGATGGTTGATTTCAGAGCTTGTAGCTTCCCTCGGCTCCCAATCTATACAAAGCTCCCCGTAGGGCTCCCAATCCAGTGGTGGCAGAACCGCCAGGGCCTGGGCATGGTCAATAATTTCAGCCAAGATTTTTATTTTTTTATTTGATATATTTGTGATTGATGTGATGTGCCTTAGCAAGTTCCTCTAGGTAAGGGGTTGGGTGGTCCTAATTCCCAAAAAAGCTCCTTAGGCAGGGTTTTTTTCTGTTTGTTCTGGGAAGCGGGAAGGTAGAGGGTGCACCACGATTCAAAATTTCAGGCCTGGTCAATGAACTTCACTTTCCGCTGCCCTTGTCCTAATCCATACCCACCAGATTTCATTCTATGGGGTCATCTCAAAGGACCACCATACTTCTTTGCATGACAGTAGTCTTTACACCATTGATAACAAAAAAATGAACATTACAGCAATCATTGCAAGTATTATGCAAAGAGCTCTTCATCAAGTTACACAGAATATGGTGAAATAAGTGAAGAATGGTGGACACTTCCAGAACCTTTTATGAATGGTACAGGTTGTATTGCATTATATACATGTATGTATTTCACATATTTTGTTTTCATGTTATAGTAATATTGTCTTACAGTGCTATGTGAAATTTGGTTGTATTTTAAAATAAACACCCTATATCTTTGTGTGCCACTTTCTGTTAGCCATGTTATTGTGCTTTGTGTGTGAAAAACAGTCCATCTTGCATACTTAATACTTAATAGATGTCTTGCATGCTCACTAGTTTTGGCATAAAGATGTTAAAATTTGTTGCAGTGTTTCCATACAGTATTACTATAGGAGTTAAATTATCCAGTTTATTCATACTGCCCTCATTAGATATTAGTGCTAATTTTATTATGACAGTATACTTAAAAATAGATTTGAGTCTTTGGAATTTCTCTTCTGTTTTTTGAAGACAGGGCCATTGTACACTTTCAGGAAGGGTGGATTTAAACCCTTCCTGAAAGGTTTGAAATGTCTCAAAAATAAAATAATTGTTTCATAAATATGTGTAAGTAGTATAGATATAAGTCTGTATTTGAAAATGGGGAGTATTAAATAGAACTTCATGTGCAGAGAAAATGGGACAGAGGAAAAACTCAACATATGTATAACATATGGTTAAAATTAATTTTCAAATTCAGAAAACCCTCCAGGAAATTCTTTCTAGCTATGGCCCTGGTTAAAGATGATTTATAAAATGTACAATATTGTTCTTATGATACTGCAACAATGTTTAGTTTGCTTTAAGTACTGAAAGAAATAAATAAATTGGACAAGTGGCATCTTGTCAGTGTTGTAATTGAAAAAAGAGCGGGAAAATTCTGAAAACTTTTTTAAAAGAGCGGGAAAATTCTGAAAACTGTATTCTATTTTCAAATAAAGCTTCTGTCATAAGATTGATGTCTAAAAAATTGGACAGCATGAACAATAAGATTGGAGAGCCAACCAGAGTAGCAAAGTTTCTGCACATCATATGATGAAAATATTTGCTGCATATACAGCAAGGATTATGCAGCACCTAAAAAAGATCATGAATAACAGAAAGTGTAATCCAATGATACAAAGTTATTCTCTTTTATGTTGTTTTTATTATATATAGAGTAAAATCTCTGACTGATGGTCTTAGCTGGAACCACAAAAAAGTGGTCACTGTCTGGGGGTGGCTATTGTTCAGATTTTGGACATAAGTTAACATTGTTTGTCAGTTTTATTTATATATGAGGCCTGTTCAAGAAAGACTTGCACATTGTTTTTTAAATAGTATAGTTACATATTGGAACCAAAACATCCTCACAGCATGCACTGGACTCCCTTTCTTGTGAATAAACCTTTCCGAGCCATTGCGTTGTACGTGCCCTGGAGTAGAACACTGTGAAGAAGTGTCTGTTTGTGCCCACCTCTCAGTCGAGTCATAGATATCACAATGGAACAGTGTGCAGCTTTGAAGTTATGTGTCCATTTTGGGAAATAAATTCGGAAGAATATGAAATGTTGGTGCAGACATATGATGAGATTTGATGCCACATCGTACAGCACAGTGGTGGTTGAAAGAATTTTACAAAGGCCACGAATTGTTTCAGAAACAAGGTAGACCTTGGATGTCACCAACAGCCATTATTGATCAGATGGTGGACACTGCAGCCACGATTATTCGTGAGGATCATCAGCTCACAATGAGACAAATGGCAGAACATTTGCAGATTTCAGTTGGAAGTACCTATACTATACTCAGTGAGAAACTACACATGATGTGAGTCAGTGCAAAATGGATTCCTTGGTTATTGATGCCTGAACAAAAACAAGTGCATGTTGAGGTGTGAATTTTGAAGCAAGAAATTGCTTCAAACAAGGACTACCTGAAGTCGGTGACTACAAGGGATGAAACTTTTCTTTGTCACTGTGATTCAGAGGGCAAATAACAGAGCCCTATGTGGAAAATTCCACCATCTCCAAAGGCAATAAAAGGAAAGATGTGGAAAGTTTGCCTGGAAGGTAATGGTAATCACTTTCTTTATTACCAAGGAATGGTGTACCTACCACAGTTAATGTGGATTATTATGCGTCTGTTTTGACAAAGCTGATCACATATATCCGTAAGAAGCATCCACCCATTCACCATAATGGTTGGAAACTCCACCATGATAATACTTGTCCTCATGTGGTGCAGAAAGGCACTACCTCCTTGGCTGAAAAATTTGGAACGGTTCCATACAGTCCATATTTAGAACCCTGTGACTTTTTTCATTTCCCAACACTCAAAAAGAACTTGAGGTTTAAGTCAACAGAAGAGATAGCCAAAGCTTCAGAGGTGGCTCTGAAAGGGATGCAGAAATATGGCTTCCAGCATATCTTTTAGGTGTGGCAGTGAAGTTTTGACAGGTGCATTGGCTTAGGAAGAGATTACTTTGAAAAGGGCCATAGTTATATGTAGTTCAGGTTCATACATACATGTTCATAAATTTCTGCTCAGGTCTTCCTTGAATAGGCCTCATAAAATTAAAGTTTGTGTATGAAATTTATGCACATTGGAAATTGTTGCAATACCTTTTCAAAATGCTGAATGAAACTCAGTTGGAATAATACACACACACATTGTACTATACAGCCCTTAAAAACAGTGCGTTTTAAAAGAACTGTTGGCCTCAGCCTTTAAAAACAGTGACAAGAAATGCAATTCATGAGGCTACCTTATAGGTTGTCTTATGTTATAAAGGTGCTTTTGATTAAAATATACATAATATCTAAGGTTTTACCTGATATTGTCAAAGTATTTTTCACGTTGTTTGGTCTGTGAGGCACCTGCTCCCGGCCCCGAGAGGTTCCTTACGTTACGGACCTTTCGTTAGTTATAAAAAAATTGCAGAAATAAAACAGTTTGGTTATATATTTTCAGTTCCACATTCATTCACTTGCACAATCAAACGTTTAAAATTTATTATTAATTAAAAGATTTTAGTAGAAAGAGTTATACTCATCGGGTCAGGAGACGTCTCACAAGGGGTTCATTGTTATGGCGAGCGCTTTCTGCGGTACTTAACCGCCATCTTCGGGCCACTATTTCTACACGAGGGTTCCTCACATGTGTGTAGTTTTGGAGTTGCATGTTGGGAATCGATGGGAAGGTTTTTGCCTGTATGTGCTATAGATGATCTGTTTCCAATGTGTCGCCATCTGTTGGATGAGTTGGTAGGTATCAGTCGTAAGTATAATTCTATTGTGTGTCTGTATGTGTTAGGTGATTTTTTTCAATGTGTCGCCATCTATTGGATGAGTTGGAAGGTATCAGTTGTAAGTATAATTCTTTTGTGTAGATATTTTTGGGCTAATATTATTTGTTCGTAGAAACAGGTGTGGTTTTTTTTTGTTCTCTGTTTATTGGTGTGATTTTTTGTTATGTTCTTCTTTTTTGCCTTTTTTTATGGATTTTTTTTATTTTTTTATAAGTGATTTCCAGGCTGTGTGTTTGAAAATATTAAATTTCTAACCACCCACACAAATGAAAAAGAATTAAGAATTTCTGAAAGCATTATAATTGAACAAAAAAAAGATAAAATATGCAACTTACAAGACCCCACCACACTAGACACAGCCTGGAAATCACTTATAAAAAAAATCCATAAAAAAAGGCAAAAAAAAGAACATTACAAAAAATCCCACCAATAAACAAAGGACAAATATATATATATATATATATATATATATACCTGTTTCTACGAACCAATAATAATAGCCCAAAAATATCTACACAAAAGAATTATACTTACGACTGATACCTACCAACTCATCCAATAGATGGCAACACATTAGAAACAAATCACCTAACACATACAGACACACAATAGAATTATACTTACGACTGATACCTACCAACTCATCCAATAGATGGCAACACATTAGAAACAAATCACCTAACACATACAGACACACAATAGAATTATACTTACGACTGATACCTACCAACTCATCCAATAGATGGCGACACATTGGAAACAAGTCACCTAACACATACAGGCAGCAAACCTTCCCATCGATTCCCGACATGCAACTCCAAAACTACACACACGCGAGGAACCCTCGTGTAGAAATAGTGGCCCGAAGATGGTGGTTAAGTTCCACAGAAAGCTCTCGCCATAACAACGAACCCCTTGTAAGACGTCTCCTGACCCGATGAGTATAACTCGTTTTACTAAAATCTTTTAATTAATAGTAAATTTTAAGCGTTTGATTGTGCAAGTGAATGAATGTGGAACTGAAAATATATAATCAAACTGTTTTATTTCTGCAAAAATTTTTTTATAACTAACGAAAGGTCCGTAACATAAGGGACCTCTCGGGGCTGGGAGCACGTGCCTCACAGAGCAAACAACATGAAAAATACTTTGCCAATATCAGGTAAAATACTTTAGATATTATGTATACTTTAAAAACAGTTCTTAAAAGAGCAATTTCACACACACACACACACACACACACACACACACACCTGGTAATCAAAATAAAGACAAAAAAGTCATTCAAAAATTATGAGCTTCCAAAAATGCAAAACCTGATTTAAATGCATGCAATTAGTAGATTATTCTTTTTATGGCTTTGCCTTTCATCCTAACTCAAAGTAAGGAAAAATTTCACCATTTTTTGGGCCCTGAATGTTTCTTGTGATACATTATTGGGATATAGCAACATCATTTTCACTTCTTGGCCTTCAACTACTGCATGAAAGCTTATTTTCCAAGGAAAAGTATTTCACATTTTTCATTGCTTTAGTGAATGGTACCTTCATTGTTATAAAAAGTTTTTTTAGAACCAGTAAGTAATTTGGTTTTAATTAAATATCAAATCAAAATCTACTACAAAATACAGATTTTTTGGATTGCTTTCACTTTTAAACCACTGCCTTACTTGTGGCTTCTTATTGTTTCATTTTCTTAATTGGTTTTCATAGGTGCAGCTGCTTTCTACTGTATTGGAGCACTTTTTTCAAGCTCAGCTAACTTATTTTTCATGCAGTTTCTGCATAAATTTGTCCTCAGACTAGTTTTTTTTTATTATTTATAAAGAAAAATGAAAAATGAATGCACTTCTACGATAGTAGTACATATCATCTCATATTTTCATTTTGTGTAGCATTTGCTGTGTTATTCTGTGAAGGACAGTTTAGGTAACACATAGCTCTTGTACCATCAGCCACTCTGAAATCTCCAAACACGTTCAGTTAGTAACAGTTGTCCTGCTTCTTTAATTTGATATCAGAAAGCAAAGTGCTTGCTAAGATGTAGAATTTAAGATGTTGCAACTATATTCAACTTAATTTTGTTTTCTTTATCATGTTTCACTTGTCCTGGAATTCCATGTTGTCCTAGAAATGCCCTAAAATTCTGTTATGTCCCAAAATTTTATGCTTTCTCGTTTTTTGCCCCTATGCAGTGTTTTGTAGTTCAGGATTTTTCTGGTGTTGCAACTTATGCATAGCTGCCAAGTGTCTCAATTTAATCAGATTATGCCAGTTCAAAAATACTGTCTGGGATTTTTTTTTTTTGTAACATGTTTTCTGTTTACAACCATTAGAAATATTCCAAATGCTATGGATTCTTTGTAATCATTACAGGAATCATTTGTCCTCTGTGGAGTGAGAGAAACATCAAATTTACTACAGAAGTTGAAAATCTCAGTGAAGTAATGTTATTCAACATCTGTGTAAAGTTTGTGGGATCATTTATTGGCTGCTTTTGAAATTGTAAAATTTCTTTGATATAATTTATAATTTAGTGGTCTTTTTTTTTGTTTTTTTTTTGTTTGTTTTTTTACATTTTCATGCAAAAATGATTGTTCAAGCAGGAGTAAGAATGTTCTGGGATTTTGGAATTTTCCTGGCCAACCTGCATCCCCCTCCCTACATTTCTCTTCTTGGTCATATTTTTATTTCTAATATTTTTCTGTTCATGTTCCTCATTTTTAATATCATTGGTAACCGTGAAAAAGAGCGTCTTTGTTTGTTTTTAAAAAAAAAATTTCTGACAAAATGCATGTTTTCCTAATGTTAACAGTATCTTCTTCAAAATCAAACAGCAGAACAAGCAGTTTTGTCCACTTCCCCTTTTTTAAGGCAAAATTGCATTTTAAAATTGATACTTTATCTGTCTGCGATGGAATCTGAGCCATTTTTGTGGCCCATAAAACCACTTTCGCAGAACAATGCAGTACTGATTTGTGATATTTAATTTCCTTTAAACATGTGAGCGAACATGTTTTTTTTTGTTCAAGATGAAATTATGTTCAAAAACGCTTCTGCTGGGTCACTGCAGAGAAAACAACTTTATGGGGAATGAAAGATTGTGATGGTGAGTTGAAATTCTGATTTCAGACTTAACATTTTTGTTTTCTAAACAAAAGTAAAAATACTTGATACTTTTGTCAGTTGACATTTCAAGAAGTACCTAAGCAAAGGGAAGCCTTGCATTTTCAAAGAAACTAAATTTAAAAAAGTGATAATGCTACTCTACACTTTGCTGTGAAAAGAACTGTACAGCCACAGAAATTCATGAATTTCTAATAACGATTTTCATTTTGAATCTTCCTTTATTCAAAAAGAAAAAATGATTGCCCATACTTCACCTTTCCTTATTTTTAAATTTGCAATTTATTATTTTCAAAATATTTAGAAGTAAACATTACTTAGTTTATATAATGAATGTTGTATGAAAGAATGCAAGGGTAATGGCACATTTATTATCTAACAATAGATTTTTTATGTATGTATTTTTGAGTGTTATATACTTTTTATTCAACAATATGCTTCAGGCAGATTTATGATCTAACTATTGATTTTTATGTATGTATTTTTGAGTGTTATATACTTTTTATTCAGTAATTTGCTTCAGTAATTGAATTAAAACTGAAGCAGAAAAAAATTGTTTGAAAATCAGTGTAGTGTGGCACAATATTCATATAAAATTTTCTAGAAATTAAACCTGGTTACATTTTTCACTGACAGTTTTGGTATCTCAATTTTTATTTGTGATTCATGGTTTCTTATTAGGTGCAGCAAATATCATTTTCAACATTCGTTTGTTGTATGTTACAGGGTTTTGAGTGGAAGTATTTGGATTACATGTCCTGGGGGGAAAAATTCCAAGTTCTGCAATTCCGTGATTGAATAATATTATGAACCATACTTTATTATGTGAGTGTCATACACCTGTATGTGATACCCACAGTAGTGGATCCAGCGAAGGGCAATAGGTGTGATTCACCCCAAAAAGACTTCCTTTTCAAATAGCCAAGATCTTAAATAATTAACATATTTATTTTTGTAAAATAATAATAATAAATGCACAGATTTTCATAAAGTTTTTACTGTTAAAATTTGCTGTAGATTTGGAGAGTAAATAATGTCTTATACAATTGGGAAACGAATTTCCCTGAAGAAATAATTCTTCATAGATACATGGTAGGCATTGTAATGCTATTATTGGCAAAATATACAAATAATGTCTCTTCTCTAGCTTCAGAAAGAGAGAGGGGGAGGGAGAGAGAGAGAGAACAGGAGGAAACTAGAGTTTCAGAAACAGAGAAAGCTGATAGCAGAAGGATAAAGAGATTTTGACTGATCATGAAAAGCAATGGGTGTGCGGTGTTTAATGTAATATTTCCACGTCTTCTGTGAGAAAATTGCCAATAAGACAATTACTAGGGCACAGGAATGACTTGATGATGTGAAATAAATGGAAGTTCCTTTCAAAAGAAGTGGGAAAAAATTAACAAATTTTTTAAAGAGGAATTGCTGGTGATATTGCATAGGAAGGATTCAAGCTGGAATTTTTTCTATTAAGTTAAGCTGCGCAAATAGAAGGGCTCAAATTCATTTTGGAAGATTCTGTCCAGGCTCAATATTTAAAAAGCACGAAGCTCATTTCTTTGCTAAGCTGGCAATTGAGTGCCAGGAAAGTGGTGATTTTTCAATTGTTTTTTCCACTTTATGATTTAAAAATTTAGCACAATTTTTTTTTATGGGAAAAAGTTCCAAAAAAATCGTGCAGTGCTGAGGGGGAGGGGCAAAAGTTGTGCCAATTTCTGTGCAAGTTATTGTGCATGGCCCTTCTACAAAGTTTCTCTATCAATCTTTGTTTTAGACCAGAGCATTCCCCTCCCCTCAAGGCTAGCTTCTGGATCGACCCCTGCACAAAACACACACACACACACACACACATCCTGTCAAGTAAGAAAACAAAGGTTTCCTTAAATGCTACAGCATCTGCTACTTATTTTCCAAATAGAAATAGACTGATGATATTTGTATATCTCACCTTTTTTCTAATAGATATTGAAGCTCCAGTTATTAAATGCCCTGAGGATGTTGTTGTGGATGCTGATGAAAATGAAGCCAATTTCTTAGTCACATGGAGCTTGCCATCCACTTCTGATAACAGTGAGGAGCCAGTTGTGCTGTCTGTGGTTCCAGCAATCATGTCACCTAGGAGATTCTACATCGGTGTTGCTTCCATTGTCTACACAGTAGAAGATCGAGCTAAAAATACAGCACAGTGTAATTTCACTATTACTGTTCGTGGTAAGCAGTTCCTTTCAATTTGCTTCTATTGTACTTCATTGCTGTACAGCAGTGTTTCTCAAATGTGGTCCATGTACTACTGGTGGTCTGTGGCAGCCTATCAAGTGGTCTGCAGGAAATTTCAGAAGAAAAATTAATGAAGAATAGGAGAAACCCTCCTCTTAAATTTTGAGTGTATGCTGAACCAGAATATCCAGAGCTGTCAGATAGATTATTACATGTGGAAGCTACTCTACTACTCAAACTATCGGTCATCGAACCGGATATAGATAGCTTGGTAAAAGATTGCAAGCAGCAGCATCCTTCTCATAGATGCTATGATTTTTATTGTAGTTATTATTTTTGCTATTAATTACTGAATCTTTGCATGTGGACTTTCAGAAAAGTATTAAAATCAAAAGAGAAAATGAAAGTATAATTGTCCATATCACATTTTGCATATGATGTAACTTGAATTGTATGGGATTTTTTTCTTTTTCCATGGCTCGAATTTAGGTTGGGGGAGGTGGAGATTTTCGGAGAAGGTTTAAGTAATTTTCCATAAAAATTACCTGTTATAAATCTTACTTTTTTGGCATTTCAGGGAAGGTTTGAACCCCCCAAACCCCCTCCCTGACTACGCCCTTGTTGTGACTACATTGCCAATTATTTAATTAAGCGAGTGATCTCTTTTTCATTATACAACTAACAAAATAAAATCATAACTCACCAAACTCCTTCTTTCTTTATGAAATATAGGTACTCTAAATATTACTTTGTTTCAGATAGAGTTGGCAGCCGACCGGTATTTTAAGCACCTTGTTGGAATTTTTGGCAATTTTCTGCCTAAGGCAGGTGGCAATTGCTTATTCACCCTATTTGGGTACGGTATTATTTTCAAGTAAAAAACAGCTGAAAATTTACTGAAAAAAAGCTTAAAATTTACCAAAAGAAGCTTAAAATTTACCAAAAGAAGCTTAAAATTTACCAAAAGAAGCTTAAAATTTACCAAAAGAAGCTTAAAATTTACCAAAAGAAGCTAAAATTAACTAAAAATTACATTTCAAGGGGGAAGGGGCATCTAAAAATCACATAAATCGGGAGATACTTTGGTTGTGTCTTTCCTTGGAGCGGGGTGGGAAGGAATCATCACTCACCAGCTGATGAGGACGTCTGGTAGGTTCTAATATTATTAACCAGGTTTGGCAACCTCAGTTTCAGACAATATATTTTTCAATTCAAATTTCTCCCAGGGAGGCTTCCCAGGCTCCCCTACTTGGTAGTCCATGATAAGTAAAGAAATGCTTAAAGTGGTCCATGAGGAACCAAAGTTTGAGAAACACTGCTCTACAGTATAACAGGGTTCGTACGCCTCCTGGATTTCCTGGAAAACTCCTGGAATTAAATTTTTATTTTCCAGGGTCCTGGAAAACTCCTGGAAAAAAGGCAATTTTTAATCTCTCCTGGAAAACTCCTGGAATGTTTGTATTTCTTTTTATGCCGAACTAGTTTGGTTAAAGTTTGTATTTCTTATTATGCTGATCTAGTTTAGTGGTTTTCAGCCAGTGTTTCACCATAAAAGTTGTTTCACCTCCTCTCCAGCTGTGAACTGGAGAGAGAGAGAGAGAGAGAGAGAGAGAGAGAGAGAGAGAGAGAGAGAGAGAGTGTGTGTGTTTGTAGGGAGAAAGGGATTGCAGAAACTTCCTTGCCTGATCGGGTGGGCGGGGCCAGCAGGGCTGTTGACCGATAAGTATCTCCTGTGCCCTACTGGGATCAAAAATATGATTTTCTATCTTAGCGGAATTTCTACAAAACTGACTGAAAATGTAATGCACTTAATACATTGCCAAAAGGAACGAACCCACCAAATTTCGTGTGAATCGGAGAAAAACTGTGAAAACTAGCCAATAAAATTCTTTGAATAAAGCTCATATTGAGAAATGGCTTCCTAGTTTAATTGAGTTAATAATCTAAAGCAACTTATGGGAATTTACTAGGAAATTTTTTTATTTATAGCAAATTTTCGGAGAAAACTCTTCTCCTTCTTCAGGCTCTCTTGTTGTTGTCACTTTTTGCTTGTCACTATCATGGTTACGGTTTACCTTGACGGTTACGGTTAACCTTGACGGTTTAGGTTATTTTTCAACAAATCCTGCCAGATGTTAGGCAGGGAAAATCCTTTGCAGTCATTGATGATGGAATTTTGATTTTTCTCAATCTCTATTCCTTCTTTCAGTTTTCTTTTTTGGAAATTGCTTTGGAAACTGATTACTTTAAGGGAATTCCAATCCATGCTGTGCCCAGTTTCTCTAACATGCCTATCTAATCCAGTCTTGTTGGAGCAATTTTTTATAGCTGCTTTATGCTCAGCTATACGAGTTTCTAGTCTGCGACCTGTTTCACCTATGTAAGATAGTCCACAACTACAATTTACTTCATAAACTACTCCTTGCATTTTTAAAATATCTTCTTCTCTTTGAACTATTTTAGGGAAAAATTTTTTTTTAACTTTGTTCTCTAAACTTGGAGCTAGCCTAATATTGTATTTTTTACTAATTCTCTTTAAAGCCTCAAATAAACCTTTGTGATAAGAAATTTTTCTAGTGAATTTTACTTCTTGCTTTTGTGGGTTCTTCTTACCATTAAAATTCAGAAGCTTCTCAATTTCTTCTTTAGGATAGTTATTTTCTGCAAGTATGACTTTAAGCTCTTCTTTATGGGCTTCTTTTTTATCTGCAGTAGAAACTATTTTATTAATTTTTTCTAAAAAAACTGACTTGCTACATTTTTCTCAATAGAAACTGGATGATACGAATTGAAATCCAGTAGTCTTTTAGTATTCATTGGTTTTTTATACCAACTAGTGAGGAATTTTTCATCTTCATAATAGATAGTAATATCTAAGAAGTTTATTCTTCTTTCTTTTGAAGTTCAATAGTGAACTTAAGGGAATCATCTAATTCATTGAATGAGTCTAGAATTCTTTCTGGAACAATTTCTGAGCTATCTATTATAAATAAGATGTCATCCATGTATCTGCTATATAAGCAGAAGTATGTGGGTTGTACTAGTATCTTTTCTTCTAGTTTTCCCACATAATAGTTAGCTAAGAGTGGGGAGAGTGGGGAGCCCATAGCTAGCCCCGATTTTTGAATGAAAAAAAGTTTTCCCAAATTGAAAGTAGTTGTTCTGCAAAGAGAAAGTAAGCATTTCAAAAATTCCTACTAATATGTTTTTTTCCTTGTTGTGAAAAACTATTAGGTCTGCCAAGTCTTCCGCTATAAAGTCTATAAGTTGATCTATATTAATGTGAGTATACATAGACACTATATCTAAACTACCCATAATAGGAGAATCTAATTTAGGAAGAAGTTCTAGTTTTTCTTTTAGCTGCATTGAGTTTTTAATCAAGTTAGGTGGCTCTTTTAAAAGATTCTGAAGGTGTGACTTTAAAAAATAGTTTAGATTTGAAAGAATAGAGTTTTTTGAGTCTATTATTGGTCTAATTGGTTGGTGTTCTTTATGCAGTTTGACTATTCCATATATTTGAGGTAATCTGAACTGTAATTTTGAGAATTGTTTATAGTTTTCTGGCAGCTGGTTTTTCTTTTTTTGAAGTGAAATAAGCTTAGAGACTTTTTTTAATCAAATCTGGTAGTGGGTTTTCTTTTACTTCTTCATACATAGGTTTTTTTAGTTCTTCTTCCATCTTTTCTAGATAATCTTTCTTATCCATAATAGTAATCAACTTACTTTTGTCTGTTTTCACAGCAACTATACTTTCATTTTTTCTGAAATCTTTAAGAGCTTTTAATTGACTATTATCAAAATTTTTTTGAGGTTTCCTTACTTGCTTCTGGAATTTTGTAAGGCTATTGTAGTAATCTTTTCTGAGGAGGTCTGCTTTAATTTGGTCCTCTTTTTTTCTAAAGTGCTGCAGATGCTTTCCAATTCAATTACCAATTTTTCTGGATTTATGTTTTCTTTGGATAGATTGAAATTACTTCCTTTATTTATCACTTGTAATAATTCTTGGCTAACTCCAGTAGCAGTGTTGTCCTTCACATGACTAAGAACTGCAGGTTTTTTGTTTTTTACTTGAATAGTTTTTCTTCAAAAAATTTTTCTTCTTTAAGGTTCAGCTTTTTAACAAATTTCTTATTTTTGTTTCTTACTCCAATTTTTAGCCAGTCATCCAATTCTGCTTTTACTGTATCCCTTAAGATTCCAGAAATTTTCTTTTCATTTTCTACGTTTACTTTTTTATAATAAGCAACATTTTTATATTTTGCTTCAATACTTCTTTTTAACGTTTTTTGCTCTATTTTTCTTATGAAGTTGGCTGAAAGTAAATCTTTAAATGGTTTTCTAAGTCTAAATGAATTTGGAATAAAGACAAGAGAGCCTGAAGAAGGAGAAGAGTTTTCTCCGAAAATTTGCTATAAATAAAAAAATTTCCTAGTAAATTCCCATAAGTTGCTTTAGATTAATAGCCAATAAAATTTTTAATCACGTACAACGGCAGTTTTCGCGCTCTAACATCATAATAAAAATTTTTTATGCGCAATTCAAAAGTTTTCATTTGATTGTAGTGAAATTTGCATTTGAATAATCTTATATGACCCAGTTATGACATCTGTGCAAAATTCAGATCTTTTAATTGAAAATTCAGTAAATAATTTCAGCACAGTTTTTGTTAGATAGGAAGGGAGAGTACATACCTGCCAACTCTCAGGGCTGCCAGACCTGCGGCAATTGTTCCAACCTGTGCCAAAACGTTGTTCTTGCACCATTCTGCTAAAAAAATTGCGATTTTGACGACGAAATCTGAGCTAATTTTGCGCCAAAAGTTAAAATTTGCCGGTCATAGATATTTTAGCGTAATCTTACGCCATTCGAAATCAATTCAGCAGTTAATTCGTGCGTGAGATTCTTCCATGGGTTCGGAGTCCCCCTTCCCCCACCCCCTTTTTTTTTTTGTCATTTTCGAGACCGATGCAAAAGTAAAGAAATTTTCGTGATATTAGTTGGTTGGTGGGTCGTATTCTGTCTGGGGACGTTGTTTTGTCTTTTTAAACGTTCGGAAACGGAAGCTAAAAAGAGTGCAGAATTTTCCCGTAATCATATTTTTTTCTCGCGCGATGTTGCTTCTGTTCAGTATTGTTGTTAAATATAATTTCATTGCATAATTTCAGCTTGAAATTGTAGGCAACGATTTCCGAAAATGGAAGTTAGGCCGCACGACAATTTCCCCGTAATCTTCGACCACGAGATTCTTACGCTGATTTGAGGAATTCCGTCTTTTTTTGTTATCATTTGGACCATTTACGAGATCGATGCACAACTGAACTGAAACTTTGAGAGTATTGGTGGTGGGGATGGGGAGAGGGTATCGTTTTCTCCGTCAGAGAACGGAATTTCATCCTTCGAAAACAGAAAGTAGACGGAGGAAAATTTCTCTTGTAATCGTAATTTTTTTCTCGCGATGTTTCCTCTACCGAGTATTGTTAGATATCATTTTATTCCATAAATATTTGTATTTCAGCTTGAAAATGTTGGATAAATTTCCAAAAATGGAAGTCAGACGGAGCGAAGATTTCTTCAGTAATTGTATCCCCCGCGATGTGATCCACGCTCCTATGTAGTTGTTAAATGTCATCACCCTCACAAATGTGTGTGCATTTTAGCTTGATAAGGGTGGAGGAAATTTCCAAAAATGGAAGTGACGAAGTTTGGAAATTTGTAAGAATTGATGCGTGGTGTTAAAAAAAAAGTATTCTTTCTCTGAAAATTATGCCATTTATCTAAAATAGTGAAAGCTCTGATATCAGAATTCATGGTTCTCAGCTACAGTTGATGTTTTTAGTAAGCACAAGATACCTTTCAAAAATTGCATTGCTTTTGGAGCAGACTATTCTCCAGTAATGATAGTAGAGAAAAATGGTGTGGCTCATCATTTGAAAGAACACCAAAATGAAATAATAATTATAGGGTGTATTTGCCATTTAATTAATAATGCAAAAGAATTTTTTCTTTGGTTAAAAAAAATCGCACAATGTTTCGATCATTAATGTCAGGTGAATCACTTGAGAGTCTTCTGTTAATTAAATGCAAAGCAAATTTACTTTGTTTTCAAAAAGGGTACTCCAAAGAATTCCTAAAAAAAAGCCAAAAAAGCCACTGTAAAAAGTTTAGCTAACTGTTAAATTACTATAAATAAAAGTTCCCTTCAATAAAAACACACAAAAAAATAAAGGTAAGTGTCCTTCATTCCTTTTTTGTTTAAGCAGTATGAGTTCTAAATCACTTTATTGTGTGACAAATTGACATAAAAAAACTTCTGAATTTTTATACAATCTTCTAAATTTTTCAAAGAAATTTTCTGCATGTTCATTAAATTTAGTTGGCAGGTATGAGAGTAGCAGATGGGAGAGGCTGGATGAGATGAGATGGAGAAGATCCTCCAAACCTTGATTTTAGTTTACAGTACTCTTATGGTTACATAAATGATAGGTTATAAAGCTATAAATGTGGTGAGGGAGAATTGTGGAAGTGAGATGCAGATGGACTGATACTGCTCTTGTGTGTTCCCCAGACTTTTTAATCAGGCTGTTCTATTTTAAACAGTGTTACAGTCTTACATTAACTCAAGAGTATAGTTACCTATATGTAATGCTGATTGCAGAGGCATTTGGCTGTCTTCCTTGTAAATTGGTAACGAGAACATTGTTCTGTTTTATTAGTCAGAATAAATTATTGTTGTGTAGTTATGCCAGGTGGTAAGTATATATTTAATTCAGCTTGGCTAGATAATGTCAAGTATAAGGATTTTTTGCTGAAACAGAAAAATACTTCTAAGTTTAAAGCAAAGTGCAAAGTATGTGATCGTTGCTTCGATATTTAAAATATGGGTGAGTCTGCCATTACTAGTCATGTGGCTAGTAAAAAGCATATTTCTTTATTGGCAGCTAAACAAAAGCAAACAGTAGATATCGAAGACTTTTACCAGAAGTCACATGGTGCTGTTCCTATTAAAAAACCTGCAGTATCTGACATAAGTCTTGAAAATTTGCTTTCCCAAAACAATGTGCTAAAGGCAGAAATTCTATGGACGTTGAAAGTCATTACTTAACATTATTCATATAAGTCATGTGAAAACATCCAATCTGTACTGACATTAATGTTCCCTGACAGTAGCATTGCAAAAAAGTTCACTTGTGGTGGAAAAAAAATTTGCATATTATTCTGTTTTTGGTATTGCACCATTTTTTATGTCACTTTGAAAAGGAAGAGTCAAATCTCAAAATGGATATGTGTTACTGTTTGACGAGACCCTTAACAAGGAAATTAGCAAAAAACAGTTGGATTCTCATGTTAGGTTTTGGGATGGCGGGCAAGTTTGTACAAGATACTTAGGATCTGACTTTTTAGGACATGCTACTGCTGATGTATTGTGTAGTAAAATTCAAGAAAAGTGTTCCAGCTTAGGTTCTGGTAACTTGCATCAGATGTCCATGGACGGACCCCATGTCAATTGGAAAGTTTATGATATGATGCTGAATGCATTAAAACTAGAGAGCCATGCCTCTTTGTTGAATGTTGGCAGTTGTGGATTGCATATTGTTCATAATGCTTTCAACAGTGGCTGCAAAATAATGCCAGAACTTGGTGAGACTATTTAAGCATTGTATTATATATTCAAGGACTTGCCAGCTAGATGTGAAGACTTTTCAAAAGTGACAAACTGCAACTTCTTTCTGCTAAAGTTTTGCAAACACCGTTGGCTTGAAAATGTGAGTGTTGTTGAAAGAGCTATTGAGCTATTGAAATTTTGCCAAGTATTTCATTATATGTCAGCAAGGTTCAGCAAAAGATATTACCTGACCCTCAAAACAAGTCATTTGATGTGGTGAAGAAACATGTTAAAGACCCACTTTTTCTTGTCAAATGTAATTTTTTGTTAGTGTGGCTAAAAGTGTTGAATATTTTTTGACTGTTTATCAGACTGGCCAACCAATGCTTCCCTTTTTGGCTCATGACTTATATAGTTTGTTAAAAGAAGTGATGCAAAGATTCATAAAGGATAACATAATGAACAGTGTAAATAGTCCTCTTAAACTGCTGAAAATTGAAATAAATGAAACAAATTAAAAAGATACGAGTAAAATCATGATTGGTTTTGTTGCAGGCAAATTAATAACAGAACTAAAGAAAAGCCAAAATGTTAGTCACAAACAGATTATGGAATTTAATTTACAATGTAGGCATTTTTTGATCCAAGTTACTAAGAAGTTACTCGAAAAATCCCCTTTATAGCATCCGTTGGTTAGGTCAATGACATGTTTAGACCCAAGAAAGTTTTTGGGAAATTCAGAAGATATGGTTCAGAAGTTCAGCAGGATATTACTCATCCTTGTCGATGTAAAGAAAGTTTTTGAAGCAAATTGTGATAATATCATAAAGGAGTATAGTGATTTAGTACAGGAACTTGTCAATGAAAGGAAGGCTAAGCTTACAAATTTTGATCCGAGAACATAGACTAGATGAGTTTTACCATGCTACTGTTGCTAATAAGTATAGACACTTTTGGGAAGTCATGAAGATACTTCTGCTTCTATCCCATGGGCAGGCCACCATTGAAAGAGGATTTTCTACAAATAAACAAATCATGGTGGAGAACTTAAGAGAAGAATCTGTAGCAGCAAGAAGAATTATTGTTGACCATGTAAATGCAGTTGGGAAAATAGAAGATGTTGAATTGTCAAAAGAGCTATTACTGAGTGTTGCCTGTGCTCGTCAAAAGTATGTAGCTTACCTGGATGAACAGAAGAAAACCCAGCAAAAGAAATGTGTGAAAAAAGAATGCTGCTAATGGAAGCCATATCATGTCTTAAATCGAAGAAGGAAAGACTTGAAACAGACATTTCTGAATTTAAAAATCCTCTGAAATGTATGCTGATCAGGTAGAATCAAAAAGCTCACTGACATTGCTTGCAAAATTAAATGCCCTGGGACACAATGTCAAAGAAAAAGAAAAAGCACTGTCGCTTGTTCCTAATGAACTTCATGAAAAACTCATGCAACATTAGAATTGTTAAAGGAGTAGGGAACATCCTATCACTTGAAGTTATATGTCTACCTGAATGTACCTTTTTCTTAATGAACTTCTTAGATAACAAAACTCTGTGTCTTTCCATTCTGCTTTATTTCCCTCTCGTTTATATTGTGGTCATTAGTTGCTGTGAAGTGGGGAGAGGAAATGTAAGTCAGCAGCAATTCCCAATCGAACTTTATTTCCATACGGTGCTATATTGCGTCCATAAAACTGGGGAAACTTTACCTGCTAGAAAAATAGCAGTTAGCAGCATGCAAATCTGTGGAAAAATTGATCAAGCTCATGCACACTGCGTATTAATCAGATTTCAGCCATTTTCAACACATTCCTTCAATATACACCATTTTTCCCCATCGAGTTTTTAAGTAAAAGATCCCCTCCTCGGGGTCCCTAAGAACAAACTAAAATTTCGATGGAATTGAAGGCTTTTGTATGTGTATTATCGTGCATTAAGTTTCGATGAACATACTGAAACCAGATAAAAATTTCCGGAATAAAATGACAAATTTTCAGGAAAAGCGCGTAATCAAAAAACATTTTTAGGCACTCCGAGCATTGCTTTTTCTCAGCTTTCAAAATAGTTAGACATATACAGGGTGCGTTCAAAAAGTTGGTCAAACATTTTCATGTATTAAATTAGCTAAAAATTTTAACCAGTTAGCCATTTTTCAAAATATCAAAAAGAAACAATAAATCCAGGTAGAGAAGGTAAAGTACATGTTGCAAAAATATGCATTTAAATGTTTCCCTCATACTAAGTAGGCATACAGGAACATCAGTATTTCACTGTCTGCCATCCAATGAAGGCATGTTATATATTGTAAATAAAAAGTTCAGAGTATTTTTATACAAGCAAAAACAGAATCTGTTCTTTTTTTCCTTTTTTTTTTTTTTTTTCCCTGATTCTCCAAAGGGTTGGCATTTTAGCTTTTCAGGTTCTTGTTTCTATCTAGTTTCTTGAATTCTAGAGCATGGAATATCCTGCATTTTAGGTTTGTATCAAAGTGGATAAAAAAAAATTAAATCCTGTGAAGCTTGGTGCCATTGTCATTATTGAGGTTTACATGATTCATGCTCTGTGAATGATTTGGGGGTCTTTTACTTTAGCTCAGTGCCTGCTTTCTGATATGTAGGCACTGTAAAAAAAATATTGTGTTACAGGGAAGAAAATTATCAGTATCGTGCATGTATTTTATTTTGTTTGTTTCAGAAATGCAAGGAAGCATGTTTAAGGTTTTAATGAATCAGAATTTCCCATCTTTACTGATGTGTATATATCTTTTCTACTTTCAGTGGATGTATTGTAAATGTGTAGTGCTGCCCCGATGGCAAAATGGTCTGACCATTCGCCCGAGGTGGGTATGGTTTTGAGTCCCATATGAGGTATAAGTGGTGTATTTGTCTGATAGCATTGGCTCTGTCCCTTCTCTGTAACAAGTGGCCCTAAATTAGAGATGTGCGGCTGCTTATAGCACTCAGAGTTGCACATGATGGTCAATAAACCTTGAAACATAAGAAAAAAAATAAGTAGTAAACTTCACCGTAATTTGCAATATAGGCAACAACGCACTGTGATTCTAGCAAAAGTTTGGGCTCCTGGAATTTTTTTACGGACTCCTGAAAATCTCCTGAAAAACTCCTGGAATTTATTTTCTTTAAAAGTGTACAAACCCTGGTATAATAAAAATCAGTTCTGGGGGTCAAAAATGAAAGGGTAAAACCTCTATAGATGTATAAGTATCATGAAATAATGATATAGGTGTGATGATGTAGCAGATTTCATTGGAAGTTTAAAATGTATTTTGTTCTGAAAACTGCATCAAGAACAAATATTTTTTTTATTATGAAGCTGATATTTTAAGTACACATTTGCTTTGGTATTCATATTTCACATTGTATTAAAAATGCAAATAGTTTGTAATAGTTTTGGATTAATGATTGAAACAGTTTCATGTAAGGTTAAAATAAATAAGAATAAGTCAAGTATAGCTTTTATTGTAGAATACACAGTTTTTATTGTCTGTGCCAGGGGGCGTATTTGTAGGGAGGCCCAAAGCCCCCCTCCCTCCCAAAGTGTTTCATTTTTTTTTGTTGAAATGCAACTTACAAAAAAAATGATTTTTGAAATTTAATAAAAATGTATCAACTTACATTTGAAGACAATGTTTTAATTTTTTTTTTCTATTTTTCATTAACTTATTTTGTCTTGATGGATTTCAAAAATTTCCATTTTTTTCCCCCAATTCTTCATATGCCTTTGATCTGTGCTATGCATTTTTATGCTGTGTTGTCATTAGAACCTTCTCAAAATAATCATTCCATATGCAAAAGAAAAGGGTTTTTTCTTACACAAAAGCAAAAATAATGTCGTATATTATGCAAAAATTTACTGTCACACATGTTTACACAGTATCTCCCCATAAGTAGAAAAACAATTATAAAAGAAGGACTTAGATTTTATTGATTATATGTAGAGCCCTCATGCAAAGATGCTTAAAAAAGACATAATGTGTAATTGAAAATGAGGGAATTGGGCATTAAAAATTGAAAATAATCAGGTCAATTTAATGAAAACATTTACAATTCTTTTAAAAAATAAATATAGTCTAGGGAAGTATTGCCACTGAGATATCACATTGGCAGACAATTAAAAGATGAATAAAGGAAAACCTTTGCCATGGAATAATTTTTTCCTTGATAGGTTAATAATAGAATAGTCAAAATAAAAATAAAATAAACGACAGACAAAAAGGAAGTAATGTACAACATCACAACTGTGAAAAAAGAGTTCTATAATATACAGTGCTTTAGTATGGAAATACATCACAAAGCTTTATGAAAATTGAAAGAGGATATGTCCTCATAAAATTAGATTTTTTTAAATATTCAGTTTAGTGCCAATAACTATACAAAGTGGCTCATAATATTTTACCAAGTGCAACATGTTTACATAGAATATATCTTTCAACTGTAGTATGTCTGAATTGTCAGTTTAAAAAAAGACATCAATGTTGTTAAAAAAACTACCTTAATTTAAAAGAAGATACAGTAAAACCTCTAAAAATAGCAGACAAATTTTGACGTCCCAGGTGTCCACTAAACGTCTAAATAGTGGACATATTGGGACTTCAACATGTGTCCACTGTTGGGAGATGTTCACTATTTGAGAGGTGAAGGTTGACTTCTGAATGCAACTTAGTTCATAAATGAAATACATACATACATATAAGTGATTTTTAACTTAGTGTTTTTATTTTTTGCTATTGTTTTACAGTTGAAACAATACAATATGTGTGAATACATGCACAGTATTTTTCATTTTGAAATGGAGAACATACAATGTACATATTTTAATGCATATTTAAACATACATACATAACAATAAAACCTTACCTGTTAAATCATGATTTTAGGAATACAGTACTTTCCACTTATTATTTAAATAAATCAGGTAAGGTTTTGTTGTTATTATTTAATTAAATCAGGTAACATATATTCATACAGCATTGCAAATCTCAAATGTCATCTAGCTGTTTAATTATTCAAGTGCTATTTAGACACAATCTATATTATGAGGTTACTCACCTTTATTCCTAAAATTATTTAGGAGGTTTTCGTCTCTACACATTTCCAACACGTATTTTCTTAGTTACACCGTGGTTCAAGGCCGTCAAAAAATAAATAAACAAATAAACCAACATATTTTTCAACTCACGCAAACTTTGTTCCCTTCTTTTTTTTTCCCCCAATGACCAATGCGGATTCAAAATAATCAACCACAAGTATACATAATTGAACTCCCTAAAACACTAATATCTAATTAAAACTTCAATCAATAAAACTTATATTACACATTTCCTAAAACATCAAAGTTAAAAAACTGTAACCCATAATTATTTACAAATGCACACCGGTACCCAATTAAAACAAACCTAAATACCTGACACAACCACTATACTCGACAATCACGGACCTTTCCCCACTCAGAAATAAGCATACTATCCTAGCACTTTCACCCTCAGACCAGGCCATTCTCAAGGAGTGGATGCAACAGATGAACCACCCGTCACCACCCACAAAACGTGGCGAATGTTCCAGTGCTCACGCGGCATCGTCTCATTCCCTTTCTTTGCTATTCAGGCGCAGTGGCGCCATCTATCAGATGACCTAATAGCCTTCTTTTCCCTTCGTACTTATAAATATCTGTTCGATAGCTGATCGTAGTTGATTCATGAAATTAATTATCTTATATTCTAACATTTTTTTTATGTATATTATGTAACATCATTTTTCCCCTTTCCTTTCCCCCTCTGTTCTTCTCTGCAGCTTTCCATTCTGATCGAATCCTTCCAATATGTGTTTAAGCTATTAGGATCATTAACGTTACATAATGTAACATTAAAATTATGAACGTTACATAATGTAACGTTCATAGTTTTTTATGTAATGTTAATGATCCTAATAGCTTAAACACATATTGGAAGGATTCGATCAGAATGGAAAGCTGCAGAGAAGAACAGAGGGGGAAAGGAAAGGGGAAAAAATGATGTTACATAATATATATAAAAAAATGTTAGAATATAAGATGATTAATTTCATGAATCAACTACGATCAGCTATCGAACATATATTTATAAGTACGAAGGGAAAATAAGGCTATTAGGTCATCTGATAGACGGGGCCACTGCACCTGAATGGCAAAGAAAGGGAATGAGACGATGCCGCGTGAGCACTGGAACATTCGCCACGTTTTGTGGGTGGTGACGGGTGGTTCATCTGTTGCATACACTCCTTGAGAATGGCCTGGTCTGAGGGTGAAAGTGCTAGGATAGTATGCTTATTTCTGAGTGGGGAAAGGTCCGTGATTGTCGAGTATAGTGGTTGTGTCAGGTATTTAGGCTTGTTTTAATTGGGTACCAGTGTGCATTTGTAAATAATTATGGGTTACAGTTTCTTAACTTTGATGTTTTAGGAAATGTGTAATATAAGTTTTATTGATTGAAGTTTTAATTAGATATTAGTGTTTTAGGGAGTTCCATTATGTATACTTGTGGTTGATTATTTTGAATCCGCATTGGTCATTGGGGGAAAAAAAGAAAGAAGGGAACAAAGTTTGCGTGAGTTGAAAAATATGTTGGTTTATTTGTTTATTTATTTTTTGACGGCCTTGAACCACGGTGTAACTAAGAAAAATACATGTTGGAAATGTGTAGAGACGAAAACCTCCTAAATGATTTTAGGAATAAAGGTGAGTAACCTCATAATATAGATTAAATCAGATAAGGTTTTACTGAGAGGAACAAAGATTCCACATAAAGAGTATATAGATTTTTACTGGGAGAGAAGGAATTAGGAAGTTTGTGGATGAAATCTGAAGTGGAGACAACTGTATGAGGATGGCTGGCAGTCAGAGATTTGCATTTGAGTACCAGTTTCTTTTCAAGGTTTATTGATGGAGAAAAGGAATATTCAACCAAAGATCTGACGCAGTTTAACTTGCAGGAAAAGCCTGGGAGTCCTGAAGTAGGGAGGGGGTGAGATATCTCCAAGGAAGGATTGAAGTGTTTTTTTCTTTGATAGTCTGTCAACTGAGTTTTTCCCTCAGTACCATATTTCGAGTCCTACATGCTCCTCATGAAGAAACTGATTCTTCGTTTTGAACCACCGGGTACTCCTATCAAAGATCTTTATGATTGTTTTCACATCATTCATGAACACAGTTGTTTTGTTTCCAACAAAATTGTGCACAAACAATAATCTGGTCTCCCCATGGGCTCACCTCTATCTCCTCTTCTTGCAGAGATCTACATGCAACAAATTGAAATTTCCATCATTTCACACCACCCTTTTCAGCCGTCCCCGTGGTTAAGATATGTAGGTGACATTTTCATTAGCTGGCCACATACTGAATCTGAATTAGAAATCCTGATCAACTCCATTACGAAAAAGTGTCCATCTATTAAACTCACTAAATCTAAGGAAGTAAGCAACAAAATTGATTTCTGGATGTCTCCATCTGCAGAAACTCTGATCTCTCCATCACACGTTCCATCTATTGTAAACCTTCTGCCATCACCAACATCATTCCCTTTGAATAATTTACTTTGCATATCTACAAGCTCATAGCATTGAAGTCTTACATCCACAGGGCTCATATCATTTGCAAAAACCAACTTTTTCTTCAAGAAGAATTCTCCAGAATTTCTACAATAGCCCTCTCCCATGGTTTCCCTGCTCTTACAGTCAACACCCTCATAAAGAAATACGAAAACAAGTTGAAAATTGAATGCCTTTATCCTCAAAAGAAAGATAACCTAAAATTCTCTGGTTATGTTCCTTACCATCCTTCCTATGCTTATAAGTTACAAATTCTTTTCAGAAGTTTTGGTTACCATCTTGCCATTAAATCCCTCCCAAGCATCTTGAAACTTCTACAAAGTGATAGGGACAAAGTTGAGAATCTGCATCTCCCAGGAGTTTACTACATTCCTATCTCTTCTTCAACGGGCAATAACTTATACATTGGAAGCACATACAGAATCATTAACCACAGAATTTTGGAACATAATAAAGATGTTTTGAAAGCCAACCCAAATGCAGCCTTGTCTATTTTGATAATGGAAGACACCTGCAATTCCCCGTTGAAACAAAGCAAAATGTATTGCTCCTTTTGACAATCGATTTGCCCTCCGTTATCGTGAAAGCCTGGAAATTCTTTTCAACCCAAATACTTGCAATTCCGAATCTTCTCTCTACATCCCGATGATCTGTAGATCAATTCTAAGATCTGGCAACAAAAATAACAAATATTCAAATGTAGAATCTGGAAACAATCTTAGTCCTCCATTGGCGTGATGAAGACCTAAGACAAGGTCGAAAGCTCCCAACTTAAGAACTTTCCTATAAAAGTTCTAATATGTTAACATAACTAGCGTGATTGACTTACCTTTATTTGTTATTCTTGTTACATGTTTTGCCAATCATCGTCATGCTTATAGACCATTGAGTTGCTCACGGTGGTTGTTAAACCTCCAATAAAAAAATTACCCACCTCTTTTGCAACTACATTAGATGCCCTTCTCAATCAAATCATTTTCTTCCAATGTATTTAATGCAACAAACTCATGCACATTGTTTGTTACTACTTCAATACAAAGATCTTCATCAACCATAATGAAATATTTTGCATTTTCTACACCGTTTAGACACCTAATTGGTTTGGAAATGGCATCAAAATCCTCTGAGTATGGATTAATAATGAATAGCATGTTTTGTTTGAAAGAAGCTGTTTTTCTGACTTCTAAGAAAAAAATTCCATATCAAAACGACAGACCAGCAGTTGTTGCAACAGGGATCTGGAGGACAAAAAGTACCTTAGTTCCATCCTTGGAAGCTAAACAAAATCTTTGCAACCAAAATTCACCGATTTTTTCTCCTTGAATTTTCATGTTTTTAATTGATGCATGACCAAGATATTTGCCTCCAAATAGTGGACCCTCGGAGGGTCCACTATTTGGAGGCAAATATACAGAACAGCATATTCTTTAGGACTGAGGATTACAAAACTATCTGCTGTTTGAGAGTGCCCATTAAGTTTTTACTACATAACAGAAAACATCACTGTGTCTCATATTCTAATATATCTAACTAAAAATAAGAAGAGACAGTCCAATTTCTATATCCATAACACAGTTTGTGATTTGAAAAAACAAACTATAAAATCTTAAAAAAAATAAGGATTATGAAGAGCTATAAAACTTGGAATGAAAATCCACGTGTCAAATTTAGTGTCATCTCTGTTGTTTTCCATTAGTATTTGTAATTTTATATACACCAATTTACTTTTGAAATTCAGTATTAAGTTACAAATAGAAAATATAATTTACTTTGTAATGGCCATTTGCATGACCACAGGTGAACAGGCTGAGTTTTAAATGTTCATTGTTTGTTTCTGTCATTCTTAAATTTACTCACCACATCCCGTTTATTTGTTATTTCTGATGGATCTCTTTCTTTTCTAGATGTCCAGCAACCAATAGTTGACAGGTGTGTTTCTCCACCTACTATTCTTTCACGAGTTCTTCCAGTTGAAGTATCGTGGGAAGACCCGACGTTCTCCGACAACTCAGGTCAGCCACTAAATGTATGGAGCTCTCATAGGAATCCAAGTTCTTTTCCTCTTGGTAAAACAGATGTGTTGTATGAGGTTCGAGATGGTGCTGGAAATAACATCACCTGTGTGATTACAGTTACAGTGCAAGGTGAGTAAAATATGTGAAACTGGTCTTAAAGTATGTTTCATGTCCCATATCTTTTTGTCTATTCTGGCATTCTGTGAGACATCTTTTACCGGCATTTGTACTTGACAACTTTTGAACTAAACATTACCTTTTGCTGTAATTCTGCTAGCAAGTTATAAATAAATAAATAAATGAAGAATTTTCACTTGTTGCAGAATGAGCATCAGAGTACAAAACCCATGTGCTTCTTTTTACTCCTGTGACTAAGAGTATTGAAGCCTATTTTGTAATGGTTCCTGTCATAAATGTAACTTAGGCTATTCTTTGAAAAAAGGGGTGGGGGGAGCAAACAACTAAATCTCAACATGTAACATATAAAAAAAGTTAGCCTTCATTTTTTGGTGATTCAACAAAGCATTGTCATCACAAATTGAATTTTCAAAGTTGAGGCTTGAGTTGGTTTCTTTAAATAACTCAAGCTTCAACTTTGAAAGTTCAATTAAAAAAGTATTTTCTGAAAGTAATACAGTGGATGTTCACACATTTTTAGAATAATTTTCCAGCAATATAATTAATGTTTGAAATAAAATTATTTCTTTCTTAAATGTTCTATCTGATAGCCCTTTCTCTGGACAACCTACATCTAGATTTCCAAGATAACAGGGCATTTCATAAAATTGGTAGTGGTATTTTATTTCACTCATCTTCCACTGCTTTCCATAGCCATCATTGTTGTAGGTCAGCATTTATAAAGAGCTCTTTTTAGCAGTCCAAAGTCACAGTAGTCTATTGGTAACACATCAGGAGACTTAGAAGGAATATGAGAAAAAGGTATAGACTTGATACTTGTCTCTTTTTTCATTTTTTTTTTCAAGAAATAGAGTGGTAGATATGGATGTATGTGTGTGTGACTGGTAACCCTTACTTATCCTGATGGAGTTCTACTCATTGAAGGCTCTGTGGATAAAGGAATGGTATTTACTATTTAAATATAGGAGTTAAAACATTATTTTAGTAATATGTAGAATTGATTTTAACAGTGATAATTAACACAGCAATCGGACATTGCCGAATTGATTGTAATTACTGTTTCACACATGAAAAGGGAATCTTTAAATAATGAATACTTAAATAAAGGACATCACGTTGAAACAGTAATTACAGTCAATTCGGCGATGTCCGATTGCTGTGTTAACTATCATATCGCATTTACCACATATTATGAGAAAAATATTTCTTCAACTCTGAATAATGATTTTAACAGTTTTTTCAACTTCTGTTAACTTTAATTTCCCATTGAATGAGAAACCAACAATAATCACAAATCCTTTACTGAAACTTGCTTTGGTTTCTTGGAACCAAGTTTGTAAGTTCTATTCTGCTATTTTTCAATAGTAAATTGACTATGGAAGATCCATTGGGTCGTTATAAATTGTAATTATAATGACCCAATGGATCTTCCATATGCTTAGAGATACCTTATAGAAAAAGAAAAAAAAACAGAATAAAAATAAAAAGTACAGAAACAAGATAAATTGTAAGTCTATCAACATACAGAAGATGGCAACACCGAAGGAATTAGTATCGGGAACAAATTCGGACGCTCCAATTAGAAATGCACACGACGTGAGATGCGCAGTCAAACCAAAACCCGGATGCGCTGAGGTTCTGCCGACATGGAACTTTTACTCTGCCAGTGGATTTGAGATAGATGGCCAAGCAACAACATGAATGATGAGAAATACATCATTTTTGCCCACTGAAGAAGACTACGAAATGGTAGTTGAAACTAGTATGGGAATTTGGTGCTACAGGAAACGAGGATTGAACTTTCATTAATACAGGATATTTATTACCAGTACGACTCCCCTTCAACATAAGGTTCAGAATATTTAGTTGTTTTAATGTTCTTAAATATCATCTTTTAAATGACGACTCAAAAAGAGCGATACTCATTTACTGCTTTTACCTTACCATTTGAAAACAAAATATAGAATAATAGCAAGGTTAAATATCAAGCCTGAACTCAACCCTTCAATACAAAGATTTAACTGAATAACAAACCTGAACTTAACCCTTCAATACGAAGATTTGACTGAATCAATGTTCATGTGAAAAAAAGAGATTTCTACCGTTTGAAACATAATGAACAAGATTTTGTCACAATAGGACTACAAAGGACCCTGCAATATCCCAGAATGCTCCATGACCAAATGTGAGTAACATTCTTAAACTCTTATTATCTATTTATTTCTATATTATAAACTTTAGGTCATATTATATAATTATTACCTTTCATCAAACAAAGACATTTCCCGAAAGCATTTCAACAACAACGTGAGAAACAGTAAATAGGGCAACAACTGAATAGTTGACATTTATGTATGATATGAATTATAACCACATAAAAAATTCAACACATTGAGATGTTTGAAGAATTGGTAGAACTTGCTATTTTTGTTTTTGAGCCAACATCTTACAACTACATTCACATATTTCTTACATATGGACATCTTTCATTATCTTCAGCATATATTAAAAACTCTAAAACTCTATACAGAACTTACTCATCATTCATTATACAGAATCCTTTTGCCATTCGTCAAATACATTTTAACCCTAACTCTCTTGGTCGTTAAATACCGTCCACATCTTATTATTCACAACATCCATATATACATATGCATACATTCATATTAAAAACTGCCTTTTATATACACTATTTACAACACCCTTATTTCTTCACTCAATTCATTTGCTCACTGGCTCATCACTCTTCCTCTTACCTTACTTAGTTTTTGATGGGAAACATCATACGCCCAACCACTGACACAGCAAGCCCCCCACCCATGACTATGTCTGCCTCTAGTACTTTCTGCCAGTCTCTGGCTGTCTTCAGGAGGCCTGTTGAATCACCACCGTGCTTCTCTGCCGCCACAGAGTGAGTGATGCAATCATCTCCGGGCTCCTGCTCTGTCGTTGTATTTTATGATGTTGTCTATGGTGCCATCTGTCCTTTCTTTTGGTCAATTTCTGTTCCATTTTTATCATGATCTGTCCTTTTTTTTTGGTCAATTTCTGTTCCATTTTTGTCATGATAATTGGAAGGCCTTGATAAAAATGGAACAGAAATTGACCAAAAGAAAGGACAGATGGCACCATAGGCAAACATTGTAAAATGCAACAACAGAGCAGAAGCCCGGAGATGATTGTATCACTCACTCTGCGGTGGCAGAGAGGAACGATGGTGATTCAACAGGCCTCCTGAAGACAGCCAGAGACTGGCGGAAAGTACTAGAGACAGACATGGTCATGGGTGTAGGGCTTGCTGTGTCAGTGGTTGGGCGTATCATGTTTCCCATCAAAAACTAAGTAAGGTAAGAGGAAGAGTAATGAGCCAGTGAGTAAATGAATTGAGTGAAGAAATAAGGGTGTTGTAAATAGTGTATATAAAAGGCAGTTTTTAATATGAATGTATGTATATGTATATATGAATGTTGTGAATAATAAGACATGGACGGTATTTACGACCAAGAAAGTTAGGGTTAAAATGTATTTGACAAATAATGAAAGGGTTCTGTATAATGAATGACGAGTGAGTTCTGTATAGAGTTTTTAATATATGCTGAAGATAATGAAAAATATCCATATGTAAGAAATATGTGAATGTAATTGTAAGATGTTGGCTCAAAAACAAAAATAGCAAGGTTATATGTAAAGACACAGGGAAGAGATAAAATGACCACGTAAGGCTTATACGCAGTAAAGATATGTGCCATAAATTTGCCAAGAAGCAACAACCTTTGAGTGAGTTTCTATTAACGATGTTAAAATGAGAATGTTCAGTTTAAAACTCTAAACCTGAGGTAAAGCATAGATAATGGTTAGTGTACATGTGTGTGTGTGTGAAATAGTTCTTTTAAGACTACAAATCTTTTTATTGAAGTGTATAAATTCAAATATCTTTAGAATTTATTAATTTTTTTGATAAATTGGAAGTTGTCCTAAGATCTTCTTTTGTTGTCATCTTATGTTACACTTTTAAAAGCTTCATATGTATACAGCAAAAACTTCCTTCTCATTCTTACAATTTTTATTTTGATCATTCACAGAACATGCCTGTGCATTTCCAAATATCCCTCTGAATGGAAACAGGAACTGTACTGAAGCAGATAATGGAGTTTTCTGTTCTTTATCATGCTTAGAAGGATATGGCTTTGCAGTACGCCCTCCACCATTCTACTTTTGTGCATATGATGGAAAATGGAAGCCAGAAGAATCTTTGCCATTTCCAGACTGTGCACGTATGTGATCCTCATCTTACTAATGTGTTTCTATCACAAACTAATTCTTGCTTTGTCTTCATGTCATAATTTGAGTTATTTATTTTCTAGGGATATGATTGTATAATGCTCTAGAAATTACATACATACATACATATACATATATCAACGGCAACAGAATGAAACTTCAGTAGGTAAATTCGGTCATGGCAACAGAAACCAGCGTGGAAATACTCTCGTAGAGTTTGCAGAGGCAGAAGGGTTTTTCATCTTGAACTCTTTTTTCAAGAAAAAGCCACACAGGAAATGGACATGGAGACATCCAAATGGGACGACAAGTGAAATTGATTTTATTATGTGTAACAAAAAATTCGTCATAGAAGACTGCAGTGTGCTAAACAAGTTCAACACAGGCAGTGACCATAGATTGGTGAGATGTAAGATGCACCTCAACACTAAACTCGAACGTAGCAAGCTCATAAGACAAACAAAATGTATTGACATAACCAACCTTAAAATACACCACAATACCTTCAAATTGGAACTGAAGAACAGATTCTCTGCTTTAGAAGGCCTAACATCGGAAGAAGTGGATATTTCTGAAGTTAACAGAAAAGTAACCAAAGCTCTTATGGAAACAGCAACAAAATTAGCAGGGTCTAAGAACAAATTGCATGTGAACAAATTATCAGGAAAAACCAAAATGTTGATGCAAAAAGAAGAGTGATGAGGACAACTAAAGAAGATGTGACTTCCAAAGTGGAATATATAGAGCTATGCAAGACAGTACGAAAAAGTATCACTGAAGACGTAAGGAAATTCAACTGTGAACTAGTAAGGAAAGCAATTGAAAACAACCAAAGCCTAAAGATAGCAAAGGGACATCTCAGTAAGGGAAAAAAACAGATTATGGCACTGAGAAAAGAAGATGGTTCTGTAACAAGAAATAGAGGCGAAATTTTGACAAGAGTGAAAGATTTCTACTCCAAATTATATGAAAGGGATGATACATGTAATCCAGACATCATGAAAGGTACCAGTACCAGAGTTCTTCCAGTCCTTCCAGCAGAAGTTGCACATGCAATCAAGAACATGAAGCGAGGGAAAGCTCCAGGAGAAGATGGAATTACTGTATACATCATACAAGAAGCAAGTGGAGAAATCGAAACAGTACTCGCCCAAATTTTCACTCGATGCCTTAATGAAGGAAAAATTCCTGAGGATTGGAACAACGCTACAATGATCTTGCTACATAAAAAAGGTGACATTGAGGATCTCAGGAACTACAGACCTATCAGCCTCCTATCAGTAGTTTATAAAATCTTCACTAAAGTTCTTTCACACCGCTTGAAGATAACACTGGACATGGCTCAACCGAGAGAACAAGCTGGATTCAGGAGTGGCTACAGCACAATAGATCATATCCACGTACTGAGAGAACTAATTGAAAGAGCGAGAGAATGTGAACTTCCATTGTGCATGGCTTTTATCGATTATGAAAAAGCCTTTGATTCGGTGAAACCATCAGCAGTTACAATGGCTCTGAAATCATGCGGTATTGAAGATGCATACATTAATATTATTAATAACATCTATGAAAATGCAAGTGCAAAGATTCGGCTATTTGAAAATACAACACACATAAAAATTGGAAAAGGAGTGAGACAAGGTGACACCATATCTCCGAAGCTGTTTAATGCCACATTGGAAAATGTCTTTCAATCACTGAACTGGGAAAACAAAGGGATAAAGATTAATGGAGATTATCTAACCCACCTTCCTTTTGCTGATGACATAGTCATTTTTGCAACTACCCCATCAGAGCTACAGAGTATGATCCAGGAACTTGCTGACAAGAGTAAAGAAGTGGGATTAAAAATGAACTTTCAGAAGACAAAAGTGATGTACAATGCTTTTACAAGAAATGAAGATTTATCGATTGATGGAGAAAAGCTGGAGATAACAGACACGTACGTTTATCTTGGACAGCAGATATCAAGTGAGGATCACATTGGTGAAGAAATTAATCGGCGTACAAAACTTGCCTGGAGAGTTTTTGGGAGAAACAGCATAATTTTCAAGAGCAATATGCCATTATGTCTTAAAAGAAAAGTGTTTGATCAATGCATCCTTCCAGTGCTTACGTATGGTGCAGAGACGTGGACCTTAGCTAAAAGAGACATACAAAGGCTGCAGACAACTCAAAAAAGCATGGAGAGGTGCATGCTTGGTGTAACCAGGAGAGATAAGAAGAGGAACACGTGGATCCGAAAAATGACAAGAGTAGAGGACATCATGATCAGAGTTAAATCCCTGAAATGACAATGGGCTGGACATACTGCCAGAAGAACAGACCATTGATGGACAGCCGAAATTTTAGATTGGATTCCAAGGGACAGGAAAAGACCCAGAAGAAGACCACATGGAAGATGGGTGAATGAAATTCGAAAGTATGCGGGAGTGACATGGAAGAGACTGGCACAAGACAGACCGTTGTGGAGGAAACTTGGGGAGACCTTCGTCCAGCAGTGGATTCATAATGGTTGACAATGATGATAATGATGACATATATCACTAAGCTGTTCTCTGATATTCAGAGATTAGCTCTATAAAAAAATACAAACTACTAGATAATTTTTACTTACTGTTGCTATATCAAACTTCTCCATTTACAGTGATCTTGACATGCAACTTGGACTTCAGTGACATCCATCATATGCCGTACACAAGATCTTCTATACTTCATACTCATAATATTTTTCTCATGCAGACACTCCTGAATCTGATCCTCCCATGACTTTCTTTGCCTTCCTCTGCCTTTCCTTCCTGTCACCTAGGCTAAAAATATTTTCTTAGTAAGCATCGCATCACTCATTCTTTTAACATGGCCAAACCACCGAAGCAAATTAGTCTCCACCTCGCTAATATTTTGCTTCACATTGCACAGCTATAACACATCTTCATTCCTCACGCAATCAGAACGTATCTTGCCACAAACCCCCTGTAAGTATCTCATTTCTCCACCGCACAAACGACTCCTATGTTTCTTCTATAACACCCAGTTTTCACTGCCATACATCAGAGTAGGAACAATTACACTTTCATACACAGCCATTTGGGACTCTCTTAAGGACCCATCATTTCTATGAAAACCTCCCAAAGCAGCCATGTCTTTCAATAAAGAATTCACTCTCCTACTAATTTCGGCTAAACTTCCACGTTCAGCCCGCACCTAGTTTTTGAAAGCAATGGTAGATAACGCCATGGTACCATTTTAGCTCTCCTCTGCTTTTATGATGTGTCTCATTGTTTAGAGAGATGCATCGGAAGAAGAAGAACGTTTAGAGAGGTGTCAGAAGAAGAACGCTTTAGGGAATGATGAGTACTCTTCTCATACACTTGATACATGTTTTTTTATGCTCAGATTCATTCCTATTGATAGAGTGGTGATTCTGACGTATTCTTTCGCTAAAGGATTGTCTTACGATGAGGCAATTGAAGAAACCCCACAGGGCAATGTTACCACATCCACTGAAACCGTTTGCGACTGGTTTTCGTATTGCAGACAACTAGCCTCAGTGCTTATGGTAGCCTCACAATGTGAAGAAGGAAGGCTTGGTGGTGATGGAATCATCGTGGAAGTAGACTAAGCGAAAGTGGGCAGAAGTACAACTGCGGTCATCTCGTTGATGGCAGCTGGATTCTTGGTATATTTGAACAGCATACCAAGTGATTCAGTGTGGAGATCTGACCTGATAACAACAGATATGCAGATACATTGCTACCCCTCATCCTGAAACATGTGGAGCCAGGATCAGAACCTGCAAAGCTGTGGCTACGGCCATTTTACTGTGAACCACTCCCTCAACTTCGTTGATCCCATGACATGGGTGCATACACAAGGATGGAGAGCAATTGGTGTCTACTAAAACATAAATTAACACAGGACAACCACAAAATCTATTTGGCAGACCATATTCTGGAATATTTATTCCAATGGAACTGCCGTCTTTCCTTTGAATACTGCTTTGAAGTCTTGATTCGTGCGATCAGGCAGTTCTTCCCTATCAGATAAAACTTTTGCTTTTATTCTGCTAGCTAGACAGCTTCATATTCACGAGGAAAGACAATTGTTCCATCAAAATAAATATTTCACACATATGCCACAATCAACATTCAAAAAGGCCCTTTTAAGGGCCACCCTTAATCCATATTATTGACTTCCTTTGGCACTTTCGCAACGTAACAAAACACTTAACGATGCAGCGATAACACATCGCCATCTATCGTCCCTTTAAAAAACTATTTCCAGGCTGAACGCTGAAGGTTTACCCTAATTTCACCATCCAATTTATTCTCTGTCAAACATGCTTCCTAAATACACAAACAAATTCACCTGGTCAATCACTGTGTCATTTAGATTTATATTACATTCAGTACTACCCTCTCAAAGACCATAGCTTTGGTTTTTCCCTTATTTATGCTCAGCTTGAATTTCATGCAAACCTCATACATCCATGACACATACTCTGCAACTCACTTTTGCTCTCTGCCAACAGGACAGTGTCATCAGCATACAGGAATCTGCACACACGGATATCACTGAGACATAAACTAGAAACTATTTTGGCATCACGCATGCATGTATCCATAAATATATTAAACAGCCATGGTGACATTACACAACCTTGTCTGACTTCTGCACCAGTAGAAAACCACACTGATAAAACACTTTCACTCGTACACAAGCTCTACTTCCAGCATACATGGCTTTTACACAGTTAAGTACATTCCCAGTAACACCATATTCATTCAATACCTTCCACAAAAGTGTCCTATTTACTCGGTCATAAACTTTCTCTGAATCTATGAAGGCAGCAAAAACTTTCTTAGCAACAACAGCCGGATACTTTTCAATCATCATGCGCAATGCAGAAATTCAGTTAATGCAGCCTTTACCAGGTATAAAACCACTCTGGACATCCCACACTTTTTTTGATGTAAGACCTTGTACTTTTTCAGCAATTATCTTACCAAACATTTTCCCTGGAGCACTCAGTAGGCTAATTGTTAATACCACGATAATTCTTGCCGTCAGTCTGATCACCTCTTTGTACCCTCATACAAGGGAACAATGATAGCATCCTTCCAATCCTGAGGGACCTAAAGCTTGTAAATTTGTATTCTGTTGTAATGTAGCATAACATATAAGCAAAAATAAAGAAATCTTTACTAACATGGTTTTACTTGGCAAATCTATTATATTGTTTCAGTAGTGCGCCCAGAAATTTCCGAAGGGGTGGTCCGTGGACCGTGGGCACAGAATTTCCCCTAGGTGGGGGTGACTCCTTCTAAATTTGCAGGGTGAAAATATTCAAGTGCCATAACAATTAAGGAGGAGGTTGACTTTTGTTCATTTATTCTTATCCAGTTACTAGCAATGTTACAGTACAAGAAAGTTAAATGATTAGAAGCAGCTGCAGATGACTGGTTAGATTTTTCTAAATTTATTTAACAGAACTACTTCCAATTCAGATTACCTTATATATTGGACACCTGTCCAACACCCAAGGTATAACTTAGCGTGCAAAACTGTAATAACAGATTTAGGGCAACTTATCATTCTCTGGTCTTTTGCTCCATATTTCACCTTTCCTTCTCATGTGCTGGAAATGTGAAATATGGAGCAAAAAACCAGAGAATGGTAAGTTGTCCTAAATCTGTTAGAACTACTTCCTTGTCATTATTTTATGTTATAATTATAGGTACACAATTAAGAAGCATATGTAGATCGCTTATCATGATTTTTTGTTTCAAACTTTGATGTAATAATTTACTGCTTTGTCAGCCTGAGGAGGGGGCTTGGGCTTCATCGGCCCTCCCCATGTGTGCATCACTATATTGTTTCACAAGTTTTGAAATATAGAAACCAAAATAAGATTCAGACTTATGTTACTTTAAAGAAAAGTAATATGGCAGCTTTTGAACTACACTGCTGGCCACCCAAAATGCAACACCAAGAAGGAAGTATCCAATTGGCCTGAAATTTGCAGCATGCGTTGCCCGCGAGATGACATGCAAATGATTAGCATTGCAGGGCATATATGCAAATCCTGTGTACCCGGCATGCCACCGAGAAGCACTATAAGAAGAGTACACAGAAGGCGGGGTGTAAGTAGTGGAAGTGTGTTGTGCTGCCGGATCTGTGCGTGGGAAGCTTCCTGATGCCTCGTCGCAGAATACGGCAGTCATTCCAGCATGTTTTGGAGTTCGACGGAGGATGAATAGTGGCATATCACGATAGCGGTTTATCGTACCGAGACATCGCCGCCCATGTGGAGCGACATCCAGCCACAGTGAGGCGAGTGTGGATTCGGTGGGTGCAGGAGGGATGAACGGACCGACATGAACGATTGCCACATCCATGACACACCACTGAACGAGAGGACCGGCATGTTGTGTAGCAGGCATTGACGGCTCGCACCGCCACATCACGAATGTTAGTGCAGGAATTAGGGTGTGTTACGCAACAACCTGTGTCAGCACGTACCGTTCGACGTTGTCTGCAGGAGCGGGGACTTGTCGCACGGCGCCCATTGCTTCCATTACTATTGACATTACACCACCAGCAAGTGTGGTGGCAGTGGGTCCTTGAACGGCGCACCTGGACTACGGAATGGCACGACTTTGTCTTCTCAGACAAATCCTGCTTCTGCCTGCAACACCACAATGGTCGGATCCACGTGTGGCAGCACCTCGGCGAGAGCTGTATGTCACCTGCATTATGCATCGCCATACCGGTCCATCACCTGGCGTTATGGTTTGGGGCGTAATTGGATATGACACCCGCACCGCTCTGGTACGCATCACCAGTACACTCAACAGCCACCGCACCATCTCCATCTCATGTGGCAGCACCTCGGCGAGAGCTGTATGTCACCTGCATTATGCATCGCCATACCGGTCCGTCACCTGGCGTTATGGTTTGGGGCGTAATTGGATATGACACCCGCACCGCTCTGGTACGCATCACCAGTACACTCAACAGCCACCGCACCATCTCCGACGTTTTGGAGCCTGTAGTCCTCCCTTACCGGCAGGACCTGCCAGTGGCCACATTTCAACAGGACAACGCGCCTGCATGTGGCACGCATCGTGCAACAATTCTTCACGGCCCACTAGGTGCCACTGCTGCCGTGGCCCGCCTGTTCTCTCGATATGTCGCCCATCGCACACGCCTGGTCGCTGATCGGCAACCAAGGGGCCCGGCAAGCACCACCCGTGGCTACGCCTGATGAGCTGTGACAACGTGTGGAAGCAGCCTGGACTGACATACCCCAAGCCCACATCCAAATCCTCTTTCGTTCGATCCAGCGATGTGTAGCGGCCGTTATTGCCAGCCATGGGGGCCACACAAACTATTGATGTCTGCGTGTTCCGCAAGTCACACGCGCCTGTCAGCTCAATCGTTTCATCTTTGTATATGTTGTTATGTGTCCAGTAAATCTGGCTTTGCTATCTCGTGTCCTTCTTGGTGTTGCATTTTGGGTGGCCAGCAGTTTATATCTGTAGTCATTTTTCAGCAAAGTTTGGAAAGAAATATTTAGGTTATTACCAAATCTGTCTGCCTTTGTGTTCCTGTAGATTGTTTCAAAAATCAGAATCATTGTTTTTTCAGACTAAGAACAGATTACCAAAGCATCAAAAATAGATTGACTGAACACCAAAAAGATGCAAAAATTAGAAACTGTAACATTGCCTTGAGGGGCTTCCCTCACTACAAAAGAATACTTCAGCAGAACCCCATCTACCTTAAATTCATTCTCCAGTTCTTTAAAGATCCTTGACAATGCATGTTGTGCTGTGCACAGTTTCATTTTCATAGCACTGAGACAGACACTTCATCTTTGATTTTTTTATCAATCATAAAGTGTATTTGTAAATGCACATTTTTCTTTCATTTTCTGATAATATCTTTAGGAATTTTATGTTCAAATAAAGAATAAAGAACGTCTTTTTTTTTTTGTATTTTTTTTTTTTTTTGTAAATTACAACTACTATGTAGCATTCCAACTTTTCTGCCTTTTTCTTCAGTGCTTCTCTGGTATTGTGATCACGAAGCTAAAGTGAATGAAAAAAATTATATATATATATATACATACAGGGTGTCCGAGAATCATTGGACACATTACAAAATTTTATAAAACAAAACATTAAACAGATAGAAAGAAACTAACTGTACTGACTTACAATGTAACTACACAAGTTAATAAATTTCGATGTGAGACCCCTTGGTTGCTCGTAGTACGTCCAAGTGATACTTGATTTCATGCCATGTATTGGGAAGCATCTGAAAAGTTATGGAATTAATAGCAGCTGTGATACGCTGCTTCAGTTCCTGCAAATCAGTACAAGGCGTCCGATAGACACGATCCTTCACATAACGCCACATGAAATAACCCAGTGGAGTTAGATCTGGAGAGCAAGGAGGCCACGAAATGGGACCACCACGCCCAATCCATCTGTTGGGGAAATGCTCATTTAGGCACTTACGTACACTCATTGACAAATGCGGAGGCACGCCTTCTTGTTGGAAAATGATGTCATATCTTTTGATCTGGGGTATAGCAAAATTTTCTAGCATATCCAAGTAAATGTTACCATTTATGTTTTTTTTGCAGAAGAAAGGGCCAATCACTTCTCTTTTTGATAGGGTGCACCACACATTAACTTTTGGAGAATCACGTTCCAGTTCAATAGCAGCATGAGGCGGTTCACTGCCCCATATCCTACAGTTGTGATGATTCACAATACCTGATACATGAAATGTGGATTCATCACTAAAAATTACAGTACTAAGAAAGTTTTCGTCGTTTTCCACTCGATTCAGCATATCCACAGTGAAATCGTATCGCAGAGTGTGATCATTTGCATGCATCTTTTGCACTATTTGAAATTTATAAGCATGAAACTTTAATTTCTTGGGCAAGATATCATGAACTGTCGATTTCGGAATGCACAGTTCTCTGCTTGCTTTACGAACGGATTTCCTGGGGCTTCGTCGGAAACTTTCATTAACTTGGTCAATCATCTCACCGCTGATGCTAGGCCTACCGGCTCCTCCACGGTGTTCCACATTGCCAGTTTCTATAAACTGTTTCATCCACTGCTTAATTGAATTCGTTGATGAAGGATTACAACCATATTCTAAACGGTATCATATTTTAACTTTAATGACAGACTTTAATTCCGCAAGCCATAACACACACATCGCCTTCTGCTGTACGGATGGCATGACTACTGATTGCACATTTCTCATACATTCCTCATCAGGCCACACCTAGCGCCATCTATCGGATTCTGGGAATAACAATTCTGCAAAACAAAAATATAGAAACCATGTTAGTAATATGTGACATAGAAAAACAGACAATGCTCATAGTTTTTTTGTACATAATTTTGTAATGTGTCCAATAATTCACAGACACCCTGTATATATAAAGGTTTATCTGAGTTGTTCAATTACAAATGATTTTATTTTTTTGTTAGTTTTTAAATTCTAAATTTAGAAACTAAAAATATTGCATTATGTTGTTGAAGAATTACCACAGGGCCTGTAATTTTCAGGAGTTAACTAAAAATACATGATTCAGCTTATGGCCCAGTGTTGTTCAGGTTTTCCTAAAAAATTAACAATAGGCTATTTTTACTTTAACGTTTTTTTCATGTCTTCCAACATTAATAAAAAGAGAGAGAGTTGTATTCCTTTTCTGGCACATCTGCCTGACACAGAAGTTTCATATACAGTTTCAATAGAGAGTTTTTCTGTCTCATTTTGTTTTGTTTTCAAACACAGGTATCAGCTCCTTACCTGGTTTTCATGCATAGAAAAAAAGTTTTGTTCACACAGTGTGACATTCCACAGCTATGTACCCTCCACTAGTGGCTGTATGTGACAATGCATTTTTTTAAACAATATGCACATTTAATGATCTCTGAAATTAAGCATAAGAAAAAAAAACGAACTTTGTAGTCGTTTTTCCCCTTACATATTAAGCAGTTAAGCCTTTTCAGGAAAATAAATGTGCGGCCATTCAGAGACATAACCAGGATGGGGTAGGCGGAGCAGCTGCCCTGGGTGCAGTGCAAGAGAGGGTGCAAAAATCGCTGCGCACTATCTGATTAAAATCGGAAATGAAACTTTTGCATCAGTTTCAGGTACAAAATTTTTTTTCACACCATGCGTTGTTGTTTGTACATTTGCAGAATTTGCTTATATCTTTTGCCAGTTTCGGTAGCCTCAGCAGCTAAAAATTCGCATTTCTTCCTCAAAATGTGCAGAGGATGCTGACTGCTCACAATCAGAAATGAAGGCGCAGTTGTTCGTACCTTGCAAGATAAGGATATCGTTCACAGTGTTGAACAATCTTTGGGGACAATTTGATCATTACTGCTACTACTTCAAGCTGCATTCGGTCCATTTGATGTAGCACTAAAAGTCTGAACTTCGAAACAGTTGGAAGTTGCACTGCCCTCATCACCTTGTGTATTTCACAGCCCTAAATGGTATTCTGCATCCAGTTTGGTTCTCCTACTCAGAACAGCCTTGATGTAAAGGTAAGAGAAATGCACGAAACTCATCTACTGAGTGTTGTGTACCCAATTTCCTAACTTCTTTGGATGCAATTAAAGAGGGTAAAATGCGGTTCCCAACAATTGGGATAAGAAATGGCACCTAGTTCCATAATACCCTATTTTCTGTATATTATATACCATAGAAAAATACTTAAGCTTCAGGTTGTTTTATTTTGTGATTATATCATACCCCAATAAAAATACTTCCGCATTAGGTTGTTAAATTAAAGGTCTTCCTCTGGTTCACCTAAAAACTGGCCAGGTCATAAAATCTATTGCACAACCATTAATGAATATTAGTTATCAGTTAACTACAAAAGAATATGATAAAAAAAGAAATTAAAAAATTCAATGTGAAGGGAAATGTCATAGAATCAAATC
Source organism: Macrothele yani (assembly GCA_039090855.1). Taxonomy (NCBI): domain Eukaryota; kingdom Metazoa; phylum Arthropoda; class Arachnida; order Araneae; family Macrothelidae; genus Macrothele; species Macrothele yani. The sequence goes on along the minus strand of CM077030.1, from coordinate 71,070,643 downwards.
CCAGTGGTCAGTGTTAGCTATTGTGAAAAATTGTAAAATGCATACACATTTGGGTACTAAATAATGCAAATTTATACATAATCAACCCACAAGACTGGTTTTACTTTCCACAAAACTTGTGCAACATGCATGACTATAATATTTCAAGCACCAGACACTAATTTTGTTTGTCTTAAAAACTTTGGTGGGGGAGGGGGTGCAATATTTTGTGGTTTGCCCCAGGCATAGAAATTCCTAGTTAAGCCTCTGCTGCCATCTATCATTAGCATCTGTTTTACCTGTTCAGTGTTCTTGCATATAAAGACTAACAAAAGATTAATTAAAATTTTAGAAATTAAAATTTAAAAAAAATTGTAATTATTTTCAAAATAAATTTTAGCAATATTTTGGGGTTTGCCCCAGGCATAGGAATTCCTAGGAGCACCTCTGCTACCATCTATCATTAGCATCTGTTTTACTTATTCTGATTCAGTGTTCTTATAAATACTAACAAAAGATTAATTAAAATTTTAGAAATCCTATTTCTAACTGTTTCTTCTTCAAAAGCAATCAGTAGAGTCAACAGTTTTGCTCCATTCACCTTTTAAAAGTGAAATTAAATTTCAATGTCGGTACGTACTTAATCTGTCCGTGATGGAATCTGACCCGTTTCCAGGACCTGTAGGATTGTTTTCATGGCAGAGTGAACAATGCAGTACTGATTTTTGATATTTAATTTCTCTTGAACCATGTTATCTCATCCCTTAGTCACTTCTTGTTAAATGAAAAATGAAAAAGCAGAACAAACATTTTTAGCACGTCTTTTGTAAAAAAGTATTGTGCTTATGTTATCGGTTTGTCCGTCTGTCCGTCTGTGGGCGCCATATTTCTGTAACTGTTAGTCCGATTTGGAAAATTATTTTTGCATTGGGAAGCTTAAAATATGTGAATGATGATCCATCATTTCTGGGGGTTTTCTACGATGTACAATTTCGCCGCTAGAAGGCGTAAATGCAGATGATATCGAATTCAAAATACATTTTATTCCATATATTTGCTTCTAAATATCTGATTGAAAAAGCTCTTTTACCTTTTGATTTCCTTTATGTCGAAGAGTATTTTAGGTACAGTCACTTTTCCAAGTTACACATAGATTTTCTGCTAGGGGCGTAAAAGCAAATTGCGTTTTCCCCAATATCTCTACTTCTGAAACTCTGATTTCAAAAATTTTTTCTTCAGAGGATACAGCTCCTAATGGGAAATCTTTTGCATATAATTTCAAAATTTTTGGTAAAGAATAGTTTGGCCACCAGGGGGCATAAGTGTTAATTTCTGCTTCTGATGTATTTGCCACAAAATCTAAGCTTCTAAAATCTCGACAAAAATTCTTCACAGACTGACGCCATGGCACTCATGTCGATAAAACTTTTCAGAAATTTTTTTTCTTAAAATATTGCATGGTTTCTCCACCAAGGGGCGTAGACGTATTTCTTATTTTTGTCAATATCTCTGCTTCTAATGGTCTGATTTGAAAAATTTCTTCTTTATTGGATAAAGTTTCTGGTGCAACATGTTTTTCATACAATTTCAGAATTCTCAAGTAATTTATAGACTTTCCGCTAAGTGCGTAAAGGTAAATTGCGTTTCACCCAATATTTCTGCTTCTAAAACTCTGACTTGAAACATTATTTCTGCACCAGATACAGCTCCTGATGGGAAATCCTTTGCATAAAATTTCTAATATGTATTTGGTAAAAAAAATAGTTTGGCCACCAGGGAGCGTAAGTGTTAATTTCTGTTTCTGATGTGTTTTCAGCAAAATCTAAGCTTTTAAAATCTCAATTGAAATTTTTTTTGTGTGTGGACGATACTCCTCACATCGATAAACCTTTCCAGAATATTTTCTTCTTAAAATAATGGATGTTTCTCTGCCAGGGGGTTGTAGATATATATATCTTATTTTTGTCAATATCTCTACTACTTAGAGTCTGATTTGAAAAATTCCTTCTTTGTTGTATAGTGTTTACGGTGCGAAATGTTTTTTATATAATTTCAAAATTTGCATGTAACTCATAGACTTTCCACTACGGAACATTATGGTAAATTGCGTTTTCCCCGATATTTCTGCTTCTAAAACTCTGATTTAAAAATTTCTTCTTGTAGCGTGTACAGCTCCTGATGGGAAATGTTTTCCATATAATTTCTAATATTTGGTAAAGAATAGTTTGGTAACCAGGGGAGCAAGTGTTAATTTCTGCTTCTGATGTATTTGCAGCAAACTCTGAGCTTCTGAAAACTCGACTGAAAAAATTCTGTCCTGGAACAATCAGCTCACATCAAAAAATCTTTTTGAGAATACTTTTTCTTTAAATAATGCATGTTTTCCCTGCCAGGGTGCGTAAATGCCTATCTTGTATTTATCGATATATCTGCTTCTAAGAGTCTGATTTTAAAAATTCTTTCATTGTTGAAGAGCGTTTCTGCTGAAAAATGTTCAGCTCATATAATTTAAAAATTTTCTTCATGCCTAAGTCTGCAACCAGAGGGCGTAAGTTCATGATTCTGTTTACAGCAATATATGTGGGAGTAAAAACTCAATTGAAAAAACTTCTTTTTTTTGGCACTGGTTTTTGTTTTCCATACTGGTTTCATTGACTTTGAATAGCTTTGATAAATTTAATTCGTGTTAGAATGGATTCCAAAGATGTGCTCATTACACCCGAAAATTCGGTGTCATCTTTCTTGTTTTTCTTTTGTTTAAAATTAGTTTTCAAAAATGTTACTGCTGCAGAGAAGACAACTTTACAGGGAACAAAAGACGGTGGAGAGTTCTGATTTTGAAATTTTTTTGTAAACAAAAGAGAAAATGCTTGCTCTTCCTGTCTGTCGATATAGCAAGAAGTGACTAAGCAATAGAAAACCATGCATTTTTAGAGAAAAAGAAAATTCTGATATCTTTCAGATTCCTAGAAAACTCCTAAATGGACTTCCAAAAATTTGTGCAATCCCTTGAGTCTGTTTAGTGGGAAAAATTATATTAATATGTGAAGACTGAATGGTAAGAAATTATTAATCTTTTAACCTCTTGATTTTTTTTTATATTTATAAAGAGTTGTTTGAGTATTTTTATGTTTTGTGTGTCAGTCTTGCAAGTTAAGAACTTACGAGAATGTGGCTTCTTTAACTTAAGTATATTTTTCTCCTTTTTTCAGCAACATTCTTCTCCAATTCCATTTCTAAATTTGGTATTGTGTCTGTCTCATCTAATGGCTTGAGCTGTGAGGACAACTTTCGTATGGAACAATTAGAGAAACATTTGGAAAGAAAAATTTCGAACAGAGTAAGCCATTTAGACACTAACAGCAGTATAAATGAAAATGTTGAATTAAGAGTTTATTATCTATTTTAGCATGATTTTTACAGAAGAATAATAATCATGATAAGCAAATTCTGTAGTTTGTAACAAAACTGATTTGTAGAAATGCTTTCTATTAATGAAGACATCATCATCTACATAATAAACAATTATTAGCTTTTTTTTTTTTTTTTTTTTTTTTTTTACAAATAGGGTCTGCTATTTATGCCATGTTATTATATGCATGAACGGAGGAGCTTGCAATGTCTAAGAGTAATGCATTTATTGCAGGAAAGCATACCAGCAGAAGTAAATTTGAAGTTTTATTGTTATGTGCACATTTCTTTGGGAAAAATTGGTTACTGGTCTTGAGGTGTGAATGGGAATGTTAAAGAATTTCTGAAGTGCCAAGCTGTAATGACTGATGATAAATTACTTAATTGGAAAATTTGTAGAGTGTACTGGTAAAAAAAACATGTATAGAATATTTCTTTCAATTTACTTCCGATATTGGAGGTTATATTATTTAACGTGCATTAATGCATTTGCATTTTTGAACTTCACTTTTAGTTGGTAAAGTTCAATGAACACTTACCGCACGTGGGGCTTGGCTTTCAATTCATATTTCCGTTATGTGGATGCGGCACGGGGTTTCTCATTTGGCCACGGGTCCGCTTCTTTTTTTTTTTTTTTTTCCGTTGGAATTTATTTTGCCTCATCACCAAATGAGTTTTTTTCCTTTGCTGCATCCTCATTTACTTCAATATTTATTCATAACCCGAGTACTTTCGGTAATACTCCTTTACCGTCTTCGAGGGGACGTTTTGCTCCGACTAGCACGGACCGTGTCAGCTGGGCATTTCGGTGGTTCTCGCGGGCTGCTTCTGTCATCGGCTATCGCTTCTTCTTGGGCGTTGTGGCGCCATCTCTTGTTGGTCAGTGATCTCATTTTCGAACTTTTTCATTTTTTTGCTCAATTTTAATTAAATTCATTAAAATTAATTAAATTCATTAAAATTGAGCAAAAAAAATGAAAAAGTTCGAAAAATGAGATCACTGACCAACAAGAGATGGCGCCACAACGCCCAAGAAGAAGCGGTAGCCGATGACAGAAGCAGCCCGCGAGAACCACCGAAATGCCCAGCTGACACGGTCCGTGCTAGTCGGAGCAAAACGTCCCCTCGAAGACGGTAAAGGAGTATTACCGAAAGTACTCGGGTTATGAATAAATATTGAAGTAAATGAGGATGCAGCAAAGGAAAAAACTCATTTGGTGATGAGGCAAAATAAATTCCAACGGAAAAAAAAAAAAAGAAGCGGACCCGTGGCCAAATGAGAAACCCCGTGCCGCATCCACATAACAGAAATATGAATTGAAAGCCAAGCCCCACGTGCGGTAAGTGTTCATCGAACTTTACCAACTAAAAGTGAAGTTCAAAAATGCAAATGTATAGAATAGTTAATAAATTTCAGGTGTACTAAGTTTTGACTGTTGATAACAATGTACATACAGTAAAACCTGTTGGGGACAACTTGCATAAAGTGAAAACCTACCCAAAACAGAACTTTTTATTTTTTTGGTCCTAAAATGAAAGATAGAAAATTATCTTGCTATTTAATGTGTCTAAAATGGAACTTGCCTAACGCGAGAATGGAAATGACAAGAGAGGAAATTAACTTTGTAACAACAGAGAGTTCTCAGATGTTCCCATGCCATCAAGTATTTAATTAATACAAAGCATTACATGATAAAATGTAATAATGAATTCACATGGCACAAATTTGCTAGAGGTTGAATATAACTTAAGTAAACAGAGAGAGAGAGATTGCTTTGGGGTTGTTTACACAAACACACACTGCAACACATTCGCTGTTTGGACTCTCCTTAAGCACATGGTATGACTCAGGTTTAGGTCATGTGACCAGTGTTGCTCTCTTTTTTGTATGCAAAGTTCAAAGTCTTCGCAACTGGCTGTTTTATATGGATTTTAGCAGGAGGCTCCAATTTATTCTCTAACATTTATTTATTGAGATGATTATTCACAGCATTTGTGTGCTTACTGTGAGTTGCATTATTTCATTTGCCTCTTGCCATGGCACCAAAGAAGAACATTCTTGATTTGGATTCAAAGTTAAAGTTGTTGAAATGTACGAAAAATAAAGTTTGAGTATCAGTATCAGACATTTGGCAGAGAAGTTCAATGCTGGAAAAACAAAATGTTATGACATTTTAAAGCCAAAATACTAAGTAACAGAGCAGTGGCATAAAGGTAACAGCTCAACAAAGAGAACTCTCTGCCAACAGGATAGTGTCATCAGCATACAGCACACCCACGGATATCACCAAGACATAAATTACTATCATCTATTTTGGTATCACGCATGAACACGTCCATAAATATATTAAACAGCCATGGGGACATTATACAACCTTGTCTAACTCCTGCACCAATAGAAAACCATTTTGATAAAACACCATTCACTTGTACACAAGCTCTACTACCAGCATAAATGGCTTTTGCACTATTAAGTAGATTCCCAGTAACAACATAATCATTCAATACCTTCCACAAAAGTGTCCTATTTACTCGGTCATAAGCTTTCTCTAAATCTATGAAGGCAGCAAAAACTTTCTTACCAACAGCCAGATACTTTTCAATCATCATGCATAATGCAAAAATCTGGTTAGTGCAGCCTTTACCAGGCATAAAACCACTCTGAACATCCCACACTTTCTCTGATGTAAGACCCGTACTTTTTCAATAACAATCTTACCAAACACTTTCCCTGGCACACTCAGTAGGCTAATACCACGATAGTTCTTGCATTCAGTCTGATCACCTTTTCCCTTATACAAGGGAACAATGATAGCATCCTTCCAATCCCAAGGGACCATTCCTAACTCCCAGCACAACTGGCAAAATTCAGTTAACCAGTCAATTACAGAGTCACCACCATATTTCAACATCTCCGCAGTTATGCCATCAACTCCCGGAGCCTTACCATTCTGAAGAGATTTTAGAGCTTTACACACACTTCTTCTCTTGAGATCACTCCTGTGTTTCCATCCCTCACTGTGACATCATCTGCATCTGTCTCAGAATCATCTTTGCTTTCCTGATCTAATAACTCACAGAAATATTCACCCCATCTTTCACTTAACTCATTGGGCTCCCATATTATTTCCCCGATCTCATTCTTCACACAACTTACAACTTTGTTTCCCCTATTTTTCCCGAGTCTCGTGTACTTCCAGAAAGACTTCCTATCTTTCCAAAAACCCAGTTCATGCCTTTCCACGTTCTCCTTCCTATCTTTTGCCTTACTCTGGCGAACCAGCTTAGCAGCGTCACGCTTCTTTGAGCGATATTCATCCACAGAGACTCTACCTTGCAACATCCTCAAATAGGCTTCTTTCTTTCTCGTTACTACCTCTTCAATCTCACTATTCCACCAAGCATCACCTCTATTGTTACCCACTATTGTGGTGCCACAGACCTCTTTAGCAGCAGTGACAACACAGTTCTTAAAACATTCCCACTTCTTTTCTACATCCCTCTCACCAGAATTCAGCTCCTTCAGTCATTTTCTGAGTAAGTCAGAATAACATTGATGGTCTTCAAGGAGGCTATGAACCTTTATTCTTTCTATCCTGGGTCTCTTCCTATTCCTTTTCCTCCAACCAACATTAAGTTTCACTCGTGACACTACCAAGTAATGATCAGAACCAACATCCGCACCTCTCATCACATGGGTGTCAACAACTAAGTGTTTCAGATGCTGATCGTAGACAACAAAATCTATCACACTCTTTTGACCAAGAGTACGATTTTCCCAAGTACATGTGTGGATATACTTGTGGTTGAAAAACGTATTAGATACACACAAACCATTCTCAATGCAGAGTTCAATTAATCTTTCACCATTATCGTTCACACAAGGATCATTAAATTTACCCATAACATTGTCAGACATTGCATTCTGCACACCTACTCCAGCATTGAAATTCCCTGCTGTCATAACTTTTTCTTTAGCACCAAACTGGCTCAAAACAGCTTTTAGCTCATTCCAGAAATCTTCCTTCTTATCAGAAGGTTCAGAGTCACAAGGAGCATACACTACAACAATTACAATTCCCTGAAGTTTTACTTTCAAACGAATCCAGAGAATTCTCTCACTTACACAACTATAGTGAATCAAGTTGTTCTTCATCTTTTCACTTAAAATCACACCTACACCAGCCTGTCCTCTCACATTATCCAATACTCCAGACCACACACTCACTGTGCCATTCACTTCTTCTACCCCAATTTCCTTCTTTTTTGGTTTCACTTGCACACAGCACATCCAGTCTATACTTATTCATCTCCTCAATCACCTCATTCATCTTGCCATTTATACCTCTAGTATTCCATACACTAATCTTACATTCCCTCAGCCGATATCTCTTTCTCATATGCCGTTTGGAAAGTCCAGGTCAATTCCGTGGTGGACCGTCCTTCTCGTGTGGTAGGTCCACCATATCCCACACTTGAGTCCGTCCAGATATTGATTTCTTTTTGTCTTTTTAACCAGGTAAGTACATCAGTGTGGGGATTAGCCCACAGCTGAGGGTTCCAGTTGGTCATTCAACCTAAGGATTCTGGAACAAAACCCAGTGAGTTGGGTCTTTTTGCCAATGTCACAGAGAACTAGATGGCACCTCTCCAAGATTCACAGAGGTCCTAGTTGCTGTTGTGTGTGCCATTGTTACCACGGAGTGCACCGAGGAGGCAAACCCATCACTCACTACGACTGCCCGTTCTAATCTCTTGTGATAGTTGAAATTTAATAAATCAATCTCCAAGAACATCGTTCTGAATGCCAAAAAGTACACTAATAAATTATTATCATATCATCAAGGATCTGAGGGTAGCATCATTATAAAATATTTGAGTAAATGATGCAGTTGAATGGGAAAACTTTGTCCATATTTAAAATTCAAACCGGAGAATTAGTCTCAATAGGAAAGCAAAGCAATGGTAAATCCATGTCCCTCCTCCCCCTAAAAACTCAATAAAAAAGACATGGAATGAAACAGAAGGGTTTAAAAACGGAATAATCCAGCCAAAGATATGTTAAAATCCTTTTAAACCGGGAATGAGAATGTCTGTATATAGCAGTCTTCATCATTGCAAATATGCATTACATATAGCAGTCATTCATCATATCCAGATATTTTCATTCCCAGTTTTAAAGGTTTTTAATGCTATCATGATAATAGTGTTTAGATAGTTCCTTTTTTGAGTTTATATTATGATAATAGTTTTTACTCTACTTTTTGACATTCATGGCGATTTTCTTGGACATCAATTTGTTGAATTTCAACTATCACAAGACATTACAGAAGACTTATTCCACTGTAGAACAACCTGAGAAAGGTGCAACAAAGAAACAGGTAAATCAACTTTTGGACATGTTTGGAAAGTTTAAATAACTAATTAAATTCATCCATCCACATTAGTAGTGGTCAAAATTTTTTGATACATTGAGCAATTGATTGATGTGATGAAAAAGTATTTAGAGACATATAGTATATGGTAAACTATATTATGAAAAATCCACATATTTACTGATGATTTTATTCCTCGTATAAATTTATTTTATGAGGAATTGTAAATAACATGAATTTAATTTTTTCCCTTCCCCCTCCCCTGGCAGTTGTATATTCTAATAGATTATTTCACTGCAATTACGAGTGTATTTGTATACCAGTCAACTTTTTTTTCTGTTGCTATTCCAACTACACTGCTTATTCATAGATTGAATGTTTTTAATTGTGAATGTTTTTACCTGTCCACACAATTACTGATGTAGTTGCATTTCTAGGTTAGTATAATTTGCCGAAAAAATGTCATCTGTGAAGTGGAAAATATGATTGCTGAATGCGAGAACAGCAAAGATAGTAAGTAAAACTTTTTGTGGACCTACAAGTTTAATATATGCCAATTTAATGGTGATGAAAGTTTCTTAGAACACACTGGCTTTTACAACTGAGATTTATTAATCAAATCAAATGGTGTTTGACTCTTCATAAAGCAACAGTTGGTCACATCCTAACCTCTGCATTGGTTCTGCTTTTAATGGAGGCTGGAAGCACCATATTATTAATTTGACTGCATATTTTTACACAGTATGGACTATTCCCCTCAAATGCCTTTATCTGAGTTTTCAGTGATGCAAAAACTAGAACAGTATAGTATTCTCCAACATGGACTTTGTAATTTTTTGCTTCTGGTGAACTTCAATCAGCTGCTTTTTTTTTTTTTTTTTTTTTTTTTTTTAAATGTTCAGGTGCATCAGTGAAAAGTACCAAATTATTTCAATTTAACACATAATGCATTTATTTGATGCATTTAACGCAATATTCCAATGCATTTTCTTTTACAAAATGTACATTTATTTGTTGGATTATCTACATTATGTCCACTGACTTCTACACATATTTTTTGATTTCTGGTTTTCAGCACTTCAGAACAGGTGCCCCTCAAGATACGCTTGTTCAAGATGTGTTCTTTGTAATATGTCACAGAAAAATTAAGTACAAGATTCAAGATACATGGTCTTTACTCACTTATATGATAAATAAACTTCATGGTCATGACTTACTATGTCTCATGTTTATTAGAATCTTATCTGTCAAAATTAAAAAAAAAGTGGCCGCATGGGAATGGAAAAAATCACAAAAATATGTGATACAGTTTTGGTCAACAAAAAAAATATTGCTGAGAATTTTTCAACGTATTTGAGGCATGCTGAATCCAAAAATGACATTAGTTTTGCCAAATTAGCTCTAGTTTTTGAGATAATGCACACCCCTCAAATTTTGATTGTACCCCAATACTACCTGTGGCTGTTGACATATGAAGCAGCTTTTGAACTGGATTTTTACTCTTTAACAGTGTTTTTATCTAATGTAATCTTTGATTTTATCTTTAATATTGTTTTGAAAGATTATCTCTTGCATGTAATATCATATTTTTTCTTCTTCTTTAGCATAGAAATACAAGTTCTTCACGAAGAAGCTGCATAAACAGTCCTAATGCATTCTGCTACATTTGTATCGAATACACTCTGCAAAAACTAAGGCAAAACATCGCTAACTTTGTAAGACAAGCGTATTTGCTTATTTTGGAATGAAGCTTGGAGACCAAGATAAGTCTTGGGCTCTCCATAAGGTTTGCAAAACCTGTGTAGAGTGCCTACGACAGTGAAAAATGGAGAAAGGAAATGCTTACACTTTGGTGTGCCTATGATGTGGAGAGAGCTGCAAAACCACCACAATGATTGTTATTTTTGTGCTGTGAATGTGAAAGGCTCCAATCAATACAAGAAACATAAGTGGGGGTATCCTGATTTGGAATCAGCAAGGTGACCTGTACCACACTCTGAAGGCATTCCCATACCAGTGTTTACCTCACCGCCTGACCTTTCATTGTCAGATGTTGAACAAATGCAGTACTTGGAGTGTACCACAGGTGGTAGAAGTGTTAGTGAATATGAAGAAAGCTTTTCAACACCTCAGCAGTTCTCCCAAAACAGAACTCAATGATCTGATACGAGAACTCAATCTGTCAAAGCAAGCATCTGAACTTTTAGCATCCAGGCTAAAAGAAAAAAACTGTCTAAAGCCGGAAGTTAAAATCATAGCTTATCGGACAAGAGAGGTGGATATTCTTCCTTACTTCAGCCAAAATGAAGAACTTGTATACTGCAATAACATACCTGGACTTATTCTCCAAATGGGACTGCCAGAAAATTGACTGGAAGATTGGCAGCTTCTTATAGACAGCTCCATCAGAAGCTTACAATGTGTTTTATTCCTCGATGGTAACCGCTATGCATCTCTTCCAATTGCTCACTCAACAAAACTTAAAGAAGAATATGAAAATATCAAAAAGGTCTTGCAGAAGCTCTGCTATCATTAACAACAGTGGTTTACTTGTGTTGATCTAAAGATGGTTAACTTCTTGCTTGGGCAGCAAAGTAAATACACAAAGTGCCCTTGTTTCACCTGTTTGTGGGATAGTAGGGCAAAGCAAGATTATTGGAAAAAAAGTGACATGGCCTTCAAGGGAAAACATGATTGTAGGTGCAGCTAATATTATTAATGAGCCATTGGTTGACAGAGAAAAAATCATTCTCCCACCACTCCATATCAAGCTTGGACTAATGAAGCAATTTGTTAAGGCCTTGGACAAAGATGGGGATTGCTTCAAATACGTTTGTAGATCGTTCGTGGGACTGAGTTTTGAAAAACTTAAAGCAGGGATCTTTGATGGTTCTTAAATTTGTAAACTCATCAATGATTGGAATTTCACCAAATTTATGAATGATGTTGAAACATCGGCCTGGTGCAGTTATGTCTTAGTTGTCAAGAACTTCTTGGGTAACCACAAAGCAAACAATAAGAATTGGTGCGAAACATGCTTGCTGACTATAACAATTTGGGTACTAATATGAGCATAAAAATGCACTTTCTTCATAATCACTTAGACAGATTTCCGGATAATCTTGGTGATTTCAGTGAGGAACAAGGGAAGGGGTTCCGTCAGGGATATCAAGGTGATGGAGGAAAGGTATCAAGGCAGATGGGACAGACACATGATAGCAGACTACTGCTGGAGCCTCCAATGTGATTGTCCTGATGACCCACATAAGAGAAAATTGTACAAAGAGTTTTTCTATGCATTCATTGTGAATATCTGAATTATCTTACTTTTTTTGTGTGTTAAAGTACTGAAGACAGCGCCATTAGGAATTTCATATGTTTACTTCTGTATGGTTCGAGACAGTTTCAATGGGATTTGTGAGTAGGTTACGCCTCACCATTACATTTTTGCATATCTTATGTTTTTCAATGGGACCTCCGTTATCTCAAAAAGTAGAGCCAATCTAGTAAAACTACTGAAATTTTGTCAGCAATAAAATCACTGTTGACCAGTGTAATATGAAGCCTTTGAAATCATAATATAAAGTTTTTGAAATCATAATTATGAAGCCTTTGAAATCATAATATGATAACCTTTGAAATCATAATATAAAGCCTCTAAAATCATCAATCTTGGCAAGTAATATGTAATATTATGGTGAACACAGTTTAGCATAACCTTTGGCCTGAGTGTGTATGGTCACCCAAGAAGATTCTGCATCAACATCCACACTACAAAATATCATTTCAATGGCAAAGGAAACCAAACTGGAAAGAATGGAGAAGGATATCAACATATTCAGAGTTTATATCAAAGAGATATTGTGGAGAATTCTTAACAGATGTAAAATTAGTGGAATTGGATACAGAAAGGATATCATCTAAAAAAAGATGAAAAAGAGTTGTCAAAATATATTGTTTTTATATCAAAAAATTTACACACATCTTTGTTCATATTAAAAAAAACATTGGATCAGCTATTCAATATCAATCTGATTGAAGTATGGAACATAGACATTGACTACGTGGGTTCTCTGATGCCCAAGCAGCCATTAAGTCATTGATAACAATAAGTTTAAAAAATTAGATTGGTATTTTTTTAATTTTTAGAGAGATACCCCTATAATTTCTTTCTTTTTGGTGCTAATATATCAGGGTTCCCATTGTTTTTATAAATCCTTGAAATTCCTTAAACAGTGCTTAATTTTTTTAGGGTGCTTAAAAGTTCTTAGTTTTTGACAAAAATTCCAAAAGGTACTTAAAAAGTACTTATTTTTCCTAACTGGCTGCACGGAATCCAGAAGTTATGATGCAGTACATAGAACTTTTGCTTCTGGTTGGCTATGTTGATGGTGACATCACATGAAAGGGTACAGCATGAGATAAGTAATTTGCTGAAAAAAATGAAGAACTGTGGGCTCTCTAAATAATATATATCCAGCAGGTTTTACCTAACAAGCTCCACTACCATCTCCTGGAAATGATAACTTGTTTTTGTATTTCCTCTTTGTGTATATGCAGGTAACAATTATTCAGTTATATTATGAGAAAATTAAGCAGAAAATTAAAATCTTCAACACATAGTTTTGACTGTGGTTTTGATCTTTACTGTAAGAACAATGAGATGATTAAATGCAAAATTCAGATCTTGAACTCACACCTTTAACCACAGTTCCATAATTTATATTCCCTTCATTGCATATGTGATTATTTTCTCACATAGGAAAACTAATTGACCATCAAAATGGTCTTTTAAATTGCTTAAGTTCAACTTTATTATATCCTCTAATTAAAATTATATAGAAAAATATTGCCCACTACATCAGCATACTTCAATTTCCATAGTTGAGTCATGTGTAAAAGTGTAAAAATAGAGGGGAGGGGCTTTAAAGTACTTAAGAATTCCATATTTTTTATGGGAGTAAAAAAGTGGATACCCTGTATATGCAAGGTGATTTATTGCAGCATCAACATAGGTTATGAAAAAAAAAACTCATATTAATTTTCAGCTGAAGAATTATGTGATCTGTACAGCTGTGAGAATATAATGTACCATGAGACCTACATAAAGTATTTGTGTTCGTGAAACAATTTCAAAATTCATTTTTATAATCATACATGGAGGGATAAAGGAAGAAGTGGAGATAACTTGATCAAAAATTTGCTTTTCAGAAACATGCTATCATTTACATATTACAAATCTTTCAAGTAACCAAAAATTGACATCTTTCAATTGCGTTATCTTTCAAGAGACCAAAATTAAAAAGTATAACTGTAAGAAAGTACATAAGAAATATTAAAAGCATGCTTAGTTACAATATCTCCCAATATTAGAAGCATATCACCAATTAAATCACATTCCTAATTAGTATATAATTCACATTCCACCATAGATTTTGTGTGCACATGTGTAAAGAGCTCAAGCACCCATTGAATTGGAAAGTCAACTCTAATGGTGTGGAAGTCAGTGGGGACATGAAACAAAATTCATCCCAATGTTATGTGGAGATTTATGAATAATGAAAGGAAGCATAATCCCAGCTCTTGCATATGGATGCTTTTCTCACATGATCTTCTGTAATCTAAGAATAAAATAGCAAGAAACTCAATCAGTTTTGACATGTAGTCGATTAAGCTAAATGTGTCTTTCGACTTTAAAAACTTTTTTGCGTGTTCTGTCTCTGGAAGTGATTATTCTCAACGTCACATACATTGCTCCTTTTTTGGCAAGAGGGTAGAAGACTGGTGCAGAAATTCTTAAAAGAAAATAAATGTTGAAATAGGTAATTCACTTTGTTGTTTACTTACTTTTATTTGATCTGGATGTCTCATGGGGAATTCAAAAAAATATATTTCATTGTCAAAATGTCTTCAAGCAACAAAATTTATACAAAAGGTAATTCTTGAAGCATTGGAATGGGTGTCTCCAAGACAGAATGCTGGCAAATCTCAATGTATAGGTTATTATAATATGGTGATTGGATCAATATTTCCTCTACAACAAACTACTCCATGTAGTCTTAGGTAAAGACCCATAAGAGACCACTCAACACATTGTGAAAAAGCAATCAGCATTATTCCAATATTTAAATGAACCTTTGGAAATATTCCAAAAAATTGTTGGCCTCAGTGTGAAGTGTTGCTTCATACCTGGTTTTCTTCTACTTGTTTTTTCTTCTGTGATAAGGATCTTCCACGGAAGTGGAAGGTCAACTCTGCTACAATTGGTACTTTTAGTTTTTTCTATTTTTATGGATTCAGCATACCTTATGCTTTTTGCTGTGGGTTGCTTACAAGTTAAACCAATATCTTCACACATAGGGGTTCCTTTATTTTTTATGCAATATTGTTTAAGTGCAGTTTTTCTTCCTTTTTATTCCAATTCTTGATAAGATTCTGTGTTGTTTTCAGTTCTATTGCATCAACATGTCAAGAACTCGAATAAGAAGGAAGAAAAACCACACTCACTCATACAATATTGCATAAAAATAAAGGAACCCCTGTTTGAAGATATCAGTTTAATTTGTAAACAACTCACAGAGAAAAGCATAAGGTATGCTGAATCCATATTAATAATAAAAAAAGTACCAATTGTAATGTCAGTAGCGGAGTTGACCTTCTGCTTCCATGGAAGATCCTTATCACTGAAGATAAAAACAATAAGATGAAAACCAGGTACAAAGCAACATGTCACACTGAGGCCAACAATTTACAACATACAGGATTTGGAGAGACTTCATGTACAGAGGATGGCAACACATCACACTTATGATGTGACAGAATCAGATGCTTGCTGGGAGAGGAGTTGTAGGGTGTGGCAGTATATGAGCAACTACATGAAGGACAGTGGGCAGCCACTATTGTGTCTGATGATGGCAAACGGATATTGCCAAAATGCATATGCATAGGACTCAACAACAGGCTAGTCCTTTTTAAGGTTTTGTAACTTTATTTTAGCATTCTTTGGTCCTTTTATCTTTCAGTTTGTCAATTTTTTAGAATATTTCCATAGGTTCATTTAAATATTGAAATAATGCTGATTGCTTTTTCATAACATGTTGCGCTGTCTCTTATGGGTTTTTACCTAAGGCTACACAGAGTAATTTGTTGTAGAGGATATATTGATCCAATCACCATATTATAATAACCTATACATTGAGATTTGCCTGCATTCTGTCTTGGAGACATCCATTCCAGTGCTTGAAGAATTACCTTTTGTATAAATTTGTTGCCTGAAGACATTTCGACAACGAGATATTTTTTGGAATTCCCCATGAGACATCCAGAGTGGATAAAAGTAAGTAAACAACAAAGTGAATTACCTATTTCAACATTTAGTTTCTTTTGAGAATTTCTGTATGAGTCTCCTACCCTCTTAAAAAAAGGAAGCAATCTATGTGACATTAAGAATAATCACTTCCAGAGACAGAGCATGCAAAAAAGTTTCTAATTCTTTGAATAAAGATCATGTTGAGAAATGGCTTCCTAGTTTAATTGAATTAATAATCTAAAGCAACTTATGGGAATTTTTTATAAAGAGCAATGTGCACTAGATCAATACTCTCCTCAACCTTCAGACTGACATCAAAATTCTTTGCTCTCCTCAAATGAAAGCTAAAAATTCTTAACTGTTGTCCACTTCGTGCAAATATAGTTGGTACAATTTTCTTTAAATTTGTGCTTTACATGTTATGTCTTATTTGTATTTTATTTAAGCTTTTTATTTATGCTTTCATTCTATATCAACTATCACCATGAGTAGATTTAGAAGAACTTTAGAGTTAGGAACATATTCATTACCACAAATGTTTTTATGACAGTATTCCTCCTGATATGTCTTTTTTCAAAATACATATTGTTTTCTGATAACATATTAATGACATAACTTCAGGAAAATTTATAATTAATTCTCTCATCTATTGGCTTGCTTTTTTTGTTTCAGTTTGACCACTACTTTTTCTTTCTGAAATTATATTTCACTATGTTGCATGCAGATGAACTGCTGCCAGCTGCATGAAACATGTGACAGAAGTCCAAATTGTAATGCCATTATTATATCATATGATGTCATACATGTCTGACCTGTTTGACACTCACCTGAAAGAGAGTGTAGTAGACAGCTTTAGTGTTTTAAATAGAGAGAGAGAGAGAGAGAGAGAGAGAGAGAGAGAGAGAGAGAGAGAGAGAGAGAGAGAGAGAGAGAGAGAGAGAGAGAGAGAGAGAGAGAGAGAGAGAGAGAGAGAGAGAGAGAGAGAGATTGATTCTTTTATATTAATTTAGTCATAATATCAGTTTCCAGTTTCACTGAAGTAGACAGAAATATTTATAGCGAACAGCAGTAACCATCTAAATCGATCAGATAATTGGTATTGAAGTTGTTCCTGTATTGACTTGTCATTGTGTATTACTTACAGAAATATGTATACTCACTGTACTTTGCACATGCTCATACATACATACATACATACATACATACATACATACATACATACATACATACATACATACATACATACATGAAATTAATTGTTATGCATACCTAAAATTCATTGTTAACATTCGTTTTATCAGAACTTCTGGAATTTTTATGAAACACAGAGATAAGTTCAAAGAATAAATATATTCCTCTGTCAGTTATTGTTTAATTCCCTTGTAGCACATCATTTGGTAATTTTTTATGTGTGCATTATGTCAAAAAATTAGGTACTTGTAAAATCAGTGTCTACACATATGTAAGCAGTATTGGAATTTCATTTTGCCTTCCAGTGCAAAACAAAAAGCCAAACTATATGCAATCTGCAGACACAATACACAACTAACAGACTGTCTACCCTTACCCCTTAAGGAGATAGTCCTAAAACTAAATTTTTCCTTTCCCATAATGTTCTGATCTATACTGTCAAATCAACTGATTCATTAAAGTGTCTACACATGTGTAAGCAGTATTAGAATTTCTTTTTGCCTTCCAGTGCAAAACAAAAAGCCAAGCTATAAGCAATCTGCAGGCACAGTATGCTACTAATGAACTGTCTCCATCCTTACCCCTCAAGAGGATAGTCCTAAAACTAAATTTTTCCTTTTCCATAATGTTCTGATCTATACTGTCAAATCAACTGATTCACTAATCATTCACAAAAATTCTTCATACAAGTTGTATTTGCATGCAAGCATAGAACTTACCTAAACCTCAGAAGCAATTTTATTTCATTTTAGTTCACAGAATTGTAACTAATTCTTTAGTATGATAGATAAGATGCAATCCACACATAACTAAAAACTATAGGTTGTTGAACTACACACATGTTGTGTTCATAAAGAGATTAAAAACTTTCAGAAGCTTTTCACCCAGCTTGGGACTTGATCACATGTAAACATTTTGATCTAGACTGGTTATCAGATGTGGTTTTTCAAGTTCATGATTACTGTTGTTGCCAACCAACAGAAGGAACTCCCAAAATTATGGTGACAAAACAAGGACTATTGGTATTGCAGTTGGAAGATGTGGAAATTTTGATGCTCTCATGAAAATGCAAAGCCCCTTATTGATGAAAAGAGCATTTCTATCAGTATTACTCCTGAGAGGCTCCACTAAAGTATCAGTGAGAGTGAGAATTGCCGAGAAGGAATTAGATCAGCCTAGGGTAACATACTTTTTGGGCTCAGCCAATCATTTATTGATGCTGCAAAAGGTGCTCCTGATGTAAAATGTGGTACTAGCTAAATTGGAGACTGGAATTCTGTGCATGCCAGGGGCATCCACGAGTTTGACTTTGTCAAGGAGGGTAAGTTTCATAATGGTTGGATTGGATTTGATACCAATCAAATAGCCATAAGATTTAAATCTTACTGATATACTAGATTGGATAACAAGGAATAGGAAAATACCTAAAAGAAGGCTACATGAGAGATGGGTGGATGAAATTCAAAAGGATGTTAGAGTGGCATGGAAGAGAATAATTTAAGATATAGAGTTATGGAAGAGATTTGGAGGTATTTTCATTCAGAAGTGTATTGAGAATGATTGATGATGATAATATATGCATGTGGGCTGTGTATATAGTTTGTACGTTTGTAAGTTTTTACTGGTATGATATTGCAAGAATTAATTTATCTACCTTAGAGACCATATTTGGATAACAGTAGCTTTTGTTTTTAACAGAATTTTTATAAATGCCCTTTTGTGTTTGTAGTACATGTGTGAACATTAGTGGCACATTTTTAATTTTGACATAATGAAGTTTGTAACTGGTAATGCAACAGCTTGCATAAAATGTGTAACCAGCATCATGCAGTGTTACCTTCTTTTATATTTTTATGTGGTTGTTTGTTCACTTTGTTCCTGTTGTAAAAATTATTTTCATTTTCAGAGGTTGAAGAAGAAACAAACCTGATACTTCGCCGTAAACGTCAGGTGTTGGTGATACGTGATAAGTTTTTGAAACGCATTCCCAGAGGTGTTCCATTACCACATCTGCTCGCAAAATCCAGAGCTATGCAAAGAAATTCCACAAAATCAACTATTCATGGCTCTTCCTATAGTTCTGATATTTTTGATCCTTTACCTCATGGAGATAATGATATTGGCATAGAGAATTTTGGAGATGAAGTGGACATTGTTCAGAATAATTTTCATGGAGATGTAGTTCATCAGTACGGTAGCAAAACTCCAAGCACATATCTTGAAAACAAACCAGGGCTGATACCACCTCTTCCTGAAAGAGGCCAGCACTCTGAGGAAGTTCTTCAAAGTAAAATTGAGTTGCAATTTCAGTTAACAGGTTAGTTTATAGCTATAGATATTATAATTATTGCTGTTATTGTTATTATTTTTATTTGCAGCCTGGCTATTTCCAATCTACTTGAAGGAAATAGTAGGCATTCTAACTGGTTTTTGTGAGAAAAGTCTTTGTGTGAGGGACTTTTGTTGAATATTTCCTTGTTGTATAATCCAGAAAGATATGTGAGAGTATTACAAGGATTTTTCCTGTACTTGTAATAGTGATTGGAAGTAATTACATTTTAGTATTTGCTCCCTTTTCCATGTACTTACCAGTAGATCCATTTCTGTGTTTCATGTTCCCCTCATCTATCTCCATGAAATTTTTGCTTCATTTTCAATTTTTAAGAAGTCTATTTATGTAGGAGCTGCCCCCCCCTTCCAAAAGGCATTATTTTGTTACACTCATCTATTGATTGTCTTCTCTCAATGCCACTGGTTTGGGTGTCATTTGACCTAGCCCCTTAATTTATTTTCTGTTTCTTCTTTGGCACTGATTATTGTCACCTTCTTGCCTATACGAGCTCCTAGAAGAATGTGATCTTTTCCTTTTTTTTTTTTTTTTTCGTTATCAGAAGAAAAAACGCATTGATTGAAGACCTTTTGAGTACAACATATTTTGGATTATCTGGTGTAATCATGGGGAGGGGGATGACCAAGTAATTGAAAAGCCTGGAGAATGAAAAATTTATATTTTACTGTGCTTTACAAATTCTATTAACAATTTGTTTATTATTTTATCTGATAATGTGTGATTTTTTATTATTGTTTTATTGAATCTCTTGAGATGTTTTCTGATGTCAGTTTGAATTCTTTTTAAGAGCTGAAATTTTGTTGTAGGCAAAGCACCATTCAGTCATATACTTTAACAAGGTGATAGAATAGGATGGTGCTGTGCTTTGATTAATGCACTTGTTAATTTCTTCTTATTCAGTCTTTTTTTCTTAGAGTTGATTTAGTGTGATAATGATATCTACATCATAGTATTACAAGCAGTCATGCCTATTCTGTGAATGGTGAATCTGTGAAATCATTTTTTGAACATAAAATTATAGAAAGGGAAAAGTAATTAAGAGAAAGAAAAGTAATTTAAGATGCATAACTGTTTTACGATTTAGAATAGTGTTTTGATGTCAATGCATACACAGTTTAACCTAAAACGGTAGTAGGATTTGGCGTCCCTCAATTTTAAATCAAAACTTCATGGAATTTTCACAGCATTTCAACATTTCTAGCATAATTATCTTTAAACTTATCAGCCTTTTGAACAGTAAAGTCAAACCACCCTTTTGAATTTTTTGGGTCAGATTTTTCTAGGTGTAGAAGTAGTAGAAAAATCCAAGCAGAGCAGGCAATATTCCAAACCTGCCATTTTTATTTTTTATTTTCGAACTTTTCTAGGTATCTGGACCTTAAGACTCATCAGGTGCCAGTTTTCAGATCTCTAGGTCATTTAGGGTGGTCAAACAATTCATGAAAAATTCAAGCAGGCAATGTTTTAAAGCTGCCATTTTTTTTTTTTTTTTTTTTCAGATTTTTCTAGTCATCAAAACCTTAAAGCTTATCAGTATGTCAATTTTCAGATCTCTAGGTCATTTAGATGTGGTCAAACATTTCACAAAAAATTCAAGTAGACAGTGTTCCAAAGCCACTATTTTGATTTTTTCAGTTTTCAGACTTTTTTAGGTATATGGACCTTAAGGCTCATCAGCATGCTAATTTTCAGATCTCTAGGTCATTAAGAAGTGGTCAAATAATTCGCAGATGGAGAAACACACATTTTCCCACTTTGCATTATAGCTTACTACAGTATATAAAAGGCAAGACTTGCAACGACGTAGATCACCTTTTAACCATAAACAAACAACTATGTATGCTGTTTAACAGAAGAAGACAAACATTTTATATTCCGGTGTTCACATCGTGATATCCATAACCATTCCTGTTTAATGTTTAGTTTACATCTTTTTTCTTTCATTCAAAGTTAGTTTTTTCTTGGGTGTGATGCAAGTGGAAGCACACAGTCAGAGGTCTTTTTTTCCAGATGCAGTGGAAATAGAAGCACACAGTTGTATGTTGTAAGATGTTTAACTTTACTGGCACTGCTCTGAGTAAGGCAAGGACAAACGTTATTGTCCTTTGCAAACATGACTGTTGTTTTAAACCTTGCCTATGCCGCACCAAAAAGAAAGTTACTTCTTTCATTAGATGTAAAGATTGAAGCTAAACGCCACAAGGCTGATTATGATTGAGCAAGGTAGCAACAGCGCACAGCAGTCAAAAGACATGAAGTAAACCACCAAAATGCCAAAAATGCCAGAAAAAAAGAGACAACAAAAATGCAAAAAAAAAACAACACAAAAAACAAGTAATACAACCCCCCACACCCCTACACCCCCACCCCCATAAAACATGGGTAACATGCAAAAGGGAGTCCACTTCCCTTACCAACGGAGGATTGCCATCTGACAAACACTTCCATATTTTGTATTTGTATGCATGAACAATGAAGCACATCAAGGGTATGTTTCAGTGCATACTCATTATTTATGGTGACTGTGCAAAAGATAATAATAAATCCTTGAATAGTAATAAGTGATTTCTAGAACCCATTGTATTCTTATCTCAACAGGCTTTACAACTACTATATAGATAATCCTGGCTTATGTGGATCATGTTGCAGTTGTACATCAAAGTATTCTTTGTCAGTATGCCCAAAACTTTCTGAATTATTCATGAACTTCATTATCTTGAACAATTCACTCACATCTTCTCCAGAAATTGATAAATCATTTTCTACATTTAGAAGTTTACTCCATGATCAAGCCAGTGGCACAGCCGATATGAAACCATTACAGAAAAAAAATGCATGAAAAATTCATACCCAAATAACCAAGAGTGTACTGCATTTGTATTTTAGAATAGAGTCCATGTATTATTTTTGTGTGTAAGTGAGATAAATACATCGAATATCCTACAGATGGGAAATGACATGTGAGTGGTATGCTGAGAAGGCAGCACATGAACCAAAAATAAATTTTTGTTTCACTGATATGAGCTTCAATTGCACACAGCTTACAAATAGGAATAAGAGAGATAGATCCAACACCATGCAAACTATAAAATTTGGATGAGGGTTTTTCAGAGTTGAGAACATGATAGTATGGAACATAAATTAGCTAGGTGTTACTCATGTTGCTGAGTCTTAATGGCCAATATGACATACCTCACTGTGAAGCAAAAGTGCTAAATATCAAGTAATCAGTTTCATCCTTTTTTTCTTCCGCATATTATAACTACCATTCTGCATGTCATCCTTACTGCATATAATTATTAAATCCTTATATGTTGATATAATTGTAACTCAAATTTAAGCACTGTGTAAAGGAAAGGAACTGAGGTTTTGCTGTGCTGTACACATTTGATGTAGAGAGAGGGAGGAGGGGGGGGTTGAAGATTATCAAATGACTGAGACTGTTAAAGTTTATTATCATTTTCAGAATAAAGACAATGGCTAGACCTGTGTAAGATAGTGATACCACTTCTATATATTTCTGGTTGCAGAAAGTGTTGTGCTGCACATTTTCATAGTTTTTCAGCTTGCTTGTGTGACTTAATAAAATTTTCTCTGTATTTCTCTTTGGAAAAATGAATCCACTGTTTATGGTTATTTATAGTATAGTTTTCATGAAAACAAATAAGATGATTATTTTGTAACTGTAGAAAATTTAGTATTCAGTTGATTTTGAACTCTTCTATTGTTTTGACATGAAGTGTGAAAGTTCACTACATCATTATTTGCAGTTTACTAGGTAAACCTTTGAAAATAAGGTAGCTGATTAGAAAAAAAACAAGATTTACCTGCAAAAAAATGACTTGGCAAACTTTCAAACATTATGCTAAATGACTGAGAAATTACAAACAAGCCATTTACCAAATTCATTGCATGCTCACTTTCATTTTCCTCAGTTGTAGTTTGTATTCTAAAAGTTTATAGCAAAAGTGAACTAAAAACAACTTTGATCAGTATGTCAGCTTTCCCAAAGGCAAATATTAAGAGCAATTTTTGCAAAGTCCATCAAGCAAGCCAGTGAATTTGAATAGGTCTGAATTTATAAACTTGCAGGTATAGCTTTGCGATAGGTAATCATGAATATTCAATATGTTTTGTTTTCTTTCTGCTACATAAAGATTTCATGAAAACAAAAACAAAAAAAAAAAAAACCTGCTTGGACTTTAAAGACAAAAATTTTATGTGCTGTTATGTTCCTGTTGCACTTTAAACAGTTTATAAGGAAATTGCTGATAAGAGTTGAAATATAACTTAAAAGTTTGGGGGAAGGGTAAGCACATTTTTCCTTTAAAATCACTTCTTTCTATTTATTTCATTTGTTAGACACTGCCACAAGAAAACAGATATCATTTTTGGGCACAATGAATAAAGATTATGTTGTATAATATGTTGATCTACTGTAAAAGAACTTTTTTAACACTATTAAAGGATTTTTTCATTTTGTGAAACATTTTCTTAATAACTACTTTAATAGCAGATGATAACTATAACACTTGGATAATATTACATCCTGTGTGTTACTGCAGGGATAACAGCATAACTTTTTCCCAAAGATATTGTTTAAGAAAAAGATTGTGAACTTGATATTGAATTAATATTCTATTATGGGCAAGACCTTAATAAGAAAGTCTGTTCAACTTTTAAATAATTACATGATTTGTGTTCAAACTGGTGTGAGCCAGGTTGGTTTCTATCTACCTTTATAATTTTGTGGTATAAAAGGACCCAATTTTTTTCACTCTGTGATCTATTTAGCATAAAGTTGCAGTGAATTTAGAATTTATTAAGAACCTTTATAATTCCAATTTCATTTTTTATTATTTTTGCATCATCATTAATTAGAGCAGCCTTCTACACAATTCTTGAATGATAGCTACTACTGAGAATCATATGATAGATGAAGAAAGATTTGATGGCTGCAAATTTATAAATTCTGACACTATTAAAAATGTAAGAAATTATTGGAAGTTAGCATGTGCTTAAAACCAAGTAAATGCTACTCTCCATTGACTAATTGTTTCACATAATGCTCCAGTTTTTAGTATTTCTATGGCTTATCTTTAATGCTGCTGTTATCCATTGAAAGTGTAAATTTTAATGCTGAATACTGTTTAATATGCTGTGGACCATGGTTAACCAACATGCCTCTCATGGCAGCAGTTCTAGTCGCTTGTAAAGGTCAACCTGGGACTGCCATATGTGAAGGGAATTTGGACCTGAAACCTCCCACTCTTCCAGTACACAGCTTCTTTGAGGGAAGACGGATCGACTCAGTACATGACCGTAAAATGAGCTAGCTTCTTAACAGCGATTGAATAAGGAAAGACAGATCAGCTGACTGCATGATTGTAAAATAAGCCAGTTGCCTCATACATTGCCTGACAAAAGGCTGTGTCTTGCATGCGTTATTTTTATATGCCATTGGTGTTTAGTATTCATTCTGTTTTTGTGTAAAATTTTGCTGTCTTCATAATTTTTATAGTGAAGTCATGAGCACATATAAGAACATATAGTATATCCCTTCTATTCAGAATGAGAACATGACAATTTATTCACTGAAAATAAAGGAAAGGGTATTTGTTTACTGTGCTAGACATGTTTCCATGGGAGGAAAACTTGTAATGTTAAGAGGAATTTCAAAACAACACATTGTAAGATTGACTTGGGTTTACCACTGAATAGTGATATAATGAAAAAGAAGCCTGAGCTGTTGAAAAATTGTGCACCTGACTGGACAGCAACAGTCTGTGTTCACCAAAACTATGAATAAAAATAAAACTGCCACTCTTGCATTTTTTTTTTTTGTGTCTTCCCAATTAATGCTAAAAAAAAAAGATGAATTGATTAAAGAAGCATTTTTAGAAGCAGCAGTTACATTACTTGATAATATCAAAAATAAAGCCAATATATCTGCAGTGAAAACCATACAGCTTTTTACTTATAAGTGATGAAACAAGCTGAGGTTATGTGTAGTGATGTTGTTTCATAGTTGAAGAGACTTGTATTCTTGCTGTTACTTTTTAACTTCAACTCATTGAATCAACAGATGTAAATGATATATCACATTTAGTCATATTTGCTAGCAGTGGCGAGGCATGACTATTTCAGTAGCATTACTAGAATCCTACAACTGAAAGCAGTAGGTAATTCATGATAGTGCAATGCAACTAAAATTTATGATACTTGATTATAAAGTCTTTTTTTTTATTCACAAAAGCTGCAAGTTTCTTTCATCTATAGAATTTTTTTTCTTCTCTCTCCATTTTGTGTGTGTAAGTGTGTGTCTGTGTCTGTATCTGTGTATATGGTTTTAAACACAAATTTCTATATTTTTATTTTCAAAAACTTTATCTCTAGAAAAGCATAAAACACAAGCACTTTAATTCACATCATTAATATTCAAAGGATCCAATGTACATAAAACACCATCATTCATTCTGGTTGTTTCAAATGCAGTATGAAGATATTAATAAATAAAAATAATCAGCTAAATAATGAAATCATTGCAGTAGGTAGCATGTAAAAGAAACATGAGAAAAACAGTGAAATGATATAGGTGGGGGAATAATTCACAACTTAAAGGATGCCATGTAACCAAATCTAAAAATGGTGACGGTGAAAGTATGTACTGTGGATTAGAGACTTTCTGAGAGCTCATGCATTCTCGTAGTACAAGCACAGTCAACAGAACTCGAAATATTTCATAACCACTTGGAAATGGAAACACACATGCCTTATCTTGCTCCACTAGTTGCTCATTCACAAGGCGGACCTGTGTATATCATTCAGTGGTTAATATATGTTGAATGACTTCATAGATCATTTGCACTGCATTAATGTTTCATATTTGAATTAATTGTTCAAATATGAAACCCTGTCTTGCTCCACTGTCTGTTCATTCACAAGGCAGACCTACGAATGATATCATTCAATGATTAATATGAGTTGAATGACTTCATAGATAATTTGCACTGCATTGCTGTTTCATATTTGAATTAATTGTTTTATTTCTTAAAAAATGTTTTAATGATAACACTAGATGCTAGCACATTTCACTTCTGTTTGCTTGGATGGTTTGGTGGTTTTTCTGTTGAGAAAAGAACTTTTGAAA
Organism: Macrothele yani; assembly: GCA_039090855.1. Lineage (NCBI taxonomy): Eukaryota > Metazoa > Arthropoda > Arachnida > Araneae > Macrothelidae > Macrothele > Macrothele yani. The sequence goes on along the minus strand of CM077030.1, from coordinate 71,043,878 downwards.
ATTATTCCATTGAAAGGGCATACCAGAGGTGAGGACATTTATTCAGATTTCAAAAAAATCCTTACTTCTGGAAAAGGTCCTCTACATAACTTTGTGTTTAATACAACAGAAGGTGCTTCCTCTTTTACTAGTGTTAAAAACTAATCTATTTTACTCTGTCAAAAGAATGACAAATTTCTGCTATGTATTTCTTACCACTGCATTATCCACAAATGAGCAAGCACTTTGTGCAATTTTTTCAGAATTTAATGGCCTTGTGAAGTTTGTGCAAACGATCAACCTACTGAGAGTCCAATGCAATTAAAGAAGACTGTTCACAACCCTTATAGATAAACTAAAGAGTGAGTTTGGAAATTTGCTACTACACACATGTCCAGTAAAGGAAAATGTTCTCTGTTCTACCTACCTATGTGAATAATCATTTTCAGCAAAGAAAATAGTGAAAAACAAGTATAGAAATAGGCTCACAGATAACCATCTTGACTGCTGCATTAGAATGGGGGTAAGAAACTACCCACCAAACTAAACAAAATGTGAACAAAAGTGAGTATTTAAGAAAATTGGGGGGGGGTGATTGTTAACCTTCTTGCTGAACAAATTTCTTTTGAAGAAATACAGGATTACACCATTTTACAATACAAATTTTGAAGTTGTGAATCCGTTTTTTTGGTGTAAATCTGATAGAATGATAAGTCAGATAATATCTGAAAACTTGAAAAGTTTGTCGTCCTGGAGCGGGAATTGAACCCACGTCTCACAGATAGCACACAAGTATGCAATTAATTTGAATATAACCATCACAGAAGTAACAAATCCTGTGATGGCTATATTCAAATTAATCGGAAACTTGTGACTTGGTTGTTCTGGGTGGTGTAGTGGTTAGCATACTTGGGCGTTGTCTGAGAGACGCAGGTTTGATTCCCACTCCAGGACGATGAAATTTTCCAGTTTTTGGATATTATCTAACTTACCATTTTGTCAGATTTACACCAAAAAACGGATTCACAACTTCAAAATTTCTTTTGCTTTCTTATGAATGGAAATAACCTTTTTATCTTACAATAAAATTATGACTCTTCATAATTTTATTATTTGATTTTAACTTGTTCAACCCACCCCCTCTTAATGATGCACACCTTGCCTATTTATTAATAGGCTAGGGACAATTCTGAACAAAAATCTTTATAAAAATAGTATAACAAAAATTTAAGACAATCCTGTACATAAATCTTAATAGCTCTTCAAAACAATGTTAGATTTCATAAGCAGTTTTCTTACCCTTCAAGGTTAGTGACCTATACAGTGGAGTATGCACCAACTTTATAAGAAAATACATTGTTCAATATTTTTCATGTGTGTGTGTTTTTTTTTCTTAGGAAAGATACTTGAAGATGCTGAGGAAGTTCCAAAGGAGCACTTTGTTTTGATGGACAGCATTCAGACAGCTATGCATTCACTGGAAGAAGCTGCTCATAATAGAGAGCTTGACATATCATTAGGAAATAATAGACTTCATGTTGACTATGTCAGATTCAACACAGAAGAACCAGTTTTTATATGTGATGTTGGGAGCATTGTAATTAATAACAAATGTGGTAAGCAAAAAAATACTTTATTTTCTTTGAATAATTGCCTGTAAAAAATTTAGCACTGTTTGTGTATTGGCACATTAGTCCACATATGTGTTCATGTGTGCTTCTTCTGCTGGCTTTCAAACTTCTAGTTAATCCAATTTAATGGCAAACCAAGTTTGCTGTAACTTGCTGAACTGGATTAAATCTGTGCAAAATTAGACAGCCTATGTAAAAAGTTAAGGCCAAGACATTAAACAAATATTACAGAAAAACCTAGAATGAAATCAGAAGATGAATGTAGACAATTATCAGAAAATAAAAGAACAGATCAATCAAAACGCACAAAAAAAAAAAAAAAAACTTGGGTAGGGTTTTATTTGGTAGTGAACAGGAAACAGTTGGGAAAGAACAATTGGAACATGAAAAATATTAAAGACTAGAAAGACTACTTAGCTGGTATCACATGCAATTTTAATGTATGTTTTGGTTCTTGAAATTCTATCAAGTATGTATGTTGTTTTGCAATAAAGTAATTTCTTTAATATTTAAAACAATGTCATTCTGTCTTCTGAATTTCATCTGTTTTCTTTGTGTTTTTAGTGAAGTGCCCAGTTGGAACATTCTTTAATGTGGTGACAGAAAACTGTGAAGGTTGTCATTTGGGAACCTATCAGTTCCGCGAAGGCCAGTTATCATGTGTGGTGTGCCCAGAGAGAACGTCAACTACTGCTGGACAATCCAAGAGCTTAGGCGAATGCAAAGGTCAGCAAAGATCATACCTGTGAATCAAACAGAATGCGAAAAAAAAATGCCTTCATAGTGTTCTTTATTTGAAGTGTAAAATTTATGAAATATTATATCTATATCTGAAATGTGTGAATATCTAAAGTTTATATCTTACTGAAATATTGCCACAGGCAGCATTTATATTGTTAATCTGTTAAGCATTTCATTGGAACAATTCAGTTTCACCAAAGAAAAAACAATGGCACTTGGGAAAAAAATTTAAGAACAGCAAGAATTACTGTTATCATTATTTCTATGTAACTATGATTTCTTATTATGATGTAACTATTATTTCTGTGTGCTTACTTATAAGTAATACTATTAGGTGTGTGTCGCAAAAATTCTACCCTTTTTTTAATAGAGAAAAAAATTATTTTGAATAAATAACATCTTTATTCTTTTACATAATTGCCATTTTTATCTGTGATTTTCTTGCCATTTTTCTGATAGTAATTGAATCCCCTTCTGTAGAACTCCTCCGTTGTGGAGTTAAGAAAACTCTTGTAATGTAGTTCCCACATCTTCAACTTCATCGAAGGTTTTCCTAGCGAAGCTGTGTTGTAGAGATCGAAAAAGGTGGTAGTACGTAATTGCAAGGTTTGGGGTATACAGAAGTGAGATAACATTTTCCATCTAATGTCCAGTAATTTTCTCTGAGTGGCTAAAACTGTATGGGTCTTGCATTGTCATGTTGCAAGATGATGCCCTTGCAATTCACCAGTGCTAGACACTTAGATTTCAATTTTTCTTTCAGCCTTTCCAACTGTTGGCTGTACAGATCAGCATTTATCATTTGGTTAGGTGCAAGCAGCTCTCAGTGTATTACCACCTTGACATCTCACCAAACACTTAACAAGACATTCCTCTGACGCAATCCTCTTGTTAAAGTAAGAGTTAACCCTTGTGTGACTTGTTTACAAATGAGATGCACCTGCATACTTGGTGCCATATTATAGCCTACTCCTCGAAGTATTTTTGGCCATCACACTCATCACCTGTTATTGCATTTGTCACTTAATTTTTTTACTTGGAATTTGCATCATGAAAAATGGATAGAATTTTTGCACACACCTAATACAACATGGTTAACCTACAACTAGGTGAGACTGCTGTTGTAAATCCCCTTTTTCTACTCTTTTTCTGTCTTATATTAACTTGCACTTCAATTTCTTCTCCAACTCTGTGAAACAATTTCTTTCCTATTGTTTCACAGAGTTCTGAAGTCCACATTTGATACATTGGCAACACAAAAAATAGATTAATAAAAAGATTACATCAACATATAAAAAACAGGAACAAAAAAAGAAAGAAAAAACTGCACTTATCCAACACTGTGTTAAACATAAACATTACCCTGATTTTGAAAATATTAAATTACTAACCACCCACACAAACGAAAAAGAATTAAGGATTTCTGAAAGTGTTATAATTGAACAAAAAAAGATAAAATATGCAACTTACAAGACCCCCACCACACTAGATACAGCCTGGAAATCACTTATATAAAAAAAAGAAAACATCCATAAAAAAAGACAAAAAAAAAAAAACTCTGCGAACAAATAATAATAGCCCAAAAATATCTACACAAAGAATTATACTTACGACTGATACCTACCAACTCATCCAATAGATGGCAACACATTAGAAACAAAGCATCTAACACATACAGACACACAATCGAATTATACTTACAACTGATACCTACCAACTCATCCAATAAATGGTGACACATTGGAAACAAATCACCTAACACATACAGGCAGCAAACCATCCCATCGATTCCCGACATGCATCTCCAAAACTGCACACAAGTGAGGAACCCTTGTGTAGAAGTAGTGGCCAGAAGATGGCGGGTAAGCCCCGCTGAAAGCGCTTGCCGTAACAACAAACCCCTTGTGAGACGTCTCCTGACCCAATGAGTATAACTCTTTCTACTAAAATGTTTTAATTAATAGTAAATTTTAAACGTTTGATTGTGCAAATAAATGAACGTGGAACTGAAAATATATAACCTAACTATTTTATTTCTGCAAAAAAATTGTTTTTGTAAGTAACCAAAGGTCCGTAATGTAAGGGATCTCTCGAGCCAGGAGCACGTGCCCCACAGAGCAAACAACGTGCAAAATACTTTGACAATGTCAGGTAAAATACCTTAGATATTATGTATATTATAGTTTTCTAAATATTTCTACTTCAGAAAGTACAATTGAAAAGTCCTTTTGCATCTGTTAGCATTTATGGTAAAAATTATTTTGCATATAATTTCTAATTTTCCATAAACCCATATTTTTGCCACAAATAGGTATAAATGAATGTTTATGTTTACAACATATTAATAGTCATGTCTACATATCTAAAAGGGTGAGCAAAAAGATATTTATATACATATTTGTAGGTGACTGAAGTGTAAGAATCCAAACAAACCAAAAAGTTATTAGCTTATGGCTTTGAGGTTTTAGGTTGTTATTATTAAAATTGGGGTTTCATAAATGGGATTACTAGGGATTAACTTATCTACATACATACATACATATCACTTAGCTGTTCCCTCAGATTCAGAGGTTAGCTCTACAGAGAAAGACAATCCACCAGATAAATTTTTAACTGATTATTTACTTACTGTTGCTGTATCAAACATATCTATTTATGGCAATCTTGGCATACAATTCAGGTTTCACTGACATCTATCACACGATGTACACAAGACCTTTTATACTTCATACTCATAATCTTTTGGTCTTGCAGATACTCCTTAATCTGGTCTTCCCATATATTCCTTGGCCTTCCTATGCCTTTCTTTCCTGCCATTTAGGCTGAAATAAAAAAATTCTGAGTAAGCATCTCATCACCCATAGTCATCTCCCATCATTCATTCCTTCAATATGGCCAAACCACCTAAGATATTAGTCTTCTCCTTACTAACAACATTTTGTCTCACATTACACATCTGCAACACATCTTCATTCCTCACATGATCATAGTATCTTACCACAAACCCCCATAAGTAACACATCTCCCTAGCATACAAATGACTCCTATGTCTTTTCTGCAGTACCCAGGTTTCATTGTCATACATCAGAGTAGGAACAATTACACTTTCATACACAGCCATTCGAGACTTCCTTAAGAACCCATCATTCCTGTGAAATTCTCCTAAGGCAGCTATGACTTTCAATAAAGAATTCACTCGCCTACTAATTTCACCATCTAATTTGTTCTCTCTGTCAAACTTATCTAACACAGGTAAATCAATGAAGGAAGAAATATTCTTCATAATACAGTGCATGAGAATTCGACAGAATATTCATAGCATTCAGCTTATAAAATCCGAATTTGCTTATACTTCTTACTGGTTATTCATAGAACATCTGTCAGAAAACTGGGCAATGAAATTTTAAAGTTTTCTGAGCGATATTATATGGATCACCAGTAAGAAATATAGGCAAATTCAAAGTTTACAATCTGAATGCTATGAATGTTTTATCTAAAACAGTTTTTGAAATCTTTGTGTTGAACTCCAGTGGCATATCTTGGGTCTGTGATCAGAGCTATCTCACCCTGCCCCCACCCCAGTATTTTTTTTATTTTTTTATTTTTTTTTTTTTGAAATTGCAAAGTTTATTTTTCAGTTGTTAAGTAACATTTTTTCTAAATTTTAGGTGCATGCTATTGCTAACATCATGCCAAATAATTATGAGGATTAGGACTTTAACACTTTATATATTGAATACTTTATTTGTAAATGAACTCCATTCTTCTTTCTTTTTGTGTGAACTTGAGTATTATGTCTTCATAAAAGTTTGTTCTGAGTATTTTTTCATATTTAAAAATAATATTTTTGTATTGACAAAACAGCAAATTTTCTCCAATGTACATGTTCTTGTGTGGCTCTAAGAAATTTTTAAATTCTTTTTAATGCAGAAAAACTTCTTTTGGCTGTTGCAGTTGTTAATGGAAACTTTAATATTAGGTCTGCTAATTTGTACACATCACTAAACAAAATGTCCAATTTATTCAATTTCATGTAATAAGTAATGTTTCTTACTGATTTCTTTTTGTATTCATCAAGGGAATAAAACACCAGTTCATTTTTGAGTCAAACCATGGGTGGCAGAATCAATGTCCATGGGTGGCAGAATCATTCTTCGAGAGAGAAAACGATTTTAAAAAAGTAAGATGAGAAGGGCCACTCCGCTTATTATTGCTTTAAGGAAATTTAAATAATTCTTTAATTTTTCAATTTACTTCCGATATTGGAGGTTAATTATTTAACGTGCATTAATGCATTTGCATTTTTGAACTTCACTTTTAGTTGGTAAAGTTCGATGAACACTTACCGCACGTGGGGCTTGGCTTTCAATCCATATTTCCGTTACGTGGATGCGGCACGGGATTTTTTCATTTGGCCACGGGTCTGCTTCTTCTTTTTTTTTTTTTTTCTCCGTTGGAATTTATTTTGTCTTATCACCAAATGAGTTTTTCCTTTGCTGCATCCTCATTTACTTCAATATTTATTCATACCCGAGTACTTTCGGTACTACTACTATACCGTCTTCGAGGGGACATTTTGCTCCAACTAGCACGGACCGTGTCAGCTGGGCATTTGGTGGTTCTCGCGGGCTGCTTCTGTCATCTGCTATCGCTTTCTTCTTGGGCGTTGTGGCGCCATCTCTTGTTGGTCAGTGATCTCCTTTTCGAATTTTTCTTTTTTTTGCTCAATTTTAATTAAATTTCTCCAGCTGTTTCTCAAATTATTAGGGTCATTGTGGTTGCAAACTTTTGTCCTATTTTTTCAATCATTACCGACTCTGCTATTCTGAGGTGTTTTTCGGATTTACAGCTTTTAATGATTTTTATATTTTCGAATTTTGGATATTTTTGGTTATCCAGACAGTATTGAATCAGTGCTGTTTTTTCTACAGCACTGATTCAATACTGTCTGGATAACCAAAATATCCAAAATTCGAAAATATAAAAATCATTAAAAGCTGTAAATCTGAAAAACACCTCAGAATAGCAGAGTCGGTAATGATTGAAAAAAATAGGACAAAAGTTTGCAACCACAATGACCCTAATAATTTGAGAAACAGCTGGAGAAATTTAATTAAAATTGAGCAAAAAGAAAAGATCACTGACCAACAAGAGATGGCGCCACAACGCCCAAGAAGAAGCGATAGCAGATGACAGAAGCAGCCCGCGAGAACCACCGAAATGCCCAGCTGACACGGTCCGTGCTAGTTGGAGCAAAATGTCCCCTCGAAGACGGTATAGTAGTAGTACCGAAAGTACTCGGGTATGAATAAATATTGAAGTAAATGAGGATGCAGCAAAGGAAAAACTCATTTGGTGATAAGACAAAATAAATTCCAACGGAGAAAAAAAAAAAAAAAAGAAGAAGCAGACCCGTGGCCAAATGAAAAATCCCGTGCCGCATCCACGTAACGGAAATATGGATTGAAAGCCAAGCCCCACGTGCGGTAAGTGTTCATCGAACTTTACCAACTAAAAGTGAAGTTCAAAAATGTAATTCTTTAATGATTTTTTAAAGAGAAAAATAGAACAATTGAGTTAACTTTTCAACTTATTTGTTTGAAATCAATTTTCAAAATTGTACTTGTAGCATTTTCCAGAAAACTGCAAATTGTGGTGGCCATCTGCAGGAAATCTTTGTAAAAAAACGCTAAATTATCAGTAAACCAGATATTTTTAGGACAATTTATAGGTTGACCCCCAGTGAGAAGGACAGTGAAATTCCAGTGGGCTGTGGACACCCGTGTGTCCCCTACTTTCCACTGCTCATGAGTTGAACTGTATCAAAAATTAAAGCATAAGGTTCTTTAAGTTACAGTAGATGTTCAGGAAAGCTTTCACAAAATTTATCAAAACTTTTCGAATCCAACAAAGCCACGAATTTAAGATATAATATCACTGATGAATTAAATCATGGACACTACTTCACACAACTGAAACAACTTTCATGAAACACATGCTGTTATGTGCAGAAGCATGCGAGTGACTAATGGTAATCCTAGAATCCTAAGTCTTCTCTTTTCTGAGCGAACCTTTGCCCAAAGCAATGGTCCATTCACCCTTCACCCACTCCTTCATGTTGTCATGGAAGCACTTGCTTGCAATCATTTAGAAAGTCTTCGAATCACACAGCAAAGACTGTTATAGCTGGTTGCGTCATGATCACACCTTTGCTCGCTCCTCTAGGAGCCCCCTTAGTCTTTGCTCATCAGACTGATTCTGTTCATTAAAAGAAGCGAATCCGCATGGGCGTTTTTCGCATTAAAAGCATCAACATATCTTAATACCATTGATAATTGACTTTTATTTGCGTATATTTAATTGACTCTTATTTAAGCATTCTCTGGGCTTCACAGCTAGCTTAACTAGCCTCGAATATATGCCACTGTTGTACTCCAGTTCTTCATCAGGACAGACTTGGGTGAGTAGGTGTGGCCACAGGTAGTTATGTCCAGTTTTTCTGGCCATTTTATATTTTTTTTATTATTTTTTTTTATTTTTACACCTTTTTCGAGCTTCTTTTTCACAAAGGGCTGTTAGTGAGGTAAACTTTTAATGAAGTTCTAGTTAATGTTTGAGTTTGTCAAGTTCTGTTTTGCTGGTAACATTTTTGTTTTATCTTTATGTTCTAGTGTATGGATCCTAAGTTGTCTCTTAGTTTACCTGACAGTTTAACTTCAATTTTTGTAATAATCGCAGTGGCTAGGTTTGCTATCACTTCATTAATACAGACAGTTTTAAGTTGTTCCTAATTATAAATAGTTAATAAATTTTATTTTTGCATACCAGGCTGTTATGTGATTTCTTGATTTATAATGAATCAAAATACAGTTGAAGTGCATTATTAAGATCATGTGTTGTGACACATACCTTTGTTTGATGCAGCCCAATGTTTACCCGGCAGCTTCTCATTCACTGGACTTGAGCCATGTGAGACATGTGCAGTGGGCTTTTACCAGCCAAGCTATGCAAAGACCAGTTGTATGGCATGTCCATCGGGTGCCTCCACTCATCGTCGCGGAGTCAGGCATGTGGCTGAATGCAAAAGTAAATTTTTTATTTTCACATAGATTGCTGGTTTGTATACCATTTTAATAATAATTTTATGTAGTTAAGGATCAACCACTATTTTTTATGTTTGCTGCTTCTAATTGATCACAAATGTGTTTTCCTACTTTTTAGTATTTAAAAACTACTATAATGCTTTATAAGAGTAAATGAAGAAATCCATGTCAGTATGTTTATGTATGTAACAGAGTCTTGTAAAGAGATTTTAAGAGCAACAAAGGGTGACGGAAAAATACACCTAACAGCCTTTTAAGTCATTGAAGGGTTCATGGCAAAGACAGACCAATGGTGACAGGAAGTATACATAAGATTCTTCTGCCGATTTGCAGCATTTCATGTTTTTTGTCATCATTTGGGTCTTACTCATGATCGATGCAAAACTGAAAAGAAATTTGAGAGGGACTTGTCGGATGTGGTATCTTTTTCCGTCAGAGGACAGTATTTAATCTTTCAAAACCTTTGGAAATGAAAGTTAAACAGAATGAAGATTTTTTCTGTAATCATAATGTTTTTTTCCCACGATGTTCCTTCTGCCTAGTATTGTTGTGAAATATTTTATTCCATGAATATTTGTATATCAGCTTGAAAAATAAAGGAAAATTACCCGAAAACGAAAATTAGACGGCCTGAAAATTTCCCTGTAATATTCATGCATGAGATCCTTTCATCTGTGTTTGGCTCTCAAAATTGAGGTATAACTGAAAAGGCTAGGGGAGGGGGTGGGGCTGGTTGTTTTTCGTCTGAGGACGGAATTCTGGTTTTGAAAACGGAAGTTGAACGGAGCAAAGATTTCTTTTGTAATAATAATTTTTTTTTCTCGTGATGTTTCTTCTGCCCAGTATTTTTTGTTAAATATCATTTTATTCCACAAATATTTGCATTCCAACTTGAACATGCAGGAAAATTTCCCCCAAACAAAAGTCGGATGGAGCGAAGATTTCGCCTGTTTTCGTATTACCCTCCCCCCACACTATGTTTCCTCTATCCTGTGTTGTTAAATGCCAGTAATTTTATACTTTGAATATAATGATGTACATTTGTTTAATATTTACATAAATAAATTTCAGTGAACAATTGTGCCTTGTTCATGCTGCATTATATAAATTCCCCCTGTTTACTGTGTATTCTGATTTTTGACCTGGTTAAAAAGTTCATGTTTTTGGTTTCATCATCAGCTCCATGTATGTGGGACAGTACCCAACTTTAAAAAACAATAATGACATGCAAAACTATCAAAGGTATAGTCTGTCACATAAATAAAGAGACAACAAATTATCGAATAAAAAAGAAACAACAACGAGCTGAAATGTACACCAAATATTTATAGCAAAAATAGCATAGGACACTCATCTGCACAATAGTTTGACGGAAACATAACAATTCCAATGGCAAGTACAAGAAAAAAACAGAAATACGCTATCTCAAAAATATAAAGACTTACTTGTTATGAACACCTCCGGTACGGATAGTGGAGCCATTGTTCCGAATAACACTGAAAACCTGATTGGGCATGCTGTCGACCAAGTGATATAAGTGTTCTGAACGGAGCGTGTACCAGCTTTGTTCAATCTGCTCTTTCAATGCCACCACACTTGAGAACTGCCGTCCATTCGTATACACATCACGAGCTAGGATACCTCAGAGGTTCTCGATAGGGTTCAGATCTGGACTGAGTGCTGGCCAATCCATTACAGTCGCATGGTGAGTGTTAAACCAGCTTTTCGTTGATGCAGACCAATGGATAGAGGCATTGTCTTGCTGGAACAGATAATCAACACCCGTTAGAGTTTTGGCAAATGGTAGAAGGTGGCTGCTGAGTATGTCCTGATACATTTTGGAGTTTTGCCTGCCTTGCAGAAAAACGATATCCATTGTCCCATTGAACACAAAAGCTCCCCAGACCATCACAGATCCCTTTCCTTTCTGTCTGCTGAAGAAAATGCATGGCACGCATCGTAAATCATGCCAATAACAGTTCCAATCGTCAGGGCCGTCCAGGTTAAACTTTTTCTCATCGGAGAAAATAGTTGTGATCCACTCGTCCGTCCAGTGCATGTGGCTACTTGCCCATAACAATCTAGCTTCCTTGTGGTGCCGCGTGAGGTGTGGCAAACAGCACATTTTACAGAGCCCAATGTTGCCACTTTCCTTGATTCGTCGATGAACTGTGTCCTTTGAGACGGTGACACCAAAAGTCCAAGAAACTTGACGTAGTCATAACCTTTGAGATGAAACTAAATGCATGATGGCACGATCATCTCGTTTGGTTGTTATTCGAGGCCTTCCAGGCCGTTTTCTGACAGTTAACGCACCGCGTTTTGATAAAGTCTTATAAATGGCTGCCCTACTCTTCCTCATGGCTTTACAAATTTTCAGTACAGGCAATCTATTTGCTTTCAGTCTCCAAATCTTCTGCACCTCCTCACCAGAAAGTTGACTGTTGCATGGCATTTCGGCAAATGAATGTCTGATGGCAGGTCCGCTGTCTTTTGTAGGCTGGACCAAATTACGGCCCATGCACGTGCATACAACATGCTAATTTGTACATCTCATTTGCATGTGGCTACTTTACATAGTTGTCTTTATGTTTATGAGACACCTAAAGTTACACTATTTCACTTTGTGGTGTTATGTTTACACTATCCGGTCATCTCGGCAAATCGAAACGTTTGTTGTAGGGTTATGTCTAATTAGGTACCACTTCAGCTTCCTACCTATATTCGCATTGCGTTCATGGCGCAAAGTCGACTGTCTCTATACTTATGCAACACACTGTATAACTTGCTCTTAACAATAGCTAGATAGTATCATGAGAAAAGTTTCTAACCACAGAAAACTAGTAGTTATATGGAAAGTTTCAAACATCATCAGACTACTAGACTTAACAACAGACCTAGAAACATGTAAAAAGTTTATAATAGAAAGGGATAGTTATATGTTATATATATATATAATAGGATCACAACAGCTGCAAACTCATATCCACATTAATTATTCTTAAAAGTAACAAACAAATCTTTTTATAATATGGTTTTTCCTATAATTCCTTTGATGTGACCAAATTTAAATGAATTTCTATCAGGAAACTACTATCAGCAAATACATTTTTGTCGCTGGTTGTAGTTTTTATTTTTTTGATGTAGCATAAAGTAACTAATTTCTTTTTTGGTATTGTGTTAATCTCAAGAATTAAATCAGAAGAAAACAGCATGGCACTTTGAAACTCTGTAGAAGCACTGCACTTCCCATAAATCCAGAATTGAAGTTGTGAAAGGAGAAATGGACAGTAACTCTGATGTAAGACTTTGATAAATAACAAATAGAATGTGCTTAGGAAAACAGATGAGCTGTCTTCACTAAATCAGAAAAAAATTCCTCCATAGAGTAGATATTGCCAAACAAGTACTTTTGGGATACATATGAAGCCTTTTTGGTTTATGTTGACAAGTTATTTTCCCCTTTTAAAACTGCTTTTGTTTTCATCATTTTAGAACCCTCACACAGTAACTATTGCTACTTATGAGCATAGTCATTATGACTATTAAAAAAACATTCAAATATGTGCATAAAGTACGGCATGTTGAATGTATTTCTTTATGTGGCTCAAAGTACAACTACGTTAACATAAAAACGTTACACATTTCCTGTGCATCACGTTCTTCCAGGTTTAGTATAGTTTTCAGACGTGACCTTATACTGATAATGCATAATAAAATAAGTTCATATTTCATAAAATATCTCTACTGCGTAAAAAGTAAATTCATATTTCAGAAAATATCTCTAAAAATATAAATAAATTCATGTTTTCAGAGATATTTTCTGAAATATGAATTTATTTTATTACGCATTATCAGTTATTAAACCTGGAATAACGTGATGTACAGTAAATGTGTAATGTTTTTATGTTAACATAGACGTATCGTTCTGACTATTTTGATTCTTAATAAGTTTCATTTTTGAAACTGATAATTTAATTTTCTTGCATGGCTATTAAATGATTAAAAAAAACAGTTTGTTTAATACTACTGTTTTTGTATTTTATAATGTACCTTCCAATGCATTGTAACATAAAAAAAACATTATTGTAATTATAATGAAAGAGTACTTTGCAATCAGTCGTAAGGCATGGCCTTTATGCCAGTGTTACCAGAATCCTATAACAGGAAGCATAAGTAGCAATGCATGATAATAAAATGTTATTAAAGTTATAATTTATTATTATATTAAGTATTTTTAAAGTAAGCTGAGAGTTTCTTTTGTCTTCTGTCTGCAGGATTTTTTTATGTTGTTGGCAGGGTTTGTGTGGCCTCTGGAATCCTGGAAAAGTCCTGGAATTTTATTTACCTTTTTTTTTTTTTCAGGCCTGTAAAGTCCTTGATTTTTCATGGGTTTTTTTCCTTTTACAATGCTGAAGAAGTAAAAAAGAAGGGAATTGGTTGAAATGCTTCGATTAATTGCATCAGTATTTTCTAGTTCCCTGTAGTATGTGCTCATGATGACATCACTTCCTTCCATGGAGTATGGAGATAAGATATCGTCTCTTTCATCTCATGTGACTCTGCAGTTCAAGATCTTTGAGTGCCATATTTCCATCCACCTTCATTTATAGAATACCAGTTGTGTGTATTTGGAGTCACAACAGCATGTGCAAACCTTCCCGCATGTCTAAAATGGCTGTTCCTTCTAGCATGCATTTTCTTCACTGAAGAAGAATGATATCTGACCTCCCTGCAGCCAATGTGCATAGGAATTGATGACAATGGAATGGGGAATCTTCAGTGCTGTGGCAAAATTATTTTGTATTATTATCATTTTGTTAAGTTCTAGATTGCTTCGTATGAGTTTTATACAAAGTAATTTTTATACGAGAAAATTTTACTACTTCATGGAAGATGTAACACACACTAAAGAACACTCTGTAAACTCTGTAACAGTGGAGCCTGTAGAATTTCATAAGAATTCTGAATGCATAGTAAATTTTGCACCAATTTGCAAATTATAAAACAAAGCATTATGATTCTAGCAAAAAATTAAACTCCTGGATTTTTTTTAAGATGAACTCCTAGAAAAGTCCTGGAATTCATTTTCTGTAAATGTATACAAACCCTGTTCTAGTCACACAGCATTTTATTTTATTTTATTTCTTTTCTTTCTCTTTTTGGAATTTTGAAGTTCAAATCTCCATAGTTCTATTTTCAAAATCTTTATTTTTCTCTTGAAAAGTATAAAACACTACCACACAAGCACTTTAACTCATGGCATTAATATTCAATGTGTCCAATTTAGATGAAGCACCATCATTCACCTTGCTTGTTCTAAATACAGGGTGATTCATACAGAAGTATACAGTTTCAACACACTATGAATCAAGAACAATGTAAGATATTTTATGTTACCTGTAACAGAATTGTAGGGGAATATTTCAAGTTTTTTTAGAGACAGTTGCAGATGTTCTATGTGTGCACCCTTAGTCACATGACACACATCGAGCCGGTAATTCATTTCCACCCAAACGTGAGGTAAGATATCTGAATCAAGTGCAGTGATAGTGGCTGTGATACTCTGTTTCAGCTCTGCTAGATCAACAGGAAGGGGAGGGGTGAATACCTTGTCCTTTATGTACCCACACAGGAAAAAGTCACAAGGTGTTAAGTCAAGACTTCTGGGTGACCATTGGGTCAGTGGCATGTTGTAGTCCACGGCTCGTCCAATCCATCGGTGAGGAAGATGTTCATCAAGATAATCTCTCATTTCGTCTAACCAGTGCGGTGGTGCACCATCCAATTGGAGAATAAAGTTGTTCCTGTCGTCCTGCAACTGTGGCATCAATCAAAGACTTAACATATCCAGAAAAGAGCCTCTCGTGAAAAAAGAAGGGGCCGTACACTTTCTTTTTGGACACAGCACAGAACACATTTACCTTAGGAAATCTCACATGTGTTGCACTGTAAATCTGGGATTCTCCGTTCCTCAAAAGCGAACATTGTGCTTGTTTACCTGACCACTCACGTGAAATGTAGCTTCATTGGTGAAAACTAAGTGATCGACAAAATCGTCATTTCAAAACGGTGCTGCATTTCGGCACAAAATTCAAAGTGCTTTGTCTTGTCAAGTTCAGTGAGATTTTGCAACATCTGCACTTTGTATGGAATCATTTTCAGCTTCTTTCTCAAAATTCTCCAGACAGTGGGCTGTGAAATCTGCACTTCACGACCAACCCTCCACGTTGATTTTCCCGGGCTTCGTTGATTGGCGGTGCAAACGCTATCTACAACTTCTTCCAAAACATGCAGTCATCCAGGACTTTTAAGTTTCCACAAACAGCCCGTAATTTCAATTTTTTTATGCCAATCGTAGATAGATTTTCTGGTTGGAGGTTCTTTTCCGAATCGTGATCGAAAATGCCGTTGCACAACAGTTACAGATTCCGTTTTGCTCAATTCAAGAACACAAAACGGCTTCTCCACTGCAGATGCTGCCATTTTGACTGACTAGTCACGTTACACGCATGCTATCGCCTACGTCACTTCCCTCAGTAGTGGGACACAAACTTTCTGAGTACATCTACCTAACGGTTCGCAGTTGCGGTCCGTGTCTTTAACTGTTACTGTTTTACAGCATCTGGAAACTGTATACTTCTTTATGAGTGAGGGTGTACATCTTTGAATATAAAAAATAAATAAAAATAATCCATTAAATAAAAATAAAACAGTGAGAAAAGCACTGAAATTAAAGGAAGAAAAAATATTCTCAACCTGAGATACACTATGTATTATGTAACCAAATCCTGGAATGTTGACAGCAATAGTGAGTTAACCTGAGAACTAACTAAAATTTCATGCATTCTCTTCAGTTTTGATACAGTTGATAGAATTTGCAGTGAAATCACATATTGCTAATCCACTATCAAAATCACATATTGCTAGTGGTTCCACTAACTGCTCATTCACAAGGCCATGCAATACCTTACAATGACTATTGTAGAATGAAAGACTTCATAGGTGATTTGCATCTCATTACTGTTTACTACTTTAAAAAGTTATTTTTATTTATTTAAAGCTGTTTCCAGTGGTAAGACTGGATACTTGCACATTTTGTGGCTGCTTCGAATGCAAAAGTATATTATTTTAATAATTCCAGTATTTAGTTCTAAATGTCTGAAAACTTTTGTAATTATTACATAGATTTTGTAAATCATCAATTTATTTATTTATTTATTTATTTATTTACTTTGATGTGCAACATATATGATGAATTTAAAATATGATGCTACTGAAGAGTGCTGCATATTTATTTAGCTGAAAAAAGAATAAGTAAATGGGTTTTGCAGAAATATGGAAGATCTTATATGTCTTCTTTAGAGTATAAACTAAAAAAAAAAACTTATATATTTCAGATGTACTTCGAGAGGGGAAGCTTTTTTTTTTAATTAGAAACAGTACAGGAGTGAAAATGAAAGGTGAAGGAATCAAGATGGGCCAGCAATTAGGTGCAAAGGCAGAACCAGTGACTTCCTGAAGATGAAAGTTGTTGATGCCATATAGCAAGCAGAAAAACCAATTGGATGACGGAGTTTTGCCATGGTTTCAATAATGCTTCAGTAAACTGTGCAACCAAAGATGGTTAACATGGAAACTTGCATGTCAGAAAGAAAAATTATGGAAACTGTTTTAAAATTATCAAAAAAATATTTAAAAAATGTATAGCAGCAAGTTGTCTCTGCTAATCAGCATGTGCATCAATTTCTGTCTCTGATGGAACACTATGCAAAGTGTTCTGCATTTGCTCATTTTTTGCAAAATTTATTCTTTACTTCATTTACAGATTTACATTAAAATAGTGTTTGCTGAAGTCTGATAATTTTATTTTTATAGCACCATGTGCTCCAGGGACAGTATCCAGAATTGGTTTGCAGCCTTGTTTCCCCTGTCCTGATGGATACTTTCAACCTCACAAGGGTGCCAAATCATGCTTCAAGTGTCCAGAAAGTCTTCTGACTGGAAAGCAAGGAGCTGCTAGTATTATAGATTGCAAAGGTATGTTTAACATTTTACATCAAAATTCAATCCTTTATCACCTACTACCCTAAGTTGGTGCCATTGTATCCTTCTGAGGTAGAAAAATAGGATAATTTAATGTGTCACTCTAAACTGTTCATTGCCAATGCTGAAGATGTGCACAGCTGTTTTATTGCTTACAATGAAACAGCTAAAGTTGAAGTTGCAAAAATTGAAAGCCTTGAGTGATTACTACTAAAAACTAATAGATTATTACTTCAGCTTCGAAAACGAATGTTCTGTTTGGAAACATTGCCTATAGACCCATCAGGAAAATGCTTGTAGAAACTTTTAATTCCACATATGATGATAGTCTAACTTCTACTGATTAGATCCAGATCATATGTAGAGGATTTTAGGAAGGGAGTGTCTGACCCTGGGTCTTAAACAACCCTTAGAAACAGAAAGCTAGGAGATTTGAGCTAGAGTGCCCAATAGGAAAGTGACATGGAAGCGAGGTAGAAAGGGGGAGGAAGACGCCCTTATTTATTACCGGGGGTCCAGTACCCGGGATCTGATGGCTTAACATGCCCATCCAACGCACGGCAGATATTTAGTGGTTTGAGCGTTCGTACCTGCCTGGGATCGAACCTGAGGTCTCCCCGTGGCAGTCACAAACATTGACCACTAGGCCATCCATGGCCCCACTTCTACTGATTATGAATGCTTAGGCATATATATACACTGAAGTGCCAAAAAGGTCCTCCTCGTGATTGGGTAGCATCAGCAACGCGGTGATGCATGGACTCCATGAGCTCTCTGCAGTACTTTGGGCACAATTCTCACCATGCTTCCTAAGGAGTGTTCCACAATTTTGTAATATTTGCCAGTGGAGGATTCCTGGTATTGATGGAGTTAGTCATGCCAGGAAATGGGAGCCAATCATCTCAGTCTGAGGATTTGGAAGTTATTTGGTTTATTATAATTAGAGCCACATAAATTATGCAGAAATGCAAAAAATAGAGAATTCCACATAATCTGCAATTTTCTACATAATTTTACAACTGCCACATAATTTTATTTCTATGTTTTTTTCCCCTGCGTGTTCTCTTTGGATTTAATTTGAGGAGTTACTTTTAGGTAATAATAGGGAAATCACTAAAACGACCTATCAACTGATTAGTCGATAGTTGGTTTTAATTATCAACTGAATTAGTTACTAATTTTAGTCAAAATAGTCAGGACATTCGCATGTCTGAGTTTGATTTAGTCATTTAGTAACCCTATCAACTAAATGACAGATTCAGTAATCAGATGACTATTCATGTCAGCTCAATAGTCTCTCTCTCTCTCTCTCTCTCTCTCTCTCTGGTTCTCTACACAGAGCCATCCCCTCCCTCCTGTGCCAAGAAACACTTCCCATCTGTACTGCCTTCTCTTTTTTATGTGCAAGGGAGCAACAATCAATCAGATTTATTTATTTGAATAGTTAGTGGCAACAATGACTGACTGGAGAGTGAGTGAATAAACAACTAATTTGTCTACTTTCACAAATCGATTTATTCGATGGTTCAGGACTATCGAATAAGTTACTAATTTTCAGTTGAAATTGCCCATCACTACTTTTGGGTAATTCTACTGAATGTTCCAACTTGCTAATCCCAAGGTACTCGATTTGCTCTCTGAATTACAGTTAAAATCGGAGGCAACCTATTCTCGAAAAGTTACGCATATTTTATTTTGTTTCTGCAAGAAATGTTTCACAAAACTGTAGCAAAATTAGACATTTATTACCGCCCTGAAGTGACCATCTCCAAAAAGCAAGGACCCAAGTTTTGCCAATCTGGTTTGAACTTCATGAAGGCTGCTCAAGTGTTTGACCCAGATCAAATGGTCAATCTGGAAGTTCATGACGACGTAATGTTCAAAAGTGTTTCAGGAACTGATGACTTGTCAGTAAGACTCGAGTTTGCTGCATACAAGGAGCATGTAAAGGAATGTTCAGTCCCTGATATAATCAAATTCTGGAATTCAGAGGCAGTTTCAGAGAAATTTCTAGGACTAACATAAAAAGCAAAGCAAGTACTCTCAGTGTTACCTAATTCTGTAGACTGCAAAAGAGCAGTGTCATGTTACATCCTAATATTAGGTGTACAAATTAATTCTCGACTCCTAAATACAACCCACCATAGAAATTATGTAAATTGAATGTGTGGGGCCACCACATGAGGGTTGTTCAAGACCAATGGACGACACCATAAAACACGACACTGCAACTAACATAATCTCACAAACAGGATTGGATTGGCCAGTCGCACACATGGGCGATCACGTGTTGGACCGCTGCTGGTGGGCCACTGTTTGAAATTTTTTTTATTTAAATCGCATTATTTGAATTTGGTAAGCAATACGCTTTCTCATAAATTTATGGGCATGCGTATATGGTTTCAAACCGTTGGTGAAAGTTTTTCAGGCTGACATCTCTTGAAATTATAATATGCCAACTAAGGATTTATATTATTGTGAATGTGAGATATTCTTCCACCCCCACATTCCATTGCTGGTTTGCTGATGCTCAATATGGACTCTGACTCTTTCATTCTTATACACTCTGTAACGTCTGTAGTGTAATGCTGTTATGACTAACCATCTACTTCACATTCCTCCTTTTCTATAAACTAGCAGTACCCATCGAATGGTGCAGTGTCTGCTATTGGCGCCGCCTGACAAGCAAATACCTGGCTCACACGATTTCATGATTCATATGTAGGCTAAAGCTCAAAGTGCCATGCGTAGAGGATTCAGTTTTCAATCCGCAAACTCAGCGTCAGGCGTGGGCTGGTGGCAATAGCATATGGAACTTACACAGTCATCTCATTGCATTCACCTGCTTGTTTTACATGGCAGGAAATTTCTACTATCACTAAATATAAGATAGCTTTGGATTTAATTTTTTTAATTTAGAAATTTGTCATTTCTCACAAAGAATGTGCAATCAAGATTGATTTCATCAGTTGAAATATCTCATTGTGCTAATTTTAAAAATGGAAAACTGCAAACAAAAAAAGGTGATGCAGAGAAACAGAGGAAAAAGAAAAAGAAACTCATGCTACAAAAATACGTAGTATAATTATACTAGTAATCCGAATTTATTGGTGTAGAATAAAAATCAGTTTTCTAAGCTTTCACACATTAACCAGATGGCTTTTTCAAAGAAGGTTGGCAAAAAAAAAGTAAGTGACTTCCTATAAACTAACGCAAAACCAAAGGAATTGATTTCATCTGTACAGACTGAGTCAAGCACGGGAAGCTTAACTGTTTCAGTGCGGCAAACAGAAACAGTACCCGAAGCCCTAGAGCACACTGAATCTTCCTGCGCATACATTAAAAGGAAAGCCAAAGAGCTGGAAAATCTTACTCCATTGAATTGGGTGCAGACTGATTTTGTAGAGCAAATCAAAATCACTGATGACAACCAAAATTATTTGAAGCATGCTGAATTAAATTCCAATTTTGCTAAGTACTTCATTTTTGAGAGATCTAAGGTCTTTAACTGGATCTCAAACTATTTGTACACAAAGTACTAGCGGAAAAACCCTCCACAAGGGCAACTTATTCTCGAGGCCGTGCTCGAATGAGTTGATCAGCTTTTAATGCACATCTGATTCAACCCCTTATGGGATATCCTTTTTTTTTTTTTTTTTATTGAGGCCAAGGTTAATATTTCATAAAAAAATAAAAGATGGTACAAAGAGACAGAGGCCGACTTATAATATGCAAAATAAGTCTTTTTCCTGCACAGTGTGCTTATCATATTCGGAAGCTAAAGACGTAAATGCATTCGTTAAAGAAATGGTGACTAATGGATGTGAGAAAATACCGATTAACCAGACTTTTTAGGGAAGGATAAGGGGGAAGAGTATGTTTCTTGAAATTATGGTATGCAATGGTGATCGAGTTTACACATGGAAAGTACAGGCAACTGATGAAGGAACGGCAGATTTAGAGTTGGTCATGCAGATGATTTTCACATGGGTCCGACCATCCGATGTTCTAAATTTGAATTGATTTACTTATTTTGCAAGCTTTAGATGCTTATTTTTGTCCCATATTAACATAATTAATAATATATGATAATATATTTAAATTAATAATATATTTAGTGTCTATATTAACATAATTAATAATATATGTGTATGGGTGTGTATGGGCCAATCTGGATTGGATCGCATGGGCCCATTAGTCTTATCCAGTCCAACCCTGCTCACAAAGCAGGTGAAAAGTGAAGTAAGCACAATGACGTCCTCCGATAAGCAGCATGTGAGTCATTGCATGCTTTTCACATTCCAGCTCAAAAAATATGCTAGCAAGGCTGAAGAAATTATTTGTTCAGCCTTAAGGGAAGCTGCTGTGTTCTACAGCACATGTAAAAAGTGGTTCCAGAAGTTCCAGAAAGGAAATTTCTATCTCGTGGATGATGCACGTCCTGGCCAACCCAAAAAAGTGGACGCCGATGATTTGGTAGGGCTGTTGGCCAAAAATCCGTGTCCAACACAGTAAGAGCTTACTCAAGCACTTGGGGTAACCCAACAAGCAATCTCTATTTACCTACAAAAGCTGGGGAAAATTCACAAGGCGGGCCATTGGGTTCCTCATGTGCTCTCTCCTGACAACAAAGAGTGATGCTATGAGGATGTTTTGTACAGAATTGTGACTGGCGATGAAAAGTGGGTGTTGTACGACAATCCCAAAAAGCGAAAATCATGGGTCAACCCTGGTGAAACATTGACATCGACTGCAAAACCCAAATTCATGGCAAAAAACTCTTACTGTGCATTTGGTGGAATATGAAGGGTGTATTATCTTATGAATTGCTTAAACCAGGTGAAACTGTCAATGCTGAGCATTATCAATGGCAACTTCATCATTTGAGGGATGCAGTGGGAAAGAAATGACTATTTACTGGCCATGGGACTAGGCAAGTGATACTGCTGCAGGACAACGCAAACCTCACACGGCAAAAAATCATCAAGGACACCCTAACTGTGTTTGGTTGGGTAGTTCTCCTGCACCCAGCATATTCTCCCGACTTATTAGCCCCATCAGATTACCATTTGTTCCGGTCCTTCCAACACCACTCAGTGGATTTGCACTTCAAAACACCCAATGATGTCGCTCAAAGCACTGCCAATTTCATCGACTCCAAACTGCCATCCTTTTACCAAGATGAGATTCTCCAGCTGCCCAGTCATTAGCAGAAGTGTATAGATGCTGATGGAGTTTATTTCACATGTTAACATGTAAGTTAATTAGTACAAAGTAAACACCGACTTTGTAGAAAAAATGGCTGCAAATTAATTTGTACACCTAATATTTGCAAAACAAAGACAGAGTTTAAAGAAAATTTTTCGGCTGCTATACCAACATCTCTTTATTTTAACATATGGTAATGATTACTATGATTACAGAAATATCCTATTACTAAAATAGTCTTATCTTTTTTTTAAAACTATAACAAGGAAGCAGATAAAGAATTTGTCAAATGGATATTCCATTCAAAGTGGATTTTTTTAGTATACATGCATACTATAGTACAGTGTGTACTTTTCCTAGTCAGCATATTGTCCACATAATTTCAATAAGTTGCCACTTAATTTATAAGGCCTTAATTGTAATCATATTTGATACTTCTTATATAACATAATCACAGTAACAGAATTTAGCAAACAAGTCTTGTAAATGGCATCGTAAACTTTCCTTTTCTGTTTTCACTGAAGAATAAAATGTGCTTATAATTATAACAAGCTATTTATTTGAAATATTTTTTATTGTCATTGGATATATAAACTGTGCTTCTTATGAAAATTAAACAGTTTCAAAAGTTTTTCTTGTTTTTTATTGTTATGTTCTTCTTACAATATAATATATGTGTAGGTGTGTCCCAAGATGTTGTGAAGAAAGCTCTTCCAGTATCTGCTGAACTAACCATCAATGACTGCTTTTCTGTTCCTTGTCTCCACGGAGCCACATGTCAAGCCCTGGAAATCGGTTTTCTTTGTGTCTGCCAACCAGGATACACTGGTGGGTTAAAATAAACTTTGTAAATTTAATTCATGGTTTGTGACTATCTTCTCAGAGATTTTACATACACATTTTCTAGCATATTTAAAAAAGTGTGTATAGTCTCACTGTATCCATCCATCAGTAGACTCTACTAGATCTTGATCATAAATGGAATATGGGATTACACCATAAAATACAAATTTTGAAGATGACAATCCATTTTTTTTTATTATAATTATTTTTTTTGGGGGGGGTATAAATATGACAAGGATGGTAAGTTATATAATACTCCCACTCCAGGACGACAAATTTTTCAAGTTTTCTGATATTATCTGACTTACCATCCTTGTCATATTTACACCAAAAAAAAAAAAAAAAAAAAGAAAGAAACGGATTGTCATCTTCAAAATTTGTATTATATGGTGTAATCCCATGTTCCATTCATGATTTATCTGCTCCTCTGGGCAATCATGGGATAGGATTCTTAACCTCCAGATTCACTAAAACATGATTGTCATCTTCAAAATTTGTATTATATGGTGTAATCCTGTATTCCATTCATGATTTATCTGCTCCTCCAGGCAATCACAGGATAGGATTCTTAACCCACAGATTCGCTAAAACATGATTGTCATCTTCAAAATTTGCATTATATGGTGTAATACTGTATTCCATTCATGATTTATCTGCTCTTCCAGGCAATCACAGGATAGGATTCTTAACCGACAGATTCACTAAAACATGATTGTCATCTTTAAAATTTTTATTATATGGTGTAATCCTGTACTCCATTCATGATTTATCTGCTCTTCCAGGCAATCATGGGATACGATTCTTAACCTCCAGATTCACTAAAACATGAGTGCCGGTTGCTTCAACTAGTGAATCCTGTGATGGTTATATTCAAATTTATCAGAAACTTGAGACTTGCTCATTCTGGGTGATGTAGTGGTTAGCATACACGAGCGCTATCTGGGAGACGCAGGTTCGATTCCCACTTCAGGATGACGAAATTTTCAAATTTTTGGGTATTATCTGACTTACTATCTTTGTCATATTTACACACACACACTCAATGGATTGTCATCTTCAAAATTTTCTACTAGATCTCACACATTCGAACAGTTTGAAAAATTCTTTATGCATGGAGGCAGGTGTAGGGTTGTGAGAATTCCAGCCCCCAAAATTATTTATGTGCGTAATAATATTTTAGGTATTAAGTGCGTGTGTTAACTATACCAATGAGCCATTCCATTATGACACCCCCCCCCAGCCTAGAGAAATGAGTGTGTCTGGAAACCGAATGGTGGCGCAGGTAAAGTTCACAGAGCAGTATATATACAACCAGAGGACCAGCTTTCGGTTAGTAGAGTGTTCAGAGTCAGAATGGGAAAAGCTGCAGATTTATCTGAGTTTGATTAAAGACAAATTGTGAAGGCACAGCGCCTCAGAACTACGATCTCAGAAACGGCGCTACTTGTGGGTTGTTCACCCACTGATGTAGTGAGTACTTATCAAAAGTGGTGCACAGATGGCCAAACAAAGAACTTCCATCCAGCCGTGTGTCATCTGCAGCTCATTGATGCCAGAGGGGAGCTGAGACTGCTACACATTGTTCACAGCAACTGCAGGGCCACAGTGCAACAAATCACCATCAGCTACAACAATGGCTTTCAGGGCAATGTGTCACAGCACACAGTTTATCGCAGCCTTCTGCACATGGGCCTGCATAGCTGAATACTCAGCCAGGTCCTCATGCTCACTGCACCTCATCGCCAACAATGCATCAAATGGGCTCAGGATCATCGAGATTGGACCGTGAATAATTGGAAGAAAGTGGCCTGGTCTGATGAATCAAGATTTCTGGTGCATCTCATAGACGGCCAATATGCTGATTACCAAAGGAGGCTATGGCACCTGGATGCACTGTTGGGCGGAAACAGGCTGGCAGTGACAGTGTTATGCTGTGGGTGATGTTTTCATGGGACACTTTAGGTCCCATTATCTTAATAGCACATTCCCTGACAGCTGTCAGGTATCTGAATATCGTTGTGGACCAAGTTCACCCATTCATGGCAACTGTGTTCCCTGCTGGTGATGGCCATTACCAACAAGATAATGCGCCGTGCCACACTGCCAGAATCATGACGAAGTGGTTCAAGAAACATGCTGGTGACTTTCTGTTAATGCCCTGACCTCCAAATTCACTTGACATGAACCCAATCGAACATTTGTGGTTCAACTTGGAAAAGCAGGTTCGTGCTAAATCACCACCATCTGGAAATGTACAGGAACTGGAAGACCTGCTGTAGGTATTATGGTACCAGATATCTCAGGATACCTATCGCCACCTTATCAAATTGATTCCTTTGCTGAGTGGCCACTGTTTTCCAGGCTAAAAGGGGCCCTACAGCTTATTAGGTCGGTGGTCATAATGTAATGGCTCATCGGTGTATATGCTGTGTGTAATGTGTGGAACTGAACATGGTTCTCTAGCAAGCAGGTCTATCACCACCAGCAATAAGGGACCAGATGTGTCTGACGCGGTTGATTTTGTCTTCTAAGTGTGTGTAAGGAGGCGAGATCATTGCCCCTGGCTAGTTCAGGTGACTTCTGTGACAGCATAGCTTCCCTGAGACTGGGGAATAGGAATGTGTCAGTATAAAAGGAGCAGGGCTGGTTGGATTCAGGGCTTTTTTGGCTTTTGGACAGTTTTGGCATGGGAACCTTTGGCAGTGCATGCCTTGGGTTCCGGGCATCAGACATAAGTTGTGATTGACCGAAAATCTCCTCGGTGGGGGTAAGGTAGCAAATGTCTGGAGGTTTGAGGTTCTGTGGAGGTCAGTCGGCCTGCCTGAAATTTTTTTCCATGACCTATTAAATCTTGTTATTGTTAATTGGCATCCTCTGTTTCACTCAGCCATTTACAGCACTACAGAGGGAAAGAATCTACATCGGGACCATTGGGATAACAAAACTGTCGGATCCAGAAGTAGATGAGCCCAGTGGGTACACTGCTTTCTGTTTTTTTGGTCTTTTTTTTTAATGTACAACTTACCAACTTGGGGGCAGTAAATACAGATTCTATTGAATTTAAAATATGTTTTATGGAATAAAACATTTTATGTAATAAAACATTTTATGTAATTGCTTCTAAAAATATAATGAAAAATTTCTTTCTTCGGTACCTTTTACCATGAAGACCATTTTGCATGCAATTTTTTCTTTAACTAATGCACAGTTTTCCTCTAGAGGGTATAAATGTATGTTATATTTTCCCCAATATTTCTGCTTTTAAAAGTCTGACTTGAAAAATTCTCCTTGCATCATAAAACATTCCAGGTGAAGAATGTTTTGCATGTAATTAAAAAAAATTCATAATGCATAGTTTTTCCACTAGAGAGCATAAGTGCATGTTGCCTAAAAATCCAACTTTTTTTTTTTTTCACGTACAGCTTAGCAGGGAAAACAATTTCTTTGTATTTCCTGTTCTCAACAATACAAAGTTTTCCCACTAGGGAGGCATAAATATATGTTCCACATTTCATTAATTTTCATTATATCTCTTCTTCTAAAAGTCTGATTTGAAAAATTCTTTTTATGTTACATATCATTCACTACAGGGAACAGTTTGCATATAATTTTGAATTTTTCATAATGCACATTTCTGAAGCTAGGTGGCATAAGTGTGAACTGCTGCTTTTTGTAATTGAATATCCACTCATGAAAGTACTTTGAAAAAAATCCTTTTGTAATCATACCATTAATGATGTTAGAGTTTGTGAATATAATCCATTTTAAACATTGCACAGTTTTCTTGCTAAGAGCTATTTTCTTGCTGTCTTTGTTTCCATAAATTGTACTTTAATTAAAAAAAAATCCATTGCATAGTCGTTGCTTTGAAAATTTGAAAAAATATTTAGGGTATATTTTATATTTTTATAACGCATAGTTCTGTGACTAGGGAGCTTCACTATATATTTCTATTTGAATGAGCATCACCTATTCTAAAAATCTGATTGAAAAAAAAGTGCTTTTCCAAGTTACCCAGTACTCATTTTGTACCCATTTTCTTTTTCAAATAATGTATACTTTTCCCACTTGCAGACATAAAGTCATATTCTTTTTTCTGCAACTCTCTGTTTCTAATTTTTTTTATTTGAAAAATTGCTTTTGTTTTGGATACCTTTCAGTATCAGTAACATTTTGTTAACAATTTATGTTTTTTCATGATGTGTCTGTGACTAGTGATGCACATTGCTATTTCTGTTTGCAAATGCTTTATCAATTTGAGGAATCCAGTTGAAGAAATTATTTTTGTAACTGATTCCATTCACCATGAAAAACAATGCACAGCGTGTGTATTTTATATAAAGCATAGTTTTCTGGTATGGAACATAAATGTATTTTCTTTTTCACTTATTCTCATCTTTTTAATTAATCCACTTTGAATAATACTTTTTCTTTGAATAAAGCTCATGTTGAGGATTGGCTTCCTAGTTTCTTAATTCAATTACTAATGAAAAACAACTATTCTGGGAATTTTACTAGGGATTTTTTTTATTTAAATTGCAAATATTTGGAGAACACTCTTCTCCTTCAGGCTGTCTTTTTGTTGTCACTTATTCCTGTCACTATCGCAGTTGCAGTTAACCTTGAAGGTTACGGTTATTTTTCATCAAATCCTGCCAGATGTTAGGCAGGGAAAATCCTTTGCAGTCATTGATGATGGAATTTTGACTTTTCTCAATCTCTATTCCTTCTTTTAGCTTTCTTTTTGGAAAATTGCTTTGGAAACTGATGACTTTAAGAGAATTCCAATCCATGCTGTGACTAGTTTCTCTAACATGCCTATCTAAACCAGTCTTGTTGGATCAGTTCTTTATAGTAGCTTTATGCTCTGCTATACGAGTTTCTAGTCTGCGACCTGTTTCACCTATGTAAGATAGTCCACAACTACATTTTACTTCGTAGACTACACCTTGCATTTTAAAAATATCTTCTTCTCTTTGAACTATTTTAGGGAATTTTTTTTTTAACTTTGTTCTCTAAACTCGGAGCTAGCCTAATATTATACTTCTTACTAATTCTCTTTAAAGTCTCTAATAAACCTTTGTGATAAGGAATTTTTTTAGTGAATCTTACTTGTTGCTTTTGCGGGTTCTTTGTACCATTAATATTCAGAAGCTTCTCAATTTCTTCTTTAGGATAGTTATTTTCTGCAAGTATGACTTGAAGTTCCTCTTTATGGGCTTCTTTCTTATCTGCTGTAGATACTATTTTTTTCTAAAAACTGACTTGCTACATTTTTCTTAATAGAAACTGGATGATAGGAATTGAAATCCAATAGTCTGTTAGTATTCATTGGTTTTTTATACCAACTAGTGAGAATTTCATCTTCATAATAGATAGTAATATCTAAGAAGTTAATTCTTCTTTTTGTTTGAAGTTCAACAGTGAACTTAAGGGAATCATCTAGTTCATTGAATGAGTCTAGAATTCTTTCTGGAACAATTTCTGAGCTATCTATTATAAATAAGATGTCATCCATGTATCTGCTATGTAGGCAGAAGTATTTGGGTTGTACTAGTATATTTTCTTCTAGTTTTTCCACATAATAGTTAGCTAAGAGTGGGGAGAGTGGGGAGCCCTTAGCTAGACCAGATTTTTGAATGAAAATTTTTTTCTCAAATTGAAAGTAGTTGTTCTGCAAACTACTTTAAAAAGAATTAGTAAGAAGTATAATATTAGGCTAGCTCCAAGTTTAGAGAACAAAGTTAAAAAATTTTTCCTAAAATAGTTCAAAGAGAAAAATCTATTTTAAAAATTCAAGGTGTAGTCTATGAAGTAAAATGTAGTCGTGGACTATCTTATATAGGTGAAACAACTCGTATAGCAGAGCATAAAGCTGCTATAAAAAACTGCTCCAATAAGACTGGTTTAGATATGAATGTTAGAGAAACTAGTCACAGCCTAGATTGGAATTCCCTAAAGTCATCAGTTTCCAAAGCAATTTTCAAAAAAGAAAGCTAAAAGAAGGAATAGAGTTTGAGAAAAATCAAAATTCCATCATCAATGACTACAAAGGATTTTCCCTGCCTAACATCTGGCAGGATTTGATGAAAAATAACCGTAACCTTCAAGGTTAACCGTAATTGCGATACTGACGGGAATAAGTGACAACAAAAAGACAGCCTGAAGAAGAAGAGTTCTCTCCGAAACTTTGCAATTTAAATAAAAAAGCTTCCTAGTATAATTCCCATAATAGTTGTTTTTGATTAGTAATTAATACTTTTTGTTGGAAAGGATCATTAGTCATTGCACCCAAGAATTCGGTTTTACCTTTCTTGTTTAATTACTTGTACACATAACCTCACCTTTTAGTATCCTTTTACTCTTTAACAGTAACCAGGAGAATTTGAATGTTTTGATACAGTGGTAACCCCCTTTAACCCTCAAATAAATTCAAATTATGATTGTAGGTGTTCATATATGGCAAATATATTGTACATATCGTATCTGTTTCATGGTAGATGTTTGTTCCACTCTGTATATACACTAATGCAAAGCCAGATATTAGTTGTAACTTGAATATTTTTCTTTTCTTTCTTTGCTGTAGAGTATGTTAAAAAATGAATTCTTTGCACCTGTTCCTTTTATCAAAAATTTGTGAAAATACAGATATTTTGATATGATGCTCTTCAGCTCATGAGTTCTCTTGCAAAAGTATTAAATAAAAGCAAATGCTACTAAAATGAAACTTTTAAAGCAAATATCGTAAAAAAGTATTTGTTACAGTGGAACAGAAGTTCAGAATCCACAATACCGCATTAAAAAGAGCAACTGAGAAACAGCATATACCAGAAAATCCAAAAAGTAATTCCATATGAGACTTCAACAACACCTGAGTAAGTGAAATAAGAAGGAAGGAAGCATAGCTGAAGTGCATTTTTTGCAGCAAAGGAACAGATTTGTAAATAGTATAAATGCAACAGTATTTCAATAGCTCCTTTGCAAATAAAATGGAATATGAGCATAACTCAAATCCCAATTTCTGTAAAAAGTCCAAAGATGTCATATATAGGCAGCATAAAGAACATGTTAAAACACAAACTAAATCAACATGTAAAAAACTGACAAAAAAAGGAAAAAACTTCCCTAATAAAATATTCCTGAGAAAAAAACTATTTTCTGAATTCGATAAAATTAAACTACTTGTGTTTTCTAAAAATGAGAAAAAACTGAGAGTAGTAGTCTGTTTTTATTGAAAATTTTAAAAATAAAATTTGCAACAATATTGATCCAACCAGTCTAGCTGTGTCATGTAAGTTGTTGATCCATGGGCAGAAAGTTTAAGATTCTCCCAAAAAATAAATTTATGAAAAATTGAAAAAAGAAGTACGAGAAATAGTGATAAGAATTAATAGTGATCAGCACATACTAGAAAAAGATACATGCGAAACATTGAGTAAGATTATACTACCTGCCATGCATCAAACATTTTCAGAAGGTCAAGGACAAAAAGATCCAGAAAATAATGTGGTTTTGAGAATACCACAGGATGTGGCAAAAGGTCTCAACCAACTGTCAAGCCAACTGCCTTTGACCCACATGTACAGAGAGAAGGAGGGACAATTGTATGAATAATTTAATTTTTTTTATATTTATGGTTTAATAAAGTAAATAATATTCTAATACAATTATATAATATTAAAAAAAGTTAATTAAATCTTTGCTAAAAATAAATTAAAAATTAAAAGAATTTCAGAAGCATAGTAAGAATATAAAAGTGATGTAATATTAAAAGAAATATCATAAACTAAATAGTTTAAATCTTTTCATATATTACGAAATATTTGAATGCCAGTTCCTCCTCTGGCGACATAAAAAATGGATGAAGAGCATTCGAGGAAATAACATATGATGATAAATGTGGTTAAGAAATAGACCAACAAGAAGATGAGTAATGCTCATATTCTTACTAGACCTTTGTGTAATTAATTCTGATTCGACACATTTTTAAAGGAAAACCCTATTTAGAGTATTTTTAATGTACTTATGCGTGTTAGTAATTAGAATGGAAAGGAAGAATTGGGAACCAGATTTCCAAACATAAGCTGCTGAGTGCAACAGATAAATGGAAAATGCCTTACTAGTGACAGTATGTTTCATTTCTATGCTGTAATAATGTAAAATGTTTTAAAAATATGAAATACCAAGATCCTTTTGTTTCTGTTTGTTATAAATACTTTTGTCATGGATTAATGATGTCCTTCTGGTGAAATGTAAGTAACGTTAAATCATAGATCTCATGACCAGTACAAGGATAGCAACTTTTCTCAACACAGGCATACTATTTGCTTATGAACTTTTTCTCTTTCAGAAAATATAAGTGGTATGTCTGAGGGTGGTGCATATGGGCTTGCTGATGCAGTACAGTAGTTTGTGCAGATTTTCTTATCATATTTTGATATATTTAAAAGACATCTGGCAGCTATCGTAGCAGACCATTCAGTCATCTAGACTTGGTTTCTACACTGATACCTCAGTGCTCTTATTCATCGATTTTTATAAGAGGTTTTTAGAACTGTTATCTGCTATGTATAATATACCTTAAGGAATGTTAATGTATCTTTAAAATAAATTGTTGATATTTTGTGTTTTAACAATTTCCTGTTGTTCTTTTATATTCAGCTTTTATAATAAAAAAAGTAGAAGAGATAATTTGCAAATGAAATGTTTTATTACTTGCTGTCCAGGAAACTTAATTAAGAACTTTCAAAAACAGTTGATATGTATAGATGTGAACAGAAAGAAAAAGAACTAAGAACTATTACTACTAAGGTTTCTGCTATGTAAAGAGTTTGGCAAGTTATTTTTCTTTTCTTCTCCCCCTTTTTTTACAAGTTTAAAAGTTAAAACTGAATTCACTTAATCATGGTAATTTCAAGCCATTTATTTTGGATCATTTACCTACTTAAATGTTGTAATTTTTTTTAACATTTAAGTTTAAATTTTACAGTAACTACTAGGAGAAAATGTTATCAACTTTTGTCAAATTTTGTTATTGTACTCCAACCTGTCATTGGGACTAACTCATGAGAGTAGGTGTTGTCATTCATGTGGTAATGCCCAGCCATTCTGTTTGCTAATTGTATCTTATCTTCTTTCAGTTTCTACACCTTCTTCAAACTTCCTTTTCATAAAGTGCTGTTAATGTAATATAATTTTTTATGGGGTCCCAGTCAACTGAACATCCGGCGTTTTTGAATGTGTCTGTCAAGTGATGTTTCGTGGATAACATTGTTTATTGCAGCTTTATGTTCTGTTTCACAAATA